>RCWM02000201.1:567500-1868000 GCA_003667255.2 Euschistus heros
GTTTAAAAATCTCATTTTCCTCGAAAGGGGTGAAAAAAATGATATTTTTTTGTTTTTGTTGAATAAGCGATTTTTAATGTTTTTGAGGGTGTTGATTTAGAATCTGACGTAATTTTTTGTGTGAAAAAATCCATAGAGGTAGTTTGCTTGAAAATCTAATAACTTTTTTAGAATTTAATTAACTTAAACCAAAATATATGGAGCGGCTGTATTTTTCCTTGAATCCGCAATTAAAATTAAAAATCTTTGTGCAAAAATCATGTCGATATCATTTTTTAAACTCAAGATATAAAATAAATTAGTTTAATGCTATGTTATTTGTTTTCTCGGCTTCGAGGGCTCATTGGTCGGAACGACAAAATACATGTCTAATATTTTTTGACCAGGAACCTCCAAAAAATTTCCAACCAGATCTGTGAGAGACTGAGTGTGTCCTCCCCTTGTTAGACATAACCATTGATCAAATCCTTTCCTGGAAATCCCATATTCCTTAAGAAGGTCAATTACATCCTAAATTTATTTTACCGCTCCTGTCATCTGCTTTAGGACTCCTTCCTTTATCCACTCGTAAACTCTTTCCCCTCATCTTCCCCAATTCAACTATGGTTGTACATAGTTTACTCGATAGTTCTTTAGAACAGAATATAGCTCAGCATGAACTGCTTCATTAGATTTATTTTTGGGACCTCAATTTGGCTCTCCCTCTCTTTCCATATAGAATACTTAGTGCAAACCTTTCCATAGTTATCAACAACCATGACCCTCCTTTATTGTTTATTTCGTTAAACGTCACTTTATGCTGCTATGGCTAATCGGACGATGCTACGGTGGGAGTCCTAAATTTTGCCTATCCAGGTATAATTAGGATAGGGATTTTTAAGGAGTACCTGACATCGCACAAGCTCGGGACCACCATTTTACGTCCCTTCCGAAGGACAGCATAGCTAAGGATTTTATAATGGTCACCTATTCCTTATTTTTTCACTAATATATTTCTTGTTTTTTCTTTGTTAACTTTTTATGAAAAATTGTATTTACTTTATATAATCTTTTCTTATATTTATATTCTCTACGCCAGATACCACATGATACCACGCTCTGTAATGTGATGTTATTCTCGTCCATGAATGAAGTTATATTTCAACCTTCTCCGATACATAGACTCCAAATACTTGATTAAAACATTAAATAATTGAGAAGTTTATTTATCGGACCTCACATTTCACGGACACATTTCAGGAAAAACTTGAAAAATACTTTTGCGATGACGGTAAATAAGGATTATGTTTAACTTTTTTCTTCATTTGAGTTATGAAATAAACTATGGGCTGGCAGTCTAAAGTTCTGTTGTGTAAGATTTTTTTTTCATTCTCAAAATGGGAAAAAATGTTTAACACTTAAGAATAATTAGAAGTGTTGCTCGGATCGAAAATTTGATGAAAGTTACCTGATTAAAAATTTAATGGTGAATATTTTATGTTATATAAGTATTTTAATAGGACATACCGCTTGTAAGCTATATTGTTATGAATGAAAATATTAAAGTTTTTCCCATATTTTGACGTTGTTCGGATCGAAAATGTGCAGACAGTTTTCTCTTCAGATTCTGTTGATATGAAATCAGTATATTATACATATCCATGATAATATTGTTTTACCCAGTTAGGGTTAAATTGAGTTATTTTATATTCACTTTGCTCCTTTGAAATGAAAGTTTATATCTTGTTACTACCCATTTTCTCAATATATTGTACAGAGATGAGGTTCTTTTTGATAACAAAGGACTCAACTAATGACTTTGTTTCTCCTCTATGCTAACCCAGAGAACATCTAGTGTAGAATTTTTATTAAAGTGCTACTGATGGGTAATACTTTTCATGTTTTGTCACGTTATTTTAATAGTTAACAGCACATTTACTTGATGTATAAATTGTATACAGTTGTAAATTTCAATAAATTGTTATTAAAAAAAAAAAAACATTTTTGACCGCCCACGAAACCTCCTTCCCTTACCCACACGTAAACTCCTAGTATCCTCTCTTGTCTTCCCCCATTGGACCATGGTTGTGGAATATTATGGAGGGCTCTCTATGTTTATTGAGGACGGATTAATACGGATCATAAGGTTTGTCTTCGGTACCTCTAGGCGTTCACATGTTTCTCATCTTTACACCGAGTTAAGTTGGCTCTTCCGTAGAAAATACTCCCTTGGTACATACCTCTTCCATTTTATCACCATACCTCAACCTCCCTTTATTCACAGTAGCCTGCCATTCAAGTCCGTAATCCAATTACTACAACCAATATCCATTATTACTAATCTCTATACTCTATCCTACAGAACTACTGCATTCTTGCCCGATCGTCTTATCTCTGAAATTCCTCGTCTCCATTGTATTTGCAATTCTTCTTCCCACGGAACATTTATAAAACTTCTCTTCCACCACCTTCTTTTACTTCAAACTGACGTTATCTATCCAGTATATTTTTCTTATAATATTTTCATTTTTTTATACATAATTATAGATTTTTTTTTTCTTGATTGTAATTTTTTTAATATTATCTGTTCAATTTTGTTTATAATATTTCTTTCTATATTTACTATTGTTCTTTTTTTTTTTTTAATCTATTTATAGTATTTTTTTCCTATAATGTATGTTTTCACTTTTATTTATATTGTTCTTTTTAGTTTTATGTCAGTTAAGAATTACTACCTTTTATTCCATTATTTTTACCATAATTAGATATCAAATTCATTAAAAAATTCTACCGAAACTTAATTATTAAAATTAATTAAACCAAAGATTATTAAACTATCTTTAATTTCTTTTCATTTAATCACTGTTCCTCTCCATTACCTAGGACTTAAAAAATAAAAAAGTCTAACATAGAATCTGTTTTTATTTACTAGAAATAAACTGAAATCTATTTTGGGCTCTATGCTATCGAATGCCCACTTGTAGCTCTATAATACCCACTCCCACCTATTACTCCCACTAGCCATACCGGATCCTTCAAGCCACGTTACATTCAGTAGAGTATTGTTCCAATTATTACCATTGGTCTGCTTACCATCCCATGTGCTACTGATTTAATACAAGGAAGATAGTTATAATTCAATAATGAGTATCATTAGTCCGGCAATGGAGTAAAAAATACGTGGGTGCAACAGACCAAAGTATGGTCCAGTATTTCCTCTTAAAAAGCGTTCCGAAAAAAAAAAATCAAAAAAAAAAAAAAAATATATATATATAAAAAAAATAATATATATATATATGTATATATATATCAATGTTTTTTTTTTCTTTTGGGTGTAAAATAAAAAAAAAAAAGGAAAATAATTGAATTTCCACGCAAGTTATTTCTTTTAAGTTATTTACTTAAATTAACCTTTCAATATTAACTAACGATAAGTATGATTGATTATGGAAAGATGAATCTGTTTTTCAGGAAAAGGCATTTCTACCTATCCGTGTATACCTATCGTTGGTTTGTCTATTTGCGTATTGCTGTCAAACAGTGTTAGGGTAAAATAACCTTTACTCTTAGTCGTGAACCAACGATGGCCTGTCCCGCAGTATCCTTTAATGTTATTCCTTTAATCCCTCTTGGACAGATCCGCTAGATAGGGCTCCACTTGGACAAACGTCTTACTTGGAATCCACACACAAGACAAAACGACGAGAAACTGCCCGTCGTTACAGATTACTTCAACGTTCAAAGCTCCCAATTAATTATAAAATACTCATATACATGACTGTGATTAGACCTATTTGGATGTACGGAGTTAAGCTTTGGTGCTCCACTAAATCTCGTATCCAACCTTCCAATCCAAAATCCTTCGAAAAATCCTCAATGCTCCTAACTTTTTCACGAATAAACTACTCCATAAAGATCTTAATGTTCCATATCTTACTGATTCAGCCCAAACCAGATATCTATCCTTTCATAGTAAGAGCTCCATAACCATTCAAATCCCCTAATTTCTCAACTTGCTTCCCACACCATTCCCGATAATCATCCGAGGTGTTTGAAAAAAAGATGGCCTAGCGACCTTCTGCTGTAGTATTTTTATTGAAGTGCTACTGATGAGTAGTTCTTTTCAAGTTTTTCATGTTGTTATAATACTTAACAACACATTTACTTGATTTATAGATTTTGTACAGTTGTAAATTCCTATAAATTGATATAATTGTTTTATAGCTCTATTTTCAACATAATTCTTGAAGACTTGTGATATTGATCATTGTTTACTGATGACAAAGCTGCCTTCAGCGTAGGTGGCGAGGACGTTGAAGAATGAGTCTTTTCCTTGATTCGCTTTTATTTATTTTTTTTCATTACTGACTGGATCACATAACCATTCAAACTTATGATGCTTTCTGGAATCTGAAAATGTTTCTTTGTAACTGTCTAGCATAGTGAATGTTATTCCTTTGCAGATGGTTTATAATTTATGTGATTATAATCTGACATTGTATTTAATTTTTTTTTCTTTTAAAAATAAAAATTAATTTAATTAAACGTTACAAAATGAAGGTAAAAAAAAGAAGCCACTAATGAGAAAGACCCACCGCTAGAGGTCGACAGTATTCATTGAAATCATTTAGGCATGAAATGACCAACCAAGTGGTTCATCAACCACCGTTGGGCTCAATACCAACGCTGCACCGCTTTTGAAGTGCTACTCCACCCTCCCCTCCCCCTCACCTCCCACGCAACCACCGAACCTTATTTTCTAATTAGTAATCCAATACCCTGGTCAAAATGAACCCTGTTACGGTTCCACCGGAACCATATCGAACCAGGGTTCTGTAAAGGGCCAATCATGCTATTGCTCGATAATCCAGCGATCCGTGGAGCGTCGTCAAACAAGCTTTTCATACATTCACGATTAGCCGAGGTTTACATATATCGGACCGTAAACATTCCTAGGCGCTTTACCATAACTCCACTGAGTTCAAGTGAGGTGTGTGTTTATTCGTTGCCTATGATAATTATGAGATTATAGAGGTGTGTAATTTGAATTATGTATCGATGTTAAACCATTGAGTGTATATTTAGTTTACTTCCTCCGTTAGTTTTATTGTATAGCATTCGCTTGAATAGAACATCGAAATTGGATTCATTCAAGTTCAAATTTCTCTACAAATAAACCCAATTCGACAAGAACACATGCCGATCTTGATTTTATCCTTTCAGGAATGTCGAATAAGGAAGTCAAACGTTCTTAAGGCCGGTTCACACTTTAGCTGTAAATGATGTCATAGGTAAATATGACCTGTCAGATCAAATTTGGAATATATATGAACAGTAACTGCCAGTTTTTGTAAATGTCAGATGACCTGTGATCTGTTGGAAAAATCGACAGGCAAAGAGGTCACCTGAAAGGTTTTACGAATATGAAACCATCTGTCAGTTTCCTTCTTTATTGCGTTGCTTGTTTGTTTTCTAAATCTTTATTTTACATCATTAGTGAGTTTTTCACACGTTAAAATCAGTTTACCTTAAAGAATTATTCATGTCGAATTTTGTAAACTGTACGACATATTTTAGGTGTAATATTGTTGATTAGTTGAAATAAACAGATAAGTATTTTCAGTATTCCAATTTAAGTTTGTTTTTTTTTTCTAATAGGGACAGGAAAAAAGATTAGGCATAGGAAAAACCTAAGGGGTTGTCCAATTACCTGTTAATTAGCTGGCTCCTCGTTTCTATTACATCCCAATGCACTCTTTAAGAAACTCTTCCTCAGGTGATTATCAACATGTTTGATTTCTTTTTCTTACATTTAAAAAAAAAAAAAAAAATGATTTAATCTGGGGTGAATGTAAGCCATGTAAATTATTTATGGCCCACATTTGCGGCAGATTGTAGTAATTATAATAAAGGTTAAAAAAACAACAAAACAATTTGGGTATTAAATTGCTGATTTTTTATATTTTTTGAACTCATTATAAATAATAATATTCGAAACTAGACATCCAAAAAATTAGAACGAGCGAATGAATAACCACAACACTGGAGAGAGATATGCTATATTAATATAAAAAACATACTGCTGCCCAGCTTTATTGGGTTGATATATATACAGCATACTGACTTATTTAATTAAAGATAACAGTATTCTAACAATAAGATTTTTATAATTCATATATTATAGTATAAGTATCTATATAATATAGTATAGTATCACCATAGTTCTAATATATAAGACTAAATAATTAATTTAAATATTAGCTGGCTTTATATTTATTAGTATATATATATCGTACTATTATTTGTTTATTTATTTTTATTTCCCTTTTCAGAAAACTTTAAAGTTTAATATTCAGTGAAAAATAAATAGATTTATATAAAATTCAACACAGATATATAGTTTAAGCCAAGACCTGTAAATTGCATCTATTTTTAAGGGGAAAAATTAAAATTAAGTTTTCAATAATTTAAAACCTACTGTTTTTTTTCATATTTAAACCAACAATATTGTTTGTCGACAGAAATGCCTTGGATAAAAATAAATTTAAATTGGATAGAAAAAGAAAAAAGTAATCTTCCAGCCATTTGAAATTTAATTACATTTTTATGAAATTAGTCCCTTTTTTTTTTCTAATATGGGGTATCTCGGAATCCATATATTGTGAAGGACAGCTGAAAAGAGAAATAAATTGTTTCAATTCAATACAAAAGTAAATTTGTATACTTTATTTATATATAAATATATATATATATATATATATATATATATATATATATATATATATATATATATATATATATATGCTTCGAAGGAGCATTTCTACAACGTGACTGAATAACAGAAATCTCGAAGAGGAATAAAATGACTTGAGATGAAGAATGCTTACCAAGCTTACAAATGTCCGCTAAACGAAAAAAGAATTTAAAAATTCTATTTCAGGGCCCCATGAAAAGAATTGAAGCTATGCAAATACCCTCCCCTCCTATCTACCAACCGGAAGACGCCCTGTTCTTCATTCGGCAACCGGCCCCAAGAGACAAACTGCTCACAATTGAGGCGATATACCCCAACCTTCCAACTGGGGGGAGGTGCTGACGAGAAGTGAGAGGAAGAATTTCGGTAAGAGATGCTAATTCCAGGGCTAATCCTAAACATTGCCTGGAGCCCGGAGGCTGGAGCTGGAGCTGGAGGCTATCTTCGCCATAGGAACGGCTCACTAATTGACCTGAATATTCATGGTGGTTCTCTTCCCCCTTCCGCGCAGTTCCTCGTGCCCTTGATCCCAAATTAAATTGAAGGATTTAAGAGGAATCGTTGTCTTCCCTCATCTCGGTTGCTAATAGATTCCCGGGCAGATTGCCCTCCCGAATTACGGGGTAATCCTAGGACCGTCGGTCAGTGGCAGATCTGTGGATGAGTTCGAGAGGTCCTTCAACGAAGGCAGGCCGTTCTGAATAAAGCTCAGGGCAAAGTTAGATTACATTGTTGGATATCATGGGCTGGACCATGATAGGTTGTTATCATAATACTTGATTATAAATAAGCTCCTCGAGTGAAGTTTGGTTTATGAAGACTTAAGTGTTAATATCTTACGACTTTAGTGTTAATATCTTACTCATTACCTTTCTAACCCAATACGTGTAAACCACTTTACATTTATTTGTAGCATTTAGGAAATAGATTAATAATAATAATTATTGAATATACGTTATTTATTATAACTATTTTAGATAATAAAGATAACTTTACACTTACTCTATGTGAGTGTCAGTACACAATTTACCATTAATTACTTATTACAAACTGTTACATGATCAGGTACTTAACTATACAGTGTTTGGGTCTTGAGCCGGCATAGTGGTTCCTGTCTTGATTAGAGCTTCATTCTTGCCTCTCTAGGCTGGCCATCCAAGAGATCATCGTGATGAGGATCTTCCGTATCTCGTCCTCAGCCCCCTCTCCTCCATCCGTTTCTCAAACGGCCTATCCACTGTCTCCAAAAGACTCCTCCGCAAACTCTCCTCTTCGTTTCCAGGGCCATCCTTATAAACACCCTTTTCCCTACCATTTCGCTTTTGGATTTTTTTGTCTAAAAGTTTTAATTTCTTTATTAACAACTTTCGTTGTCTCCAGGAAACTTTTGTTGATAAAATATTCTCAGGTATCCGCGGCGGTCATTTCGATGGTTTGGCCTAGTTTTGCCTGGTTCGGACCCTGCTTGAAGGATTTGGAGCTTAGCCCTCATACCCCAGACTTCAAAGAAGTCCCGCCCCTTTTCATCTAGCCGTCTTATTATTAATTATTAATAAAACTTTGCAGTCCTTTGGCTAGGGTCTATAATTTTTGTAACGTACTGGTCGTACTTTTCACTTTGCAATGTAAAATTTTGATAGGACTCTGTTGGTGTTGTTCTGATCAAAAATATGTCGTTTATAAGATTGTTTTTTATTACATAGCATTTGACGCTTTGACCCAGCGTCCAGTAGTTATATTGGTTTAAATGAGAAAAGACACGTTTTTCCTACATTTTTTGATACGCTCTAGCTCTGTTAGTGTTGCTGGTATTGAAAATTTGCCAACAGCTTTCTTATCAGAAATACAATGTAGAATATTTCTGTTATATTATCACTGGGACCCATCGTTTGTAAACTATATTGGTTTGAATGAAAAAAGTCACATTTTAAATATATTTTAAGTGTTATTTTAAGGGTGTTTTTTTGACACGTTCTAGCTCTGGTGGTGTTGCCCAGATCAAAGATTTCCAACAGTTTCCTTAATCAGAAACAGGAGAATATAGATAGTCATAACTATGATACATTGTTTTTTCCATTTAGGAGGAAATCGAGTTTTTCATATTGAGTAGACAGTTTGGGATGCAAGCAGGTTTTGTAAACTACACGTACATAAAAAAAAAAAAAAAAAATGGAGTGCCGATGTTTTGAACTGTCATGCAGGCCTTCTTCAAGGCTAAATATGACAAAAACTGTATGTAACCAAATGATAATAAAAAATTAGCCAATAGAGTAAATTATATTACAAAAGAATATTAAAAGTGTTAATTACATATGTACGGAATAGTATCGATATTATTCGAATGATACGATTTTTAATTGATTCTGCCTTTACAGGAGAAGGCATTCCTACCTTTTCATGTATATCTTTAGTATAGTTTTGTATTTCTTTCGAATAATATGGAGCATCACCGTGGTGTGGGAAAATTATACTTTGCCGAACTTCCAGTAAAATATCGTGATGAAGTGGTAGGATGAAATTCATCTGTCCATAAAATTCACCTCAAAAGAGTGGAATTCTTCAACATCATCTGCATTCAGAAGCTAACGGCAAAATTGAGGTCTATGTTCATTATCATTGGGTTTTAAACCTTATATTGAAAATATAATAAAATAATAATAATAAATAAATGTGATAACATAAAATCCTTTGATCTGGTTTCTGTTTGTTGAAAATGATTCTTTATTTCAATTAAACAAATTTTTTTTCTTTTTATTCCAATGAAGTATTTATTATGTTTAAAATGCATATTTACTGTAAGCAATTATCAAAATGTTTTATTTTCACAAGTAACTGATTCGTATGCCGAATGAAAACATCATGTTTTTCCGATTTTAAAATTAAACTGCTCCATGAAATCGAAACGGCTCATTAATTTAACCATACCATATGAAAGGTGATTTGCAAGTTTTTGTGAGATTCGCAGTTTTATGGATAGTTTTTTTTAAAAAAAACTGTGACCATTTGAGTAATATAAGACATTGTAACTTCCTTAAATAAGGCGAAGATCAAGCTGTTCTTTAGGTCCCAAGTATGTAAATTTCAAGGTTATATGCACTCTACCCTTATATGAAATTTAATGCTAAATCCGAAAATGTCATTAAAATTTAAAAAAAATTGTGATCAAAGTAGAAATATAACAGCTTTTATGGTAAAAAATGTGGTTTCCTCAAAAAAGTCTTTGAATTATCGTATAACTGCAACGGATTGGAATAGAAAGGTAAGGTCTATGGCATTTTTTACACTAAGAGGTATTCACCCTGTATGAAAAACATATTTATACAAATTTAATGAAAATAAAAGGTAAGAAAAAAGGTTAAATAGAAAGAGAGAAAATTAATTTGGCATAATAATAAACGAAAGGAAAGGTTGAGGAAGATGATGAGTATGAGAAATAAAAACAAAGCAACTAAAAGATTGTTGCCAGAATGAAGACAGGGCAATCAATTTCTGTTAAAAATTAAGACCAAGAGTGGAGGGTAAAATTACAGACATTTTATTAATTTTTTATTTATTGTGGAAAGTTTATTTATTCTTTATTATTATTTACTAACCTTTGTTCTATAAATTTAAATTTCGAAGATTTATTAAATAATTACTGCTCTTGAGTAAGTGTGAGTGTCTTATTTTGTTAGTTATATTATTTTAAATAAATCATATTTAATTTTTATTTTTTATTTTAAACTGTAAAAATAATTTCTACATAAGTTTTCCTCTTTAGTACTACTTTTAAAGTAAAATATAAATTCCTCTATCCTGTTAGCTTGCTGAAAGTATTTTACTTTCTACAGGGCCTTATAAAGATGTTAATCTGTTTCCTAAAGGAGGAAAGAGCGGGTTCTGCTCTGTTTCCCCTCTCAAACCACATTAGCAATCTCTGTAGGTAGCAACAACTTTTACCAGATATCGGTCTTTCTTCACAGAGAAAATTGAGTGCCTAAGGCCGGAGTTAGAACTGGCCAACTTCTTAAAGGGTTATTTATTGGAGTTGTAAGAAGTTGCGGGTGGGGCCTGTAAGTCGGTTGGTTAGGGTATTTGAGGGCAGAAAAAAAGGAAAGAAAAAATAATCCGTTGGAATACAAACTAGCATTCGTTCTTACATTGGATTTTTCAATAGCTTGTTTCGGATATTGTTTTCTTTTCAAAGAAATATTAACTCGTTTCATTGTTTGTTTTGTGTTCAGTGTGCTGCTTCAGAGAGTGTGGGGAAAACTTCTTTGATTCGTGATCGATATATGGATACAATAAATCCACCAATTCGAAGTATACTAACAGTCAATAGCTATTCATGCTCTGAAATAAAATCAGTGAAGATAAAAGTTTATGATCTTAATAAGAAATATATAGATTTTTGTTTATTGTAAGCAATATATTTTTAAACTTTACATAGGCAACCTTCAAAATCATATAATAAAAATTGCCAATTTTAACAAATAAAAATGAATTAGATAAATACTTACGCAAGCAACGGAAAATTTTGTAGCTATCCTAAATATAATTATATTTTTATAAAAACCTTTTTTTTTTTCGAATCGAATACCACGGAATATATGTAGAGTATAGATAGCTCAATACATGTAGCATTCTGTAATTTGACATGCAGAGGAAGAATATATTACAATGTTATATTTTTTATTTTTTACATTTAAACGTAATGAAACTACTGTTTTTACCAACTGGAGTTCAAGGTGTATTCTGAACGCTGATGTACTTGGGAATCATCTTTAAAACTCATATCAGTAAATAAATAACCTCTCTGTTTAAACAATTGTTTTATTATGCTCTGAAATTTTATTATAACATACTATTTTTTTTTTTCTTAAGAGACAAAGCAAAAATTCTTATTCATGTTCGTGTATTATAGAAAAAATTGACTTTATTTATAAACTAGAATTGTAGATTGAAAAATTTCTTATGATTTTTTGGTTTGTTATTATTAGAGGCCAGTCATTATTCGTGCAGAATTTTAAAAGCGTGCAATAAAAATAAAATTGCAATTCAACCTTCTATTAATATTAAGTCCCCAGAGGTCTGTTGTTTCACCTACCATGATGTAAATATACTTAATTGTTTTCTATTCGTTTGCTTATTTATTATTATATATTATTTATTGACTGAACCTCAAGAACCTTACTAAATATGTATATATATATGTATACACACACATTTCCATTCGTTTTAATTTTCCTTATTGAGTAAATCTTTGGTAATATCATTAAAACTTTAAAGAAAAGAGTAGTATAGCATAATACAAACATTTGCAATAACTGAGGTGTTAACACTTCACCGGTTCCACTAGACATAATTTTAGGTGAATAATACTGAATTATGTTACATATATTCAGGTAAGCTGTCAAGGCGTGCTATTGTTGCCGGCTTCGAGGTAAACCCCATGTTACCTGAGGTAATGGCATCACCTTTGACAGTGACATACTGCCAACCGTTCTAACCGATCCCATGTCAATAACCTCACGAGGTGTTCCTTACATTACCTTCCTGTAATATTGTACCTACGTATATTTAAATATATGGATCAATACCTGGGGAGATGATAGGTAAAGGACACGCCGTGTTCGAATTAGTGTTTTATCGTTGATATAATACATAAAAAAAAATTGTATTCTTATTTAACTTAGATGTTAGCTAAAGGACTATTTAAGGGTTTAATTTCAATTTTTTTCGGCTTTATTCCATTGAAAAGAGGATAGAAAGATCGTTACTTATAGAACGTTTAACGTATATTTTTAAAAATTGTCCTTATCAAATCGAGAAACGTTTTTAGAATTTTCTGTTTGATTTTAATACATTTTTCGATTATTCTACCATTTTATAGACAAGCATTCAAAGCATCCAATCAATTACAAAGCACTTATTAACATGACAGCAATTAGACCTATTTGAACTTTATCTTAGTTGAGTTTAGGGGCTCCACTAAACCTTCCTATGCTTTTCATATTCAATCCTTACAATCCTTAATAAGATTGTAATCCCTAATACTACTTTTTATGTCACAAATAAACTTATCCATGACGATCTATTTATTATAAATAAATAAAAATAAAAAATGGATTGTTCACAGAGGTCATAAGTGAATGTTAAGAGGTCATATTATTGTTATGAAAAGTTTGAGGTACGTTCGGGTTTAAAACAGGGAGATTCTCTTTCTCCGTTATTATTTAATTTAGTACTAGAATACGTCATCAGGTAGGTAATGCTTAAATATATATGAAACAGGTTGGTCTAGTAATCAATACCGATGATACGTAATATGTGGTGAGTAGTAGAAACGGTGAAGATTTCGGTGATGTAGATATTTCCGGGATAAAGTTTGAACACGTTGAGAAATCCAAATATCTAGGATCTATTATATCGAGGAAAAATGAAATTCAACAAGAAATAAAGGCTAGGTCAAAAGCTGGTAATGCTTGTTATTTCTCGGGCGCAAAAGTTCGCGCTTATTTTCCAGAAACTTGGACATATAAGACTATTATACTACCAACAGCTCAGAGGATTGAACCTAGGATGCTTCCTTGAGGAACACCTTCAGATTGGGTAAAGCGAGAGGAACAGGAAAAGTTATGATTAACTTTAAACATTAAAATTAAAAATTGAAGGTCCAAATATGCTTTTATGTCTTAACTTCAAACCAGTTTTACCAGTTTAAACTGTTATGCGTGAAAATATTACTGAAGTAATAATACTCAATTGTAATATTTCAATACAAAATTTTTATAGGTAAGGAAATAAAACTTTAATTTAGACTTAAAATTATTTTAGATCTATGCTTATTAGAGTGAGCAAAGCCGTGGCTGAGAATAATGGTAATCAATAAATGTTAAATCAATAAAATATCTAATATAAGGGATCGCAACTGAGCTACTTTAAAAAATATATATATATATATATATATATATATATATATATATATATATATATATATATATATATATATATATATCATTCTCGTTCATTTTTCAGTTTCTTGCCCCAAATTAATCCTGTTCTGGCGTTTCAATAATATCCTCAATTTAAATTTCAAATTGGGGCCGACACTGGAGAGGTGTGATGTTATAGTTGACGAACGGAATGGTTAATGAACTATTTGAACAGAGGCTTCACTAATTGTTCAAGTAGTCGGTTCTAGGCAACTGTATTTACATAGGATGTACCTATAGGTGCAATGCGGTCAGGTGAGACTGTCTTCCTTACGGATGGCAGCACCTAGACTCCCCTTACCGCCTCCAATACTTTGAATGGAGTCTTGAAATATATATATATTCCATTATTTTTTACAAAAATCACTAAAAGGATACTGGAAACCGGAAAAAAGTAACAAACCAATCAAAAATATATTTTATTCAAAATATTTACCGTTTTTTCCTCCACATGACCTACAAAGTTTCCAATGCTAGATTTTAAAAAGTTTGAGTCGCATGATGAAACAAAGTCTGAAAAGTAATTTTTAATTACTGGATCATTTGTAAAAAAAATTTTCACATAAAGTTATCATAGCTCCGAAAAAAGTATTAGCCTATAGAGGATAGATCAGGGGAATATGGGGGATGCAACAGAACCTCATAATCCAACTCCCTTAATATATTTACTGCCTACAGCGAAACATACTGGGTAAGTACCTCTATTTTCTATAAGAGCAGCCAGAGTACATGTAACCTTGAATTTCACAAACTTGTGACCTAAAGAACAGCTTGATCTTCACCTTATTTAGGAAAGTTACAAGGTCTTATATTACTTCAACGCTCACCGTTTTCGAAAAAACTATCCACAAAACGTCAAATCTCACAAAAACTTGCAAATTTAATCAGCTTTCGAATGATATGTTAAAAGTGATGATTCTGTTTCGATTTCATGGAGAAATTTTCTTTTAAAACGCGGTGTTCTAATTTGGCATACAAATCAGTTATATGTGTAAATAAAACATTATAACAATCCCTAAATCGAAATGTACATTTTAAACATAATAAACTCTTTATTGGAATAAAAAGCAAAGAAAAAAAATTATTGTGTAATGGAAAGTAAAGGAAAACTGTCAATAAAGCGATACCAGATCAAAGGACCTGTCCTTTAGGTCACAAGTTTATAAAATGAAAGGTTGCAGGTACTTTGCTCTTATAGAAAATGTAATGCTAAATTCGAAAATGTGGCCAAAGTTTGAAAAATATTTAAACAAAATGGAGATACTACAGCTTTTATGGTAAAAAACGTGGTTTTATCAAAAAGTCTTTGATTTATCTTATATCTGAAACGGATTAGAATAGAAAGGTGAGGTCTGCGGCATTTTTCTACATTTTTGATCTAGGATCACTGAATTTCTTTTTTTACACTAAGAGGTACTCACCCTGTATAGTACTTCATATTATTATTTTAATGGTAAATTATTTAAAAAATAAGCAAAGGAAAATGCCAGCAGAAAGCTATCCGTTTGTATTAGGAAGGTAGAGGAGAAATGTGGGACGGAACATCCGGCTAAGTTATCTAGCTAAGAAAACTTTTCATAAACCTATTTTGAAAGTTTTCCAACTTCTTAAGCCTGTGTGTTTCTCTTTATTAAATGCGCTTGATACGGTGGTATAGCTCAATCTTAAAGTTTTTTCTTTGAACTAGAAAAAAAAAAAAAAAAAAAAAAAAAAAAAAAAAAAAAAAAAAAAAAAAAAAAAAAAAAAAAAAAACTTTGCCTTCTGTAATAATTTTCATCCCTTTGTAATTCTGGTTCCGGAAAATAAGAAAAAAATTAAAGATTTTTCGAGAGTTTTCTTTTACCTCTTTAGAGGTACAAAATTTATGTTGTTGTTCTGCAGGGAATATTGAGAGTTAAATGAAGTTAATTTTTAGGAAACTTATGAATTAAAATTTTCCTTGGATTTTTAAAACAAACTATAAAAAATCTTATTTTTGCATCACAGTTTTTAATTTCCTGTTTTCCTATCAATGTCATAGAAACCCGATAGAAAATTAGAATATCATCATTAACACTTTATTCAGAATATGGTTCAGTATTATACTGCAAATTCTTATTTTTATGCAATAAATTATATTATGCTGATTTGAATACTATTTATCGCATATGATGTAGTATATTCCAATACATTCCATAATAATAATAATAATAATAATAATAGTATAATTCCATAATTCTGACGCTCCTTCCTCTACCTCTCCACCATCCTCTGGATTTCTAATCCTCCTCATATCAGATTAGTTAAACTTCTGAAAACATTTAAATACCACTATTTTCGGCACCTGATTTTTATCCAACGCTTGCTAACTATCTAACTATCTCTATCACTAAAAAAAAAAAAAAAAAAAAAAAAAAAGAAGTGCATTCAGTAGATGTAAATAGGTTTTTATTTTTTCTCCTACAATTATTGGATTTTTTAAATTTTTATTTCTAGTTTTGTTCTTTATTTGTAAAATTGTAAATAGTTAACCAGATTGTTAATTTATTTTATTTCATCTTATGAAAGCTAGACTCATTGTATTTATTTATGTACATGATATTATTCTTAGGGGACATCGTCCCAGAATAAAGTTTATTTTCTATTCTATTCTATTCTATTCTATTCTATTCTATTCTATCTATCTACTCAATTAAATGTTATGTTCTCGTATTTATGGAATCCTATCAATAACTATTTGCATAATTTACATTACACTCAGTGCATATATATATTTTTTACTCTGGATATAACGTTTGGGTACTTTTATCACATATACAACAAACACTAAGCATTGTACCAAAAAGAATAATTTATAATAATTTTTCATTTCAGTTGTAGAGCGTGCTCTCTTTTTCCTCTCTATATATTTTATTAGTATTCATCTATACAGGGTGAGTACCTTTTAGAGCAAAAAACAAAAATGGGTGAAACTAGATCAAAAATTATGAAAAATGCATACCTTTTGTTTCTATTCAAATCCGTTGCAGATATACGATAAATCAAAAACTTTTTTGAAGAAACCACATTTTTCAAAATTTACCCCATTTTTAGATTTAGCATTAAATTTCCTATAATAGCAGAGTGCATGTAACCTTGAATTTTGCAAACTTGGGACCTAAAGAACAGCTTGATCTTTACCTTATTTAGGGAAGTTACAATGTCGTATAATACTTTAACACTCCCTACTTTTCATAAAAACCAATCCACAAAACTGCAAATCTTACAAAAACTTTCAAATTCAATTAAAATGGCACCATTTAATTAATGATTTTGTACAGATTTCATGGAAAAAATTACTTTTAAAACTAGAAAAACATGGTGTTTTCAGTAGGCATACAAATCGGGTACTTTGGTGAATAAAACTTTATGGTAATCGCTTGATGAAAATCTGTATTTTTAACAAAAGAAACACTTCATTAAGACACAAAGCAAAGAAATAAAATATAATAAAATAATATGAAAGGAGTTCGTTATTTTGTTACATTTTTAAAACGTCCTCCGTTATTTCGAATGCAACTTTTTGCTCTCTTTCTGACAGATCCTAGAGTCAAAAGCTGCTGTAATTTGTCTCCTTAAAGAATTCTTGTTTGTAAAACCTCAATCCTGGTCGCTTCTTTTGCATACACTTTGCTTTTTATGTAGTCCCACACATGAAAAGTATATTGCTTAGTTAGGTGACTTAGCTGGCCAATGTATCTCACTATTTCTACCTATCAGTGTCGGGTATCGTTGATTCAGCCATTCCCATACTGATGCGGGAATGTGGATTTGAATTGTTGAATCATATGTGGGGTTTTCAGTTGTCGAGTATTGCCGGTTGTGGACGTTAAAAATTCCTTTCCTTGTAAAAACAGACTCATCTATCTATAAAATTCTCCTAAAAAACTGGTGTTCTTTAATATCCTTATTCAAAAGCCAACTGCAAAATTTTACTCTATGTACATAATCATTGGGTTCTAAACCTTGTACTTATGCTTGTACTTGAAGATATTATAGCTTTTATGGCAAAAAACGTGGTTTCCTCAAAAAAGTCATCGAATTATCGTATATCTGCAACGGATTGGAATAGTTAGGTAACGTCTGCGAATTTTTTTATAATTTCTGATCTAGATTCACCCAATTTATTTTTTTTTTTTTTTACACTAGAGGTACTCATCCTGTATATTATTATTGTTATATTGTTATTTTATCTTTATTTTTTTTCCATTTTGTTATGTCCCTGACCATATCTAACCAACTCTATTTCTGTACTTATTTTTTTTTCTTAAGGGACTTAGATATATTATTACTAAATAATATCACAGAGTAATATTATTCAACTATTCTCTCCTTTTCTATATTTTGATGTATATATTGCAGACATTGATTACAATCATTTTAAATTTAAATTTTGGTTTGTAATAGGCTTAAATGTTTTCAAGGCTGTAAGTATTCTTAGGGCTTTATAACTGTTTACACTTTTTTTTGACATGTAAATTACTTCTTTGTTTCCGTTTTTATTTTTACAATTTCAGAACAAATTTTTCTATGTGAAATTATAATATACCTAATAAAAAAAAATATATATATAATTTCCCAAAATTACCTCATTAAGGTGATACGTATTCATCTCCTTTCTGAAATGATAACTTGGCAGAACCCCTCCCCAGGACTTTTCCTTCCAAGTGAAGATATTTGAATTTCAAATCGGCCCCTTTGCCGGTGACTAATTATGTCATTAGGAAAATAACTAGGTTTCCCCTTCCAGTGTCAAAAACTCCTTGGAGAAGAGTTTTAATAATTGTTAATTCCAAAGTTCCTTTAGAATTACACATTCAAAGGCGCTCTGTAATCGGGGATAAATAGCCGCTTGGAAATAATACTGATTTGCATTTTATGATTGACCCCCATGCAACTAGAGTAATTATACTCAGCATTATTTTTATTTTTGTTTTTCCTTTAAATCTTAACAACGCGAGCGGATGTTAGCCTGCCAGATCTTGGTGGCTATGGCGTGCGCTCAATTTATGATAATAATTTCCGACGGTTCCCTTTTTTTTGTTTTCTTCCTGGTTTCCGAACGCAAATGAAATAAGCTCTTATTATCCACTGCTAAACTATAGTAAAATAGAAAAAAATAGAAAGCTTTTAACCTGGATTATGTTCCATAACATAACATTTGGTTATAAAAATAAAGCATTAACAAATTTATAATGTGAGAACATTATCTTACTTTTGACGTATATATATATACATAATCAAAATAGGCCCAGTATAACATTACAACATTATAACAAACAAAGATTCCCTAAAATTATACTAGTTAGTAATAGCCATAAATTTCTACTATTCAAATACCAACTAATTGAAGATTAAAAGAAACATACACTTAATCACTAGTAATCATTAGTCTTCGAACTAGAAAAAAACTACACCAGCGAAATTGTTCACAAATGTTTTAAACATTACATAAATTTGTTCATTCTTCCATTTGTCTTGCAATTTGGCGCCCAATGTTCAATGTTCAAGATGGGGGCACATAAGGTTTAATAAAAAAATAATTTTTAGGAAAAAAACAAAACCGACTTCAAGATTAAACCTATATAATCAAACTTGAACTAAAAAATAAAAAATAATATTTTAATTGCTTCGAAACAAAAACCATTAAATGACAATCAACGAAATTATCGATACTTATATACCTATTCACAATTTATGATCAGTTATTTTTAGAGTCGGTGCCAGCCAAGAAGGGCAGTTTAATCTTGCCTTAGCAATAAACTTTCGAATGTCCGGAGACCAGTGTTGTGGCGGTGATGAAACAGTGGGAGCAACTTTACAATTACCATTTCTTTTCAAATTTTGTTTTTTTTTTTTGGTTGGCACCGGACTCCAAAAATAACTGATCATAAATTGTGAATAGGTATATAAGTATCGATAATTTCGTTGATTGTCATTTAATGGTTTTTGTTTCGAAGCAATTAAAATATTATTTTTTATTTTTTAGTTCAAGTTTGATTATATAGGTTTAATCTTGAAGTCGGTTTTGTTTTTTTTCCTAAAAATTATTTTTATTTTTTACTTTTTAGTGGTGAGTATATTTTTGTTTATACAGTCAATTCTCGATCTTCAAGCTACCCTGAAAAATAGTTCGACTTACTGAACAAAGAATTATCGAGTTTATCATTTCACTTATCTGCATGTAAATGGGAAAATTGAACACAAAATTGTAGTTGAAACCATTACGTAAATTTTCATTAATGGGAAAGTTGTTTGTACATACATATAAAATCATTGATAAAGAAAATTAAATACCCGGTACCAATTTATCATATAACTTTTAGCTGAACTGCGCTTTTTTCTGAGGGTGCCTATAAGTAGACTTACCGCCTTCCACCAGTGGCGATCTTTTTTTTATTCTTTAAGATGGTTGAAAGAGAACTACGCAGAATTCGGAATTCACTAGCAACAAACGCCCAACTTCTTTCTCATTTCTCCACTTTGCAAATCAATTTTAACTTTTCGTTAATTGAAAGAATTTACAATAGCCACTGTAAAATTATTCACTCGAGTGAATAACTAATAATAAGTGACTGATGTAACTATGAACTGGAAAGATAAACAATGACGGGAAACCGGAATATAAATTACACATGAAATTCTTCTAATTTGAGTTCGAGTTATAGAGGCGATGACTTCTAATAGTTCGTTTCATAGAGGTGGTCCTAGAAGTTCTTTCTTTTGAACCCTATTTTCAGTTCTAATTATTTTCAACACGATTTTCACGTTCTTTATCTGAAATCGTTTCATTGAGGTGAGACCGCAGATTTTGTTCGACTTTAAGAATTTAAGAATTTAGCTTATCGAAGTACAACACATCGAGAGTTGACTGTATGTGTAAATTATTTTTGTTAATAATTTAGATTTAGTTACCATGAAGATTTTAGATAATCATAATCATAAATATGTTTAAAATGTAAGGTTATATAACAGTGATTTTTATTAACTGGTTTTTTGATTTTTCTTAAAAAGTGCTGCGTTGATTTCAAAATATTTTTTATGGGGCTACCTCTGAAGTATGCCCCACCGGCCAAAAAAATAATCATCAAAATTGATTAAGAATTGCGGGAGGTTCTCAACTTATCTGTATTTTTTTAAATTTTTTTTTTGTATGTTACGCGATTAATCCGTCAATTCTGAATCAATTTTGATGATTATTTTTTAGATCGGTAGGGCATACTTTAGAGATGGTCCCATAAAAATTTTTTTGAAATCAACGCAGCACTTTTTATGATAAATCAAAAAAACAGTTAATAAGTGATTTTATGAACTGTTTTTTTGATTTTACTTAAGAAGTGCTGCGTTGATTTCAAAATATTCTTTATGGGACCACCTCTAAAGTATTCCCTATCGATCTAAAAAAGAATCATCAAAATTGATTCAGAATTGACGGAGTAATCGCGTAACATACACAAAAAAAAAACAAAAAAACCTCCTCTTTTTTGAAGTCGGTTGAAAAATATAGAGACACTACAGTAAAATAACCAAAAAAAAGGACAGAGCTAATCATGATGTTACATTGGTACCCCACTTGACCAACTAAAACATATTTTTTTTCTTTTTTTCTTATTTGAAATTTTTTAAATCTTATTACAGTTCGTTAGACAATAATTATTGTAAAAATATATATTTAAGAGCAAACAGTAATTAGTTAAAAGTAGTATACATAAAATATCAGCAGATAAATCTTATATTAGTTTTATTAATTTTTTTATTTTTTATTTTTTTTTTTACGGCCTGTAGCTATAATTAATAAATACTGGTGGAAGGTAATTAAAAGCGACACTGCCTTTTAAATATTCACGAGATAAAAGTGTCTGTTTGCTTTAATTAATAACTTAAGCTTTCACAATATCTGATTTTTTTTTTCTCTTAATTATAAATTTATGGTCTTTGAATAATAATTTTTTATTTGATACATCGACCTAGGAAAAAATTGAAGATATAATTTTTAATAGTGACTTAATGAAAATAGGAAAAAAAAAATATAAATTACCCTTTATGCTGCTATAAATTTTGTATTTTAAATTTGATTAATAAAATCCTATTAACCCTTAACAGACAATGTATCCTGGAGGATACACATATTTAATGCTTTTGCTCAATAAATGACGTAATATCCGATGCATTATCCTACTCATTATCGTATAATATCCTTTATTCAACCTTAAATTTCATGATAAATATGTGGGGGTTAGCGTGGCTATAGCCATTCAAAGGGAAAAAAAAAATAAACGAATTCAAAACTTCCCGACCTGCCCGTTAAAGGGTTCTGTTATTTGTTTGTTTCTTTCGTTTAACGTCACTTTATGCTGCTATGGCTAATCGGACGATGCTACGGTGGGAGTCCTAAATTTTGCCTATCCAGGTATAATTAGGATAGGGATCTTTAACGAGTACCTGACATCGCACAGGATCAGACCTCCATTTTACGTCCCTTCCGAAGGACGGCATAGCTATGGATTTTTTACTTCCTTTAAAAAATCCTAAGGTCATCTGCCGGGCTGCGAACCCACGATCTTGGGTTTAGTAGGTTGCTATGCTAACCACTACACCACAGGTGACCCCTGGTTCTGTTATCTATTAGTGATTAATGAAACTTCTGTGAACTAATTTTGAGAATGAAATGTCTTTTGGCTGGGGGTCTACTTTTTTTTTTTTTCTTCGGTCGAAAATTTGCGGATAGTTTCCTGATTAGAAATTTAATCAAGGATTAACAATAGTCAAGAAAAAAAAATTTAAAAAAAAAATTGAAAGAAAACAACTTTCCAGGCTATGGCAAAAATAATTTAACCATTTATTTACAGAATTAAACAAACCAACAAAATAACAAACACTTGAAATCATTTAATGAAATAAAAAAAAGAAAAAGAAGAATAGTAAAACATAAACCTACAATTTGACCGAATATGATAAAATTTACAATACTATACAATATTAAGTCCAGCCAGAACCAATTAATTATAATTAACCAATTATTATAATTATTTCCATTCAAATTCATTGAATTTTTTATTGCATACATACATTGACTTCCAGACTTGTGGTTCCCCCAAAAACCTTATAAGCGATGATTTTCAACTAAAAAAAAATCGACTATCAATTTAAACGATCAACCAGTAAGAACTTCAATCTGAATCGATACTGTTGATATAAGCTGCTAATATTAGGTTATCTCTTATCTATGTCAAGGCTTACTTGAGGAGAAAAAATGACGACTATACAATACCTGAGACAAAACATTTAGAAAATTAACAACAATAAAATTTCAAACTCAAAAGTATTTTTTTTATTTTTTATACGGAAAGGTAAAAATAAAAATAAATGTCGATGGCTTAAATAGATCCAATCACAATATTAGAAGTATATAAACCATGCCTATACAATATCCATTAAAACTTTGCCTGACCCCTTACACTTTTTCCCTTTGATCTAACTTCTAGTTAATTTTCTTATAGTACATAATTTCAACTATATAATAATAACACACATTATACAAATTAATAATACGAACTTTATACTATTAAATTTTGACTGCCATATTTTGTTCCAGGTAAGTGTATTTTGGAGTTCACCCACATTGTTCATCACGGATTATTTCTGGATATTGGCATTGTGGATTGTATCAGGTAATGCATATAGTATGTAAGTGTATATATGTATGATACAGAATGAATTCATTAAACAGATCATTGTATACCTAATCTAGACGTAGTGGAAATTTAAAACAATGGCCAAACAATGAAATGCTCTAAATCCGATGCTCTACGGCGGAATTCCATTGTACGGAATTACTAGGTAATTAGCAGAGTTTACTTGGTCGGTGAAATATTCAGGAAGGAATGTGTAGCTTTATTTAAACACTTCTGTGGAAACATTTTGCTCATGGTTTGTTTAAACCATTTAATAATTTTTTTTTTTTTATTATCTATTAGTTTATTTTAAGAGATTATTGTAATGTATACAAATTCAGGAATTTTTTATCATTTGCTGATAAAAAAATGCAAAAGAATTCTATATCGAAGAATTTTCAAAATTATATTGCTTTACCTATTTGTAAAACATTATTTTTTTCTCCAAATTAAATGTTCTAATTTATAAAAATAATATATAAAAAATTTAAACCTATTATTAATTTTTCTTAAAGAGCACAATTTATTACAGTAGAACCCCACTAATCCGACTTAGGCTAATCTGACTCTCCAGTTAATCCGACCCTCTCGTGGTGGAGTGTGGGGAACAACTTTTTCGTGGAATTCCTAATAATCCAGTAAAATTGTACATTTTGCAAGGCAATAGATAAGGTAGTTTGTTTGTTGATATGTTGTTAGTGTTGTGATTTTGAAGCGCTATCATTCGCTAATTAGTAGCGTCAAATATTTTGAACTTTAATTAAAACGTTAAAATACAACTTTTTAATATAATTATAATACATTTTTAACTATGAAAAAGGTGTGCTTCATTGTAATCTCCGGTTAATCCGACTTTTTGGCCGTTCCGCCCTACCCCTTGGTCCCTTAGGTTTCGGATTAGTGAGGTTCTATTGTAATTAAGGTATAGATTCAATTCAAAAATAGAAATATAACATCGATTATCTTAGACGTTGACGATCGGTGTGTTTTTACGCATCTAACATAAAAACAAACAAACTCCTACATGAATAGTTATATAGAAAAATAATTTCTTTTGTTCAATGTTTTGATGAAGAATCCAACAAAGAACCCGAGTGGAAAACCCGGCGGTGTCATTAGTGACAGCTTTTGAGTTATGTTGTGATGCTTGAATACTCTACAGAAAGTTCCTGACAGAATGGAGTACGGTATAGCTTAGCATCGGGGTCTTAAAGCGGCACTGGTGAAGATATTTTCATTTTAAAGATGTCATTACACCCTGGACGGGTCTATTCAAGACAAAAGAGATAAAAGCAGACCACTCGGATATTATCCTCAATGCCCGCTCGTTATCTCTATGCACTGTTGCTCGTTACGAGTGGGCAGTACTATGCACCAGCCAGGAGTGGCAGCTCTTTCGAGAGCAGTGTTTTGACACGGGTTAGATTCCTGGTGTGGAAGGCGTAATGAGGCACCAGAGGCCCTCCCCCCTCCTCCTTCTACCGCGTTCAAAAGGAAAAAGCAGCGTTAGAGGAAAAATAATGAGGTCTCTGACCTGCTTCAAATTTATCATTTCTCTTTTCTCTTAGTGTCAGTTTTTTTTTTCTTTTTTTTTTTTTTTTTTTTTTGTGAATTCTTTCTTGTTTGACGCTGCTGTCACGTCCGTTTGTTAAAATGTCTCGGAGCTCTATAAAGTGTTCATTAGCTAGCCAGACTAATTAATGAAAGTTCCTCTAGCCTAAAGACTTTTTTCGCTTAATGAACAAGAATGAATTAAAAATTACTTGAAGGAACTACAACTCAACAGTCTACTTTAGTGGGCCATACTAATAATCATGAATAATATATTGGCATTGTAGCTACTCCTTAAAGAATTTATTAAAAAAATTGATCTACATGTTTAGAGAAACATGTTACTAAAAACATCATGCCCTCTACTTTTTTAAATGCTATTGAAGCTTTTGGTGGATGATGGGGTTATATAACAAAACACAATTTAAAGTAATTTATATTTTATCTTGTTTTTTTACTTTTTCCTTTAGCAGGAAACTGTTGAAAAACCCTTTTAATTTTCTCCATACCTCTTTTCCTATGAAATATTCAGATTTTCCTCCTAGCACTTCTGCCCGTAAATTCTTCATACAAATAACTAGATTTTGTTGACTTTTTTTTTTAATAATAATTTACACTGGCATTGCACTCCTTAAAGAATTTACTAAGCATTGATTACAGCTTTAAAAGCAATCGACAAGTTGATATGAATTTTATTTTGACATTTACGAGATGTATTTTTTTCAACCTCAAAATGTGTAACTTTTCATCACACCTCGAAATGTAACATTTCGACATGTTGCCGTTGTCAGATAGAAAATTTTTAAGACAGTTTCTTATCAGATATTTAATGGAGAATATTTTTGTTATATAACATTTGTCGCTAGGACCTACCTTTTACCAGCTACATCTGTTTGAATGAAAAGAAAATCAAGTTTGAAACCCCTATTTTCTCTGAACTTTGTTTATTTCGAATAATTATTAATTGCTAATTCAATTTAATTTTAATAGAACTAATTTGATCTTTTTAATTCTAAAATGTATACTGGAAAAAGCAGTAGATAGCGGATAAAAATAATCATGATTTTTCTTTTTTTTTTTTCCAGGTAGGGATAAACTAAGTTTTTCATCAAGAGAGCCTTTTTTTTAATTTTAAAAAAGGAAATAAGCAGTTTTGGGCAGAACTTCATTCATTCAGAAGAACTGCTTTGCCAGTTCAAAATGCTTATTTATTATGTATACAGTTGTGAATTTCGGTATATACATAAATAAACTTAAAACAAATAATTTATTTGATGTTAATAATTAATAAACACATTAATAAACTTGTTTCGGTGATGTATGTACTCCTTCTTTGCTGGGAATTCTGTGACCCTACTCAGAGGACATCCCACTACAACCGACTAATTCATCAGAATCTTCATTATTGAGAGGTTTGAATGTATAAATGTAAAAGGAAGTGTTGCCGTTGGAAATGAAAATAATACCTTAGTAACTTAAGCACTTCATTAATCTTTTCCTCCTTATCTTGAAATCACCAGACAATCTCTTATACAATTAAATTCAGACAACCAGCTGAAAGGAGGAATAAAAGGAGCTGATTTCAAATCTTGAATTACACTTTCCTGTAAGGAAAGCACCGAATCCTTCATTCCTTGAGGATTTATGTTAATTTTCAGCTTGTCTCCTAAGAATAACAATAAAGTACAACAAAAAGGTTGTATTGGCTGCATACATATCGGTTAGTAATTTTTATAGATTATGGTGTAGATACTATTTACACAATTTCGGAAATTGATAATCAAGCATTGATGAATCAATTGCCACTTCAACTGGAATTATTTCATTTGAAAACTCTAAACATTCAAAACAGGACTTTGTTTAATAGATAATGTACTCACCTGCGTGGTGGCATCGAGCAATTTGCTAGCAGATGGGTAATGACGGTAGATAACAATGGACTATACTTTGAGTATTAATTGTATTTTATGTCAAAGAAATGATAATACAAATATTTGTTTAAGAAACGGTCCTTTTTTTTTTTTTTTATACACCCCAATAGAAAGGGCCTAGTAGGTTAAATTTTGGGTTTTCCCAACGATTACTTGGATTTTTCCGTTCTTATTGGAACCAAAATTAAAAATAGGACTATTGGAAATGATATCTATTCATTTAAACATACATTAAAATTAATTTAGATTTTATTATTTCTAATGATTCATAAGCATTTTAGGCTATTTATTTTATTTATTAATAACATCCTCGGCCGCGGCTTCGACCGCCCTCATAAGTAAAGAACTTAAGGATAATTTTAACGAATAATTGAAGTTTTTATCTGTACAAATATTGAATTAAACAATACCATTAAGCATTATCCCTTCAATGATATTTTCACGCATACCTTAATTTTTAACCTGGTTAAAATTGAACTCATCCATTTTTTACCTTTAATATATTAGTTGGTAATCCAGACGAACACAGACTATTAAGAAACTCTTCCGGACTGAATTATCAGTGCTTGGTAATAAAGGCCCATGGATTGTATTTTTAAACACAATATAAAAAAGCAAAAGATCTTCATTTTGATTTGGTAATAATTTTTACCCGGCTCGAATAATTTTATCGATTTTATCTGGTTGTATTTTAATTTCTAACCTTCAAAGCTAATGACAGTGGGACAAACCTTGTTTCTATTTCTTAATACTGTATATTTAAATTATTATTATAGTAAATGAAAATAACAATAATATTTACTTTTTTCATTAGCTTCATTTGTTTTACTAAAACTCTATTGCTGATTGTCGCTTGCCACGTATCATTCGATTTATAAACTTCACTGGAATCTACACGTTACACCAAATATTTATAGTTTTTTTTTTGTTTTTTTTAACAATTTAATTGAATTAAGTTAATTGGGAGGCGCGGTAGTTCAGTGGGTAAGGCGCTTGACTACCATGCTCCTGGGCCCGTGTTCGAGTCCGACTGAGGGCAGAAAATTTATATTCTGTCATTTCAGCCGTGGGTCGAATTCGAGGCCAGGAGACTCTCCTGGGGCCCACCCAGTTTCTTAAAAAGTGGGTACCCTTAATTAGGGACAACGCTGGCGGTTGAGCGTGAATTCTGGCCAAATCACCTCCTTTTGGCTCAGAAACAGTATAGCCTGCCTAAGTCTGAACCCGAGACCCTTCTTGGGTTGTGTAGTAGTTTTTTTTTTTTTTTTTTAAGTTAATTTTATTATCAATTTCTTGCTGTATATAACACCGTATTATTGTAACCTCTCTTGTATAGCGCTCGCCATATATCGGTCAATGTTTAAACTTCACTGCTTACCACATATTTATCGCTTTTTCAACAGGAATTTATTGGAAAATATGTAAATTGCATTAATGCTAAACCTTTCTAGAGCTATGAAGATAATGTTAAAATTTGGTACAGATTGGTTCAGTTGTTTCTGCGGTTAGAGGTTAACAGTACATTTGTAGTACCATAAAATTTATCGAGAAAATCGGAATATATAATTTTATTTAATGTTCGCTATTTCATTCATTTATTAATTTTATTTTATTTATTTATATTATTTTATTATTATTGTTTTGGTTTTTTGTAAATTGTACTTACATTTTTATTTGGTTGATAATTAATGTAATATGGTTAGAACAATGACATTAAAATTTCTTATTGCCACAGTTCAAAAAGATGATATAGTAATGTTAACATAGCTGTTATTTTTACAATGCAGTCGGTATGATTAAGTTTAAGTATCTGGGCAATAATAACCACCAGCAAGTTTTTTCCTTAAAAAGAAACAAACAAACAGAACTAGACTTTTAAACTTATAAAATAAAAAAAAATACTGTTTTGCTTTCATTTTCTAGCTAGCTCTCTTGATCCGCTAATATTTTTTCCGTGAGTTACTTGAATAGACCGACGTAATAATCATCCTAACACTAACGTTTCATTTGATATTTTTATAACGCATACATAACACATACATGGTCGTGCGAGCAGGGTTTAATTTAATGAGTTCACGCTATTTCGTAAAAACATTCCATGTCACACGAATATTCGCACCTTTAATGTAGTAATTATTCCTCAGGGAAAATGCAACAAAAACAGTAAAAAAAAAGAAAAAAAAAAGAAGTACAAAATGGAATTAATATAATTTTAATTTCCATTACGTGAATTGGATTTTACTACGCTTTTAATCTCATAGTATCATTAAATACCGTTTGGTAATTTTTTCTGCATATCTCTTTTGATTTAAGAAATTTTGGGTCTGAAAAAAAAACATTTAATTGTATATATGTTTTAATTACTGGACAAATTAATGAAACATACGGATATTGAGCGGTTTATAAAATAAAGAATAATAAGCTGGCTTGAACATTGGAAGTCGAAGGGATGACTAGTTAGGGAATGGTGATGAGGATTATGAGAGAGAGCTTCTCAGGAAAAAGAGATAGAGGACGCCCTAGAAAATCATGGCAAAAGGATGTTGAGGAGGATATGAGAATACTTAAGAGTTACCAACTGAAGGAGTAGGGCTCTGGAATGGAGCAGAGACCAAGGTCTACAACATATGTCTTTTCAACCGACTTCAAAGAAGAGGTGGTTCTCAACTGGTCTATATTTTTTTTTTTTTTTTTTTTTGTAACGTGATTACTCCGTCAATTCTGAATCAATTACGATGATTCTTTTTTAGATGGGAAGGGCATACTTCAAAGGTGGTCCCATAAAAATTTATATTGAAATCAACTCAGCACTTTTCAAGAAAAAAAAAAACTGTTAATAAAAATCACTGTTATATAACCTTCCATTTTAAGCATATTTATCATGGAGTTATAGTACTATGAAGAGGCCCTTCCCGTATATTGTTCCGTGAGGGGCGAAACCAAAACATAAGCGGCCACGCCCACTATGCCCAACTAGCGACTTGCATACTATATAGCCTAGGGCAATTGAAAGGGTTCGTAATAAATAAAATAAGTAAATCACTAAAGTAAATAAATCACTAAAATAAAATAACAGCAGTATAAAGCCTAGGAAGCCAAAATTTGAACTGATAAGAGGGTAATACACTGATAATACGGTTCACACCAAGATGGATGCCTGCCCTGACTATTGAGAGGTAAGCACTCTCCACTTGTCTATAACTCCATGATATTTATAATTATGATAATCTAAAATCTCCATGGTACTAAATCTAAATTATAAGCAAAAATAATTTACATATACAGTCAACTCTCGGTATGTCGTACTTCGATAAGCTGAATTCATAAATAAGTCGAACAAAATCTACGGTCAGAAGCACATTACACTTAAAATTCACCTCAACAAGACGATTTCAGACAAACGTGAAACATTGTGTAAATAAGGCGAACTGAAAATAGGGTTCAAAAGAGAGAACTTCTAGGCCCACCTACCCCTATAAAACGAACTATTAGAAGTCATCGCCTCTATAACTCGAATTCAAATTAAAATAATTTCATGTGTAATTTGTTCTCCTGTTTCCCGTCATTGTTTATCTTTTCAGTTCTTAGTTACACCAGTCACTTATTATTAGTTACTCACTCGAGTGGTTTTACAGTGGCTATTGAAAATTCTTTCAATTAATGAAAAGTTAAAATTGATTTGCAAAGTGGAGAAAGGAGTAAGAAGTAGGGCGTTTGTGAATTCCGAATTCCGCGTAGTTCTCTTTCAACCAACCTAAAGAATAAAGAAAAGATCGCCACTAGTGAAAGGTGCTAAGTCTACTTTTAGGCACCCTCAGAAAAAAGCGCAGTTCAGTTGAAAGTTATATGATAAATTGGTACTGGGTATTTAATTTTCTGTATCAATGACTTTATATGAAGGTACAAACAACATACACATACCCATTAATGATAAATATACGTAATGATTTCTACTACAATTTTGCGTTCTAGTTTCCCATTTACATGAAGATCAGTGGAACGATGACCTCGATGAGTCTTTGTTCAGTAAGTAGAACTATTTTTCAGGGTAGCTTGAAGTTCGAGAATTGACTGTATAAACAAAAATACACTCACCACTAAAAAGTGAAAAATAAAAATAATAACAAACTTGAATTAAAAAATAAAAAGTAATATTTTAATTGCTTCGAAACAAAAACCATTAAATGACAATCAACGAAATTATCGATACTTATATACCTATTCACAATTTATTATCAGTTATTTTTGGAGTCGTTGCTAACCAAAACAAACAGAATTCGTAAAGAAATGGTAATTGTTAAGATCCTCCCACTGTTTCATCACCGCCACTCCGCTGTCTCCGACCATTCGAATGTCTATTGCAAAGGCATTATTAAACTGCCCTTCTTGGCTGGCACCGACTCTAAAAATAACTGATCATAAATTGTGAATAGGTATATAAGTGTCGACAATTTCGTTGATTGTCATTTAATGGTTTTTGTTTCGGAGCAATTAAAATATTATTTTTCATTTTTTAGTTCAAGTTTGTATATGTAAGTTTAATCTTGAAGTCGTTTTTCTAAAAATTATTTTTTTTTATTTTAAGAACACGGAAAAGAAACGGACAGTGTTACATGTAAAGTATCTTTTAATAAACACCCAAACCCGACAGAGAATATCCTTCTAAAGAAATAAAATTCGACTAAAAAATGAGAAGAAATGGAATGAGAATTCTCTGCTATTGCTGTCGATAGATTGGCACCAAAGGTTGTTTGGCGAACAAAACTCCATTTATATGGTAGTGATCACTTCCCAATGGTTATTAAGATGGGAGAGACTTCGATATCATCACACCCTAAAAACAGAATCCCCAAATACTTAAACCGCTAAAGATTTCATAAGCTTACTCAATCCCATAGTTTTACAAAATCATATCTGGAATCCTCCAGGCTTACCAATTTAAACTCAACCGAGGCAATTCCACCTATTTTGCACCATCTTATCTATTGCTCAACCACTAATCTCCCATATCCACTTGATGGATATATCCTCACTCAATTGAACACTCAATCCTCTTTCGAATAAGACCGCGTGATAGCCTTCTGAAATTCATCGATGAGCTTTTATATCAATAAGAAACGTATTGATTAGTATAGACAAGAACATATTTCAACGTTGTTGATTTGGTCTACGCCAAAAACGGAAAAAAAAAAGTTGAATCGCATCCAATGATTATGGAATAGAACAGAGTCGCCTTTATTAATACGGTTAACTGATATCTCTTTATTAGTTTTACATTTTAAAGTTATTTGTGTCCAGAATTTCTTATAGTGTTATTGTATAAAAATATTAAAAATAATAATAAAATATATGTTTCATTTTTCCATATTTTTTACAAAATGGATTCCAATAACATTTTAATACATCAATACCCAATACATGTTTAATATGATATGCATTTTTATGACATAAATCTCCACAACTATATTTTTTGTCAACTTAGTAAATCTATAAACAAAACAATAATTATTCAAGAAATATTACAAACAGTAAATAAAATATTTTATCAACAATTAGGGATGGTATCGTAAGAAAAATATTGGTATTCCATATTGACAATATTTTGAGCTCTAAATATCGATACACGATATTTCGTGTTTTTTTTTTTTTCTTTTTGAAATGCCATTTTAAATATTTTAGTCACTTTACATTAAAATTTCTGATTATTTTATCCTTTTAAATAATAAAGGTAACGACATCGAACCACTGCTCCACCGAATTCCTCACAAATGAATAACTGATATTTAGCTGTTTCCACTTTTTAATGTGAGAAATTTTCATTGTACGGGTTGTGTGAGTGGATGTTTTGGTCATCTGTATTACTTATTGCCTTTATTTAAGACAGATATTGTAATGTGGATTATATATGTTATCAATAAAACACTGCTATGTAGATTGTTGTGGTGTGCAATAATATATACAGAGCAATTAAAAATAATATTTTAATTTATAATGCCAACGTTTCGACTTGGCTCATATATATATATATATATATTTTTTTATTTTTTTTTTATATATATGGTACCTTTCGTGGAATACTCTTTCAACATTCTGGAAATTTAATGTTCCACCGGTCGCACCAATTTCTGTAACACGAGCAGTCGCTTGTTGTACAAAGTACAACACGCTTTCTTTTTTTTTATCCGTTCTTGTCCAGATTTTATATTTAATCTAATAAATAAAATATGTTGACCATTCTACATTTAAAATAGAATATATGTACATTATCTTACACAAGAGAATAATATTTTTAACGTTAAAAATATGTTTATGATTGATAAAAATATAAAAACAAATTTATTACTATATAAATTTTTATTTACAATATTACAGTCGGATATAATTATTTGCATGTCTAAAATGGTTATTGCACATAATTTTTTTTTACCAGCGATTTTTATAAATAAAATAAAAAATCCTCAGCCTCCTTACTATCCCCGTCATCTCCATCACTAACCTCAACATCCGTTTCTGTATCATGATCTAGAACATTTTCTATTTCCTGTTTACGAAATCCAAATTTTGATTTGCTTGCCCGATTCTGTTTTCTTCCTCGTCCAGCTCCTTAAAAAATTGAGGGACCAGTTTTATAGGTTTCCACCGCATGAAAACATTCATAATAATTGATACTTCGCTTATTAAAATAAAAAAAAATTAAAAATGCAAAAGATTTCTGCTTGTATTATGTCAAATCCAGCTCATTGTTGAGAAAGGGACGAGAGAAAATCAAAACGTGAGCTTTTCGCTTGTTGTTCTTTGTGCAACACTGATGACTGAATATTTTCCTTGCAAGAGCTTATCCTATCACAGTGATAAAATTCTGGCGGCGAAAATATATCAGTATAAGCTAAAGCCAAGCACAGAACAAATAGCTAAAGTCAATTTTCGAAGAAGCACGCCGGAAGCGAAAGAGAGAAAACAAAATTCAGGTGTTGTACAAAATACAATGGCGTGACCGGTGGAAGGTTAAAAATTAAATTCTATTTTCGAGATGTTCCAGTATTCCATTGAAGGTGCGATATGTATATAGTTGCTTATTAGGTTTTTTTTTTTTTATACAGGGTGTCCCAAATTTAAATGGCAAAACCTCAGGAACTTATAGTGGACCGAAAAACTAAGACAAAAAGTCCTTTAGAGATTTGCTCGTTTTCGCTTAGTTTTAGAGAAAATCGCAAAAAAAGAAATAAAACAAGTTTTCATTTTTATACTTATTTATTTACATGTATTTTTATGTTATGTTCTTTTTAATGCAAATATTGCTCAAAATGTTGTCCTCTTGCACCAATGCAAGCATTACATCTAGCACTCACTTGATAAATTGCAGCTAAACATTGTTCTGATGATATTTGGTGCACTGCATCTATGATTCGGTCTCTTAATTGCTCTCTTGAGTTGATTGACACCGTATAAACTCTCTGCTTCAAGGTTCCCCATACGTAGAAATCCATGGGTGTCATATCAGGTGACCTGGGTGGCCAAGGTACTACTCCTCCACGTCCAATCCATCGTTGTGGATAATTTATATCCAGCCAAGCTCGAGCAAATCTGCTACAATGAGCTGGACATCCATCGAGTTGGAACCACATTTCAATCCGCTGCTGTAAGGGAATGTTATCTAAATAATTAGAAATGTCGTTCTCCAAAAAATTTGTAAATATGATACCATTCAATCTTCCAGGTAAAATTCCAAGCCAAACGTTAATAGTAAATTCATGCTGAAACCTATTCTCTCTAATAGCTCTGGGATTTTCAAGAGCCCATACATGATAATTTCTTGATTAACAATTCCTCCTCTTGTAAAGGTAGCTTCATCGGTCCATATAATTTTTAATGGAATATGGAACAAATCGCGAAATTTGTCAAGAAACCAGTTACAAAAATTCAATCTCTTGACATAATCTTGAGGTAATAAATTCTGAACTTTTTGAAGATGGTATGGGTAGCGATTATCACCTTTCAAAGTTCGCCATATTGCTTGCCGCGATATTTCTAATGCAGCAGATGCTTTTCGGATGCTAGTCTCAGGTTTGTTATCGAAGTGACGTTGGACACAATTTCTTTTCCGATAATCTGCTCTTATTGCTGCCTGGAATCGGTCGCCTTCATTACGTATTAAGAATGACCCAGTCTCTCGTAGTCTATTAAAAGTTAACGAAAAAACTCGTCGATTAGGCACTCTTCTATTTGGAAATCGGCACTCATACTCCCGCACCGCTTCTAAAGCATTACCGTTACAGAAAACATACACAAAAATCATATCAGCGTATTCAACATTAGAATATGTATGCGGCATTGTGGCTGATGCTATTCATACAAAAATATCTGAGTAACTGACTGAAAACTGATTTAGGAATTATAATCCTAGAAGGAAAAATGTAAACAAATAAAAGAATGTGAAGGATAACATTAAGTGTTTACATATCTCACTGGTTTGTTATTGCTGTTAGCCTGACGAACTTTGGAAGGTGATAATCGCTACCTGTAACATTTTTGTTTTTTTTTTTTCTTTTTTTGCAATTTTTTCTAAAACTAAGAAAAAAAAAAGCAAATCCCTAAAGGTTTTTTTGTCTTAATTTTTCGGTCCCCTATAAGTTCCTGAGGTTTTGCCTTTTAAATTCGGGACACCCTGTATAGAGAACACGATATATAATTAGGTAAGTATATATCTAAAAGAATAGATATAGAATGTCTTCATATATATATATATATATATATATATATATATATATATATATATATATATATATTTATCAATAACATTTTGAATTAATACCGATTCTAATTTTAAGAATCAAGAATCGACGTATCCCTAACGATTATCAATCAGCGTAGACACACTCATATTTGTATAACCGTATTGTAATAATGGTTTGTTCTCATACAATTACAATACCAATTAAAAACTTTCCAAACCCAAGGATACGTATTCAGTTATAGTATTACATCTTCATTATTTCAAAGTTTGAAGAGGCCAAATTGAAAGCAGAATCTCTTTCCCTTAGTACATCCTGGAGACAGAGAGGGTTGCTCTTGAAAGACCACTGGATCTATTGTGGATATCCCGGATCTCTTGGAGTGGATAATCCGGTCGGATAAATTGACGTACAACAAAACGGTTTTAACTCCGAAGAGGTGGAAGTTCCATGGAGAGTTAGGGACTCCCAGCAGCGCCGCCTCCTATCTGTGACTATCTGCTGCCCTAAGGGGAAATGTTTTCTGTACTCTTAGAGTAATAAAGTAAATACAACTACCATATTTCGTAAAATAGTTTTAAAATAACTTATTTTAGTTTTAATGATTTTATTTTATATCTACTACATAATTATTTAATTAAAAATGTTTATTAACTTAACTTTTACTATTGCACCATGTTAATAGCTTAAGGTATTACATAATTAAGCAATTAAAACGCTGCACCTAGGGCCTAACACAAATATGTTAGTTATAAATATACTTCCTTAGTCCGTTCCTTTGCAAACCTCTTTCCTCTCAGTAACCTACATTGTCAAAGCACATAATAGTCATTAGTGTGTTCTCGCAAAACTAGATATATGTCTATTTTTTTTTTCAGAACTGAAGATGAATGTTTAACATTCGAAACTAGTTTTTCAATAAAATAATTGCAATAGAAGTAGAAATTAATTCATCAATCCTAATACTTTTTTTAACTTATATATATATATATATATATATATATATATATATATATATATATATATATATATATAGAGAGAGAGAGAGAGAGAGAGAGAGAGAGAGAAAGTGAAAACGATATATCGTCAGATATGTATCGACTATATATCGATATATGGTAAGAAAAATATATTTAGATATATCCATCCCTATGAGTAACTACAAATGAATAGGCAGTTCTCTAAGCAGCTTTTGAGGCATTAAGGTCATTATGGCCGATCCCATTTTTGATATGATGAGAACGATTAGGATTAGGAAGAATATATATGAAAAAACAAAAACAAAAAAAAAACAATGAGTCTGATAAAACATTTTGGTGATAGTTGTTTTTAAAGAACTACTTTTGTATCCAATCTGCTAGGCAAAAATACTAATATAAACAAAATCTTCAAAAACCTCTCTTGAAGGTAACATAAGATTACAGATCTTATTCAAAAGAGGAAAGGATAAGACAGGCTCTACTCGATGATAGGGGAAAACAGAAACCACTTCCACTGTACGAATCCAAAGAGCCGCGGGAAATGAAAGGGCACACAAATTGATTGTACGTGATCCGACTTGCAAAAGAATGAGAACCGAACTCAGGGGAGGGTAAAAAAAGGCTAAAAAGGGGAAGAAATCTGGCTCCACCCGCAGCGGGCAAATATCGGCCAATCAGAAAGACGGAGGAAGCCCATTGGCCGTAGACGAGGGCCAATCTGTCTCGAGAACTATCGATTATGTAATCAGGTCTCTTGGGAATAATAAAGCTATCAGATATTAATGGGCAGGAACCATCTTTAAGCAAATAGTGGAAAAAGGGGGTATTGAAAAAGCACTAAATCTTCTGATCCGAGACTTTATAGACCTCAGAGCTTGCCTCGAAGATCTTACTCGGGTTTAAGATCTTCAGTTTGATGAGAACAGAGTAATAACATCAACTTTGTTTAATATATCTGTCGGAGTTTGACTTTGACAATTTTAGCATTGACTGCTTTGGTCTTTTAGTCCAGTCCTAATAGGAAAATCAGAAGAACTAAAAATACTAGTTTTTTTCAGGAATGTGTTGGGGAAGGTCCCCTAAATAACATATTCAGTGGGCTGGCCGGGGTATTTTACAGAATTGAATCAAATTTTCAAATAATAAATCTGACAGTAAATGTAACAACTAAAGAAACAAAAAAAGAAAAATTTAGATCAGATGGATATTTTTGGAGTTTTATAAATTATAAATTTACCAAAAAAACTTGGATTTTTCAACAGTACACGTTTTTTTAGTGTGCTAGCATGGGTAATTTACGGTACTTGTTCAAAAATACTTATATGGGATCTAATAGTAAATTTAACTAGATTTCTTTTGGGAAAGGAAAGTTATAAATCCAACTAATAGTTCGCGGGTAAATGCTTGAAGAAGGGTTTGAGCGCGTCAGTTTTGAAAACGCACCCGATTACAGAATAAAGAATTATGATCTACTGAGTGTAATTTAGCGGTTGTATAAATTTTAGCTGTTTATGTTTCCGTCGGATGGAACAACAAGGTTTTTCGTTGAAATATTAAAAGTGCTGTATGTTCCGACTTGTTAAATATACATTAACACATGATATATATTCATGCAGGGAATTTAGTGCTGTAAAAGTTTTATTGGATGGCTTTCCACTAAAATAAACGAGCGAGGATCTAGAAGACAAAAATATACCATAAATATGAGTAAAAAACGATTTTTTTTTTTTTTTATTAACTTTTTCGGAGTCGGTAGTACAAAACGGTCGACTTTTTGGTAAACATGTATATAACCAAACATGTAGCAAATTTAATAAGCTTTCGTTTCGTACTTAATTTTTTTTTAATGTAACGCACCGTTTTTAGTTATAAGAGGGAAACTGAAAAATGAAATATTTAAAGCCCCCCTTCCCTCTAGCGGCACCAGGATTTGGAGGGAGTTTATTTTTCCTTTTTCAGAGAACCCTCTGCTACACATTCCTGAAAAAATTGGAACTAGTTTTTTTAGTTCCTCTAATTGCTCATTTTTGGTCTAGATTGACTGGACTATTTATACACTGTTACTTGAGAGTCTTGTTTCTTGAAAATAAAAAGAGGGATGCCGTGTAATCTAATGTGTACATTTAATAAATGTTACAAGACATTGGTTGTTGGCTTCGACAACAATACATACTAGACATACGCCCTAATCAACTCATATCCCATCCTCATAGCCTGAAAATCTTCGATAAATAGTCTATGATACTTACTAAGTCACCAATAAATTTATCGACATTGAAGTTAATATACCTTATAGTTATTTTTGAAGAGGGAAGTAAATTCAATTTAAATTAACCAATTTATCATATTTATTAATTTTAAAAAAAAACACCTTTGTTTGTTTAAAAAAAAATAATAAAAATAATAGTTAAAAACTTATTTTATTCATGAAGTGGGAGAAATCGTTAGAAAATAAATATTAGCCCTTTTACTGCAATAATTAATTTTTAAACAGTTGTAGCCAGTTGGCCTCTACATTATGAGACTAAATATTTGTGTTATAAAAGTTTCATTACAGGGCCATTTCATCAGATATGCTATATAAGGCCGTTGGATAATAATTCTTTTTAGTACTCTGTCACGCTACCATTAAACTTTATTAGATGGTATAAAATCTATTTTATTTATTATACATTTTATATAGGATATGAAATAATCATTCTATTTTTAGTGGGTAATCATTTATTGCAGAAATGTGTGTGAATTTATGAACGTTCATAAAGCTGCGGCTGAACATTTGATGTAATGATATTGTTTATGACAGTACAATTCAGGATGAACTTTATTTTAATAATCCTGAATATCCATTTAACATAATGAATATAATTTATTTGAAGGTATTTTTTTTTTATGTTATTTAAAATATTTTTCTCTGCATTAAATAAAAAAAAACAAAAATCCATAAGAAACCAGAGAGTAACTCTCGATCATCATTTTTCTTGGAATAACTCTATTTCCTAAATCACACGGATATTTACATATTCAATATACTTAAGCAGCTCCTACCTTTTCTCGATACATTACTACAAAGTACTCGACAACTTTTGGAATCATTTCTCGTTTTACCTACTTTGACTACTCGTGCATGGTATTTGGAGGACGGTCTGGGGATCTCTAAATAAGATTTAAAAGACTAATGTATTCCACTAATCCCTGTTGAACAGATTCGCTACCTAGGACTCTACATGGACAAACGTCTTACTTGGAATCCACATACAAGACTAAAACGACAAAAAACTGCTCGTCGTCACAGACTACTTCAACATTTATTAGACAAACGTTCAAAGCTTCCAATAAATTACAAAAGACTCATCTACATGACTGTGATATGATCTATTTGGACGTACGGAGTTGAGCTTTGTGGCTCCACTAAACCATCCAATTCATCTCGTACCCAATCCTTACAATCCAAAATCCTTCGAAAAATCCTCAATGCTCCTTATTTTGTGACCAATAAACTTATCCATAAAGATCTTAATGTTCCATATGTTGCTTATTTAGCCCAAACCAGATATGCATCCTTCCATAGTAAGCTCCATAACCACTCAAATCCGTTTGTTTCTCAACTTGCTTCCCACTCCATTCCCGATAATCCTCCACGGCGTCTGAAAAGAAGATGGCCTAGTGACCTTTTAGTGTAGATTTTATTGAATTCCTACTAGTGAGTAGTACTTCACAAGTTATTTACATGCCATTTTATTCACTATCAACACATTTACTCAATGTATATTATTTTGTGTAGTTGTAAATATCAATAAATGAGGAAAAAAAAAGACTAATGAACTATTTTATCAGATATACTTTCGGAATCTCCAGGCGTTCTTACATATCTCATCGGTATTTTGAAATTGAGTGGCTTTGCCCGTACGTTCCGACATCAATACTTCCTTGGCACACTCATATTTTAATCCTTATTATAATTATTATTTGTTGGCGCTACATCCCAAGTTAAGACTTGGCCTGCTCCAAAATTGATCGCCATTTTTCCCGATCAAGTGCTGCTGCCTTCCAATTTCAGGTATCAAGCAGAATCCTAGCTAAGCTTTGGACGACCAACTCTTCTGGTTCCATACACTCCATATTTATAATAAATAGGTAAATATTTTTATATGATCCCTCTGCGATTGATTAATTCTAAATGTAATATCGAATAATAAACACCCTGTCAGAATATTTAACCATATAAACTCATATTAGTATATACCTGTACGTATATACTTGTATAATGAAAATGTAATGTAACGTTGAAGGTCGACCCTACGAGAGCACTAGGGGAAGTGGTGCTCTGATGTCGACAACCACAATGCCACTAACGAACCTAAACCCTCTCCCTTAATTGACTTAGACCAAAACAGCCATATTGGTATCCCCGGCTAACGCTCTTACTTCTGGTTTGATCTTAGCCCTTATGATGGCCGAGCATGAGTTAGGGAGGTTAACAAGGGTATGGATTTCATTATGCAATCAGTATCTAAAGTGTCTTTAAGCTTAATCCTATAATATTTTGTAACAATAGAAGCTTTTATTTATTTATTTGTTTAAATTTGAAACTGTTTGGTGAAACAAAACTGTATCAAACGAAAGCCACCCCAGTCTAATTTTCACCTTTCTGTCCCAACCTCTCACTCCCAGCCTCTCATTTCCTTAAAAATCTAACATTACCGTTTTATTTGATATTCTAAAAAAAATCATTTAATCAAAAATTAAATTATTTAAAGTTTAACTACAAATACAGGTAGATCACAAACAAATCACGAGTTTCATACTCGGCTGCAATTGTAAAAAAAAATAAAATAAAAATAATTATATTTCGTTTAAAACTAATATTAGAATAGTAACAATTAATTTCTCATTTATTTGTTTATGATATTTACTTTATGTTTTTCGTTCTTAGAAAGCAGGCGACTGCTCTTAAGTAAGAACAAACTCCATCCAAATTATGGTGCGCTCCATAGTCCTGTATGGTTCGGAACGCTGAACATTATCTAAAGCTCCTGAAAAAACACCATTGATTTTTTAAAAATAAAAGTGCTTTGCTAGATTTTCGGTGGTGTTAAGGTTGGAGAAGAATAGAGGCTGCGCACTTACCAAGTTTTTTTTTTTTTTTTTTTTTAAATGATTACATTCACAACAAAGAGAAAAAAAATAAAAATAAAAAAAAGTTATATATATGTAAAATAAAATAAATAAAAAGATAACAGAAAGAACTTCCTATACATATAAATAAACTGAAATACTAAAATAAAAAAATAAAACATTGAAAAAGTCAAAATAAATAAATAGTAATAATAAAAAATAAAACAAAATTAAATTATAAGTTAAAAACACAAACTTTATTTACAATACACACTCATCCTAGGGACCCCCAGCCAGACTCCTCCCTCAAATTATGGAGGGACAACCAGACATAGAGAGATCCCAGTTCTTCTCTCTCAGCTGCGTCACTGGTGAAAAAAAACCAGTGGAGGCTGAGTGAGAGCGCTATAGTACTTATCAAGTAGTACTATAAATATCGCATTTGAATTGACTGATATGGTCAGATAAATAAAAAAGTTATCAGATAAATGTTAAGGCGTTTGCGAGTGAGAAACTGGATGGAGTGGTTGAAGGAGGCCAATGTCTGTAACCTGGTAAAAAAAAAAAAAAAAAGAAGAAAAAAAAGATGTTTGTATCTATCTAATTTATGTTTATTTTTAATTAAAGGTATTGTATAATGTATAATGGTGGTTTTGTTTAAACGGAATTACTATTTTTTATCCCTAAAGAAACCTGGGCAGAGAATAAAATATAAGCTATAAACTTTTTTTTCAAATTGATTTATAAATTTCATAAACACTGTTTATTTCGAATAATCATTGATTGATTAATAATTTAACTAATTTTAAAATATTTATTTAAAGAAAAGCAGTAAATTTTAGATAGATGCAAGATCTGTTGTTTTTCTCAGTCTAGGAGAAATTAATTTTTTTTTACTAAGAATTTTCATGATTATTGGTTGTAATTAATGGTTTCACTGAATAATTTAAAAAATATAATTGACTTCTATATTTTATTTTATTTTTTTATTTATTTTTTTTATATTATGTTTTACTGACAGGGCGATGAGTAACATTTTTTTTTATTTTTTGACAATACAAGCATAAGTCCGGAATTTACCTTACTTAGATAGTTAATTGTTAAATTTAAAATTCCATAATGCAAAAAATATTCCTTTTTTTATTGACTTCACCTTTATTGTGTTATAAATATTTTTTTTCTTTGTGTAAATTAAATATTTGTTTATATTTAATTAAGATTAAATTAGGCGTAACTGATTTCAACAGTTGAAATAATACTATTTTACTCTTCTCTCTCAGCTGCGTCACTGGTGTAAAAAACCTAGTGGAGGCTGAGTGAGAGCGCTATAGTACTTACCAAGTAGTACTATAAATATCGAATTTGAATTGACTGATATGGTCAGATAAATAAAAAAGTTATCAGATAAAAGTTAGGGAGTTTGCGAGTGAGAAACTGGATGAAGTGGTTGAAGGAGGCCAATGTCTGTAACCTGGTAAAAATAAAAAAAAGAAGATGTTTTTATCTATCTAATTTATATTTATTATTAATCAAACGTATTGTATAATGTATAATGGTGGTTTTGTTTAAACGGGATTATTATTTCTTATCCCTAAAGAAACCTGGGCAGAGAATAAAATATAAGCTATAAACTTTTTTTTCAATTGATTTATAAATTTTCTATCAGTTAATTATCAGTTATCAGATAATTGGAAACGGTCATAGGCTGGCTATTTTATTCAAGCACTTCATATAGTGAATAATCAAAAACTCAATTTAACCATAACACAGCAATCAGAATATGCACTGGTGCGTTCAGATCTTCACCAGTTGAAAGCCTATATGTAGAATGCGGAGAACCGAGCCTAACTTTAAGAAGATCCTACCTTACACTATCTTACTACTCAACTCTGATTTCCAAACCAGATCATCCAAATCATAACATTTTTCATAACCTTAATAGTAACCAAGGAAACAATCTGGTGGGCATTGCAAGTAGAACCCAAAATCTCCTCCAACTTTTAGACATAAAACCGAATACAGTACTAACCATAGATGATCCATTGTTTTTTCGATGGGACAATACTTACATCAAGGTTGACACATCCCTTAAGGAAAAGATTGAAGACGACAACCCTATCATTAAAAAGAGATTTTTTGCAGAATTAAGGCAAAAGTATCCAAACCACGAAACAATTTTTACTGATGCATCGAAAACTGATGGAGAAGTCGGTTGTGCAGTGGTTTTTAACAATATCGTACTAAAATTTAACCTACCGTCACTAAATAGTGTTTTTACAGGAGAACTATTTGCAATCTACCAAGGTCTTCTATTAATACAATCTACAAATACAAAACATGCTCTTTTGGTAACAGACTCTCTAAGTTCAATATTGGCAATAGCTGAAGACAACTCTGAAAATGCCCTAATACGCAAGATTAATAACTGCCTGTGGGAGATGCACGAGTCGATGGGTGGACTGTGCTAATGTGGGTACCCTCACATTGTGGCATCTCCGGAAATGAGGCTGCAGACAGTGCAGCAAATCTTGCGAGACTGAACCAAACAGGAACCATTATTACGGACATTACAACAACTTCTGACTTAAAACCATCCTGTAGAAAAAAATTGCTCCATCACTGGAAAACAAAATGGAACCAAATACGCAGCAAACTTCAAGAAATTAAACAAGACACACGACCCTGGACAACATCTTGTAGAAAATCAAGAATAGAGGAAACAATCTTGACGAGACTAAGAATAGGACATTCAGCTTTCACTCACGGTTACCTGATGAGAAGCCTAGAACCACCGATTTGTACAACATGCATGACAACACTGACATTGAAACACATTGTAACAACATGTACACTATACTCTGACGCCAGAACAAAGTACAATATACCCTCAGATATAGATAAAGCACTGGAAGACACAGAGGAGGGGGTCAGAAGCATTTTTGAATTTCTAAAATTTTGTAAAATGTTCGACAAAATCTAATATCTATATTGAGCCGCTAATGACTCATGTGATTTATATTACAGTTCAAAATAAAAAAAAAAAAAAAAAAAAAAAAAAAAAAAAAAAAAAAAAAAAAAAAAAAAAAAAAACTCAATTTCTTTTTAACTGGAAAAACAAACAAACAATAGATCATGAATATGCCCGCCTATAATGTACAGCTTTCCTATATTTACTTTGCATCAAGTTTCTGACAAGGAAACTGTCGTCAAGTTTTTGATCCGAGCAATTACAACAGAACTAGAGCGTATCAAAAAAGCCCTAAAACTGAAAAAAATGTTAACGAAACTTGACTTTCTTTTTCATTCAAACCAAATTAGTTCCTAACAGTAGGTTTCAGTGTCCTCAGCTATAGAAAAAAAATATTCCCAATTAAATATCTATCAAGTATCTGTCATTAAATTTTTGATCCGAGCAACATTTTAAGAGCTAGAGCATGTTAAAATGTTACATTTTTAAGGGTGAAAATACGTTACAGCGTGATTTTTTTTCATTCGAATTAATATCGCTAAAAACGCTAGGCTCTAGCGATAAATCGTCGGTATAGAAGTTTGTGTTTATCATGCTGGTACCTGGAAAATTATAATAAAAAAAGTATTGGTCTACATTCCAGGATATATTTTTTTTATACATATAATACGATTCTTATACCATCATTTTTAATTTCTATTAAATTAATATTACAAGCTGCTCCGTTCAATAATATATATATATATATATATATATATATATATATATATATATATATATATATATATATATACTAACAAGGGGACGTTTGCAGTTGTAACTCACAGATTTGAATGCCGATTTGTGTGTCGGTAGTAGGGACCTATAATAGTGCAAAACTAGAGTTGTAGCCGCCAATGGGCATTAGGAGCCGAAAAAAAAAAAAAAATATGCAAATCACGTATTATTTTTTTTCTCAGCTCTCAGTCAAGATAGAGAAATAATTCTTTCACGTTTATTTATTTTTCATTTTTATTATCAAGTTTATTTACAATTTATTTTTTATTTCGACAAAATTTAGTTTCTACATGTTTTTAGAGATGAGGAATCTGAAAATGATATCAGGTTTTAGTTTAAAAATTTTCCTCTCCTATATTATATAAATAAGTTGTTTTAAAATGGTCTATTTCTATTATTTTAATTTTATAAAAATTAAAATTTCAATTTCTGAAAAAATGTAAATAATTTGCGCTATCTCACACATTTCACCACCGATTAAAACCTTAAAATTTTAAGGTGATCTAGAAGCCGTAAAACTGCATAGTTTAACCCTAATCCGGAGATCGCAGGATTTACCATTATTGAGATACCTCATGTTATAGCTGACTTCGGATTTTTTCATTCACATCAGTTTTTGTCCACTAAAATCTGGAGTAATCTCAATGTTATATACATGGATAAAAAGCAGAATGTATGCTGATTCCAGTGATACTGTTACTATTATAATCGGTTGAATGCAGCAGTTGTTATGGCCGTTAGAAATTGTTGATCAAATCTCAACTTCAAAATTTTAACATTCTCCGAAAGAGGTAAAAAATCAATATTTTTTTATTTTGATAAAATTTCACATATAAGGGTTTTATGGTGCATCAAATCGAGATTTAAGGTCAGTTATTCATGGAAAAAGTTTCCACTGATTTACAGCGGATTTCCTTGGAAATTTGTCATTTTTTTAGAGTTTTTGAGCACCCTAAAGCCGGGTAGTGTCTTGAGCGTAACGGAAGTAGTTTTATATAAAAAACATACATAATTGCAATTCAACGTGAAAGTATCATTTCTCTATCTTAACTGAGAGCTGAGAAAAAAAAATAATACGTGATTCGCATATTTTATTTTTGTTTCTCGGCTCCATTGGCGGCTATAACTCTGGCTTTGCACTATTATAGGTCCCTACTACCCACACACAAATCGGCATTCAAATCTGTGAGTTACAACTGCAAACGTCCCCTTGTAAGTAATACAAATTTTCGATCCGAGCAATTCCAACAGAGGTATAGGCAAATGTAATTATTCAAAGCAATATTATTTATTGCTAGTTGGTCCTAGCGACAAATGTAATATAAGAAATTAAATTTCCAACCAGAGCAGAACCAAAATATTTTTAGAATTTTACATTTTAAAAAGTTACAAAAAGTAAAAAAAAAACAAAAAAAAAAAAGATACAGCAAAAAAGTATAGACTCCCAACCAAAAGACCTCCATGTCAAAAAATTATGTTCCTATGTGTTCTTATGTGTTTTTTATTCTTAATTGTTTGTTTCTTTTTTTAAAATTATTTTTAGCTTTATTATGAACTATGAGACTTATGATAATAACAGAGGACTTCATAACCATTCATATTAATTAACATAAGCCTTGTGTGTTGAAATAATAATATGCTAATACGTTAATACTAAACTAAAAATTATTATTTTGTTCTGTTGACATTTCATCGAAGATTTACTATCTTTTTTATTATTTTTGAATTCATTAAAATTTGAAATTTCCCATTCCGAAATTGTTTCCTCAGATGGTTTCCTCTTAAGCTCCAAGAATTTATGACACCTTCTCAGAATATCAGCGTTAAAATATTACATAGCTATAATGGAAGAACGTTTTTATTTTTTAACATGGATCATTATCCAGAAAAGTTTGTAAGGATATTCTTTTTTGATGTTGAAGAGTTAGGGTAAAGTGTCAGTGTGAATAAAAAGTTTATTTTAATGATGGAGATTGGATTTAACCGCTGCTGGTAATTTGTTTTAATTTTAAAAAGTATATAAGGAAATAAAAATTACTACTAAATACTAATACTAAAAATTAATTACATTAAAGCTATAATTGTTCCAGGAAATGTGAAATCGTATTTTTTTTTATTAGAAATTCCAGCCTGAAATGGTTCATTAATTTGTTTTTCAAATTAATTCACTTAAATCCTATGCATTATTATTTATATAATTGAAAATAGAAAATGTTAAAATAATTTTGCCTGATACTTATCAAGTTGTATTTAGTTTATTAAAAAGTATACATATTTTGAATAGATATGGGCTAACTGATGACCAAGACGATCGTGGCTTCCGTTGGAATTCGGGTGACATCCTGAGTTCGTTTATAGCTTTATAGCCGTCAGTACGTGTAGTTACAGGCTTTTGTGTATCTTATACTGTTTTTGATCCGGATATTTCTTTTGGCTGGAGGTCTATACCTTTTTGCTGTAACGTTTTTGTGGATCTACCATTGTGGTGTTATTGCTTAGAATAAAAAAAAAAGTGAAGTTTTGCCAACTTTTTTTAATTTTTGGGGCTTTTTTTTCTTACATGCTCCAGTTATTTTCTCGTTGCTGGGATCTAAGATTTGACGGCAGTTTCGTAGTCAGAAATTAAATCGAGAATATCTTATTGTTGAATAATACTTGTCGTTAGCACCTACCGTTTAGAAACTATATTGGTTTGGATGAAAAAAGTCGCATTCCAAACCGCTGTTTTCTCTAAACATTGTTTATATCGAATAATCATTGATTGCCAATTTAATTTAATTCATAATTTAAGTAATTTGATCCCCTTAATTTCAAAATATATGATTTGGGGAAAGCATTAGATTATAGATGGACAGATCCACTATCTGTTGTTTTTCTGAGTCACGGTAAAATTAAGTTTTCTTACTAAAACTTTTCATGATTATAGGTTGTAATTAATGGTTTCAATGACAATTGACTTCTATATTTTATTTGTTTATTAATTTATTTATTTTTCAGTTTTACTAACAGGGCGATGAGTAACATTTTTTTTTTTTTTTTTTTTTTTTTTGACAATACTAGCATAAGTCCGCAATTTTCCTTACTTAGATGGTTAATTGTTAAATTTAAATTACCATATTGCCGAAAAATATTGCTCTTTTATGGTCTTCACCTTTATTGTGTTATAAATAAATTTATTTTTCTTTGTGTAAATCAAATATTTTTTATATTTTATTTAAGATTAAATTAGGCGTAACTGATTTCGACAGTTAAAAAAATACTGTTTTAATATCTATATATAACTAATTTAAAAAAAAAGTATATATATTTTTTTAATTAAACAGGTTTTAATCATTACTTTATTTGTTTTGTCGACAAAATAGTAAGGATTTTAATTACTACACTTTTGTCTAATCTAAAGGGAATATCATTCTTCAAATTTAAAATATACTCTAAAAAAATCCTCAATGCTCCTTACTTTGCCGCTAATAAACTTATCCATAAAGATCTCAATGTTCCATATGTTGCTGATTTGGCCCACACCCGATACCTATCCTTTCATAGTAAGCTCCATAACCACTCAAATCCGTTAGTTTCTCAACTTGCTTTCCACTCCGTTCCTGATAATCCTCGACGGCGACTGAAACGAAGATGGCCTCGAGACCTTCTAGTGTAAAATTTTTAATAAAGTGCTACTGAAAAGTAGTTTTTTTTTTTCAAGTTTTAACATGTTATTATAATCGTTGTCAATACATTCACTTGATGAATATATTTTGTACAGTTGTAAATTTCAATAAATGTATATAAAAAAGATAAATGCTGCGATTTAGTATAAGTGGATATGTTTACCATACTTATTGCTGATCTTTCTTAAGTAAGGCTGATTTTAAATATTTATAAACAAGAATAAATTAAAATACAAAATTAAATGCTTCGGAATGATATTATCATTCGACGAAATGTGATATCTGTAAGGACAATTTCTCAGCCGAGACAGACAAAATTGGGCAAATGATTGGGCCATGAAGTTAACTTTAAGATAACAAAGAGGCAGCCAGTGAGTTAGTGACTTATCTTGTTAATCTGGCCCATGGGGCTAATCCCTACCCAACTTTTTGAACAAGAAGGTCTTAAACCCATTCCTTAATCTGGGTCGATATCCTTCCTTGTGTCACTTTTCTGCCTTCCCTACTTTTTTTTTTTTATGCATTAAATACATAAAGAATCACTATCTATATACTAGAAATAAAAATTTTCCATCGAAATACCTTATATTTAAACATTACTAAAATAAAAAAAACAACTAATTATTTGTTACAATAGGAGGGAGTCAGTAATATAATTGTTTTTTTGACATAAAAGCCTACCAGATCACATATTTCTTTTAAAATACTTAACGAAATATATATTACCTGTTACATATTGTTTTTATTATAGAATAGAAAAATTATATAAAATAAAAGTAGTAAATAAGTACAATCATTAGGAGAACGACGAAATACTTTAGTTGAATTAGATATTGGTGGCTGCCGTGAAGAAGTCGATAATTCAACATGGCGTACTTCTCAGTAGGGCATTTTTGATCGTTTTCCAAAATCCTGTAATTACTCTAAAAATACTATTAACGACAAAATACTATTGTGCCTACTGCCCTTTATTGCAAATAAACTCCCTAATTCGCCTTAGGAGTCATTAAAATTATGTGACGATGAAAACATAACTTAATAGCTGTAGGTCTCTCTTTAAATTAAAAAAAAATATATATATATTGAAGAACTCATATGTAAAAGATAAAAAAAACGAAAATCGATTCTACTTTTTGATATTTGACAGAAATTGTAAAAATCCATGTCAACTTAGTATGATTTCGTCCTCTGAAGTGTTCGGATCATTTTTTTTGTTTTTCGAGTGATTTTTCAGTTTTTTTTTGGTTTTTTTTAATGTTCGCGGGACCATCAAAACGACGAGACATGAGTTTATCTGAAAAAATGGAGATCTTAAAATCCCTCGATCGCCTGTCTACCAGAATAACGCCGCTATAACTTTGAATATTTCTCAGCTATTGCTGAAACAACTATTAAAACAGCGGAAGAAGATCGAGAGCTCATTTCTGCAAAATAAGAATCAAAATCGATTTAGAAACAGAGTAGAAAAATAATTGAAAATAAGTGTATTTTCTACGTATGTAATAAAAGTATTGTGCATAAACAATTTTCTTTTAATTCCCTGTTGGTGTTTTTGCTTAATATTATCCATCGGTTAGCGGGATCACCTTGTGCGAGTTCCGCAGCGACACATAATAACACAAGCGAGTGGGACGAATAGCCCAAATTTCCAGACATGCACTAAAAATTGAAACTAATTTATTGCAATCTCCGACCACTTTGCACCATCTTCTAACATCTAAGGAATAAGAAAATGTGGAAATTTTTCAGAAATACTTAGTGAAAAGCTGTTTTTAAAATAAAAAGGTAATGAAAATTGACATAAAAATACACGAAATTGTATTTAGTGATTATGATTGTTCCTGTAACTTTTTAAATTTTACTGATAATTATACCTCTCAAATCTCAAATAAAAAATTACTTTCTATTTCGTACTAGTCTATTCAAACTAAAAAAAAAAATAGTAGTGATGGTTTTATTATTAGAAAGAATTAAAATTTTATAAAACAATGACATGTGGAGTAACTTTCAGGTACATTATTGCGTGTTGAAGAAAACGTCCAAATTTGTCCAAAAAATGGACTTCACAGACTTTTACCTTAGGTATTTAATGAGATAAATACGTTCTATTATTTTCCGAATATGGCCGAATTAACCCATGGTTAAGCATAGTTTATATATTTCTAATGTAATTCGACCTAATTAAACTGTCAACCTTTATTTTTATTTGTACATTTCCCAGTTGTGAAAAACAAAACAATATTTGTAATTTTTAGTTTAGAATTGTATTTTGTTAATTTCAAAATGTTTATTCTTATTTATTTTCTTTTCTTAAGTTTTTCCACATTGCAGTAATGGTAATAGGGGCCCTGCAATAGTTGCCTATATTTCCACGCGTTCTCATGCATATATTTCTCGACATAACGCATATTTAAATAAATATTTATAAAAACTATTTTTGTAATAATACATAAAATATTTTTAGAATAATACTAAAATAATTTAACTTTAATTTAAAATAATTGAGTTAAGGTGAAATTTCAGCAATAATTATCAAATGAATTTATACGCCAATTGATGAATAGAATAAAGATTGGAGAAAAAAAAAATATTTAAATGAATAAAAAAGAGAAAAAATTTTAAATAGAAAAAGAAAAAAAAAGAGAAAAAGAAAAAAAAAAGTATAAATTATTAGGAGTAGGTAAAATTATATAGACAGTTTATTCGTTGCGCTCCATGTTCTCAACGTGATCCACAAATAGTCTTAAGTTATTGTATAGTCGTTTGTTGTTAACAAATGACAACAATAGCCATAAAAACATTTAGGCAGCAACTGACCCATCAGTCTGTATCCAGGTACATGTTTTGATAGCTTGAAGCCGTAGTCAACTTTATTTTTTTTCCAAATCATCACTTACTTAATTATAGCGGGAAGTCAGGGTTAATTAATTATAACAGGTTAGTTTTTTATTAGTTTTTTTTTTTCATTTAAATGTCGACAGCCCTAATTTCTTAAATATTTAAAAAGTCCGATCGACGAAAAAGGCATACAACACGTATAAATCACATAAGGGTAAACTGATTAATTTGCAGATTTTTTAAATTCGATAGGGCACATCAAAAATCATAGAAAGTAATATCCCTCGAATCAAAACACGAGCAAACGAAAATTGGATTTTTTGGACACACTATTGGTTAACAGAGCAAAATCTTGAAATGATAGGCAAAAACAGACTTCAAATTCGAATTTTACACCTTTGAAAACATGCCCATATGAAATTTGTAGTCGATGCAAAAATTTTTAGAGGCTCAAATTGCGATGTCTAGAAAAAACGCCGTTTCGTCCCACTGTGCGGTGTCTACTGTACATAACTGGAAACTCCCATATAACTGACATACAAAACATTCTTTTAGTTGAAACTATTTTTTTTTTCTGAATTCATTATATGTACTGAAATACTGTTTTAAATATTAATCGGAATTCAAATGAATTTGTTTCGGGTAGCTTGGATGTGGATTTGAACAATGAATAACATCATTATGGTATGTAATCTATTCTTATTTATACTTTTGTTCGTGATTATCATTCGCCACATTGTAAATTATTTTGTTAATTTCTTCTGAAATACCAGGCCCATTGTAAAGCTGTACAAGAATTTTTCTTAAACAAATAAACATTTACTAATACTACTATATTTATTGAAAAATATAAAAAGAAAAAGAAAAAAAAAAGGTGTTTGAGTCCTATGTTTTTATTTAAGATCGTTTACCCTAGAGTATCATTCCTTGAAAGTACATCCACTAAAACATTAAAAGTTATATCGAATGGATTTTGAAATAATTCACTTATTAATCTCTATAGAGTTTACTGCGATTCATATTTGGGTGTGTATTGGAAGATAGAGCGGCTAAGAAACAAAGGGTGTACGGCGAGCAATATAAGTTAACTATTTCCCTAATCGACTTTGCCCCGGCTTAAAGTACAAAGCCCCCAGGCGAAGGCTAATCAAATTAATAAAGCCCCTGACCCCAGCAGTGGCTATCTACAGCGGGCGGTAGATGTTGATATAGCTCCTGATGGCGGCGGCTCAGGCTTCCAGCTTTATCCCTCTTCATTGTTTAACCATTTTGTTATGGGCAGCTCATTTCTTTTCATCGCTCAGCTCTCTCGGTGTTCCTTTCCTTTAGCAGATTACGAATCCTCATCCCCACGCCAGTCTCCCGGACAAAGGGGTAATGCTGTAATGTCTTCACAGCGTAATCTTGTTTGTAGTTGCTCGTCTGGAAGGTTTAATAAAATTTCTGTTTAATCTTTTAATATTCATTTATGAATTTTTTCCTTCTAAGAGTCTTGCCTTAGGGTTCTCGACCTTTTTTTTTTTGCCTCAAGCCCAAGTTCAATAAACCGTTACAATGAATTTTTTAATTTATTCAATTAGATAACATTTTTTGTTATTTATCCATTTATTTAAATTTAAAACTGTTCATAAAAAAAAAATTACCATACATCAAGTAAATGTGATAATAACATACATAATAATATGTCAATTGCTTGTGAATTGGCCACTGGTAGCACTTCAAATAAAAGTTCTACATGGGAAGGTCCCGAGGCCATCTTCTTTTCAGAGGTCTCTGGGGGTTGCCAGCAATAGAATAGGAAGCAAGCTGAGAGACTAGTAAATTTGAATAGTTATGGAGTTTACTATGAAAGGACATGTATCTGGTTCAACATATGGAACATTAAGTCTTAAGGATTTTGGATTGCAAGGATTGGATACGAGAAGCATTGGAAGGCTTAGCAGAAACCCAAAGCTTAAATCCGTATATCTAGTAAAAATACTGTCATGTAAATAAGTAATTTTGTGATTATTTAGTAGTCCATAACGCCCATCAGTTTCTTGACGTTTTCGTCTTTTATGCCGAGTCCAAGTAAGATGTTTGTCCAGATAGTGTCCCAGGTGATAGATCTGGTCTACAGAGAGTAGTGGAATATTGTTTAACTGGAATTCGTAGGTTCATGAAGGTTAAACATAATTTGTTCAGATTTGTCTGGGTTTGTAGTGGATTTGAACGGTTATGGAGTTTACTATGAAATGATAGGCTGATATGGGCTAATTCAGCAACAAAAGTAAATTTGAGGAAACTGATTATGTAAATCACTTATAAACTCTCTTTAATAAAAGTTCCAAAGTAGACGGTCTCTTAGCCTTGTTCTTTATCTATGTCAAAATAAAAATCAATTGAAGCGAAAATAAAATTCATCTATTACAACTAATAGATGATAATTAATAGCTGTTGTTTTTTTAAATTAATTGATTATATTGAAAATATTTTTAATTATTTCTATCTATATTTTATGCTAAACATATTTAATAGATTGATAATCATATCCTTCTTAGTTGTTAAATTTTATATGAGTACCTATAACTTTATTTTTTCTTCGGCAAAATTATTTGAAAATTATTACATAGAATTTAAAAAAAGTTTTTAAACAATTTTTCTCATTTTAGGTTGTTTATAATCGATCCAAATTTAATGATTATATTTATAATGTCTTTTGATGACACGTGTAGAGAGGCATAATGTCTCTGAAATATTGTTTTAGAGATGAATATTATTGATGCTACCAAAGCTAACAATAATAATGATAATACATAATATACGACAAAATATAATATAATATATAATACACGTCCATAGCAAATCGAGTGACAATAGCTCGTTAGTAAAGGGACCTTGAAGGGCCACTCAATTTATTTAAATTATGTTATTAACGGACTACCTGCGTCATCTCCATTCTGTTATATAAACTGTTTAACTTACATAATTCCAATCAAAAATAACACATTTTTATTACATATACAGGGTGTTCAATATTTGGTGGCCACCCCCTCTTTTTTCCACAGTTTTTAAAATTTTGTACCGAAACTCTCAACGTCTTAACTGTGTCAAATAAAGTATCTTCAGTTCCTCTACAACGACCCAAACTTTGGAATTCCCAATGGGATGTGGTATTTTTTACGACGGATTTCGAAAAAAAAATTAAATTTTGAATCGATTTTATACCAGTGAATTGTTTTATCCGGGGCATCGTTTCGCAGCAAATCGCTAAAAATCATTTTAAGAAAATAAGCAGTCTAAAACTGGAATTGAAAAAATAAAATAAACTTTGAACAAAAATATGAAGTTAAGGCCTTCCCACGACTGGTACGACGAGCGGTTAGAACAGACCGACTTGGAAGGTTTTCCCCGAGAGGTTAAAATCGTCGACAAGCCCTGGATGAAACTAATATCATTTATTTACTGGCTAGGTGGAATCGTATCCTCATCGGAGCATTCGAGGCATAGCCAGGGATACACTGTTTATGATAGATCCTTAGGATCTGTCTCTCAGCATCTTGGGGAGTAAGAGCCTGATGAAGTGAAATGCGGTACGGCCTCATATGGTGATGTTTTATTATGGCCCACGCCGTTCCAATGCTTATGTGGGTATCCCTGGCTATGTCTCAAATGCTCCGATGAGGATAAGGTTCTACCGTAGCCAGTACATAAATGATATTAGTTTCATCAGGGGCTTTTCGACGATTTGAGCCTCTCGGGGGAAACCTTCCAATTCGACCTGTTCTCGTCGCTCGTCGTACCAGTCGCAGGAAGGCCTTAATTTCATTTTTTTGTTCAAAGTTTATTTTATTTTTGCAATTCCAGTTTTATACTGTTTATTTTCTTAAAATGATTTTTAGATATTTGCGGCGAAACGGTGTCGCTGATAAAATATTCAATGGTATAAAATCGATTCAAAATTTTAATTTTCTATGGAAATTCGTCGTAAAAAAATACCACATACCATTGGAATTTCTAAAGTTACGGTCGCTGGAGAAGAACAGGAGAAGGTTGGAGAGCAGACTATAACTTGAAAAGAAACTTTATTTGACACAGTTAAGACTCAGAGTTTCGTTTCAAAATTTCAAAAACAGTGGAAAAAAAGGAAATGGCCATCGAATATTGAACACCCTGTATAAAATAAATTGTATCATATAAAATTATTTATATGTTATTAAAAAATTGATAACATAAACTAATAATATTTTCTATTATAAGTGATTCCTAAATCACTTATTATAGGGCATCTTTCGTGTTGAAAATTCTGTAATTTTATAGATTGATATACATATATATTATTTATTTTTTTGTACTTCAGCTGTTCCTGATACCTTCCATATGTATTCCTATTCATGAACCCTATTTTCCTCTCCGTAATTGAAATTTAAATAGGAGGAGCAGTTGGCATCATAAATGCAATAATAATTAAGATAAGGTGGAGTATAAGAATATAGTGGATGGGTGTGTGAATGGACTTCGATGGGCGTTTTCACAACTAATACATCTATTTATTGAAGTTGAAAGTAATCATAATTTTAAGGTATAGGCCGGAAAGGAAAGAAAATTTACAAAATAGTTTTGTTGGACAAGAAATATCATTACAAATGATCATTAGGTAAAATAAGATAAAATAAAAAAGCTTTCCTGTTTTTATAAGTTTCTCGGCGGTTTTCAAGTTGTGATTGTACAGAAACCGTCACTTGGAACAATTGAATCTGCTCTTCTGGGCTGATACTACAGAAGACACCTCTCGGACAAAAATTTCTGTTTTTCCCACGATAAAAGCCATTTTTTTTTTCTTGTTATAACAAAATATATTCTAAGGAGCCACTAAATACTAATCTATATCTATACTATATATAAAAGGAGAAGCCGTTTTTCGTTTGCGATCACAAACCACGAAAACTATTGAATCCATCTATACCAAATCCAGCTATGTATGTACCTAATTGTCATTGTTTTAAGAAGGCTAAGATAAAATAAAAATATACTTTTATAGTTAGAAATTAAAATTCAAGTAGCTGATATCAATAAAATTATTTTAGCTGAATTAAATTTGGTGTTGTTACCAAATCAGAATTGTTTTTTATATATTCTGTGTAAAAATATGTTCTTTAGGCCATAGTTGTAAGCACTGATAATACAGTCCATTATCCGCAAGATTTGCTTAATTTTTTTATCTAAATTACCAACTCATACATATAAATTAAATATTGGATGTTCGATTATGGTTTCACGTAATCTTCAAATACCTAATCAGTGCAATTCTAACCTAGTTAAAAATTACTTGTTTGTGTGAAAATATCATTGGAAAAATAATGCTCAATTGAACAATAGAAGAATTTAATCGATAAAACAATAAAACTTCTATTATTAGTTAAATTATCTTAGTTCCTTACTTAGTCACGATAGGAGGGTGCTAGTTTTATATGAAACTTGTTTTTATTTTCACGCCACAACAATGAAAATCGAGCTATATAAATATTAGGAAAAAATTCAAGCAACCGTTGTTTTAATATATCATTAGTGGGTTAGATAGGACAGGACTCAAAGATATCATGAAAATTAAAATGTAGGACGTATCTGTTTATCATTCGCTAAAAATTTGCCCTAAATAACGAAGCACCCAAATGTATAGCCTGTAAAATAAGTTCATTGCATTTTTTTATAGTAATTTAAATCCTTCTTGTGTTTTGAAGCAGTTTTGATTTTGTGAAGAATGTTTACATATTTGTATAAATTATCATTCGAAGGGTAATCTTTGCTTTATTAAATCATCAAAATTTCTCTGAGGTAATTTCGCTAACTGGAGTAGCAATCTGGCATTATCCAATCCTATTGCGTTCTAAAAAATAATCTTTGTCCTAGCCATTTTTTTTATTGGATTTCCCAATCCCTTCCTCTCTACCAACTGGGATAAAAATAAAATATTAAATTTACACAACGACAAAGAACAGGAGCCTACACGCTATTGTCGGTAGGTGTTATGGGTTTATTACATCTTTTGTTTGAAACTTTTATGTATCATAAAAAAAGTCTATATATCAGGAGTTTGATATTTATGTCCAACGATACCAATAGGAATTAATAAAAGACAAATAAGTCCAATTTTAATTTAATATGACTTTGAGAATGAATATAGATGTTATCGATGTTATTCAAGTTTTTCATCATGAAAAAAAATAATGAATGTTTTTAGTAATATCTCTGAAGATAAACTTAGAACTCGTGGAAGCTCACCTATAACTATAACTAAAGACCGGATTTCGTGCAGTAAAAAAGTTAAAAACATGCAATAAAATAAAACACAGTGGCAAACGTGCAATTCATTCATCTAATATGTGAAAAAATCAAATATTTAGTTGATATATTAATACTCTTTTATTAACTTCACCTGTATGTAACGGAATTTTTTTTTTTTTTAATAACAGTTTATTGAAATTTACAACTGTACAAAATTTATGCATCAAGTAAATGTGATGTTAACTATTAGAATAACGTGACAAAACATGAAAAGTACTACCCATCAGTAGCACTCTAATAAAAATTCTACACAAGAAGGTCTCTGGGCCATCTTCTTTTCAGACGCCTTGGAGGATTATCGGGAATAGAGTGGGAAGCAAGTTGAGAAATTAGGGGATTTGAGTGGTTATAGAGCTTACTATGAAAGGATAGATATCTGGTTTGGGCTAAATCTGCAACATATGGAACATTAAGATCTTTATGGATAAGTTTATTGGTGACAAAATAAGGTGCATTGAGGATTTTTCGAAGGATTTTGGATTGTAAGGATTGGATACGAGATGAATTGGATGGTTTAGTGGAGCCCCAAAGCTCAACTCCGTACGTCCAGATAGGTCTAGGCACAGTCATGTATATTAGTCTTTTGTAATTAATTGGGAGCTTTGAACGTTTGTCTAATAAATGTTGAAGTAATCTGTAACGACGGGCAGTTTCTTGTCTTTTTAGTCTTGTATGTGGATTCCAAGTAAGACGTTTGTCCAAGTGGAGTCCTAGGTAGCGGATCTGTTTAACTAGGATTAGTGGAATATCATTAAAGGATACTGTAGGACAGGAAGTCGTGGGCTTACGACGAAGGGTAAAGGTTATTTGTTGAGATTTTTTTGGATTTATTTTGATTCTCCATTTATGACACCATTCTTGAAGGGTTAGGATATGTCAGCGTAAGTCATCAGCGTAAGTGGTGAGGACATTGGTAGGATGAGTTGGAGGAATTTAACTTAGTCTAGTTAAATTACCCCCAAAATTGGGGTATGTCTTGCAAAAGGTGAAGTAGTAGGTTTTACGTTTTTACATGGCCCTGAGAATAAAATATCAAAAACGGGACTAAATTTGATTAGAGTAAAATATTAGGCGGGCAAAAAAACCTAAACTTGTTGACCTTTTTCAGATTTCAGGTTTGGTCATATTCAAGTGTCTATAAACGCAGAAATAGCTGCTTCAATAAAAAAATGTATCATACATATATAAAATCATTACGTTTTGAGCAAAGTAGGATTTTTTAAGTCAGAATTTGCCCATTCCTATTCTTGAGATTTGTCAAATAAAAAAATTGTCAGTTGATATTCGATAAACTGTGTTAAAAATGCAAACAAATCACGAATAGTATAGGGATTAGCTTTGAACCTTTAACTAAAAAAAAAAATAAAAGGTTTGACTGCTGAAAATTGTTCACCAAATTTAGCTTTTTAGTTAGGTTTGCTATAAAAGCGTGCTTTCCTAGATTTTTTAACTATAATTTTTTTTTATTATTAATATAATATACATAAGTGCTTACAAAAACTACAGCATTGTTTTTTATAGGTATGATAATTTAAAAAAATAATAAAATATATGTAGTGAAACCTAAATTTTCGCAATCTTTTACTAACTATGTCAATTTATCAAACAGAAATTTCTAAAATTTTATTAAAATTTACGAGGTCATGTACATTTCCAGTTTATGTAAGTGAAGATAATTGGATTATCGATCATCTAATACTTGTTTCAACTGTGAAAAACATGCGCTCCACATTAAAAGTTGTAATGGAACAGATTTTGTAGCTGCTTAATATTACTGGATCCAACTCCACATCTCTGTCTTCTCCATTGAGAGCTTTGTTGTAGATTTGTAAAGTTTTGTAACCCGTGTTTTTTTCTTAACTAATTCAAATTTATGGACAATTTTTTACCAGTTAACTGTGTGTACCTACCTATTATAATAAAAAGATATTGGGAATACCTCAAATGCTATCGAATACTACTTTATTCACTTTTACTATAATTTGTACTCGTTTACCGAACTAAACGAAACGGTAGAATGAAATGAAAAGAAAAGATTAAGTTGAATGGTGGAGTAAAATGAAATTATAAATTTCAGAATATACTTTAAGAAAAGATGGATCAAGAGGATATACCTTGATGAAGCGGATCAACTAAGTCGAAACCTCTTGGAGATCTTCCTCCAAGGAATAGCTCGTAGATTAAGATTTAGAAAAAAAAAGGAAAAGGTTTTTCTTTTTGACCAATCTTTCTTGAATGTAACTTAAACCTAATCTGCGTTAACTCACTGAGTCCGATACTTGGTTTCTTTATGAATTTCGTATATAATACACATATTCAAAATAATTAAAAAAATACTAAAAAATATGATTCGTTTGACAGTTATATTAATCTAACTATCCAATGTATATCTTTTTTTTTCTTTTTTTCTTTTTTCTTCTTTTTTATATTCTCTATTTATTAATATAAAAACAAACAAATAATAATTATAATAGGATGATCATCTTTTGCCTTCAAGCATTTTAAGATTGGTTACTTAATCATAGATGCTGGCGCCTCACTTGACTGTTGCATATCTTTTTTATATAGTTTAACTATATATATATATTGTCACAAAATTAGCAAGAACCACCGTTCACGTAGGCTCGTTTAGAAGTTTTTTCTAGTCCCTATGTCTTGCTTGGAATGAAATTGCGCATTCTACATATCGGACAGTGCGAAATTTCTTATAGTGACAGTGCATGATTTCATATTTTTAAGTGCAGTAACTTGGGAGTATATGTACATTATGTTATATAATAATGAAGTCGAAATAGTAGTTAAATTTGTCAGTTTAATGTTAATAAATAGTCGTTTTGTGTTATTATGTTGAATTACCATATTTATGGGAGTCACCTGTGGTGTAGTGGTTAGCAAAGCAACCTACTAAACCCAAGATCGCGGGTTCGCAGCCCAGCAGATGACCTTAGGATTTTTTAATGGGAGTAAAAAATCCTTAGCTATGCCGTCCTTCGGAAGGGACGTAAAATGGGGGTCCCGAGCTTGTGCGATGTCAGGTACTCGTTAAAGATCCCTATCCTAATTATACCAGGATAGGTAAAATCTAGGACTCCCACCGTAGCATCGTCCGATTAGCCATAGCAGCATAAAGTGACGTTAAACGAAATAAACAAAGAAACCATATTTATGCATAATGGAAGTCGTTGATAATAAAAGCTTTATATTATTTGAGCCCTGATTGTTGCAGTGAAGGAAAAAAAATGAAGGAAACCTTTTTTGCTTAGTCAAAATACGAAATCTCAGAATGATATTTATTTAATTTTATGTTTGTTGGTGATTTGGCCAAAACTAGATACCGGTCATTTCATGATAAGCTCCAAATTTATTCGAATCTAATAGTCTTAGAGATCTTTTAATATAGAACATTAATACTTTATATTATTATATGCTATTTTTAACATATACTAGGTTTACTAAAGAAAAAAAAATAATAAATTAGCATTTTTTGGTCAAATGAGTGACACATATACAGTATCAAGAATTTTCTTTAATTTTGAATTTGAAATTGTAATTATCATTAGTGTCTTGTTAAATAAGAGAAACCACAAAATATCTTTTGATATGTCTAAATGTTTATAATAATAAAATAAAAAGATTCTGTAAAACATACTTTTACTTCTCAAAACAAAATGAACAACATGTACTCGTGTACGCCAGGTAAATTTATGATTAAACCTAAGTGAAATATTGCTATTACATTACATTGTTAGTATTACGTCCCCCTTTTAATTCAGACAACCATAAAATACCAGATACTGACACAAAAACACAGTGATATTGGCAGAGCATCGATCTGGGCCTGTCTGTTAAGACAGACATTACAACTTTCAATTCCAAACAAATAGGATATTTAATAAGTTTCAGATATTTTGAATAACCACACGTTTCTATCAAAATACTAATAAAAATTTGTTATCTTAGGTTCTCAACAAAAGTTTTTAGTTTGATCAAGAATTTCTCTTTGAATAGCTATTTAGAAAGAATACTTTATTCTGGAACAATATCCCTTAAGAATAACGTTACATAACATAAATGGAGTAAAATATTATCTGGCCTAGAGAATTTTAAATTAAGACAAGATAAATTATTACGAAAAAAATCCAGTAAACAGTGTAAAGTAATGAAATGAAACAAAATCGATGTAGAAGTTTTATTGAAGTGCTACTAATGCGTATTTATTTACATCATTGTAATCGTGTTCCACATATTAACTTGTGTATTGTTGAATTTATTGTGTATAGTTGTAAAGATCAAGATATTATTTGAGGTACGCATGATGGTATAGAAAGATCAATACACTTAGGATTGGTGAATTAATAGCCACTTCTATTGGAATTATTTTATTTGAGAGCTAGTTTCGAATGTTAAACATTCACCATCAGTTCTAAAATATACAAACATTTCCAAACATCAGCAATTGGTTATATAGATTATACAAAATAAAGTTTTTAAGATGTAAGGCAAGAAATCAAATAATTATAAGGGTATTGTCACTGACCTAAGGAGGAAAAACGGACTTCTGAATGATATCAAGAGTGGAAGGGGAAGTGAAAAGGGCAAAAGGTAGGTTAATCCCTTGGATTTTTCCTATAACTTGTTGTTTTTTTTCCGGTCGCTATAGGAAAAAAAATTAATACGGGGACTAAAGCAAATATTTATTTCACTATTTAAACAAAAATATAGATTGGTTTTGAACGATTTTACTATTCCTAATGAGTCATAAATATTTATTTTTTGGCTATTTCCTACTTGTATCATGTATGATAGTCCAAGAACCAAGAACTGAAGAGACGTATTATATGAAGAAAATTTCAATGCTGTTTTTTAAAAATTTCATCCTAATTATAATAATAATAATTATAATAATTTTTTTGTCTGCTAAATCAAAGCAGACAGAACCTTAAATGGCGTTTATCCAAAAAAGTTACTAAAAACGTAAACAAATAATTATTTGAAGATGTTTCTTCCTTTTGTGTATTATACTATATTTTTACCTAACCAAAAAAAAAAAACTGTCAATTCTAGGTGGACGGGTTCCCGAGGCAGACAAAGTTCAATAAACACACTTTTGGACTTGAAATTTATACTTTTTTCAGTATTTCGCAAACATCATACACAAAAATGCTTTCAAACGAAAAATGTCTTATTCAAAAAACTAAACCTTTATTAAATTTTGCGTCTAAAGATATCCCTAAGATTTAAATTTAGTTTAGGCGTTTAGCCACAATCGATTGTTAAAAATTGATGAATTTGCCAACTTTCTCAAAAAGTTTGTTTTGATAATTTTTAAGAGTCTATAACACAAAAGCGGCTAATCCTATCAAAAAATGCTAAGTCCAAATATGTGTAACATATTAACATAAGGACACAATAATGTCATCCAATATAATCTTTAGCTATACAGAGGGTTTGATTATTATACAGAAAGATACATTTTTATAGAAAGGGGAGACTAACTAGTAGAACAAGATAAATAAATAAACTCTATGGAATGAAAAATGAATGTAAAATATTTTTCCTACTAGATTTGTAATATATTCTTTCAGGTAACACAATTTTTATATGCTACCAATCAACTCAACAAAAGATCTGAGATACCACCTTCTAATTCTTTTTGAAAATTTGAAATTTCCAATGTAGGATTACGGGTTTTGTTTAATGTACTGTGACCAAAAAGCTTCAAACTAATCCACGACCTTCCAGCTGTAATCCATTATTGTTTTTTGTTTTTTTGTTGCTGTTTTTTTCAATATATTTTAAAGCTTAAATGTTTTGTTAAAATGTTATATCACCTTGGTATTTATAAATGTTCAAATGATAAATGTTCCTACCTGAATCTAAAACCTAGATCTCGTCCTTAATTACCTTAAAACTGAGGGGTCATTAGAGAAGGTGATCCCCTCCCCCCCCCCCCCCCCCAGGAGCTGAGGGAGCGATCCTTCTTGGTCACTGCAAGAAGCCTCACCCTTTGGGACCCCGAGCCTCCATTACTCAGACCAAAGTTGGCCAACAAGATCTTGTCCTTAGGAGTCAGGTATAAAAAGCTAATATTATATGAGTTGTTTGATTTATGTTTTCTCCATTTATGAATATTTTTCTTCTTAACCATATAATCTTTATAATTACTGTTCGTATAGATGTATTTGAACTTGGTTGGTAATATGATGAACAACTAACTTCCGGCCTAAGATCATACCCAGCACATTTCTATTATTCTTCATTAAAAATAATGAAATTTACATTATATATATATATATATATATATATATATATATATATATATATATATATATATATCATATAATGAAGTACTACATTAGAAGGTTTTGAGGCTATCATCTTTTCAGACGTCTCGGAGGGTTATCTGGAATGGGCAGAGAAGCAAGTTGTAATACTAATTGATTGACTAAAGGATTGATATCTGCTTTGAGCTAAATCAGAAAGGTCTATTAAGATCTCTGTGAATAAGTTTGTTTGTGACAAAGTAAGGAGCATTGAGCATTTTTCTAAATATTTTAGATAGTAATGATTTGATAGGAAATGATGGTTTAGTAGATCCTCAAAGCTCAGCTCCACTCCAAATTAGTCTAATTACTGTTATTTAAACGAGTCTTTTGTAATTAATTGAAAAGTCTGAACGTTTTTCAAATAAATGTTAAAGTAGTCGAAAACGACGGGCAGTTTCTTGCCGTTTTAGTTTTGTAAGACGTTTGTCCAGATGGAGTTCTAGGTAGCGGATCTGTTCAACTGGGATTGGAGGGACATTATTAAAGGATACTGTAGAACAGGAAGTCGTATGTTTGCGACAAATGGTCAAGGTTATTTGATGGGGTTTGTTTGGATTTATTTTGATTCTCCATTTTCGACACCATTCTTGAAGATTATGATATGGGATTGGAGTGTCTGGGAGGCAATACAGGGAATCATACTGATAACACACAAATGTCATCAGCATACGTGGTGAGTATGGTTCTAGGATGCGTCGGGATGTCAGCTGTTTACACCGTGTAGAGGATTGGACCTTGGATACTTAATAATGATACCGGCCTCCTCAGCATTAAAAATATTGTGAGCTGCGTAATTCTCTAAAATGTTACGTAGTATGTTATCTTTCCATTCGACAAATAAGTTTTAATCCACAATTGCACTTTCTCCGCAAATTGTTTTGAACGCAACATCATGCCGATTTTTAAAATTGGCCAGCCATTCGTCACGTGCAATGAGTCCTGTGATTTAAAATATCGACGTGAGGTCTTTTGCTTTCGCTTTAAAGGGAACACCGTTAACAGGTCGGTTTTGTGCTCTACATTGTATTATGCATGTTTCTCTACGCTTGATTAACGATTCCTTAAGAACAGGGAATTCACCGTCACTTGCCCGCTTGCGATTTCCGTGTAAATAACTATGCAACATTTTTTCATTATACTTTAATATTTGTAGACAACGTTGATGGCGGAATGTTGTAAGTTTTTATTTTGTAAGGCGATAACTTTTTTTTTTCTAACCACTTTCTATGACCGCGATCTTTTTTTTTTTTTTTTTTTTTTTTTTTTTTTTTTTTTTTTTTTTTTTTTTTTTTTTTTTTTTTTTTTTTTTTTTTTTTTTTTTTTTTTGTCGGACACAGTAAGAGAGACATACTTCTGCCTTTCACTCATCGTGACAAACTAAAGAGAATCGGGAGGTGAAGCTGGGCTGAAGGAGGCAAATATTACTAGGAAAAGTTCGAATTATAAAGAGGGGAAGTGGCGCAATTCGAATTATAGAACGTTCTTTCCCCCTCGTGTTGACAATAAGATTTCGATTTATGGAGCGTATCTAAATGCATGGCATTTTTTCGATTTACCGAAGTTAAAAGCTGAAGAGTTCGAATTATCGAAAAAATCGAATTATCTATTACCGAATTATCAAGAGTCATATGTAATTGTAAGATATCTCAACAACAGATTCATATAAATTACTAAATAAAATAAGTTTAACTTACTTATCAATCATGAAATAGATAAATAAAATTCTCAAATACAGTTTGTATTGCTATTTATTTTATAACTGGTTTAGGTTTCGTGTGCAACACCTCAGATTATATTCACCATAAACATTTAATCTTACACAAACAATGCAATATACAATTTAAAATTATCGATAACTTATTACTAAGATATATATATATATATATATATATATATATATATATATATATATATATATATATATATATATATATATATATATATATATATATATATATATATATATATATATATATATATATATATATATATATATATATATATATATATATATATATATATATATATATATATATATATATATATATATATATATATATATATATATATATATATATATATATATATATGTATATATATAAACCGTTTGGCTTCTCAAAACGAGATTGTCAATCATTGAAGTTGGATTCGGAACTTTCTAAGAAATGATTTGATCTGGAAAAGTCATTAGTTGTTTTCCTTCCTTCTTCGTTGAGAGCGCCCTTTGAGGGAGTCTGAATCAAAGGTCTGTTTATGTAGGACCGCCTCTTAAGGAGCCTTGGACTCTTGAAGAAGCATCGACCTCTGAATACATGAATACGCTCTCAGAATCATCTCCTTTTCTAGGCTGACCTTTCTTATTTCCACTCAGGCTCTTCTGGGATTGATGCCTAAAATATTAGCATTAGGCTATTATTAGTTTTTGTTAGTGTAACTTAAGGCTAGGTATTTATGTTATATTGTGTTTTTTAATTTGCACTAACTATTTACATACATGTGCAAGATTGATTGTCTAAAATGTATAATAATAATTTATTTTTAAAATAAATAAAAAAGCATATTTACGAATAGGAGTGGTTATGGAATCCCAGATGTAGGTTTCACGAATGATGAAGGATTTTACAAATTTCAGAAAATATACAGGTTATTAGGTCATGAATATAGGAAGGTTATTTGGTTTTTAGAGATTGGAGTACCAAGTACCAAGGAAGTACCCGTTGGATACTTCCGTTATAATACCGTTGGATATTAGAGAAACCCTAGCTCAGAATATATGGTAGGCAAGCTAATTGTTAGGATCTGTTCTTAATTTATATTTAAGTATTACTAATTTTTATTATTATTTAGAAAAAATAATACAAACAAATATAACTGAAAATAATAATAAAACATATAAACAAAAATTAAGAAAGTCATACTATGCATACAATTCAGACACTCAGCCTGGGGAATCCCAAATGAAGCCTGCCCCCTCACTATGAGTCAAGGCCAGACTTCAAGAGATACCGGCGCTGCTCCTTCAGCTGCGTCTCTGGTATTAATATCCAGTGGAGGCTGAGTTAGTGCGCTATAGCCAGAGACGCTCAGCATCTGAGTACAGAAGCTGTTCGTTACTAGGACTCCAGCATTTACCTATATTAGCATATTCCTGCCACGGCCGTTCAAATCTTTCAGGGGGTTTTAGGGATGATTAAAACTGGATAGAGATTGAGCCAGGGTATAAAGATAATTGGATAGATTTTGTTAGAATTTCGAAGGAATCAGATCAAGGATAAAAGGTATTCATGTTTCCCGGAAGAGTTTTTTAGTTAACTAATAATGGCGATTAATATTAAATTGTTCGGAGGACTTAGGATTGGAAAGATTGGATGCGTTTGATATCAGACTGTCTTGCTTGTTACAGTGGTAACAACTTAACAAAGATTATTAACTTTTTTTTTTTATATATACATTTATTGAAATTTACAACTGTACAAAATATATACATCTAATAAATGCAGTGACAACGATTTCTATAGTAGTTAAAACTTGAAAAGAACTACTCATCAGTAGCACTTTATTAAAAATAGAAGGTTTCTATCTTCGTTTCAGACGCCTCGGAGGATTATCATGTTGATAAACTAACGGATTTGAGTGGTTATGGAGCTTACTATGAAAGAATATTATCTGGTGTGGGCTAAATCAGCAACATATGTAACATTAAGATCTTTATGGATAAGTTTACTAGTGACAAAATGAGGAGCATTGACGATTTTTTGAAGGATTTTGGATTGTAAGGTTTGAATACGAGATGAATTGGATGGTTTAGTGGAGCCCCAAAGCTTTACTCCATAGGTCCAAATAGGTCTAATAACAGTCATGTATATGAGTCTTTTGGAATTCATTGGGAACTTTGAAAGTTTGTCTAGTGAATGTTGAAGTAGTCTGTAACGACGAGCTTTTTCTTGTCGTTTTGGTCTTATTATTAACATTAATTTAAAAATATTATTCTTATAAATTTTAGGTTGATTTCTAAATAAAAAAGAACAAAAACATTAAAAAACATTGGATATGATTTTCTTGGTTACCAACTTTTCGTAAATGTCTGTTCAGAGTATAAAGTACATTAATTCTCAGTAAAATTAATTTAGCTGAAAGCGTCCGTTGAGGAGAGGTTTCCGCTAAAAGCAGTTTCACTGTTTATACAATAGTAATGAGCATGACGGGTAGAAACCATAAGCTAAAGTTTCGAAATTTGCAAAGAATAAATGTCCGATTCCATAAAGCATAAAACTACATAAAAGGACAAGCTATTTTTCGTTTCTGACCACCTACCATGAAAACTAGAGGACAAATCTGTGCCAAATCTTAACTACATCACATTCATAGTTCAGGTAATGTTCAGCAATAAACAAATTTACTAAATTGTCATTAAAAATGCGATGAATATGTGGATTCTAGTTTTGAATTGATTATAAAAGTTATTTATTTTCGATTAAATTGTTATGAAAAATTAAATACATACGTGGTGCGACATGTGGATTCCAGTGGTCTAAAAATCAGCCGATATATCGTTAATAATATAGTAAATTCAGTATCCATCGAAATTACCAACATATTCATAAGAATCAAAAATTGGATTTCCATTTATGCTTTTAAAAACTCTTCATCCACCTAATCAGTTCAGAGGTACAAGGTTAAAATTTATAGCTTTTGTGTGGAAATATCAGTTAGGCTATATTCTTATTGGAACCGTGACTGAAGGACTCGCATTTATTACTAGAATTTTAATAATTCCTGATAATTTACTACTTCAATTCAAATTGTTAAAATACTCACTGTTTATCCGTTAACAGAATCCTAGGATTTTCTAGATCTGGGATCTAATAAATAAGTTATGCTCATAACATCCGAAGATAAAACTCGAAACGTAGTTTATTCGGATATATTATGAATTTATTTTTTCCTAATTTCATGCTTTCTACAATACCAGATTTCTATTGATAAATAAAAAAAATTTCAATTATTAGTTAAAATTATCTATGTTGTTTACTTATGAGAGCGGGCTAAGCTGTAACGGGGAATAAAAGTAGGTACCCTTGGCGTAGTTTGTAAAAAGTGATAAGGTATTTAGGGTGCGCGAGGGCGTATGCGTAGTTTGACAAATTCTTGCTCTGTTATTGTTGCACGGATTGAAAATCAGCCGATCAGAAATTAAGTAGAGATTATATTTTGTTCTATAACATTTGCCGCTAGGACTTACCATTTAGGAGTACTTTTGGTTTGAATGAAAAAAGTCACATTTAAAACCCCTTTTTATTATGATATTATTTATATGATCCGACAGGCTCTAGGAGGTCTTTAATTTTTTTTTTTTTTTCACCTTCAAAAATGTTACATTTTGGCACGCTCTAGTTCTGTTGGTGTTTTTCGGATAAAAATTTTTGTGACAGTTTCGACATCAGAAATTTATAGAGAATATTTTTGTAACATAATATTTGTCGTTAGAACCTACCGTTTAGTAGCTATTGGTTAAATGAAAATCCACGTTTTTCTCAACGTTGTTTATTTAAACAACATAAAGGCATAGACAGTCAGGACTAAGCTATTTAATTCGAAGATTTATCTCCTTCAGACAAATGAATCACTGGTAAACGAAAAAAGAAATAAAAAACATGTGAGCAGCAACATTCAAAGGAGTAAACATTTTTTACAACAACGGGGCTTTTATTTTTTTCCTAATTACAGCTGCGCCGAATTTCAGCAGAGAAAAATTACCTCCAAGTAGTGAAGAAGACTACACCCAGTGTCAAATTACCAATTAGGTGGAGATGAGGAAGGAGGTTGGATGACAGACTTCCATATCACCAATTACGATTTCCTATACATCCACGATTAGCGGTGTTAGTTACCAGAGTTCGGTTTTGGTCCTAATGATACGGGCCCTTTGATAATTTCTCAATAGCTAGGAAAGGCTTCATTAACTTGCGATTCTCAATTATTTAGGTGTGTTAATTATATAATTAATTAATTAATTATTAAATATGATAATTAAGGTCATTCTTTCTTAATTTATGTTCTTTTTTTATTTTATTTTATTTTTTATTTTTTAGAGAGGGTGCTAAATCTTAAATTAAACTTCATTACTTTGATAATTAATTAGTTTTGAAATACTAAGCACAAATATAATAAACAACCTAAAGAAATACATACTTATATACTCCTTTATTTCTTTAGAATGTTATATATCTCTGTCTATAGAATTTAATTTAACCGACAATCCTGTCCTAATGAAAATCATGAAATCAGCACTAAACATCAATAAAAATATTAAATTTCTTTGAGTCCCTAGTCACACTAATATAGAAGGAAATGAATTGCCAGACACTAGCGCAAAGGGAGCTAGAACTATGTTCCCTTTTCCTAATACCAACGTCACTCTCTACGTCTTTAATAAATCTATATTTAATTTTTGCAGGGGGCATGAATCAACTTCTGGGCGAAAATACCTAAAACAAATAAACTGAAAAGGATATAAGTATACTCTCTTCCAGCAACACCTCTCCCAATAAACAGGAAAGAACTAACAACACTAACACGTCTTAGAATTGGATGCAGCAAGTTGACCCACCGGCATCTACATGAAGACAACCCCCTACCAGAATGCAGCACTTGTAACTGCCTACTGACAGCGGAGCACCTTATCAATGATTGCACCCGACTTCTGCCTTCAAGGACTTTATTGCATCCCCAAGGATACTGCGAGGCTTTAAAACCCGAAAACTGGAAAAAACTGTTTACCCTCCTCAAAGAAAATAACTTGTATAATTAAGAAATCTAATAACAAATGTAATGTAATGGCGCCTCCAGCCTAAGTTGTTGTACACGGCACCTAAAATAGTAATAAAATAAAAAATAAATATAGAATAACACAGAAACATCTAGAATAGAAGAGAAAATAATGCAAAGAAAACTTTATTACAGGATAATATCACTTAAAAATAAGTTAACCTCACAGAAAGTGATATCATATCTGGCATAAGAGAATTCCAAAATAACTTAAAATAAAGTATGTTAGTTCAAGCCTTTTTATAGACTCAGTGTTAACAAGTGTTTTTATATTTTATCATACAAAGAGAAAATAAGGGCTAGGTCAGAAGCCGGTAATGCTTGTTATTACTCAGTCACTAAACTACTCAGTTCGCGCTTACTCTCGAGAAATTTAAAAATTAGGATATATAAGACTATTATACTGCCAACAGTTCTCTACGAATGCGAAGCATGGCCGCTCAAGTTAAGGGAGAAACAACGCCTTAAAGCTTTAGAAAATAAAGTACTGCGTTGAATATTTAGCCCAAAAAGGATGAAGAAACCATAGAATTTAGAAGGCTTTACAATGCAGAACTGCTCGAGTTATACCCGGTAAATATAGTCCAGGTAATAGCAGATGTAAAGTCGTTGGGTTTAGTAGTGTTCGAATTCCGAAAAAAGTGACCAGTTTTGAGCCGTCGGATAAACAAGCGAGGGGTAGACCAACACGTAGGTAGGAGGATTGCGTCAAAGCCGACCTAGGGGAGTGGGTTGGAGGGAGGTGTGTGGTCAACGGTTGGTGATGCTGGCATCGAACCTTCGGGTTCGCTAAGCCATTATTTATTTATTCATTATTATACCAAAAAAAAAAGGCAACTTAGAGGGCTACTTTGAACAAAGTTGTTGACACCTTTTAGATGACGGTATTACTTTAAACTTGTGATATCGACTGTTTTGTTATTTGGTGAATATGAGAAATTAGTTTCATTCAAATTTATAATTAAAACTATTTCAGATTTATGCCTGTATCATATAACTAAAATTTAATTTAATTTAATTATAAACAAAAAGGATTATAGTTTAGCAGACACTAGTAAAATCAACAAATCAAGAACAATAAAATAAAATAAACAATATCAAGTTTATGTTAATAGATTATTAGTAAGTTGTTCATTTAAGAGCTGTCAACATTTTTACAAAAGCTGTAAACATTACTAAAAATACTTGTTTCTATTATTAGTGTTATACCAACAAATCTGGTGATTAAGAGAACCCAATTGGCGGATTTATAAATGCATTTTCATGGAAAGCGATTTTTTTTCAAGGTTTTCCGACTCAAAAAAAAAAAAATAAATAAATAAATAAAAAATAGTCTTAAAACATTTTTTTTTTTAAACTTAAATTTGATAATTAAAAGGGTTAAATTGAAGAAGACTCCAAGACAAGCGTATCTGAGGCGAAAATTGTCCTTGTTCTAATTGGCCCCTACTTTCTTCTTCTTCGTTTTAAAGAAAGAAATTGCTCATATGGGAATTTGAAGCTGATTTGAGTAAATATCATTTGGTACATGAAAATTTAAAATATCCACAAAGGTGGTCGTTGTGCAGTGCAAAATGTGCAAAATCTGTTAAAAGTAGCCCCCGTTTACGGTGGTATCCTTTGTTCTATGCTGACAAGCACCTACCTGTCCTTTCTATATCATTAGACAGGTAGGAAGGTACTGGGCTACTTAGCCTTAATAGATGGATTTACAAGATATTGCCAAAATTATTTATTTGTATATGATTTTATAAATTAAACATTTGGAAACACAAAATAAGAAATATTTTACTTATAAAACTTATATCTGTGTAAAAGTAAGAAAGATAATTTTTTTTATATATCAACGATTAAGGAGTGTTAAAAGTAAAAAATAGATTTGGGATAAGGGTAGTTTTGAGCAATTCCGCAGATACAGAGCGATAGTGGACTGTTTCTATAAGATTAACTTATTCAAATTTGTTTTTTATTACTAGCCTATATGAATATATTCATAACACAATAACACAATAAACTATAGAAATTATATTTACTTTTAATATTGTAAACATAGAGAATAAATTTAGTCATAGGCGTAGGAAATAAGGAAATCAAAAGAGAAACAAACTGTAGAGGGCTGTGGAAAGGATTAGTTGCCCCAATCACTAGCAGTATCTCCATCTATCACCGTCCCTTTCAGCGTATAAAAGGCCCAACCTATCTTTGATCTCTCGCCTGTAGCACCTTTGTACGTTTCCAACTTAATTTGTGCTGCTTGATACAGATGTTCCTGCATTCATTACCAGCCTCTCTGCTATTTTAGTGTTTCAGGGGCGCTTTTAAGGGTATTTTGTACGTTTGATGCACCATTTTCATCTGATGTGCCTGTGTTAATTTCACAGAATATTTCGCTTTGAAAACTGTTACCTATTTACAACATACTCTGTTAATGAGGATATTGTACTATTTTATGAACGTTCAGAAAGTATTCAGTTTATGTGGAATCATGATATGAATATAACATTAAATTGTCTGTATGTATAAAAAAAATATATATATTTCGATAGCTTTACACGCTAAGGCTTTATTCAGAGTTTCATTAGTTCCAACTATCCAGTTGATTTGTCTTATGCCAAAATAAAATAAAACAATGTCAGCACGTCAACATCATCTCCGGTTGATTATTTATTTATACGGCAATAGTTAATTATTTATTTTATTATTTTGAAGTATTGGTAACGAACAACAGTGACGCCTACGAATTGGAACAATGTTATTTCAATCACCTACGGTTTAATCCATTTAAAATCACACAATTTAAATATAATTTGTTGCTCAACATTTTTTATTTTCCTGATTCTTTTATCATGGATTCCCTATGGGTAGTCATTAACAAAACTTCAATTAAAAAAAAAAATGACAAGCCATATTTTTTATTTGACAGCCATTTTAAAATGATGATTTAGTGAAGTTTATGAAAAACGGAGTTTGCGGAAAATTTTATTGCGAAGTCATTTTTAAAGATATCAGAATAATTTAAAAACTAGTGTGTTTAGCACGAAATGACTTTCAAAAGGATGTTATTTTAATTTTCATATCATGCAAGAATGTTATTCAAACTCTTTCTCAAAAACTCGGGAAAAAATTTAAAATTCGTTAATTTTTAAGGCAATTAATTTTTAGGAAGAAGAAGAGACTTACAAATAATATTTTATTTATTTAAGTATATGTTAGCAAGCATCACGCTTTATGTTTAGGTGAATTATTTCCCGAGTTTTTGAGAAAGAGTTTGAATAACTTTCTTGCATGATATGAAAATTAAAATAATGTTCTTTTGAAGGTCATTTAATGCTGAACACACTAGTTTTTAAGTTATTCTGGTATCTTTAAAAATGACTTCGCAATTAAATTTTCTGTAAACCCCGTTTTTTTCATAAAATTCACTAAATCATCATTTTAAAATGGCTGTCAAATAAAAAATGCGGCTTGTAATTTTTTTTAAATTGGAGTTTTGTAAATGTCTATCCATAGGGAATCCATGATAAAAGAATCAGGAAAATAAAAAATGTTGAGCAACAAATTATATTTAAATTGGGTGATTTGAAATGGATTGACCCTTATTCATGGAATGAATTTCAATCAGCTTGACAACTTTTATTTACTATATTGGAAATATGAAAATTAAAAATCTTTATTCTGGTCGCTTGTTCCCTAGAAATAACATATCAATACGTTCGTTTGGGTATTGTGACTGCCGAGAGCTCTCGCGAATCGAGAGGTTATCTTTGAACAAATATTTTTAAAATGACGTTTGAAACATATGTAAGGCTAGCTCAGAAACGTTAGACGTAAATGGACATGCATATATCGTCCTTTTAACTGAAAAGTATCTAATGTAAAAAAATACATTTTTTGTATTACTTTATCAATTGTTTTAGAACTGATATACGTTTTAGCGAATTGACTCTGTAAAGGGAAGTAATAACTCTGTCAATGGGTCGATTAATGTAATAAATACAACGTTCAAATCAATGTAACAAATCGCTAGAGATCGAATGCAAAAACCACGTATTTTCGAATTCGATATTTATGGACGATGTTATCACAAATAAACATACCAAACAGATAGGTAATGATTGAAGGAATTACCTCAAAAACAGAAGTAAAAAAACAAACTTTAATGATCATTATTTATGAACTAATAATAATGGATATACCATATCGCTCAACCTGTTGAACAAAGACGTCATTCCGTCTATAATAATTATTAACGTCTATTTGTACATTAATGGTGCATCCATAATACACAGCGTTGGTTTATTGATTTTCAATTATTTTTAATTACTCGTATGATGTTTTCTAATTTTATAAATATCATTTTCAGTATATTTATAAAACATTTTAGAGCTTTGATGTGGGTATTAACTATTCGAACAAAAATTAATTATATATTTCAATAGCTGATTCCAATGTTATCTAGGGACATTTTTTCAAGAGGAGGAACTAGGAAATGTCAGTTTGAAGGAAAATTAGGTAATTGTTGGATTTTCTCGGAAGAAATATAAGTGGAAAAAAAAAATTCTGGTTCAAGATGTCAAATATGTACGTAAAATAGAGATTATTTTACACTTAGACCCATATAATCGGATTAAAACAAGTTTCGTTAAGATTAATGTACTTAGCATTATTTCGTCGTTTTTTTTTGTTTTTTTTTTCAACTTTTTTTCCACCTCTGACTTTTTTAAAAATCAAACAAAAGATAGATAAAGGTCACTTAAGTCTAGTGTTGCCTACCGGTATTTGAAGATTTGTTTTCTTCGCCATTCCTGGAGGGTTATGTCGACTGAAGGTACTCTACATGAAGAGTGTGGGGGAAACACTAAGCCGGCAGTGGTGGTAAATGGAACAGTCCATTTCAGTTGTCTATATTAATATATCTAATTTATATTCCCAATGTTTTTACTACTTATTTATAAAGATACTACTTACTAGTTTTCCTACTATGATAAATTAATTAAAAGGGTTTCGTGAATTTATTAGTTTATGAATAAAAAAATTATTAATTTTGCTTGGTTTTCTTATCACCTAATATTTTGCTTGTGTAACTAAAAATAATTTCATCTGTCAACTAATGAAACTGTGGTTTCAACGTTCCAAGCCTTTTCATTTTTATGTGTCTACTAATGGCGATAACTGTACCTATATTATCAAAATATCCTGAGTCAGTTATACTCAGCCTTGTCATTATCTAAATTAATCCGATTACTGTTTACGTATTAAGGTCGCTATTGAAGTTAATGCCATATTTGCTGGACGGGTTTCTCATTCCACTAATGAAATCCTCGAGGAAGCAGAAGTGGGATATAATGCAGAAGGGAGAGACAGTCCTACTAAGGCTTAATCGCCTTTAGCTGGCCACATCTTCGCGGCTAGGTCCCGCCCCGAACTAATAACCCTCCCACTAAGTGCCCATGTGGGACATTTGTCGCACGATTGTACCAATCAGGGGCTCTATTCGGTTATTGGTTTCTTTTAGGGGCAGTTTATTTCAGCTGTAGAGTCTTTGGTTTCGCAACGTTCCGAACATAACATTGTAGTGTTATACAGACAAAATAAAGAATATAGTCTGAGATTAGGAGGTTTTTACTTACAAGGGGACGTTTGGAGTTGTAACTCACAGATTTAAATGCCGATTTGTGTGAGAGTAGTAGGGACCTTCAATAGTGCAAAACGGGAGTTTTATTATATTATTAAAATTTTTCCCCACCCATATTTTTATTTCAAATTGCATTGAAACCCTAAGATTGATGAATAATCTAAAATTAATATAAGGTTTTGATTAAATAAAAACTCCCCTTACCTATATTTTTTTAAAATGGTCTTATTTGAAATTTATTGTGTAAAAAATAATATAATAATAGAAATAGGTCATTTTAAAACGTCTTATTTATATAATATAGGTGAGGAAAATTTTTAAACCAAAAACTGATATAATTTTCATATTCCTCATCTCAAAAACACATGTAGAAACTAAATTTTGTCGAAATCAAAAATACATATTTTTTTTTTACCTTTAAAATTTTGTATGATTTTACATTCTGAAAAAATGTAAATAATTTGCGCTATCTTACGCATTTCGCCACCAAATTTTAAGGTCATCTAGAGGCCGTAAAACTGCATAGTTTGGTCCAAATCCAGAATTCGCAGGATTTCCCCTTATTGACGTCAAGTTATAGCTGATTTTGGAGTTTTTCATTCACATCACTTTTTGTTTACTAAAATTTGGAGTAATCCCAATGTTATATGCATGGATAAAAATCAGAATGTATGCTATAACTATTGTAATCAGTTGAACGCAGCAGTTGTTATGGCTGTTAGAAATTGTTGATGAAATCACTTAAACTTCCAAAACTTTTAGCTCCTCGAAAGTAGTAAAAAATCTATATTTTTTTATTTTAAAAATTTTCACATACATATAAGGATTTTATGGTGCGTTAAATCGAGTTTTAAGGTCAGTTGTTCATGAAAAAAAAAATCCCCTGTTTTACAGCGGATTTCCTTGGAATTCTGTCAATGTTTTAGAGGTTTTGAGCACTCTTAAGCCGTTTGGTGTCTTTTATATCAAATAGCTTACATAACTGCAATTAAACGTGAAAGAATCATTTCTCTATCTTGTCTGAGAGCTGAGAAAACAAATAAAATGTGATTTTCATATTTTATTTTTTTTCTTGGCTCCCAATGCTCATCGGTGGCTATAACTCTAGTTTTGCACTATTATAGGTCCCTACTACCCACACAAAACTCGGCATTCAAATCTGTACGTTACAACTCCAAACGTCCCCTTGCTAGTATTAATTTTTATCAAATCAGTATTGTTCTCGAAATAGATGTTCTAAAATTTTATAAGTCTTGTCAGTTGCTAATTTCTCAATTTATATCTGGAATCGAGAATTAAGTGATGGCAAACTACTCGTCATTTTCGACTACTCCGACTTTTACAAGACAAGCTATAAAAGCTCTTAATTAATTACAAATACTTATTTACGTGACAATACATAAACTCATTGCCAACCAATGTTATTTTAGAATGAGTAGGTACTTCAGAAGTAAATTTCTATCACTGACTTTGTTAAGACTAGCACTATCCTACGGTTTTGATTCTTGGGTAGTTCCTCGATCGGACTAACGAAGCCTACAAGTTTTCGATAGAATAATTCTGTTGCGAATTTATGGACCTAAGACAGTTGGAAAACCATACCTCAGATGATCTAATCAAGAAGTGTATAATCTCCAAGGCGAACAGAATGATACAACTGAGACTGGAAAGCTAAGTGGGCCATGTTGCTCGAACCTGTATGCCTGATAATGAGATTCCAAAGGATTGCTAAATGAGGATATACTCAGGATCCGAAGCCGAGGAAGACTTAGATGGATGGACGTCATAGTACAGGATTTTAGGAGGATCCTAGAAGTCAGGGAGTGAAGGAGAGCTGCCCATCGCAAACAGACAGGCACAGGATATTGGAGGAGGACAAGGACCAGTAATGGTCTGTTGAGGAACTGGAAGAATTAGACCCATTTGGACATACGGAGTTGAGCTTTGGGTTTCATCAAACTTTACAATTCCTCTCGTGCCCAAAATCCTTTGAAAAATTCTCAGTTTTTATTATGTGTCAAATAAACTTATTCAGAACGATATAAAGATCCCATGCATTGCAGATTTCGCCTAAACAAGATAACTATCCTATGGCAAGAAATTTCCGAGGCACATGAAAAGAAGATTGCATAGAGACTTTCAAATGTAGAACATTTATTAAAGTGTTACTAATGGATAGTTCAACATTTTACTGGCATTTACTTATTCTTTATATTGTATACTGTAGTAAATATCAATAAAGTGAAAAAAAAAAATAATAATAATAAATTGAAATAGCAATGCTTCTGCTGACACAGGTATTGAAGATGGATAATTTTAGAAGCTCTGGGCTTGAGCCTCAATATCGTTAATAATAACTTCGCTTTTTTTTAGCATGCTTTCATTCTGTTTACTAATTGATTTTTACAAAAATATTTCATCCATTTACTTATATTGTCATTATTGTTATTCTGATTAGATCATAATTGCTATTTATTTTGTATATATGTCTATATTTTGTTTCTGTTAACTGTATTAATAATTTTCCTGGATTGAAATATAATGTACAATTCATAAATATTAAAGTTTTCATACATAAAATATTTTAAAATGGTAAACTTTGAGCATGAAAAAGAAAAAAAATGGTTATTTTTAATAATTTGCTAAAGTACGTATAAATCTTCTGACTTTATGTAAATTTTCATCATATAATCGGTTTAAAATATTTTAATATTATCTTACAGTTGAACTGAACCAATATCAGTTGGATGTTCAATATGAATATTTAATTATGTTTACTATATCTAATTTTTTTTTCCCTTATACCCCTGGAATTTCTGTTATATAAGAACTTTATTTTAAGAAAAAAGTTTGATGAAAAAATGAAAGTTTCAAAAGGTAATTTCACCTGACCATTGGGGTGGGGGAACTTGGTTCATTTTTATTTATTACTTCTTTTTTTTTCCAAGATTAAACTTTATTTTTATTAGTTTTCCAAAATATCTCTTACATACACCTCATAAAAAAGTTATAGAAACTCTTTGAACCTAATAACTTTTTTTAAAAGCAAAATTAATAAAATATAAAAAGTTAGACAATGCACTTTATTCAATATAAAGTTTTTCGCTTACAATAAGTTATTTTCTTTCCCTTACCAGAAACTTCTTTCATTGTAGTTCAGATTAGTTAATTTATTTTATTTTATTTTGAATTATCAATAACTTTAATTCAATTAAATGATATGTATTTATCTACCGTTCTTGTAAAAATTTACTAAATCTACATAAAGGACAATTATTAAAATAGCTAATTTATATATTTAAAAAATGAGTGTTGGGTGGATACCGAAGAAAATAAAATAATGGAAAGTATAAAAAGGAAAGAAAGATTCCTACAAAATGAAAAAAAAAATAAGTTGACGAAAGAGGACGCGAGTGATGGAGGAAACTTGAAGACCAAATAATTTATAAAACATCACACTAGATGTTTCTTAGAAGAATAATTAAAACATCAATTTAATAATTGTACGTATGATGCTTTGCCAAGTTTTTCTTCGATATCCCGAGTCGCTCCTATATTTCCCACTTCTCTTCAAAATTAAATTGGCTTCATCCAACTTTTTGTATACAATATTTCCTTGGAACATTCCTTTACCAAATTATCAGCACCCTTCATCTTTTTTATATTGACATATGCTTTAGCTCGGATATGCAGCCCATTCAATTCACACGAGAACCATCTGATGTTTGTATCATATCTCACAGATATACTGCATTCCAACGATTCTTCTTTTTCCGCTTAACCAGCCTCTGGAATTCTATTCCTCCTCGTATAAGACAACCAAACTCCCTGAAAACATTTAAACAACTCTATTTTCAAGAACTCATTTTTATCCAAGGTGACGCTTGCTAACTATCAACCTACTCAATTAAATTAATTTAGATCCTACATAGTATAAATTTTCTCAGTCTGAATATAAAATATAAATAAATGGGGAGCCCCATCACCTAATTATTAATTAAACTATATTAATTGATATACAAACTACGACTCCTTAAAATGTTAGAAAGCAGTAATAAGTGCATGTGCAAAACTTTATATAAAGAAAAAAAAAGGGGGCTATGAAAATATGTATATAAGTATCTAAATAGTGTTAGAATAATAAAAATATATATAATTACAGAATATAGAGGAGTATGATACTACATACAACTGGTGGATACAGTATCGACTAAATAATTTCTAACAAGTCTTGTACACAACTGATCTGGGGAATTTTTAAAAAACAGTTACAAGGTTAGGGAGGGATTTCCCAAAACTGGTGGAAACGTTGCCAAAATAAGTGTGTGTGTGTGTGTGTGTGTGTGTGTGTGTGTGTGTGTGTGTGTGTGTGTGTGTGTGTGTGTGTGTGTGTGTGTAACAATATATATAATACTAAGCATTGACTGAAAAGAATTTCTTTGCTATATTTCTTTATTTAATTATGTCTCCTACTAAATGAAAAACTGAATTTATTTCTGCACTTGTTTATTATTATTAGGTACTAGATCCCAGATTAAAATTATTTTTTCTATTCTATTGTATTCTATATTAGTCCTATATTGGAGGATATTGGTTCTAGATCCGTTTGATTATAAAAGTTGTTTATTTATTAATAATGTTTGTTGTTCTGGGATATACTCTTCGGAGCGGCTGCTTATCGAGATCTTGTAGAACAGTTAGAGAACGGTTCAAGTTGGTGGGCACTAATCAGGACCCGCATTGTCTACTCCCACCAATCGAAACTTAACTCGAGTTTGTCTTCCTCATATAATCGATTGTACTAAGGTCCTTACCTCTGTATGTGTCCTTGTACAGATCAGTGTACTTAAGGTAAAGATAATCGTGTCTTAACTTCTATAAAGCATGAAATATGTATATATGTATGAAATATACATATCCTATGTATCTGATTGTATTATTATGGAAATAAATGCACTTAAGATATTAGTACTTTTTTTTTTTTTTTATTTCATTATAATCCTAAAAATTCCAAGAGGATCATTAGCGATGAACTATATCCATACTATTATATAAAAGAACAAACAGGCCAGTTTATTGTTATTGCAACCGAACCACAAAAACTGCTAAATTAATCTATAAAAAATTTTAACTACATTTAAGTTCAAGATAGGTTTAGCAAGAAAAAGGTTTACTGATTTTCAATCAAATTGTTATTAAAAATGCAATATATATGTGGATTCCAGTGAAGCTTGAAAACCGACAGATAGGTTCTGGCATTCTGCAAGGAGGTTTACTATGGTATGGTGTTTTACTTGTTTGGGCTTAACGTCCTTATGTACTCCAACTAGGGCAGGAAGGACGGGTTATCCTACAGGATACTGTAGGCTACTGTAATTTCAATTAAATTGTTATAAAAAAAAAGAAATACATATTTGGTGACTTGTGGATAATGTCGTTAATATTATCTGTTCCTAAGGATTACTAACTCATACATTAAACTTTAAAATTGGAAGTGCAATTATGTTGAGGCATGACTTTTAATATGTATGTTTTATCTCTTTTTCAATCTATTAGTCCAATCAATGATTGCTGAAATAGGGGATGTAGAGTGCATGGAATATGAGGTATTTGACTTCATAGCTTCGTTAGGAATAGTTAGAAGGTAAACATACTAAACGCCCCCGCCCCTGGGGCGTGAGCTAACGGTGGAGGGGAAGGGAGAACTATATTTTTTTTTTAGTTTTTGGATTCTATCTCGAAAATGGTTGGCACTAAAAAAATATGTTACAAATATAAATTTGTCGTAATTCTAACCGGTTTTGAGATATTCATTATTGAGCCAAATGATTACCGACAAACGTGTTTTCGCCGAGATTTGCGACCCCTGTTAAAGAGTGCTGAAATGAGGAATGTAGATTGCATGTAATATTCGATAATTTATCGGTGGGGGAGAGGGGAGAAGGTCCCAATTTTGTGTTTTCCGATTATATCCCGAAAACGGTGGACTCTAAAAAAATATTTTTCTGATAAACATTGAATTTAATTTAATTTCGTATGAATTTAGTTATATACATATTTGTCGAAATTACCACGGTTTTCGAGATATACGTTATTATAAATCGTTAATTTTAGAAATAAAACTTTTTTTTATCTCTTTTTTTGTTAAACATTTGTTTCAAATACCAGAAACGTATACATGAACTTAAAGTAAATTTAATGTTTTACAATTTTTTTCTGACAATTCTTCTGAGAAACGATTGTGGAAGGTACTAGAAGCAAAAGTTTGACAAAATGTGAGGTAACTTTTGTTTTTTTCCCAAAATCAGCGATTGTTAATAACGAATATCTCAAAAGTGGTTAGAATTAGGAGGAAATTATATAGAATCAATTTTATAGGAAATTTTATTAGCTTTAATGGTTATTTAAAACATATTTCTCTAGAGTCACGTTTTTTCGAGATATAATAAAATAACAAAAAAAAATGAACTTCTCCCCTTCCTCTCCCCCCGGGGGCAGGGTCTTTTAGTATTTTTACCTTCTAACTATTCCTAACGAAGCTGTAAAGTCAATAATTATCGCATATTTCATGCATTTTACAATGTGTTTATTGACTCGACTTGTACAATACAAGATTTTTACTGATAAATAGGTTTTTTTTTTCCAAGCCCCTATAGCTAAAACAAGGTTTTGATGAATTCTTTACTGCACCAAAGAAGAGCATTGGTTTGAAAACAAATAAATCATTATTTAGTGATGGGGCTCACTTTGGTTTTAGGGTTGTTATATTGATAAAATCAATCACGTGCTATATATTTGCGAGTAATGCTAGTATATTCAATATTCTAAAACAACTCATACCTCGTCAACATCTACCGGTCCTGCAGTGAATGTACCTTAACGTCAATTAATGATGCCTTATGAAGCTGATAAATAGAGCAATGGGAAGTAGATAAGGTTGCCAGCCGATCCATACTCATTACGATAAAACCCTAGCTAGCTATTGTCTCTTCAGGAATAGATTGGAGTTTGGTCTAACAGAAGCCAATCACATTCTGTAGCAGCTGTAAACGTGGTACTTTCCCCTCATTGGTGATCAAATATGTTTGACCTTATACAGTATTAGTAAAAAATAAAAAAGAGGAAGTTCTAACATTATTTTGTAGAAATAGATATTTTACCTTTTAAATCCCACTCCTCCAAAAATGGTGCATCATCAAAAATTGTGTAAATTACCGTGAATAATTTCAACCTTCCACCGGTGCGTAACACGAGTGGTCGCGCGTTGTACAACACCCTGTTTTTTTATCCGTATTCGTCCTAATTTTATAATAAATCTATTAAATCAAATATTTTGACCACTCTACATTTAAATTAGAATATATGTACAGTATATAATACTGTATACATTAAATACTTAAATGTCAATTACTTCACTATACGTCAATTACTATTACTAAATTTAAAATATTTTATAAAATCCTAAATATGTTAGATACATGTAATATGCTAATTGCATGGAGCATGTACAGATATCTAAATATACGCCCCTCTTACAGGGTTACTGTAAGAGGGAAAACAAGAAAAAATGTACAGTATATCACCTGAGAGAATAATATTTTGAACGTAAATGAAAATATTTCGATTGAAAATAATTAAAAACAAGTTTATAACTAGTTAAATTTTTATTTACAATATTATAGTCAAGAATAATTATTTGCACGTCTAAAATATAAACAATCTTTTGAGGAATGATTTTTACTAATAAAATGAAGATATCCTCTGGTTGCCCCCCCCCCGCGTTACCTCCATCACTACCCTCAACATCGGATTCTGAATCATGATCTAGAACATTTTCTATTTCCTCTTCAACCAAATCCAAAATTTTATTTAATCATCCGGAGTTTCTTTCTTCCTCGTCAACCTTCTGCGAAATTCGAGGAATAACTTCTAATTTTATATTTTTCCGCCTAATGAAAATATTCCGAATAATTTATACTTCGCTCACTAAGATAAGCAAAAGTAAAAATGCAAAAGAATCTTACTTAAATTATATCAAATCCAGCTGTTTGCCGAGAAAGAGACGAGAAAAAAAAAATACCGGACGCTTGTTATACATGTACACTGAAGACTATGAAATCTAATCAGAAAACTATCCCTCTTATCACAGTGGGAAATTACTGGCTGCAAATAGAGGAGTACCTCAAGGAATAGCTAAAGTCAATTTTTCGGGAAGCTCACCGGAAGTGTGAGAGAGAGAAAACAAGTCGAGTGTTGTACAAAATACAACGGCGCGACCGGTGGAATGTTAAGGAGAAAATCTATATTTAGCACTTCTGACTATAATCCAACTTCAATATACTAGCACAAAATTACTGTAGCTGTGAGTGACTTTCTGATTTAGTGGTATTTAAACAATACCATTCGTATATTACGTGAATTATTCAAGTAATTAGCGTTTTTGTTTACCTACAGCGTTCCCCGGCACGGCTTCAAATGCTCTCAGACTTGCGAATGAACTAAATTTTAAGTTTTGTCTCTGAATATTATAAGAATGGTTTAGTGATTTATATGAGAGAAAAACCCGTCAGTCCAAAGACCTACAACATCGTTTGTGCAAGTCTTACCTTCCGATTTCGGTCGATTTCTAAACATCATTGGAATCCACAAGTTTATCGCACTTTTAATTACAATTTAATTGAAAATCAGTAGATATAATTATTGCTGAACCTTCCTTGAACTATGAAGTTGGTGTAGTTAAAATATAGTACTGATTGGTTCAGCTGTTTTCGTGGTTAGTGATCACAATCAAATCTTTTTACTTTAATTATATTTATATTCTTTTTTTACATTGGTCTTTATCATTGTATTTGCCTCTGTATTATTCCTAAAAGAATAAATAGTTCCAGAAAAAGGTTTATTTCTTTCATTCAATTCATTCATTTTGCTGATTTCTATGTATAAATTAAAACACCTCTTCTTGGTAAGTCATGCCTTTTGAATTGAATGTCTATTAATGTTGCCATTAGTTCACCTATTAGTGAAAGGATCCTTTCTAGCTACGGTTTAATTTTGCAGGACTTTTCCAGGGCCGTTACAAAAGAGGCGAAGAGGAGCAAGTTGTCGACAGCTGACGAGGACTAGAGAACGACAGAGCTCGTTGGCATTAATCAGTAAATGGTCCTGCTGTTGCGATGCCTATTGAGACAACTTTAACTCATCAATATCTTAAGCGCTCCAGTAAACACAATCAGCTAGTTTAATAGATCTGGAACAATCTCCTTGTCTTCTCTCCTTCCTAACATCCGTCCGGGAGGGATCCAATCTCTGTCAGATTTTACTATTACTCTGCTAACATTTATCTTGTAAACTGCTCTGCTTGTTGCCCACCGCTTTCAATAATTTGAACATAGTTTGTTTTTGTTTTCATCAGCTTATTCAGCGATATTTAACGTATTCCGCCAGATCCTGTGTGGTTTTTTTTATTACGATCACTATAGTCTTTATTTTTTACTTTCCACAAACACGGAAAACTTTTGTACATTTCAATGAATTTCACGAGAAAATCGTGGGCACATTGCCACAAGTCTGACATTACTAGGTTGTTTTTGGGAAAAAGGAATTTGGAGTGGAACAAGTCATGGGCTGAGCGAAGAGCGAACGTCTTTTCTGAACATGCTCTCATCAGCTCTCGCAAAATGATGCTTTTCCCAACAGTTCTTCAATCTGACCTTGGATTTCATTTTGATTTGACAAGACATACGTTTTGCTGTTTACACGCCATGTCTTATTGCGTAGGATTTGTCCTGTTCGACAAAACCGTGTAAACCGGCCTTTTATCGTATTACATTACCTGTGAAAAAGATTAGCTACCGAGTACTTGATTTGGGCAACTGGGAGAATTATTCCGAATCCACATACAGGACAAAAACAAGAAACTGCTCGTTGTTTTTAATACATTTACTTGACAAGCATTTAAAGATTCTAATCGATTGCAAAAGACTTATTAACCTAATAGAAATTAGACCTATGGATTTGACTTAGAGAGGATGTATGGGTTTGAGCTTTGGGGATCCTTTAAACCATAAAATTTATCTTGTATTCTTTCCTTAAATCCAAAAATGTTTATATTATCTCACAAATCAATTTATCCGTAATGATCCTAATGTCCGTATGATTCTGATTTTATCCCACGCCATACAACTATTCCGTTATGACATGCTCCATACCTACTCGAAACTACTAATCTCCCTATACACTTCCTATACTGTTTTCGATAGCACACCGATGTCTTAAAGAAGATGGTCGAGGGATCTCCTGATATATATTTATTATTGAAGTGGTACCTATAGCTAGTTGCTTTGCAAGTTTCTGTATTCTCGATTTTTTTTCCCACCTAGTGTCTGGAGGACTGATTAACCCTAAACCGCGCCTAGAACATCGCCGCCCATACTGAAGTCTTGATCTAAACTTTTTTTTATCAACATTGATTCTTATTGTTTTAAGTTGTTAAGAGAGTAATGTAACCAAAACGTAATGATTATTTTTTTTATTTCATATGAGGGAAAATAGTACGCTAAAAAAAAAGAAATAAATTTATACTTATAAGACATAGTATACACAATTTTTTTTTTTTTTTTTCTTGTTATAATTCTTCATCAGTCATTTTATTATATTATATTTTGTTCTTTTTATTTAAACATTTGGTGAAATCCGTCCTAACCCATATGCTATCTTCCTTTCTAATGATAAATTATTTTTTCATCTTATCTTCAATGGTTAATTGGATTTCAAAATAAGCTTCCTGGTCGGTATTTCTATAATGCTCCAAATCTGAATAATTTATAATTTCATCTTCAGAGTTAAAAGAATCAGACTCAGTTGATTTTCCAGTTTATGTTCTAGCTTCTTATTTCTCATCAGAATGCTCATTAAGCTCTTTTACATTGAGTAGATATGTCAGTTTAAAAAAAAAAAAAAAAAAAAAAAAAAAAAAAAAAAAATAAAAAAAAAAAAAAAAAAAATAAAAAAAAAAAAAAAAAAAAAAAAAAGAAACATAATAACTATAAAACAGTTCGAAACGGTACTAAATGGTCAAGGGAGTGTCGGGGAAGGGTATAAGTGAATGGAAGCAAGTGGGGGTCACAGTTTGGGAAAATTGGAGAGGAAAATATCCACTTGGTTAACAAAAGCTACCAGCGCGCCTGGTTCAGAGTTTTTTTTTTTTTTTTTTTTTCAGTTTTCTAAATGATTCCAATCAATTAAAATGTAATTTATTAAAATTATTTCCCTCAATTTATTTATTTATTTTTTTACTTTGTAATATTTTAAAAAGGTTTCTGTAAACGTTTCGTGCAAAGTCGGCCATGAAAAGACCCCTCTAGATGAATTTTCTTTCATCGACGAATCTTCGTCCTCTTGAATAACGCTGGCAATGAATGGCTTCGAATAGGGCTTCGCGATTTGCCGCATCGCCGGGCCTTTACAAAAACTCTCTTCTACAGAAATGTTTCATAACCGCTGGAGTTCTATTATATTTAGCGAAGCGTTGAAATAGTTTTACAGTAAAAATGTCCTGATGGAGTAGCGAGAACCAGAGCCGAATCCTGCACACAAAGGAGCATTGTATCTATCCTGTCGCCTCTTCTTGAGGGAGCTCTTGTTCCAGCGAGGGACTTCATGAATATAACATTAACTACTCCTTGTGAACTTGTCCGCACCCTGCCTTCGCTGTCTTCTTGCTTCAGTGGCTCTCCGATGAACATACGTGCTTTTTCGTCTGGAAGAAATATTATATTTAGTTGTCCAACTAAATCTGTCGTGGTAAAAGATAATTTTTTTGTTGTGCTATAATCGTACTAGACACTAGCATCACCCATTAGGTTTCACCCGCTCTCATTAGTTAGGAATTTTAATATAATTTAATAATTTTAACTAATAATTAAAAATTTTTTTTGTTATGATAAAAATCTTTTATTGAAGTATGCAATTGATAATTATTTCTTCAATGGTGATTTCACCGATCAAGTATTTGAAATTACTTAAAATCATAATTAGACCTCCAATTTTTAATTTCCATTTATCAGTTGCTAATACAGATGGAAAGAGACTTTAAAAAAAATATTGCGGATAATGGACTTCATTATCTGTGCTTACAACTAAAGGCCCATGAATCGTATATTATATACATATTAAAAAACAAAGGATCCACATTTTGATTTGGCAATATTCTTTATTCAGCAAAAAGAAAAAAAAATTATTTCATCTTTTAGGATTCTAATTTCTAACCATAAAAGTTTATGGCAGTGTGAAAAACCTTGTTTTTGCTCGTCCTATCGGCCTAAGTACCTAAATCCGTCTTAAGGTGGTTTTAATATATTGCGAAACATAGCATTTGTAAAATATAGAAAAAAAAAAGTTTCATTTTGGTACTTACACCATTGTGAATTACCACTCTTCAATTGCTAAACCTTCCTAGAACTATGAAAATGATACAGTTAGAATTCGGTACATATAGGTTAAATAGTTTTGTAAACTCTATCGTCATTGTAAACTCTATTGCGTAATAGTGCTAATTGCATATCGGTCGATTTTCAAACTTGACTAAAACCTATATGTCACCCTTAGTGATGTGGGCCAGGAATATTTCTTTGACTTGGGAAGATTTCCAAAAATCGGGAATTTCGAAATCTTTTTGTATTTTGAATGAACACTTACTAACAGTTAAAGAACTTTAAAACTAGGTTAAGTAAATTCATACCTTTAAGTCCAAGAATTATAATTCCATGCATTAATTTCCGGTTTAAACAATATCCTGGGAATTTATAGAACTAAATGATTTTTGATTCCTACACTATTATTAACCCTCCGTACCTACTGTGGAGTCCCTGTGGACCCCACTCCACTTCAATGTGTGCGCATGCATTGTTTTGTTGATAATTCTAATTATGCCAAATATAATTACATGTTATAAAAATATTTTTTCTATCAATGCTTAATTCCTTCCTGTTTACTGTGCTGCGATAATTAACTCGAAGAAAGATGGGGTTCAAATTGACCCCACCGTAGGGAACAAGGGTTAAAAACTCAATTATTTAAAAACTAAGCATGTTTTATCTAGCAATTTCTCCTTGGAATGTTCAATCAATCCTAGGACTAAAATATTTTCCTGTTATTTATGTTTTTTCAACTTTACAATTCGTAAATGTTAGGCCGATAATTATCAATGTTGCCACCATATTTACTACATTCAAGTTTTAATAAACAAAAGGGGAATCGAAGCCTAATATGATATTAACTCAATTCTTTGATCTTTCTAACATTGAAAACAAAACAATGTGTTTATTTCTAACAAGAAGGTTAAGCCCAGATCCAAAAAACCTTAACCTATACCCAAATGAAAGAAGAAATAATAATAATACTTCAGGGAACAAAAAGATTCAAAATCTTCAATGTGATGGCTGGAGCACTAACGAATCTATAATTGATATTGTGATTTCATAGCCAGAACAATTTTTTCTGGATTTCAACATGACCAAAACCGAGAGACATAATGCTGAATACCTGGCAGAGATCATTGGATCTGCCATCGTCATGAGAAGTATGGTCCTGATAGGTTTTGTTGGTTGTTGTTGTTGTTTGTTATTAAGGGCAAAAAACTGCTATGGTTATTATTGCCCATATACCCGAACTTTACTACACCGCCTGCATTGTAACAAAGACAATAACAATAATAAATTTCTTATAAAATTATATAATCTAATTTTCTTGATAAATTCTTTAGTACTACACATGTACTGTTTACTATCGCCCAATAACATGCAGAGCTGACGTGGCTAATCACATTTATCCATATCTCTCCTGTACTGAGGACACTCCTCGGAGATATGCCTCACTTTTAGAGCAACTCTGAAGACTGGACAGTGAGGGGATCTCTCCTTGCCATCAGGTACTCATGCGTTAAACGGTTTTGGTGGTTATTGGCGACAATGCTGCAGATATGAATGCAGCATCAACACTGTTGATAGAAAACTATCCTCATATAAAACCATTAGGCTGCATTGCTCAAATTCTCCATTTACTGTGTACTGACATCTTAGCATGTCATACTGTTAAACGTTTCTTTGCAGAGGTAACAGCTATAATAAACACTATCAAAAATAGTCACACATTGAAAGCTATGTTCGATGAAATTTCTTCTGTAAAGCAGTTCGTAGGTCGAAATCTCTGAAGTTGCCTGGGCAAACCAGATGGGGCAGCCACCTTTTCGTTTTGAGGGTTTGCAATCGAACAAAGTGGTCCTCCAAACACTGGTCGTCAATGAAAAGGCTGATCTGGACCTATTTATTAAAATGAAACTACTAGACGATGCAGTGCTCTGAGTTATAGTAGAACAAATTATAAATCTGCTTAAACCAATTGTTGATCTTATTACATCCATTGAATCATTTTTTTTTTTTTTTTTTTTTTTTTTTTTTTTTTTTTTTTTTTTTTTTTTTTTTTTTTTTTTTTTTTTTTTTTTTTTTTTTTTTTTTTTTTTTTTTTTTTTTTTTTTTTTATTGGCGCGACAGACGCATGAAGCTGTCCTTTGCCTGCTCCACAGCTCTCCTCCAGTCGTCCCGATCAGCTGCTCGCCTTAAATATATTTTAGAAACTTTTAAGTCCTCGGAGACACCATCGAACCATCTTCTCTTCGGTCTTCCACGAGGTCTCACTCCATCCGGTCGATCCCAATTGAATCAAATTACCCAGGAATATATAGATTGTTCAGAAAATTAAATGAACTAGGGAAAAGTAAGAAGAAAACCAACATCATCCATGCAAAAATTCGAAGAAAAGAAAGTCATGGAAACGTTCATCGAGAGAAAACATTTTGACATTGGACCAATCCATCTCGTAGCATTTATGCTCGAGCCTAAAACGCTGGGAAGTTTGCTCGACCCTACGGAATTAAAAAACGCCACAGGTTTTGTTTGTGATTGTGCTCAGCAGATGGGTTTGCACGTTTTAAAAGTAAGAGACAGTCTTAAGAAAGGGATAGATTATAAAGAAAAAATTATCAAGCTTCTTTCATGGTGGACGGGGTTGAAAAGTACATGTGACTTGGCAGATGTATCTATAAGAATATTGGGGACTGTCTTTCGTATGAGCGAGAAACTGACATTTCTTCCTTACAACTGGAAGCTCGTGAATGCTTCACCACCAAAAGAGAAGAAGAAAGAAACAAGCAAGTAAGTAGAAGGCAACCCAGAGGAAACAGGAAAACAGGAAGAAGACAAGGAAATCCGAAATGAGATTGAAGATGATGATATCGAGTCAAGTAACGATAGTAATTTTTTTTTTTTTTTTTTTTTATTTGGAAATGTAGATAAAGAGGAGAAGGATTAAAAAGATTTAATGGACATTGAGAGTGACAGTGACTAAGGGACCTAAAACAAATTTTACATTCTAGTTATGTTTCTGATATTTTTATTCAATCAATAATAATACTTTTAAACATATAAGAGTGTTTGTGTTTTATTTTATCGCACAATGACCTATTAATTTGAGCGATTTCGCTTTTAAAATTATAAATTCCCAGAAATTTTATTTAATTATAATTTATTACAAAAAATATATTTCAGTTTTTGAGTTTGATTTAACCATATAATTACTGCTGTTACCTATTATTATACAGTTTTTGAGCTGTCTAGCTAATTAATCATAAATTCCCGGGAATTTATAAATTTTAGGAATATTGCCGGCAATATTCCCTGGAAATATTTCCTCGATTTTAAATTTCCGGGAAATTTTACATCTCTAGTCACACCTTTTATTTAAATGTTTTAAAATTATTTTATCGATTTTAATTAAATATTATCAATATTATCCATATAACACCGGACCTTTGTAACCTTTTATGAAGTAATCATTTATAATTATTAATATTTATAATTGTTAATATTTTTTTTATACAGTCCCCCTCCGAGTAAGACCCCAAATAAAGGCAGGGAACTCAATCTCTCTTTCTTTGACTGTTCGACTTAGTGTCTGGAAAACCTCTCGGGGTACTCCCTGCCTCTATAAAGCGGGTACTGTTAATTGGGGGTAAAACCTGGTGGTTGAGTGTGATCGCTGACCACATCACCTCCTTGTACAACCGTTAGTCATGAAACAATACTTCCTTACTTAAACAAACCGAAGACTCTTCATGTGTTGTAGCGGTACAGGTTTTATTTTATTTTTTATTATACTATTCCTATCATTTATGTTTATATATTTCTTTTTAAATACGTTCTTATACACTATGTAAGCAAAATATAGCATCTATAAATACTAGAAACAGCTATATATATATATATATATATATATATGTATGTATGTATGTATGTATGTATGTATGTATGTATGTATAAATATATATTGTTTTGTTTTTTTAAGTAAAACTTAATTGTTTGTCAATAATTAATAAAATTCTTATTCTTATGAAAAATAAATATTACATTTTATGTATAAATACATTTTGAATTTTTTTTTTTTTTTTTACAGTATGCCTTTTAGATGTACGCGCCTTTTACATATTTAAATATCTCCTATACTTGACAGACCAGTTGCCAGTAAAATGTTCTGCCCATTTTATTTATACATGCTAACCCACCCACGTAGGATAAAGTAATAAGGTAAAAGCCTATTTATGATTGCTCAGAAATAACTCCTCCTTTTTAGTTCCTCTCACCGACTTAAAGATACCGTTTGTAAGAATATAAAAGTATTATTGATAACATATATTTTTTATTATTTTATAAAGGAGTATGTAATTTATTAATGAATTCAATTTATCATCATCCACTCGTCAATATTTTCTTATTTATTTATCATAATGTCATTTTTTTTTTTTTTTAATTTTCCTGAACATAAATAAATGAATTTGGTGTTTGATTTATATTAGATTAGAATGATAAGATAAACTTACTTTTTTATTTTTATCTTTTTTTTTTATTGCGTATTTAATTTATATTATTTATATTAATTAATATTCAATATATCGCTCATAGGCAGCAATAGTGGCACGACTCGAAAATCATTTTTTGAGTTGAGCCACAATTGCAACCTACTATTCCGTAGATTTATTTAAACTAAACAAATTTACAATATGTCAGTTGAAGATATACACTGCCTCAAATAATATTTCTATAACCATTGACTAAAGAAAAACATATTCCGTTTTTCTTACAATTGAAGCATTGGTGGAAGAAGTTGTTAATTCAGTTTTTTTTTTCGGAAATAATTTTATTTTTATTTTTTTTTAGTAACGTTTGTTCACCTGCAGTTATCGTTTCACTATACAAAAATATAAATTTATAGGACAAATTTCTTAAATTTCACTTAAGATGAGTCAACTGAAGAGTATGAATTTAGGAAATTGCAATAAGGTGTTACTCAACCATGTGTAGAATAGATAATAAATAAAATTTAAAAAAAATAATAGAAACATATAAGACAGATATATCTGCATCCTTGATTATATTCTTCTCCATTTATCTTAACAGTCAACTATACATTTGTCATTAAAAACGAACTGTGAAGTTGTATCTTAATAAAAATTATAAACAATAAAGGCCAAATTTTCATATCAATATACCTATTTTTAAGCGTAGGGAAATATAAATGAACAAAAACGGCTGACTAGTCGGCGGTTTTTGCCGACAATTGCCAACTACTAAAGTAGCTGATTAGTCGGTCCATAGTTCAATTCATACCAGCGCGGGTTTTAAAAAGGACATATAAAGTCGAAGTGTTGAATAATTACCGAATCCCAAAAACTAAATTTGTGTTGAATCATTGGAAAAAATGAATATTGGAGGAATTGTGTTTCTATGTGAAGTGCGTGGTTATTATTTTATTTTTGTATATATAATGTGATGCATATTGTAATACACATAGCTTTATACTTATGTGCACTTAAGTATATAATATGTATATGTATACAATATTGATTGATTGAATATATTGATCCTTTGCTTTTTCAGTATACAAATATGAGTTCTACAAACATTAGCTATAGCTATTCATCGATAACATTAAACACAATCTCACACTTTCTGGATAGGTTTTGATTATCGTAGGGGCCGCTTGCCAAGGGGGGGGGGAGGGATGATATAGAGCCCCGGGCTGACCCCGATGTGAATTATCCAACCAGATAGCTGCTAATTAATATCCGAAGCGATAAATCGAACCGGCAATGTATCGATGCCTCGTAACGTGATATGTGGAAAAAGCTCGCTAGTGGAGGCTCATTATTTATAGGAACCAAAGGTCAAGGGAACTCATCTCGGCAGGACTAGGTTCGATTCTCTGCATTATCGATGTGACTGAACTGAATAGTTGATCTCGGCAATGTCCCATAGGTCCCAATTGCGGATTCAAAATTGACTCTACCTACCCCTATCTGTAAATTGATTCAGCAATTTAACCGAACCTACATTAATGTGCATTAGGCAACATTAATTATTTTGGTTTAATCTTACTGTTTAGATAGCATGCAGTATTAGTTAGAAAGTTTTTTGTTTTTTAATTATTTTTTTTTACCTGGTTATATATTTTGGCTAGGGATCCAAACTTTGTTGATGTAACGTTTTTTTCATCCTCAACAATTTAACAATTTGGGACGCTCTAGCTCTGTTGGTGTTGCTCGGATTGAATATAGCTCGGATGGTGTTTCTTGATCGGTATTTTAAAAATCAATAAAATTTGTCGCTAGGACCTACCGTTTAGGAGGTAAATTGGTTTGAAGAAAATAAATCATGGTTGATACCCCTATTTTACTCTTAACTTTGTTTATTTTAAATAATTATTTATTGGTAATTAAAAAAGTTTCAATGTATGTAATTTGGTCGTTCCAATTCTTAAATGTAAATTGGGAAAAGCCGTATTTTATTTATTTGATCTGAAATACAAAGTTCTTTTAATTACACAACAGTTCACACTTTAAAATAGTGTAAATTGCTTATTTACACTATACAGTTGATTAATAAACGTTTAGTTTGTATCACACCGTAAAAGATTTTTATTTTCATTTCGTTTGTGTTATTATATTAATTGTATACTATTATTTGTATTGATTTTACTTGGATCATAATTTAACAATTATTTATTGTTATTCGCACTTGTATTGTTCATTTGCTGTGTAGATTTTTTTTTTTAGTTTTTCCTGCTGTTTTATCTCTTTGTTTAAGCTTTTTGCGTTTTATCATTTGTTTATAAATTCTCACTTATTACTTATGTCATGTATGAGGAATTCATGTACAGATATGTGATTATGTTATTATTAGCCTAATTCGGCTTTATGTGATTTATTTTCAATAAAGAATACAAAAATAAATAAATAATAATTATTTGATTACTATTTTAGGGGCCGTGTACAACAACTCAGGCTAGAGGCACCATTACACAACATTTGTTATTAGAATTCTACATTATATTAGTTGATACAAATTCGTTTCTTAGAGGAGGGTAAACAGTTTTTTTAAGCCCCTCAGTATCCTTTGGGATGCAAAAAAGTCTTGAAAGGTAAAAGTCAGGTGCAATCACTTATAATGTGGTCCGCTGTCAGTAGGCAGTTACAAGTGCTGCATTCTGGTGGAGGATTGCCTTTAAGTAGGTGCCGATGGGTCAACTTGCTGTGTCCAATTCTAAGGCGTGTTACTACAGTCAGTTCTTTCCGGTTTATTGGGAAAGATGTTGATGTGAAAGAGTTTTCATATATTCTTTTCATTTTATTTGTTTGTGGTACTTTTTCCCAGAAGTTGAACCATGCTTCTCTGCACAGGTTAAATATAGATTTATTAAAGTCGTAGAGAGTGACTTTGGTATTGGGAAAAGAGAACATAGTTCTTGCTTCCTTCGCGCTAATTTCTGCCAATTCATTTCCTTCTATATTAGTGTGACCAGGGACTCAAAGAAATGTAATATTTTTATTCATGTTTAGGTCTGATTTCATTATTTACATTACGGTTAAATGAAAGTTTTGGATTGCCTAAAGGGCGGAGAAAGAGTGGCTGCACTTTAGAAATTGTCTGCTGTCCAAATTTTCAATTAAATTCCCCCAACGGTAGATTGAACATAGTTTGGCAGAAAAGATGGAGAAAATGTTTGGAAGACAGTATCGGAGGGCTTCTAAAGGAAGGACTACTGAACATCCTACACACTCCTCATTATTTGAGTCATCCTTGTATAGGCAAATTTAATCAATGTAACGGTTAAAGATCAGATATAAGAAACTTTGCCTTAGAGTCTCAGGAGGACTGTTTTTTTTCTTGGTCCGGTTCAAAGAAAATCCAAAGATTTTTCTTTTTACTAAATATTATATTTGTTTCCTTTACCTAATATTACAGTATAAAAAATGCAATTCTAAGAATAAGGGAAGATATATGTTTACAATATTTTTTATGAAATGCATGAAATTTATTTCGTCTCTCCAAATCCCCTCAAAAACATCTTTATCATTATATTTCTGCTGCTTAATAAATTCACAAAAATAAGAATAAAGATGACTTCTAATAGTCAGAAATTTTATTTTATAACGCTTTTCAATAAGAGTCCACATATCTTATTTAGGATTATTTTTCTGTTTTTGAATCATGGAAGTTCTCTTAATTGTTCTGAGTCGGGTGTTTAAATTAGTAGCCAGAAAGGTTTAGAATTCCAGTGTAACTTCCCAAAAATTCAGAAATTATAAACGTTCCAGGCTTAAAACTCGCTTTAATCGTGCTTATTAAAGCTGCTTCAGCTCTGCCAGGTTCTGGAAGAAAGCACACCTTAGTTTCCCGACATATACCGTTGAAGCTCACTGTTGTGGATACGTTTTCTCAAAATTATATTTCCATCTTTCTTCTTGTCTAGTATATCCTTAATATACTATTATATTTCCTAATTTATAAAAGCTGAACTAAGTTGCTAATATTCATATGTTACGTGACATCATATCGCTCATCCGGGGGAATAACGACGTAACTGCAAAATTGGGTAAAAAAGATTACTTATATAAAAATGTCAGTGCCTTTACATCAGTAGAAGCATCCACAGAATTGTAGATTGGCAAAACTGAACCCATAACTTTATTTGAATATTACTTATACCTATAATGTTGGTTTCATTTCAGTTTATAATTGAAAATGTTAAACATTCGTTTCTTATAGTTCCACCGGATGAACGGTATGTAAAAAAAAAAACTCATATTTTTCTTTTTCTTCTTTGAAAAGATTTGGTTCCTTCAACCAAACTCCCCCCTCAGCCGGTTCCTCCATTCCTCTCTATACATCGCTTCTTCCTCCGTTAGTCCCCATCGCACCATACTTTCAGCCACAACATCTCTCCACCTGATGCGAGGCTTACCTCTCCTTTTTCTCCCCTCTGCTTCCCATTCATAAGCTATTTTGGGGATTCTTCTATTCTCCATTCTTTTAATATGGCCGAGTCATCTCAGTATCCTTCCCTCCATTTCCTCCAGAATATTCCTCTTAACTTCCATTATTAATCTTATGATCTCATTCCGGATTCGTTGAATCCTTGAGATTTTTGCTGATCTCCTCCAAAAATATTTTCCTTGACTGAGAAAAATAATAGATGATGGATATGTCTGTCTATAAACTATTGCTCTTATATCTACAGCTTCTGATAAGGAAACCGAGGGCAAATATATGATCCAAGCAACACTAACAGATTTAGAGTGTATCAAAAAAGCCCAAACACTTAAAAATGTAGGGAAAAAGTGACTTTTGTCATTCAAACCAATATAGCTTCCTAACGGTAAGACCTAGCGACAAATGTTATATAACAAAAAATATTAAATTAATATTACGGTCCACTGGGGGGTATGGCTCATTAAACTACACTTAAATATTAAACAGTAATTTATTCACAACTAGATTCTTAATCTTATATAAACTTTCAATGAGAATTATCACTTAGTTCTAATCTATATCTAATTACACTAATTTCTATAATAAGGTAATACTTATCCTAAATAATAAATAAGATTCTCTGAATCTATATATAACATTGACATACAGAGAGACAGTTACTACTTTTACTGACACAGGCTTATCACTACTTCTCATGACTGACACCAACACCAAGTCACACTGTCACTGGACAGTCACCGCCTCTCCCCGATGTCTGCCCCTTCACTAACTGATCACTGACCCTCCAGGCTAGGGACTGGCCAATTTAAACCCTCATCGAATATTCCAATCTAATCATTACTTCATTGGAGAAAGTTGTTGCATTCACAGGATACAAACTGTATTATACATACTATTACAATCATTATGACTTAAACTTTGTGCTATCATTTTATCCCGCATAAAATACTCCATTATTTGTTTATTTAATTAGTCTCCTTCGGGGCTAAAGTCCAACTAAATTTAAGTAACAGGAGCTATAATTATGATGAAAATAAATATTAACTCTGATGAAAGTTTAATAAAAGAAAAAAACTAAAGGTCCCCTTGGGCCTGTCCCCTGAAGATAGTATAACATGGAACATGTTTTAGGGGTTGCTTTCTTCACCACCAATGCTCATTTGTTTTCTTCTTTTTTTTTTTTTTCTTTTACTAATTATTATATTTTATTCTATTATTAATATTCTTACTTTGAATTTTCGATCCGAGCAACAAAAGAGCTAGAAAAAAAAAAAAGGCTAGTGTCAAAAAAGTCCCTACATCCCCGAAAAATGTATGTATCACTTTTGACCAACTAGGCCACGGGTGAAACATGATATGGATCAAAGAATCAAAGAGGGCTATCTTTTTGTCCCATACATTACTTGTTAGTTTTTCATATCAACTCGTTAATACAATTTCTTTTTTTACATCGTTAATTGAATGGGTCCGCCGAAAAACGTTCTAAGCGACAAACAAAATCATTAAAAGAAAATCATAATCTAAAGTTCTTGTTAGTTTTGTAAGTTAGATTTTTTTTTTACTTTGTAATTTTTTATATTCACATATATAATAACATAATGATTTACTATACCATATTATGACGCACTAATTATAATACATTTAAGAACCTTTAAAATCGCCACTTCGAAAATTTTGTCGCTTAGAACGTTTTTCGGCGGACCCATTCAATTATTCTTACTTTCTTTACTGTTTTGCTTTAGTTTACTGTACTATTTTGAAAGCCCACTCTACAGCACTACGTAATTACGAAAGGACCTTTAATTTAAATCAGTTGGTGTAATTAGCTGATTACAGGCAAAAGAAAAAACGGCGACTTGTTGATCACGCAGTCAAAGCCGGCGTAGACCTGATCAGATTTTTGACCATATTTGCTGATCTGAAGCAGATGGAACGTTTTATTTAAATCTATTCCACAGCAAATAAAACTTTCTCATCTTGTCTATGATTGATCGGCATTTTATTCAGAATTAGTTTTAATTACAATTACTCTTAATTTATATATTTATCTTATTAGCTCAAAAAATACTGATTTTTGCCACAGCCTATTAGGATTATGAGGGACGATTTTCCTTCATATACTGTTGTAGTAACTAACTTCTTAATTAATAGAGTTGCTTCAACATTGGAAAAACAAAATGGAACCTAATACCCAGCACACTTCAAGAAATTAAACGAGACACCCGGCCCCGGAAAACATATTTTAGAAAATCAAGAATAGAAGAAATAATTTTGACGAGGCTAAGAATAGGACATTCAACTTTCACCCACGGTCACCGAATTGTACAGAACCACCGATTTGTACAACTTGTATGACAGCACTGACATTAAAACACATTGTAACTACATGTACACTATACTCTGAAGCCAGAACAAAGTACAATATACCCTCAAGTATAGATAAAAAACACACAGAAGACAAAATCAAAAACATTTTTGAATTTCTGAAATTTTGTAAATTGTCTTTTTTTTAATCTTGTCTTATATTTTTCAGATAAATGCTAACATATTAAACTAAAATATACTTATTTTTATATAATTATTATATATTTCTTGAATGCTGTTTCAATGAAAAAAAAAGTCAATTTTGGCAGAACCCGATGAATCCGAATAATTTACTTTACCATTACGCATCCTTTGATGATAGTTGATGAAAAAAAAAGGTTTTTTTAAAAAATTTAATTATTGAACTCTGTGTTGAAAATTTCTATAATATTTAAGAGGAAAATAAAACGCTCTCTAGCTGTTAATCCCCCAACCCGAGCGTACAATAGGCTCCCAAGAACTAATAACCCAGCTTCTTTCCAACACCTGGGGCAGTTATTGATACAATTATTGCCATCCCGAAATTTATTTCTTCTGGAAACTGTTTATGAATAACGTTGACGAAATGATTTTTGGGATGCTACACTACTTATATAAATATTTCTAAATGGGCAATGAAACGCTAATAAAATAACAAGAAAAAAGTGTATTATTATTAGACAACGTCTGCTGAATAATTTATCTGTTTGGTTTGAAAAGTTATTTGATTTATTTTTAGAATAGTTATGTTATTGTGAACTATGAAAGAAAAATCCCCTTCAAAAGTATTGCAACACGATTATCGGAAATTGAGTGTGAGGCAAGTTGGGAGACTAGTAGATTCGAGTAGGTTTTGTGTTTACAATGAAAGGATATGAATCAGGTTTGGGCCTAATCAGCAACATGTTTAATATTAAGATCTTCATAGATAAATTGGTTTGTGACATAACAAGGAGCATTGAGGATTTTAGATGATAAGGATAACTCCGTATGTCCAAATGGGTATAATTATTATAATTATATAAATAATTCTTTTGTAACTTGTTGGAATCTTTGAATGCTTCTCTAGTAAATATTGGAGCAGTCGGAGCAGTTTCCTGTCTTTTCGAAGTCTGGAATGTCTGTATTGTTTAAAAACAAGAACTTATTGGAGTATGCTTTTGAGGCAATGTTAAGGAAAAGGTTTCCCCGCAGCGAGGAGCTGTAAAAACAAATACTACAAAACTCAGGTCTTCTGGAAAACTTTCGGAGATGGATTCCACCGATCAGGAAAAGATAACTCGGGAGGACAGAACCGTAGGGTTGATGCGGCAGTGGGTGGATATCCGGAAAAGAGCTGTCATGAGGAAGATATTTCCTTCTCTCTCGTTTGGAATCGAAATTTGTTCTCGCGGGCTACTGGTTCTTGAAGTTCTAACAAGGCGAAAAGAAAAGAAAAAAGAAAACAAAAGTTTGAAAAAAAAAAATCTATAAAAATATAAATATCCTATTTCACTTCAGTGCTTCTCTGATATTCTTATATTTTTAAAAAATTTCTCTTTTTTTAAAAAAACTCATTGGAGATAGTGGCCAGAGATGCTGTCGGGAGATAAACCTCGGATAAAAACCTAAAAACCTCAAGAAATGAAAAAAAAATCTATTCGTTTGACGATGTTTTGACTTTCATTGCAGGTCAGGCAAGCAAATAGCTACTGGGATGAATGTCGAGAGTGAATTCTGAACTCCATCCGTATCTAGGTATTGCCTCACTGGGCTCCACAGTTTAATAATTTTTTTAGTAATAGGCTTAATAATAAAAAACAATAAAGATAGACGGCATCTTTATTTGATAAATATAAAACGAAATTTATTGAAATACTTTTTTAGTTTTATCACCATTTAAATTCAACTCATTACACTCAACGAATATACAATGTCACAGAGTTACAGACTATTTTCCAAAAGCACTTGAGCAAAGGCAACATGCTACTGGTGTATTTCTTGAAGTAGCTTAGGCATTTGATAAAGTCTGGCACGAGGAACTTATCTTCAAATCAAAATCTCTTCTCCTTCCAACATATTTTCTTATTCTTCAATATTTTCTATCTGGCAGGTTTTTCGCAGTTCGAAAAGGTTCAGAGGTCTCCCCTACGAGACCTTTAATGACTGGAGTACCTCAAAGTTTGAACCTTGCACCACTCTCATACATAATATACCGTAAACGGGAGCTACTTAAGTAGCCCCTCCAAGTTTCTTGTTTTATTTTATTTTTTGTTTAGTAAAACTTATAAAATTTAAGAAAGGAGTTAGAAATATGAAACAATTAAGAAAATCTTGCTGAATAGATCGACAATCAATGTATAACTCATAGAAAATAATCCTGCTGCTACGTACGCCAGGTCAGAGGTTTGGACACTTATAAAAAGGCCCATTAACACTGATACCATAAGAAGGCTTATAGCAGCCAAGGACGGCCAAAATGTGCTCTTATCGTGAAGGCAGCACATTTTAATCCTTGAATGCGTAGAACAAACTGGAGGATGCTTGCTTGCAAATTGAGCCCGCCAGAAGAATTTTTGTTTTAAAAGCGTGTTTTTCTAACGTAGCCGCCTGTTACGATATACATGTGACATCCCACTTGACATTAACTCTTAAACAGCAAGCTACGCCGATGTTAAATCCATTCTCACATAACACAGTGATTCAGCTTAGGCTTCATTGACCCTACAAGCCTGTAGTTAAATAAATAAAGATAGCAAAAAGAAATATTCGATCAGTTCCTATGAATCGACTAAGGATTTGGTGGAATCGAGAATTGACATTTGCCTGAACGCTAATAATAAACTCCTAAACTAACGGCTAGTCATATAGCTTAAAGGCAATAGGAGATTCTTTGATAAGTTTGAAATTATTTTAAAACAAAACAAAACATAATGATGTTTTTGAAGAATAATGCCTGTTATACCAAATTGTAGGTATAATGATTTTGTATTGTAGTCTCCAACAACTATTTAATTTCATGGGAAACCAATTACTTATTTCTTAGAACTTCAAAAGGAAATGATAATAAAAAAATAAGAGAACGAAAAAAAAAAGAATTGTTAAAAAGTTTTAAGTATTGTGGTAAAACTTTTTAATATAAGGAAAACATTTGATTAAACCTAATCCTCGAACATGGCTGGAAAAGGTAAATTGAACGGAAAAGTATAATAAATAAAATGATACTATTTTATTTAAATTATGTTAATATAATATATTATACAAAATATAATGTAAAAAACAACATAGCACCTGGTTCAGATAGCATCCCAGCAGAATTTCTAAAGGTAGGAGGTCCGCAACTAATAGAAGAAATTATAAAGATAATAGAACAAGTGTGGATCTCGGAGACGATGCCACAAGAATGGAGTGAGTCTATCATTGTACCAATTTTAAAAAAGAAACGCGATTCGACTCAATGCAAGAACTATAAGGGAATCAGTCTACTGAATAAGGGGATATAAAGTGTTCTTAATTACCCTGTATAACCGTCTAATCCCATACGTGGAATCGCAACTTGGAGAGTACCAGAGTGGATTTAGGGCCAATCGTTCAACCATTGACCAAATATTCTCGATTTGGCAGATGACGGAAAAAATGAATGAGTTCGGTAGCTGCATGTGGCTACTCTTCATAGACTATAAAGCTGCATATGACTCAGTCATCAGAAAAGAATTATATCGGGCTATGAGAGAGATGGAAATCCTAGCTAAACTGATTCGACTCACAATGTGTACAATGAATGATACGACAGGCAGGGTGAAGATTGGCGGAAAGTTAGGAGACTCATTCTCTATAAGCTCAGGACTGAGCCAAGAGGATTCTCTTGCCCCGCTACTGTTCAACATAGTCCTTAATGCAATTATAAAAAGAGCAGGTCTGATGTCTCAGGGAACCATATTTAACAAAATGACACAGGTAATGGCATATGCTGACGATGTTGTCATTGCAGGAAGGAACCGACAAAACATCAAGGAGGTATTTGCGGTACTTGAGATAGAAGGAAAAAGAATGGGTCTCCAGATTAACGAGGATAAGACAAAGATTCTCACGTTAAAAAGGAAGAATCCAGTGCACCCGCAGAAACACTACATAATGTGAAACGATAACTTTGAGTGCGTTAAAAGTTTTAAATACCTAGAATCGATGATCAACGACTCCCTAGATGAAGAAGAAGAAATAAAATGTCGAATAATGGCAGCTAATCGATCCTATTTCAGTCTATCTAAAATATTTAGAAGTAGACTGCTCAGTCGTCCTCCAAACTCAGACTCTATAAAACACTCGTCCAACGCAAAAACCCGTCCTGATATACGCATCTGAAACCTGGACATTGCGTAAAGTATCAGCTGAACGTATTGACAGGTTCGAAAGGAAGATATTAAGAAGCATCTATGGACCTGTAGAGGAGGATGGTTTGTTTTGACTCAGAAAAAATAAAGAGATGTACGTACTTTATAATGAACTGAATGTTTCCCAATATGTGAGAATACAGCGAATTAAATGGCTGGGACACATAATCAGAATGGGCGAAGAGAGGACAGTCAGAAGACTGTATTACGGAAGCCCCGATGGAGTGAGGCCTCGTGGAAGACCGAAGGGAAGATGGAAGGACAGCGTCTCCGAGGATCTGAAGAAAGCAGGAATATCTATCAGACGTGCCACTGACAGGGAAGACTGGGGAAGAGCCGTTGAGCTGGCCAAGGACCGCTTCATGCATCTGTTGCGCCGAGAATGAATGAATGAATGAATGAATGTATTTTACATTATATTTATATACATTATACAACAAAGTATTAATGCAATAAAATAGTGTTTAATTCTCAGATCAAAACCAGTTTAGTGAAGTCAATGTTGCAAAATATTTCGATATAGCTTTTTATTCACAACCGGTCAACAATTGCTGTATCGCAAAAAATAAAGTTCAATGTACAAGTCATGGGTCGAAATTATTAAGTTACACAGAAGTATCAGTAGCTCACATAAAACATATTAACAATAAGGGTAGTAGTTAGGGACAAGTAAAGAAATATAGATATTCCATTTCATGAATTTTTGAGTTCTGAATATTATTCCGCAATACATCGGAGCCCACAAATATTGAAAAACCGATGACGTGGTTTTTATTGTTTTTTTTATGAAATGACGTTTTAAATATTGCTATCCTATTACAATAGTTCAATCCTCTTAATTTTATCGTTTTAGTTCATTTATTTCACAATTAAATTATTTTAATTTTTTATTTTTTATTGAATCTATGAATAGAAACTTACAACTATATTGATAAAAATACATCTAGTAAATGTGATTAAAACGTTCATAATAACGTGTCAATGCTTCTGAAAGTATTACCCACTAGCAGTACTTAAATAAAATATATATATTAGAAGGTCCCGAGGCCATCTTCTTTTTAGACGTTTATGAAGGACTTTGGAATGGATGTAAGGGTCGGATAAGAGAAAAACAAAATTAAAGGTTTAGTGGAGCCCCAAAGCTCAACTTCAATGTCCAAATAGGTCTAATTACTGTCATGTAAATGAGTCTTTTGAGGTAAAGCTTTGAACGTTTGGCTAGTAAATCTTACAGAAGTCATAAACAACGAGCAGATGCCTGTCGTTTTAGTCTTGTATGTAGATTGCAAGTTAAACGTTTGTCCAGATGAAGTCCTAGGTAGCGGATTTGTTCAACAGGGATCAGTGGAATATTATTAAATTATATTTACTGTAGAACAGGAAGTAGTAGGTTTACGATATATATGGTTATTTGATTCGTTTATTTTGAAATTATTTTAATTCTCCAGTTCGAAACCATTCTTGAAGGTTTGTGATATGAGACTGGAGTGTATAGGGTGCTATGAAGGGATCATAATTTGCTGATAACATACATGTGTCATCAGCTTACGTGGTGAGGACGGTGCTAGGATAGATAAGGGTAAGGACAGCTGTATAAACCATGTAAAGGATAGGACCTAAGATACTACCTTAAGTATTTACTTCTGTAGCTCTACAACCCAGGGTGGACCTTGGCTTCTCCAACAATACAACACTAGTCCTCTCTACACAATGCCCTCGATTTCCAGTTTCTCACACTTAGGGTCTAGAGGTTTCCTTCAATATCTTGCAGCCATCTTCTTCTTGGACGTCCTCTCTTCCTGGTACCAAACATTGTCCCCAGTAGTATCTTTTTTGGAGCTTTGCGTTCTTCCATTCTTAGTACAAGGCCTAACCATTCAATTCTTCTCGCATTTATAAACTGAACCATGTCAGGAACCGTACATTTCATATAACTCTCTGTTTTTTCCGAATTCTACACTCACCCTCAACCACCACAGGTCTATATATTTTCCTGAGAATTTTTCTTTTGAAAATTAACTTACTACCTTAAGTAGCGCCACAAGATTGGATAAGGATGGAAAAAAAGGAAAAGTTTACTTATGTTTTTATACATATACCTAGTTGTATGTTGTATATTTATGTTGTAAATATAAATATAAAAATATCGGTGGGGGAATCGATGGCTGAGTGAGTTGGGGTGAAGGTCAAAAATAAAAATAATAATAACGGACCGTATTTTTGATATATCATGTATCGACACTCATTCCTATTATATTATACACAAGTAAGCCCAATCCTTGAAAATGGTCAGATAAGGTAAATAATATTACGATACGGGTGTATGATACCTATCATTGTATAAAAGAAAAAAACAACTTTTTACTTAAGATTTGTGTAACCAAATATTGGAATTAGTTAAACAATTGGAGGGCTTGATGTTTATTAGATGCTTAATGTAATTACTGAGAAGACTATTACTTTATCAGGAAGAGCAATTCTAGGAGTTCCAGGCATTACCTCAATGTTCGAGCAACCTACAAATTTAATACATAGTGGTACTCAATGTTGATGTCGATGAAATTCTGAGTTGCCTGACGATATACCACAGAAACTTCATACCTGAGTCTAGCACGCACAAGAGGCAGATTCTACCGCTACAGAAGTTACGTATCTCTTACCAGGTATTTTTTTTAGCTATATCCAAACAGAATATTTTCGGCCGCACAAATATGTGACAAAAATTTGAATATTTCCTGATCATTTTTAAAGGTTTTAATATAAGATAAAAATAAAAAGCATGCTCGGAAAAAATATATATATATATATATATATATATATATTTCTTTTTAATAAATAATACTCAAATTTCCGATAAAGATAAATACGTTTCCTTTGTTAATAATTTAGAGCTGTCTGGAAAACATCCGACGGGTAGACCGAAGCATAGAGGATTGCGTCGGGGCTGATCTTGTGGATTTAGGTTTTAATGGGGTGGGCTGGTGGGAGGTTTGTGGTCGAAGGTTGGTGGTTATTGTTGTTTATTTGGGTTATAAAGCGTAAAACCGCAAGGTCATCAACGCCTATGATAAATTGTTAGTTAAAAATTATTTAAAAAATTATAATAATTAATAAAAAACGTTGACTTTTCGACTTGCATTGCTAGCCTTCATCAGGGGTTGAAGAAAAAGAAAATTATAACGAATTGACATACTTCCTTTTTTAAACATGTATATAATATAGATATGGTAATTAAAATGGCAGATATACTTATTACAATCGAGTGGTATCTACGAGAAACACGCCCCAGCCCTTGTCGTGGGATGCGCGCCTATCGAAAAGTTAACAGTTACATCAAGTATATGTGTTAAAAACGTTAGTAATAACTTGCCAACACTTGAAAAGAACTACTCATCAGTAGCACTTCAATAAAAAATCTACACAAGAATATCTCTAGACGTCTTTTCAGACGCCTCGGAGGATTATCGGAAATTGAGTGGGAAGCAAGTTGAGAAACTAGGGGATTTGAGTGGTTATAGACTACAATGAAATGGTTGGTATCTGGTTTGGGCTAGATCTGCAACATATGAAACATTAAGATCTTTATGGATAAGTTTATTGGTGACAAAGTAAGGAGCATTGAGGATTTTTCAACTCCGTACGTCCACATAGGTCTAATCACAGTCATGTAAATGAGTCTGTTGTAATTAAATAGGAGCTTTGAGTGAAAACCTACGAGAAATCGCCCGAGAAGACACTGGGCTGGAGGAATCTGAGAAGAAATCATGAATAGAAGAGTGTGTGAAAGAGACCAGGAGGGAAGAAGAAGATGGAACGAACTTATATTTAGCTAAAAGTAGAAAAATAAAATTAATGAATTGTTATTTTAAGTTAGTGAATTATAGTTTTTCCACTCCGTGGCACGTATCGACCCTCGACCCGGAAGCACACATCGATAGGGAGATGGTCTTTTAGAAGGAGGATCTAGGTGACGTGCCCTGAGAGGGATGATAAGTTACTCGGAGGCTGTGGATAATCTATTTGGCAGTGGAAGCGCCCGGAGGTTCCCCCTCAATAGCCCGACGTCTCCTGAATATGCTCATTGAGCGCCCTTTAGTGTTTGTGATTAATGTGGCACTTTGATAAACAATTATCAATTTGACGAGGTCCTCTCCCCTGCCCGCTCGCTAATTATATCGCTGTAAGCCCCCCCACCCTTCCCCCCTGCCCCGGTGGTAACTAGGGCGTAGGATTACACGAGGGAGGATCAGTGCTGCTCTCTACTATTGGCTAACAAGAGAGTAATGGTTTGTTGCTTGGAGGGGACAGTTGAATGACAAAGCCCTATCCTGTTTCGGAATACAATGAAGATTAGTAGGAACGAATCTCTTAAAGCAGCTTTAGCTCTATAATACGTTAATTTAGCTCCGTCAATGCTACTAAATTAAGTAGTGTTATTAAATATATATACAGGGTGAGTACCTCTTACATGGGGAGGACACACTCAGTCTCTCACGGATCTTGTTGGAAATTTTTTGGAGGTTCATGGTCAAAAAATATTAGACACGTGTTTTGCCGTTCCGACCAATTGGCTCTAGAAGCCGAGAAAAAAAAATAAAATAGCATTAAATTAATTATATCTCGATTTAAAAAAATGATATCGACATGATTCTTGCACCAAGATTTCTATTTTTGATTGCGGTTTTAGATTAGCTCCATAGATTTTGGTTTAGGTTAATTAAATTCTAAAAAAAAATTATTAGATTTTCAAGCAAACTACCTATATAGATTTTTTTACACAAAAATTGACGTCAGATTCTTATTCAGCACCCTCAAACACATTGAAATACGTTTATTCAATAAAAACAAAATATATCATTTTTTCATTGAACTACGTTAAATATACTTTTTTTTTACAAGAACCGACATCGGATTCGAATTCAGCATTAAAAAGGACCCTTAAATACAAAATTTCATCGAAAAATAAAAAAAAAAATTCGTAAGCTTCAAAATGTGCCTGCCCAAAAAAATGGTCGGCAACTTTTGTATAAATTCACAAAAACATAAATAACGCTTAGACGGTTTAAGGTATCAACTTCATTTTTTTTTATGCAAAATATAGTTCCATTCACATCTCATTGGATAAAAATAACTATTGTTAACGATGCAATATACAGTTTAAGGTGTCTATTTTAAAACATACTACTTTAATTGGTAAGCTGAGCACTTATTATATTCATTGCATGAGTGTAAAGTTTCGTAGGCCTGTTTGAATATTATTCAAACTTTGAAGAGGCTTTTAAAAAAATCCTCAAATATCTTTTTGTAGTTTTCGCATAGGCTTTAATTTGCTATGAATTTTAATTGCGCCTGCTTGCGCTGGGACTGTTTTATTATTATTTGTTTTTGTTGAGAAAGCTAAAATTAGGCCAATGGCCAGTTTGCTGAAATACGTTTTTCCCACAAAAAATCAGATTAAATAGCTGTAGTCACTTACAAACTACATTCGTTTAAGGACGTGGAAGTGTAAACCACCAATGGGAAATAGGAACATCAACAATTAGTCGGTTATTTTGCTTCAAATTCAATTAAAAATTGAATGAGGTCGAAAGGATTCTAATATATTTCGTCAGGGAAATGTCTCATGTCTTTAGCAGAAACTTCATTGCAAGGAACGAAATCAGTGCAGTCAAACCAGGATCAAGCCGAACACGCGGAAGGACGGGAACCCTTTTCGAAGAATCTTCCAATAAAACCAGAAAAAAAAAAGTGAGTAAAGGATTTTGTTCTAAACACTTCTTCTGTTGAATTACCTTTTGCTGCAGAGATATCTGGAGTACCTTTGGTTGAAGAACGAAATCGATAAGTCCTGTTCCAGCTCTAGCTTTATGCATGGATCTATGTATTTCCGATAGAAATACGGTATGGTTTGCATAAGGACTGCTTTCCTAGCTTCTATTCATTAACTTTTACGAAACATTCCCTACTTTCTAATAATATTATCGCTGGTGAAGTTAGCGTTTGAATACATTTACAAGAACTCCTGCAACTAACAGTAAAGAGCGTATTGAAAATGGCAAGTTTGGAGACGAGTAATGAGTTCAAACGTAAATATAAATGGGGAATCGATAACAGTTTCTGTCATAACTATTATAAACAAATGTTTAAAAATGCATCAAGCACTGATGAATATCTTTTTTTAATGGTTATTGCGGCTCTAATATTGGTAGAAGGGAGGAATGGAAATGTTGCTTGAAGGTAAATCTGCGTTCATCTTTGACCATATATTGCAAACCCATAATATAATATTTTCAAAAAAGGAACTGCAGATCTAATGCCTGACGAATAAAAGCTGCGAAAGATAAAAAAAGCCACCTCCAAACCTTTAAAATTAAATTTGAAAGCGATCAAATTTACACGGTTATTCTCGAAATGTTCACAATGCTGGATAGTAGTGTTAATAAAAGCAATACAAATAAAACCAACATTTTATCTAGAACAAACGCCATGTATAAGTGTTTCATTTGCGGGGCTACTCCAAAAGAGACGAACATTGAAAACCGTCGATCTGATGATGAGCAATATCGCCTCTAATCTGAGCAATATGGGTAAGCCAATAGTATGGGCTGATTTGGGTAGGTGCCTACTGTTGCAATAAAAAAAAAATACTACAAAAAATAAGAGTTTTATTTTAATTCCAATTAATAAAAAAAACAATATGTAAATATAAATAAAAACATTTGCTACTTATCTTTTTCATTAACTCAAAAACATCCTAATGGAGCTCAAAAAGCAACATTTACGCTAGTATTAAAAACTGGCATCGAGAATTTCATTTTTATAGGTGCATTTCCGGACCCATGTTTATAGGCAATTTTTTGTTCAGCGTGTAATTTTCTATGAGATTTTAAGGGTTTGCGAATTTTGTCCACCCTCACTCTATGTTCGAAGCACTGTGCGCCACACCAAATATTATACTTTTTTTATTTATAACAATTTAATTGAATTAAGATAATTTTATTATCAATCTAGCTATATATAACACCGTATTATTGTAACTCTCTTGAATGGCGCTCGCCACCTATTGGTCAATGTTAAAACTTCACTGCGCACCACATATTTATCGATTTTTATCAGTATTTAAAAAAATATTTTGTAATAGAAAATATTTAAATTTTATTATTGCTGAACCTTCCTTGAACTATGAAGATGATGTAGTTAAAATTTGGTATAGATTGGTTTGGTAGTTTTCGCGGTTAGTGATCTCAAACAAAAAAATATTTTGTCCTTTTATATAATAGTATAGATTCATATTTTAGGACAAAATGTTAAAATCCTCATATTTGTGCCCTATCTATTAAATTTCTCTCTTATCGATTGATATTTTGCTTAGCCTGGCTCTTAAAATGGAGTTTTATTAGCAGGCTTCTGAAATGTGAATGTAATGTTTTTGTTTTGTTTTTTCTTTTAAAAATAAAATTCAGTGATATTTTTTCTTGTGAAACTTATGGACAAATAAAATATGTTTTCAATCATTACAAATTAAAATAAATCGGAAAGGCAAATAAATCGGTAGCCTTAAAAGTCCCTTTAAAGGGCAGAGCTAAGGAGGAGTGGGACTACTAAAGTGGGATCTATATCCCGGGTAGAAGTCTCTCCTGACCATTATCCAGATTGCTAACAGTGAAATGTGCAGTTGTTTGCTGAGTCCTGGTCACTATCGCCATCTACCGTCCCCGAGCTCTTTCCCGAAGACCATTTACTTATTGTTTGTGCATTGCGGGAATGTTTTTATCTCCGAACAGTTTGTTTTAATAAACTTGAGTAGTTAGGAGTTGTTTCTTAAAAGGTTTCTCTGATGTATAATGAATGTAATTTTTTAGGTTCTCCATTCAAGTAAGTAAGAAGTTGATCAAATAAAAGTAGTTCTTTTTATTTACTTCATATTGTTATGCTGATTCAATACTTTATCAATATTAGGTATAGTCCCTGATACGATAGCTCCACCATTTATTGATATCTGATTTATTGGATTCTTACTATCCTATCGTGCTAATACAGTAGAACCTCGCTAATCCGACCTCAAAGGGACCAAGGGGTACTGCGGAACAACCAAAAGATCGGATTAACCGGAGATTATATTAAAAGTTATGTATTAACATTAAAAAAAAAAATCAGCGAAATAGAAACGTACGTTATTTACACTTATACAATACGTTTGCATTAATATGTTTAAGCCTGCTATTTCTATATAGAAGCCGTAGTAACTTTATATTTCGTTAGATTTGGAGTGAACTAAGTCACCTTGAAAACCATTCATAATGAAGTTTGTTCTAAACCTAATTTTTAAAAACGTATAGAGCGAAACTGGGAAAAAATTTCAACCACAACAGAATTCCGAAAAATTTATTGGTTGTATCTTAGTTTCCGTTTTGAATCTTGAGAAAATCTTTCCACTTTTAAATATAACTATCCACCCAGTTCCACCACAACTGTCAATAGCCACTTTATAGTTATGTAACATGTGAACAGTTTATATGCATGAAATTTTATTCATTTGGAAAAACAGAATCAAATATTTTAGTATATTTGTGTAAGAAAAACCACTGATGCATACGATTTTTTCTCAACGGATCTTAATGTTTTTTTGGGTCATGAATCCGAATAACTGATACCCAAAATAGCAGTTATGGTTCGTATCTTACCTATAACAAGACGACGGTTTTTTTTTTTTTTTTTTTTTTTTTTTTTTTTTTTTTTTTCAAAGAATGTCTTGATATAGTGAATTGTAGGCTGGAACCAGTACCTACGAAATGGAGAAACCAATCCCGAAATCGTACTATGTTTCATGAACTTATAGGAACATTGTAGAAATAGGCTGACGAGTTTAATCTCACTTCTCCACGAAAACACATTTATCGGTACCATTTTGACTATATCTTCGAATCTCTTTGCTCAATCCAAAGTTTCTTTTCTTCATCTTAATGCTGGTGAAATTTATTTTTAGACCCTGTAGATGAAGGTTTAACCATGTCTAGTAAAATACACATGCCAGCACGCTATAAACTCCGTACTGTTGTGAAATCCATGTTTTTTTGGCACATTTTTCGCTATAACTCCGCGTTTGTCCTATCCCAAATTATACTTTTTCATCTCGAAGCCGGTAAAATTTAATATTAGATCTTATTTATGTAATTTAGATCAAATCCTGTGAAACATCCACTCCAGCCCACTGAACATGTAAAAATTGTCATATTTTTCCAAAACATAAACGTTTAGCGTGCTGGCGTGGCCATTTTATGAGCTTTAATAAAACAATTTACTATACAAAGACAGTCTACGAAAAAACTCTTTGTTGTCTTGTTAAAAGTAAAAAACCGACATTAACCGCTGTTTTGGTTGTTGTTGTTTTTTTTTTGCAATTTTGGTTATGAAGTCAACGGCTGCCGTGCTAGCAAACTTCAGATTCGGATTCAGAGCCCCAAAAAACATAAGGAACCATTGAGAAAAAAAGTTAGGCAGTTTTCAACACTAATAGAGGAAGAAAAAAAGCCCCTTAAAAATGTACTCAAAACGTGACTTTTTTCATTAAAACCAATAGAGTTCCTAAGCGGTTGGTTCTAGCGACAAATAATATATAACAAACAATATCCTCTATTTAATTTATGAACAGGAAACTATCGTCGAATTTACGATCCAAGCTACAAAGGCCTTGTCTAAATGTTACATTTTTGAGTATGAAAAAAAAACCTTATACCAAAAAAGTATAGACACCCAACTATAAGATTAAATTAATATAAATGTATTCAGACTAATAATATATATATATATATATATATATATATATATATATATATATATATATATATATATTAATATAGATCATATAAATCGTTTATCGATTAATTACACCTTGGGAATACCATTACTTTGGAAATTCCCATCCCTAAACTTTTTTCAGAAATTTACCCAGTTCAGTTGTGTATTATAATTTAGTAGTAGATACCAATTGCATATCCACCAGTAACATTGTAAGTAGTTTCATAATTTGTAATTATATGTAGTTAAATATTCCAACGCATGTTTATATATATATATTTATATTGTAGCTTACTTTATGTTTTAAAATAACCTGTATAACTTATATAATTTTATTGTAACCTGTTTTTTCACTGTAGGTCATGATTATGAGAAAAATATAGTCTCGAAACGTATATATATATATATATATATATATATATATATATATATATATATATATATATATATATATATATATATATATATATATATCAAAATTATATTTTGTCGACCCTTAGAAATTATATGATTAACTATTTTATAATATAATATAATATAATAATCGGGTTATAGGTCCTTTATATTTAGCAATATTTTGTTTAAACAATACTATTATTTATCCATTTCATATATATATATATATATAAATTTCCTCTCTTCCTTCTCCTCTCTCCTCTCTTTATTGACGTATCGACCCCTTATTTAATGGGATCCTCTTCAGAAAAAAACCGGGTACCCCGAAACTCCAGGCCAGTAAGCCCACCGACTCCTGCAGCAAGTGCTTGCCAGCTCAGACACCAGGGTACCCTGAAGAGGATCCCATTAAATAAGGGGTCGAAACGTCAATAAAGAGAGGAGAGAGGAGAAGGAAGAGAGGAAATTTATATATATATATATATATATATATATATATATATATATATATATATATATATATATATATGAAATGGATAAATAATAGTATTGTTTAAACAAAATATTGCTAAATATAAAGGACCTATAACCCGATATATATATATGTGTGTGTGTGTGTGTGTGTGTGTGTGTGTGTATATATAAAATAACAATATCAAGTAATGTACCGAGTGGTATTAGCGACCCACATACCCTGTTATACTCAGCGAGACTCATTACCATTTCCAGTGAATGCTTTATACACCCATGATCATCAAGCACTGACTGGCAGGTTCAAAGCACTTACCTTGCTTTAGAACAGCTTTCTGCCTTTAGGCGCTTTTGCTTGAGTACTATATATTATATTAAGAACCTTTATGCAAATGAATACCCCAAGTCAATGATAAAATCAGAAACATTAACTCTTCTGCACCAAGTAAACATAAAACCATCGTTTCCATTTCTTTCAAACATTTGTCATATTGTTACGTACATTACAATACAAAAAAGTTTTTTTCTGTATAAGAAAGATACAAAATACAACTATATATATTTAAAAAAAAAAAATAGCTAAACCTTATAAAATTGGTTTATATAAGAATTTTGTTTTTAATTTTGGAGGCATTTGACAGTTGTATGTTACTGTTTGTTGTTTTTTAAGGTATTGTTTGTAAATCTGGTGTTTTTCTGCGTTGACTGTTTTGAGTTGGTTTTGTTACAACAATATTTAAACAGTATAAAAACATATAAACAATATATAAAGGGTGAGTACCACTTATTGTAAAAAAAAATGGAAGAAACTAGATCAAAAATGTAGAAAAGTGCCACTGACTTCACCTTTCTATTTCAATTCGTAGCAGATATACGATAAATCAAAGAATATTTTTGAGGAAACCACGTTTTTTACCATAAAAGCTGTAATAACTCCATTTTCTTTATATTTGTCAAACATTGACAACATTTTCGGAATCAGCAGAGTACATGCAACCTTGAATTTTACGAACTTGGGAGCTAAAGAACAGCTTGATCTTCACTTTATTTAGGGAAGTTACAATGTGTTATATTATTTCAAAGCTCACCTTTTTTCAAGAAAACTATCCACAAAACTGCAAATCTCACAAAAACTTGCAAATTTAATCAGCTTTCAAATGATATGTTGAAAGTAATGATTCGGTTTCATCGAGAAATTTACTATTAAAACCGAAAAAACATGGTGTTCTCATTTGGAATACTAAGCAGTTACTTGTGTAAATAAAACATTATGATATTCCCGTAATGGAAATATGAATTTTAAACACAATATACTCTACATTGGAATGAAAAGCAAAGAAAAAATTGTTTTAGAAAGTAAAACTATCAATAAAGCGACACCAGATCAGAGGATCTTATGTTATTACATTTATTTATTTTATAAGATTTTTAATGTAAGGTTTAAAACCCAATGAAAATGAACATATACCTTAATTTTATTTACACTATTTTATTTGAAAAAATATGTAAACAAAATGGAGATATTACTGCTTTTATGGTAAAAAACGTGGTTTCCTCAAAAAAGTCTTTGATTTTTCGTATATCTGCAAGGAATTAGAATAGAAAGGAGAGCTTTGTGGCATTTTTATACATTTTTTGTCTAGTTTCACCCATTTTTGTTTTGTTACACTAAGAGGTACTCACTCTGTATATGAAATGACATATATAAAAATTTCTCTCATTAGTGAAGTGATACTAAAAAAGTATAGCCATATATAAAACTAAATCGTGTAGAAAGTAATGTTAACTTGTTTTACATTTTCTCTCACTTTATAGAAGATGAAACTACAAAAATATCATTTTGTGAAACCCTAAACCGATGTTGAAACTGATGTTACCTTTTCATTCATAGGATAAGAAAATGTTAAGATATACACACTAACCAACAGAATCCACTTAAAAATATAGAAATGGAAGTTTAATGGTGAAGAAATAGGAAGGAGCCATAGTTAAATGTAAAAAAAAAGTTTGTGGATCAAAATCGGAATTGATCTGCAAGACTGATCCAGGTTTCATTAATTTGGTGGAGCACTGGTTCGTCGTCGTTACAGAACTAAACTAAAACTAAGAAATAAACAGCAATATCACTCTGATGTTATATAAATGTTTGTTTTTAACTATTTATTGATATTTACAAATGTACACATTATATACAACAAGTAAATTTGTGGAAAATAATTAATTGACTTGTCAATTACGTGTAAAGAACAGACATCTCAGAGGATTATCAAGAATTGAGTGTGAGGCAAGTAAAGAGGCTAGTGGGATTCGAGTGGTTAGGGAGTTCACTATACAAGGATATTTATCTAGTTTGAGTTAAATCAGCAACATTTGGAACATTGTGATCTTTATGGATAAGATAACATAAAAAAAAAAAAAAATCATACCCACCCCTACTATTTGGCCTCAGTTAAAGTCAACAAAATTCTTACTCTTAAATAAATAATTCCGTTTATAACTAGGTGATTTTATAGAAATGAGCTATGAAACTAAAACAACACTAGACTGATATATTAACTGATTTAGGTAAATAAAAATAAATTACTTATACTTGAACGTGATTCCTTCTCAGAGAAATAAACTTTTTTTCATATTATTTCTTGCAATGTTACTCTACATTTTTTGTTTTGTTCTTGTATAACTTAATTGAACGTATTAAATGGAAAAATAAATAATTAAATAAAAGCTTGTATCCAGGAAAGTAACATAATGCATAATGTATCGATAATACTGACTCACATTTTATAATTGTTTCCCTTTTGCCATCGAATGGGGAATGAAAAAAACAACATTTTCATTCGTTGGTTTAGTCTAATTGGTTTTTTATTTCGTCAACATCACATTGTCACGAATATTGACGGTTCGCCATCCGTGTCGGGACTAATTGAATGTAAACGAATGTGTGGGGGTGGCGGGAGGGAGGGGGGTGTGTTGCTGGAGAACTGGAAAATGGATGTGTGTTCTCTGGGTCGGAGTAAAAAATTCATTCCTCTCATGCAATTATATTCTATATTTCTTTATAAAACTGTTGAATTGAGCTTTCGAAAATTTAATTGCTCGCTGACAATTTAAAGTTAATTCTGGTCAAATAACGCTCTTCCATTGTTTAAATATGCAATGATGTAAAAATAATTTTATATTTGAAATACGTAATATAAAAGGTGTAAAAATGGACACTGGTGTAAATATGGGTAACCCTTGTGGCTATGGGAGGTTCTGAAGACCGGCGGCGAGGACTGTCGATGAAGCAATTTGCTAATATAAGATACCAGTGACCAATTGGAACCATTCTTTAAAGTAGTGTGGATGCAGCATGATTTATTTCGCAAATTGGTTTTTATTATGGACCGCAATTTTTTTAGAATTATGTGAAATCAATTTTTTTTATGTTCTTATGTACTGTTAAAAATAATTTCACAGTGATATCCGGAAAGCGAAAATCTTAAGCTATTGTTTGATGCACACCTTTTGTTTCACGCACTCTTTTTGGTTACATATGAGAGTGGCCATCTTTCTCAAGTGGGGTTGGTGTAAATTTGAGCCCCCAATTCTCATGGAAAGTGTAAGTGCAATTTCTCCATTTACATATCTCCTGTTGCCAACATTAAAGCAATATCATCGCATCACTATACAAGGATCATTTGACCGAATTGCTTGACAAAAGTACTTTCAAGAAGACTTCCTTGAGTTTTCCCAGGTAAGAGACCAGTCAGGAGACAGGACTCATTAGACTACAATGAACCACCCCTTGTGGATAGCAGTGATGATAACAATCTATATGTCAAGTTTCATGATAAATCAGACGCAAGTAATGCAACTTGCACCTTTTATGATGAAAAGTTTTCTTCGCTTAGGTTGTGCCAGGGCTAAAGGAATTATGTTTGCAATTGCTTTTTTCCTTTAATTAATAAATTCTCCACCATTTGGTATTATTTTATCCTTTTTCAAACTATTTTTGGTGGCATTTTTGAAGAGGAAAGCTTTTTATAAATCGTTGTTTTCGAACTTAAATAATTAATGTTAACCATTGTTTTGTCTTCTCGCATTTCAGAAACTTGCTATAGTAGTTAATAAAAAGAGAAAAATCTAGAATTTTTAAAATTGAGAGTAACTTCAAAACAAAAACAAAGGAGGGTGCGTGCCCGTATTTACAAGTTTATGTATCTACAAGAATAGAATCTATAAAAATCGATTGTTACGCACGCTTCCGTTCCAAAGATATCGTAAATTTCTGATTAAGATAAAAAAAAAAGAAAAAAAAAGTAATAATAAAAAAATACCATAGCACTTAATAAAATAACATATCAAAAATACAAGACATAAAAGTTAAATTAATTTAACCCCATTTTATTGTGTCTTTTATCCCCTGTTTTTATTTTGTTTTTCAAATTCAACATTGAATTTAATTATTTAAATTAATCCAATTTAATTATAGGACGTAAATAAAAATCAATCTATTCCTGTACCTTTTGTTATTGTTGTTATAAAAAAAAATGATTCTTTATACATATATTAAACATTTTTTGTGAGTTTGCCTTTCCTGCCTGGTTCCCATTAAAAGTCAATTATACATTTTAATTTAGGACTTGCTGGAAAATAAAAAGCCTTTAAAAAACAATTATAAATGAAATGTTTAAAAAAATAAAAAAAAATGAACGATTGATCATATAAAAAAAAGAAGTAATTGTTGATGTTTCCGGTAAGATCAAATTCGTTCAAATTGTAACTTTTTATTTTATTTTTTTTCAAAATAACACCTTTTATACTGTTGCAGCTATAGAACCTATCAGTTAACAATCAACGCATGCAGACACAAATAATATAAACACAAAAAAATAAATTTCTTTCTTTTTTAAAATCAAATTATTACCTTCTACCTTTCGGATTATAATAAACAATAAATCATATAAATTAAATTATTGGTTTAGCAATCTACATGTTTATTATAAACGTTAGCTAACCGGAAGTCATGTAGACTTCAACACACTATAAAGTGTAGTTTAATTTGATTTATAAAATGTCTAATGAAAGCATGGGAATATCATTATGTTATTGCCTTGCTGTATGTATGAGATGTTCCGGATATCACCAAAAATTCGCTACAGTAAGATTCCATTTTTACAACTGCTCGGAAGATTGAAAATTCAAGAGGTAAAGAAATAAATGATGTTTAAAGGGAGTTAAAGAGGAGCATTTTCGAATTGAGATAGGTAATGAATTCCATAAAGAGAAAGCGCGGATGATAAAGGGTATTTCGAAGGATGCAGTTCGATTTGCATGATTTGTATAAGCTCTTTAAATTTATTATGCTATAGATAACAGAATCACCGAAATTATCACATTTTCTACTTCTAACCATAGCGTTGTGGCTGTATAGTTTATAGTGGCCTCTCGATGGTTCTTAACGACAAATTGAAGTGGATCATGAACTGCTTTGCTTTGCTTTGTCTTCGACACCCCGAGGGCCTCCCATGTTTTCCACCTATATTCCGAATTAAATTGGCTTCATCCAATTTTCCGTGGACAATATTTTTGTTTTGAAAATTCCTTTAGCAAATACCCAACATTCAAAACACTGTACTTCAGTTGAATTCTTCAGTAAATTTAATGTGCATGAGATTCCATCTGTCTGCACTATAAGCCCCAGCTCATAAAAAGAATTCCTTCCCATATTACCCAAGCAGAATCCTTGAAACCAAATACCTCTATTTTCAGTATCTTATTCTGATCCAAGGTGACACTTAGCAGCTATCTACCTACACAATTAAATTATATCATTCTCTGACATTTCTGGAATCCAATCAATATACATTTGTATAATTCAGATTTCACTTAATAGTTTCTTACTCGGTAGGGTAAACCAAACAGTTATTGACACCCTAATCTTTAATTGAAAAAATAAGCTTTTGTGCTAATGTTTAGTTTAAAAAAAAAATGAGGAAAATGTTGCTAGTGGATCATAGAAATCAGCTGTGGCAAAATATTTTCAAATTATAATCACAGACAAAGGTAATGTAACCTTAATACAGAAGGCTATTAATTCAGTGATTTAGAAGAGGTTTTCTTCCGCTTTTCTTAAGAAGCCTCTTCAGTGATTTATAGTTAATCTTCTTTTAATCGTACAAATAATTTAAGATAAGTCATTTATTATAATCATGACTTATTATTAAAAAAATTAATGCATATTTCAGATTAAGATTACCAATTTTAATATTTTTTAATGAAGATGTCAATTACTGGTCATCAAATCTTGCATTAATGTATTATTGACACCCCATGTCAATAACTGAATCGCTGTTTTTTTCATAAAATTAGTTGATTTCTTCTACAAATCAAAAGCGTTTTTTGACATAATAATGCTGAAGTAGTTTTTACAATTTTGTTTTTGTTATTTCTTGTGACATAACACATAGGGTGACAATAACTTAACATTTATATAATTATATTGTATGTTTTGCACCACGCTAAGCACTGCACCGTAGTAATTTATTATTTATTTAATTTGTGGAGTGTTTCCCCTATATATCTTAAGTTAGTTTTTATGTGTTATTATTATTTTTTTATTTTATTTTTTTTATTATTTTTTTTTTTGTGCCAGTACGGACCACCGCACAGTGGGACGAATGGCCTATCTAGAAGGAAAAAAGTCATAATGAAAATTAATGAAACTATTGTGATAGGTGTATAGTCAAGTAGTTTATAGAACATTATCAAAGGTTCTTTCGTTTTTTGGAGGTGGATTTCAAGGTAAAAAGAACGATCAAAGTAGTGCCTAACTCGACAGGTCAAATTTTGTTAAAACTATTGATTCCTTCAATCTAAATTTGTGTATCATTCTTTTGATATTTTTTCATTATTCTTTTATAACTAGTGAATATAGACGATCATTATACCAGTAAGCCATGCTCAAAATAATTTTTTTATAATTTGACCTCTAATATAATTTTTTGAAAAGTGCCGCAAACTAAAATATTTTTTAAACTAAAATGATCTATTACTAAAAAGTACCCCAAAGTACCTCTTTGAAATTCATGGTACAGGTGCCTTAGAAGGTATATGAAATAATCATGAAACATTTGGCTGCTTTTATCTGCTTTCTTGTCTGAAAACGAATTTTCAATTCCGCGAAGGGAGTTATTTCGTACTTGGCAAAACTGTAAGGGCATTGATTTAATATATATTACTATATTTGAAACACTTAAATTAGATGATATTATACCAACATCTTCATCTGCAACTGATGAGATAAAATTAGTAATTAAGAAAATTAAAACGAAATAATAAGAAGCCAAAAATAAACCGTAAAGTCGAATTACATTTTATTGACTCCAAACATCAAGAAGATTGAGAAAATTACTTTTATAAGAAAAAAATAGTTTTACATACATTTATTAATTTTTAATAATCAAAAATACATAAGAATTAATGTATGTAAGCATGTTTGTTTTTTTTATTTGTTTATTTATTTATTTTTTTGTGACATTTCGATAGTTCCTATTTAAATGGAGTCTAAAGCATAACTGAGTTAATATTTTTGTTGAGTAGGCAAACAGGTCAGTTGAAATATCACAGAAAGATTTGAAAACTATCGCTTCATAATGTGAATTGGATCAGTACACAGGAAACATCTTATTTATACGATACCAGCTTGACGTGTTTTTTCATTCATTACTTTTTCAAGATAATTAAAAATAATTACTGCAAACTAGTAACTATAAATAATTAACGATTAAATATTCCTTAGAAACGATTTAATTCATTATTTGTATTCAATTAATATGATACATATAAAATAAACAGTGAAAAATTAAACCTAGTTGAAAAAAAAATAAAATATATATATTGAACCACGGATAATGGGGACCTACTGTATAGTATTTTCCTAATTTTTGTGACTTTAGTGGTTTTGTTTTAGCTTATTTAAACTCTATTGTTTATGTATATCAGGTTACCAGGTCTGTTTAAGTGATTCAGACATTTTTCCTCCTAGATTGGTCATTCGTCCCACTGTGCATCGGCTCGTAGCTACTTTTCGGTGAGAATCTTCTTCTTTCTCTTCAAGAATTCTTTCATTTTCTGACTATGAACCAGCTTTCTTTCTTCTGTCCATTTGGTCCCCTTGGTCTTCTTAATATTATTATTGTTTATTAATTTTTTTCATTTTAAAAAATCTCTGAGGAGATGTAATTGTATTTATTTCTACACTTATTTGTTATTCTTAATAGACTGTGTCCCAGAGTAAAATTATTTTTCAATTCTTTTCTAATCAATATTTTGTTTCATTGGCTTTAATTACTTGACATGCTAATTTACTTGTTTGTATAAGCATTGTAATCAATTAAAAAAGGGAAATATAAATACCAAGATAATAAATAACATTGTATTAATAACCGTAGTGTAAGCCATTCCTCCACACACTCTTAGGTGTAAGAGGAGACATAAGCGCTAACGAAGCGTTGCCATGGTGCCTGCAGGCGGTAGGCTCGGGTTCCACAGTGCTTTGTTAGCTACTAGCGACCTCTGTATCCGGTTACGGATTTTAGTATCTTAAACCATGCACAAAGGAACGTCTATGAGGAAATGAAAGAACTAACATTTCCTAACGCCTCTAAAACGTATGGCAATGAAATACAACTTTATGAAATTGTAGGTAGATGTGCATTTAGGAACTAAAATCTTCATGTACTTAAAAAGAAACTCAATGAGGAATAAAAAAGCTTGAGGATGTTAGGAAAATAAAGGAGTGAAATGAAAGGAAAACCTATTTTGTATTATGCTTCATAAAAAATACACATTTAATTTTAAAAAAGTTTTTGTTACTTAGGACTTACATTTGATAGAAGAATGACTTGGGGCCCACATATAAAACAAAAACTTGTCTTATTCTAAACAAGAGATTAAATTTTTTTATCCAGTACTTCATAAACGGTCGACATTAAAACTCCGACAACGACTCAATACATACACTTGCATACTTAAACCCATATGGACATGAGCCACACAAATATACGGTACTTCAAAAAATATGCATCTTAAAAAAATACAAATATTCCAATCAAAAATACTCAGACTTCACTCTGATTTAGAAGTACGCACAGTAAAGGAACATACGCATAACATTTATAGACGATTTCACAACAGACTTCATGGACATAACAATATACTGATTAATGACATGGCCAAGACTGACATAACTGGAAATAATCTCAGAAGGCTTAAAAGAACCTGGATGAGAGATTTGCTCAAATAAATCTTTTTTTTTTTAATCCATGACAGAATGAGGTACTGGCCTGTATTATTACAATATCATCAGATTCACTGATTGTTACTCCAATAACAGTTGTGAATAAAAAAAATGAAAAAGAAAAAAAAATAATTTCATAGTAGATATATATATATATATATATATATATATATATATATATATATATATATATATATATATATATATATATATATATACATACATATATTAAACAAAAAAAATCTAAACTTTTTTGAGCAGGCATATCGATTCATATTCATTATGAATTTGTTCATTCATGAATTCTATAACATAACAAATGGAAACGTTTCTTATGATTTTTTTCCTGTTCTAATACTCAAATTACTATCTGGAGTCTCTGTTGAAACAGTTTTTATTCAATAGAACATTCAAAATACTATTTGTGTTTATCATACCTCTCTTCCAAGAACAAAGAATGAGGACAAAGATGCTACTGTAAATAATGATTTTTTTAAACTGAAATGAAATACTTTTAACCAACATTATATATATATATATATATATATATATATATATATATATATATATATATATATATATACATATATATGTAATTTTCATATAAACCTGTCGATTAGCCAGATTATAATTTAGTATTTCTACCGATGTATTAAGCTTTTGGGAACCCTTCTTAACTAATTAATCTTTAGTAATCCTTAGCTCACAGATGTTAAGTATCCAGTACAGAAAACCAAATTTTACAGTATTCAAATTCGAAACTCTGGAGCTCCAAAACAGGTATTAAAATTTTATTATATTTAGTGAACGCGAGTTATTTAATTAATTTACATTAGAACTTCAAACAAGATTTTTGTGAATATCTGAATATCTGATTGTTCTAATGATGCATTTAAAACATTTTTTCAACAATTTTCACTTAACACCTCTGTGAGCTAAGGCATCAATATATGTATACTTATTGTGTTATGCTATTTTTTTTTATTATTATTTTTTTTTTTTTTAATTTATTTTTGAGGTAAGATGTTATTAAAGCTACAATTTATTCAGCTATTGATTCAATAACAGCCATTATTGCCCAACTAAGGTATACGGTCAGGTTACTGTAATATGTAATGAGATGCGGGTCAACCTTCTAATAATAGATACACCACAGTTTAACTGATCTAACCTTTAGTCCAACTTAGATCACTGAGGCAGTAAAGGTACCTAGTCGATTTCAACCAGGCGCCAGATTATTCCTAGAAATAAACATGTATTTACCCATCCCATTGCTAACTACTCCTAGTGTAAAAAGTATTTATAACAAATTTCTGCTACTATATTCGATTACTCTGTGTTAAATAAGGCATTGAAATGTAAACAAAAGGCATCAATAACGAAGGAATAAACTATAGTTCAAGTATACATCGACAAAACTGTTTTTCAGAAACATTAGTGTACGTAGGAATAACAAACCATTGCTTAATTAAACGCGCAAAAAAAAAATTATTTTATTACCTATAATTCCTTTATTCTTATTACAAAAATATTCTTTGTTAATATGTAGTTACCTGTAATTTTTTAAACACTTTTTTTTTTTTTAATGGCTGTATATTTGGTTCATTTATTATGTTTTATTCCTTTCATAAACTTCAATGTCACCACCCACAGAGACCCCTATACATCCCCTAACTAACCCTTAACTAAACACTAAACTTCATATTTAAGAGTGGGCACTGAGTTTTTTTGATTTGAGCTCCTCATTCTGGTGACCTCTTAGGCGAAAGAGATCTATTTTGTTCTTGTCAGTTAGTAAATGGGGCGATTAACATTTTATTTTGCATAAAGTTGTTTTTTCTTTTGGTTCAGTTCACTCACAAAATATATTATATGTTGTTTATTTAGTCCAAAAAAATATAGCTTAAACGTGACATAAATATAAAACGATATTAACCCTTAACCAGTATGGTCCATAAATTATTCCATAACTGGTATGTTGTGGTCACCTGGACCCCAATATTTGTTAATTCAAAATTAAGTTCAAATAAAATCAAAACAAGTTTTTTTGCAACAACACATCACATAGAAAGGTATTTAAATGGAATTGAAAAAAAAAATAAAAATAAATGTATATTGTTATTTAACAAAAAAGTGTGTTTAAAACAAGGCAAAAATGAAAAAATGAAAATTCAAAAATATTAAAAATTTAATTTAAGACATGAGTACATGAAAAATTATAAAAACTGGTGATTAATTTATATTATTAACTATATAAGGAACATCGAAAATTGGGCAAAAGTTAATTTAAAAAAAAATATTATACAAATCACAAGGCAGTCTTCACAGACACTCTTGGCACATTTGGCATATTGGTGTACTGAAATGAGCACAGTAAACCTTCGTATTTTTATCTCTGTTTCTAGGGCACTGGCCACACCTTATTATTTTCCCCGGTACAGTTGAGGGATTCGGGATTTGGTAATTTACCAACCAAGCAATCGATTTTCTAAGATCACGCGGAATGTGTGTGTTCCCCTCCTCTGAAGTTGTTATTCAGCCAGATCGGCATTCCAGAAAATTGGTATCATTAACATTCATCAACTGCTGATGTAATTTGCCATTTTTGACAATAATAATATCAAATATTTTGTATAAAAAAGTTTCAATAATGGTATGATGAGGTCACACGGACCTCGCTCGACTAATAGTTAAATAAAATTCTTAAATCACTTACCACAAAAAAACCACTTCTATCAACAGCTCAAAGGCTAATGCCTGAAAGGTTCTGTTTTTGCAGCCCCTAAGAGCAGCGCCTATGGAAATTACAGGATAAACAAAACGTTATGGGGCTCCCAGGAACCCACCATACAGGTTACGAGTTAAATCTTCTATTAAATTAAATTAACGATGGTTGCCCTACGAATTCGTAGCGTGGAAGTAAACTGTAACTTTCAATACATGGATTGTAGAAATGTCAATCACCTTTTTGATGGTTGAATCATAGGACAGTATGATATTCATGAAACTAATGGAATATACATGAGTTATATTACACTATTACAGGTGCTAAGAGCATAAAATCATTCACTTTATAAATATACATACTTCTACTTTTAAATATAGAGAGTTTGCTTTCCAATTTATTGCTCACTCAGACTGTTTGGAAAAATACTTTGTGGCTCGGGGCCTGCAAATCGTCGGTCGAGTGCTGATTGCTCTGCCTCTCAACCAATATTGAACCAAGGGGTCCCCTCGATTGACTTGGTCACATCAACGCTCTGTACAAACATCGGCTGCGGCAAATGGAATATAAATTTGTCTCCGAAACCGGGGTAGAGTAAGGGAAAAAATAAAAGGATAGAGAAAATCACAGAATAGGGACCTACTAATTTATGTGTTGTTCTAGAACAAGGCGAGGTGGGAATACAGTCTCTTTAAGGGCCCTTCCACCACATTCTTCTTACTGAGCGTTGCGAGATTTTCTAGCTCCTGTTTTGTTCTGTGTTGTAGGCTGTTATTAACACTGTTTCAATAAAAGTACTCTACGGAGAATATATTTGTAAATATTTTTAAAGAATTTATATATATTTGTTTAACTATAATCCTAGTTTTCTTCGACGTAATGATATTCCCTCTGTTGGGAATAACGGTTTACCCCGATGGTCAACCTACCTCAGTCCCACTGTGTCATACATAAAATAATAATACAAAACAAAAAATATTTAAAAGAAAACACATTTCCAGGTTAGTTAATTTATATATTTACAAAATTAAACAACGCAACAAAAAAAAATGCTTTAAAATATTAAATTTATTTTAAAATATAAACAATTAACCTATGTTTTGTTCTGTGAACCATTGCAACTTCAAACTCAAGTTAATAAGAAAAAATATTTCTTCAAGAATGCTAATATTTCTGGAATTTTTTAAAACATTTTCATTAGAATTTTGTACACAACATATTAAAATTCTTTCTAATACAAACTACTGACGTTTTTTTTTTTTTTTTTTTTTTTTTTGGCATTTCTTCTTATATGTAAAGGAAATTTCTCTAAAGCTGATTAACAAGATAATTGAGGACAACCAAAAGACATCCAAATTGCTTTTTAACATTTACTCAACTTAAACTGGTTTTATTGAGAATTTTCACCGAACACTCCTATAAACAACTATACATAAACTCAGAATAATGTGATTTTTTTTCGTAAAGCCTTCATTGCGTGGAGTAAAGACGAATATCCGCCTTCCACTTGACCAATTCTCCGGTGCGGGAACAATATTTTCGTGAATTTCCTAACAGTCCAGTAAAATTGTACAGTTTTGTGTGCGAATGGTCGAGTTGTTTTGATATATTTATATAAACTACAAGTTTTGGTTGTTGAATCGCCATCGTCGATACGTCAATAATTTCGAACTATTCGAAAGTTTCATCAAAATATCTCCAGCACAGTTGTTTCTAAAAGAAAGCTTGTTAAATTCAAACAGACTAAGTTTGCTACAGCTTAAGCAGAAAATAGGCTGTGTAGTTTAAACCGGTACAGAGAGGCTCTCACGATTTTACGGTATTCTCTCAAAAATTGGCTGAAATTATTAATTTGTAATGGTTTTCCTGTAAACGTACATCTACGACGACGTTTAGAGCATACCTTATTCTATAAGTTTTTTAATTTTAGTCAGTTTGCTATTAACCAAACACAGAGCAGTGTCACTATAGCCAATGATTCTAATAATAAATGTCAGGCTAAAACATTTCAAAGCAAACATGTTAGTCTATGGGTGTTTATAACGTACGTTTCTATCTCCTTTACTCTTTAATATATAACATTTAGAAAATTAAAATAAAAACCTGTACCACTACAGCCTATGATAGGTACTGGGTTCATGAACTGTCACTGGGCCAGCGGTTGTGAAAGGTGGGGATTAGACCTATATCACGCACAACCGTTTTTTCCCCATTTAAGGGTACCACTTTATAGGAGACCTTAGGAGAGTCTCCCTACCTTGAAGTCGAGCCACGGTCGAAGTAACTGAAAATTAATTTTTGCCTTCAGTCAGACTCAAACCCGGTTCCTTCCTCATTGAGCTACTGCGCCTTCATTTAAATCTTAAAATTAAAACTTTTATTTATGAAAAACTCGTGCTTCATTGAATCTCCTCTAAGTTTGACCTATATCGCCGTTTCATCCATTACGGGTAAGATTAGTGAGGTACTACAATACTTTCTTATTAAATATTTTATATTAAAAAAATAAAATAATGATAACAGTGAATTCTTTAGTATGTGTTTGGACAATCTGTATGAGTGAATAATGAGTTGTAGTAGCGCTGATGGGAGCAGCGGTTTCCATCGAATAGCCACTTAGCCTGATTGCAACACGTCAGGCTCCAGAATATAATTTAGAGTCGACCGAGGAAGCCGCAGTCGCTGGAGGTGGATTTCTCCAGAGACAATAGCCACATTCTCCAGCGGTCGGTGCAATTAGGGCGTTCGTGGGATTCCCTGATCTGCTCTCCTACCCCCTGTTGTACTCTGCCCTTTTCACCGGACACATGTTTTAGGAGAATAGAAATGGGATATTGATTACCGACCAGAGGAGTTCTAGAAACAAATTATAAATCACATGGGATTAAATAGAAAAAAAAAACAAAAAAAAACTCAAAATCTTCCTATCTTGGAATTGGAGGTCTATATTTTGCTATATTTATCTGTTTTTTCTCTATTTCTCAATTTTTTTTTATAGGTATAAAACTAATAAAATAAACTAAATTCCATATTGGATTCATAAGTGTAAGAAATAAAGCGAAAAGAAATATCGATTATAACCAGACTAAGAATTAACCACGGGCGTACAAATGGATGCCTAACACTGATCAAAGTTGCTAACAACGACAAACGCTCAAAATGAAATGTTATGGATGATCCCTATCACGTTGTCACGGAATGTAAAAATTACAACAAGAGCCGAAGGAAATATCACGAAATCAAAAGCAACAATTTATTCTTCAAAAAATTCGCAAATTTGGATAAAAATTTCATAAAATCGTTATGCCAATTTATAGAGAAAGGCAGAATCGATTTTTAAGCACAATTTTTTTAAATAAAAAAAAAGGGTAAGGTAGAATAGTTGAGGCAGGAAAACCAATTAAAGTGTTCCTTTACTTCTCATGATAAAAATAATAATAAAATAATCTAATTTTCTCGGCAATGGAAAATCGCGAAACTGTCTTTTTGTTGATGTTCCGAAATTAAAAGAAAAAGAGAAACTGTGTTATATACATTCAATTGTTAGAATTGAAGACAAAAGGTAAATACAAATATATATGAAATATTATTTAATTACTATATATTTTTTTAAATAAATGGTTAGTTTAAATTTGTGTTTTCAAATGCATTTTTTTCAGTTTAAATTTGTAAAGAGTTTGTTCAAGCTAGAGGAGTATTGGCATATGAGAGTGTGGAAGTGAGTTGTAAGGCTCATATGTCTAGAGCTTGAATGATGGGTCTAAAAGTTTTTGATTTGTAGTTTAACGGTAGTTGTTTTTTGTTTTGTTCTTTTGCTTTTTTAACGGTATTTTGATGTATATGTGGTTTCAGTTACCAAGAGAGGAAATTAGTTTATTTTAAAAACAGGTGCGTAATTACACTACAAATTAAGGGGGTGTTCCACTGCATTTCAATTATAGAACTAAGAATGCATGGAAACTTTTCTGACAAACAAACAAGATTCGTTTGTTCTTGTTTGTTGGGGCTCCCATTATCACCCTTAAATCACCTAACCAAGACAAACAGTACAAGTTATCCTACAGGTTACTGACGTAATCATATGTATATGAAGTTCGAGATTCACCAAAGAATTACCGACGCCGCAGAACACTATAGCCAAATAGAATCCTAAATCGCTTCACACTCTATCAACACAGTCTCAAAAGCCTAGCCGAAAAAGCTTAAAGGATTCCAGTTACATAAAGTTATGATGATGGAATCCATCGATGGAAGAAAAAAAAGATGAAAATATTTTCCAGGCCTAATACTGTAATGAAATTAAAGGAAAATTGTAAAAAAAAGAAAAAGTAATTGTGAAATGGCTAGGTGAACCTTGAGGGAATAAAACGGCTTGGATGAAAGGAAAAGGGGTGGGAGTGGGGGGCAGTAAAATCTGCATTTGGTTAATGGCTCATCTACTTAGTCACTACTCTTCCTTTATTGCCAATTTTCGATCAATTCCTGTTTACGATTGAACTTTACTTTATACAAAATTCCGAATTGAAGTGCTTATGACCATCTAATGTGAATTAACGATTTATTGTTATAAATATCATATAAAAATATTACAACTTTTTTATGACAGATATAGTTTTAAATTAAAATTCATCATAATAATAATATATTTTTTTTACATTTTTTACAATTTACAACTCATATTATGTATTCATGTTCCCGCATACATTCTCTACACGATTAATATAATATTATTTACAATTCAAAGTTTATCTCTAAAAAGTAGAGATAATAAAGAAAAAAACACATAACAAAAAAAATAATAATTTAATAAAAATGATAATAATAATAATAACCATATTATAGGTATAGGCCTGATAGATTACTTCAAAATGGAGCCCTAAAACTGTATTGGGACGAATCTATTCTGGTGGACCACACTGTGCGAAACAACAAGCCAGATATCCTGCTTATAAATATGAAAGAGAAAACAGCACAGATAGTTGATATTGCCATTCCCAATGACAACAACATAACTTCAACCATCGGAGAGAATTTACGAAAATATCAGGAACTGGCCGTTGAATTGAAGCGATTGTATCGCCTAGATATCACATTGGTGACGCCAATCGTAATTTCGACTAACGGGCTAATCCCGACATCCCCTGTAGTTGGTATTGATGACTTGAAATTGCCAGTGCATGTACTAAGAGAGGTTCATCAAGCAGTACCTACTCTTGTACACAACAGTGCAAAAATTTTTAAACATATGAAGAAAAGAATAGAAAAAAAAATATGAATCTAAGCTGAAGATGGTTGGACTTGTCCCCCATTTTAGTTCATACACCGCAAAACGCGGAATAACAAATAAATAATAATAATAACAAAAACTAAATAAAATAAAAATAAATCAATTACAATAGCTCATACGTATACAGTAGAAACTCGATAATTCGTCATGAGTGGGGGAGAGGGGGTGACGAAATAACGGAACTGGCGAATTATAGAATTTTGCTTGTAAAGTAACAAAAAAGCATTTTAAACTATATAATCGTATTATTTTTTTGCAATTCATTGAATGTAAAAACGAACAGACGAACATTATACACATTGGATTTAAGTGAAAATGACAAAAAAAGCTAAACCCTTACCGCATCCCATCAGGTGTGAAATATCTGATTCACGTTGCTGCTCCTAACCACTCAATGAACTTAATTAACATTTCTTCTACTTCTTTGCATGGAATAGTGGAAGAATTAGAAATTGTCATCATCATTTTTTTTTTCATCACTAGCTTCATTTTGAGCACTCAGCACTAGTTCTATAATTCCATTGTCATTTAAAATTTCGTATCCTACATCCGTACTATCCGTGTTTAACCAGCTGCTTACCTCTTGCTTATCTTTTCTCATTTTCTAACCTGGAGCAGAAGTTGCTGAGCCAGATGCTAATGTTTTTGTAGGAAGAGCATTCCAGTATTAACTGATTCCGGAAATTCGTCAACTGCACTCATACTTCCTTTCATCTGTTACTACAATCAATAGAAGGATCGACTCCGGGCTTGTTCTGTTTGTTTTTTTCTATGAACTGATTTACAAAATGTATAAATATAGGCGTATTTTTTAGTGACAAACCAAATCAGGCGGTTTAAAGATTAAATTAGTAGCAAGGGGAAAAATGAATTACATACGTATTTTATTTTGTTATTTATAGTTTCCAATTTAAAAAAATAAAAAAAAAGCTGACGAATAATAGAATAAGACGAATTATCGAGTGACGAAATAACGAGTTTCCACTGTATATCTTACATCATATCTTATACAAACATGAATTGAATAAAAATTACAATAATGTACGTATAATTAAAAATATTAAAACATAGCTGACAAGAGACATATAAACTATTAAGCAAGGAGTACATGTTTCGTTCTTTTATGCGTGTAACTTTCAAGTGAAGTTTTATATTAATTACCAATATCTCGGATAAGCGAGTTTTCTGCAATTGTTGTTTTTCCAAAATATGTTTTAGTTGGTTCATAGACCTGAAGTTGGATGGGGATAAGATCGAGATCGTGCAGCATTGTTGATATTTTTGTATATCAATAGTGATCATTGATGATCCTCATTCACAAGTTTTGAATCCTTTCGTGTTTAAGGTAGTTGGTTGTGCAAGTTGAGCACCACGCGGGTGAGGCATATGTAATGTGTGCTCGAATAACTCTTTTATATAATATAATTTTGTTTTTAGGACTTAATTTAGATTTTTTGTAGAGGTAAGGGAACATTTTTTATATGTTTTTTTTTTTTTAATCACAATTATAGATTTTCTTTATAATCAGAAATTGATTTCTAAAAACTAACATGGATTAAGTTAACCTATTAAGGTACTATTTTCTTATTATCAAAAATTATTTTGCGTAATTAAACTAAGCACATAAATGAGATTTATTCTCAACAGTAATAAACATTAAAAATCAAACAATGCATTATCTATGACATTACATGAATTCTGTTTTCCGTTTCAGGTAAGGTTTCATTCTACACTTCGCCTAGAAAAAAACAACAACAGGTATTGCTTATTTAACATATTTTTTCCTATTTACCATAATTAAAGGATTTGGTGGATAAAGGGATTATGTCATATATTTTAACACAATCTATTTCAGTTGATGAAGGAATGTTAAGTAAAATCTGAATGTCAAAACAACTATAAGCAGAGCTATAAAAAAGATGAATTTAACGTTTCTCTGCTCAAGAAATGTGGTATAAAATTTTTTTTAACATAAATTACTCAAAATTGTCTTTTGTTACATAATCCCTTCATCTCCCAGACTTCAATTGACTTACAATTAAAAAAAAAAAATAATATATATAGACATAAAAGTGGTAATTTCTTGCACATCACTTTAAATTCTGATACACAATTATACTTAATTAAAGATTTAAATAAAGTTTCGAAATGATTGAGAGAGGAATTAAAATCGAAATTCAATAGTGCCAGACACTTAATATACTGAGGGACTTAAATGGTTAAACAGAGCCAAACTACATATGTGTATATATTTAAAGAAATTATGGACCAGCGAATAAGGCACTTTATATCAATCAATCAATTAAGAAAAATCATCTGTACTGCTACAACTCATCTAAGCCATGAAGCGACTTTGGTCAGTATTTTGTTAGATTAATGTAAAACAAATTTTATGCTTACAGTCTGACACGACCTCAGGCATGAGAAAGATTTTATTTACACAGATTGTAATTTTTTAAGAACTGGGAGGATAAAATAAATTATATGGTTGATTTTTTTTTTTTGAAAATTGTATTACATTGTCAGAAAGGTAGATTTAAAAGAAATTATAATTATATTAGAATAAACTAGTCTCATACATTTAATACAAAAAAAAAACAAAAAAACATTATGCATTTAAAGTATTTTCCCATAACGCAAGTGGGAAGATAACATAAATATACCTCAGAAAGAACGACTATTTCCATAAGTGCCTTTAAAAGCTTCTGAAGAAACCAGTAGGTCCACACTTGTGTTGAATTGCTTGTCCTCTCCAAGTGTTTACCTTCTGGTGTTGTCTTCCATTTACTGGTAAAGGGCGATGGTTGTTTTTATCCGTAGGCAGTGTTTATGTCGTGAATAACATTGACTTTTTTAGTTTTTATCTTTATATCGCAACGTTCCCATCTATCAAAGAAACTATAGGCAGCCATGCAATTTAATATTAATAAAGGATAAATGAAATATATATTATAAAGCAATTTAATATTAATAAAGGATAAATGAAATATATATATATATATATATATTCGCGATACTATTGGAAAATGAAGCAGTTATTGAGAAAAAAAGTTCAGTTCTGCAATTCATTTTTATAATTTAATCATTAAAAAAATCAATACAATTTTTTTTTTTTTAATACAACCTATATTACCTTATATCATATGGGTTTCTTATATCCTTGAGTACCTTACATCCCATTAGCGAGATCGGTTAGTAGTTCATGTAACTATAAAGGTCACTCTTTATTACTTAAGCTAATAATAATCATGAATTAGCAGTGAATGATTATTTTAAGTTAACAAAGTTGGGAGAAAATAAAGGGTTTCAAATGTGAATTTTCATTCAAACCAATATAGCTCTGGTATGTTCTAGCGAAAATTGATATTAAACAAAAAGTATTTTTCGTTTAATTTCTGATTCCTTATAATTCTACTCGTATCCAATCCTTAGAATTTAAAATACATTGTAAATTCTTCATTGCTCCTTATTTTGTCATAAACAGACTTAATGCTCCATATGTTACAGATTTTGTCCGAACCAGATACCTATCCTTTCATAGTAAACTCCATATACACAAAGAATCCACTAGTCAAATGGTATTATAAATATAGTACAATGGTTATTTCCCTCCTTCCGAAGACAATAGTTTCTTGGTTCGTTCCTTTACAAATCACTTTCCTCTCAGTCGCCTCCATATATCCTCAAAGCATTAGCATTAAAGTCATCAGTGAGTTCCCGCAAAACCAGATCCCGTTCCTCAGACCTCTACCTAACTCCCTTCAACACAACATCCTTCAAACGTTCCTTTATTTCCAGAGCTTCTAACTTCTGGAACTCCCTCCCTTTCATTATTCGCCATTCCTTCTCTCACAATTGCTTTTAAATTCCAACTTTTCATTTACTTGTTAGATATTCAGTCTAATAGTTATATTGAGGAAGAAAATTTTTTTTTTTAAAAAATATGAAAATTCAGAATATAATATTGACTTTGTACAGTATTATTTTCAGCTTCAAACTCATTTCCCCATAATTTTCCGAGGCGTCTGAAAAAAATATGGCAAAGAGAACTTCTAAAGTAGAACTTTTATTGAGTTTCTACTAGTGAGTTCTCCTTAGCATGTTACTAATATGCTGTTGCAATCCTTAATTCCCAAAAATTACCTACTGTATGTAATGTATACAGTTGTAAATAGCAATAAATAGTTAATGAAAAAAAAAAAAAAAAAAAGATTCTGATTAGGTAACTGTCGGCAAATAATTGACTCGAGCAACACCGACAGAACTAGAGTGTGTAAAAATAACTCTTAAATTATGTAAGTAAAACGTGTTTTTTTTTTTTTGTTTTTTTTCAGACTAACAGAGCTCCTTAAGTTTTGGCTCTAGCGACAAATGTTATATTACAAAAATTATTTTCTTTTAGATTTCTGATCTAAAAGACACGCTAGGGCGTGTCAAAGTGAACATTTTTGAGGTTGAAAAAAACGTTACACCAAAAACGTATAAAACACCTGCCAAATGATTCATCCGTGTCAAAAAGGTTTCACAAACATTTGATTAAAAAGCAATTATTTCAAGAATTAAAAATAAATTTATTTACTTAAAAAAAAAAAAATAATAATAATAGTTGGTAATTAACAAGTGTTTTAAATAGATTTTGTTTCATTTTCTCAAATGTTTTCATATCGGTACTTCTGAGTAATTTAAGTTTTTAATATTATCATAGAATAATTATGGCCATAGCTATCGGAATTTCAACACCATTTTCATAATGCTAACTCTCCTGATATAAACATACCTGGAGTTGAAGTATCGTAAACATATGAATCCTGCCAAGCTGAGGAGGCCCAAACTCGACTTATGCCTTAGTAAATGCTAATGTTCTCTAATGAGTAGGGATTTCAGATTACAAGCTCACGCAAGTTTCAGGTCATGCGACCTCTGTCGGTGTGCTGGCGAATTAGATTGAATTATAGGTTGTGCTCTGACACCCCTTGCTTTTGGTACCTATTATCGCATAATCATCTTGTTCCTCAAAGAGAATATATATATATATATATATATATATATATATATATATATATATATATATATATATATATATATATATAGAGAGAGAGAGAGAGAGAGAGAGAGAGAGAGATAGAGATAGTATATATTGAGAGAGAGAGAAGAAAAGGTGTAAATACGGGCACCAAGGAAAACCAATGATTAACATCAATTATTTTATTTCAAAAACAACGATTTAAAAAAAGCTTTCAAAATAGCACCAGAAAAATTAGAGTGTAAATATGAGCCCTCATCAAGAAGGTCACCAAAAATAGTTTAAAACAGGATAAAGCAATAAAAAACCGTAGAAAGTTCATTCATTGCTGAAAATTTTTTATAGAAATCGCAATCATAACTGGCTCTTTCAGCCCCGGCACAATCCAAGTTTCCACATTTGGCACACAACTCATTTTACCCACACCTCTTCACGAATGTCTTCAGAGAATTTTCCATCACAAAAGGTGCAAGTTGTATCGATTGAGTCTGGTTTACCTCCACCATTGACATCTAGGGACCCCCTATTTCGGGATGAACGATATCGGATTATGAATGCTTGGTCAACACTGCAGTACTCAGAGCCTCTATATAAGAATTTAAAAAACGAGAGGATAGATTGTCAGACTTAAAAAAAAAAAAAAAGGAATCAAATTTAGATTGACAATACGTGGTTTGGGTTCTAGTTTATTTATGTAATAATAACTAAAGAATTCCTATATTGTGAAATCACAATTATAAGAAATGTTTTTGTTTTTTTAAATATCGTTAAATACTAAATCTTTTAACTCAAGGGGGTAGTTGTTGATAAAATTATTTAGGTAAATGTTATTGCTGACAATATAAATATAAATCACAATTTTTCTCAAAATGAAAAAAAACAAACTTTTTTCCACAGTTTTTGAAAATTAAGGCCTTCCCGCGACTGGTACGACGAGCAGGTTGACTTGGAAGGTTTCCCCCGAGAGGCTAAAATCTTCGACAAGCCCGTGATGAAACCAATATCATTTATGGTGAAAGCGTATCCTCATCGGAATATTCAAGACATAGCCAGGGATACCCACTGCAGTAAACACCAAATCGTACAATATCATGCGATTTCACGGAAATCCGGTCTTTATTTATCACGTGTCCCTTGATCAGTTAGTTTGGTGTACTGCTACTAATATTATTTACGTGGTAGAGCATTTTGATTATATTCATAAATACAATATAAAATGTCCAAAAATACAATACTCCAGAGTCTAAAATCATCGAAAGGTTGAGTGCAGTTGAATACTGGAGTAATATTCCAGATATCTTACTTTAAAATTCCCCTCCCCTTCGATTTTTAAAGTTAAATGAACTTAGCATAACGGCAGTGGAGTTATGAAAGAAGTAATCCCCCTCCTACTTACCGAAGCAGGGGGAATTTAAAGTATTTTATAATGTTATTTGATTTTCATAAGTGGCCACTTTTCCTATAAAATAAGAGAAGGCTATAGAAACTATAAATCGAAGAAGAGGTCATATTTTACTGCGAATCATTTATTATATTCAAATAAGTATTTAGGGGGAAGGATCCTAATTAATTGAAATAGGTTGCTAATTTCTGCCATCAGTGGTCCTTGATTTTGACGTTATTAATTCTAGTTAATAAATACTGATGGGTTTTATATAAAGTAAAAGTTACATTTTTAGAGTTACATAAAAAAAATATGTTAGCAATCTTGAAAATTAAATTAAGTAATATTTTTTACCGAATAAAACGTAATTTTCAACATGTTCCATATAGTAAGCACACTTTTCATTTATTTTACTTCCTTCAAGGCATTAGTTTCAACAAATTCTGTTCTGGTCTGAAAAAAAAAAATCTTTTTCTCCTTGGCTGGGCAAAACAATAGATCACGGATATTCACATATATAGTCTACTGATTTTATATCTGCTCCTTCTGATAAGGAAAGTTTCGACAAATTTTCGTTCCTAGTCTAGACCAACAGAGTTGGAGCGTGTCGAAAAAATCTCAACTTTTAACAATGTAGGTAAAACGTTTTTTTTTTTATTTAAACCGATACAGCTCCTAAACGGTAGGTCTTAGCTACAAATTTTATTTTTTTTTAAATATATTTAATATTCACTTTCTAATCAGGAAACTTTCGTTAAATTTTCGATCCAAGCAACACTAACAGAGTTGGAGCATGTCAAAAATGTTACATTTTGAGGGTGAAAAAAAGATGCTACAGAACCCCAGCCAAAAGACATATCCATGTCGAAAAGAAAAAACCGCTAGATATAGATATCAGTGAAACTTTTAATTTATTTTTCCAAATAAATTGACATTTTTGGTATTATATGGTTTTTTGGGGTGCTGAAAACGAATCAGATGTTTGCCAAAAACATTTCTAACGGGAAATACGTTTTTCTTCCCAAAAAAACTTAAACGTTTTTATGCTGTTTCTAGAATAAATCATAAACTATTGGTTCTACTAGAAAATTAGATATATACAAAATTAAAATTAATAAAATTACAATTTTTTTTGCACATACTAATTTTTTCCGCTCGCCGCACAGTGGGACGAGCCAACGTTATTTGTTGGACATTGGCTGAAAACAAAAATTTATATTTATGGCTTGAATCATTTATAAAATGTTTGCTGTGGTCATTGTCGATAAACAACAGTACGTTAAACATAATTTTATTAAGCACTAACAGTACAAAAATTCGATAAACTAGGTTTGTTTGAAAGGTCCTCGAAAATATCCCGTTTTGTTAAATTGCATTAGACATTCTGTACATGTCCGATGTAAATTTTTTGCAGTTCACAGCTTTAAGCATGATATCACGATTGTCAATAAAACATTTTTCTGCAAAAATAATGATTACAAAAAATAAAAATAATAAATGTATCTAAATTTTTAAATTTCAACAAAAAATTTGATTTTAGAAAAATGTTTAAACTTGTGAAAGCCGAAACCCATGTTAATTCAAAATATCAATACTGGACAGTAACTTAAGATCGAAATGGTCTGTGACCACTTGCGACCTTAGAGAATATTTGGAATTAAAGATATTTTTTACATATTTGTAGGATTTGTAGAACTCCTTCCTCTCCATTATAACCCTTGTTTTACCCCTTTTGTTTAGTGTGTTTATATCTTTTTAGTGTTTTCCTTTCAGCATTAACTCTGTTGGGTTATTTTACCAACATATTTGTCAGTTAGTATGATAATGGGGATCATTTTGGCCAAGACGTTAGAAAGTGTTCGAAAACCTTTGATAATTTTAAATGCCATTAGCTTTGCTATTGCCATTCCAGCTTTGCCTTGTTGTACTTAACCTGTATTCCTGGATGCCATATTTCAATGAGATATGTAAGAATAGGCAAAATTGTGGCTTTATACAGAACCTCCAGGGCCGTTCTCAACCGCTATGTTTATTTTGTAGTATGTCAATATGTCTGTCCCTCTTTGATTATTCGTCTATGGTTATTTCATAGCACGATTTCGATTAGGATTTTTGTTATTAATTTTCACATTTAAGTCCGAACTTAGTCGTTTTTTAGTGATCACCATATAATTAGATTTCTTTCTATTGAATGTCAGTTTGTTTAAGTAAGCCCAAGAATTTATTTTGTGAAATACTATATCGACTGCTGTCTGTAAATGTTTGAAATATTTTGATGTTATAATTGCTAATGAAACTTTACAAAAAAAAAATATTAATGAAACCTGAATACCTAAAAAAAACTACAGTAATGAAGATATGTTTCCCGAAGCAGCGGAGTTGCTACAAATGGACAACACAATTGCGATGGACTCTGGTGATGAGACAGATGAAAATTATTCCACATCAATGGACAGTTAAAAAATTAAAAAATGTAAATATAAATATAGATTTTTATTTCTTGTAAAGTTGTAGAAATTTTTCCTGAGGTTTAACAACTCTTGAACTCTGCTGCATTCTACTTTTTTTGCTAAGACATAGGTATAACTCATCTTTATTAATTTTTATTAAGTTTGTAAATTATTTATAAATGATTTAAAATCGATTTGCTTTGATAAATTTAACTTGTACAAAAAAGTGGTCCAAATCGCTTTAACAGATGGACTTCACAAATGTTATCCACAGGTATTCAACAATAAAAATGTTTAAAATTGATATTGGAATAGGTCTGAATGCTGACACTGACACGAGGAATATGAACGAATGGATCCAACGATAAAATTTCGATAAGCACAGTGTAGGAGCTTGTGGGCTTTAATTGAGTACTTCTATTAAATAGCTACATAGTTCCCTTTTCGGATGGGGACAATATTTAAAATAATAATTACCTATCAGGTTTCTGACAAACCGCAAATTGTTTATTTTTTTAGAAAATCAGATCGACGAAAAAGGCATAAAACACGTATAACTCACATAACGGTAAAGTGATTGATTTGCAGATTTTTAAATTCGATAGAGCACATCAAAAATCATAGAAAATAATATCCCTTGAATCAAAATATGAAAAAAACCAAAATTAGATTTTTTTTTAGACACATATTCGTTAACAGAGCAAAATCCTGAAACGATGGAAAAAAACTGACTTCAGATTCGAATTCTACACCCTTAAAAACATACCCATATGAAATTTGAAGTCGATTGAATAATTTTTAGGGGCTCAAAATGCGATGTCCAGAAAAAACACCATTTCGTCCCACTGTGCGCCGGGGCATCGAAAAACAAAAACTCAGCAAATCGTGAATCACGGCGAATTCTTTAAGAAATATTTTTTCTCATGCTAAAATTGACCATGTAGGATAATAAAGATAGCATAAAATTAAAAAAGCAATTTTAAAATTTTAAAAAAAAACTTGATTTAGGTAGGTGTTTCTTTTGATTTAACATTTTTTTTATTGAACTGAATGAAATGTCCTATATCGGCTTTATGTCTCATTAATGTGTTAGATGCTGGTTGTTTGATTATTTCTTCTTCTTCTTTATCTGTGTTTTGTAAAACATCTAGTATGATTTCTTCATTTAAGCATGTGAAGTAAAAAAAAAAAACAGTCCTGCTTACTCGCTAGATCGAATTACTAGAGTGTTTGAATTACCTATGTTATGATTACCGATTCCACTGTGTTGCTTTTTATCTTTATTTTTCATTTTATTTTGTCAATATAATTCTGAGTAAAATTATTTTTCAATTCTATTCTATTCTATTCTCCTCCGATTGAAGTGATAGGAAACAAATTGGGTGGGCTTAAAGCTACAATCTATCCATTGCTGTTTCAAAGTGACATTTTCCACTCAAGAGAATTTAATCGAGAATGTAACTTAATCGAAATTTTAAGTAGTTAAACACGCGAATTCCACTGCTCCTAAGAATGGAGCGTAACATTGAGATATCCGACCAAGAGCCCTAGCATGCCGTAGTGACTTTCAATTAACATAACGCAATAGAGAGCGCTTTTTGCTCAACGGCTCGGGCATCAAACCCTGAGGACGGCTTTATCGCTCCTGGCGGGACAATACCGAGCCGGGGACCGAGTAATAGCGACCAAGGCTGGTTTATGTTCTCCTTATCGAAGGCTTTGTTTGATAGAAGCATTAGTGTAATCTGGCACGCACCTCGGGATACCTTTGTTTATTCCTAGTTAATGCTACGTTTGTCCCAGTTTATTGCCTTCCATGACGTCCCATTCTCCTCTTTATGAACGTATTATTATTACCATCTCCGTTGTTTTATTCTTTTAGACTCATTTCATTAATCCGACTTATCGTAGTAGGTCATTCAGCGGCCACGAAACAGTTGCGTGAAGAAGAAAATATTGATATATTTTTTTTAATTTATTGAAGTTCCATTGTTTATAAATAATAATATGTTTTATTGGCATTCTTAAGGGAAATTAATGTTTTATTAAAACAAATTTAAAATTTTATTGGTGAATGCAGTAGATTTGCTGAGCTACATATACAATTATCACTTTGGATGAATTTGAAGCATACAAATTGACAAATATAAACTGCCTTTCATCCTCAACGCCTCGGTGTGTACTCAGAATGTTTACGTGGAAATGAATCAATTAGGGTTTGATTTTGGATAAAGAGTCACTGTTTCCAGGTATTATTAGAATACCTATGTTCGCGCCAATCGGCGCTTTTGTGAGGGGGGAGGAGGAGAAAAACTGTAATACCGTAGCCTGGGAGAAGCATTCGCCTGCCCGTAACGACTTCGGAGGCCTCCGAACAGACCCTCGGCAGCAATAACAAGGTGAGAAGTTTTTTATGTAACATTTGTTTAGGTTACCTTCTCAATAATATCTCCCCAAAGGTGTGAAACCTCGTTTTGATATTTTCCAATACAGTCCATTTTCTCGAGGCCGAGGCGAGTCTTTCGCATCGGAAATTATCATTCTTTTCGTCAACATTTATGGTCCGATCCGGGCCGTATATATTATTGTGCCACATTAAATCGAGTGTTTTTGCAGTTTTGGGGCGATCAATCATCCACTCATTTCTGTGCTTTATTTATATTACAGATTTTTACATTAAAATTTCTATAAATTGCAAGGTTTTGCCCATTTTTTGTTCAAGTTTCATAACTTCCAATAATTACATATTTAAAACCGACGCTATAGTCAGCCATTTTCAACAAGTGCGTATTGTCAGCTGTGATTTGACGTCACACTTCTCTAGTGACGTACTTATTACTTCATCTCGTACCAACCCCCGCCATTTTGTTTTATTTAAGCGTCAGTTATATTTATGTAATAATTAGTGTAATCAATTTTGCAACTTTTTCTCCTTTCCTTTTCTGTGCCTTATATATTATAATTTCCTTCTATTTCTGTATTTGTATATTCTGTATTTTTACAATGCCTGTAGAAGACAAAAATATCATTGTTCAAGTACAACTATTGGCAAAGAGGGAAACGGTGTTTGCTGATATAACTAGTAGTCGGGCCCAAATAAAAGCTTCTTCTGTTGAGGATATTTTTTCTGTTCAGGCTCTTTACGAGGATTTACCCTCTCTTCAAGCTAAGTTTGAAACGGTAAATGAAAAAATCAGTGACCTAAATGTTATCCTATCAAAACAGAATCAAGTAGATACCGAAGCCCCGGCTATGGCCTTTAATGATATATAAATAAAGGCTAAATTCTTTCAATTGAAAAACGAAGAGCCCATTATAACCTCCACACCTGTTGCCAGCCCTAGTCAATTGTCTCAGGGTGGTTTCTCATTACCGCCAATTAACTTGCCAACTTTCTCGGGCGATATTGAACAGTGGCCTAAATTTTTCTCGCTGTTCTCCTCCCTTGTTCACGACAACCCGTCTCTGAGCCCGATACAGCGTTTTCATTTTCTGAGGTTCAATTTAAGTGGGAGTGCTCTTTCAGTCATTTCCAATTTTCAACTTTCAACTGAAAATTACCAGCTTGCCTTTTCAGCACTAATTTCCAGGTACCAAAATTCCAGAAGAATAGCACAGGCATATTTGAAAAAAATTTCGCATTTTAAACCTATCAGTTCAAATTCTTTAGGTAATTTAAAAAATTTCCTTGAAATACATCAAAATTCGGTGCAGGCTATCAAGGCGCTACCTATCGATGATTTAGCAAATTTTATTTTGTTAACCCTCTCATTAAACAACCTGAACTCCCGCACTTAAAAAGTAATTGCAATTCCAAGTTTTCCTGTCGTAAATGCAATTCCCGTGAACATCACACACTTCTGCATCCTTCCAAAGTTGTAAATTCAAATGTGCATTTGAATTCCGCGCCTAATCGCGCATCAGATCATGCTAATCACACTTCGAGTGAACTAGCATCCTCTTCCGCTGGTCAATCACCAGCTGATTGTTCACTATCTCTTAGTTGTAGTAACTCCGCCAATCACGTGACTTCACTGCTAGGCACCTTTCGTGCACGTATTTTTGATAATCATTTAGGTTACGTTCCTGTCAGAGGGGTCATTGATCCGGGGTCGCAACTCTCTTTTATTTCCCAACGGCTTTTTGACCAACTGGGTCAAAAAATACGTGATATGCCTATTACGGTTTCGGGTATCGGTGGGCGCGTATCCAACTCCCCGGGCACAGTTGCATGCGACGTTTTTTCTGCATTTTCTTAGAGGCACATTTTTGCCAACCCGTCCGTGGTTCCTCACATCGCTAACCATTTGCCTCCCAAAAGCCTTACTCCAGAAATTGCTTTGCTTGCGCCTTTGAACATTTGCGTTTGGTCGATCCTGACTTTCATCAATCAGACAAGATTGACCTTCTCCTATGTGCCGATGTATACCCGCAATTATTATTGCCTCATCCGTTTATTCCAAGCTCTATTGGTCCAATTGCTGTCAGTACTATTTTTGGTTGGGCAATCATAGGCCCTATCTAGACCCTATCGCAAAATCAATCAGCCACTTCGTTAATTTCTGTTTGCCAAATTTCCCAAGATTTCCATGATTCTTCGGAAACTGAAAATATTGAAAAACTTCCATTTGAACAACCCCTGAGTACAGACCACAAAGACTCAAATGTTTCTGACATTCCAGAAAACATTGACCCTTCTATTAACACCAATATATGTAGTCACAGACTAAATCGTGATAATGTTCCCCAGGAAATACAAATGAATAATCAGGGTGATTTTTTAAACTTAAATCAAGTTTCAAAATTTAATCACATCAATAAAACAGGTGGTGCTGATACAAATGTTAATGATTCATCTAATGAAAAGTCTTTTGTTTCCCTTACAGAAGAGGATAATTACATCACATCCTCAAACAGTCACTATTCTTTATCCAATCAAGATTGTCCAAAATTCCTTCCTGTTAAAAATAAAAACAATAAGAAACCAGTATGCATAGAAAGTAACCAAGATAGTGTAACAAGTAAAATTTCGGTATCGAATCCTATTAAACCTACTTTTTGAAAACCACCAGTTGTCAATATCAAAAGGTCTGTACAATCTGAAATTTCAATGTTTAACAAATTCTCCCCGGTAAAGTTTGCTGATGTTTCTTTTTACGCTAATCATGCCAATATAGACCCTAGGGGTCTTATCCCTACTCATTCCGCACAGGCCAAAAATTTTTGTTTAGGGACTCAAGATCCCTCCTCCTTGACCAATTGCCAGGAACATTGGCCTCCTCCTCATCGTGACACCGACTTAAGCACCAAGCCATTACCGGATCTTAAGTCTACTCCCATTGCGCTCATCGCAAATGAACCTGATCTTACCTCTAAACATTTTTCTGGGCCTCTTCTAAATATCCGTGCCGATAAGCCGGCAAAGCCGCTCTACAGCCGTACAGCCGCTTTCCTCGATAGCCTGGGGGTCCTCAGGGTGGGCGGCATACAACGCCGTTCTAAATTATAATTCTCAACGTTATGAGTGGACCTCAATATCCAAGTCGCTTAAAAAGGGCGACGTTGTGAGCAAGGGACTGAACAGCTCCTCGTTCTCCCGGCCTTCAGCTCTTTTTTCCGAGCTCAAGCCTGATGGTGTTTCACGAGCAGCCCCCTTTGAGACAGACCTCTACCAGCACTCTCACTAGATCTGTGAACAAGCTCATTCCGCTTCCGGAATGACTTCCCTTTACTTTGTACAATCGCTTTTCAGTTATGCTAGTTCATGTTCTTTATTTTGTATAATTGTTTACCCAGGAGTACTGTTTTATTTTCTTTACATTATATAATTTTTGCCCAGTTGGGCTGTTTTCTTTTCTTTGCATTGTATAATTGTGCTCCCATTCATGTTATAATATTTTTACTTTTTGTCTTTATCTTACTCCTTACTAAAGTTGAGCTTCCTTTCCCTTCCCTTTCTTTATTGTGTAAATTTGTTGCTGCCTGCCCACCATTTTCATTGTATAACCTTTTGGAATAAAATTGGGCAACATCCCAATTTTGGTGGGCGGTATGTTCGCGCCAATCGGCGCTTTTGTGAGGGGAGAAAAGGAGAAAAACTGTAATACCGTATATTGACGCACTCTATAGACCTCTAGGTGCAACTAGCCCTTATCTGCCTTGATCCCTATATGGATCCACTAAGCCATCCTTGCCCACATCAAGGCAGATTTTAATACTTTTTCTATAAAATAACAAATAAAAAAAAATCTTCATTTGCATTTTTAACTCCTATGAAAACTTTTTTCCCTAGGTATTGCCAGTACCAAACTAGGTCAGTAGCTCTTATTAGTGGCAAGTATACCCTAATTGGGTTCCTTCTTAAGCTATCAATATATAATAACTACTAATATTATTATTTAATTTGATATAAATTAATACATTGCATGCTGATATCATAAAAAAAAACGTTGAAATATTTTCACGGATTATTTTATGCTGACACAATACAGTTGTAAATATAAATATAATAATAATAAAAATGTCAGCAATAGTAGACAAGAAATAAAATAAAATATAGAACGGCAGTTAGGAATGGCACCTGCTATAAATCTTTCCGAAAGAAAAGTACCCAATAAGTAGAACTATAACAACAGCGGGGAACGAAGCATTGCCGATGTCGTGCGGCTTTGGTAACTCATAATTTATGGAGGGGTGGGGAGAGGGGGAAACCACTCAAATCATTGAACGACTGCCACAGTTTCATTAAAGCGTGTAATTAATGTTTCATCGACTTCGGTGGTTATGGAACATCTCTCACGGATAAAGTAATTAGTTTCTGCTCTCTATTATCCGTGGTAATGCTTTCCTAAGGATACGAAATATGGGTATTAAATTTTATGAAATGTAAGAACGAATTCAGGAGGCCTTGATGTTATAGATAATTAGGATTGAAGACCCATTTGCCACTTAATTACATTTTATTTTAACATTAAACTGGGCGTCCATCTTGGAGTCACGTATTCGGGCGCGCGGTTGACTTAATCAACTGCTATAGTTTTTTTTTTACCCTCTGAGAATATATGAGGAGGTAATTTTCAAAACGGGTTTTGTCACAGTAATCCCACTTTTCAGCAATAACCATAAACGTATATTATGAGATGTAATTACACTTCAGAAACAAAAACTTCCTAATTAAACTTATAGCATCTAAAAAAAAAAAACACATTACAACAAGGATCGGAAAATATTCTTTATTCCTAAAGTTAGCATTTTTAATTTTAAACATGGACAATACACGTTTTGAAGTGGCTGTATTTTACAGAAGTCACTGTTTGCTAAAAAGTACACAAAAGAAAAATTATAATTACATAACATTGTATGATAATGACACTCATAATTTTCGGGGTATATTTTCATTTTATTAACAGTCTCTAGTTCTTAAATATGCAGTTCACATCTTTCATTTTCTAAAGTCACACGTTTCATCCTCTTCCACATTTTCAGCACTTGGTGAGTCAAAAAATACAACCTTGTACCGGTGTAAGCGATTATTGTCAGTGTTGTCATTATTGTCAATAATGCAGCGTTCCCATTAGCTTAGGGACAAAGCATGGTATATGAACTAAAAACAATCTATGGTCAAAACACTCTTTAGCGTAAAACCCTGATTTCGTTTAATAATTTTGGATGGGACAAAGCTTGTTTTGATGGCTAATACTCATCACACATTGTAGGGTTCTGAAAAACAAATCTAGTGATACCAAAACTCAAAAAATCATTTTTTGTGACAAAACACGTTTTGAAAGTTACCTCCTCATATTCATTCCTTATCTATTTTTTTTTTTTTTTTTTTGTTGAGTATTAACATGGATTTTTATTGTTTTTAGTTTAAATGGAAAAAGTATAACCTAATTTTTTTTTTTTTTTTACCAAAGAGTAGCTAAATATAGTATATATATATATATATATATATATATAAAAAAATATATATATGAGAAATAAACTTTTATCTATACTATTATATTAAAGGGCAAACCCCCTTTTTTTTTTTTGATCACTAACCGCAAAAACTAATTTACCAAATTTTAACTACATCATCTTCATAGTTCAAGGAAGGTTTAGCAATTATAAAATTTAAAGATTTTAAATTACGTTGCCACAAAAAAAGCGATAAATAAGTGATGCGCAGTGAAGTTTGATAATCCACCGATAGGTGGCGAGCACCATACGGGAGAGGTTACAAAGATACGGTTTTACTTAGAGCTAGAAAAGTGTCATAAGATATACTATGTTTTAATATAATTGTTATTTAAAAAAGCTATAGATATGTGGTTCCCAATGCAGTTCAAAAATCGACCGATATGTTGTGAACACCATTCTACAACAGTTTGAAATTGAAACTATTCTACCCGACTGTAACAAATTTTAACTACAACAACTTTATAATAAGTTAAATTTTTACTCTTAAGTAGCAGAAATGAGGTTTTCCAAACTGTTGTATACTTTTATGGGTAGAAACTAAAATCCAACCAGATGTATCAATAAAATTATTTGTGCCAAATCAAAATGTCGATATTTTTCTTTTTAATTTTTTTAGTAAAAATATGATTTAATTATTAGTTGTAAGCATTAATAATACAGTCCATTATCCGCAATAGCTTCTAAATAGCCTCTGTCCATCTAGAGTACTATCTCATAGATTCAAATTAAAAATTTGATGTCTAATGATACCTTTACCGTTATCTTCATCCACCTAATCAGTGTAACTTTAACCAGGACAAAAATTACTGCTATGTGTGAAAATATTATTGAAGAAATAATGCTCAATTCCAAACTTCGAAACAATATTTTTATCGATAAACAAATGAAAATCGATTATTAATTGAAATAATCTAAGTTCTGTACTTAAGAAAGCAGGCGAATCCGTGACGGGGATGCTAGTGATTATTAATTATTATTTTAATTCTTCATCAGGCATTTTATTACCTTATTTTTCTCAGTTTATAAACCCTATTACATTCTATGAATTTCAACATTCAGAGTTAAAAGAATCGGCTCTACTGATTTGCCAGTGCATGTTCTCCCTTCTTCACCTAAGTTTAGAGAAATAAGTATATATTTCTTAAGTTTTTTGTGTTTTGTTTTTTTTCTTTTTATAGAGATATAATAAATATAAAACAGAAGACAAATACTTACATGACCAGGTGCATGGTTTGACAGTGTCTACCAAACCTTGTTTTCATATATTCAACTATGCAAAACTTTATCGGTGCTCAGTAGATGAAGTTTGAAACTGTACAAAAGGGTCTGGGAAAAGTCAGGAGAAGGGTATTAGCGACTGGAAGCAAGTGGGTCTAAGTCCGGGAAAATTGGAGAGGAAAATATTCGGCTGGTTGACAAAAGCAACCAGAGCGCTCGGTTTAAGGTTAAAAGACGATTTTTAAATGTTAATTGGTTGAGAAGATGTTCAAAGATGCAGTCAGGTTGATATATTACACATCCATGTAAAAAAAAATATATATATATGCTTATAATGTATATGCCTTGAAGATCTTTAGAGCTAAAAACAACACAAAGTGAATGTAACCATATTTATACAAAATGAACAAAATAAATTAATTTCCTAAAGAATTAAGAGTCTGTTACTTAACTGAAAAAAAATATCTGAACCGTTAATTACAGAATTGAATATGAAATATTATCATGGTCTAGTTGAAAGATACAATATGTAATTCAATTATTTTTTGTAGTTTCATACCAGTTTTAAATTGCGTAAACTAAGTAACTGATAAAATTTTTATAACAGGTTTTTTTTTCTTTTTAATATGAAGTTGCATAAATTGGTATACATTTTGGAAGGGAAGATATCGATTATGCTTAAACTATTTTAAAATTATGTTGTTGTTTTCCTTTCAAATTTTATGGATATTTTCAAAGGTTTTTCAAATAAGTAAAGATTTGCCATAAAAGAAGAAGACATAAGTAGATACCATCTTAACATAACCAGGCGTAGGAAGGGATGCTCTTAGATGTTATCACTATGGACTGCTCTTAACCCAACTCTACTAAACTTTTCCGACGAACACAACGGGGAATCCTCCAGATCAACTTTATCAACCTTGTCGGATCTCGGTTCACTGTTTTGATGAGAAGTTGTGTACCTATAACCTTCTCTTCTACGTTAACATACTTTATTATAATGTTCATTACTTCATGTGACACATTATTTACTTTAGACAAGTCAAATTTCAAGTAGAGTTGAAAACATAATCAGAGATCACCAATACAACTATGTTATTCAATATCAATTATTTTTGACAAATATTAAAAAAAAAAAAAAAAAAAAAAAAAAAAAAAAAAAAAAAAAATGTTTGCAAAGAGAAGTTCCTAAGCTTCCGAATTCAAAATTGCTTACGATTCAGCTAGCATACAGTTAAAACATTTTTAAGTACCTGTATGAAGATTGAGAAGTTAGTTGCTGTTGTGTAAGTGAACGTACTGAAAAAATATAGGTAAATAATCTATATACATCCATATTGGAGATTTATGAGTGACATTTATTTAGCAGTAGTATAGTAACATTCTAAAATTATAAAATTAATAAATATTCTGATGGAGTATATTCTCAGTTACTGCATGGAAGCTGATATTGAAAGGTTCATTGGATTGAGCAATACCATATCATTTTAATGAAGTATTATTTATGGAGCAGGGGAACATCGGAACATCGTTAAGTTTCATCATAAAACAATTAATAAATTTGATTGCTATATATATATTTTTTTTAATCTACAAATCTTAAACTGAATCTTTTTTTTAAAAAATCTCCCCCCCTCCAAAAAAAATCTCTAAAAGTCTGAGGAACATTTTAGATTCAAAAAGTTTTTTATTTATCAACCAAAAGTTGGTTGTATTGTTGGAGGAAGAGTTAAAAAACACAAAAAAAAATTCCGCAAACAAGAGAGTTTACAATCAGAAATGGATATTATTTGCACATTATGACCGACTATTGGCGTAGTGACTAGTTGAAGACTGAAGAGAGAGAGAGACCCTTACAACATGTAAATAATTTTAGTCAAATTATCTTCTTAGAGGTAAGTGGCGGAAATCTTGGTCCAATCGTAATCTGTAAGCACTTATGTGCCAACAAATATAATTGCTAAAATAGACTTTGGAAAGTGACGTCTATAACATCAAAATAAATTGGAACTAGATTAGTATCGATAAACTCTTATGTCATAATTTATATTCTCAACTACTTGATGGAAGATGATATCAAAAGGTTCATTGGATAGAGCAATACCATATCTTATACGTTTTATTACTTGAGCAGGAGAACATCGTTTAGTTTGGTAGACTTTTTTTATTTAACAAAAATAAAATTTGTAACAATTATTAGTAATTAATCGATATTTAAACTATTCAGTAACCCTAATAGTTGTTATTGAACTGTATAGGACATGCTGTTACTATAATAATAGTTAAATTAGTTAACCACTGCCTCTATTGAAATTATTGATTTGCTCTCTATTAAAGTTGTCAAAGTGTTGATGTACCGACACGTGGTTATTTCATCGTTATTGTAATCGTAGTCTAGTTTATAATAATAGCTGTCATTTTTTAAAATAACAGCGTGATCTAAATATTTCAAAAACTAATCAAATCATTTCTTTATTCGATAAACTCTGGGAAATATTCATGTAAAGATTATTCCATATTTTAATGACATAAGTGCTTAAACTTTGAAAAAATAGAAAATTTGTAAATACCATAGTTGTACATTAGCCTCTTTCAGTCGAGTCTTGAGGGCATGTGGTTGAACCCCTTGGAATTCTATACCCCTGACGTGTTTAAGAGAGAAGCGCGGAGATGCTCTGATTTGGCAACACTTTTGAGGGACAAACTAGGTTTGTCCTTAGTATCACTGTGGAAAATATGACTTATCTAGGTAAAAAGAATGTTAGATCAGGTCCCGATGACAAATGTTAAGAAAATAATATATACTTTTTGTCTATAAACGGCATGGTAGGGATACGAGTTGATATCAGACACAGAATGTCAAATCAATATAAAAAAAAAAAAAAAAAAAAATGGGGAAAATCCATATCTTTTTACCTTTGATCTTATCGACTTAAAGATAGTTTCATTTAATTCAAAATGAAAAATTACATGGTAATTTCACCCTGAAAAAAAAAAATTTACTTCAGGAAAATTCCAAGCAAAATTAGAAAATCACAATAAAAACAAAAACGAAAAAAAAAAAAATCCATTTGGAAGTCACTCGAAAATTATAATTCATTGTAATTTTAAAAATACGTTTAATTTATTTATAAGATTGTAGTTATTCAGCAATATCTACAGGAAAAGGATAAAAAAATAGGAAAAAAAAAATAGGATTTCACTAAAAACAACTCATTTAATAAGAAGAATTTCCAAATTAAGAATAAGTACAAATACTATAACACAAATAAAATTAAATCCTATGTAGTTTTAAAATAAAATATAAATGTATTACTTTGATAGCTATTATTTTAAAACAATAATTTTAACAAATTAAATCAAGAACTCTAAGGCTTCTGCACTAAATATAGTATTTTTTTTTTACTTCGTCTACAACATTTTTACACAAAAAAAACAATGACAACCCAATATGCAAGAATTTTCAGATGAAGTAGAGATATTTTCCCCGAAACATTCCGCTACTAATCAAATAAACGTCAACTTAACGAGAGTTAACTCGTGTTCTATAATCTTGCTTCAACTTTGTTATTCAGCTTATTAGGTTTTAATAGTTCATATTCGGCGGCTTCTATAATATATATTAACTTATACATTTGTAAAAATTTTTATAAAATATTAATCACAAAAATGTACAAAAACCAGTATAAAATATTTTTTTTTAAAAAGGTAGATCAAATCGACAAATGAAACTTTATATATTTTCAGCTTAAAAAAAAAAAATCTTTTGGTTAAGGAAATAGGTTTTAATTCTATGGCTATTCAACATTTAAACACAATACACATTAACTTCCTGTATTGAATGTTGGATTATTTTTTTCAGTATTTACCCCACTGTGCACTTTCCTGAAACCATAGCATCTCTCATTTTCCTTCTACCGGTCGCGCCGTTTTATTCTGTACAACATCCGACTTGTCTTCCTACTCTCACACCTCCGGTGAGCTTCCCAAAAAATTGGCTTTAGCTATTCCTCGAGGTACCTTTCTATTAGCCTCCAATAATTTTCCACTGTTGTAGTAGTGATTATTTCCTGCATGGAAAATATTTAGTCCTCAGTGTTGCACAAAGTACAAAAAGCGACCGCTTTCGATATAAATTTTTCTCGTGGCAATCTGCTGTTTTTGGCATAATGTAAGTAGGATTCTTTTGCATTTTTACATTTGTTTATATTAATGAGCGATGCTTTAAAATTGGAAGTTCCTTCGGTCAGTTAAAATGTAAGTATTGGATTCATTTTAAATGTAAAAATCATTCCTGAAAAAAATTGCATGCATTTTTACATTTGTAAATAAAAAATTTATATTAATTATTCTCTCGAATATATTAATTATTCTATTTTCGGGCGATTTTTAAAATTTAAAAGCGACTGGTGGAAGGTTAGGATGAGTTTAGCATATGTTTTGTTTCTGCAACCACCTCCGTTATTAACCTCAGAAATAAGAAACCTGATGTCAGTTCAATTAATTGTAAAGTCAATATCGGGGCTCAATATAGCCTGGTTGGCATCCCTTTTTAGATTAATGCTGATCAGAACTCGACCGAATTGGACCCGAAATAGCAACCTTTATATGAATACTGGTCAAATGTAACTCAATTTACGGACAACAAAATTTAATTCGGAATTGACTTTCTCCTTCCTATTATAATCATTTAACAAAAATATTTGGTATAATATTTTCAACAAAAATTATTGGTTACTTCTATGAAGTTCATTCGGTTTTGCTATTAGTCAGAATTATTATCAAATATTTCCATTTTTTTTTCCCCCCTCTTTTGACGATAATTATACTTATGGGGAAGACCAAAGTCTTTTCAAAACGTTTATATTTGGTTTCATTGGCATTGATTTTGTTTTTGATTACCGTTAAAATGTCAAAGGATCATAAGTGCATTTATACTTTTTTTTTTATTTATTATATGGAGCAATCTTTCTTCAATCATATAATCGCATTGATTTTTAACTAGGTCCAAATCGCACTGATTAGGTGTTGAAGATTGCGTAAAAGCATGATCAGACATCCAATGTTTATATTTAATGTTTGAGATGGTAATTCAGACGGACGGATACTATTAAGAAACTGGCGGATAATGGACTGCATTATCATTGCTTACAACTAATGGCCCATGAATCATGGTTTTACTCACAACATCAAAAGACAAAGGATCGACATTTCGATTTGGTTATAATTTTTATTCGGTAGGAATAATTTTATTGATTTCATCTGGTTGGATTTTAATTTCTAACCATAAAGTATATGACAGTATAGCATACCTCGTTTCTGTCACTTAACATTATACGTTTTAATTTTTATCATTGTAAATTATATTATTGCTAAATCTTCCCAGAACTATGATAATGATGCAGTTATAATTCGTAAGCATGGGCTCAGTAGTTTTACTGAAAACTCTGTTACTGAATGGCGCTAGGTTTTTAAACTTCACCGTGATACACATGTCACACCAAATATTTAAATATTTTTTAATAATTAAATTGAATATAAGTAAATTTTATTATCAATTTTTGTCTGTATGTAACACCGTACCTTTGTAACCTTTTGTCTAGAATGGCTATCGTCATCTATCGGTCTATTTTCTAACTTCATTGTAATTCGCACATTATTTTTTATTTAATAATTAACTAACTGAAAATCAGCAGATTTTATTGATGTTAAACTTTCCTGAAACTAAGAAGAGGTGATAGTTAAAATTTGGTACAGATTGGATCCGTAGTTTTCTTAGTTAGTAATCACAAACGAAAAATTGATAGTGCTCTTATATAATAGTATGGATTGTATTATATTATCATATTTCCTTCTCGTGCTTCGTTTTCGAAGAACTTAATAATTTCGTTCCTTATAGTCGGCGGCCGTGTTTGAATATATTAAAGAACAATATCTTTGTTTAGTAATTTTATTAATATAAATCATAAATTATTTAAAAATTAATGCTTATCAAACGAAGAACTATCCTGTTAAAATTATTATCAGTTACGAGTAGCTGCAATACAAGCTAACGAAGCAAACCATCTTTCACTTAGCGGAGGAGTGCGCCACTTCTGGAGTTAATTTTATTTAAACTACGGCCGGAAGACGATTTTTAAACAGGACCCTACAAATTTTTTTATTTTTACCTCCGCGGAGCCCCATTCCGAAGTACTCAGCACTCTGGAGAAAAAGGATAGCAGAATTCAGTAAGAGGGGCACTCTCTCGTGAAATCGTAATGAAATAATGGCGTATTAAGGGGGGGCGGAAGAGTTCCCATTTTAATATTCGTTTTATTAAAAAGAGTTTTGGGCAACGGTATGGGGAAGGGAAGCGTCTGTAAGCGCTAATTTCCTTCAGAGTGGGTGTATGAAATACATTTAAATGAATGTAATTAACTGTAAATTGAAAATACTCCCTGAAAATTATGAGTGTCATTAACATACATCGTCTATTATATAATTATAATTTTTATTTTGTGTACCTTTGAGCAAACAGTGACTTCTGTAAAATAAAACATAAAATTAAAAATGCTAATTTTAGAAGTAAATATTTCTGATCCTTGTTGTAATGTATTTTTTTAGATGCTATAAGTTTAATTGGGAATGTTTTGTTTCTGAAGGGTAATTACATCTCATAATATACGTTATTTGTTACTGCTGAAAAATGAGATTACTGTTACAGAACACGTGCCTCCTCAAATATGAGTGTCAAATTTGTAAGACATTTTTTTCCAGTTGATTTATTACAATTTTTCAGTGTTATTGAAAAGATCCAAGGACAGTGTTAGTTATTTGGGTGTAGTTTGTGGCTTACAAAAAAAAACTTATAAGTGAAAGTAATTTTTTTTTTATAAATATAATGAGCATAATATATTAATCAATAAAACAAAATAAACAAGTACAGCTCAGTATTAAATGTATTAATAACAATTAATACAATTGTTAATGAAAAATATTTTTACAATATCGATAAAAAATAATTCCTTGAGCTCGATTTGATAGTTGTAACTACATTAATTAATCGTTTTTATTTATTTTTTCAGAAGTTTTCCTTGTGGCTAATCTATTCCCAAAAAAACTAAAATAAATAAATTAAAAAAAAAAAAAAAAAAAAAAAAAACCCAGTTCATTTCTATAGTAAGAATGTAATATTTTTTTTTCGTCAAATAACATTTGTTGCTATTACCTTCCGTTTATGAGCTATATTGGTTTGTATAAAAACAAAGTCTCGTGTTGCCTACATTTTTTAATTTTGGGTTTTTTTTTGGTACGCTCTAGGTCTGTTGGCTCTGCTCGTATAGGAAATTTACCGACAGTTTCCTCATCAAAAGCAGTTGAATATTGATGGACATGTCCATGATTTATTGTTTTCCCCAATCAAGAAAATATTGAGTTTTTTTTTAAGTACCTGTTAACTGGAATGTATTATGCCCTTTTATCTCAACCTTAGTCAGACAACTCTCTCTATCAGTTATATTCTGAAGTACTATCGATATTTTATTGTGTAACTATTGAAGTGGAGTATTAAAAAAAAAAAGTAATAATCTCATGACCCGACAAGCTTGCCAAGAAAATATCCAGGAAGCCTTTAAGGTAGATAATAAATTACGGCTTCATTTGTTAAAAAGCTTTCCAAAATAAAGTTGGGATCTGACTCCTACAAGATCGGGAATTGTTTGCCCTCCTATTGCCCTGTTTTTCTCCAGCGAATTCAACATTATACCTCTCAGCTGTCCAGTTCCTGTCTAATTTACGTTTATAGGTTTCTTGATTCTTCAACGACTAGGACTAAAATATTTTCATTTATATTATGGATATCATCTTTTGACCTGAAATAAGTTTATAAGTCTTGCTTAATTTATCATTTGTCTTTTTTTAAGTATACACCTGTTAATTAAAAGTGGACATTTTTTATTTCTAAATTATGATTCAAATTTGTAGCTTTCTAAAAAGATAAATACGAAATTATTTTATAATGCTGGGTTTACATCGTTCATTATCAGAATTTTAATAAAGATAATTGGTTACTACAATGTTTGCTTATAAGTGAATGCCGGATTTCGTGCAGTAAAAATTTTAAATACCTCCAAAATAAATTAGCCAAAAGCTATAAAAAACAAACAAAAAAACACATTGACAAATGTGTAATTCAACATTCTACTGATGTTAAGTCTCCGGGTTCTATAGTTTCATCTATCAAGATGTAACTATAACTGTTTTCTATTGCTAGATGTTAACAACAGTTTTTGAGATAATTTTTTGTTAGGGTTCTCTCGTCAGGAATGTTTTATTTAGTGGATTTTTGGATTGAACTGTATTGCATGAAATAAATGGAAACAATTGATCTTATGCAAGAAGACCTACAAATTGTTTTACCGTCTGATTTTATTCTGGATATGGTTTTATTCAAATGTTAATTTTCACGATTGATTGGCTGTCACTTTAGGCATTTTCACCATTATTTTTTATTTTTCACCGAACTTAAACTCCACTGTAGAATTAAACGAAAAAAAAAGAGTTGGTTAATTAGTGGATTAAAAAAAATATAAATTCTAGGAATGTTAATTCAAATAAAACATTGTTCAACATTATACCATTTATTTAAGTAAGTTTGAAGTAATAATTAGTAACCTAGGTTTTTTTTTCTTACTTGCAAAATTATGTAGGTAAATGTTATTGTTGATAAGTGGAAAATAAAAAAAATAAAAACAAAACCAAATGGACCTAATGACTGTTGTGTAAATAAGTCTTTTGTATTTTATTGGGAACTTTCAATGCTTGTCTAGTAGATGTGGGAATAGTCGGAAACGAGTAGCAGTTTCTTTTCTTTTAAGTCTAGTATGTTAAAAAGTCTTAAAACCTAAACCTTAAATATACAAAGTCGAGCAGAAACTCCCAAAACGTTCAAATTTGTGCAGTAACTCCTAAAACATGCACTTTCGTGTAATCCGGTCTTTAATCAGAAGTATAGCTTTATTTCATAATATACTTTTTAAACACTATTTAGTACTACTGTTCAGAGTAAAGTCCATAGTTGTGAAACTACTTCTGCCCATCGGTGTGCCAGTTATTGGATTTTGATGTCCTTGTAATCAGTAAAGTTCCAAATTAATTGGGAGCTTTGGACGATTGTCTAGTAAATGTTGAAGTAGTCGAAAAAAACGAGCCTTTTTTTTTGTTTTAGGTATCGTATGTAGATTCTAAGTAAGTCGTTTGTCTGGATGGAGTCCTAATCGAAATATTTTAAAACCTTGTCTTCCAATATGGTTTCATCTTTCTGTGCTTTAAGTATAAAGCAAGAATAGAGATCAATGATTAATTTTTTGTTTTCCTTTTATATTGAAATAAATGATTGAGTACTAGTAAATGATTTGATTGATAAATGATAAACGATAAACAATAAATGGTTCGACTTTCTTTTCTCTGTCTTTTTATTAATCTGCGATTTGATCAAGAAAATACGAGCACGATGTTCATTTTGTTCATTTGTTTCATTGCTCAAAATATTATTATCCATTGAATATTGCATATTTTTACTCTTGTTTTTAAATTTTATTAATTTATTACATACATTATTTTTTATATATAATTAGTTTTAGTCCACCGAAAGAATTCGGAGAAAGAAGTTTTGCTAAACAAAACTTCATATTTTCTTCATTTAGTCATTTTTCATACAACTCACTCAACGAGCTGTTGTTGCTAGATCATTTATCAATTCATTGACAAAAGGCAATTTCAATCTGGATTCAATCCACAGGGATGAAGTCCAGTTTTTATTAAAGTCCCGTGTATTCTGGATATTTCTGTAATGAAAAAAGTTAGATGAAAAATTTATTACAGATCAATTTCTCTCGGACTGGGAAAAAATAATTGATCATGGGTATGTATATCTATAATCTGCTGCTTTTACCAAAATTGCTGCTGAATTTTAGAATTAAAGGATCAAATTAATTTGATAATTAATTAAATTAAATAAACAATCAATGATAATTATAAATAAGCAAAGTTAAGAGAAAATAGGGGTTTCTTAAGTGACTTTCTCACTCAAACCAATATAGCTCCTGAACGGTAGGTCCTAGCAACAAATATAACAAAAAATATTCTGTATTAAAGTTCTCATAAGGTACCTATTGACAAATTTACGATCCGAGCAAGACCAACAGAGGTAGACCGTTAAAAATGTTACATTTTTAAGAGTGAAAAAAACATTTCACCAAAAAAGTACCTAATATACTATTACAAAAAAAAAAAAACATTTACATGTTTTTCCTGAAGGTGAAATATTTTATCTTTAACTAACATATACAGTATGAACATCTTAATCCCTAACCTTGGCTAAGGCTCTCTGGTTTATGTTTACATTCCGACAGTTCTCGAGATTTGTCATTGATAGAGGCGCTTCAGTGTTTCACACTTATGTTCGCAATTTTCTGTATTTCTTGACTGCAGATCTAAACTGAAACTTCAGTTCAGATCTGCAGTCAATCCAATGCGCACAAGATCCCGTCTTTTTGACCTATATACTCTATCCCTTAGAACTTCCAACTCATCCTTCTCTTCCGCTCAACCATCCTTTGGAATTCTATTCTTCCTCATATCAGACAAGCTATGTTCCTGAAAACATTTAAATACCTCCAATTTCAGTACCTCATTCTTATCTTAGAAGACGCTTGCTACTATGTACCTACTCAAATTAATGATATGCTCTGACATGGCTGGTATTATATACCTATCTGTATAATTTATAATAATTAGATACTTTTATTATATATTTTGCACTTATTGAATTTATTACTTATTTCATTTATGGAGTGTTCTCTTATTTTCTTATCCACACCTTTAGTTAGTTAGGTATATATTATTTTTATTCTGATTATTATTTTTTCCTAATTATTTGATATTCTTAAAGGGCTTTGTCCCAGAATACATTACTAATAAAAAAGAAAAGGAAAAAGAATATCAAAGAAATATTCTTAATTTGTTTCTCAACAAAAAAGGAGAAATTGAAAATGTAGAAAATAATGAAAGAAAAAGAAAATATTGAGGAACATTTCTGAACTAAGAAGGACTGAGGAAAGTATTAAACTACAAATTAATACAGAAATATATAAAAATATTGGAAAATTTTGTGATGCAATGAGGAAACGTAGATTGACATTCTATGGACATTTAATGATAATGGATGAAGAAGACTAACAAAAAAGAATTTTCATTGCAGCCTCCAAAAGCAGAAAACAAATACATGGATACGGATGGTAAAAGAATATATTTGGGACAGATGTAAATGTAAATTTTGGACAGATGTAGATTTTGGAGTCAACAAGATCGAATTTCCAGAAGTAGTTAAATTACGAATTAATTGGCAGTGGTCAGATGAAAGGAGGAAACATCAGATAGAGGTGATGTAGAAATATCGGAAAGAATGGAAAAGTAAAAATAAATTGTTAAACGTTGTTGACAGATGGCCAAATTCGAAAAAAGAAGAAGAATTAGAGAAATAAAAGGAAAGGTATTAATAAACAAATATGTATTTGTAAAACAAAAAAATTAAAATTTCATCTCTTTCCTTTGGAAAATAAATATTTTAAAAGGTTATTTTTACAGAAGAGCTTGCAGTAATTGATGAAGGCACTGAAGGTAAATGCTAAAGAGAAGTTGCTACCTGTTGACGGCCTCCGAATCCTGTTTGTCTTGGCCTGAGGCACTGCCACCATCAAAGGATCTTTTTACTACTTTCTTTCTCTTTATGGCATCCAAGCATGTTCTCTAGGAGAATCCTCTCAGAAAAAATGTCTTAAAAAAGAGCAGAAATAAGTTTAGTATCGAATTGGTTTGAAAAAGTTGCATACTTCTCGGAATTTAATCCACCTCTCTGCACAGAGATTCCCTTCTCTCTTAGCCTACAATATAGAAATCCTGCATGTCGATTAAAAAAAAAAAAAAAAGTGATTATAAGATTACAGACCACTTTAACGAATTTACTTTGTAAACATATCAGTCAAAAAATCTTTATCTTTCAAATATCGTTTTCCTCTGAATAGTCCAGAAGCCCAGCCACATAAAAATTTAATTATAAAGACATGAATTTATAATATCATCCGCCCGAAATAATATATCGTGGTCTGGCAGCCTGTATCCGTCGGAACGCGGTGTGGCGCACGCTTAAAATCACACGAAATAGCAAAAAATAATTGGAAATACATGTTCTTGAGTTTAGTCCCCTTTTTGTATTGTATCTTTTCTAAACACAAATCAAGTGGTTTAGCAGCCAAAAGCCGTCGGGAACATGATACCAGCCAGACCTGTTTTTATATCGCGGAAAACTGACCTGAAAAGTGAAACAAAAAAAAAAAATTTATCCTCTATTTTGTAGTATGTTGTTAGGACTCATAAGAGTAGTTTAAATTAAATTTTGCAGCCCTTAAAACCAAAAGCGGGTTTGTTTGTTTTTTTTTTCCGGACATACCCTATTTGCAATATCAAAGAGTACTAAATTTTGGTCCATTTTTCTAGTAGAATCTCTGCACGTTAATTGATTGCCGAGATAGAGCTCTGTAAAAAATGATGATGTTTCACAAAATTTTAAATTTTTCTATTAAGTGTCAAGTTCTCGGCCAGATACTCATGAAAGTACCGGCTTTACAAAAACACATCCCGGAAATTATTTAAAGGAAATTTAATTAATTATGGAAAAATTGTTTACTCTTGGCTAATTAAAAGTGATACGTTTTTGGTGAGCACGACAGTGTTACGCGTAGTTTGACACTCTCTAGATCTAAATTTTCGATCCGTGCAAAATTTAGATCTAGAGAACAAGCCAAGAGTAAACAATTTTTCCATAATTAATTAAATTTCCTTTAAATAATTTCCGGAATGGAGTTTCCTTATTAGAAAATTAATGGAGAATATTTGTTGTTTTAAAACATCTGTCGCTAGGGCCCACCGTTTAGAAGTCATATTGTTTGAATGAAAAGAGTCAAAGACATGTTCTTCGCAGATAAGGAAAAAAATAGAAACCATATGTTAAACAAACAAATAGACGGTCAAAGGAGTGACCCATAAAAAAAGTTTCATGTTATTCCTTTTTTAATCGACAGGCTCAAAGGGAATTGAATTGTAATTAACTTTTATATTAAACGTTGTAAATAGCAAATGATATTTGCTGTTTAATAATTTATTCCTTAAATACTTACTCTGTTTTAATGGATTAGTTTTACATTTTTAGCTCTCGTACGCCGCTTGTTTATAATAGCTATTTTCGGATCTGCCAGTATCATAAGATTTTTGGCGGTCGAAGGATGTATTTGCCACTCCATCCTTCAAATAAAAAAAAACAAAAAAAACAAGTGGAAAATAATTAATTGATCCTAAAAATTAAGCTTTAATTTTTACACTCACGATAAAGATATTTACCGACTCATAGAAAGCAGAAGCCAGACCCTTTGAAGAAGATATTTAATTAAAAGTTGTCATTGGCATCACTATTAGTATGCCTTTTTTTTTTTCCTTCCCCTCCTTCTTATTCTTTTTTTTTTTCTTTCGTTTTCCGATCTTCTTTTCGACATTAAGTTATCCAAACGAAGACAATGTTTGATGGCCAACTAGTTAGCGCTATAAGGTTTACTATGGAAGCTAGTTCACAGCGCACACACCTCCGCTATACATTTGAACGAACAAGCTTGCCAACTTGGCTAGTTATAATCTTGGTCCAGAGTTTCGAGTAGCCAGTGGTAAGTAATATCTGATGCAAATGCTATAAAATGGAATTAACATTTAAAAACTGGAAAGGTACTGTAAATTCAAAATGTTCACTCTGGTTTTAACTTTTAGCTTCAGGTTATTGAAATAATATAAATCAAAACACAGCGAAGCTGTATTAATTTTCATTCACTCAAGGGGAAATCTGATATAAATTATTTATTCCGCACTCTCAATTGAGTTTGTATCTCATTCCAAACCCTTCAATAAAAATTAAATATTCAAATAAAATAAACTTTTTACTTTTATGACGAAAATATTTCATATTTTAAATGTTTTTGAAATATACGTTTTTATTTACGGTTGTTAATTTATTATAAATAAGAGTTCAAATATCTATCACTGAAACATCTAGTTCTGATTAGAGGGCATACTCAATTAAAATTGTTGTGGCAATAACGTTTGTAAATTTGTGGGACTTAACTTACAGGAGAGTGGAAAATCTAATTAGATCACTGCCGTACTTTTTTTTAAAAGGACACTGTCTCTTCTTGTTTAACCTAGGACACTAAAGAATAATAGATTCAAATCTACGAATTTTTGAAGCCGAAGGTTATCCTGACATTGTAGTCCTTTTGAAAATTGTTTAAATATATTCGCTTTTTCAAAGGAGCATACAATTTTGAGATCTGCCTGAACAGAAATTTTTTAACGGTCGCAGGATTGTCCGCTATTGTTTACTTTATTCCCATTTAAACCTCTAAATGCAACGTACAACGTTTTTTCAAGACATCAACAATGAAGCAATGCTATAGAAACGCAGCAAGCTAAAAACAACCTTCGACAGCACGCAACGTTATTCCACAGTAAAGACATTAGCGCGTTTTTTAGAGGCAAAATCGGCTAAATAACTGTAACGATATTTCTCCATAGAACAGACTACATAGAACAGATACGACCTGTCAACATACTTATTTCTGTCACCTTTTCAATTATTGCACACAGTTATACTATCCAGCACAATACTGTTGTGCGGGAAGGTATTGCAGCCCCGTAAAATCAGCCATAAAATTGCCGACTATGATAAATAAAAATTATTATTTTTTATATAGTATTCCATTCACTAAACTAGTGTTAGATATTTTTTTAATTTTTTAACTATACTATTTCAGATATAATTAACATTATTATATATTTTACCTATACATGATACCCCTCATCCCGCTTATCACCTACCTCTGGGGACTTTTAGTATAATTAATATTATTTATTACATGGAACATCAAAGTTGAATATTGAGTTGTGTAGCACTTTTTATCTGATTTTAATTAATATTTCTGAAAAAAATACAAAATATTATTTAAAGCCTCGTTTTAAATGACTGATTTTAACCCTTACATTCCTCACAAATGAGAAGTTGAAACATGAACAAGACACTCTTATGAATAACTATTCGAATATTAAAAACTTATTTTTACTTGAGGTAACCATGATGGCATAGAAGGATCAATACAATTAGGAATGATGAATTAATTGCCACTTCTATTGGAATTATTTTATTAGAAAACTAGTTTCGAATGCTAAACATTGATCTTCAGTTCTAAATCATGCAACATTTTTTCAACACATTAGTACTATGTTGCATGGATTACATACACTAAATATATTTTAGAATATAAAGCGTACACATATAATTCATTGTGGTGAATGTTGTGTAGTGTTTAGCATGAGTTGTTGTTAATCCAATTCATAGGATGGGGAGTTAATCTCGTTCTCGCCTCCAATGGGTACCCTTCAGCTCAAATTCTATTTCGAAACTTCTGTTTAAGCTGATCAGGGCATCCAGCGGAGTTAAGTTCTTCGCTATGCCAATCCTAATACCTCCTAGTGTATTCGAAAATATAATCGTGATGTTGAATATTCTATGAGCGTTGGCCAAGAACGATACTTTCAATTAATTGTTGTTTGAAATTATAAAGTTATAAAACATTAATAGCAGCTTAAATAATAATGGAAATAAGGTTGGAAGAATGGGTAGCTTATGGAGTTAAGATCTGGACATTAACCGGGCCCATGATGGAGCTCTATTGAATTTTTTTTTATTGAAATCTATGTATACTTTATTAGTAATTATAACTAACCAACCACATTATAAAATATGACATTGCTATGTACGTCCGGATCTGTCACGTCCGAGTCAGCATTAATCTAAAGGGATTCCAGTCAGGACCTACTCGCCTAAAAAATAATAAATATTTTAAGAATAATCAATCATCAATTAATATAATTCTTCTCGCAATGGTTTCGTGGGGAGAGATAATCTAGGTAATTATAAAAGAAAGTACCTAAGCTACAGAAATCAATTGGCTGAGTGGTATTAATAGCGATTTACATTAAAAGCAAAGTATATTCAAACTAAAGTTGACATACAGAATTACAACTAGAAGTGTGCATCATTTCTTAACCTAGTATCTTACTTGGTAAAAAAATAAACTAAGTCAAAACTAATCTTGATAAGTGAGAGGTGCTATTATGTGGGTAAGGCGTCGTCGGTGGAAGTCATGGTATCAGATCGGTGAAGTGTCATAAGGGGATAACAAATTCAACTCGGCTACATCATGGTAAGAGCGGGAACAGCTAGACAGACAAAACAGGCCAGTTCAAAAGCACATGCCGGACAGACAGCAACAAGCCCAGATGAGACCATCAGAAACCCTAGGTTGGACACCAATACGCCTGATTTCTTAGTATTTTGTTGGTGGAAGGGAAATGTTTATCCATAATCTTATAAATTAGAGATAGATACTTAAAAATTCTCCTTTGTGAACGGCCCCTCCTTTGAAAAAAAATATAATATAATAGAAAATAAAATAATATTATACATTATAATATACAGTAGAGCGTCGAAAATCCGAATTAATTGGGGCCATAGGTAGTTCGGATTTGCGAACATAATCTAAAAATGCTGCTTAGACCCACAATTAAAAATACAGTTCTGAAATACAGTACAGGAAATAAAAACAATAATTTTTATGTACTTTCATACGTATATCATGTACATTACCTCCTTAGTTGGTTTATTAAAGAAATATGTTGAGTACATAGAATGAAAACGAACAGTGCACTGAATAGTTACAGTAGACAAAAAGAAACACTCGAAACTTAACTGTAAAAAATCACTTACATATTTGTATCTCTTTTACATTAAAAAAGTTTCTGATTTTTCTTTGGGTTTGCATCGATACTCGTTTTCTGCCAGCCAAGCCCTTCTTCACTTAAGTAGCAAGGGCTTAACTTGACTGCATTCTGGCTGTGTTTCGTTCCAAGTTATCACTGTATCTAACGCCGTAAAAGCTCCAGAATGTGAAGGAACTGTGTCGTCGTCTGCTGGTTCTTCTTCACTATCACTGCCTTCATTTATATTTATAATTCTTGAACTGAGGTTGCAATATCGTTATCTCCCAGGATCTCTTTTACTTCAATTCCGTACTTTAATACCCCCCGACAACAGTTTGGCCCTCAAAATTATAAAACGTCCGTTGTTTCTGCGCTAATTAAATATTCAAAAAAATCCTCAGAGGCGTTCGGGTTTTTGACGTTTCGGATTTTTGAAGTTAGGATTTTTGACGTTCTACTGTAACATAAAATAAAATTATATAATATAATAGAAAACAAATGTATATACAGTATGAGTATCTTTTTTTTTTTTTTTATAGGAGTTTTCCACTAATGTGGTTTTCCTTCCCCTAAATATCCCTCAGGATCCTTCTCCAACCTTCCCTGTCCAAGGCCTGTTCCTCTGTTATGCCATGTCCCATCAGGCTTTCTTCAACTCCGTCTCTCCACCTCACTCTGGGTCTTCCCCTTCTCCGTCTTCCATCCACTTCCATGTCCATAATCTTCTTCGGTAATCTTCCTGGAGGCATTCTTCTCACATGCCCGAACCAGCTGAGTCTTTTTTTCCTTAATGGTCGATAGGATATTCCTATTTATCCCCATCATTTCTCGGATATCTTCGTTTCTAATTCTTTCTCGTCTGGATTTCCTCGCTGCTCTTCTCCAGAAGTCCATCTCAGCTGCTAGTAGTCTTTTCCGTTGCCTCACATTGATTACCCATGTCTCAGATGCATATGTCGTTATAGATTCGAATATTGATTTATATATTAGGATCTTAGTACTGGGTTGTATATTTGAGCTCCAGAGAACACCATTTAGCATTGCTGTGACTTTCCTTCCTTCTCCTATTCTTCGTTCAATATCGCTGGTGGAAGTGCCTTCATTATTAAACGTTGATCCCAGATATTTAAACTTTTCTACTGTTTTGATACCTTTTTCAATTGGCAAGGTATCTGTCGAGGTGCCAAGATGCTCTGTTTTATTATAATTAATATTCATACCCCATTTTCCATATGACTCTTCAACTCTCCTGAGCATGTAGTTAATGTCATCTCTATCTTGGGCCAAGATTACCTGGTCATCAGCAAACATAAGGTTATTGATGTACGCTTCTCCCCCAATCCCTATACCCATCCTCTCGCATTTTCTCATCCACTCTCTGAGAGCGACGTCTATATAGATTTTAAAAAGGGTTGGAGAAAGGCAGCATCCCTGTAGTAGTCCTTTCGAGGTTTGAAATTCTCCAGAAAGTTTCGACCCCGTTTTCACTTGGCATGTATTTCTGTGGTACATTTCCTTTATAATGTTTACCATGTCTTCCGCAATATTAGCCTCTTTCAGAGCTTCCCATAATTTCTTTCTAGGAACCGAGTCGTACGCCTTTTTCAGGTCAATGAATAGACATTCCACATCTTTCGATTTCTCCAGATGCTTTTCGAAGATTTGTCTTATTACAAAAATGTGGTCTATGCATGATCTTCCCGCGGTGAATCCACCTTGGTTTTCTGTACCTTCATATTCCTTTTCTATCCTATTCTTAACGATTCTACCCAGGACCTTCATACAGGGATTCGTCACGCATATTCCTCTATAATTTGTACATATCTTTTTATTACCTTTCTTGTATATCGGGCATAGATACCCTAATTTCATTTCTTCCGGTATTTTATCTCCAGCTAAGATCCTGTTTATCATGGTTGTGAGAAGTAATGTGATTTTTTCTCCACCATATTTCAAGAGTTCCATAGGTATTCCACCAGGTCCTGGCGCTTTCCCATTCTTCCCCTCCTTTAAAGCTTCTTTTATATCTTCATTGGATATTTGCCAGGTTGTACCTCTGTGTTGGTGCTCGGTTTCCTCTTCAAACTCCTGTCTATCTTCCTGTAACAAATTCTCAAAGTATTCCTGCCATTCCCGATTACTTATTAATTGTAGATTGGTTTTATGCGTTGTCTGTTTCCTCAGTGTCTTTAGGGCATTCCAAGCTTCATTGGATTTCTTATATCCTAATTGTGCATTAATATTTGCACACATTGTTTCCCATGTTTTATTTTTTGCCTTTCTTATTTCGTAGTTAAGGGTCCTCTTTATTGAGGTATATTTATTTTTACTATCACTGTCTTTTTTTGAGAGCCATTTGAGGTATGCTTTTTTTTTCTCTTTTATAAGTAGCATTATCTCCTCACTCATCCAATTATTTGTTTTTTTTTGTTGGTGTTCCTCTTCTCCTAGGACTTCGGTGGCTACTTTATCGGCCGTTAGCATGATGTGTTTATATATTTCTTCCGCATCGCCGTCAAAGTTCTCCTCAAGTGCGTGGTTCATTCTTCGTTCATATAGCCAGCGTATTGATTCTTCTTGTAGCAGTCCAATTTTATATTTTTTTTTTTGCGTTATTCTTCTTTCCTCCTGTTGCTCTCGATGTCCGGTATCTTTTCGATTTCCTCTCCAAGGCCATTCCGTTTTCCCCTTAACTAGAAAGTGGTCTGAGCCACACTCAGCTCCTCTATATACCTGAACATTATTAATTTTTATGGAGCTATTTTGTCTCATTATAATGTAGTCTATCATGGACCTAAGGTTCCGTGTGTTTTGTGTCCAGGTGAATCTGTGGATGTTTTTGTGTTGAAAGAAGGTGTTCATTATAGCAAGTTCAAACTCCTCACATATTTCTCTAAGAGTATTTCCATTGTCATTTCCACAATCCTCAGCATATCCTCCCACCACCTTACTTCCAGTTTCCCTCTTTATTCTGGAATTCATATCTCCCATCAGAAATATTTCTTTTCTTCTAGGTATCTTCTCCAAAGTATCTCTCAAGTTGTCCCAGAACTCCTCTTTTTCATTCATTAGGCTGTCATCCGTTGGAGCATATACTCCTATAATAACGATTTCTCGTCCTAGTATTTTCATTTCTACTGATATCATTCTGGAACTTATGAAATCCCATGTTGTAATCTGATTTCTGAGTTTTTTATGTACTAGAATCGAGACCCCAGCCTTTGCCCGGGTTGATTTATCCACTCCACTCCATAAGTGAAGGTATTCCCCGAACTCCTCCTCTCCATTACCCTTCCTTTTTGTTTCAGATAGTGCCACCACTTCCAATCCGTATTTCAAAAGTTCATCCGGCAGAATATCTATCTTGGTTGAAATTCCTTGAATATTCCAGCATCCGAAGTTGATTATCCGTTTCCGTTTCCTTTGTCTGTACCCGTGTGACTGTCCGATTGTCCGAGGCTTATTTTTAGGTCTTTTAGCATTTTACATTTTTTTTCTCTGGTTGAGGAGCTAGCCCAACGCAGAAACCTCCAAAGTGGAGGGTGGGTTTCTGGTTTTAGCCTTCTCAGTAAGCACCTAGCCTGCCCAAAGAGAAGTATCCACCCCGCACGACGAGGACGTACCAGAAACCATGTAGTCCCTTTCGCTTCCCCCACCACTGGGGCTGGCAGTATAGGTGGGTTTCACTACTATCAGAGAAGGTGACTCTGTTTAGGGACTACGTAGCGGGGTATGAGTATCTCTTAGTGTTAAAAAAAAATTGGGTGAAACTAGATCAAAAATGTAGCTAAATGCTGCAAATCTCATCTTTCTATTCCAATCCGTTGCTGATATACGATAAATCAAAGACTTTTTTGAGGAAATCACGTTTTTTTTTTTTTTTTCCCATAAAAACTGTAATATCTCCATTTTGTCTAAATATTTTTCAAATTTTGGCTACATTTTCGGATTTAGCATTAAATTTCCTATAAGAACAGAGTACACGTAACCTTGAATTTTACAAACTTGGTATCTAAAGAACAGCTTGATCTTCACCTTATTTGGGGAAGTCACAATGTCTTATTTACTTCAACGCTCACCGTTTTTCGTAAAAACTATCCACAAAACGTGGAATCTCACAAAAACTTGCAAATTTAATCGGCTTTCGAATGATATGTTAAACGTAATGATTTTGTTTCAATTTCATGGAGATATTTACTTTTGAAACCGAAAAAACATGGTGTTCTCATTTGGCATACAAATCGGTTACTTGGTAAATAAAACATTATGACATCCCTTAATGGAAATGTGCATTTTAAACATATTAACTTTTCATTGGAATAAAATGCAAAGAAAAAAATTATTGTTTAATAGAAAATAAAGGAAAACTGTCAATAAAGTGACACCAGATCAGAGGATCTTATGTTATTACATTTATTTATTTATTTTATCATTTAGGATTTATTTTATTAGGTTTAAAATCCAGTGATAATTATACTTAATTTTGCCGTTAGCTTCTGAATGCAGATTGTGTCTAAGAATATTACTTTTTGAAGTGAAATTTATGGACAGATGAGTCTGTTTTTACAGGGGATGGCATTTCTACCCATCCATGTAAAACGTTGGTTTATATTTGTATTGCTTTCGAATAATGTGGAGGAGCTCCGTGGTGTTGGAAAATCATATTTTGCCAAACTTTAGGTGGAATATCGTGATGAAGTTGGGGTAGGATATTTTGTAACAAATCTTAGTAATTTTATCATTCAATCTGTTGGGCAAGCTATGATTTTTCAACGCTATTCGACAGCAATACAAATAGGAATAAACCAACGAAACTCCACATAGAATGGTAGAAATGCCATCCCCTTTAAAAACAGACTCATCTGCCCATAAAATTCACTTCAAAAAGTAGTATTCTTAGACACAATCTGCATTCAGAAGCTAACGGCAAAATTAAGGTATATGTTCATTATCACTTGCGTTAAACATTACATTGAAAAACTAATAAAATAAATCCTAAATAATAATATTAAAAAATAAATGTAATAACATAAGATCCTCTGATCTGGTATCACTTTATTGACAGTTTTCCTTTATTTTCTATTAAACAATAATTTTTTTTCTTTGCTTTTATTCCAATGAAGAGTCTATTATGTTTAAAATGCACATTTCCATTTAGGGATTGTCATAATGTTTTATTTACCCAAGTAACTGATTTGTATACCATATAAGAACACCATGTTTTTTCGGTTTCAAAAGTAAATATCACCATGAAATTGAAACCAAATCATTACGTTTAACATATCATTCGAAAGCTGATTAAATTTGCAAGTTTTTGTAAGATTCCACGTTTTGTGGATAGTTTTAACGAAAAACGGTGAGCGTTGAAGTAAATAAGACATTGTGACTTCCCCAAATAAGGTGAAGATCAAGCTGTTCTTTAGATTCCAAGTTTGTAAAATTCACGTGTACTCTGTTCTTATAGAAAATTTAATGCTAAATTCCAAAATGTGGCCAAAATTTGAAAAATATTTAGACAAAATGGAGATAATACAGTTTTATGGGAAAAAACGTGATTTCCTCCAAAAAGTCTTTGATTTATCGAATATCTGAAATGGATTGAAATAGAAAGGTGGAATTCGCGGCATTTAGCTACATTTTTGATCTAGTTTAACCTATTTTTTTTTTTACACTAAGAGATACTCACCCTGTATAACGCAATAAAATTATCAACACACTTATTGTATATTCACAACAAATCAACTGGTTTTATAATCTTTCTTTATTTATTTAATAACTATTTAATTGTTTAGAAAACATAAAAAATCGTAAATTTCTATTGACGGGTGATATAAAAGTAACAAAAAAAAAAAATCTATATTTGCGTTCATTCATACAAACTCAAGTACGAAACAATTTGGACATTAAGAACATTCGAACTGTAGAAAACAAAAATGTAACAATGTGAGGAGAAAATTTTATCAATTGGATAGGCAGGCCATTAGAGCGGTATCGTACCCGAACCCTTGCAATCATTTGTTAGAGTGAGCGCTGAGTGGAGGCTCAAATGTTCAATGATTTGTTCCGAATCAATTATCGCCTTGCCGAGGAAATTAATGACAGCGGAGTTTTTTGCCACTCTGCTCTGTGGTGGCTGCCTCGTAACAGGAACAACAGTCCCTAATGGATATCCAAGCAAATAGTTTTTACGAAAAATCTTAAAAAACAGTTCTGGAGACGCTCAAAAATCAATATGATTCGTAAAAATCAAATTAGAGCATACTACATTGGTTTCTTATATAAAACAGTATATAGTAAGCTCTGACATTGAATATAACGATTTCTCAGATCCCAAAAAATATGCAAAACGTCTACGGCTATTGAGGCGTAGAATTTCAAACATAGTCCCATTTCCAGATTTTTTTATTTATAAGTTTTTTACTGGGTCATCTTTAGGTGGAAGGACTCTTCATCCTTATACGTTTAAATTTATCGAATAGCTGTGATTTTTTGTCAAAAATTGACTTGGCTGGATTTGGAATTACTCGCCTCACTTATAGAGACATATCCTTACTTTCAAACCCTTGTAAAGCACTGTCCAAATTAGCGTTTCTTCCGTAAAGAAAAGTAGAGGGATTTTTGAAAAGTAAGATCGAAAATTGACCAATATTCTTAATAAGCCTACTTCACACATGCGTGTTACGTCAAAACAAGGGAAAGCATAAAAAGGACGAAACAGTTCTAAAACGCCGATCATAGCGATACTCAAATAACGCGAGCAGAAACAGATTTATAACACGAAACACTGGCCAGGGGCCCTTCCACATATTCGGAAATCTTCGTGTTCCATGTTGTGACATAACACGCATGTGTGGAGCAGGCTTTACTCATCAGCATTCAGAAAGGACGTCTATGTATGTTTAAAATACAGATTGAGTCATTTTTTTTATATTTAAAAGAAGATTATGATAGTATTCATCAGAAAGAGCTGTACAAGGGATTGAGAGCTAAAAATCCCTGAAAAGCTTATCAAAGGTCACTATATAATAAGTGAAATGCTGGGTGCAGATTAAAGGAACAAGGAATTCATATCTAGGAAAGAACTGAGGCAAGAGAATGCATTCGTTTGTCTTCTATTCAATAAAGCTCAAGAGAAGGTTATTAAATATTCAGATATCCAAGGAAGTGAAACGGTATTCAGCTGAACAATGCAACTTTTTGCTTACGCAAATGATATCGACTGAACGTTCCTTCAAGACTGTTTCCGATGGATTCTTAGAACTAGCAAAATCAGCAAGAAAAGTGGGGATGTGAGCATATGTCGTAATGCCAAGTACATGTTTACGGAGGAAATCCCAAGCCTAGTGAAGGGAATCACAATAGCGGAATACTCTATTGAAAAAGTCTCTGAGTTTATCTCGAATCCATTGTTGACCACAACACCTTAATGGATTTCAAAATAAAACAAAGCCGCCAACCGCCGATATTTAAGGAGCCTTGCTTTGTCTAAAGGCACCAAAATTCTCTTATACAAAGCAATTCGGTAAATCTTTTATATGGCTTTGAAATGTGGTCTCTAAAACTTTTTGAGAGAAAGAATCTGCTAAAAATGTCTGTAGTTGTAAAAGTAAACCAGTTATGGACCTTCTGAACAAACTAGATTACCAAGATTTAATTTAAAAAATCAGTGGCCCTGTTTATGAAGCTCAGAAGGTTGAGATGTGTCGGACATGTTGTTCGGATAGCTAAGAGTGATCTGCCAAATGAAATATATATCTGCGTCTTATAAAATGACGCACCTGACAGAGGTGATGTTTGGAATAAGACGCAGAACAAGAACTTTGCAATGAGATAGTGATGGTGTGGCTGGTAATGGTAAGTCCATGTTGGGTGTTAGAAACTGGAGGACAGCAGCACAGTGTTAGAGGGTAAAGGAGGCCAAGACTCGGCATTTAGTTGTTGGTACGACTGACTTAAATATATTTCAAATACAATAAATCCTCAAGGAAGTGGTCAAACTTAAATAGTATCATCCGTTTTTTATCCAATATCGGGAACCTCTCTTTTCTACCTTATAATGCATATAAATACTGCAACAGAATATCTGACCTACTAGCGTGGTATATCTTTTTCATATTTTTTTTTTCTAAAATTTTTAAGGTGATGCTTTTCTCTTTCATGCTCTGTGTAAGTTATCTAACACTTCGTTGGATGACTTTTATTCATGCCGTACCTTCCTAATCAGACTACCTGTTTGAACTAAACAGATAATCTAGTCCTTTAGCTCCTCCTGTAAAATAATCTCTGCTAAGGACAAGACTCAAACAAACTAATTAGACTAATATGTGCTCATCAATAATATCTGTACCTCAGAATCAGAAGAGCGTAAGTCACACTAGGCTAACTTTTAAGGAGGATTACGTAAGTGGACTTACGTTTGTCTGGTTCAATCATAGGTAACGACTTACGTTCTTAAAACTCTTAGAAAATAAAAAAGGCGATTTTTAAGGAACTTAACTAGTTATGGCTTAATGTAATATAAAATTATACATACAATGGTGCAATAATCTTGGACTTAGGCTCTTCCGGTTCTGAGGTACAGACACGAGGCGTCGATTTTCAAATTGCAAGTTAAAATTGTAAAACTTTTCAGGAGATACAAAAAATGGCACATAATGTATGCTATCATTAGTTAAAAATCCTTTACAGACTATAACACAAATGATTTTCTCATCATTCAGGAGTTCCAAAACTGAGTGAAAACCTTATCTTTCAAAGGGGTACCTGGGACCCCTTGATTTATTTATAGTGATTTCTGATTTACAAATTTTTCGAATACATCTTTGTCACAGGTGAGACAGGTGCATGCTATAGTTGCTTTATGTAACTATAATAAAACTATGTACCCTTTTTTTAGATGTTAGAATTTGGATTATTTTCTTCAAATCATTTATCTTTAGCTAGCGAGGATAAGATAAACACAAAGAAAAGTTGTTATTTTTTTTACACAAAATACATATTTTAGTTTTATTGTTTTACAAAATTATAGCAGAGTTAATTTTAAAAAATAGGAATGTGTAATCTGTTTAATTCTGGCAGTCCCACTTCGTATGATTCTGGCAGTCTGGTTTTGTGTTTTGGGGTAGTGCTCGTAATTGGTGGAACAGGATAAGGTGGTGTCTGAATGACTTTGATGCTTAAAGTTGGGGTCAGCTTCGTACCCCCATCACTGTTCCATTCGTTGGGGGTTCATAAACAACTTGTGAATATAAGGAAGGAAGCCTATCCAATGCGTCTTCTGAAGAAAGAAAATGATTGCCAGCGCAAAGTCGTACATAAAAAATTAATGATGTCTGTAAAATACGAATATAAGAAAGCAGCTTTTGAAGACAAAAAAATAGGTTAAATAAATACTTAACAAATTATAATTGGGGTGTCAAATTATCCTCTGGTGTTTTGTTATTGACTATATGAACGAAACTTACGCCAAATATATCAGCAACTTTACTCTGCAACTCTTCGTCCATCGCAAAGTATCATCCATGATACCAAAAGAAAAACATTCATAGAGTAGTAATAAATAATAAAATATTATATTTAAAGGAATTTTCAGCTTCCAGAAGGATTTAGAATTTGTAATTATATTTTTATTTAAAAGAAAAACTGTTGTGAGTACTAGAATAAAACATATAAACTTACGTCTCAGACGCTGGCAGCCGATACTCACGATTCAACACATGGACGGTGAAACATTCAACTTTTGTTTACAAACTTCTTCACTTTTATAAAAACCAGGGACACCAACATGGAACCAATAAACTGTTTTAACAAACATTCTCAACTAACCGCGTAAATTCAAAAATTAATTGTAATAAGGTATCATATATGATACCGCGAGAATAAGGATTAAATTCATCTGCTGTACATTAATAGGCATGTTAGTAAAATAAGCCTAAAAACGACAAAGAGTTTCAAGTCACTTTATTTACGGATAACAAGTTAAACGTTTGTCCGTTTGGAGTTCTAGGTAGCCGATCTGTTGAACACTGATCAGTGGATTCGTTTGAATTTTTAAAAAAATAAAAAATATTGTAATTCCTCCGATAAAAATTATTAGTATTAAATCCACGTAAAAAATTCAATTTAGTAAATTTCAAAACAAGTATTACACTAGTTTTTTTGAAAAAAAAAATTAAAGAAAAATATATTTTAACCTACTTTACTCATTGAAGCATATTTATTTCATTATACATGAAATTTGAATTTCCTTCAACGAATAGATCACTCAAAAAAATTAGTTTTTCTCTTGATTATTAGTGAAAATTTTATTAGAATTCATAGGTTCCAGGTTATTAAATAGCCTATTAAAAAGAAATGTAGAAAAATGAAGAAAACATCGAATGGCCTTGTTCGATAATCGCCGAGAAAGACGAAAACTTGATGCGTTATTAATGTGATAGAATCAGGCTAAGCCGCTCCAGCTTCGCAGGGATTTGGACTTGATCGTATATAATGCTCTCTCCTTAGTCTTAGTGCTGTGCTTCGTCGTTATTTCGGCATCACATTATAGTTTAACGTTTAGATATAGTTTATAGGAATTTAAATAATTCCTATAAGATAATATATTTGTCAAATGAATTACCAAAGTAGATACAGTATTATAAAATTTTCCTCGAGTATATTCATGTTATTTTTGTCATATTTTAATAAAAATAAACAGATTTTGTGTGCTTATTACCTTTTTTTTTTAAAATACGTTTAGTGCAGTAGCAGTAGCTAAGTGAATAAGGAAATAGACTACTAAGCCCAGGTTCTAGGTTCTTCTGAATGCTCATGCAAATAATTTCTAATTTATCAGTTTACGTTCAGATTACACACACCAGACTTGAAAGTATACAAATAAATAGGTGTATATTTTATATATCATGCAACTATGATAATAATATTATTATAGTATGTATAAATAATGATTATACAATTAAAAATTATATGTTGTTTTGCAGAAATAATTTTATAAGGATTGACGATACGTTTCAATTTAAAAATATTTATATTGACTATGAAATATATTTAAGGTAGTACAGAATAATCTTATGACAATTTTTTTTGATATTGTCATAATACAGTTTTTATTTTATTATATTATTATCTATGTTCTTAGGGATTAAAAATATGGCAGAGCCGTGAAATGTCATCCTCAAAAATTATCAACCAGATGTTCTACAGTTCCTCAGGGATTGCAGGATCTTTAGTACAATTTGGATAAACTTGAATCCAGAATTTGGTGCCTCTGGCCATGTTGCAGTACGCGGCACCTTAAAATAAATAAATAAATTAATATCTTTATTAATATAACTAATATACTAATTAATTACAACTTTATTAATATAACTAAATAAGATATATTAATATCTTTATTAATATATATTGAATACATATCTAAGTTATTTTTAGTTTTTATTATTTTTTTTTATTTCATTTTTTTCTTTTTTGCTACTCATATACAGGGTGTCTAAAAAGAGTATCGGGTATTTCTAACTTCGATAAAACAACAATTACTTAAAATTAAAAAAAAAAAAGGTTATTGTTAATTATTACAGTATAAAGTGGAAAATTATTTGGATAAGATGATGTTATGCTGCTGGCACTCTTCTAATCGGGAACGAAGATTGGCAATACATAGCTCTCGATATTGCTGCCATTTTTGACCTGATGTTTTCCTTCGATTGCGCCAGGTTCGTCGGATTATTCTCATAGACCTTACGTTTAAGGTATCCAGTTGCAAAATATTCAAATGGACTAAGGTCGGGGTTTCTGGGAGGCCAGTTGATGTTACCCCTACACGAAATGGCTTTATTAGGAAATAATTCGTTAACAGCTTCTATTGCTTGATTTGATGTATGGCAAGTGGCCCCATGTTTTTGAAACCACGTTCTTGAGTTAAAACCTTGAAATTACTGTAACTCTGGACCCTTAACTTTTTGCAGCATATCGTAATAACGGTCACTATTCACATTGAGTAGTTTGCCTCGTCGATCTTCATGGAAATAAGGACCGATGCTTCTAGCAGAAATAGCGGCCCAAACAAGGACTTTTTGACGGGGGTCGTTCATGCTTTCGTCTAGGATTTTCCTCTGCCCAGTACCGACAATTCTGTTCATTGACATGACCATTCAGATGGAAGTTTGCTTCATCACTGAAGAGTATGTTATCAACATTGTTGAAGTAGTTTTTGTTTTATCGAAGTAACAAATGCCCGAAACTCTTTTTAGACACCTAAAAACTCAAGAACGTGGTTTCAACAAGATGGGGCCACTTCCCATACATCAAATCAAGCAATGGAAGCTGTTAACGAATTATTCCCTAATAAGGTCATTTAGTGTAGGGGTAACATCAACTGGCCTCCCAGAAGCCCCGACCATAATCCACTTGACTATTTTGCATGGGGATGCCTTAAAAGTAAGGTCTATGAGAATAATCTGCCGCAATTGAAGCAAAACATGAGGTCAGAAATGGCAGCAATATCGAGAGCTATGTGTCAGCACGTGATCGCCAATCTTCGTTCCCAATTAGTAGAGTACCAGCACCATTACGGTCACCATTTAGATAACATTATCTTTTCCAAATAATTTTCCACTTTATATTGTAATAATTAACAATAAACTTTTTTTTTTTTTATTTTAAGTACTCTTTGTTTCATCGAAGTAACAAATACCCGATATTCTTTTTCGACACCCGTAAATTTAAATTAAAATCAATAATGCTCTTATGTTAAAATTTGTTAGTTTTTTTCCTTTTGTAGAAGACTTATGCAGAGCCAGGTTTAGGACTTAGGGCGAAAGGTGTAGGGTTGAGGCTGAGATTAACACCGACAGGCAGGGCCATTGTCCAAACAAATATTAGTGTTGGTGAAGTTTGGTCCCTGTTTATGAGCTAACTGCCTCAGTCCTCGGCTAGGGCATCTCTCCTCTAGCTCAACAGAATAATAGAGCTCTCCTGTTTTTACCCACAGCCTTTACTCTCTTCTTATCTAACATATATATTACTATATTATAAACAAGTTAATATATTATATTCAACTACTTGGCCGATTTCAACAAACAGTTAATACTTGTTAGATACGTAAGATAGTCTGAGATTCAGTCACGTGCAGTGGAAAAAAACATAAAATGAAATATCGAATTTTCTACCTGCTTTACAAGCCTTCATCGCTACAAGGCAATCTTCACAAAACATAGACCACTCATAGACCAGCATATCATTTTAAACGCAGAAGACATCGCTTGGTATAAATCAATAAAATACTTAGGTTTGACAATGGACGAATCCTGAGCAAACTTATTATGTATAAAACAGTAATCCGAGCACAAATAACATATGCTTCACCTGTGTGGAGCTTAGCTTAATAAATATATTGGAAAGGGTTCAAAACATTTGCATGAGGATCATCAATGATTATCCTCTTTACATTAAAATATCAACCATGTTCCACGACCTAAACCTATTCCCTCTAAAACAGTATGTCTTCAAACAAATCAAAGCATACTTTGCAAAAAAAAAATTCAGAAAACTACCTAGTAAAACAAATGAGAAAATATGATGAAAATTCCCTCAAAAGATACACGCACAAAATAACTAAACATGTACTCTTAACACAAATCACTCAAATGTTATATAAACATATAGTCATAATGTGTGTATGCTAGTTATTATATATTGATTATTTACATTTATTGTTTTGTATTTAATTATTAATTTCTATTTAATTTTTATTCTGTATTATACATTTATTTCTTATTTTTTTTTTTTTTTTTTTTTTTTTTTTTTTTAGGATTTCATTCTCCCATATTTTTGCTACTGTCTACAGATAATCTTTAAAGGATAAAACTATGTTAATCATGTAGAGGACTTTAGACCGGCACATGTATACTAAATGATTTGTAATTGTAAAAATCAATAAAATCAATAAAACCTTAATATTATTATTATTATTATTATTATTATTATATCATGGCGATAAATAATAAAACTAAACAAAATGTAACTAAGAAGAGTTATAAATAAAATTGGAACAACTAAATATAATAAAAAACTATGGCCATATTAAAAACATGGTACATACTGTTTAAAAAAAACAAAAACAAAAAAAAAAAACAACGAAAAACATAAGTATAATTAAATTTTTAGAAACCTCTCAAATATAAATTTTAATCCATTTTGTTTTATTACTAAGCCATTTGGAATAATAATATTTTAAAAGATAATTAAATACACTAATCGTATATTTTACTCCATGATCATCGTTAAAATTTATTCCGAATATAGCAATACCTGGCAAATGGATTTGAAAAAATAGAATATACGGATACTTCACACCCCTTTATACATTTCGTTGTATTATATTTCAATACAACTCTCCGATAAAGCTTTGAGTGGCTTTCATCTAATACGTCTCATGTTTAGTTTTAAAATTTAAAATTCTCATGGCGCATTATATTCTAGTCAAATAGTACTCGTAATTAAAAACAGGCGGTTTTGGAAAGTGATTACGATTTTTTTTTTTTTAACAGTTTAGTATAGTTCTTGTGGTAATAAAACCGATTTTAGATTTTTCTGACTACCTTAGTATCCAACTGGACAAAATAGCCTAATTGAAACCTACATACAAAACTAAAACAACAAGAAATGACCCGTTATTGATTTTTTCAACATTTACTAAACAAACGCTCAAACTGTTCGATTAATTAAGAGAAACTCATTTGCATCATATTAATTAGATTTATTTAGACATACGGAGTTGAGTTTTGGGACTCCACTGTACCATCCAATATGTCTCATATCCAATCCTTACAATCCAATATCTTTTGAAAAATTTTTAATGTTAGTAAAGTTACTTTATCACAAATAAACTTATCCAAAAGATAATGATATACTATATGTTGTTGAATTAACTCAAAAAAGATACCTAACCTCTCATAGTTTTACTCCATAACCATTCGAATCCACATGTATCTCAAGATGCTTCAAACTTTATACCAGAAATCTGTAAAAAAGATGGCCTTCCAATATTAAACTTTTATAAGTGCTACCAATGAGTAATTGCTTTGCAAGCAATTGACATGCCATTTTGCGCATTATCATCATGTTTATTAGATGTGTTGTAAAATTTAATAAATATAAAATTTAAAAAAAATCCTTTCAGTGGCAAACCAAAATATTACTATGTATTTGAGTTGTACTTTTAATATTAACCATAAGAATATTTGCGGTGTTAAGCAGTTGAGCCATTGACGAAGAAGAGTTTTTAGGGTCCAATCTCTTATTTTTAATATTTTAGGTAAGCAGTTAAATTGATCATTTTCTTCACCGAACTGAGTTAGCTTCCAACTTCCAAACTGCCAAGAAATCAGTAGACATATTGATAGACTTATTGGAGTGGGGGCGATAGTTATATAAAAGGCCGGAAAAGATTCTTTCTTCTTGTTCTTGTCCTATCCTGATCTGTCCCTGTAACAAGTAAGTATATATGTATAAGCTTGGCTAAGAAATGATTTTTACATCTAAATGGAATTTCATGTATCAACCTTTGTTTTAATATATATTGTTTTTAATTTCAATGGCTTTTAATGGCACTCGTCGAATCTATTCATTTCTTCTATTATTACCTTGGGTAGTTGACCTCGCGCAAACCTCTGGAGAAGAACTTATTAATAAATCAATTATTCTAAAATAAATTTTTTTATAATTGGTCAGGCAAGTAGGTCCTGACTGGCATCCCTTTAGATTAATCTGATCTGAGAATCTGGACACAAAAGAGCGGACGGACATAGCAAGCCCATTTCTTTTTTTTTTCGAAGATGACGCTTTTGTACAAAATAAAATAAAACACACCGAAAACTCCTTGTATGTCAAGTTTGATTTTATATAACGCAGTATGTGCAACTTTTTCTGACGTCTAGCCTAATTGTCGAAAACGCCACACCTTCCCAATACAATTCGAAGAATAGTTAGTTTGATTAGGTTCCTAAATGCCAACAGTTTAACAGAAGAATACCTTCTGCACATAAAAGATACTTCTTATTTAAAAAAAAAAAAAACTTATCTACATTTCTTTATCGGTTTAGTAATTTATTAGAAGATGTTACATTCTAAACTGGCAGATCAATCTAGAACCCCATCAGGTAACTGTCACTCAAAAAAGAAGAAGTAATCTCAGTTTGACCTAAAATCCAGATAGCCTCAAAATAGAAAAGTATAATGGGAGTCACCAACTGTGTCTAAATCCATTCTATCTCTGACATTGTCATAGACATTCTCTGATTCTCTTTATCCCTATCTCTCGCCCTATTTCTCTCTCTCTTCGTAATGACTGATTTAGAAACGTTCGTGTTTCGTCTTATATATATTCCTTCTGAAATTCCTATTTCCATTATTCATCAGCCGGATAAATTGGTTTTGTAGGAAGAAAAAAATGAAGAGAAGAAAGAAAGAAGTTATTTGCTTTTCTCATTTTGCTTGCCATGATTAGATTCACCTCAATTGAAATTTTAGCGATTCTGATTCACTGATCCTTCTTGGATTTCATGTTATTACGAGGCATTTTAAAGTATGTTTAGCTTATCTTAGGTGATGCTCTCAGTAATTTATTAAAAGACTGATTTCGAATTTAAAACATTCATCATCAGTTCTAAAAACTTACAAATATTTCAAAACACCAGCATCTCCTTACATAAATTAAATTATATTATATTAATTTTTTTTGAAATGATAGAAAAGAAATAAGATATATTGGTACTCATCTAAAGGGCTTCTGAAATAAATCAGGACATAAAGCATACTAAGTGTAAAGATATGAAAGAGGGATTTGAGTAGTTATGTTAACACGTATTGATCTCTACGTTTATTAGTCAGGTAGGTAGGTAATCAGTTACTGACCATTTACCAAGCTAATAAATGTAGGGATCAAAGCGTATTGACGTACCTAGTCAAATCCCCCTTTCGTCTGCTCTAGGTCACGACATAGTTCAAAAGCAATTTCCTTTCGCCTTCTTAGGTAAGTATCAAAATTTTTGCTTTTTTATCTTACATGTTTAAAAATTTAATATACAAAGTCTGATGTAGGCCGGGAACTTATAGAATGGGAATAATGCCGGGAATATTTCTTTGGCCCGGGAAGATTCCCAAAAATTGAGAATTTATGAAACTTCTTAGATTTTAAATGTTTAAATGTTTAAACATTTAACAGAACTAAAACAAGTCCAAGAATTATCATTTCATGCAATTATTTCCGGTATGAACAGTATCCTGGAAATTTATAAAACTAAACTAAATGGATTTTGATTCCTAAACCATTATTGAAAACGCAAGCATTTAAAAACCATGCATGTTTTAACTAGCAATTTCTCCTTGGAACTCATGTCGAAACGTCCTAGGTCTAAAATACTCAAAAACTACCTATGTTTATAAATTTCCTGTTTCTTTATATTTTTTCAACTTCATTATTTGTAATTGTAAGGCCATACTATTTAATACATCAAAGTTTTAATAAACAAGAGGGGAATAAAAGCTTAATATAATATTTACTCAATTCTTTGATCTTCAAAACATTGCAAACCTTTTAGAGTGGCAGGGACTAGGAGACCTAGAAAACATTTTACATTCTAGTTATTTTTCTGATGTTTGTATTCAATCAATAATAATACTTTTGAAACATATTTATTCATTTATTTACTTTTTTGGTGCCGTGTACCGCCGCAGAAAACACGAAGATGCTCTACAGTGATAACAATTATACCGGAAAAAATTTACCGCGGCGACACTGGTACCGCCAACTTCACGTTTTTTCTCCGCACAAGTCGATCGATCCACTTCCGAATGAAGCAGGTAGAGAAGAATGGGAAGAATAGTTTTTTAATTACGGAAAATATCTGAAATCATCAACCTATACCAAGAAGAAGACGAACGAAAAATAAATCATTTATTTTTTTAGATAGGAAAATTTGCATATGGTTCACTAAGAAACAAACAACTTACAACAAATCGGTAACTTTTTAAGATTTATTTTGACCCCAAAAAAAAAAAAAAAAAAAAAAAAAAAAAAAAAAATAACACCTAGCTATGAAAAGTACTAGTTGTTCACAAGAAAAACAAGACAGAAGGTACCTGTATATGTGTATCTTTATCAGTAATTATAACAAAAATGCAAAAAAGTTGTTAGATTTAACACTGAGAAATCATATAAAATTAAAAATGACCACCGATTAGACGGGGATATCTGGTAGAGCAAAATGAGCTTCCTAGGAAATTCATAATAGAAAATGATGCTGGAATATTTATTTAAAAAACCAAGAAGCACATAATGTTATCAACTAATAATCAAAGGTATATTGCAAGGGGAGAAAATAGTACCAGGTCATCCCTTGGTTAGACTCCTAGAAGATTGAAAAATATAAGAGTGTTTGTGTTTTATTTTATCGTACAATTACCATATTGACCTATTAATTTGAGCGATCTCGCTTTAAAAATTATAAATTCCCAGGAATTTTATTTAATTATAATTTGATTTTAAAATATATTTCAGATTTTGAGTTTGATTTAACCATATAATTACTGCTTCTGACAATTGATTTACCGTTTTTTTGAGCTATCTTGCCAATTAATCATAAATTTATGAATTTTGGGAATATTTCCTCTATCTTAAATTCCAGGGAATTTTACATCACTATAAGTAGCTAAGTGCTGATATTTTGACATTTCTCGCACGTATTTTAGAACAGATGGTAAATCCTTATCTTATTAGATTTTTAAAAATTTAAGACAAGAAATAGAATATGTTGGTACTAACCAAAGGAGACGAAAAGTAAATGACTTCTGAAAGATGTCAAGGCCTGGAGTGGACTAAATATGCAAATGAGAAAGGTCATATCCACACCTGTCAACGGATCATATAATTTTTACTACAATTCCAACAAGCTATATTAGTGATAACGCAAAGAAGATTATCAACGACTATCAGTATAGTTTTGGACGAAACCGTTTAACTAAAACTAGTTTTAGATTAGAAATTAGATTACTAAGTCCTACTTCATTTCTTTCATTTTGATTCCCCAAGGTATTACAATTTAATTGATTCAAAAAGCAGTTTGATATAATAATGCAGTTAGTCCAGTTAAAATGTGCATGTGAGAAATATTTAATAGAGTCCAAACCAGTTCTTTTTATTGGTTTGATACTGGGAGATTCTCTTTTACAAATTTTATTCCATTCAACGAAATTCAATGAATAAAGAACAGATTTGGAGCAGATCGATTCCAATAAATTAGATAAATATGACAACAGTTGGACATTATTTTGTCAATAGAGACATGATATGTTTTTAATAAAGGTAAAATGTATGATAGCTCGAAAGCTGTGTATAAGAATATAATAACACTAAAAATCGGTTTGAGCATTCTATTTTCCCTGTATGTATATCTAACATGTTCGGGAAAAAAAAATGCAATATGGGTAGTGCTTTCCAATCTAGGAAGAAAAGGCAACAAAGTGGGTTTAGACAAGAGAATGAAATGATGTAAAACAAATATGTACCAGTGATCACTATGAAACCCGTGTAGCCGAGAGGCAAGGAAGGGAGATAAATGAATAAATAATTAGATCAAAAAGACAATAGAGAACAGACATCTTTAAAAACATTAAAATAAATAAATTGTTTTTATTGTAAAGTAATATACGTAAAAAATAATGAAACAATCGTAGATCCAAGGTTGCAAATATAAAAGGAATATATAAAAGAATAAATATCAATATTGTGCTAAAATATATATAACGTCGAAACCTTGTAAAGGTTATATTTATTTTAAATATTTTTTAAATATATAGACAAATCAACTGAAATAATATTGTGAATGAGATTTTTTTATGAAAAAAAACTGTATAAAAATATACCCGTATTGAAATAAATAGAAATATAACATATTGCCCAGGCCTTTAATAACAGTCTTTATAAAGGTGTAACTGATTTTATATCCATTTTTTCTAGACAATATTTATGCTGCATGTGCATTTTTGTATGTAGCACAAGCATTTGAAATGATGTGGCAATTACTTTTTTGTCCGTCGAAAAATATTCTTCTTGCCTATTATTTTACTCTTAATCTTTTCTCTCTGTATAAGGCGATAAGGCGAAATGTCTCTTCTGTTTATTCAGTGAAAGACGGAGTACCGCAGGGGTCAATACTAGCTCCGCTGTTATGCCTTTACACTTAAAATACGATGATGACCGTACCATTGCTGCACTAACTTTTCAACACCACATTACAATATTACAAGACTTGTTAAAAAAATTCAAAATAAAACTCAATTACAAAAAATCACAGCACATCACTTTTACACTCAAACGTGACTCCAGCCTCACCGACAATCAACCCATTACATATACAAACGATATTCATTACTAAACCTAAGAGAAGAATGATCTCAGGCACACAAGTTAAACAAAAGATTGTCAATTTAAACAATAGAAAAAATCTCGTGTATCCAATCCAACGAAAGCTTTTGACATTAAAACTACGACAGGTTCTAAACACATTCACTTTTTTACTTAAACAGATACGTGCGTCACACAAAAATACGGGAATGCGAAAAATACGTGACTTGAAAAAGTACAAATATGCTTCAGACGCCTCGGAGAATTATCGGTAATGGAGTGGGAAGCAAGTTGAGAAACTAACGGATTTGAGTGATAATGGAGCTTGCTATGAAAGGATAGGTATCTGGTGTGGGCTAAATCAGCAACATACGGAACATTGAGATCTTCATGGATAAGTTTATTGGTGACAAAGTAAGGACCATTCAGGATTTTTCGAAGGATTTTGGATTGTAAGGATTGAAGACGAGATGAATTGGATGCTTTAGTGGGGACCCAAAGCTCAACTCCCTACGTCCAAATAGGTCTAATCACAGTCATGTATATGAGTCTTTTGTAATTAATTGGGAGCTTTGAACGTTTGTCTAGTAAATATTGAAGTATTTTGTAACGACGGGCAGTTTCTTGTCGTTTTAGTCTTGAATAAAGAAATTAAAGCGAAAAAACTCTATATCTCCTTTACTGGGAAAAACAATTTTGATCATGGATATATGCTTATCTATAATCTATTTTGTTTTATATCCATTGCGTCCGATAAGGAAACTGTTGGCAAATGTTCTTTCCTAGAGCAATACGAATGCTAGAGTGTGTCAATAAAGACCCAATATAGCTCCTAAACGGTAGGTCTTAGTGACAAATGTTATATTAAAAAAAAAATTCTCCATTCAATTGAATATTCATATCATTTTATTGCATTTGCTGCATAATTTTATTAATTATAAAAAAGTAACACAAATGATAAATAAACTTTGTAAAAGAATACCTCGAATAATATTGTACCGCTAGGCTCCTAGCCACAAAGACCATGGAGGAATAAAGGAACACAAAATGGCAAGTACTGCTTATCAGTGAGGCATAAATTGCGGACAGACTATCCCTCTCCTCCTCCTCTCTTGTTCGTTTAAAATAATCTACAAAGGGCCAGTTTTAATTAAAACTTAGGACCGCAACTATTCAACAATCGCGTTGTAACATTTTCAAGCCTCAACGTTGCAAGCTGTTGTTTCGTTGATTGGCTCCTAATAACCGGCTCCTATCTCCCGCCTCGTTTACTCCTTTTCCCTCTTTCTCTTATCTCCTCCTTTTTCGAAGAACAAAAGGAAATATCAGTAATGCCTCCCTCGGCGTTTCTTTTAAAAGTGGTTGGAAAATTAAGATTTTCATCAGCTGATTTATTTCTCATTATGATTCATGATGAGATCCTAATACTGCGTTTCTGTTATCCTATTTTTTAAACCCATATATATATATATATATATATATATATATATATATATATATATATATATATATATATACATATTTACCGTATACAAGGTGAGTACCTCTTAGTGTAAAAATGAAAATTGGGTAAAACTATATCAAAAATGAAGAAAAATGCCGCTGACCTTACCTTTCTATTTCAATCCGTTGCAAATATACAATAATTCAAAGTCTTTTTTGAAGAAACTACTACTTTTTTTTTTTACCATAAAATCTGTAATATCTCCTTTTTGTTCAAAAATTTTGATCACATTTTCGGACTAAGCATTTAATTTCCTATGAGTACATTTAATCTTGAATTTTACAAACTTGGACCTAAAAAACAGCTTGATCTTCACCTTATTTAGGGATGTTACAATGTCTTATAATACTTCAACGCCCACCGTTTTTGCTTTATTTTCTATTGAACAAGAATTTTTTTTCTATGCCTTTTATTACAATGAAGAGTTTATTATATTTAAATTGCATCTTTTCATTAAGCGATTATCATAATGTATTATATGCACAAGTAACTGATTTGTGTGCCAAATGAAAACACTGAAAAGAAACTGGATGAGGGACCTACTTAAATAAAAGTAAACCAGAGACAAGGAAGGGGTGCCACTGGGAATAATTACATAATTCAAAGAGATGAATGTTTATAATTAGAAAATATTTTACACTTTAATAGCGTAGAAAACGTAAACAACATTTTACTATTCATTTTAAATACTTGCTAAAAATAATTGGTTTCTTTAATTTATTTCATTTGGTTCATTCTTTGAAATTACTGGGTTTTTTTTTTTTTTTTTTTTTTGGTTTTTTTATATTGGATATTGTTGTCATTAAAATCACTACTAATTATTATGTCTTGTAAAAATGAATATTTTTTTTTGTTTGTATAAATCATCATAACTTGTAAGAAAAAACAATTTTTTGTTGATATTATTATGAGATGTCTTTTGTTAGTATTATTTATTATAACATGTTAAAATGTTCTTATGCTTGTATTTATTGTTTATTTGTTATTATGTATTTATTTATTTTTTTAAAAACATAAAACTTAAATGTAATTGGCTAACTCAATTGCCATAAAGTTTGTACTTTAAAGCAATAAAAAAAAAAAAATAAAAAAAATGGTATCTGCTTTGGGACGAACAGAAAAATGTGGAACATCTTTGTGGATAAGTTGATTCGTGAAATAATGAGGAGCATTAAATATTTCGGATTGGAAGGATTGGATACGAGATGAAATACATGGCTTAGTAAAGAATTAAAGCTCAACACCATATGTCAGAAAGGTCTGATTGTAAATGGTTTTATTTTTTATTAATCGGAAGTCTTGAACGTTTGTCTTGTCAATGTTAAAGAAGTCGAAAACGACGAACAATTTCCTGTTGTTTCAGTCTCACATATGGATTCTAATGCGTTTTTCCAGATGGAGTCCTAGGTAGCGGATCTGTTATACTGGGATCAGTGGAATATTATGCAATTTGTATGAACTGAAAAAATTGTTTATTTAACCTCTAATATTTCAAAGTTAAAAAAAGTATTTGGTGATTTTTATTTAGCTGATTTAAAAATTATTATATAGAAATGGCATCGGCAGTTAAGCGTTTTATTTTTAATCATAGTTTTACTGTGTTTCCTTGTAGTAAAGATCTGTATATTTTAATATTACTTATATTACTATAATATGGAAACATGTTTATCGATAAATAGTTGAAAATAAGAATTAGATAAGGCAAGATAAGAAGATAGTGAATTATACTTCTTCTCTTTTAGCCTCTTTTCCAGTATTTTCCCTTTTGTTATTTGAAAGTTGTCAGGGCGAGAAATTGGTCGTATGGACGTCCTGGGACTTATGTGTCTCCGACTTGTTTGACACCTCATGTAAGATATGTAGCCCGTCGGAGGAGAAATATAGAGCTCAAACCTCTATTAATTTTATCCTCTCCTTCCCTCTTCTCCCCTCTATTCCCCTTTCTCTTTCTATATTCCCGATATATTCCCCGTCAGTAATATATTAGGCGATACAGTCCCTGTCTCCTATATTGATGACAAAGAGCTGTAGTAGGTTTGGTTGTATTTCTTATATGCTTTTATTATGTTTTATTATTTTTCTTATTTTTATAAACTAAAACAAGAGAAATATGCTTTTATAGAAAAATCATTATACGAACACGCAAGAGTATTAAAGTAATACACGCAAACAGACTGCAATTAACTTAATTGTAATATTTCTTTAAATATATATTCATGAAGTAGGTTAGCTGACAATGTATAAATAGCGGAGGAAATTCTAGCAGTTTAGCAGAGAGAAACACTTTATTAAGCGGTGATGTCCATTTCAAATGGGTTGCTAAATACACAGCATACTTTATCATATAACTTATACATCTAAAACTCTTTTCTTTATAAATAAATATAGCACAAAAAATTAATTCATTTTACAAAATATTAATTTATTTTTTAATATAAAAATCATTTTTTTGTTTTTTAAATATAATAATCTTGGGGCTCCACTAAACTCAACCTCACTTATTTATCTCGTATCCACTCTTTACAATCCAAAATCCTCCGAAAAATCCTGAATTTTCCTTACTTTGTCACTAATAAACATACATATAAAGATCTTGATGTTACATATGTTGCTGATTTTGCCCAAACCAGATACCTATCCTTTTATAGTAAGCTCCGTAACCACTCAAATCCTCTAATTTTTCAACTTGCTTCCCACACCATTCCCGATAATTTTCCGAGGCGTATGAAAATAAGATGTCCCAGAGACCATTCTAGTGTAGAATTTTTTATTGAAGTGCTACTGATGAGTAGTTCTTTTCAAGTTTTGACATATTACTGAAATAGTTATCAACACATTTACTTAATGTATGAACTTTGTACAGTTGCAAATTTCAATAAATTGATATATAAAATATATATGGGGACCCAATGGCCGAGTGTGATGGAGCGAGGGTCTCAGCGCGCTCGTAACCAGAAGGTCGTGGGTTCAAATCCCATCCCGGCGGGTTAAAATTTATTTCGTGGTTGACCCACAGAATGAATCTAGACCTTCCCACCCAGGCCAGTATAGGAATTCAATGAAAGTCTTGGGCTCAAAAAAAAAAAAAGAAAGTATATATAAATCTGCATGTTAAAATGATCGATCGCATGCTAATTATAAAATTATAATAAAAAAAATTAAAATATTAAAAAGATAACATACAATCTCATAGATTGCTATATAAAATATAAGTATACAAAATAAATATAAATTGAACTCTTCTTTTCTTTTGCGTTGCCCAAAATATCAGTTATTACATATGTAATGGTGGATTATTTCCAGGGTGTCCATTATAATATTTTCCACTAAAACAGCTATTAATTGACCCAGTCCCTATTAACTGAGGTCTCGATCAACCTAACCTTCGATGTTTTTATTAAATTTTATTAAATATTATTGTTTATGTTTTTTAAAAACATTCTGTTGCCGAGCAAAACATTCGGCAATACTTGTTACAGCATTCTTTCGGAAAGGCTGGAGAAAAGGGGATATGGTCTACTAGGAATCGTCATTAATGATTTCTCAGGATTCAGGACTTGCTAGGTTTGAAGGAACTTCGATATCTGTAAGGCAGCACTTATACAACTTTATTCGATTTGATGGTTTTTAGATAATGGAGAGATCGAGCTGATGAAATTTTGGTACTTAAATGGAACGAAATTAGTGATATTTTTGTTTTTAATTTCCTCACATACTCCCAACATCCTGTACCGTTTCTCTCTTATTTTTCCGTTTCTTTCCCTAATGTACTAAGGTGGTTTTGTAATTATCCTGAATATTGTAGCTGCTACAATTAAATGTTGTTTTTTACTGATATACTATGTCCAGATTTCAGTAAGTATAGTTTATTTTTTCTTTAAGCTACGCCAAAAGGGTTTTAACAGTTCAAATACATAATTTAAATTAATGAGAGTAGGGGAGAGGGGACAAAATATGTATTTAAGAACAACCCAGATGAATTTAATCAATTCTAAAATTCAAGTTTCTTACATACTTACTAACATTTTTAAACATTATTGAAAGGTAAAATATATTGTTTTAATGACTGGAGGTGGAAGAAGAGGGTTAAATATGTATTTGAGTACGACTGTGCTAAAATTTTGTGTTTCACTACCCTACTTTTAGCCTTAAACCTTCATTCTTGAGTTCTTGCAAAAGTGTTTTTGATATGACAACTATATACCATTTATACAATTAACGAAAAAAACATTCTTAATCATTTCTTCTTACAATTAGAATGTTTGATAGAGTTCTTAAAACCCAGACGAAAAAAAAAAAAAATACTAGGACATTCTTCAAATCAAATAGGATAACCTTGAACATGAATAACCCAATTTAGTGGGAAATTGTGTCTTTTCTCAGTCCTGCTCTCGTAAAATGAATTTCGGAAATCTTAGACGCGTTATATAAATCACAAAAATTTCCCTCACATCCTTGTATAAAATAAATATATTTTAACTATTAGAACCCTTTACATTCGTTATTGAATAAGTAAGAAATTAGATTATCAAAATTCATTAAAATCGGCTGAGTCGTTCTCAAATGCATATCTAACTCTTTTCCTTTACCCTCTCTAATTAAAACAATATAGTTCAACTGATAACACTCTTTAAAATTGTTATTAATTATTTAAGAAACTTGATTGCCAAATTTCATTAAAATCTCTCTATATATAAAAATATATTAACTGAATTATATTTGTTATCACAGAGATTATTCATGATTAAATTTTGCCCTTAAACTGGTTTAAATGAATAGCGTACATGTTAAATGGTCAGATGATTTTGTCAGAGCTAAAGAAATGGTTCCAGCATGATAGCCAATTATTGACAGAAAAATGAATAAAAGTAGTTGAAAGTCATGGCATTAATTAAAAGATTTGTGTGCAATAGTTTTTATAATGTTAAATCAAAAATATGTTAATGAGTATATTCACAAGGACTTTTTAACAACCCTTTTACAATTAATTGACTTTGTACTGTCGGCTGAGTATTTATTAGAATATTGTGACAATTAATTTTCGTAAAAAAGAGGGGTGAGATGTTGAAAGGCTGTAAATTAAAGCTTTTTTTTTTTTGAATATGAAGAAAAGTGTTAACGAAAAAAATATATAAAAGTCCTCCTACCTATATAATTTTTGTAGAAAAAAATCCCAATTTAAAAGACTTGTATTCTGATTTGTTGGTTTTGTTTTCACCCATTTCAACAAAGAGAAAAGTATTCAGAATAAAACAGAAAGGTTTTTAATTACTGACCGTTTTAAAATAAAAAATACGATTCATGTTCCTCTTTTGAATTCATATTACTGATTTTTTTTTTCCCTAACTTTTTTATACTTTTTTTTTTTTAATCTAGAACTAAATACACGCAAATGAAAACTGTCTGCATTTAACAGAATAATAAGCAAAATAATTATCTTTTCTTTCTTTGTGTAATTTATTTGTTTATCATTGCAGAAGTTTTCTTTGTATATTAAAATTATATTAAACACAAGGGCAGGAAAATTTCATCACAGATGTACTCCCAACTACAACCCATGGATATTACAAAACATTTACTATGTCAACGCTCTAAGCTTCTAATTAATTACAAATATACACTTATTAACAAGATTGTAATCAGTCCTAAATATAAGCAATCAAGCTTTGGAACTTTACTAAACCTTCAAATTCATTTCCTATCCAAAATATTCCGAATAATTCTTTATGCTCCTGACATAGCACCAAACAAACTTGTCCTTAAAAAACACCCTCTTTCTCTTACTGCCACATAAACAGATGACACCCCAAAATTATCTCGTAACACAACAATCGAATTAGCCAATTGTACGTTGCAGCATAGTTTCGACTTGGTAACAGTAAGATTGAAAATAAAAATTAACTTGCCACTGTTCATTTATAGCGACTAAATGTTCCCCACAACTCTTAACAAAGACTTGAAAGCACCTAAAAGAGAGGCTTGCTATTTATATATTTTTTTTCTTTCCCCCTCTTATCTTCATCACTACAAGATATCAGGTCATGAGGAATCTTTAATGCCCTATCAATCACAATAATTCGTCTCACCACCATGTATTAAACGACTATATTTTAACTATTAGCGCCCTTTTAATATGTTATTAAATAAGTAAGAAAGTAGATTATAAAAATCATTAAAATCGGCTGAGTCGCTCTCAAATACATATCTAACCCTTTTCCCCTATTCTCTGTAATTAAAACATTATAGTTTAACTGTTAACACTCTTTAAAATTGTTATTTATTATTTAAGAAACTTGATTAATAAATTTCAATAAAATCTCTAGAAAATATATTAACTGAATCATAATTGTTACCAATGAGATAATTCATGATTAAATTTTGCCCTAAACTGGTTAACCTAAACTAGAACAACTAGACAACATATTCTATACATTATTTACGCAAGAATATCTGCCGGTTGTACGAATTGGGACAAATGTAAATTAAAAATAAGGAGAAAAAAAAATTCATAAAAATTATAGTTTTCCACAAGTGCCCTTAGTTTGGCCCAAACCGGGCAGTTTTATAATGAACTACCTAACCACTCAAGTCTATCAGTCTCTCAACTTTCTTTTCATCCTAATCTCGATAGCACTACGAGTCGAAAATTTATTGAGTTGATACTGAAGGGAGTTTGGGTTTAATAATTATTTTAGAAGAAAAGAATTTTATGCTTTCAATTTTAGAATTATTTAATTAAGTTGTTATTAAAAGAATATATTCAATAACATATATATACACGATGAACAGAATATGTATATATATATATATTATTAACAGAATATATGTACATTCATCAAAGAATATGGCAATAATCAATAATAAAAAATACAATTTATTAAAAAATAAATGCAAACATATTAAATATAAATATAGAATTTTAAGAAATATGAATACCAGCAGTGAATCTTCCAGAATCCTAATAGACTGGCTCCAAGTTTGACTACCTGGAGCGGCAACTTGTTAATTAACCCCCAACGCAAAGTCTTCTCCTTCAGTTGCTTGCCGTCCTTACGAATAGTTTGTGTCAAAGTTAGATAGAATATTCAAAAAAATAAATAAAAGAAGAAATTAGGACGATTTTTAATTTTAATAGAAATATTTTTAACAAAATATTATTTGTGATTGAGATTTTAACATTAATCAACTATAACATTTCAGACTAGTTTTATTAATTTTGCTTTGTCCGGTCCGGCGCTTCCGAATTCGGATCAGTATTAATTTAAAAGGGACACCAATCAGTGCCTACTAGACTACCAAATTGTATTTTTTCTTTCTTTTTTTAAAAAAATCATTTATTGATATTCACAACTGTGTACATACAGGTTGTTCAATATTCGAAGGACACCCCCTTTTTTTTCCACAGTTTTTGAAATTCTGAAACGAAACTCTCAGTCCTAACTATGTCAAATAAAGGTTCTTTTCAGGTTATAGTCTACTCTCCAACCTTCTCCACCGACCCTAACTTTGGACTTCCCAATGGGATGTGGTATTTTTTACGACGGATTTCGATAGAAAATCAAAATTTAAATCGATTTTATACCGATTAATTTTTTTATTCGGGGCTCTGTTTCGTCGCAAATCACGAAAAATCATTTTAAGAATATAAGCAGTCTAAAACTGGGATTGCAAAAATAAAATAAACTTTAAACATTCCTTCTTATTGTTTTTCAGCCATCTCATTCGCTGGTTGTCAAAAATGTATTTGACAGTTATGAATTAAGACAAATGAAGACAAAAAAAAAAAAAAATCTTTGAACAAAAATATGAAATTAAGGCCTTCCCGCGACTGGTACGAAGAGCGGTGAGAACAGGTCGACTTGGAAGGTTTCCCCCGATAGGCTTAAATCGTCGACAAGCCCGTATTAAAACATATCATTTATGTACTGGCTACGGTTGATCATATGGTAAACTGCACTTCAATAGGTTAATGACTTCTACATCAAACGGCTTGGTTGCTTTTTTTCGCCAACTTTTCCGAAAACTGGCGACAATCGGGTCCGATGAAACTAAGAGCATCGTAAGAAGATCTTTGTTTGCGGCCTCTCTTGAACATTTTCTTGTGTTATGTACTCTAAATCGACGGGAATCTTTGTTACGGGCCTCTTGTGCTTCTTCACTCAGCATACCTATTGGCACTAAATGATGACGAATGACCTGAGCACTGTGCTCTAGTATCTTGTGAACAGTCGGAGACATTTCAAACCATGGGTAGAGATTTAACAATATGTTTTTAGTTTCAGCAGCATACTTTTCAAATTTGTCAGCATCGATTTCATATCCCGACGAGAGAGTTTGTAATATAACTCTGAATCTTGTTATTAAAGTTTCATTTATCCCAGTAATAGAGGAGCTGATACTTGAATTTTCAAAAAATCTCCTTGCCGTGTTGCCATCATTGGTGTTGCCGGATCCTTGTTTTGGCTTATCTACATTTAGGCCTAGTTGGGTTTTGAATTCGTCCTGCACTTTGGATTTTTTCCTTTCTTTGGATAGCTTATCTTCCTCAGTAATAAGTCTTTTTTTTTTATTTCTAGCCTGTACGACAAATTAAGAAGGAATTCAAAAGTCCGAATCCACGCATGCAATGTAGATAAGCCAAAGCTGTAATTTTCAAAAATATCAGGAGGAAGTGGGAGATTACCTTTTAAATGCTTTGGTGTGGCTTGACAAATAAAGCAGGTCTGAGTGGACTTTGTATTAGTTAAAGCATTAGCCACTTTACCATCGACCATGGTTAAAGCCAATAGATGCTTAATGAATATTTCTTTACCATCAATAAAAACTGTGCTCGGTGTTAAAGCTTGAATCTGCGTTTTCACAACTTCGGTTTCTGACAGTATACATTGGGTTGTTTCTTTTTCAAAAAGAAATTTTATAGGTCGACAAAACCTAGTGGACCCAGGAGCACCATTTTGCCAAGCGTAGTGTTGTGAATCTGTTGTACAAAGATGGATCGGTACAAACGAAAATATAAACAAGTATTCATCCGTCATAGCTGATTCACTAAATTTTTGTTTACACCTACTATGTCCTCCACTTCCATCAAAACCCCAATTGCTGAACAACGTTAAATTATTCTTTCCTGTATCAATGAGTTGTTTAATGACAGGATATTATGCTTGACATAATCTTTCAGATGTTAAATCTAGAATGGCCTGCATTGGCATCTCAGCCCTTGTTTCGCTAATAATCAGATTTGTTTCAGACACACAACAGGCTTTTTTGACGCTTTGGATTTTATAATAAGGAGGATATAAATGGTGACCAGCCATCAACGCATTTTCCCCCAACAAACAGTACGAATTCCTAGTTAATTTACAGTCAATAAATAATGCCAAATTTTCTTCGGGAGATAACGAACGCACGGAAATTTCCGTTTTAGAAATATCAGATGTTGATGAAGACGGACCTAACATTTCTTTTAAATTCTGGGCAGCGATTCGGTTCCCAGACGCGTGAAAAGAGACTTGTGCCGCGAATGTCAGTCGTTCGCAGTCAATTTTTAATGCTAATTTTCCTTTTTTTTTTATTTTAAAGCTAGAGTCGGTAAAACTTTTTTCCGGACGACCAGCACCTTGACTTGTGGACTGTCCTTTCACCTGTGACAAAACAAATTCAAACTCAAACTCCTTCCCTTCAAGCCACGCGGAAAAGTCCTTAAAAAAAAACATCAGCTCTCCGATGACATTTTTCCCACCTGTCACTATTTTTTTTTGAATAATCTTTTATGGCATCTTTAATACTTTCTATGTTTGTTATTTTATCTTCCTCGTTATTTCCAAGTTTAAAACATAAATTAAGAGAAGTTTATTCTTATCTTTTGATCCATATTTTAACCATTCAGATACAAATTCTTTTCGTGGAATGGTGAGCACGAAACCTGAAATCCATCTTAAATTAGTAAATATTTCTCAAATCGCAAAAAATCGCAAAAAAAAAAAACTATGTGAATATGAAAAATATATGGTTTGAGTGAAATAATGATAAAAGGATTAGCTTGGCACTCCTTGGCCCTCTGCAAGTAATTCACTATTGAAATATGGAAATGTTCTATCTAATGATATAGTTTATTATAGGTAAAATTATATCCATGCAGCACCCCGAATAGTGAAATATTAATGCTTACTTGTCTCTGTGGTATCCATTTAACATGAAATTATAATAATCAAGTGAAAAATCTGTTCAAAGAATGGCTAAATAATTATAAGAACAGCACTGCAATGAACACTGAGAAAAAATGTGGCCTTTGTTACAGAGGGATTAATAATCCTCTCCGGCGCTTGTCGATGATCCCAGAAAGTAAATATTTACCTTTTCCCTTCTTCCAACTCATACTAGACAATATTTAGTGGGTGATTTATAAATTATTTTATATGAATTTTGTCCACCTAAAAGGTGATTTTAGCCCACTGTGCGGTGGAAGCGTATCATCATCGGAGCATCCGGAACATAGCCTGGAATACCCGCTTAATGACAGAACCTTTGTCTCTTGGGGAGTTAGAGCCTGATGAAGTGCAATGCGGTACGGCCTCATACGGCGTTGTTTTAGTATGGCCCACACCGTTTCAATGCTTAAGTGGGTATCCCTGGCTAAGTCTCGAATGCTCCGATGAGGGTAGGCTTCTACCGTACATAAATGATATTAGTTTCATCGTGGGCTTTTCGATTATTTGAGCCTGTCGGGGGAAACCTTCTAGTCTACCTGTTCTCGTACCAGTCGCGGGAAGGCCTTAATTTCATATTTTTGTTCAAAGTTTATTTTATTTTAGCAATCCTAGTTTTAGACTGCTTAGTTTCTTAAAATGATTTTTCACGATTTGCGGAGAAATGGTGCCCCGTATAAAAAAATTTACCGGTATAAAATCGATTCAAAATTTGATTTTCTATCAAAATCCATCGTTAAAAATACCACATCTTATTGAGAATTCCAAAGTTAAGGTCGCTGGAGAAGAACTGGAAAAGGTTGGAGAGCAGATTATAACCTGAAAAGAAACTTTATTTGACACAGTTAAGACCCTGAGAGTTTGGTTTCAAAATTTCAAAAACTGTGGGAAACAAAGAGGGTGGCCATTGAATATTGAACACCCTGTATATACAATAGGTACATTTTAGAAAAATTATTACAATGACTTGTCAATAACATGCAAAAAAACACTCATTTGTAGCACTTTAATAAATGTTCTACAATAGAGGGGCTTGTATCATCTTGTTTTCAGACACCTTAGAGAATTATCGGGAATTGAGTGTGAGGCAAGTCGGGAAACAAGTGGGTTCGAGTAGGTATGGTTCCTATAAAAGAATAGGTATCTGATCGGCCCAATTCAGCAACATAGGGAACTCTAAGATCTTTATAGATAAGTTTGTTTGTGATTTAATAAGGAGCATTGAGGATTTTACGAAGGATTTTAGATCGTAAGGATTGAATACGAGAAAAATTGGGAAGTCTAGTGAAGCCCTAAAGCTCAACTCCAATTATCCTAATGGGTCTAATTCCTGTCATGTAAATAAACCTTCGTAATTTATTTTAAGCTTTGAACGATTTTTTAGTGAATGCTGTAGTAGTCTAAAATGACGAGCAGTTTATTGTCATTTAAGTCTGGTATGTGACTGGTGTAAATTAAGAAAATATATATATATATATATATAAGTTAAGTTGACTGAAGAGAAAGAACTTAAAAAAAAGAAATAAAAGGGGTGAAGAACTACACAAGTTGACTGTTAGAATATAACTGAGATTTATTGCTCTGAGGCAGTCTTTATATACAGTTTACAGTATTTGTTATGTCTGGCGATAGGATTAAGGTTAATACTAGCCTGCTTCGGACCTTAACTTCCCCCCTCCAGTTTATGACCATCTTTCATAAACTCCAACTTTGGGTCCTTAATACCAATACGGTATTAAGGAGTCCAGAGACTAATCCCCTCATGGTCAAAGGCCGAAGCAGACAGTGATACATCCACCTTCTAATCCTATCCCGTCCATAGTTCTACTAACTAACTCCATACACATATTAAGTACACTATCTATAATACAATGTATACCTTATAATAACAAAAGAAACCGTACTGCATAATTCCTAGTCTACAACAGTTAAAACTTTATTTACATTACGAAACAATACTTAGATCTAACTTAACTAAACATTCATCCAAAAATAAAATGAACCCTTTTTACAATAAAACACACGCACACTCACACACATACTAAAAAAAATAATAATAACTCTCTTTTCCTTCTTTACACCTTCACATTACTTCTACTTTATACATTGCTACACTTGACAAAACAAACAAAACAAAAAAAAATAAAATTAATTTTTCACAACCCAAATTTCCTAAAAAAAAAAAACATTTTCCTTCAAAAGAATTACAAAAACAAAGTTCTTCCCGCTGCTGGCAACGGAACACTCTCAGATTAGGGTATCACCTGTTCCTCTATTGGAATTTTCAATTGCTCGACGTGAACATTTCTCCGCTTGCGCGGCTCTTTGACGCTCTCCAGCGTCACCACATTATGTTCTCTAATACAAATTACCCGGAATGGCCCTTCATACCTACAAATTTCTTTACCTCGGTTGGTACTCTTTTTCCTATAAACTACCATTCCGATTTTGATTTTCCCCGTTATATCCCGTACCCTGACGTTTTCCCTCTCAACCCGTTGTCTCTTTTCTTTGACGATGCGCTCACGCGTCTTGTCCCACAACTTCCCAAACGCCCAGTGTCGGTTGGTGATGAAATTTACCATTTCTTCCCCCACTACGGTGTTGCGGACGTCTCGGCGTCGCTCCCGGAGCCCAAAGATAATTTCCATCGGCGAATATCCTGTCGAGCTGTGGATGGAACCGTTATATGCCGCCACCGCCTTTTCCATCGCGATGTCCGGCTCTAGTCCCTTCTCTACTTGATATATTCTCAGGTGGTCACTAAGGGTTCCATGAAGCCTCTCGATCCCCCCTCTGCCCTTGGGATGCCCTGGAGTATTAATGTGCCATTTGATATCCAACTCTTTGGCCTCCGCCTTGACCAACGCATTGTCAAATTCGAGACCCCCGTCCGACGCGATGCGATCCGGGATCCCGTACGACCTATACCAGGCTCTTAACGCCCCTAATACCGCCTCCGCCGATTTGGACTGTACGAGGTGAGCTAGGGCCAATTTACTAAATACATCGAAGATGGTAACCCACTGGTATCCCCGCCACTTAAAGGTATCCACTTGGAGGTCCGATAAGGGGAACGCTACCGTAGGTGTCTCTTCCTGTACCCACCCCGGGGGATGTCGGTCGTATTTCGTGGTGAGGCATACCTCGCACGATCCAATGACTTCTTGGATCGTCCGCTTCATGCCCCACCAAAAATACCTCCGTTTTTAATGCTTGGAGAGTCTCATGCGTCCCACGGTGGTTCGTCTTTCCCTGGTGGTATGACAGGGTCACCTCCTTCTGCCGCTCGACGTCCTGCACCACCTCTACTGACCTCAGGCACCTAATAAAAGTTTGGTCAACCCCAATCTTCTCCTCCTTCCACAGCCTCTTAACTCTGTCCCATATAGTGGCGTTCCCTACATAGAGGTGGTAAGTCTTTCGCGCCTTTGTTACCCCGCGCAGTAACCTCACTACAGACTCCTCCCTTATCCCAGGCTCCGTCCAAATAGTGACGACGTTACTCTTCCCATATTTCGAAAAGTCCGCCTTTGGGAGACCCTCAGTCCTGGTCTTCCAGATGATCTGGTTTCTCTTATCATTTACTATTTCATCTACTTCTTCCATGTCTGAGGGCCTCTCATCAGCGGAACTCTCGTCTTCTTGGGGGTCCTCCATACCGCTGCGCGTCTCCTCTTCACCTCCTCCCTCCGGTGTCCATTCCCTAAGAAACTGGCGGATATCCCCCGACGGCCCCGGAACCTCTCCCTCAACGGCATTTGTCATCAGCGCGCGCGACAGCCAATCCGCAACCACATTCTCTTTCCCAGGTTTGTACACTATCTCGAGATTGTACTGGCTGAGGAACTCCTTCCATCGCGTAACTCTTGCGGAAGACTCCTTTAATTTCCCAATCCACTGCAATGGTCTATGGTCCGTGTGGACCCTAAATCTTCTTCCAAAGATATACGGACGGAAGTGATCCACAGCCCATACAATCCCGAGTAGTTCCCTCTCCAACGCGCTATACCTCGTCTCCGCGTCCGTTAACCTCCTACTCGCATACGCTACCGGCCTCTCCCCATTCTCGTTCTCCTGCGATAATACCGCCCCCAGTGCATACTCGCTCGCATCCGTAGTTACGGTGAACACCTTATTGAAGTCCGGGAAGGCTAGTACTGGCTCTCTCTGCAGCTCCTCCATGCAGCGCCTGATGTTATTCTCCATCTCCGGTGTGATAGAAATTTTCCTGCCCTTCTTCAATAAGTTGTTCAACGGAACTAAGAATCTCGCCATCTCGGGGATAAATCTACGGTAGTAATTTAGGGAACCCAGTAGCCGCCGTATGCCCTTAACATCCCGCGGAATCGCCATTCTCGCGATTGCCTCCACTTTCCCTCTATCCGGCTTCACACCATCTTCCGATATTGTGTGCCCCAGGAAACTAATTTCGCTTTCCCCCAGCCGCGACTTTTCCAACGAAAGCTTTAGGCCAAACTCCCGAATTCTCCCGAATACCGCCCTTAGATGCGCCAGATGCTCGCTCTCCGATTTACTGAAAACCAAGAGATCATCCATGTAAATCTGACACATACTTTCATCCAGACCCCTCAGGAGCTCATCCATGATCCGCTGGAAAGTAATGGGCGCGTTCTTAAGCCCAAACGGCATCCGGGTGAACTCGTAGTGTCCTCGCTCGAAGGTGAAGGCCGTCTTACACTGGTCCCTGGGGTTCATTCGGATCTGGTGGTACCCGGCCTTCAAATCCAATGTGCTAAATACCTTAGCCCCACTTAACCTGTCCAGGATGTCCTCGAATCTGGGGATAGGATATTTCTCGTCCCGGGTGTTCTCGTTCAGCTTGCGGTAGTCTATGACAACCCTATATTTCTCCTCCCCGGGGGCACTCTTCTTCCTCACGGCCCAGAGCGGGCTATTGTAGGGGGAAGTGCTATTAACAACGATCCCTTGTCGCTTCAGGTCCTCGATCTCCTCCCGGATATGCTTGCGGAGCGCCTGTGGGTATCTCCTCTCCTTAACGTACGTTACCCGCTCTTCCTTCAACGGTATCTCATGTTCCGCCCTCCCCGTGACACCCAACTTATCGCCCTCCTTAAAAAAGATGTCCTTAAATTCCTTTAGAATTTCCCCCCTCCAGTCTTCCGCCCTGTCTACTACTCCGATTTGCCCTGTGTCCCCTTTTAATACCGAGCAACACCTATACCTCTTTTTCCCAATCTTATATATATATATATTTCTTTAAAAAAGGTTAACATATAAACTTACAATTAGAAGTAGAGACCGTTTTTAATTTATTAAATTAGGTTGTAAATGTAATCAAGGCTTATCATACTGAGAGATGCTATGGAGTTGACGGCTTCGTCGGTGGGAAGCCTTGGTCTTGGATTTGTGATTTATCATCAGTAAATTGTTCTAGACCTTTATATAAACACCGTCCCTATCCTAAATGGTTTAACCATCACGACTACAAATTTCAAGGAAGTTTCATAATTAGAAGTTAACCTAGGAAATTATTGAGCATTCCTAGTTAAAGGAATTTAATCAATTTCTGTGTGGCCTGAGTGGTATGCTGGAATATTATAAAGTTACTGATTAGTACGAAAAACTATCTTTTGAATACGACCCAACTGCTGTTTTCCGAGAAGAGTTGAGGATTACCGTATTTTTATTAAGATCTATGAGAAGTTGGCCTGTTGCGTACCATGACAACTATATCCTTTTGGCAATTTAAAATAACCGTTTATGGACTAAACGATTGGCAATTGGTTCATCTTTAAATCCGCACATGATATCCTAATAATAAGTAATAATAGATAGATAGATAGAAAATAAATTTTATTCTGGGACAAAGTCCCTTAAGAATAACAACAAACGAATTATAAAAAGTAAATCACATCTGGTCAAGATATTTTAAATAGAATAATGAAATAAGATAACACAAAGTAAATACAAGTTTATAAAAAAATAATTTAAAGAAAGAAAATGTATAAACAAATATATAAACAAACACACTTATATACACACAAAACCATATGCACATTCGGTAAAGAAAAAACATATTATATACCAAGTTGATTAAAACATGAAATTTCTGGATCTACACCTAGTGAAGTATGAAGAAAAATAATATTTGTTGAGGGGAAACAGACAAAAATGATAAAGAAAATATAAAAATGAAAAAATATTTAAGTGTCCGTGAAAACATTATCATATGAAGAATTGAAAAAGTTTTTTATTTAATATGCTGGTATGGCATTCGTTATAAAGCATCCATATGGTTAAGTAGCATCCGTCTGGAGGGGGATTAGGGGGTAGAAGAGGTGTGTTTTAAAAATTCCGAGGGAAGATGCGTTGCGAATAGAGGGAGGAAGAGAATTCCAAAGAATAGCGGAACGGGCAAGAAAGGAACGTTGGAATGCAGTCGTTCTGTAGGATGGGGTGTAGAGATCGGATAGACGGGATCTTGTATGTAGTGATTGGATTGAGGACTTGAAATGTAGGATGTTATGGATAAATGATGTGTGTTAATAGCTTGGAAGAGGAATATAACAAGGAAGTAATCTCTACGGAAGGAAGAGGAAAGCCAATTTAACTCGGTGTAGAGATGGGACACATGAAAGCGTCTTGAGGATCCGAGGACAAAGCTTATGAAGCAATTCATGATACGCTTTAATCGTTTCTCAAGAGACGTCGAGAGCCCACCATAAATCACACATCCATAGCCAAAGTGGGGGGAGATGAGGGAGGATATTAGGATTATACGAGTGGGTAAAGGAAGTTAATGCCGAGAACGGTTAAATAATTTTAGGATGCCAATTGATCGTCGGGAAATTTGGACAACATGGGATTTCCAGGAGAGGGTTCGATGGATGGTTAAACTTACGTTTTTAACAGAGGAGTGGAAAGATATAGGGTGGCCATTTAGATATAAAGTAGGGAAGTTGGTGTTCAATCGAAGGAGAGAATGGGATCCTATAATCCTAATAATTCCAGTTTGCGACATTATGGTGACCACAAGCATTCGAGCACGAATCCATACCGCACAAATAATGAGAAAAAATGCAAGCAATTTGTTATCGGATTAAGGCTATTCTATACAACCTGCTTTATCAACTGGGGTTATTTCAAGTTAATTACCGGAATAAATTAGTAATTCATACGAATAAAACGTTGCTACCTGGCCTTTGTGGAGGAGGTTTTAATGTAAGTAGGTTCAGCCAACTGTTTGATTGGATTTGGGTGTTTTTATTGAAGCAACGAATCCCCTTTTCTTTTTTTTCTTTTTTTTAAATGGAAAATCCAATAAATTATGAGATAAACATTTTAATATGACTCGAATTAAAATATAATCAAAGGATATTTCTCTCTTATATTTATTATATATAAAATTTAAAATGGAATATTCACTAAGCGTTTATTTTTAATGTTTATGATTTATTGTTTTACCAGACATCAAAGATTTTCTTTGGAAATATTGGGCCATCGTACTGATAAGTTTTTTGTCTTTACAACATTTGTTATTTATATGAGATGTGAATGTTGATATTTAACCCAGTTTAAGAAAGGACTTATTTTTGTAAGCATTATTTATGAAATTTTGTGTTCGACTACTAACCATATATGAGTCGTTCAGGATCAAACCCTGTTCCGCTTTTTACGGAAAAAAAAAATATATATTTTATATATTATTAAGATATAACAATATATATATATATATATAAATATATATATATATATATATATATATATATATATATATATATATATATATATATATATATATGTATATTAAGAAAAATTCGATTCTAATCGGCTTCTATCTCATAGTTTGTTTACAAACTGTTTAGGTTTAATGCAAACTTGCAATTTTTAGTGAGTTCTATACCAATGAATTCTTTATGTTCGTCACTTGTGTTAAGCATGATGATATAGAAGGATCAATACAATGAGGGTTGATGAACTAATTGACACTTCAATAGGGATGTTTTGTTTATTTGAAAAATAGTTTCCGATGTAAAAAAATTCATCAGTTCTAAAAACATACAAACATTTCAGAATATCCAACACTTTGTCATATAGATTACATACATTACATATGAATGTTACCAATTTATGTATATAATCTACAATAAATAAAAGATTTATGATAACATGATATAAAAAAACAAATTACTAATAATTAATTTTGATGAGTAGAAATTAAAAATTGTCAAGTTTAAAACCACTAAAAGAACAAAATATTGTAATTGTACTGTGATCAAATAATTTCTTCCGCTCAAAAAGTAGTATTTTTTAATTTTTTCGCAAAATATTGAAAAATAGACATAACAGGTTATGATCTTAAACGACTTACATTTTGTTTCATTATTTTTTATTAGCAGACAAATATCGTTGCCGGGTTTTGAGAGTGTGTAAATGCAATTATTCTCTGTATAGTACGATCTAATGCTCACCTGGTCACTCATAGAAAGGTCTGTTTGCTTCGACTGGAACCGCAGACAGACCCATAGAAGACGGCGACCTAGACGAAGAGAGGTCCAATTAGAGACGACAGAAGGCGCTCTCCCTAGCAGGGGATGTCACACCTCGCCTTTAATTAATTCCCGCTGCTAGAGGATAGAGGATACAGGATATAGTAGGCCTTGGTTTCCTTATTAACTTGCCCTGGGGCATCTCTCTTTTATGGGCCCCTGGCTCTGGCTACGTAACGGCCATTTTGTTAATACCCTTTTCCCAATATCAGTTACCTCTGACCAACATAAACGGTTTCACGAGTCTGTTTACTAGAACAATTTTACCAGAGGAGGAGTCCAATATAGTTTCAAAAAATGGACGTTAAAGGTGAACTATAACTTAATTTTTTTTTCTGTTTATGTATTTATAAACGCTATTAACTGGCATGAATGTATCTTTTCACTGAAGGTCTATAGATATCTTGTGTTAGGATTTTTTCACACTCAAATATGTATAACATATTATCTCTGTTGATGTTCCTCGGATCGAAAATTCGATCACTGCTCTCTGATCAGAAATTTAATAAACAAATATTTCTGTTATATAACATTTGTCGCCAGGACCTACCGTTTAGGAGTTATATTGTTTTGAATAAAAAAAAGTCACGTTTTGCCTAGATTTTTTGTGTTGGTGCTTTTTTTTTTGTTACGATCTAAAACATTGGAATATAGATACGCATATCTATGATCTATGGTTTTCCCAGTATCTATCGCCAAAATAGATACTTTAAGGCTTTATAAAGAAGTACAGCTTAACTTTTCAAAACGCGCATATTGAAAATACAGCTATGAAGGTTAAGTTACTCGTTTTTAAGATAATTTCGTCAATCCACTTCTTCACAACATCCACCTATTTTATGGATTATTTTTTTGTAGACATGTATTCTATTATTTCTCTCTGTTTTTGTTGCTAGGATCGAAAATTAGCCTATCAGTTTTTTTTTTTTTTTTTTTTTTTTTTTTTTTTTTTTTTTTTTTTTTTTTTTTTTTTTTTTTTTTTAATAGTGAATATTTTTGTTATGTAAAATTTGTCGCTACTTACAGTTTAGAAGGTATATTGGTTTGGATAAAAAAAAAGTCATGTTGAAAGAACAGGGGTTCTTTCTCAACTTTGTTTCTTTCTAATCGTTGTTGATTGTTATTATTAATTGTAGTATTTTTTTAAGTATTTTTCTATGATGTTAAGCGGGGAAAGAAAAAGATTAAAGATAAGCATGTCCATGATTTTCCCATCATATTTAGAAAAGCATGTTAATGTTTTTCCCATTCAGAGAGAAATTGAGTTTTTTTATTTTAAAAATGCGTTTTTAAGACTAAAGTGACAAGAATCTGCTCGTCGTTAACATCAAAGCTCCCAATTCATTACAAAAGACTTATTTACATGACCGTAATTAGACCAATTTGGACTAACGGAGTTGAGCTTTGTGGCTCTACTAAACCATCCGATTCATCTCGCATGCAATCCTTAAAATCCCTAATGCCCCTTACTTTGTCACCAATAAACTTATCCATATAGACCTTAATGTTCCATTTGTTGCTAAGTTAGCCTAAACAAGATACCTATCCTTTCAAAGTAAGCTCCATAACCACTCAAATTCATTAGTTTCTCAGCTTGCTTCCTCTCCATTCCCGATAACACTCCGATGCCTCTGAAAAGAAGATGGCCTAGAGATCTTCTAGTGTAGAATTTTTATTGAAGTGCTACTGATGAGTAGTTCTTTTCAAGTGTTAACTTGTTATTGTAATCGTTATCAGCTCATTTACTTGATGTACATATTTGTACAGTAGTAAATTTCAGTAAATTGATATTAAAAAATATATATATACATATGTTTTATTATATATAATGATAATGAGCAATATCTCCCAAACTAGTTTTATTAATCAAAAATATTAAAAATCTTATGGGAGAAGGTCCCATGGCTTTGCCATATTTTCCAGCCCTAAAAACTATTGGGTGCAAAAGTTGGTTAGGATCATATTATCTGCAATTATTAGTTTATCTTTAAAATGATTTTTTTTTTTTACTATTACATCTCTCTATTATATTTCTTTTCATTCATTATATATATTATAAGATAAACTAATGATTGCAGATAATATGATCCCAAGTAACCTTTACATATATATATATATATATATATATATATATATATATATATGTATGTGTATGTGTGTGTGTGTGTGTTATATATATAAAACATACAAACAGTATAAATCAGACACAAAATGGATGAGATCTAGGGTGGAAACCCTACAATATGATATTACTTTAAATATTCTGATGAATAAGGTATAAATAATAATGTTTGAATTACTATACATACATAAAATAAAAATTTAAAATTTTTTGGCAACTATGATAATAATAGTATATATAATAAGTGGCCTTATGTATTGTTTTGCAGAAATAAATTTATAAGGTTTGACGAAACATTTTGTTAAAAAATTTTATTGACTAAGAAATATATTTAGGGTAATGCAGAATAATGATATTTATATGTAAATATTATATATTAATGTGAAAAAATTGTTGATATTGTCATAATACAGTTTTTATTTTATTATATTAATATCTATGTAGTTAGGGCTTCAAAAAATGGCAAAGCCATGAAACGTCGCCCATTACATCTGATTGTTAATATTTTTTATAAATAAAACTAGTTTGGAAGATGTCATTGCTCATTATCCTTATAAATATCTTAATCTCCTTATTTAATTATTTCATCCTTCTAATATCCTATTGTTACATCAATCTAGGTTTTATTATTTTTTCTCATGTTAATGAATTCGTTAAAGTAATATTACGTTAAGTAATAGCATTTAATAATATTCGAAAGTACATGTAATCTGTCGACAGGCCATTCTTGGGGAACATAGGCCTGCCAACGATAGCATATACAGCATTAATTATCCCACACCGACCCCTTTAGTTGAATTTAATTTTTTTTTTTTCTCCATAGACGTTAAAGGAAGGGGAGCGGTTATATCCATTAAACTAAAATGGTTGGAGCGGAAGGTTTTTATGTCAGCACAATAGGATGCGGATCCGCGTCTCGATGGCAACTAAACCATAAAAACGATTGCAGCACAAAAAAGTGAAAAAAGAATCCTTTCTGCTTTTAGTATTTAGTTCAATCAATAATCAAGCTAAAGGGCTATTACCTTAATCAATGTTCTAAAGGAATAACATCTAAATATATACTTACTTTAAAATTAATAAAAATATATATGTATATATATATATATATATATATATATATATATATATATATATATATATATATATATATATATATATATATATATGAATACATTTCTTGACTGTTACTAATAATGTTCAGAAAGGTTCCTGAGGTTCAGTCAATAAATAAGAAGAACTATTTTGACGATGTTTCGAGAGTATATTATTCTCATAATCATGCCCTACTGTGAGAAAACAGGCTACAATAAAATTATAAAAGTTATTTCAATAAACTTATTATAATTTATAAATTATAAAAGTTATTTCAATTATAAAAGTTATTTCAAAACATAAAGTTAGTTACAATATAAATATATAACAAAATGCGTTAGAATTATTAAATACATATACTTACAAAGTATAGAGGAGTATGAAACTACTTTAAACTAATTATAGCAATTCTTGAACACAACTGACCTGCGGAATTTTGGGGAAAAAAAAAAAAAAGGTTGGCAGGGATTTTGCAAAACTGGCGGTATTCCTAGTGACAGATATAAAAAAATTTCGGTGTAATATATGAATGGAAAAATGATTTATATGATGTATATTAATGTAAATGTATTATTGGTCTAAATGAATTAAATTGCGAATAACAGGTTTGAGATTTAGAACGGCTGCTTTTTTTTTTATGCGCGATTTTTAATTTTTTCTATGGTTATTATTTCTTTAAAAATTTAATTTTTAAAGCGCATATACAAAAAATCAGACGTTCTAAATCTCAACACCAGTTATTCCAATTTAATACATTCGGACCAATAATATACATTTACATTAATATACATCATATAAATCATTTTTACATTCATATATTACACCGAAATACGGAAATACCTTTTTGTACATGCCTATGGGAATACAACCAGTTTTGGAAAATGCCTCCCAAACTTGTTTTTATTTTAAATACTATTATTTAATTATAATGTAATATAAAGGTTGGAATATAAATAGAAAACTATTTCAGTAATTTGCAAGAATTTTTCTTTAAAATTGCATGTAAGATATTTTTGTGTTACATATGAAGATTCCACAGGAAAAAGGGCGGGAGTCAATTTTTTTCTGAAATTTCTGAAAAGTTATATACATTAAAATATTATTATTTTTTTAATAAAATAATATGGTGAAAAGTATCAGCCAAAAAAGAGGTTGGTAAGTTAGTTGAAAAATATCCATACTCGAAAGTAAAGAGGAACATCCAGGTTTCTCCGGTTTTAAATTGGAGTTTTTCACTAAAACTATATTTCTTAAATTATTAACAATGTTAATTCGCAAATAAATAAGAAAATGACTGATTACAATTAAAATTATGAAAATATACTAAAGTCGTTAAAGATCCGAACCTTGAAATTTAATTTTCTCGAAATGCATTTCCAATGACATTCCCCCTTCCTCCCGTGGATTCGTCATATATGATTTCATAAACACGATATTTTTAACATGATTAAATTCCAAATTCCAAAGTTAATTATGTAAGGTAAGTAAAGTAAATTGGAGACTTTTGATTAATTTTTCTTTAAAAAAAAAAAAAAAGTCCGGGATTGGCCGACTAATCGGCCGTTTTGCCTCCGGACTAATAGGCCCAACTCGAATAAAAAATATAGAATTAATAGCAATAAACCGAGGAACTTTTTCTTTCTTAACTGATTGTGAGTAAATGTTAATGGAAGCAAATGAAAATTTAAAGTGCTTATTGCTATATTGGTACGTTGAGAACTAGAAAAAACTAGCCATGTACAGAACTTAAATATACATATTTAGAAAAGTTCTCGAGGCGACATCTTTTAAAAAGTTCATCCAAGATTATAAAATAAATATTAAATTAGCCGAAAGATTATGATACCTTAAATTTTTAATGGAATTTAAAGAAAAGGCTAAGGGTCAAAGATCTTTACGTTCAATATTAAGAATTGTTTAGCGAACATAATATTTTTATAATGGTAAGGAGGATGTTGAATTGTTATACCAAAAGTCTGTCCTTGTTCCAAAAATATTACGGAAATCGTAATGTGTAATAATATTTGCTATTGATTATTGAGTGAGAAGTTGTGTTTATTTATCAATAAAGCAATACCGACTGTAACTTTTTCCTTGTTAACTGATTTTTCATTATTCACTTTGGGCTTTCATAAAATACTTTTATCTCTATTTATCAATAAGCAAGTGATGTGTCAATTCCAAGATTTTCTATTTTCTATTTCTATACTGGTTCCAGGAAATTGAATCTCGGTTCTCGAAAGCAATAACGCAGTCATTTAAAAAAAAAAAAAAAAACTTCCGGTCAGTTTATATTAAATGGACCTACTATAAAAATGTCTTTTAAATCGTATCTTGGAATTTACTTTGACAGACGTATGACTTTTTCGGCCCATTTTGAAAAGAAACTAAAAAATGAACGGACAAAGTAATACAAGATCCATCACCTATTACTGCCAAGGAGTCTTTGACTACGGCTCAAGCTCATAATTTACTAATGCGTAATAAGGCCGGTATTACTCTGTGGGACACGAATGTTCCTTCGTCTATCAAAGACTATGGCAAAGCGGTTGGAATCATTCCAAAATGGAAGTATAAGAAAAAAAGTAAAGGGAACGGCATTCGAAAAGGAGGCAAAATTGATAAGAGCTCTACTTACAGACCATGCAAAAAAGAATATAAACCTAAAACATTAAAATTTTCATTCGAAATTGCCACAGAATAGCTTGTTCAACAAAATTATAGAATGTCCAGCCCCCTAACGTTGGCAGAAATATGTAAGCATGTGTGAGCAAATTTAATTTTTTAGCTTTACTTTTAGTTCTTAGGTTAGGTCGACTCAAAGAAAATATGAACAACTTCATCTAATAATAAATAAATTAAATTGAAAATTATTCGAATCTAAATTTTTTGCTCATAAATTCCTTAAAATATAACAAAACAAAGTACACTTCTGGTTTTTAATATACTAAAAATAGCAAACAGCGTTTATCACCTACAAATATTATAGATACCAAATTACACTTTTGGTAAAAACAAAATAAAAATATTTAAAAAGTTACCATTGGCTACTGATGTTCCACTAAACACTGTTTTTAAGGCCCTAAAAGTTTCCTTCCTAAACAAGTCCTTTTTTTTTTTTTTTTTTTTTTTTTATGAAAAGGTGTTATGTACTGTAATAGCATTATTAGTTATCACTATCACACGTTCTGACGGTAAAATCCTAAAAAATTAATAAAAATTTTCAACTCAAATATTGATTCCTAATTTAGTTACCCAAAGGGTTACTTCCCTCATCCATCTGGCTACAACCATCAACTGAAATTATCTAAGTTAACCTGCCATAATAAAAGCTAAAACTCCCCTAAAAGTTTGATGATTCTGAATTGTGTTTGATGATGGATTTTTAATGAGCGGCTAATGATGATTAATTACCCCTATTAAAGTAATTACCATCCTTCCCCGCGAGCAGTTTCCCGACCAATAAGTCTCAAGATGGATCCTCCTGATTTATTATACCAATTTTATATTTCCATTCAATATTGGATAAGAAGTTTTTCGTTTATATCCATTAGGAAAATTCGGAAGGAAAAATGATATTAATATCTTCTTCTTTTATAAGTTTGATAATGAGTTTGGTTCAAGGAGTTGAAGGAAGGTAGGTATTACGACCGCTAGGCGTTCAGAGTGAACTTACTTAAGGTACACATGATGGTTTAGAAGGATCAATATAATTAGGATTCAATATTTTTTTTTTTAATTCCACCGAAAAAGTTCCATACAATAAAAAAACAGTGTTTGACATAATATCGAAATCAACATCAGTAATGAAATGATATATATATATATATAATATATATATATATATATATATATATATATATATATATATATTGAAATTTACAACTGTATAAAACAAAATAAAAAAGCATATAGTAAATATGAATATAATGCTTATAAAGCATTTTCAATTTCAATTGCTTGTAAAGCAGCTACCCTTTGCCAGCACTTCAATAAATGTTCAATCTTAGTTGGTCCCGAGGACATCTTCTTTTCAGACGCTACGAAGGTTTATCTGGAATAGAACCTAAAGCAAGCTGAGTTACAACCTAATGGCAGGAGTTTACTATGAAATGATAGGTATCTGGTTTGGGATAAAATAGCAACACTTGTTAAGCTGACCGGCTCCACACATTCGTGTTATGTCATAACATGAAATACATGCTCGTCGAAGACTGCCGAATGTGTGAATGTGCACTCGGCTCGTGTTATGTGTTATCAATTTGTTTCTGCTCGTGTTATCGGTGTATCGCTATAGGAGGCGGTTTTTAACACACTACTAAGGACACTTGTTTCCTCATAACTCAACCCGAAACAGAGACGATCGCTCATTCACAAATTAGCAACAGGGAATATTCGTGAAACCTATTTAAATAGCTAATCATTATTATCAATTTCAATTGGTTTAAAATGAAAAACTATTCAAACGTAAAAATTGTCTAAAAAATTAGGAAAGCAAGCACGTAGCAGTTTAAAAATATATAATTTTAATCGATAACTCTTTTCATAAATTTAAAATTGAATGGGCGAATTTATTAGGGAGGCCAAGGTATATATATATATATATATATATATATATTTATAGATTTTTTTTTTTTTTTTTTTTTTTTTTTTTTTTTTTTTTTTTTTTTTTTTTTTTTTTTTTTTTTTTTTTTTTTTTTTACGGTTGCCATTGTATTTGGGAACTATGTTTTTGACAGAGTTTTTTTCGTCTATTGAATTAGTCAAGAAGAAATTTTCGTAGCTTATGTTCACTTTTGCTATCTGTTTAGTCTGAAAGTAGATAGAATTCCAGGAAGAAGATAGCTTGCTTACTTGGAATCTCCTCCCAACCAATTTACTTTTTTTATTTAGAAATTAAGATGGCCGCAACTACACTGCACGTCTAGTTACGCTCTGTCTTTCTGTCTTTCTCTATCGCACATTAACTGAATTATCTCCTTCATAGTTAGTTAATAGTGAGTGACATTATTGATATTCAAATACTCTGACATTTAAGTTAAGTGAGGTGAGTGGAAACAATATTAAATTAAATTAACAGTGAAATAATACAGGCTCGCCGTATTATAATCCAGTGCTAGCTAACTATATACAGCCGTTATCTCCACGGTCAAGGCTGGCTTTATTTGTTTCTCAAGCCTCTGTAACGTACATAGCTAGAGTTATTATTTTTTTTTTTTTTTCCCCTAGAACAATTTTTATAATTTTTTTTCTTCTTCATAATTTTTATTTTTATTTTTTAATAATGTCTACACTTGATTTATATATTGTATCTAGTTTAGATATTTAAGAATTAATTTTTAGTTTTTATTTTTGATCAAATTCAGTTTTATTACTTTACTTTATTTTTGTTTAATATTATAATGGAAATCGTTCCCACATCTGGTGACGAATCGGAGGAAGAGGCCCCTTATTCAGAAATAAGCGAGACCGATTCCCAATCAAGAAGAACGCTTCAAAAACGCCTCAGAAACTCCGCCCCAGGATCAGCGGGCAATTCGCCGAATAAAAAATAAAATAAAATATCCAAACCAAAAAAGCCACTCAATAATTCTAACCATCAAACCCGCAGTAAAACCTCTGCAGCCAGAACATTTCAACCAACTTTACCAACCAACTCAACTGTCAATGAGTCCACCCCTTCAACCAGTAATATTAATAATAACAATATAAACACAAATCCACAGCATACTACTGACCCAGACCCACCACCTATCTATGTCACTAAAATAGAAAACTTCATGTCATTCTGCCAAGAAATTTCAGCATTAATTGGAGAGACCAATTTCAATTGTTTTTTTCCCGCGTCAAAGACGTAAAAATAAAAACATCAACTAAAGAAAATTATAAAAAACTGACAAATCACTTAGCCAGCCACAATTACGATTTTCATTGTTATCAACTAAAAGAAGAGAAAGCATATAGAGTGGTATTGCGGGGTCTCCATTCTTCTACCCCAACCAGCGCCATCAAACACGACTTAGAGGCTATTGGCCACAACGTGAGGCAAGTTTCGTGTGTCCTTCACCCAAAAGAAAAATACCCTCTACCACTATTCTTCGTAGACTTAGAGCCAGCTCGTAACAATGAGGAAATATTTGAAGTAACAAGACTGGTCTACTCATGCATACGGTTTGAAGAACCTAAGAAGAAGGGCAACAATAGTCCAATGTACTCGGTGCCAAAGTCTAGGGCATACCAAGACTTACTGCCACCACGAGGAAAGGTGCGTAAAATGTGCTGGCCCACACGCTACGGAAACATGCCAGAAAACAAGAGATACGCCAGCGATATGCGCTCTATGTGGAAATGATCACCCCGCAAGTTACAGAGGATGTACAGTATACAAAACTGCTCAAAATCAGAGAAATTTAAATTCAGCCCCCAAACAAAATCATAGGAACCAATCATCAGACATCCGTAATCAAGAAATACCTCCAGGAACGCAAGAAGCTCAATCGCACAGAACAGGACATCAACAATCCAGCACAGCAAGAAATCATCCACCACGACAACAAGCATCTCACGCTGAGAAGATTAGATATCAACCTAGACCTCAGGCGCCTCAAATCTCCCAACCCCAGCCCCAGACCGCTCAATTTCAATCTCAACCCCCACAACAGAAAATTCCTCTTCATCATTTACCTCTAAAAGTCAATCAACCACCAAACAACCGCTTCCTATCCAACATCATATTCACTCCTATCCTTCATCTCAAGTAGCAACAACAGTAGAAACTGCACCTCGTATCTCACGAATAGTGCAGCTCCCAACTAACACTCCAGTTGAAACAACCAATTCAACCCATACCATGGATTCATATCCGCTTCCCAACCAAAATCCTACCGATATCTCCGCCATCCTCTCCTCATTCCTTTGAGAACTACAAGAAACCATCAGACCACTCATAACCCTACTTACCAGAGCACTTACAGAAATTCCGTTTAATGTTGCAAGATGAACGCTAAGCCTCTAGCTATCATTTTATGGAATGCCAACGGACTACAAAATCACCGAGACGAACTCGACATTTTTCTCCATGACAATAAAATAGATATTGCCCTACTGACTGAGACTCACTTTACTCAACGTTCGTATTTTTACATACGCGACTACACTACTTACAGATCAGACCACCCAGATAATACCTCTCATGGCGGATCTTGCATCCTTATCCACAAATCAGTATCCCATTCTCTGATTCCTTCTACTCCAACTGACACCATTCAATCCGTCTCTGTAAACATTTCTACTCGTCCTTTTAACATAAATTTTTCAGCTGTATACTGCCCTCCTGGCAATTCCCTTTCATACAACCATCTCGATTCCTTATTCCGATCCTTCGGACCGCGCTTTATCGCTGGAGGAGACTACAACGCCAAACACCAGCGATGGGGTTGTAGAACATCCAACTCCCGTGGCAGCATCCTATCCCGTATTGCAACCTCCAACTGCTATTCTGTCCTCTCACCCTTGAACCTTACTTATTGGCCTACCTCACTTAAAAAACGTCCTGATATCCTTGATATATTCATTTCTTCCCAAATTTCCTCCTCTCAGACCATTATAATATCCATGGACGACCTCTCATTAGATCATAGCCCTGTTCTGCTTCACTTCCATTCAAATCCCGTTCCTAAACCCTGCCTTCCTAGACTGATTTCAGGACGTGTAGATTGGGACAAAGTTCGAACTGATCTTGAAAATAAACTGGACCTGAACATTCCCCTTAAAACTAAAGAAGACATAAACTTAGCCATTGACAAACTAACATCATCAATCAAAATTAGTATTACTGAAAATACCGCTCCCCGAAAAATTCATGATAGTCAACAGAATAACTTACCACAGCATATTCGCTCCTTATTGACAGAAAAACGCAGAGCGAGGGCGAAGTGGCACCGTACTATATATCCATCAGACAAACATAATTACAACAGTTTAACGAACAAACTAAAGAAAGAAATCAGAAAGTTTAAAATCCAAAACCTACATAACCATACTCAAAACCTCAATACTTCAGACAAGTCATTATGGATAACGACGAAAAAAAACTCCTTGATTTCAAAAATTTTAATCACCCTCTGCTAACAGACTCTCAAACCTGGACAAGATCAGACGAAGAAAAATCCCAATTCTTTGGTCTTCATCTCTTTAAAACCTTCAACCCCTATCCTGATGTCTTCAATCCTGCTCACTTTGAATGTATTGAAGCAGAACTAAATATTCCACTCCTAATGTCTCCTCCTCCTAATGCATTCCATCCTTCCGAAGTATCAAATATAATCCTCAGATTACTCTCCAACAAAGCCCCTGGACATGACCTGATTACAGCCCATATCCTAAAACTCCTTCCTCGAAAAGCAATCCTATTTCTTACATTTATTTATAATTCTGTACTCCGCACCACATATTTCCCCGATCCTTGGAAATTATCCATAGTAAAGATGATACCTAAGACCAAAAAGCCTCCTGAACTCCCATCCTCATATCGTCCAATATCACTCTTGCCTATTATGGGCAAAATCCTGGAAAAACTCATTATGAAACGATTGTATCCCATCCTACATTCCAATCACATCATCACAGATCACCAGTTTGGTTTTCGAATGTCTCACTCCACTATCCAGCAATGCCATCGTGTGGTGGACGTGGTCTCCTCAGCACTGGAGCGCGGAATGTACTGCACGGGAGCCTTTCTCGATGTAGAACAAGCTTTTGACCGAGTCTGGCACCAGGGTCTGCTTTACAAACTCCGTAAATTCCTCCCTCCAACCTACTTCCTTATCATCCGCTCCTATCTCAGTGATAGAAACTTCAAAATTAATCATAACTTTTCCTATTCTTCTCTGTTTGTCCAAAATGCTGGCGTTCCTCAAGGTAGTATCCTAGGTCCCATCCTTTACACGGTGTATACAGCTGATATCCCGACCCATCCTAGCACCATCCTCACGACGTATGCTGATGACACATGTGTGTTATCAGTGAACAATGATCCCTTCTCATGTCATAAACCTTCAGGAATGGTGTCGAAATTGGAGAATTAAAATAAATCCAGTCAAATTTCACCATATAACCTTTACCCTTCGTCGTAAACCTACGACTTCCTGTCCTCCAGTATCCTTCAACAATATTCCACTGATCCCTGTTGAACAGATCCGCTATCTAGGACTTCAACTGGACAAACGTTTAACTTGGAATCCTCATACAAGACTTAAACGACAGGAAACTGCTCGTCGTTTTTGACTTCTTCAACATTTACTAGACAGACGTTCAAAACTCCCGATTTTCTACAAAAAACTCATTTACATGACAGTTATCAGACCTATTTGGACATACGGAGTTGAGCTCTGGGGCTCAACTAAACCTTCTAATTCTTCTCGTATCCAATCCTTACAATCCAAAATCCTTCGAAAAATCCTTAATGCTCCTTACTTTGTTACAAAGAAACTTATTCATGAAGATCTTAATGTCCCATATGTTGCTGATTTAGCCCAAACCAGATACCTATCCTTCCATAGTAAGCTCCATAACCACTCCAATCCACTAGTCTCCCAACTTGCTTCCTATTTCATTCCTGATAATCCTCCGAGGCGTCTGAAAAGAAGATGGCCTAGAGACCTTTTAGTGTAGAATTTATTGAAGTGCTACTAGTGAATAGTTCTTCACATGTTATTTACATGCCATTGTATTTACTTTCAACACATTTACTTGTTGTATATATTTTATACAGTTGTAAATTTCAATAAATAAATAAAATAAAAAAAAAAAAAAATTATTTAGAAATTTTCTTTAGTCTTGTTAATGTTGTAATTTTCTTACGAAAACTTTATTAGCACACGAGTCAATGTGATAGAGAAATAATAAGAGCTGACTGTCAGGAGATTAAGCAGCATTGCATTAAAAAAAAAAAATGGTATTTGAGAGACTAAAGAGTCCTGTAACAATGACAAAATAAAATATGAAATATAGGAAATGGGGGAGACCGAAGGATAAAACCCAATTCCTCCTAAACTGGGAAAAACAATAGATCATAGCCCAGTCGATTTATACATCGAAGTTCGCAAAAGCGCATGTATCTACCATTTTTAATATGTTGTCAGGATCTATAAGGGTTGTTAAAATACAACTTAGCAACCCTTAATACCTGATGCGATTAATCGACGGCGATAATGTGAATAGGTATTGATATATTGCTATGGCATACCAAAAAACTGTATCGTCATTGTTTTGTGTTATGTGTTATGACATAACACGAAACAGGTTCGGCGAACATAGGACGAAACAGTTTACGTGTTGCCTGTTATGACATAACACGAATGTGTAGGGACGGCTTTACATTAAGATCATTAAAGATAAGGTTGTTTGTGACAAAGTAAGGAGCAATAATGATTTTTCAAAGGATTTTGGATAGCCAGGAATTGGACACGTGACGAATTAGATGCTTCAGTGGAGCCCCAAAGCTCAATCCCCGTATGTCCATAGCTCTAATTACTGCCGTGTAAATAAATTTCTTAATTATTCGGAACGTTTGAACTTGTGTATAGTTAGGTAGAAAACGGAGGGGATTTTCTTGTCCTTTTATTTTGGCGTATGAAATGAAATGTGAAAAAAAATATTTATCGTGGCCCAGATGTACCTTTCGGATAATATATTTTTATTTTGTTTGTAAGTAATCCCATGTTTCTCATATTTACACCGATTTAAGTTCGCTCCTCCCTTCCTTCCGCCAAGGATACTTCCTTGGTACATACCTTCTCAAAGTTATCAACACCCGTCAGCATCCCTTTATTCACAATATCCTGCTTTTCAAGTTCGCAATCCAATTACTGCATACACGATCTAGTCTTTCCGGTTTCTATAATCCATCCTACAGAACCACTGCATCCTTCCTATTCTCTGGAAGTCTCTGCCTCCTTGTATTCGCAATGCTTGGGCCTTCAGAATATTCAAAAAACTCTTCTTTCCCCACCTTTTTTCTAGTAGAACGTTCTTCTTTAGTAATATGGATGTCTCATTATGTCACTCTAGTATGTCAGACATAAAACATTATCCCTAATTTATAGTTTTCCTATGATAATGTTTTCATTTTTGTAAATAATTTTTTATTTTCCTTTTTCATAATCATATTTTCTTATATATCTCCATAATTTTTTATATAATATTTATTTCTATTAACAATTTTTTATTATTATAATAATGTGAATCTTTATTCACTTTCATTTATCTTGTTTTATTTTTTAAGTTCTGAATTTTTTTTTCGGTAAGTAATGTATGACTTTGTCCCAGAATAAAGTTTCCTTTCTATTCTAGTTCTATTTTTTATTTATTTTTTTTAACTTTTGCATATTAATAAGAAAATTGTTTGATTGTATCTATTATCCATCCTCTTTGGATTATAAAATAGTAAGGTCCTTACGAAAAATTTAAAGCCATATCCGAGAAAATTATTAAACTGAGAATCATTGGACATCCGTCAAATAGAGCGAGGTCATTTTTCTGGGAGAACTCATTGGAGAGAGAATAAAGCCAGGGTTGTTTTGCTTTAGTGGCCGCCCCTCATAAATGCTATAGACAGAGACTGCTGGCTGCTATACATGATTCAGGGGTCCGAGTCCCGGTTGAAATATTAAGATTGAACGGCTCGCGGAGAGATAGCCCCCTCCGTGATGGATCTCTCTTCTTTTTCCTCTCTCCGTCTGTTTTTTTTATTTGCCACAGCAAGCGGCCATTCTTCGTAGGAGGCATCTAAAATATACACACACCTCAGTGCTCTGCCATTTGTACGATCCGGATAGGTTGGTCTCTGTAGATGGTAATCAGAATGTTTGTGATTAGATTTTTATAAATAATAAAAGCAAATTATTTATATATTTTCTTACATTGTTTGTAATGCAATTTTTTTTTTCATTTATTATTATCCCATGAAGGATATATATATATTTAATAAGGTTCTTCAGGTTCAGTCAATAAAATAACAACTTATTTTGGAGACGTTTCGAGACTATATTGTTCTCATAATCATGCCCTATAGTGGAAAAACAGGTTACAATAAAATTATATAAATTATTTCAAAACATAAAGTTAGCAATACTTCACAAAACATACATATACATAAAAACATGCTTTTGGATATTTAACAACATATAATTACGAAGTATGGAGGAGTATAGAGGATAAGCTGGCTCTCTAAAGGGCAAGAAATAATATGGAAGATGGAAGATGGACAAAGAATCTATTCATACAATATGTACAATTGAATTTAATAAAAAGAAAAAAAAATCCTCAAACTATACAAGATACAATATATAGTAAATATCAATATATAAATAAATCAGGAAATAAAAGTACAAACAATACTAATAATAAAAAGAAAAAAAAACACATTAAAGAAAAAAAATAAATAATATTAAAAAGAAACAATCACACTACATATACAATGTCCACAAACATCCCATAGAAACGCCGAACCAAGCTTGTCCCTCACATATGGTAGAGCAAACCAAGGTAATCCTAACGCTGTTATCTCAGCCACGCCACTACTGTCAAAATCTTTCGAAAGCTGAGAGGGAGCGCTACAGTTGCTCTGGACATGAGTCGAGAAACTGGCCATTATCAGAACTCAAGTAATACAATCTTCTATGAATTTCATAAATTAGACTATCTGGATAGTGTAATAAGTCTACAACAATACACACCAGCCGTCATGAAGAGAACATAGAAATACATGATAATGTCGAAGTGTGTTAATGTATTATTTTTTTTTTTTTTTTGCGTTAAATAGATCAAATTATGTCTATGTTTTCAAGATGTTAGGTCCGATTGATGAGAAGTATACACCTCCAAAAAGAAACAATTCCTCCTATGATTCACAAAAATCAGGAGGATATAAGTTAGTTAATCCAATGCATACACGTAATTTACTCTTACCTGTATAACAGTCCTATTTAATAATAGTCTAGTACCCAAATCTGACACTGTGTGACATATTAGTTTCATCTTGGATGAAAACCTCCCTAAGATCATATCTTAGACTTACATGCAATCCACATACTTTAACTTTTAATATAATTTAATTTTTGTTGAGTGATAGAAATAAACAACATGGATATCTTCACACAAATCACACAATATTTTCTAAAGAAGAAATAAATAAAGAACCTCATAATATATAATGAAATATATAAAGAAATAAAATAAACAAAGAACCTCAAATATTTTTATTAATATTTACAACTGTATGCAACATTCACAGTCGCTGAACTATTTATACATTTAAAGTTTCGGGGATTCAATCTGGTTCATTGAATCTAAGAACCTCTATTTAAAAAAAGCGTGTACATTGCCAGCACTTCAATAAAAGTTCTATCTTAAAAGGTCCCGAGCCCATCTTCTTTTCAGACGCCTCGAATGGTCATCTGGAAGGGAATCGGAAGCCAGTTGAGATAATAGTGGATTCGATTTAATATGTTTAACCCTTTAACAGGCAATGTATCCTGGACGATACACATATTTAATGATTTTTCCTGAACAAATGACGTAATATCCGACGCATTATCCTACTCATTATCGTCTAATATTCTTTATTTGACCTTGAATTTCATGATACATGAGTGCGGGTTAGCGTGGCTATAGCCATTCAAAGGGGAAAAAAGAGAAAAAATGTATACAAAAATTCCCGGCCTGCCCGTTAAAGGGTTAAGGGTTATAGGTTTAAAATTAACAATTGGTATATTTGCGAAATACGCAATAAGCTACCTTTTCACAGCCCTTGGTAAGAGATCCAAGAATTGACAACCCTTCTCGGAAGTAGACGCAGCTGGGCTCTACCACAAAGAATAGTTTTCTCTACCTCTCCCTTGCTTTATAATATTCGGAGTAAACATCCTTCCCATCCTTAACTACCGAGATGGGTAGTTAGCCGCCTTATCAGTAGGCGTGTTGGTGTCAGACCTTGTGTGGGAACGATGCTTCAAAAAAGGGCTGGAAAAATATTTTCGAGGACTTGTGTCCTGCCTTGTCTTCCTGTAAGCCAGTTTTTCATCTCCCCTCTTGCTAGGATGTAGTCGAGTAGACGTAGTTATCTCCAGATGACACCTAACCGATCATTTTCACCCACACCATAGCATCTATCTTACCAAGTCTAGGGTAAGTTTGTCTGTTACGACTTCTGTTTTTAAGTTTTGTTATGATATCTGTTTCATGCTGTAATTTTATATGTCAACGCTTTGTTTGAATGTATATCTTGTTTTTATTTCACTACACTAACATTTATTACAAGCTGCATGTCACTCATCTAATTAATTCTTCTTGATTATTTTTCATTATAATTATCATAAATAATAATAATAATAATGTGTCAGCCAATTACATCTTGACTGGCATCCTTATAGATTATTGCTGATCCGGACGCACCAAGATCAGGGGACATAGTATTACAAAAAGGCATCTCTTTATATATCTATGTATCTCTCTTTATTATATGTATCTGATTAGTTAGATAATAGAGGCTGACAATTACTTTTAATTAATAATTAATTAATGAGTGACATAAATTGATTTGCATTACAGTTTAAAGAGAATAATGGTTTATTTGTAATTAATTCATGAAATATCATAATCCATTTTAAAAATGGTTTTCTTAATGTGTAGAAAAGTTTACCTGGTGTTGTATTTGAATTTTTTAGATAGGATATAATTTTATCTAATTTTTTTTATTTATTATATGGTTTGGCTAAATAAGCAGCATACGGTACATTAAGACCTTAATGGATAAGTATGTTTATCCGGTCGAAGTATGTAACATTGAGGGTTTTAAAAAGTTTAAATTTGTCGTAAGATTATAATGTTGTAACATTCACAGTCACTGAACATTTTATATATTTAAAGTTTCGAGTAGTAAGAATCTAAAAGCTTTTAAAAAAAAAAAAAAATCCTTAAAACATAGTCCTGTTCCCAAGACAAAGCTTAAAATAAAATAAAAAAAGACCAAGAGGTAAGGTAAGTAAAAGTAATAAAAAAAGTAGAAGAGGAATAGGAGACGACGAGAAGGATTGAAGGTAAGGCGTAATTAGTAAGAAAGCTACTCGCCAAAGCTCGACTCTTAATTGCCTGTTTACAGCCTTCCACTCTCGTTCCTAACTCTTAGATCACACAACCTTCAAACGAATCCTCTGACCCAATAATAGCTACTTGGAGGCAATGTTTCGCAATTAATGGTGCTAGGAGCGGGAGAGAGGAAGAGAGGCACAGCAAAGGGGACTTGGGGAATTAAGTTTGAAATTGAAAATATGAAATAATACAGGTCACTGGCTTTGGGAAGTCGTCGAGCGTAGGAGTTCAGGCAGTAGGCTTGATCTGGGGAGGTGCTTCAGGGTGGCACGTAACCTGCAGGTCGGATAGAAATTTCTACTTCGACTTTAATTATGGATTATAAATAAATTACACATAAAAGAATAAAGTACCGGAGTAATGCATTTATTTAATCTAAAGCTCATTTAAAGCTACATAAGCTTTTAAACTAATGATTTAATATTCACTTCTAGAAATTATCAAATAACTGATAAATTAAAACTAATAGGGTGTATAAAAAAAAAATGACCGTTTTATCAAATTCCAGAGTTTAAAAGTCTGTAAATATCTTTGCTATTTATTATTTACCAATACTTAATAATCCCTTTAGAGCATTCTCTAAGCTTGTTTATTAACACTGGACTAAAAAAAGGCTCATTTCAGTTATTTATTTCAAAGAAGAAACATGACAGTTTCCTACGATATTTTCGTAGTTTTAATAAATTACCGGAAAAAAAATTTCACAGCCGCAGAAGCAATTATTAAATATGAAGGGGAAGGTGTACTTGAAGAGCGCACTGAGCGGCGTTGGTTTGAAAAATCTAGAAGTGGAGATACGAAGTTGGAAAGGAAGAAAGGCTCCGGGCGGCCATTAATGGATATTGATGAGGTTCTGAAGGAAGCTGTTTTGTCAAATCCGTCCACAAGTACATCTTATCTCCATGGGGAAGGTGAAAAAGACCTGAAGAGTGGTCCCTCACGAACTTACTTCTCAACAATCAACAGAAACGCTTACAGAACTTCATGGGTTTGAACTCCTGCCTCATCCACCATATAGTCCAGACCTAGCACCTTCGGATTACTACTTGTTTCGATCCATGGCGCATTTTCTTCAAGGGAAAAAATTTGGTAATTTTGCGGAAGTTGAAAATGCTTTCCAAGAGTTCTTTGACCACCCCAAGGAACGGTATCAGCGTGGCATCGAGCAATTGGCTAGCAGATGACGGTTGATAACAATGGACTATACTTTGAGTATTAATTGTATCTTATATCAAAAAAATAATAATACAAATATTTGTTTAAGAAAAACGGTCATTTTTTTTTTATACACCCTAATAATAAGCAAGTGTTAATAATCAGAGTAATATAATACGTCTATAAAGGTCCTCATTACAGTAGAACCTCACTAATCCGACCCCTAACGGACCAAGGGGTAGAGCGGAACAGCCGAAAGATCGGATTAACTGCAGATTTCAATGAAACAGTTATTTCATAGTTCAAATTGTATGATAATTGTTTTAAAAGTTCTATATTACCACTTAAAGAAAAAAAAAAAAGGAAATAGAAAAATACATTACCTACTAAAATAATACGTTTGCATATATATGTTTCATCTTTTTTTTTTAGTTCGGTGTAGAGAAAAATCGAAAAAAAAAATTTAATTTTCGCCACTTTTTAATAGAAATCCGAAAATTTAAAAGCTTGTAGCGGGCAACACTGTTTGGGGAAGGTTATCGGCTATCAGCTGGCGTGATAACCAAAGAGGCTATGTGAAATGGATTTGCCACTTCCGCAGTTAATATATTTACATTTTATTTGTTCTTTTGTTTTTATTTAGATGTATTTTTAATTTATAATTATTTTTGTTTAGAAGTTTACCCAATTTTCATTTTCATATAATGCAGTGACAAATCCATGAGAAATCTCACTCCAGCTGATACCTATAACCATATATACTACTGTTACCTGTTTTCTAGTGTGCTGATATAAGATATTAATTGTTGAATGAATTTTTGACTAAGGCTTGTATAAGGATATCACGATTGGAATTACGATTTGGTTTGAAATAAAGAGGAAAATAAAATAGTATTTTTCTTAATTGCCACGCACCTTACAAGCTTGTATCTTTGACCCTGTTAAAGCTACAGATCTTATTTCGTGCTTATATTATATTACACAATGATTATTATTATATATAAATTGCTTATTTATATTATATTATAGAAAAACTAGTTTAGTTTACCTTAATTTTGTATTTAAAAAGATTTTACAGAAACTTATCTACAATGATCTAAATGTCATATATGTATTTGATTTGACCCTAACCATGTAGGTACCAATCCTTTCATAGACAACTCCATACCTACTCGAATCCAGGAGTCGAGTATTGTGATTCTGTGAAATCGATCAAGTGCATTTGCAAATATATCAACGAATGAAGCGATATGTCAGTTTTCATTTAGTGAAATACAACTAGCTCTATCGATTAAATCAATGGAGGCATCAATATCAACTGGGACGCTTCATCAGTTTTGAACATTTTATCATATCAATTAAAACTTGAAGTTTTCTCGATAAAACGACTAAATATGCAAAATGCTCTAAAATTAATTGAATTTTGCTGTGCATTACAATGAACATTGTGCTTTGGAAATAATGTTTTTTATTTATGCTTTTATTGCTCTTCGTATTGAATATTTATAGATGAAACAGGTCAACTTCAGTCGGGCCAGATATTACGTTAATAAATAGTAAATTGAGTTAAGGTTAATATGGCATTTATTGACTGTCAGGTGGGGCGACTTTCGCCGGGTCAGCTTTTAGGTAAATTGAACAAAAGTAAACTGTAAAATAGATTTATCACTAATGATCATTGTTATTTACCAAAAATTTTTGCCCTTCTTTTGTCTTTTATCACGGATCCACAAGAACTCTTTGTAATTGTATTTTCCTTCTTAGGCATCGATTCAAAAGTTTTTTGTTCTTCAAAGAAGTATTAGAAGAAGACACTCAAAGCACACTGAATAAACTCGGTATAATTTTCTATTAAACTAAGCCATTATGCCAAGAACTGGAGTAAAAGTTGTTAGCAGTTCTGGAAGTGGCTGGAGAGGAAATGAAGTGCTGACGACTTGGCATCGCTCCACAGTCTCCATGAATGCTAATTATCCGAAGGCGAGAAGCCTCCCCAGATCCTGATGTTTCTTAGGAGCTGCCATAGCATAGGGTGGAAGAGTTCCTGGAATATCATTATGGGTTTTGGCACTCGAGCATATTGCAATGTGTTTTAAAACTGTAATAAAAAAACTTGGGTACTATTCAAATATTATTAAATTTAGGGAACTTCCAATACTTTAAAATAATATGAAAATAATTGTGTTAATTTTTTTTTAAATACTACTTTTGTTTAAAAAAAAAACGAACATTATTTGTATTTCTGATGTATTCTGACATCAATAAATAGCTCTTCTAACAGAGATAATGACATTATATTATTTATTATATGATCTTGGTAGGCACCTTAATAAAAGCCGACATATTCCCACGACAAAAAGCAATCCCCAATTTCCTCGGAGGATGGAAACGGAAGGAAGAAAACTCCCTCAAAGCGGATGAAGTCTTCATGAGAGCGACTCCACCCTCCGGCATCCTCATCAATTAGGTAAAGATCGTTTAGAAAAGTCATAAATCGTTGATGGGAGGATTGCACGCCTGAAATATTGAATCACGAAACAGGATATTCAGAAGGCGGGGGATAATAGTTCGTGCCTTCAGCGGGGAAAATTGTTCGGCAGCTCTCTGTATAATGGTATATTGGGGGAGGAATTGGGGTGGGGATTTTATTAAGGATACATCAGGATTTATTTAGGTGAACTGTTGTCGGAAATAAATCATTAATCCTTGTATAGTTATAACATTATATTCTATATCGTGTTCGCTGCATTCGTAATGAATAATTCTTACGTATCTAAAATAAATAAATAAAACCAATATAATAGAGCATGCTAGAATTAAAAAAAATTAAAAAAACGTGGTAATGACATAAAAATACAGCTCTAGCACGAAATATCTAGAGTTAATTGTTAATCTTCTTTCGATTTATTTTCGATGTTTTCATCGCTACATTTCGAGAAGAAAGTTTATTTCCCTCCTATCTTACCCAAATACTAAATCCATGTTCAAACTAACATTAAATTCTGTTGCACCTTCTCATATTAAAGAAATGGAAATAAGAATTAAATCAAACTTCTGATTAATCTTCTCACAATTATTTTATTTTTTTAAATATAAGTGCTTTATTAAATTAATATTACAATATATTAGGACTCAAACCTATCCATAAAGATCTTAATGTTCCATATGTTGCTGATTTAACCCAAACCATACCCACTCGAATCCACTAGCCCCTTGACTTGCTTCCCACTCCATTCCCGATAATCTTCCCAAGCGTCTGAAAAGAAGATGGCATAGTGATCTTCTAGTGAAGAATTGTTATTGAAGTGCTACTAATGAGTAATACTTTTCAAGTATTTACATAATATAATCGTTATTAACACATTTACTTGATGTATATATTTGTACAGATGTAAATTTCAATTAATTTATATTAAAAAAAAAAAAATTCTTTCAAAGCGAAGTGCCTAGAGCTGCAAGACTAGCTCTATTTGTATATATCATGATTTTATTTCATTTCTTTTTTTTTTTTTGTTATTGATGAGGAACTTTATCTAGAATAAAATTAATTTCCTATTTCATCTTATATAATTGAGTTTGAGGCAAGTTGGGAGACTAGTGGTTGTCTCCCAACTTGCATTAAACTCAATTTCGGATAACCCTACGAGGCGTCTGAAAAGTGTTGTAAATAATGTATACAGTTGTAAATATCAACAAATAGTTAAAATAAAATCCCACTTAAGTACTAAATTTATCTTCAAAGTAATCTTAACTTTTGATGCACCTTCTCATGTTAAAGAATTAGAAATGAGTAAATATCAAAATAGAAATCACTAACTCAATGTAGCAAACAATGTTAACACTTTTCTTGGCATAGTGTCTCTTGATATCTCAAGTACAAAGGGTATCCCATCCCTTTGTAAATCTTTTTAACAAATTTCAGGCATATTCAGACGTATTTCTAGTTTCCTTACAAATATTTCACTATCACTGAGATACTCTAAGTGATTGAGAAGATTATTATTAGGTATAGTAACTCAGGAGTTACCAATTTTTAATCATAAAAAAAGGTTATTTTTATTTTTAAAATGTTATTATACCAATGTTATATTTTTAAACCTTTTAAAGAGATTTTACTGAGAATTTTTTTTTTCTTTTTAAAATTATTTTGCCAAGAAAAGGGTTCATTTTTATTTTACCTTATTTTTTTGAGAAGCCGAAATAATAAAATATCAGTGAAACACACTACACAATAAAATCCAAGTTAAAACTATAAAAATGGAAGTTTACACTGAGGTTATAGGAAAGAACTATCTATGAATGTGAAACACAAAGTGAAGCATATTAATTGATCTGCAAGAGTGGTGTAGGTTTGACGAATTCGTTGGGGCAGTGGTTCCTTGTCGTTATCAAAATTTTACTTTATTACTAAATTTTTAACCGTTCTGAACTGAGAAAAAAAAAATCTTCTATGGCCCGTAGTCATTTTATTAAAGATTAAGTTAAAAATAAGTTTATAAATATTAGAAAACAGAAAAATATATTAAATCAAACAGTAAACTAATTAGTGACACAAGTGAGGAAAAGAAAAAAAACACAAAAAGATAAAAAAATAACAAAATACTATTAAACGAACGAAAAATAAAATCAGCAATTTTAATGATAGGAAGAGTCTTTTTATTCATTTCGTTACTTGCATTTTTAAGTAACTAAGTTGGGCAATTTAACTAAATATTTGAAGTTTTTAAGTAGAAATCTTGTATTGAAGTATTTAATTGAGCATTATTTCTTCAATGATAATTTTATGTTGAGCAGTAACTTTTAACCTAGTGCATAATTAGACATCCAATTTTCAATTTCTGTCCATGAGTTAGTAATCCATATGGATAGAGTCTATTGAAACTCGTGTGGATAATGGACTGCATTATTTTAACCTAGTACATAATTAGACATCCAATTTTCTGGTTGGATTTTAATTTCTAACCATAAAAGTAGATGACAGTTTGGCGAACCTCGTATCTGCCACTCAACATTGTACATTAAATTATTATTATAGTACATTTTATTATTGCTAAACCTTCCAAGAATTATGGAGATGGTGTAATTTGTTACGGGTACTATAAAATTCGTTACAGATGGGTTTAGTAGTTTGACCATAACTATATTGCAGAATGGTGCTAACAAGATACTGGTCGATTATCAAACTTCATTGTAATCTATTTGTCATATCTCATATTCATGGCTTTTTTTATTAACAATTCAATTAAACTTAATAAAAACTTTATCAATTTCAGCCTCTATATAACACCGTATCCTAGTGAAACATAATGTTAAATGGCACTCGCCACCTATCGGTCAATTTTTGAAATTCACTATTATTGACATATCATCGCTCTTTTTAATAACAAATCAATTTAAAATCAGTAGATTTTATTATTGCTAAATCTTTCTAGAACTCTAAAGAAAATCTGGTTAAAGTATGGTTCCGATTGGTTCAGTGGTTTTCGCAGTTAGTGATCTCAAACAAAAAATTGCTTGTCCTTTTATAGAAATAATATATTAATATTTTATGGCTTTCTAAACTTCACAGTCGATCTATTTCTGTGAACAATTCAAAAGTTGTTGAATTTGGTACGTAGCCCAGATCGAATAGTCTCCTGTAGTCTGGCGGACTTCATTCACCCGAAGATTGTTGCTTGGACATCGGTAGAATCTCACCTAATGATAAGCGGTCAACCATCCCAGTGTTTACTTATCTTCAGTATTCATAGCTACCACTCTAGCGAAATCAGTTATCTTCTCTCTTTCTCATTGAAGTAATAGTCGATAACAATCACCTTTAAATGTTGTTTTATCATACTTTTAATTTTATGAAGTTAACATTTATGTAAATAAATATTTACAAAACTGATCATTCCTGTGTAGTTTAATGTGACTATTTTAACAAAATCACAAGTAATCTGTAGGTAAACAAAATTTTATTTTCTTAAAAATATATCGAGTTCGATGATATTCGATAATATTTATAAAAATGGATTTTTATGATACATGAACTAGGTAATTTTATTGGTTTATGGATCACGACATAACAAAATTCGTTTTAAAAGTTTGGATACTCAGAATATTCCCATAACTCCGCGGAAGCTAATAAAACTACGAAACTATATCAACATCGTTCCTTTTTTTTTTTTTAATGGAATTGTTCGATATGAATATAGATTTGATATCATGCGCCGTTATTTTGAATGAAAGTTTTAAATAACTAGTCATCGATATGTCTGAAGCATTTAAAACTTTAACCATTAGGGATTTCTGTGGAAGGAATGTATCTGTGCAGTTTTCAATTAAAGTTAACTGAAGTTATATTTTTATTTTTAGTATTTATAAATCTTTATGGATAAAGTTTATAAACTGATTTTTATTAACTTCAAAATATCATAAATGTCTTATTTATTGCAAAATCAATGATAGAGTAATGGAAATAGAAGGGATTATGAGTTCATATCTTGTGATTATGGTTATAGTAATTGAACTATAATGAACATTGACAATCTTACTATCAACGCCTCGCTCTATTTATGCTGCCTCAGAACTAGAATTAGAGAAAAAAATTTATAGTAACTGCTATAACGAAGATCAGTTTGATAAAGTTACTTAGTACAATATCTAAGCATAAAAAAACCTGTACCACTTGCAAACAATGAAGGGCCTTGGGTTCAGTACTTCGTTAAGGGTGTACTTTTACTGAGCCAACGGTTGTGAAAGGAGGTGATTGGCCAGAATTCAGGATCAACCGTCAGGTTTTTCCCCACTTAAGAGTACTAACCCACTTATTGAGAGGCTGTGTGTGCCCCAGGAGGTTCTCCCGACCTTAAATTTGATCTACGACCGGAATAAAGGAATATAAATTTTCTGCTTTCAGCCGGACTTGAACTCGGGCTCGGGAGTATTCAGCGCCTTACCCACTGAGCTACCACGCCTCTCTTTATGATTTTTAAGGCAAGGTTAAAATTCAGGAAAATTCTTGGTCGGAAAACTAACATGTTCGTGGTAAAGTTACAGAAAGTTTAAAAATTATGATATAAGAAGGGTGTTAGGCTAGAAGGGGGAATGTCCAAAATATAAAACTGAGATTTCATCATTACCTGTTAGCTTGACCTATGTACTATCACATAAGGTGGTCTCATGGAGGCTAGAAAGAAGATCTTTGTTTGTTTAAGAACCCGTTCCCAGTGAGAAAGAATATTGACTTTCTGTTTTACTTTTGCGATTCACTCAGAGCTACCGGACAATCTCCCGTCAAGCATAACACCATTTATTTAAGATTATTGTACTATCATCAGTTCTCTATGGTTACGAAAAAGTGTCCGCTTCCGTTAAAGGGATAACAGTGCCCTTTAAAAATAAATTAATGCCTAGAATATTTGCGCCAAAAAAGGATACGGGAGAATTTAAAAGATTCCACAATGCGGAACTGCTGCAGTCCTTATCGGTAAATATATTTTAGTTAAGAGTAGCGAAACGATTGGGGATGCAAAGTCGATGGATTTAGTAATGGCCCAATTCCAAGATAGTTAAATGGCCGAGGGATAGACCGAAACGTAGGTAAGAGAGGATTGCGTTTTGTTATGATTGTTATTGTTGTCGGTTCTAAGTCATCTTTCATGTTAAACTACATTTATTTGATGTTTTAAAAAGGATTTGAGATCTGGTGAAGGGACAGGGGTTAACGGTAATGGGAAGAGTGAACACGCTTCTTTGGCTTCTAAATCCGCTTGTTCATTACCTGAAGGTAATTTATTACCTGAATGTCCCGGATTCCTCATAAAGCTAATAATTTTGAGTTTCAAAATAGAGAGTTTTCAAGGAGTCTTGTTGTTGACTTGCTTATCTACCACTCTTTTAAGTTTAATTTTTTATAGCTGCATTGTGTGATCTTCGTCTTTGGCTATTTTTATAAACTATGCAGCCTTTATAATTTGCGGGGTTATCTCGAATCTTGGAACAGGTTTCTGTGGCATAGGCGCCTGCACATTTGAGACATCTAGGCGGGTGGTAACAATATGCCTTTGTGTGTCCAAGATTTTGGCACCTAGTACCAAAACGAACTCCTGAATAAACCAGTCTGTTTATTTGAAAAATTTCTAAATTATTTTTCGCTGGTTCCAGATATACAAAAAATAGATGGAGAGGGTACTTTTCTGTAGGATTGAGCACAACTGAAATGTTTCTAACATTATGGTCTTTTCTTCGATATCCTGTTTGATCGCATCGGTTGAAGTTGTGCTATGAAGACCTCTCAGTACAACGCGATATGATTTTACCTCCCTTAATTCATTGCAATGGAATTCATATTTATTTACAGACAAATAGTGAATCAACTTCTTATAATACTATTTTGCCGTGGTATTAATTTTTATTTCTTTCACCCTCAAAAAACATTTAAAGTTGGATTAAAAAAAACAATAATAAAGGAATAAAAATAACAATCACGCATCGTATACAATATTTAAAAACAACCTAGGAAAACTCCGAACTGAGCTTGTCCTCACCCATTATTAGAGGGCAAGCCTGGCCCAAAGTAATCTCGACGTTGTTCTCTCAGCTGCTTTACTAGTTTCAAATCCAGTGGAGACTGGTAGAGAGCGCTATTGTTGCCGTGTGAAATGATAAAATATTTTTTAGAATGTATATATTTTATTGAAATAAGTGTACAATCTGCCTCAGTAAAGGGAAATAGGTACAGAGATATATGCATTCATTCATAAAATATGTAAATGCACTAATAATAATAAAAAAAAATAAAATATAGAAAAAAAAATAAAGCATTAATAATTTCAACTAAGCTTCATTCATTTCAAGAATATTTTTACTCTATATTGTAACTGCTTGCTTGCTTTTACAATGCTATAGATAAAAATTTGGTCAATTATATCAATTTATAAAAATTGTAAATAAACTTTGCTACAATATTTCTTTTCAGGTAGATAAATTAGACAGCAGTTACTGTAGATATTGAAAATTTCATTATCAGTTTTATTAGTTCTTATATACCCCGGCCGGAGTTCTTATGCTAATAATTCAAACATTCCAGACAGGATAAAAAGGTGTCCTGGAGAACTGACAGAAAAAATATATTGCGCCCCTTCTAATAGTGAGTCTTCACATGGCCCATAAATCCAGGGGCGCGTTAGGGCCGACCATATTGCTCGTCCTACCCGACGGCGATATGAAGGACGCGATATTAAGGCGGTGACATTTCAGTTAATATCCTCTCACTTGCCGATATTAGTTAATCGATAGTAATATAGTCGATTATTACTAGTTATTTACAAAATAATCATTATTTGTAACCTTATACGAATGATAATGATTTTGCCATTTAACATTAATATCACATATTTATTCCTAAATGTTAAATCCAAAACTGCACTTATTGCATTTTGCACCTTAGGATTCTAAGTAAATTAACTGGTAATTTATTTATAAAACTTTTTTTTTCTTTTTTTTTAAACAGCTCTGGACTCAGATGTATCACTCAGCCGGTGACCATAGGTGAATGACAAAGTAGTGATTACACTAGATTTGGGCATGCCAGGATTAACGAAGTTCAGCGCCTAGTGGTGCCATATCTTAATATGGATATTACAAAATTCCTAAACTAAATCATTTTAGCACTCATTGGATGTTATCTGTCATATTTATTTTGTCGTTGATCTATCATAAAAACTTCGGTGGAAAACTATTTAATTTATCCATACTACTATATAAAAGGACAGGCCATTCTTCGTTTGTGATCTTTAACTAATCTGTACCAAATTTTTATTATATTTGGTAACTATATAACCTAAACTAGGATAAGCTATAATAAAATTTGCTAATGTTTAATTATATTTTTATTTTAAAAAATATAAACATGTGATGGACAAGTGGAACAGCATATAAGTATAGAACATGAAATTCATATATATTCTATATACTCTATTAGTATAAATAATCAATTTTGTTTATCATATCCATTCCTATACTAATTGTTTGTATATATGTGTGTGTATGTGTGTGTGTGTGTGTGTGTGTGTGTGTGTGTGTGTGTGTGTGTGTGTGTGTGTGTGTGTGTGTGTGTGTGTGTGTGTGTGTGTGTGTGTGTGTGTGTGTGTGTGTGTGTGTGTGTGTGTGTGTGTCTGTGTGTATTTTGTTTTTATGTTATATTAATTAAACTTAGTTATTAATGTAACTTGTATTTACTTTTAACTGTTTTATTTTATTTTAAAATCTTTAGGCCAGGTATGACTTATTTTCCGTGATGTAAATGTTATTCTTAGGGGACTTTGTTCAAGAATAAAATTGTCTTTCTATTTTATTCGATTCTATTTTATAATGCCCCAACAGGTTACGGTTAGTAAATATAAGTGTCCATTATGTGTCTAAGAAGTTAAATGTTTTGTTTGCAGTGAAAATGAAGTATTTAGTCATGTCTTGCTGCGGTTTAATATCAGGTCATGATAATAATTATGGTAATATTTTAAAGTTGTCTAATGATTCAAATATTCTTACAACTAATGGTTTTCAATTTGCTATTTTTTTCTCCAACTGTAGACAGATATTCCTTGTTGACCTTTTACCCTACCGTCCTATTTTAATGCCATCATAATACCAACATGGCATTTTTTGATAAGTATAATATTAAATTAACATAAACATACCTCACTAGACGATCATAACACAATTAATGAACACCAGACTAAATTTTCGCATAAAACTGAAATCATCACTTCTAGTATTAATATATGTATTATTCAATTAGCGATGAATTCGGTATTATTGCCTCATCATTAGCACATTTGTAATTTAATCAATAATATACGTGGTCCTGTAATTTGATTGGTTCTTGGCAAACGTTTCGAACAACATCCCAATCACTCGATGTTGCATATTCGATTAAAACTGCCCTTCTCTTCAACTAAGCAAATGTATTCATATACATATATAAACATTGTAACTTTTGGGGTTCAAATTAATCGAAAGATTGTATATGACAAAGATCAGATGCACACCAGTAAGGTTATCTATATCTATACTTTTATATAAAAAGACAGCCATTTTTCGTTTGTGATCACTAACTGCGAAGACTGCTGAACCAATCTGTGCCAAATTTTGACCACATAATCTTAAGAGTTCCGGAATGGTTTATCAATAATAAAATATACTTATTTTCCATTAATTTGTAATTAAAAAAGCGATAGTAAGCGGATAACAGTGAAAATTGGAAATTGACCGACAGGTGGCGATCGCAATTAAAATTAAAAGTTGGTTGCCCAATTATGCTTGTTCGTAATTTTCAAAAACCTAATCATTAATAAACTAACTACGTTAAAATTACTGCTATACGTGGAAATATCATTGATGAAATAATGCTTAATTACTTTCTTCAATACAATATTTTTATCGATAGACAAATAAAACGTCAATTATTAGTTAAAGCCATTTATGCTCTTCACTTATAAGAAAGTGCGAAGCCGCGGCGGGAGATGCTAGTGTAATATAGCGCAACAGATAATGATTACTAGATTACTACAGAACTACATTTTATTAACATAAACGCATAAACATTTTACTAACATACTAACAAATAAAAGAAACATTCAAACCGTAACATTAATATTATTTCGCATCACTGTAATTTTACCATAGCATTAACATAGAATACATCTTCGTAAAACCAATACTTTCAGGAGTATACCTTCGAGAACTTGACCATAACAGAAAAATTTCAAATTTTTTGAAAAATCACAATTTTTCGGAGAGCGGTAACTCCACATCTGATTGGCCGTTATAGTATAGTATTGGCCGTAATAGTCTGCCGTTGGGTTTAAATTGTCAAAAAATAGTGTTCCTTAATTGTATAACTAAACTGTCTATATATAAATAATAAAAATAGCAATGGATGAGATGTAGAGTGGCAAGACATATATGACAATGAATTTATAATTGCACAATACTCAATGGAACGAATCAAACATTCTACAACTGACAGTTTTTTTGTTTTACTGTATTAATAAATTTAGAGAATTGGTAATAATAAGTAATACAATATTTCCATAATTTCATAAAGCCCTTACTAACTCAAACCGAATTCATATGGTGGGTAATGGGTCCTGATATACTTTATTTCTTTCAACTTTAGTGATCCTATGTTGTAATACTTAATTTTGAACAAAAAAAAATTATAATTTTTATTTCATTTATTAACACTTTTTTTAACTGTAATTTAAAAATGATATTATTTCTAAGAGCGAAATTATCTTTCTCTAACCACATAACGTTAAAATGTAACAAACTGATAACCAGGTACAAAACATCAAAACAAAACGTAAATTCCTTCCCTCAAAATCTTATCCTTATGAAATTTAAGCGGCGATAAATTTTTGATTGTGATGTAAATTAGAGAATTTTTCGATGAAAAGTTTTTGAATGTGGCTACCTTTTTTTCAAATTAAATTTTTTTTTTTTTTTTTTTTTTTTTTTTTTTTTTTTTTTTTTTTTTTTTTTTTTTTTTTTTTTTTTTTGTCTAATGAAACGGTCCTTATAGACGAATAAACATCTTTACGCTTTATTTTTTTTTTACATGAAACGGCCTTATAGACCACGCGAATATCATTTTCTCCGCACACATCCCCCCTCCTCCTCTCCTCCCACCACTTCTTCATTCTTTCAGACTGCATTCTTCTTTCCTTCTCGCTCCATACTCTCCTCCCCCTCACCTCCTTAGTACCCACAAGCACCTTTATTTCCCTTAATTTTCCCTATATCTATCCCTCTCGAAACTGTCTTGACTTGAAATACCCAATACCCAAATACCCGTTTCTTTCTTCATCTGCCCGATGTACCCCTCAACCCCTTTATATTCCCACATTTGCCCAAAGATATTCTTTATTTTATTTATAATGTAGGGGGGGTGATTAAAATCGACGAAGGACAGTTCAGAAGTTCCACCGGTTATTAATTCAGAAAATAAATTAAATGTAACACTATAAATTCAATAAAATATGTTATATCATGTTTGAGGCTTTTTATAGAATAACAAAATCAGATTAAATAAAAAATGATTAATTTTTACAAATTAAATATGTATATTATACAAGCCTGAATGAGTATACGAAACCCCCTGATTTTTATTCAAACAAGACAAATTGAAAAGGAATAATGGGATATAATAATTGGCTTTATCTAAAGTAAATGGAACGAACAATGATCGATTAAATATTCATAATGTTTTGTTCGGACGATGAGGCACGAATTCGATTCCCCTTATTTTATTTACATATGGAATATTTATATTGACTGCAGTAATTTAATCTGATTACAGGTTTTTGGTCAAGGATTGCGAAACATATTTTTTAGGTGACATAACGTCAAAGAATTAATAGAGTATTTCGGCGGCCCTTCCAACATGCCCTAAAATCTATGAAGAATAATATATTCTACTTTATTTTAATTGAGGTACGCATGATGACTTGGAAGGATTAATATAATTAGGATTGATAAATTAAATGCTACTTCTATTGGGATTATATTCATTTGAAGACTGGTATCGAATATTAAATTCAAACATTCGAACCTTATTGAATAATAAAATTAATTTCGAACCTTAAATTCAAATAAATACAATACAAATTAAAATTTAACATATTTACAAATAAGTTCACGATTATTATCATATTTACAAACAAAATTCTTCTGTGAGCTTGAACATGGGCCTTCCCTTAGACAGTATAGGTCTAGACACTCCCAGGTGACCAGCCTACTGGGAAGCCGGGTTCGCGATTTGGATCTACTTCTCTTTCCATATATCTATCTCTATCCCTTGCCACTCTCCACCATAGTGGTCCGGCCTTCTACTTAAAGAAGTCACTCCATCTTTTCAAGTCTTCCTCTTCGCCTTTGTATCAGTTGGGTGTCCAAACAGTCACTTCCATTGACCACCTTTTATCTGTTCTTCTTAAGATGTGCCCCGCCATTGGTTGGTTTTTGTGCTGTTACTGTGAAAAAATGGGACTATTGAAAATATTTATCTGGCCGTTTAAACGAAAAATCTGGACTGAATTTGAATTATTTTATTTTATTATTTATCGTTAAAGATAAAAACATTTTTAATTTTCGAACTATTTTCTTCGTGATGTATTATTATGACTCCGGAGTTTTTGTTGCATCATTGTTTATTTTCATTTAAAGGGATGGAGAAGTTAGAATTCGACGATTTATTATCGTATGTCCTATGTTCTTTTAATCTTTTAGTTGTTTTCCGTTTATTTAGCTTAACGGCCATTAAAGTTCATATAAACCGCTATTTTGTTATCAGGCGAAAGACTGAAAGCTAATAGGAATAGTGGAAGCTAATTTTCTTATAAGTGAATGGATTTCAGGTGATTGAAGATGTAATATCTGAGAGTGGAGAAAACATATTAATGACAAATGGTGGAGGCGGAGATTGTTTTATTTGATTGATTGTGTAACCTATATTCCTAAAACATCTAAGTGTAATGTTAAGTAGGTACTTGAATTACAGTTACATCAAATTAATGAAATATAATTTATAATACTTTAAATGTAATTATCCGCTCCAGGAATGATACGATTCAATGTTAATTTCAGATATTTGAATTAATCGAAAAAAGCTAGGTGTAAATAATCTACTAAAGAGGAGGAAAGTTCTAATTGCGAACGGACGATGGTTCATTTGGTAGCACAGCCTTTTAAATTACTCGATCCCTCTCATTGTGAAATGTACAAGCCACAGGAGGCTTTGCATATCCAGAGGGCCGTGCCCAGCTGACCGCACCAGTAATCCCATCGTCGATCCGATATGTCCCCGTCGCTTCGTTAATTTCTGTTCAATTGTTTATAATTCCTTCATCATCCTCTGATAATTTCCAAAACGATTCAATGGATAATATATTCATTATATTTGTGAAATCGCAGATATTGAAAAATTACTTATAACATTGTTTTATAAATTTATCAGCAAAAAACATCAAAATCGTTAATAGTGAAAATTACAACTGTATGAAACGAAAATATATTAGGTGATTAAGGGGAATGATTTTTTTTCCCCCTTTCCAAAAAATCCCTAAGGAAGAAGAGGCGTGCATTTGATAAAAATTCATCACGCCCCATGCATTTTTCATAAAACGTGAACTGCTTGAGAGTTTAAGCTTACTATTAACTTTAAGAGTTTAAGCTTACTAAGCCATCATGTGTTATATTTTTCATTATTAGTAGAAAGGAAAATGATGATGAGGGAAATGCCATGGATTTTAAAAAGGTTTCACCTTTTATGATCTATAAATGAATAAATTCTCTAGTGGGAATTTGAAGTAAAAATGATAAAAAAGTTAAGAAATAGCACACTATTGGTGCAAACATTATAATATATTTTCTTAACATATATACCAAGGATCCAGTCATAAGAAAGGCACAAGCAAATGCCTCAATGTTAAGAGATTTACAGAAGAACTAAGTACTTATCTGGATACCATCCCATGTGGGGATAAAAGGGAATGAAGCCGCTGACGAAGCTGCCATTTTCTCGCTAGACGTCAAAACAATCTATACCCCTTCGGACGTTTCAATTTTTTAAAGTATTTGGCCTGAAATACTTGGATATAATTATGGCATGAAAATTAGGTAGCTAATAAATTAAAAATAATTAAAAGTGACATCAAACAACGGTATACATCGCTTCGGAAAAACAGGAGAGAAGAAGTTGTGATCACAAGATTAAGGGGATTGGCCATACTCGCCTCACACATGGCAACCTTATAATGAGGGAAGCCTCACCGAAATGTTTATACTGCCAGTGTCAACTAACGATTAGACATATTTTTGAGCAGGAACGGCTGGAAAGAAAACTCTCGGTAATGTTTGGAGATAACAAATATAATACTGACAAAATTATCACATCATTGAAACAACAAAACGTTTTAGAAAAAATATAATTTAAAAAAACTAAGGAACTAGGACACTAAAGACCATAGAAGTTGTCCAAAAACAATCAACCTACCTACCTTGATTTTAAGCTTAGTACCAATTCTTGATTTTATCGGTTTATAAAGACTAATTAATCGGTTCAATTGACCGATTGAGGAGTAAGTCAGAGGAATCAAAGAATATTCAAAAGGTGAAGAATTATTTGTTGATGCTGATTTTGCCAAGGCATCTGCTTTTGGTTTATATAATCGAAAACCGTTTGCTCACCCCCCAGGGCCGGGAACTTTTAGTATCTATAGCTATTAACTACTCATAACGAAGCTATGAAGTAAAAACTTATTGCATATTTCATGCTCTCTATACCTCTCATTCCAGCAATTACTGACTGGAAGTTTGGAGTATTGACTGGGTTTGGAAGTTTAAAATATAGCAATTTAAATTTTTCAGTTAAATTAAATCACTTACAAAGGTAATGCTGATGACAAAGACCTCACATAAATACTGAAACTAGCAAGATTTTGTCAATACCAATACATTGTTACCATGTATGCAAAGTTGCAATACTCATAATTTAGAAGATATTTAAGACAATACCTATTTTAAATTTCACCAAAATTTGAAAACTAGATTGAAAAATAAGACCTGAGTTGTAACTGGTTTTAATATTAATTAATTATGAAAGTACGGAACATGAAATTATTTCATTATTGATTATAATATAAACTTATTTAATAATTGATTTTTGCAACATAATATAATAATTATGAAACACTTCAATTTATTATCCTCATTAGAGCCTCATCCTTCCAAATGCCTCAGGCCTTATAAAGTTATAACCTCCAGCGGTGGGATTGTTGAAGAGACCGACATTGTTCCCTGACAGTTTCAACAACAAAAATTATTGTTGAGAAGATTAAGGGAGTTTGGTGAACTATTCAGGAGTTCTTCTAGAGAATAACCCCATCAGCTTCCTTGAGATCCACTTCGAGAAAACTCTTCATTGAAATCGATTCTTTAATATCAATTATACATTTAATAGTCGACCACTGACTGATGCAAAGTTGGTCTCACAATATTAAAACCGTTCTAGTAAAAACGTTGCAATATAATCTTTATGTGATTATATTAAAATAAAATAGAAAAAATATTCTGTTGAACATTTATTTCACATAGTCGATATGGAACCATCTAACTCCTCAATTTTTTAAAAAAATTTATTTATAATTTAATTTTACTTAAGTGAATCTTTCCCTGCATTAAGACTTCGTTAAATATCAATCTATAACATATTCAAATGGGTTATATCATATCCTTAAAAAATAAGAGATTCTGCCCAATTACCTTTTTTTATCATGAATTGATTATATTACATTCTAAAAGACCTACATTTTTTAAATTGCTGGGGCCGTGCTATATCATAATGATGTAGTTTATTTCACTGAAAAAAAATTATGCAAAAGTAGATAATGGGGGTGTGCAATCAAGGAATCGCAGTTAAATAGTTCTAATTTATTGTGCCGACGCGATGCACTGTTCAAGAATAGAAAAAAAAAATTTAAGTTTGAATGGAGGTAATATTTTATGCTGTGACTTACAACTTGGGTTGTTGTAGTAATGTATTCCATTAGAGTTATCTGAGTTAAAAATCACATATTACAAAAAAAAAAAAAAAAACGTCATGAGTGTTGAAAGATTATATTTTTACTTTTTCGGACCTGCTACTTATTCTTCACTTTTAATCATAAAGATCGACAATGGCACTTGTAATTAGCTTCTAACATCTATTAGATACATATTATACGGTATATAAAATAAAATTGAATCATGAAAATTAAAATCTATCTGAAATAAAAATAAAAATAAATCACAAAATAGAAATTAAAGCTTACTTTTATCGGCAGCTTCCGGTGGGCTGAGTTGTATATATAAATTCTTCGATGCTTTTAGTGAATATAAAAAGATATTCTAGCTGCACTTACCAGCGCCTTTTCAGACGGAAGATGTTTTTATTTGGTTTTCAGTTGTTAACAGTAAACAAGACTTATTTCAGTTATTATTTTAGGAAGGACAAGTCGCTTTAGAGTTTCGGTCTATTTAAGTTTGAAAAAATCAGCCATTTAAACAAAAAAATGCCAATTCGTATAACAATTAGTTGAAATCGTAATTTCAAATGATCTGGAATCTCTATAAATGAAGATTAATTAGAACATTTGAGCTTTAACTACAACAAACATTCCTGCCTAGTTTTGTTAAAAACTGGCATTGGCTTCCCTTAAGGACCTGCTGTTGAAATCTGTTCCTTTCTAAGCAGAATTCAAACAGAACCAAGTAAACATGTGATTAAAGTGACGAAGTAAAATCTTTATGTTTTGAAAATAAATTGTTTCTTTTTATTAATTTTTATTTATTTTTTTATGAATAAGTAAGTAATATTGCTGTTTATATTTTTAAAATTATATTATCGACAAACTTGTGTTTATTGGTTTCTGTTGATCGTAAAAAGTTTATAATTAGTTCTATTCAATCCTTAATCTTTAACTATGTACTACTGATTGTATCAAAATTCGAAACATGACTTATACTTTATCGTTAAACTTATTTTTTAGGCACTTTTGTTTTATTTAGTACTTTATTTAAATATAGAATATTGGTTTCTGAGAGTAAACAAACTAGAAATGTTCGGCTGAATTCAATAAACATTTCAGCTTGCACTGTAAGCTAAAACGTCGGCACTATAAATTAAAACTATTTATTTGTGTTTCCTTGAGTGAATACACCAATACTTGATCCGATGTTATTTGAACTCTTGTTATGTTCCTCTTGCGAATAACAATACTAGTTCCTGCATTTATCCGAGCCGACAGCAATTCCCCCTCGGAAGATGGGTTATCCTCAGAAATCTCTTATTCCGCCGTTATCTAAAAGAATATATCAGTAAATAAAACATAACACGCCATTGTATCTTATATCCGATCTCTCAGTTTTACGGCCCCGTTGTTCCCCCTTTCGGATTTACATCAAATCCTATATATTTATATAGGAGGCCTCTATTTAATAATGCTCGGATAGAAAATACAAGCAATTTAATAATTAATTCAATCTCTTCATTAATAATGTTTGTTTGTTTGTTTGTTGAATTTTGATAGGGCATAAAACTGCAGTGGTCATCGACGCCCTTTGGTTTGTATCTCGTTATATTTCAGCAAGCATCTTGCTGAGAGCTAGAAATTTGAGCACCTTGTTGATGTCCTCTTCGTTATCTCTCAGAGCTTTGGTGGTAAACTCTGGGGGCACTCCCAGCTGCTGCTGCAACAACGCCTTGTATCGGAGGCATTCCTCGAAAATATGCTTTATTGAGAGAGTAGTGTTGCAAGTATGGCACTGTGGTGGTGACTCCTTCCTGAAGAGGTAGGAATGTGTCAATCGGCTATGTCCTGTCCTCAGGCATGTAATAACTACTTCTTCTCGACGTTTGCTTCGGTTGGATGTTGTCCATGGCAGAACCGATTTTTTTTATATTTTTCATTTTATTTGTTGGGCTCTCGTTCCACATCGATTGCCATCTCTTGGTCACTTCTTCTTTTAGTGGCCGCGCAATTTCTGAAGATGTCAGAATGGCTGTTCCTCTCCCTGGGAATAATAATAATATCTATAATAATATATTGGAATCGAATAAATTTGATATCGGTGAATTGACTCATAAATTGTCTTTCATATAATAACAATCTTTTATTAGTTCCATATTGGTAAATAATCATTCTATCTATTTTTTTATAAAAATTCTTTTTTTTATTTTTTAACTTTAAATGTTTTTTCCTAAACATAGAAATTTTATCTATCGACAATTCATATGTGTATGGTTATGTGTATAGGTATATAGGTGAATGAGTGCAGTGTATTTAAGTATATATCGTAATCTCTGTAAATATTTTCTTCATCTAATGGACATATAGACATAGTTCATTCTCTGTATATATCTTTCTCATTTTCTCAGGGTTATTTTATTATTTATTTTTTTTTTTTATTATTTCATTTATCCTTCTTATGTTATCTTATTTACTAAGCTATTTATACAATTATTACTTAACTGTATTTGCATGTCTCTTGTTCATACAATTGTACTACTTTATGATACAATTTTGTTATTCTTAGGGGACAATACGTCCCAGAACCTAAAGATTATTTTTTTCATTCATTCATTCAAGCATCTTGCTGAGAGCTAGAAATTTGAGCAATAATCAATCGGCTATGTCCTGTCCTCAGGCATGTAATAACTACTTCTTCTCGACGTTTGCTTCGGTTGGATGTTGGTCCATGGGCAGAACCGATTTTTTATATTTTTCATTTTATTTTTGGGCTCTCGTTCCACATCGATTGCCATCTCTTGGTCACTTCTTCTTTTATGGCCGCGCAAGTTCTTAATATCTTATCTATAATAATATATTGGGAATAATAATATCTTATCAAAATTCCACAGTTTATTGTTGTGTCATGAATTTCCTTATATTGTCTCCATATCAGAAACTGGATTTTATCGGTGACCACTCTGCTGTGAATTTTATTCAATAAAAACTAAAAAAAAATGCAAATATATTGGGTAAAATATGCAATCAAAAACAAACTATCTACATTATTTCGAAAAATGAAATAAATGCAATACATACCTATATGTATGAACAAACTCAAATTTAAGTAACTAATTGTGTTGAAAAGGGGAACAATCGGAAGAGGACGTAAGCTAGTAATTTGATTTTATTATTACAAATCTTGTATTGTATTTATTTGAGAATTTAAGCCTCAAAAAGATTTTTAGGAATTGCAATAATTTTTAACATGGTTCTATTGCACATAGTAGGTGTTTATAGATTACATAACAGCATAATCATGTATATCAATTTATAATTTTAAAATATGAGTTGGCAACCCAGAAGGACAAAGGCTATTAAGAAATTCTTGTCGATATTGGCCTGTATTAGGAGTGTTTACAATTACAGGCCCATGAATTATATTTTTACGTAGAATATCAAAAAGTAAAGGATCAATATTTTGATTTAGCAATAATTTTTATTCGGCTGAAATAATTTTATTGAATTTATCTGATTTGATTAAAATATATGACAGTGTGGCTAGCCTCGTTCCTTCCACTCAATATTTTACATTTAAATTTATATTATTGTTAATTTTAATATTGATAAACATTCCTGGAACTATATAAATGATTTAGTAGTAGAAAATTTAGTACAGATTGGTTCAGTAGTTTTTGTAGTTAGTGATAGCAAAAAATTGTTTGTCCATTTATATAATAGGTTAGATAAATATAAATATCTATAAATGTGACAGAAGAGAAAATCGTGTGTTTTGGCACATATATGAAACTATGTTAATCTTCTCATTCCTTTTAGATTATCCTTTGAACCTGAATACCCTGAAAGACATTTTGTTGTAATCCTCAATACATTTTTCCTAATGGTTGGGAGGTTCCTTTTTAATCGTTCTCCCTTGAACATAAACAGCCACTGGCACATGATGATCTGTCAAACCTAATATATTTAACTACCAATGCAACATTTTTTAAAATATTTAAAAAACAAAACAAATATTATGGAAATTACAAAAAGGTTTATCTATTCAAGATGTTGTAGATTATTTAACCTATCTGAATATTAATTATATTCACTATTGATAATTTTAAATTATCAAACTGTTTGAAACTTTCTATTGAATCTGCATTTCTTCACTGTTTCGATAAATCCACAGCCTATTGGAGAAATGGGTGAGCTCTTGAGTATTGACAAAGATATTTCATTTCCCGTAGGACTTGAGTATCCAGTATCCAGTATCCTGTATCCTGTATCTCGGATCGCGGAGCACTTAACGGCATCCACTCTCCACAAGACGGATCCTGTCAGGATATCAATCATCCTCGTGGAAATTCCATCCGTCCTGGCAACTTTATCCCGCGTATGAGAAGTTATAATATCTCAGCCTACTTATGGAGGGAGGAGTAGGAGAGTTAAGTAGGACTTCCATTTTAATAGGCCTTTAATAGGACGATTGGGGAACAATGGAGTCGGGATAACAACTTAATTCGACACAGCATTAGGTAATTATCGGTGTTAATTGTCCTAAGTGCATCGGTAACACGGCAATTAACACAATCTCCAGTAATTAGCTCTCGGAATCTTGGGTATAGAGATTAGGTTTAATTATTGCAAACAGAATAATTGCATTATTGTTGCCTGTAATGTAGATTGGTGTAGGTATTAGGAAAATCATTGTTTTGTATTGAAATGATACCCCACCGGGTTGTCACAAAAATTAATTTTCAGATGATAAAAAAACGGTCGTTTTTATAATTCCGCTCAGAAGCAATTTTCTTTACTCCGTACGTTTATTATTTGAAAGTATCTTATTGTAACATCAGACGCTTCTCCTTTTGATTTCCTTCCACAACCAATTCACCTACTAATAATTTCTTTCCTTATATTCCCATATTTTGATTATGGTAATGTGGCGAAGGTCTCTCTGAATCTGAGTGTGCAAGATTGAAGAGAATTATGAACTGTATGGAATTCGTTCTAAGAATATCCCGTCATGACCATATTTCTCACTACTTTACCAAATTAAAATGGTTATTTCCCTTCTGCTGACGTCTGTCTATTCTTCGTTAGTTCGTTCCTTACATCTCTTTCCGCTCAATCACCTCCTACATTGTCAAGGCTTTCACATTAAAGTGATCAGCGAGTTCCCGCAATACCAGATTCAATCCTTCTGACCTTTACCTTACTCCCTTCAAAACAGTGTCATTCAAACGTTCGTATATTGCCAGAGAGAGCATCATTCCTCTACTCTCATCTGAGTAAATCTTCCTTGATTTATTAGATATTCAATTTAACAATCATTTAGAAAAAGAAAATATTTCTCACAATGAAATATTAATATTCACTATATGGTTTTAATTTTGTTTTCGTATTTATTTTATCGTAACTTATCCTATTATATCAGATATTATTTATTTTTTCCAGATAAGATATATTTTTAGCTCTGTTTTTTGTAATTTTTTATCTTCTTTTTTTTTTGTTTTCTTACCTTGTTTTATTTTTTTTAACCTTAAGATTCATTTTGTTTTTCATGTTATATTTATAACGTGTATTTAACGTTAATTTTATATTACAATTTAATTTTAATGTTACTATTGTTTTCTTCTAAACTCTACAATAGATCCCAGTATTTTTGTTAAAATTTCGAAAGGGATATGGCTCGAAGCAAGTAATCTGTGTTTTTCGGTCCGCTTGTTGGCTTGAGTGACCAACATGCAATAAATTCGTGCAAGAGTTCCTTATGAATTAATAATTAATATTTAAAAGTACTAACTAAGGAAAAAGGTTTATAATGAAATGCAATAAAGATTTCTTTAGTAAAATATAGGGGCTGGCCTTCTATAAATTTATTACTGGTTGTATTTATAAATTTTACAGCTTTTAAAACACACTTTTGATAGTATAATCACTTTAACTTTCCCACATGAAGTGGATAGATAAGACCCAGAAATAAATTAGCCCTATAACTCACCCACTCCCTGAATTATATGCCTCCCATATTTTAGACGAAAGGGCAAGATTTATTCTTGAGATATCGATACTCTACAATCTGGTTAATTAATCTGACTTTATCGATAATTGCTGAAATGTGGTTTGGCATCGCGTGGTGATAGCGCCCTATCGCCACAGGTCCTCGCGTGACGCCGGCGGAATGACATCGGATTTCAACAATAAACGACTCCATCATTTGTTTACCTTCCAGCCAATTCTTTGCGACTTGACTGTTCGCCGGAGATAACGAGGCGACGATAAGAAAAAAGAAAATGCGCACTTAACGCAAAAATGGCTTATAACCAAACTGCTGATCGATTTATTCAAATAACTGCTGTCGAGTTTTGTAATTCTAGCCTGCATAAATGTAGCAGCAAATAAAGAATTGTAAAGTATAATTTTAGCGGAAATTGTGGAAAAAAGTTATACAAAACGATTTTGGTGCAGATGAAGAGCAAAATGTTTATCTTAACTAACGACTTGTTAAAAAATCCTGAACTATTAAGTGTTTTAAAGCCAATTAGATAGATATTCGGGCATTCTTTGCACGTGGGCAGGCTACCAAAATGTTCCTCCTTTGACCATATCATTTATTACTTAAGAGTAGTATCGCTCCGCACCACATGTTTCCCTGATCCTTGGAAATTATCGATAGTATATCTAATACCTAATCACTAAAAACCCGCCTGAGCTCCCACTCTCATATCATCCAATATCGCTCTCGCTTATTATGGACATCAAAAAACCTTTACTCTTCGACGTAAACCTACGACTGCCTGTCCTGCAGAATCCTTTAATAATATTCCCGTGATCCCTGTTAATATTGAACAGATTCGCAATCTAGGACTTCAACTGGACAAACGTTTGACTTGGAATCCACATGCTCGTAGTTTTCGACTTCTTAAACAATTACTAGACAAACATTGAAAGCTGCCGATTTAACACAAAAGACTCATTTACATGACAGTTATCAGAACTATTTGGATATTCGGAGTTGAGCTATGGGGCTCAAATAAACCTTCTAATTCTTCTAGTAGCAATTCCTTAAAAACCCAAAATCCTTCAAAAAATCCTCAATGCTCCATACTTTCTCACAAATAAACTTATCCATAAAGATCTTAGTGTTCTATATGTTGCTGATTTAGCCCAATCCAGGTACCTATCCTATCGTAGTAAATTCCATAATTATTCCAATCCACTAGTCTCTCAACTTGCTTCGCATACTATTCCTGAAAACCCTTTGAGGTGTCTGAAACGAAGATGGCGTAGAGATCTTCTAATATAGAACTTTTATTAAAGTGCTGCCAATGGGCGGTTGCTTTATAAGTTATTGTCAAGGTATATTAATTTTTTCACTCATTTACTGGATGTATATGTACTATAAAGTTTTAAATATCAATATAAAGATAAAAAAAAAAAAAAGAGTAGTATCGGAGTGGGTTAAAGTTACGACAATCGATAGGAAATTTCATAAGTGAAAAGAGGCGTGGTAATGGCCTTAGGAACAGGCACTTTACGATATTGTCCCCTGGAGAATTACAACGCTCAAATATTCAAAGCGAGACCCCCTCCGGTTCAAATGAATAAACCATAACATTTTATAACTCGGGACTATTTGTAGGATAATAAAGAAATAGGGGAAAATAAAATAACAGGGTGGGGGTGGGGCGATATAAGAAATAAAATTTGAATATATATGTATAAATCAGACAGGGAGTTTTGTGGGGACTACACATAACCTAATAGGAGGGAGGTAAACTTGTAAGAGGAACCATATTTCTGGAGGATTCCACGGCTGGAGAAATATTATTCCTTCCAGGATGTCTACGGGTAAACACCGTCTGCAAAACTCGTTTGAGTCCTTGGGAAAAGCGGGAAATCGTTAAGCCGCCGCTTGTGAGTTGATTTATGGGAGGTCGGGAAATTTTAGGACAATTGGATTTCCCAGCAGGTTTTTCTTTTTTTTTTATAAAATAGTGAACACCTTTATTTAACGCGTATTGTGAGGACAAACTATATGTAATATAACAACAACTTTCATCAATTTCATGACCACTATCGAAAATATATATATATATTTTTAAATTATTTTATATTTTATAGCAATTTATTAATACATAATTTTAGATACTTAGAGTATTTAACAAACATGCATATCAGTGTGTTAATCCTAAAAGTATTTAATCTTTAAAATTATAATTAATAATTTTTCCTAAATCCTATATTTAATTATATTAACATTTCAAATTTTTACCTGGTTCTGTCAGCATTTACGTGTCCATTGTCTTTTTAGTTATACATTCAACCTAATATATACTATATAAAAAGACAAGACAATATTCGGTTGTGATTACTTACCACAAAAACTATAGAACTAATCAGTACCAAAGTAAAGAATTAAAATATATCCAAACAAATCTCATCAAATAACCTTTACCCTTCGCCGTAAACCTACGACTTCTCGTCCTACAGTATACTTTTGCAATATTCCATTAATCCCTGTTGAACAGATCCGCTACTGAGGACTCCAACTGAACAAAATTTTAATATGGAATTCCCATACAAGACTAATACAACAAGAAACTGCTCGTCGTTTTCGACTTCTTCAACATTTATTGGACAAACGTTCACTTCTGATTTACTACAAAAGACTCATTTACATGACAGTTATCAGGCCTATTTGGACATATGAAGTTGAGCTTTTCCGTATCCAATCCTTACGATCCAAAATTCTTTGACAAATCTTTAATGCTCCTTACTTTGTTACAAATAAAGTTATCCATAAAGCTCTTAATGTCGTATATGTTGCTAATTTAGCTCATATCCTTCCATACTAAACTCCATAACCACACAAATCCACTAGTTTTCGCAACTTGCCTCCCATTCTATTCACGATAATCTTCTAAGGCGTGTAAAAAGAAGATGGCCTAGAGACCTTCTCCTGTTGAACAGTTATGGAAGTGCTACTGATGAGTAGTTCTTTTCAAGTTTTGACATATAATTGTAATGCAAAACAACGCATTTACTTGATGTATATATTTGTGCAATTGTGAATTTCAATAAATTAAAAAAAAAATGATTAGTAGGTATGATTTTTTTTTTTCTATTTCAAATTTTTATTCACACCTGTTATTGGAGTAACAATAAGTGAATTTCCTCATAGTGTAATAATGCAGGCCTTCTTCAAGACTTAATAGACAAACGTTCAAACCTTCCGACAAGAGACTCATTTACGTGGCAGTAATTAGACCTATTTGGGCGTACAGAGTTGAGCTCTGTGGCTCAACGTAACTTTCCGATTCATCTCGTATCCAGTCCTTACTTTGTTACAAATAAACTTATCTAGAATGATCTTAACGTTCCATATGTAGCTGATTTAAATTTTGTTGAAGTGCCAATGGGTGGTTGCTTTCCGAGGTATTGTCATGTTATAGTATTTATTTCCCACACATTTACTAGATATATATGTTTTGTATAGTTGCATGTATGAATAAAGTTAAAAAAAAAAAAGTGACTTACATATTCAACTCTTACATTAATTTAGACTACATTTATACCCTGTTTTCTTTATATGCCTGTTAGTAATAGCAGTAGTGTATCAGTTGCTAAAGATACCAACAGTACTGTTCACTAAAGCGGTCTAGTAAAAGAGAGAGGACATTCTGTAGAGGTGTACTAGGAACCTATTTGAGGAGGGCTCTGCTAAAGGGCTCTTTTTTGTCCCTTTAATTGAAACTTGCTTTTTTCTCAAGTTGTATTTCCTCTGCTTCCTTTTTTTTCTCCTTCTTCCCGGTCCCTGGTTCCGTTGATCAGCCCCCTGGCTCACAAACAAACCCTACTACACAAGATAAATATCTAAGAAGGTTGATTCTTAGTCTGGCTTTTCAACGTCTATGAGATTAAGTATAATTAAAATTACTTTTTTTTAATAAGTATGATGTTATTGATTTTTTTATAAATGTTCATATTGTATCACATTAACATGTTTCTAATCAAATTTCCTTTCTTGCTCAATGAATATAGGTTAGGAGACACATTGTGTCGAGTATTAATATCATAAATTTAATCACACTGTTAAACGTTTAAACTTATCTACAATGATCTAAAAGGACCTTATGTTTCTGAATTATTAAAAGTTCTAATTTCTAATTTGGGAATAGTTATTAAAATTATGGGTGGGATATGTCTTAAAACAAGGATAGGTAACATGTGTTACTGGATTTTGCTTCTGGCTAGAGTAAGTGTACCGAGATAAAAAAAAAGTTCTAATACACTAACAATTGAATGGGTCCGCCGAAAAACGTTCTAAACGACAAAATTTTGAAGGGAAATTTTAAAAGTTTTTAAATGTATTATAAATAGTACATCATAGTATGATATAGCAATCGATTATGTAATTATACATGTAAATAGAACAAATTACAAGGTGAAAAAAAAATCTAACTTACAAAACTTACAAGAACTTTAAATTATGATTTTCTTTCACTAATTACTAAAAATTTTGCTTGTCGCTTAGAACGTTTTTCGGCGTTAATTATTTTCAATCATTAACATGTTGTCATATACCTCTCAGGTAATATACTGGGAATCCCTAAATCCATCCAAATTTCATATCCAATCCTTTTAATCCATTCTCCTTCCTATAACATAACTCACCTTATTGTGTCACGAATAATCTTTTGTAAATGATATTCTTTATTGTCGATAATGATCCATATGTTGCGAAATTGGCCCAGCCCAGATACCTATCCTTTTATAGTAAATTCCATAACCATTCCAATCCACTAGTCTCTTAACTTCTTTCGATTCCCAATACATTTCTAAGACGTCTAAAAAGATGTAGCCCAGGGACCTTCTAGATAGAACTGCTGTTGAAGGACTACCTATGGGTAATTTCTTACAGTAATAATTCATTATAGTAATAATATGCCTCACATGTACTAAATACGCATATAATGTACAGTTTTAAATATCAATTAATATATTTAAAAAATACTAACTAATTTTCGTAGTAATAATTTTTACTTTAATTAGATTTAAACTTCTTAGAATGAGTATCTTTTCTCAAAAGCCGAATGTGGTATTAGTTAGTTAAGTTACTTACTTAAAACGGTAACTTTAAGGAATTAAAAATATGACGACAGGCGATGTTGCGCCTACAGATTCCCAGGAAACCCTGAGCTGAGTAGTTAATCTAGTACTGTAAAGCGCACACTACCGATATATTAGAGTGCAACACAGCGAAGCGGATTTTCTGAAATGATAAGTTACACTTGTTAGGAAAGGATAACGCACACTTTGTTGGCACTGACAATGAGTCGATTTTCCTATATTTCCTGTGCGCTGTGCTTAGAGCCGTTAGTAGCGTGCACTGGCCTTTGATTGCATTTTTCGGTGCAATCTAAATAATTAACCAGAATATTATTTCACTACTTGTTACAAAAAACAGTATTGTTGATATGGGCCATTTATAATTTATACTACTAATAATTTCTACTCCTAATATTTAAAAAAACATTAGTATGACGCACAGTGAGGCGAAATGGCCAAAAAGCGAAAAAATATTCATAGTCCAGTAAAATAAGGGTTTGCCGAAGAAAAAACTGCGGAACTTTTATTCTCAACGGATCTTTATGTTTTTTGGGATGCTGAATCCGAATCTGGAATGAAATGAATTTTAAAAAAAATTGCATATATAACATCTAATTGTAAATTTAACCACCTTTCAGATTGAAATAAAAAACCCATTTTAAATCGGACAAATACTTTCGGAGTTATAATATCCCATATAATATAATATCCCAGACGCCTAAAAACCCGTACTGTTGTTAAATCCATGGTTTTCGGCACATTTATCATTATAACTACAATTACAATTAGGTCCTTAATATGAAATTTTTATCAAAATTCTTTTTGATTATTTTTTATTCAAAATACACAAGCACGCTGAAAATCACTTACTTTTGAAAAATACATGTTTTTTTGGCACATTATTCGCTGTAACTCCAAAATCATTTGTCCGATCCAAAATTTAAAGTTTTTATCTAAAAACTGGTTAAATTTAGTTTTAAATCCTATATATTTAACTTATAATTAACACCGTGAAATACCCACACCAGTCTACTGAACATATCATAATTTACATATTTTGCCAAAACATACACATATAGCGTGCTAGTTTGGGTGGTTTACAGGTTTTTATGTAATTTATATATATATAGCATCTGATAGTAAATTTAATCAGCTTTAAGATGAAAAAATGTAATGTAGTATCGGACAAACATTTTCAGAGTTATAGCCATGTACATTTTACGGGATTTGATTAAAACTTCATTTAAAATAGTAATTTAGCTTTTAGATGACTGTAGTACAAACGTGTTTTTGCGGAGCTGTGGGACTTATGGCAAGTTGGCCAATTTCTCCATTTTTCCCCAATAACGTAACATCGCGAAACATGGTCCGATTTCGGATTTCTTTTTTTCATTATGTAGGTACTAGTTCCAGCTACAATTATTATTTGAAGACTTTTTTTGAAAAAGCTTCGTTTTCGTGTTATCGATCAAAAAACAAAAATAACGGGGTTTTTTTGCGATTTTTAATATGAAGCCGGTGGTTGCCGTGGTAACAAACTTCAGATTCGGATTCAGCGTCTCAAAAAACATAAAGATCCGTTGAGAATAAAAGTACCGCAGTTTTTCTTGAAAACGGCCTTTGGAGCCTTATTTTACTGGACTATCAATATCTTATTCATAATTGATTGAATAAACTTAAAGTTAGTCTTATTCAATTTAGGATTGAACATTTAGTTGTAATTTCTAAAAGATTTTAGTTATTCGGTAATGCCCTAAAAGAAAAAAAACAATCTTTCCAATTTAGCTAAACAAAACTCGTTTATAAAAAAAAAAAAAAAAAAAAAAAAAAAAAAAAAAAAAAAAAAAAAAAAAAAAAAAAAAAAAAAAAAAAAAAAAAAAAAAAAAAAAAAAAAAAAAAAAAAAAAAAAAATTAAAATTGAGAATAAATACAAATAACCTTAAATCTGTTCTTCGGAGGTAAAGAAAACTATGTCAAACTTCCATTACTTTACAGGAGAGCAATTTGAATCGGTTTTATTTTTAAAAGATTTCATTTCCTAAACTCTTTATTGTATTTATATGTACGAAATAAATCACTCAGGCTAGAATAGGTTGGTAACCCGTCCTTCCTGGCCTAACTGGAGGACAAAAGGATGTTATGCCCTTCCATCCCCCCCCCAAAAAAAAGAAGAAATAAATAAAAAACATTTTTATGTAACTAACCTTACAATTAATTGGTTTATGAAATAGAATTCTATACCTTTGTATAAAGTGAAAAAAGGTGAATACGAATACGTAATGATGTATTTTTGGTAAAAAATGGATATAGTGTTCTATACCTCCGAGGCGTAGAAATATAAAATTATTAGACACAATTCTTAAACCAAAAATAACAGAAAAAATTAACTTGAATTTTATGTCATTTCAAAATACAAATAAACTGTATTATTTTTTATGGATATTATGTTTTCAAAATAATTTGAACAAGTTAAATCAACAACTCTAAGACTTCTGTACAAACTAGGGTATTTTTTTTTTGCAGGTTCGGGTCCCGTCATAAATAAGTAAGATGATTTTAAAAATTTTAGGCGAAAATTTTCACATAAATTGCTACAACTACCCAATTCGCGATAACATGCACATGAATTTATAGTGATATTTTTTCCGATAATAATACAATGAACGCCAACATAAAGCAGATAAACGCGTGTTCCATAATCTTGCTTCAACATTGCTATGGAATGTATTCAACATATGCTATATTCATTTTATTAGGTGTTTTGTTTTGTTATTGTTTATATGCGACAGCTACTATTTATTATATATGTTAACTTCTACAAATGCACATAAATGTAATAAAATACTAATCACTTAAATGTACAACAATTATTCAATTATATAGAAAAAAGTTAGATTAAATTGACAAAGGAAAATTTCTTTATTTTCAGCTTTTAAAAAAATAATTTTTTTGGTAAAGAAAATAGATTTTAATAAAATAGATTTCTTTGGCTATTCGACATTCAAAAACACTGCAAATTAACTCCCGAATAGAATGTTGGATTTCAGATTTTTTCGTCTTTTACCACACTATGTGGCACATAGCAATATATACTAAAACATCAATTTTCTGTATTAACGGAAGAGAACCGTTTTAAGAAACGTGATATATGATTTTACTACAGAAATGTTATTTACAAACTTTTCTTTCGCAGAAATTATATTTTACCTATGTCCTATTTACTTTATAATAATACTGTGTTTTTTTTATTGTTACAGATCGCTTGGTTCCGTCAACAAGAGGTCAAGAAGAGGAAGAAAAGGGACGTGGATATCCCAACGTCAACGCCGTCAGCTTCCAAGCTAACATTCCCCGACCCTTTGTACAAGCATCAATGGTATCTCGTAAGTAACTCATTTTCTGTAAATAATGTTTCAATAGCACAGTAACACATACAAATGATAAGTTAATAACTAAAACAGTTTTTCTTCTATCCCGATTGCTAGTTAAGAATTGCTTCAATTCGATTTGATAATAATATGGACTACACTATACTTCACTCATACGGTAGTAGTTCATAAAATGATCGTAGGAGAGTTCTCTTGTGAATGCTACTTGTCAATTTATGCCTCCGTCTTAAACTCTAAACATGAACATAAATTGTCATTTTTGAATATCTTCTTCCTCACACAGAGATATTTTATTATGAAACATAAATAATTCATGTAAAGTTTCTTGTTGTTGTCATATATATTTTTTTTATAAATTATTTATTTAATGTATACACTATATACATCAAAATAGTGGGAAATGATCACAGGTTGTCAAGATCTACTAATTAGTCGTGTTCCATTAAACATTTTACATTAGAAGGTCTCTTGTCCATCTTTTTTTCAGAAGACTCATAAGGTTATCAGGAATTGAGTGGGATGTATGTTGGGAGACAAGTGAATTTAAGTGCGCATGGAGCACGTGGAAGGATAGGAGGAGTATCTGGTTAGGGCTAATTAACCAACACATGGAACGTTAAGGTTTTTAATGATAAGTTTATTTGTGAAATAATAAGGAGCTTGCAGGATTTCTAATTGCAAGGATTAGATACGAGAAGAATTGGAAGGTTTAATGAAGCTGCAAAGCTCAACTATGTTGAATGGGCCTTATTACTGCTATGTAAATGAGTCTTTTGTAATAGATTAGGGAGCTTTGGATGCTTTTCACAAATATTGAAAATCACAATGTAGTACATCCTCAAAAAAAACTTACAATAACTAACTGACTGATTTCTAGCTACAAATGTACAAATACAATACTCACTCAGTTTTTTACTAGGACTAGACTATTCAGATATCCATTTATATATTATCTTTATAACTACCATTAAATATAAATATATGAAGTCAAAAATTTAAAAAAAAATCTCACTTTCCTTACTCCGGGTTCATGAAGACGGCTGTTTCTCTTTCTTTTTTAAATTGTGCTTAAAAGTAGATGCTTAACTCTTTAAATTGTAATAGTTTATAAATATAGTTCGTAAATAATGTACTAAACATGAGAGTAATTGAAGGGGTGGGGTTTCGTTTATGCTTCAGTTTAACCCCACTTTTTTCTGAGACTAAAAATGCTGTTTGACATCGGATTATAATCAGCTAAGATTGCATTTTGTTTGATTTTCGCCACCGGTAAGACGAATGTTCGAATAACGATTTTTATTCGTCTCTCAGGCGAGTGTTCCTACTAACGTACAATCTCTCATTTATTTCGTGACTGCCTGTGAAGGGTGTTTTTACTCTTTTATATATATATATATATATATATATATATATATATATATATATATATATATATATATATATATATATTATTTATTTATTTATTTATTTATTTTATTTTATTAATTTTTTTTTATATGTTTATTATGTTATGTTATGAGTCTTTATCTACTTCTCATAAATTTGCAATATAGTATTATTACAGGTAACCCAGTTTTGTTTCTCACTAGTTTTTTTAAACTACCACACTAGTTTATAACTGACGTATTTTGTTGCACATTATTTTATATAGTGTAACTTTGATGAGAATGTTGGTACAATGAAACGTCCTTCTATTTTTTCAGTCTACTGCACACTTTCTTAACTTTCTTTTGCTTGTTCAACCTATGTACCATTTATTGAATTTTTTTTTTTTTTTTTTTCTTGCGAATGAGTCCACTGTTAAAAGCACTGCGTTTCATTGCCTTCCTCTGTGCCCATATTCCCTTCATTCCCCTGCTATGGGCCTCCTTTCTTTCATCTGTCTCCTAGTCTTTTTCTTTGGCGTTTCTTCTTGGTTTATTTTGGATCTAAAAATGTCTGTTTCTTCGAAGTCGTTTTGAATAATTCCTGCTAGGTTTAGGTCCTTTTTTATTTCACCCATCCATTTGACGGTGTCTATTGTGGCATTAATCCTATTCTCATAAAATTCTAATATTCTTTTTGTAAGACCATTCTTGTTCATTCTTTTGATGTGTCCGCAAAAACTCAGTCTTTGTTTAAGAATGTAAACATCTGAATATTGTTTAATTTCCTGTTTACTTCTGAACCTATATTGTTCATCTGAGAATTTTCCTTATGATTTTGCAATTTTCTTTCCTCATGTTGTCGGTATCAGTTTTCCTATTCAGAATACGTTGTTTTGAACCGTGGACATTTGACGACTGTTTTGTAATGGTGTAATTTTGTGTGTTTGAAAATACATCTCGTTTATTGTATTATATTATAATTCTTGTTTTTGACCAATAGTCAGAAATTATATTCAATATATTTCTTTAGATAGAAACATATATTTCTTTTAAGATACTTCTTGTGATATTTTCCTTTAATTTATTATTTTATTATTTTTTTTAATGTAAAATTCGAAGCACCCTGTGTCATAGTGCCTAAAAATAGGTCACTCCCCGAGCTAAATATTACGGCGATGGTGATTAAGCGAATTTGTGGAGACATGCCCACAAGTCCTGTTCCTAGCAGAATTATTCAAAGATTTCGTGCTCTAGACCTAGCCGACCCTTGTTTTCAAGAATCGCGGCCGGTTGATTTTCTGTTAGGGGCAGATTTATTCGCTGACATTTTACGCGGGGGTACTATAAAACTTGAAGAAGGGGATCCTAATGCACTTGATACCATTTTCGGTTGGATCTTAATGGGTTCCTTAAAGGGTGATTCAGCTGGCGAAGCTTGTAACCCCAGCACTGTTCTTCATAGCACAGCCCTACCCTGTTCAGAATGTAAAGAGCTCACACGAGTGATGATTAAATTTTGGGAGGTGGAAAACGTCGCGAACGTTGCGAGGTTAGATCCGCAGGATGTTCATTGTGAGGAGCATTTTGTGGCTACTCACTCCCGAGACAAAGATGGTCACTTTACAGTGAAACTTCCGTTCAAAGGAAATCCACCCGAATTGAGTGATTCCAAATTTGGAGCACTCAATCGAATCAAATATTTGGAAAAGAAATTTGAGAAAGATCCCACACTGCAGCTTGGATATTCCAAGGTGATGCAGGAGTATTTGGAAAAGGGTTATATAGCACGTGCAAAGGGGACAGGGAAATGCTATCTCCCACACCATGCGGTTTTGAAAGACAGCACATCCACAAAACTTAGGATTGTGTTCGATGCATCTGCTCGATCTAGTAACGGGCCCTTAAATGATCATTTACTCAACGGACCCAAGTTACAACGTGATATAAAGGATGTCATGCTTAGCTTTCGCAAAGCCCGCATTGCACCGGAATGGACACGATTTCGAAGCTTAACTCTGAAGCGGGATCTAATAAATCTATTAAAGAAAGGAGGGTTCGAACTAAAAAAGTGGAGCAGTAATTGTCCACAAATCCTTGAAGACGTGCCCTCGGAGTCCTTGGAGTCCCCGATTTCATTTTCTAACATGGAAGATACCATAGTCAAAGTGTTAGGCATACAGTGGGAGCCCAAATATGATTATTGTCTGTCAGGTAGTCATTGTTTTGACAAAGAGAGGTATTATGTCCACCATAGCCAGAATTTATGACCCATTAGGATATTTGGCGCCAGCGGTATTTAGAGCAAAGACGATTTTGCAGAAATTATGGGAAAAGAAACTCGAATGGGATACTCCCATACCCCCCGATATTGGCAAACAGTGGGAAGCATTTTATAACAATCTAACACATTTGAGTAAAATCCGTATTCCTCGTTGCATCTTTGTTGAGGGTTCCTCGAATATAACGATTGTTGGGTTCGCAGATGCGTCCGCGTTAGGTTATGCCGCAGTCGTATATCTGCATCTGGAACCAAAGGGTTGTTCATCCTATCTGATCTTTGCGAAAACTCGGTTGGCTCTTATTAAGCTTTTACATACCTCGGCTCGAGTTGTGTGCAGCCGTATTATTAGTTGACACTTTGAAGTCACTTAAGGACACCTTGTCGCACTGGAATGTAAGGTCCACCGTTTATGTTCCGATTCGACTACAGTTTTATCGTGGCTTCACCTCCCTTATTCGCGCTTAAAATCGTTTGTGGCTAATCGGCCTCGCGAGAAGTGTCCTTCGGAACTACCTTCGCATACCACTTGGTGGAATGGACCAAGGTGGCTCTGTTGTTCAAAAAATAAGTGGCCTATTTCGTCTAACCCTGTCTTAATTGATCCATTGGAATTAGCGGAAGTTAAGTCAGAAGAAACGGTTACGATGATGGTATCAATGCGGGAGAATGCGAGTTTGATAAATTCTTAGAACGATTTTCCTCGTATTCGAGGATGGTAAGAGTATTCGCTTATGCCATTCGATTCATACACAATGCATCAAACCGTAACTCAGTGAGATCGGGTTTATTGTCACTGTGGGAAACTCGACAAGCAATTATGAAGCTAAGCACCCAATACTGTTACCCTCAAAATCTCATTTCGTTAATTTGCTTATTGATCACTTTTCATCGGGGTGTATCTTCACGCCGGTCCGCACTTATTGCATTCCTTGCTGCGGAATAAATTTTGGATTATAGCCGGTAAAAGTGTCGTCAAGTCACGCGTGCAACCGCTGTGGGACATGCCATCGTTTAAGGGTAAAAAACATCAACCCTTTCATGGGCGATCTTCCCCCATCGCGGTTTGAACAGGGTAGAGCCTTCCTCAACGTGGGTATTGATTACGCAGGTCCCTTCCTTATCAGAGAATCGTTGCGACGTAAAGCTGCTCTAAGTATAAGCGTATTTATGCCTCTTCGTATGCTTTAGAAGAACTCTATAAATGGTGGAACTCTCGCGATGTCTCGGAAAAAATAAGGAAGTTTTTCTTAAGGAAGTGGAATGGCACTTTATACCTCCCTTTGCGCCACACTTCGGTGGTTTGTGGGAGGCAGGGATCAAATCGTGTAAGTATCATCTCATACGAGTATTGGGTACTCAGCCAATCACCTTTGAGGAATTAGCTACCATAGTTACAAGGATTGAAGCCGTTCTCAATTCGCGACCCCGCGCCACCCATTATCCTCTGACCCGGAAAATTGTCAGGCTCTCACTCCGGGACACTTCCTTATAGGAGCTCCTCTGTTGCGTCACCGGAACACAATGTCACGGATATTCCATGCTCTTAATATTAACTATTTTCCGTAAGAAAACAGTATTTAATTAAGAGCAAAATTATTTTTTCAACTAAGATTTTGTTATTGATTTAATAATTACCTATGATTGATATGCTATATTCCAAATAACAAAAACGGCGATCAGAGTGAATAAAATGCTCAAAATATAAGGTGAGTTAATGAAACATTCCTCATTTCGAATGTTCCTGAAGGTTTAAATTTAATTAGCAGAGCCGCATTTCGTTCGTCCAAAAAAACACTGTGTATGACCGTATTTTGTATGGAATTATTTTTCACAGGTGCTTTTCATAGCTTTATTATTTATTTATTTTTTATATATATATATTTCGAATTAATGAAAGATATTTCAGATGAAGATATAAATCTATCGAAAAAGAACTTTAGGATCTTAAGGAAGGTTTGCGAACCAATCCAGGAAGTCGGTTGTTGTAGGAAGCAGGTAATTGGCAATTAATATCAGTTGCCAGTCCCGGCTACCGGCCTAATCAAGGTCTCACTGATATCGAACTTCTGGCTTGTCCTCTCAATCTCTCTATTTAGGAAACATCTTGTCCGTCATCCTTACCTTTTATCGAAACCTTTAAGCACATATTAAAAAAAAAATCCTTTTCTTAATCTATACAATTATATTAAATGACAAGCCAGTTTTCGTTTGTGATCACTAACCAGGAAAACTACAAATCCAATCTGTACCATATTTTAACCAAGTCATCTTTATAGTTCCAGGAAGGTTTAAAAATAATAAAATCTACTGGTTTTCAATTAATTATTATTTTATGAATTATGAAAATTGACTAATAGGTTATAGAGCTTGACATTGATTATAAAATTTACTTATATTAAGTTAAATTATTTTTAAAAAATTAAGTAGACGGTGTGGCATATGGATCCCAGTGAAGTTTGAAATTCGTCCAATATGTGGTTAGCTCCTTTCTGCAATGGAGTTCGCGACGGTAAAACTATTGAAGATTCCTCGATCGTATCAGTCCAATTTTTTCGCCGAAACAGTGCTACCTGTATCAAACTTCAGATGATTGGTTTCCAAGTTAGCAATTATTCGCAACCAAAAAATGAACAATCAATTTAAGTGAACCACGACAGTGTGCTTCCACTGCGATCTAGACCCAAATTGTTGATATAAGCGGCTAATTCCAGGTGCTCTCTTATCTATGCCCAAGCGGACTTGAGTAGTATTGGTGTATTTGTTTATATGGCTATTGTTATTAACAAATGACGATTATACAATAACTGAGACCAGAACATTTTCAAAATATAAAAAATAAATTTTAAAACTCAAAATTACAAATATTGTTTCGTTTCTTCATAACTGAAAAGTTGCCAGTTGGTTTAATTGGATCCAATTACAATATTCCAGAAGCTAAGCCTAATCAATGGGTACATGTGTTATTGAACATATACAGTTTTGTAAAAACAAATGATTCTAATTATTTGATTTTTTTGTTTAGTTCTCAATGATTTATAATTCTCTTCTCTTTTGAATACCTCGTGTGATTCGTAATAAAATTGGTTGGTCCTATAGCATTGTTAATTATCGAGATCGGATTTTTTTTTTTCAATACCTGGAAATCCTTTTATTAAGGCTACAGTGAATTCTTTTGTTATGTTACAGTTTCATTATATACCGGTTCAATGACATTCCCATAATTTATATATTTTTTTAAAATTCATCCAGTTCCACACCATTATAAATGAGAGAAGAGGATTCAAACTTTATTTTTTTTCTTTAACTTAACAAAAGACATTTCAAATAAAAAAGTTATTTGTCTTATTTTGACCTGTGGATAGATTAAATACAATTAGTCAATTGATGTAAGCATGATGGAGTGGAAGGGTCAATACAATTAGTTTCGAATGTTGCACATTCATTGATAGATCAAAAACATACCATATAAAAGATCAAAACTTCAGTTTATTTATGGACATATCAAATTTATATCAATTATAAAATTGTAAGACAAGAAATCAAATATGTTGATACTAGTGAAGGGCCGTTCTGACTTAGAAGTGGAATGAAATTTTACGTTCCGTTCCATTTTTCGTTCCACGTCAGTCTGACTAAACTATTAAATATGTACTAGTGAAGGGCCGATCCGAGTTAAAAGTGGAATGAGAATTTACGGTATATTCCACTTTTCGTTCCACGTCAGTTTTACTAACCTACTACCTGTGTACCATGTACTTTCGTTACGTACCTTTTTGTAACTTTAAGCTGTGAACCTCCTCCTTCTATTTTATAATTAAAAATTTTATAGGTACTATAATATTAAGTAGGTTTAAATAGCTAAGTATACTTATGAAAAAAATGTATACTATTAAGATAGTTTTATTCAATCAAGAATTTAATTTTGGGGGGAGGGGGGAAGTTAGCTCAAGTATAGTGCACAATTGAGCGAGAATTTTTTAACTATATTGGTTCCGAGAAAAAAACGAGTAATAAATTCTTGTGACTGCTCCATTAGCTTTTAAACAAATAGCGAATCAATCATTTAATTACATAAGCAGTAAAACCTTGTGTGGTTAATTTCTCTGAATCCGAAAGAAGAAGACGAGCTCATTCGGTAGAATAGAACATTTCAAAGAAAGCGGTTTATTTTGAAGATGCCAATGGGCGGGGGGCAGAGCGATGAAGAGGGGAAGGAAATTAACAGTGAAGGATCAACGCAACAAAGCATTCGGAACGACCTTGGCTAGAACGATACCAGAGGTGCAATCTAAACCCTATTACACCGAGGGAACGAAACGAGAGATCTTTTGGCATTGGTTTTCCTTCCAGGTGGAACGATAAACTTGGGCGATTGGTTTCGTTCCAAACCGGTTCAAAGCTGGAACCAGTTCCACGTTCCGTTCCACTGAGAACAACCCATCACTAGTAGATTCCCACTAAAAGAGTCAAAGCGGAACGGTTTTTTAATACAGGAGTGTGGAGCACGCAACAAAATAATCGATTAATATTCAATACCTTTGATTTTCCCATGACTAGAGGGTATCCACATTATAAAGTTATTTTTATTTAACTCTCTAGTCTTTGTTGAATTTATATTAATTTTTATTTAAATTTATACTAAAGTTGGAAATCTGCTTGTTGTTTTTGTATGCCTATATGTTCGTTTAATCTTTGATTTTGTGATCGTCTAGTTTCTCTCCGTACATTCAAGTACGCAATCATTACAAATTAGTATATTTCTATTTTTTTTTAAATGGTCTGTTTTATGTGCCCCAGGAGGGTCTACCGATCTCAAATTCGAGGTAGAACTGACCTCTTTTTTTAAGATAATATAAATTTCATAATCACCCATCTCAGAAAAAAACATAGCAAAAAAGAAAAAGAAACTATAAAAATCCAAGAAAATGTCATATTTAATAAAGCATAAAAACTGTATTTCAAACAGATCGATCGTAGCTCGAATTCGAGATCGGGAGACCCTCCTGGGGAACATCCAACCTCTACAAAGTGGGTACCCTTATTGGGTACCCAGTACCTAGTAACCTAGTTCAACAGAGATTTTGTATATTTTATTGTAAATAAAAATGTTTAGAGACATCCTCATTTTATTACGTTTTGTCCTCTGAAGTCGTGTTATGGGCTATTGCTCTTCTGAATGCCAGAATGATGTTGATTCTTAAACAAATGGCCGCAGTTGAACAGAATTATTGTTTTGCTTGACCGTACATATCCACGGACCTGTCACATACGTAATCATTTAAAGCTTTGTAATTAATAATATAAGCATTACAAATTATTATATAACATATATATTGTTAGAATTTCGATTATATTTTATTGAATGAATCATTTTTTTTTAAATCGACCGCATTGTAATTAACTTTTTCATTAATTTAATTTATAGAATATCTAGCATTCTCAGTCGCGGCTTCGCCCGCTCTCATAAGTAAAATATTTAGATAATTATAACTTATAAATGAGGTTTTATTTTGTATCGATTTATTATTTATTTATTATCGATAAAAATATTTTATTGTAGAAAGCATTCTAAGAGGAATAAATGAAAGCAGGAATTTTTAACCTGGTTTAGGTGTTAGAAGATTACGTAAAAGCGTTTTTGGACATCCAATATTTAATTTTAATGTATGAGTTAGTAATTTGGTAAAAAAAATGATCATTTTCACAAAATTAAAAATATTTATGGTTCAGTAAGGTTCATAACATACGGACGATAGTATTGGTTTCCTAAACATATCTTCTGAAAAGAATTTAAAGGAAATTTAAAAAGCTTTAATTTGATTTCCAAATTCTTATAGAGTTTTCTCAGAGAGCGGAAAGGATTACAAAATGGGAAAATGGGAAAATTGCAAATTTTGTAGAAAATATTTTAAACGCAACACATCTTATGTGTAGTCTAAAAGTAACCTAAAAAAATTGTCATTATAATCAGATTAAATTTCCTTTGAATTCTTTTTTAAAGATATTTTAAGGACAACAGTACATTTGTAGGTATACGGCTGAGAACATGACTGTAACAGAAAAAAAACAAATTTTGTGAAAAATCGCTATTTTTGAAGAGCTGTTTCTCCGCATTCGATTGCCATATGGAGCTGCAATTAGGCTTTAATTGTCACAGATTTAATATTCTTTAATATTATAAATATGCCTTAATTAAATAGGTTTCGAAATATGAGCGAAACATTTAAAATAATGCTAAAATTTAACGTTTTTTCGAGAACTACCATCTAATATAAATAGTGGATACATGCGCTTTTGCGAACTTCTATGTATAAATCAACTGGGCTTTAAAATATTGTTCTGAATAGTAAATTCGAATACGACAGATTACTTGTAAGGCCTGAAGGCTGTATTCTAAAATAAGATATGTTTTTTAAATTATGCTTTTACTGGGAAAAAAAGGAAAAAAAAAAAAATGCGAGCTAACAAACGAGTAAAGATAGGCGGTTGGAAGAGTGAGGTACGTGGACCCTTAACGAGTGTTATCTCAGCCCCGCTATATCCAAACCGACCCTCTAGCGGGGCTACATTTTTATCCATAATTGGTCTCATTCATCAGGACTCACGTGTGTCCCGAATGACCGTTTGTGGATTTATAACAATTTTTCTCCGCTGGACATATTGCCCGGCCAGCAGTACGTGTCTGTGGCAGTTCTTGATGAGGGGTGCTTAGCTGGTCAGTCATCCAAGAGGTGTATGCGAGTTACAGCAATTACTATAAAGCTGCCACCAAAAGTATAGTTTTGAGCCATTCTCTAATATTTGAGAAACTGAAATGAAATAAAATAAAAGTAAAAAAAAAACTTAATCCTGCTGACTGTCTCTGCTCTTTATTATTTCTGTTTACCTAAGGTAGGTCCTAGTGAAAAATGACAAATACAAAAAATATTTTCCGTTTAATGTCTGATAAGGAGACTGTCAAACTACGCTTATCGCTCTAACGTTTCCGAAAAATGTTTCACTTTTGAACAACTAGGTAAGACATGTTTCATGTTAAAAAAAAAAAATGTTTCATGTTAACATTTCTCATTTGATTGTTAGTTATTTGACTAACTAATTAAAAATAATCTCAAAATTGCGGCGCTTCCCCCTTCACCGCGCATGATGCTTCACTGTTCTTGCTTATCTTAGTGAATTCTTTGATGCTTTAGTTATCCAGTGGTATAATATAATTTTGGATGTAAAGGATAGATTCGAAAATACAACGCCAAACTCTATCGCCTGATTGTGCTATCATTAGGTTTTTTGGATTGTTCCCATATGGTAGCAAATTTAACAACGTATTCACATCAAAACAAAAGCCGACTTTAAGATTAAACCAACATGTAAAAACATTGAACTATAAAAAGTTTACACAAATAAAAACTACAAAAAACCATATACACTCACTTACCAATAAAAATTAAAAGAAAATAAATAAAATACCGACGTCAAGATTAAACCTACATGTAAAAACTTTAACTAAAAATTAAAAAATACTATTTTAATTACTTCAAGAGAAGGATCATTAAAGGAAATAATAATAATAATATTCTCAATTTATGATCAGTTAGTTACTTTTGGAGTGGGAACCAACTAAAACAAACAGAAATCGAATGAAACGTAGTAACAGTAAAAAAAAAAGTGCAGAAATTTTGTTGCAAAAGGCAGGGCATTAAACTGCTTTTTATAACTGGCACCGACTCCAAAAATAAGTGATCGTAAATTGTGAATAGGTATCTTTAATGCTCTTTGTTTTGAAGTAACTAAAATATTATTTTTAACTTTTTACCTCAAGTTTGTAAATTTAAGTTTAATCTTTAAGTAAGTTAATTATAATTCACAGTAAACTCCACACCCACTTAAATTCACTAGTCTCCCATGTTGCTTCGCACTCTATTCCCGATAATCCTCCGTAGAGTCTGAAAAGAATGTGGCCAAGAGACCTTGTAATTTAGAACTTTTATTGAATTGCTGCTAGTAAGTAGTTCTTTACATGTTATTGATATGTCACTGGAATTCTTCAAATTCATTTGTTGTATATAATATATACAGCTGTCAATACCAATAAATAGTTTAAAAATGTGAACCTCTCATACGCGACAAATCTATGTTTTTAATAACTGAAGTTATAATCAAAAACCCCTTAATTTAGTATTCATTTTTCAATCGTATTTTTTGCAAGGATCTTGTAACGTAATTCTCATTTTTTCAAGGTTTCTGTATCAGTTAAGTCTATTTTGTGTGAAATGATCTTAAAGTTTACAGAATTATTATTATTTTTTTTTTTGTGAATACAATGGCATGTAAATAACTTGTGAAGAACTACTCACTAGTAGCACTTCAATAAATTCTACACTATGTCTCAAGGCCATCTTCTTTTCAGACATCTCGGAGGATTATCAGGAATGGAGTGAGAAGCAAGTTAGGAGACTAGTGGATTAGAGTGGTTATGGAGCTTACTATGGAAGGATAGGTATCTGGTTTGGGCTAAATCAGTAACATATGGGACATTAAGATCTTTATGGATAAGTTTGTAACAAAGTAAGGAGCATTAAGGATTTTTTGAAGGATTTCGGATTGCAAGGGTTGGATACGGGAAGAATTAAAAGGTTTAGTTAAGCCCCAAAGCTCAACTCTGTACGTCCAAATAGGTCTAATCACATTCATGTATATGAGTCTTTTGTAATTAATCGGGAGCTTTGAACGTTTGTCTAATAAATGTTGAATTAATCTGTAACGACGGGCAGTTTCTTGTCGTTTATGTCTTGTGTGTGGATTCCAAGTAAGACGTTTGTCTAAGTGGATTCCTAGGTAGTGGATCTGTTCAACAGGGATTAGTGAAATATCATTAAAGGCTTTCTGTAAGACAGGAAGTCGTAGGTTTACGGCGAAGGGTAAATGTTATTTGGTGAGATTTATTATGATTTATTTTGATTCTCCATTTTTGACTCTATTCTTGAAGGTTTAGGATATTTGATTGGAGTATTTGAGAGGCAATGAAGGGATTATTGTTTCTGAATAATTTAAAATTGTTTTACAAAATTTTAGGATGAAAAATAAAGATTTAAATTTTTGTATTTTTCATTGAACGTGAGGTAACGGTTCGGATCGGCGACACCACCAAACTAGGTTGACCCGCGCTACACCGACCAGTTCGATCCTTACGCTTCACTTCATGTTTACATTTTTCGATAGTTCATTCCTATAACCTTACATGTAAACAATCACTTCCACAGTTTCAACTTGGATTGTGTTGTTTAGTTTGTTATATTGATATTTAGACTTCTTAAATGTAAATAAGTGAAACAGAACTTCACAAAATGAGTTTCATAAAGGATTAAGTGTTTTATGAATTCATGTTTTCTTATTTCATCTAATCTTATGTGTAAAAGTGTTATAAAACTTAAGAAGATTAATTTGTACATGGATTTGGTGTTTTACATATTTATATTTGTTCTATCAATTTAGGTGATAAAATTTACAACTTGTAAAAGTGTTATGAAACTTAACAAGATTTATTTGTACATGGATTTGGTGTTTTATATATTTGTATTTGTAGTTTCAATTTCAGTGATAAAATTTCAGTTTATAAATATTTTGTGAATGGATTCTTTGTCATCCATATTACTTTTTGTGCTAAAGTGAGACAGATTTTATAATTAATTCAGTAAAACATATCAGTTTATAAATAAATGTGAGAAAGTATATCACAGGTTTTTTGTTTTCTTATTTCCACTTCCCATTAGAAAATATAGCAGAAATTAACATCTTCACTTTCAACTAGGATTCTGTCTTATATTATATAATGGCTTATAACATGGAGAATTGATAATGTGAAAATAATCACAGATAAAGAGGTAAATGACACATCACTATATAATTGTAGAACTATTGGTATAATGTTATAGATTAATGTGTTTTTAAAAAAAATTAGAAGCCTGATGATGAAACATTATTTCCGAAACATGTAGCTACAAATGTTAAATAAATAGGAGTTATGCCAAATAAATACTTAAGGATTCTGTCTTTTTTATATTTATAATTTGTTATTTTCACTTCTCTCAGAAAAAGTTCATCAGGAATTAACTTTACTGGTGGTTCAGTAGTATATTAATTGTTGATTAAATTAATATTAATTAAAAATTGATTTATTGTCTTATATTTCGATATTTCCACTTTAATATTTCCTTATTTCTCATTTTAATAATAGAAGGTAAACAGAAGTTAATATTACTTTGAACAGGGATTTAGAGTTTCTCAGTAAATGTAGGAGAATAACCTTCCCCCTTTAAAAGCAGCGACTAGAACATCGAAATAAATCGGAACAAGGTTAGAATCGATAAAAGGTATTCTGAGCGGGTTTAGGGGTTGATGTCGCCGATCCAAACCATTACCGAACGTGATCTAAATGGATATGTTTTGTTGAAAGAATGTAGAGATATTTTTCTAAACTTAAGCTATAAGAGTTTTTCCATTTTTTATTTTTTTATTTTTTTTTTAAAGGTATATTTTTAAACAAACATTTATCCCCTTAAAACTTTTACCATCCGTTGACTGTATTTATTTAATTATATTATAATCCAAGTTTCGTGGAGTAATTCTAAAGCTCACTTAAGAATAAACTGTTAAAACATCCACTGGTGCTGTCTTACAAAAGGATGTCGAAACAAGACTTGGGTTTCTTCATTATTATCTGTATCTAAGAGGCAGTGGAAATATCTAGAGAACAATGATACAAGAGCCAGACGCTAAGAGCGAGGATGTTTCTAGAGGCGGATATAATGTGTTTACGAACCGAAGAGAACACATAAAGACAAACATAAAGGATAAGAACACTGGTGGTTCTAACAACCCTCATAAGACACACACTCGGTTAACAATATCATCGGAGATATTGCGCTTTGTGTTTGTGCGGACAGCCTTTGTGTTTGTGAGTTGCCTTTGTGAAGAGGGGTGACTACTTAGAGGGTGTTTTGTTTCCACCGCCTCCTATATATCAGAGGAGGGAGCTCTTTGAGATATATTTCTCTCCGGTCGGGAGGGCATTTAATCTCAGCTGCTAGCGAGGCTTCATGAAAGAGCTCCATAATCAAGGAGTCCCTCAGCTGCTTAAATGTTACTAATGCCTTGTGCTAATAATGACATTAAACTTAGTTGAGATGACGCGTTTCCTTTATCTTACACTTATACCATTATTGTGATATAGGAACACAAACTACTTTGCCTCAAGAATGTGTCTTTTATTTGTAACTGGTTTTAAACTTAACTGAACTTGAGGGATGAACTTTAATGCGGCATGAGTAATCCTTTGTAGGCCCCAAATTCATTTCAGAAATTATTCATTGAATCTGATAATTTATGATAAATTTTCAGTTTAAACCTTTTTTTTTAAATTAAATTTAAACCTTGCTTACACAACGAATATAATATACTACCCTACCCCGCAGCAGCTTCGTCCGCTCTCATAAGTAAATAACTTATATAATTCTAACTAATTTATATTTCATTTGTTAGAGAATTATAGTCTCAATGATATTTTTACGCATCGCTGTAATTTTAAACCTGGTACCATTCAACAGATAAGGTGGTTGAAGATTACGAACATAAAACAATAATTGGAGATCCAATTTTTAATTCTATTCTCGGACTTAGTTATCCAGGAGGACAGAGACTATTAAGACACTCTTAGGGATGTCCTAACGCCTATGTATTATATCTTTACGCAAAATATCCTAAAGCAAGAGATCGACATTTTGATTCATCAATCAGCTAAGCATATGGTTTTACTGTAGTAACTTGTTGCAGAATTTTATTTCGACTCGTAAAACTTCGCCTGGATCGACTGACTTGTTGCATCACAAATTTATCTCTTATTTTATAACAATTTAATAGACAATAAGTAAAAATTCATTTATCATTTTGAAGCTCTATACCACACCGTATATTTGTAAGCTCTAAGTAAAATGTTTAGAATAGAATAGAATATTTTATCAAAAATATTTCTTTAATTTTAAAATTTAGGAAAATATTTTAAAAGTATGATGTTTTTAGATATTTATCCTTATACACATATCATAATGTTACCGTCCTATTTTTTCTTATAATTATATTACAATGTAAACATGTATGATGATTATGTTCAAAAACAATTTTCGTAACAAAATCTCAAACAGCTTACATAATGTAGGTAATTAGAATTAAAAGTTATAATTAAAGAAATAAATAAAAATAAATTTATTAGTAATTATTCTGAAATTTACCAAACATATCAAACATAAAAGACAAGATACTGCTTGACGTATCCGACTACTCCAACATTTCCTAACAATCTTTCAAAGCTCACAAAAAATTAGACAGTAATTAGACCCATTTGGACATACGAAGTTTAGCTTTAGGGTTCCGCTAAACCTTCAAATTCTTCACGTCTCAAACTTTACAATCAAAAATCCTTAGTAAAATCCTCTATACTTCTTATTATGTCCCAAGCAAACTTATCCATAAAGGTCTTAACGTTTCATATATTGCTGATTTGGGCTAGATACCTATCCATTCATAGTAATCTCCATACTCTCTGAAATCCACTATTCTCGGAACCTGCTTCTCACTTAATTTATCAGGGATGCAGTCAAAGTAACACCACGTTTAAGAAGGAATTCTTAATACGTGCCAACGTTTCGACCTGCGTTGCAGGTCTTCTTCAGGGCTATAATGAACAAAATACCAGATGTGTCAAAAATAACAGACCGATAAACAGATGACAGATGAAATAGAATACAGAATGGCATAGATAAAAAACAATATACAAAAACCGCATAGAAAAGATCAGATACATAAATAACAAAGAATACAAAGCAGCAAGGTAAGAATAAGGACTAGACAGGAATGAAAAATTAAAAAAAAATAACATAATAAAATAAATAAATAAAATAATATTAATGGCAATGGATAAAAGGATAATAAAAAGGACAGAAGGAAATGAAATGTAAAATAAAAAATAATAATAAAATAAAAATATGAAAATATGGGAAAGAACGAGGGAAATGATGTAGAAGGAGATAAAAGAAAAGAAACGGATAAAAAAATGAAGGTGAAGGAAAATAAAAGTGGAAAGATAAAAGTAAAAGGAAAAGAATATCAAAGAACACTTACCCACCGAACCACACTTGTGAGGAGAAGGACGATGACTGATGTGAAACGGTAAGAACAGCTGGGTAAGTAAAAGGGAGAAAAGGCGCGGGACACTTGGATACAGAATAGGAAAATGAAACAATAAAAATGTAACATAAATATAAAAGAAAAATGAACAACATTCATTGTACCAGTCAACCATACTTTTATCATTAATTTTTTTTTATTTTGACATGGAGTTATTATATTTGGCGGAGGGTCTATAGTTTTTTTTATTTAAGAATTTTTTTACCCTGATAATGTGTAATGTTTTTTTTTTTTTTTTTTTTTACACGAAGAAATGCAACATTTTAGAATTCTCTAGCTCTGTTAATTTGATGACAGTTTACTGATTAAAATTTTAATTTAGAATATCTTTTTTTATACAAAATCTTTCGCTAGGACCTAAGTTTGAGAGCTATATTGGTTTGAATTTGAAAAAGTTACGTTTTTTTTTTACAAATTTGAGTGTTGGGGCTTTTTTTTGACAAGCTCTAACTTTGTGTTGCTCGGATCGAGAATTTGACGACAGTTTTCATATCAAAAGCAGTAGATTATTGTTAGGCATTTTGGTAATCTATCTGTCTATCTATCTATCTGTTATTCCCCGGTAAGGGTTTTCTATTTTCAATTAATTTAATCTAAAATAGAAATTCTTTGATGAAAGAACGATGTAGATATAATTTCCTAAACTTAAGATGTACAATAAGAGTTTCACTATTTTATGTTTTTGTTTTTTGTTTCCATTTGATAAAACAAAAAAAAATGTAGTGATTGATTTTTTTATAATTATTTCTAAAGAAAAAAATACAAATTCGAAAACTTCTGAGAATGGTTAACCTCTGGTTCAAACTTTAACTTATCAGATAAGCAAACCAATTTGATAGTTTCTGAGATCAAATCTATTAAACTTCTATTAGAGTTAATAGTTAATTGAATATTCCCCCTACTACCTCCACTATTGCTGATATACTAAACATCGATTCGGTTTACTAATCGAACTCCAATTACATGAAAGTGAAGGATCAGCCACCCTCCAGGAGCTGACTTAGCCACTCGAGATAGCGGAGTCTGCCCTTGCTTGGTTTCCTAACCAAAAATAATATATCGTGGTGTGGCACCTTGTATCCGTCGGAACGGGGTGTGGCGTGCGCTTAAAATCGCCCTAAATACTAAATACTTATACATATGTATTAATAAATTAATAGTAAAAAGGGTTGGTTCCTACCGGCTCAAGCACTTTTCAAACCAGCCTATATGATTTTATCTCTAAATCCGATTTTCCCATTTTCCAATATTTTTATCTTTTATTGAAAATTATAGCATTTTTTATTTTTATTTTTATTTTTTTTTTAAGGTTTCAAATTAAAGCTAATTAATTTTTTTTTTTTTAATGGTTTCTTTTAGGTGTTTTTTTGTAAAACCAGTACTTTTATCAATATGAATTTGAAAACTATTTTCAAAATAGAAAAATTTCAAATTGTAAAAAAAATCACCATTTTTGGAGATCTGTATCTCCAAAATCTATTAAGCAACAGAGCTGAAGTTAAACTTAAATAATAAATAATTGAGTGTTATTTAATATTGTAAATATACTATACCAAGAAAATTTACATATTTTACGAAATATATGCGAAAAAATAGGGTGATCCTCTATATCTAATTCTGTTTAATATAGCTCTAGAAGCAGCTATCCGTGAAATTAGGACAAATCCAGGGGGGCTATATATAATCGCCTATCACAACACCTGGCATATGCCGATGATATGGTTATAATTTCTAGAACCCAAGCAGCGTTATCAGGTACCTTCCAAGAATTCGAAGAGGCAGCTATGAAGCTGGGTCTTGCAGTGAACGAGAATAAGACAGTCTACATGAAAAGGTCAAGATGGAGAACCAAAGGAAATGAAGAAGTAACATGCACAAATAATAGTTTTAGGTCTGTAAACCAGTTCATGTACTTGGTAAGCCTATTGTCACAACAGGCAATAGAATTGAAAGTGAAAAAAAGCTAGAATAGCAGAAGGAAACAGGTGCTATTTCTCTCTTCAAAAAGTGTTCAACTTCGTTTCTTTATCTAAAAGAATGAAAATTCTTATTTAAAAGACCATTGTAAGACCAGTGGTAATGTATGGATGTGAAACATGGCCCTTAACAAAAAAATCAGAAATGATGCTCAACACCTGGGTAAGGAAAGTGTTGAGGAGAATATGGAACGAGTTTTCGAGAACGGTTTTTGGAGGAGAAGAAAGAATGAAGAGATTATAATCCTGTTTGGGGAACCTGACATCGTGGCCATGATAAAAAGAGCGCGTATTAAATGGTTGGGTCATGTATAAAGAATGACCGATCAAAGGGTGCAAAGGAAATGCTTTACGGGAAACCAGGTGTCAGAACTAGAGGACATCCCCGAATCAGATGGCTGGATGGTGTGGAGGAGGATCTGAGGCGGATGAGGGTTCAGGAATAGAGAGAGCGCAAGATCGAAGAGATCGGTGGGCTGTTGTGGAGGAGGCCCGAGTCCTTGTAATAATAATAAAGAGAAAAAAATAAAAATAGTGCTAAAATTTCGCTTTTTTTTTTTTTTAGTACTAACATAATCGCTCTATAGGTTGGCAAACTTGGATTTAAACTACCCTTATAGGTCCTAACAACTTATTAAAAAATTGTAGATAAATATTTTTTTTCACTTTTCGTGTCAGTTTCCAGCGATATAAAAGCCGGTCTGGCGGAACGTTTCTGAATGCCAGACCACTCGATTCGTGTTTAGAAACGGATACACTAAAAAATGTCACCAAACTCAAGAACATGTCTTTTCAATTATTTTTTGCAATTTTGGGCGATTTCAAGCGCGCACCACACCCCGTTTCGACAGATACAGTCTGTCAGACGACGATATCTCATTTAAAGGCATCTGGCTTCCAGTCTACAAAGGGGAAGAAGTAATCGGTTCCGCTGTCACGGTCACTAAACAGTTCTCCATCATGGAGCAGTTACAGCCGATTAGCACTGTTTACATTGTCAGAAATAGTATTAAAACCTAATTATTAAATCATCTTGTTTAATAGTACGCTAAATAAATAATTGTTTTTACCTAAACTCAATGATACATGCCATAGTACTACATAAAAGGACAAGCAGTTCTTCGTTTGTGACCATAACCATAAAAACTACTTAACCGATATATACCAAATTTTTACTAAATCATCTTCATGGCTCAAGAAAGGTTTAGCAACATTAAAATAAACTTAATTTCAATTAAATTGTTATTAAAAATTCTGATGAATATGTGGATTCCAGTGAAGTTTGAAAATCAACCAATTTATCACTAATAATATAATAAATGTTTTCTGATCATCTGGATTATTAACTCATACATTAAAATTAAAAACTGAATATCCAATTATGTTACTATGTGATCTTCATCCACCAAATCGATTGTGGCAGCATAAAAATTGCGAAGCAGAAATCTCATTCCTAGAACCCCAATGATTTCTACTAATCAGTTATTTTATTTCAACGATTAAAATTTCCAATTAGTGTATTTTGCTGTTCCTATTTACAAATACCAAGGCCAGGCTTACAAAAATGTAGTAGATTTCGGGCTGACTGTTTCTCTCACTGCCAATAATATGTAGGTTTCCGGAACTGGGAAACCTATCAATCAAATCATTCTCCCAACATCGGGAGTGAGAACTCAAAATGATGTTTATTTGGACGTCTTATGAATTTATTTCGGCCTCCAACCCAATCCCTGTTCCGAAGCTTAGTTTTTTCCAACTTTTTGATTTTTAATTATTTATGTAAGAAAATAAATCGATAAGACTATCGGATTATTGGAAGTAAATTATCGATATTTCAACATTTGAGTATATATAGCCATCCCAAGGTGGGATAGTGGTATGGCGGCTATCTACGGATTTTGGATTCGTATTATAGTGGAGAGTTGAGGGAATTTTATTGTGTCAAGTTTTTTGTAAGCATAGTTTTAGTATCATTATAATATTGATAGAAAAAAAAATTTAATTTAATTCTTTAGGAAATTAGGCAAAATGCTTGCTTGCAAGATCAAGAGGGAAGAATCTATCTAAGCAGGGCTTTCTGGAATTACCGTCTCATTTGGAGTACGGACTCCGAGACAGGTGCTATTGAAGAGTGATGGATGGTGTTGGTCGCAGCCAACGCCGCAGCATAAACGGGGATACCTCGACATCGCGAAGCATACGCCTCCTCCTCCCCCCCACCTGATTTATGCCCCCAGACTGGCACAGGTAATTTGTTCGCGGTGGAGGGGGAAGTAGGGGGAGGAGCGTAACGTCCCATTAACCAATAAGAGAGCATTAGAGGCGCGATAGGAGAGCTGCAGATGGTTTTCTGATGCCGGCGGTGTGGAACTCCTCGCCCGTGAACGCCAACTGATACCTGGCTAAATGTCTTCTTTTTAAAAGGTTCCTCTTCTGTGGCAATTGGTTTGGAACGCATCTGGATGGGTGACCTTCTGGAAGTGGCCTTCATTCTGCTCTTACTTTCGCATTATAAAGTCAATAGTACAAAACGAATACTACTACAACAAATTAATATTTTTAAGGCTTAAAATTAAATTAATAAAATTTAATGAAAAAAAAAAAAAAAAAAAAAAAAAATCAACGTTTTTTTAATATAAAACCCAACTTTCGGTAAAACTGATTTAAAAAGTTTACCTTTATAAATTATAATTTACAAATCTAAATTTATCACTCATCAATTCTTTAACATGTAACTCAGTTTCAGTACAAGAAGAATAAAAGTAAAATAAGCATAACAAAACAAGAAAATAATGGGTAAAAAAAAAAAAATTAACTAAAATAAAAAAAACACACGTGTTGTGCCTCATTCAGTTTAAATGTCCAACATGTTTATGTTAAAATTATAAATGGCTAAGAATATATTTGTATTTTATAAGATAAGAATTAAAAATGTATACATACATAAAGGGTTGGACAAAATACATTATAATTTCCATACTGGAAAAGAAGACTAGGATATAGTGTTACATTTGCAGAAAAACATTCCGTTCTGACCTTGCGATTGAACGTTAAACCGGCGAATACTGTCAACACAGGGGTGTCAGATATCCTGGGGAACCCTTTTCTTTTTTCATTTAACAAAAACCTTTTTGTATCTCTCAGCCAATAATAAGTCTGCTCGTCCATTGCAGTGAGTAAAGAAGAAGGGATAATTTTAATTTTAAAACGTTTATTGAATAAAATAAATATGACCTTAAAATTAAACAAAAAAAATAAAAGACGTTTCATAGCCATAATGTTAATTATCTTTTTGTAATTAAAAAAAAAAACATTGTAGGCTATGTTCAAATCTTTAACTAAAACATAAAACGATTATAATAATGGTAATAGTATAATATTACAAAAAATAAATTATATCATATCTACAAAATTACTGTTAAAAAGTTATGACTCTAAGATCATATTATATTCGCACTTAATATGTTGATAAAAAGAATTCACAAACAGATACTAGGACAAAAATTAAATCAAATGCGATTTACAAAGAGTGAAAGAAAAAGATGTATAAATCGGTAATTGTTGTGAAGAAGGAGATAAGTCAAATGACTTGGAAACTGGGTTAATTATTAAAGCTCAAAGCAGAAATTTTTAGATCTGCGTTGTGAGAAATTGTTCAAGTTGGGCTTTTTAATAAGGTCTTGTCGAAAATAGTATGTTAGGAGTAACTTTAGGATTTTAGAAAACGATAAAATATTCCCTACTGAGTAGTGCAAAACTACTACTTATCCAGTACCTCATAGCAGCGAGGGATATATAAAAGAAATGATAAAACATCTTCTATGTTCTTTATTAAAACCTTTGATATAATGAATTCTTAGTTCAAGTTATATTGTAGCACATGAAGGTTTCAAAATCTCTCTAACGATAAGACACCCGATAATACAAATTTGTACTCTGCAAATAGTTTGCTTTCACAGCAAATATTGGGTGTTTTCACATGAAATGTCCGTTTTCAAGGTAAAGGGATTTTAGTAAAAATACAACATGAAAACAATATAATTTTATTCGAAGTATTTACCTTCTTTTTCTACACATTTTTCCCAACGTGACAACAACTTTTTTATCCCGGATTTGAAAAACTCTGAGCTTTGAAGTAAAACAAAATCTGAAAACGCACTTTTGATTTCAGCATCATTTGCAAAAATTTTTCCTCTGCAGAAGTTGTCTAAATTCCTGAAAAGGTGATAATCTGTTGGAGACAAGTCGGGAGAATATGGTGGGTGCGGAAGAACTTCGTACCCCAGCTCTTTCAATTTATGCATGGTAAGTTTTGAAATGTGGGGTCTAGCGTTGTCATGTAGGAGTATAGGGCCCTTCCGATTTACCAATCCAGGTTGTTTTTTCAATAATTTTTCGTGCATTTGGCCAATTTCATTGCAGTAGGTTGTAGAGGTAATGGTCTCACCTCTAGGCAAAAAGGAATAATGTATGATTCCAGCCATGGACCACCATACTGTAACCATCAATTTTTTCGGGTGCAAATTTGGTTTTGGCATTTGTCCTGGGCTTTCGTCGATGTCTAACCACTGCCCTGACCGACGCTGATTGTCATAAGCAATCCAGCTGCCGAACGACCTAGTATAAACTCATAAAAAAATATTACACGAAAATCGCGTGTTTCCATGTTCATATTTGAAGGTATACTAAACAGTGTGTAATTGATTGGGAAGCTAATGTTTATAAAAGAAAAGTAGAGGATTAGTAACTGCTTGATTATGATATGTGAACTTTGGAAGTAAACAACAGAGACTCGCAAAATCCTCTATGTATTTCAAATATTATAAAATCGGACATTTCATGTGAAACAACCCAGTAACTTACCCCTTTCTAGTTTCCATTATTTTTCTAATATTCTGGAACTTCAATTCTGGAGATATCTGTATTAATAAAGAGAAAAGAGAAACAGAGTGGTAAATTGAAACAAAACTACAATTTTAAGTGAAAAAATTATTTCTCTATCATGACTGAGAGCTGAGAAAAAAAAATAAAACGTGATATTCATATATTTTTTTCTATGCTCCCAATGCTCATAGGCAGCTATAACTCTAGTCTTACGCTACTATAGGGTCCTACTGCTCACACAAAAATCGGCTTCAAATCTGTGCCAAATCGGTATTCAGGTTGAAAGGTTGGGATCTAGTGTTCAGGAGGTGGATAGGAAAACGCAGAATGCACAATAACGATCCATTAGTTGCTGATTTGGTCCAAATCAGATACCTATCCTTTCATAGTAAACTCCATACCCACTCGAATCCTCTAGCCTCCCAACTTGCCTCACACTCCATTCTCAATAATTCTGTGAGGGGTCTGAAAAGAATATCGCCATGAGACCTTCTAATGTAAAACAATTCAAGCGCTACTAGTCAGTAGTTCTTTACATGTTATTTATTTCTCATTGTAATCATTTTCCTCAAATTCACTTTTGAATGGTGTCAAAAATGGAGAATCCAAATAAATCCCACCAAATAAACTTTACTCTTCGTCGTAAAACTACGACTTCCTTTAATGATGTTCCACTAATCCCCGTTGAACAGATCCGCTACCTAGGACTCCATCTGGACAAACGTCTTACTTGGAATCCATATACAAGACTATAACGACAAGAAACTGCCCGTCGTTTTCGACTACTTTAACATTTACTTGACAAACGTTCAAACCTTCCACTTAATTACAAAAGACTCATTTACATATCAGTAATTAGACCGATTTGGACTTACGGAGTTGAGCTTTGGGGCTCCACTTCACCATCCAATTCATCTCGTATCCAATCCTTACTATCCAAAATCCTTAGAAAAATCCTAAATGCCCCTTACCTTTTCACAAACAAACTTATCCACAAAGATCTTAATATACCTTACGTTTCTGACATAGCTCATACCAGATATCTATCTTTTCATAGCAAACTCCACAACCGTTCTTATCCATTAGTATCACAACTTGCTACACACTCCATTCCAGATAACCCTCCGAGGTGCCTGAAAAGTAGTTGTCCGCGGGACCTTCTAATATAGTACTTAATTATATAGAACCTTTATAAGTGCTACCAATGGGTAGTTGCTTTAAAAACAAGTGACGTGTCATTTTTATCATTATCATCATATTTACTTGATGTATTATATTTGTATATACAGTTGTTAATTTCAATAAATAACTAAAAATAAATAAAAAATTAGAGTTGTAAAAAAAAAAAAAGTTAAGAAATAATAATAGAAAATCACTAAATTTTATTTTTGCTAAACCTTCCTTGAACTATTAAGATGATGTAGTTAACATTTGGTTCAGTACTTTCCATGGTCAGTGATCAAAAACCCCTTTGTGATCACAAGAAAATTGCTTTCCCTTTTATATAGTGGTATGGTTAAGTTCTTCATCATATTTAAAAGTAGTTTATAATTTTATTTATATTAGATTCAAGACATATTTTATCAAGCTCATATTGTTTATAATATTTATATCTATTCAACTGGTTCTTCTTCTTTGTATATAACCCTTTTCTTTTCTGTGAGTAATACAGTAATACCTCACATCTGCCCATTATGCCGCCCGATCTATCATTTTGTTGAATATTCATCGAGAGCACAGAGCCTGCTCCCAGAAGACCCGGATGAAGGATATCCTCGGAAGACACAGGACCGGATAAGGGATGGCCAGCACTGCGGTGACAAACAGTGACCGGAGTTGCAGAGATTTGTCCTGGAGGAAGGATTAATTCCTACCGCTCCGAGTAAATGACTGTCTTTTGTCCTGCCTATAGCCAGAGGTCTTTTCTCTTGAGGCTATTCTTTAGGTTTCTCAAAAAGCAGATATCGGAAAACAATATTGGTATGATGAAAAATTGGATTACTTTTTTTTTTAATTTATTGATTTTTGGTTCATTAAATGGAGCATATTTCTCAAACATTTCTATCCAATAAAAGAACCATAAAAGAAAAAGCAGTAAGTAACCCATTTATTCTCTACAGACATCAGCCGTGCCCTGAATTCAACTTTGATTCTCTATAAAGAAGATTTTAAATAATTTTACTGAAACAACCAGACAATTACTTTAAACATAACATTGACATAACCAAAGTCAGACAAGAATAGCCAAGGATAACTACATTTTTTTTTTTTTTTTTTTTTTTTTTTTTTTTTTTTTTTTTTTTTTTTTTTTTTTTTTTTTTTTAATACATTGTTTAATAATTTAAAAGTGTAATCTATACATATCGTCGCCATATGTAAAACTAAGGAAAGTGTAAAAACGCATTTTTTTTTTTATTTCGTTCGTTTACTGTTGTTTTCTACTAGCATTATGGTTAAATGCTAGAAATTTGTAAAAATGAAAGTAATGATTTCGGTCTTTTAACTGACAATTAGATTCAAAAATTTACCCTACCACAATGCCATGTAGATTATAGTGGGAAACGAACGAAATAAAAAAATAAAAAAAAATGCGATTTTTTACATTCGTACAGACGAAATAAAATAGTATAAAACACCAACCTGCTACTAGAAAATTCAAACATGATAAGCAGTAGAAAAAAATATTTAAACATTTATATAGTTCATACTGATGAATATTTTCCGTTGGAAAATATCTTAGATTACCATAGTATAGGAAAAATAAACAATTTGTATCTATTTCTTTTAAACGCTTGTGTAAAATAATAAAATATTGTTAATTTTCTTTAAACTAAAATAAATGAAAATTTGATTATATTAATAGATTAACAAATAATCACAAGGAGATGTCAGTGTTTTATTGCTACTGCTGCTATTATTTTAAATTATTATTATGTATTACGAAAAGGAAGTTTTTTTAATAATTTGTCGGGGGTTTTTTCCTTCTTACAAGTTACCTCATTTGTAACACATTCCTCGTCGCAAGTTCGCCCTCTCTCATAATAGTCCAGTCAATAAACACATTGTAGAGTGCATGGAATATGCGATAATTTTTGACTTCATAGGTTCGTTGGGAATAGATGTAAGTTAAACATACTAAAAGTCCCCGCCCCTGGGGGTGAGCTAACGATGGGAGGGAGGGGAGAAGTTCCATTTTGTTGGTTTTCGATAATATCTCGGAAACGGTTTACTCTAGAAAGATACGTTTCAAATAAATATAAAAGCCAATTAAATTTCCTATAAAATTTATTATATATAAATTTGTCGTAATTCTAACCGTTTACCAGATATACGTTATTGAAAATCGGTGATTTGCTGGGAATAACAAATTTCACCTCACTTTTTGTCAAACTTTTGCTTCTATTACGTTCCACGACAGTTTCTCAGAAAAACCGTCAGAATCAAAATTATAGAGCATTAAATTGACTTTAATTTCATATCTACGCTTCTTGTATTTTCTTTAAGTGCTTAACAAAAAGTGAGGTAAACATTTTTTTTATTTCGAAAATTGTCGATTTTTAATAACGTATATCTCAAAAACCGTTGGAATTTCTACGAATACGTATACAATTAATTTTATAGGAAATTTAATGAGCTTTAATTTTGATCTGCAGCATATTTTTCTAGAGTCCGCCCTTTTCGAGATATAATCGAAAAACAAAATTGGGACCTTCCCCCCTCCCCCTACCGTTAGCTCACGTCCCAGGGGCAGTATGTTTACCTTCTAACTACTCCTAACGAAGCTGTGAAGTCAGAAATTATCGGATATGTCATACACTATACACCCCTCATTTCATCACTCATTGACTGGACTATAAGTAAACAACATAGGTTTACTTATATTAAAAGGTTTACTTTATTTTAAAGAATAATTGATGTTTTATTTGTTTATCGATAAAAATCTTGTATTGAAGTATGCAATTGAGCATTATTTCTTCAATCATATTTTCACTCATAGCCGTAATTTTTAACTCGGTCAAAATTGTACAGATTAGGTTTTTGAAGAGTACTTTAAAGCGTAATTGGACATCCACTTTTTTATTTTAATGTATGAGTTGGTAATCCTGAAGGACAAAGACTATTAAGAAACTATTGTGGATTATTAGTGCTAACAAATATAGGCATATGATTCATATTTTTACTCACTATATCAAAAAGCAAAGAATCGACATTTTGATTTGGTAATGATTTTTATTTGAGAGAAATACTTTTATTGATATCACCTCAAACCTCGTTTTTGTCACTCAACATTGAGCATTTAAATTTTTTGTCACTAAACCTTCCTATAACTATGAAGATGATGAAGTGGACATTTAGTAGATTCAATAGTTTTACCATTGCAAACTCTATTGCAGAATAGTGCTATTATCGTTCGATTGTTAAACTTTACTGGGATCCATAGGCCATACCACCTATTCATAGCATTTTAATAAAAATATAATCGAATTAAGCAAATTTTACTATCAATTTCTCTATATAACACCTTATTTCTGTAACCTCTCTTGAATGCCGCTCGCCACCATTTTCCAACTTAACGGCGCACAGTTGCGCGATCCTACAGTAATGTTGGACATTAGGGAAAAAATAAAACTTTTAATTTGGGATTTTTTTTTTTTTTATATTGTTAGTAACAAATAAACCCTTTTCAATTGAGCAGATTGACTTCTACCCATATTATTGCATTGGGTTTTACATAAAGCCTTGCTATAATTACTGTCAAAAAAACCCTTGGCTTATTAAATTGATCCTGAACTGTTGTTTCATTTTATAAATTATTGTTACTTCCTGTACACAATAAGTGTATTATGATAAATCAAAAACTGGCATAAAATGTTTTTTAAAAATTTCCCGATTTGTTTTTTCTTTTTACATGGAGCAGAAAATAATACTATTTAATTGCTTTCGCAAATCGCTGATATTTGCTTTCAAAAATACCATTTGGAAAGCATTCAGGAATATATTGTCTTATTTATGGCGTCGTTAGATCTTGCTTTAACTTGCCTATTCATTAGATTTTTTATTTTTAGTGTTAATACCCACGCGCCATTATTGACATTTTAATTCCATTAGTAGTTGCCTCTATTTATTATTTAATAATCTTCTCTAAAACTGAGCTAGGAATGAGTCTAATGTTGTCTCGCATTCGACACAATTGAAATTAAAATAAATCCAGATTTATTTCAATTTTTCAGAACCAATAATATTAATTTTAAGGATTTCGACATGGCTTCGAAAAAATGAACTGACTTTTGCGATTACAAATAATGCGAAAAACGGTTTGCGGGAGAAATTAAGGAATGGTACAATAATTTTCAACTTAAATGGAACACTGCAAGTAGATCTTTAAAACCATTTCTGAGAAAAATCACGGATGGCTTAGAAAGGATCTAATTTTTCCAGAGGTGTTTTCAAGAACTACCATCATCATCCACTCCAATTATTCCTACTAGATCAAAATCATTCGAGCATTTGTGAGTAAGAATAAAACGGAGAAGAACCCAAAATTTCAGAAATTCTTCTAATGAAGTGTTCAATTTCGTCCTTTAAAAAAATTCAAATCTGAAAATTACCGTTATGTTTTTGATTTTATGCAGAATATATTGATCAATCAAATTGGAAGATCTCAACATAGACAAGAATAATGTTTTGGTCTCTACGCCTAAAATTGAAAAGTTTACAAGAGAAACGGCTCAGATATCTGTGGATTTATGTGGGTGGTATTACATACCAGTACCAGTTCATAAACTGTTACAGACCTGGATACACAAATACATGACCGGGAAATAGTAAAACATGCTATTGTACCAATTCGTACGCTGTCAGGAGATGCTCAGGAGGCTAACCATAAATATTATTAATTCAGACTCTTTGATATCACATATAAGGCCAACATTTAACAACGAATGGTTAAGTGTTAAACAACACATTGCTTAAAAACAATTCTTCAGAAGTAAAAGAACTTCTAATTGAAAAAAAAAAAAACACTTTTGAATTATATATATTTAAAAATTTTTTGAAATATATATTCTTCCAGCTTAAAATTCTCATTATTAAATTTAATTCTTTTTTTTTTTATTTTCACTTGTAGATATATTTTTGTTTATAGTTTTAGTTTTAGTTTTTTATTATTTTTTGTGCGTTTGTGAAGTTCAATTTATTAGAAAAATAAAAATTTACAAAACATATGTTGATATTATGTGTTTACAAATCATTACAAACCACAATTCTCTATTTAGCAATAGATACATAAAATGTATGTATACATTTAAAAGTCATCCTACCTGTTATATCGCAACTGGCGAAATTGATTAAACCGATGATCATATAGTTCAATAGAGTATTCAATATTCTTTAAAATGACACCAAAAGCAGGTACTCTAGTGGTACTCTAGGACCAGTAGAAACGGAGATATCAAAGAATGTCCGGCAAACTTTATTACTCGCCCCACTGTGCGGCGCAACGTATATTTATCGCTTCTTTTAACAATTTGATTGAAAATATGTAAATTTTATTATTCCTAAACTTTCCTTAAACTGTAAAGATTGTTTAGTTAAAATTTGGTTCAGATTAGATCAGTAATTTTCGCGGTTAGTGATCACAAACGAAAAATGGCTTGTCTTTTTATATAATAGTATAGATTTATACTAGCTAACTCAATCGCCATAAGTTTGGACTGAAAGACAACTGAGAACTTCTTGAGATCCCTTTGAAGTGCTAGAGAAGTATTTGATCGGAGAAGATCATGAGCAAGTGAGTAGAAGTGAAGAAGTTCCTGGAGAAAGACGATTGTTGTAGATGAGAATATTGGAATCATAAGGGATCTAGGGTAAAGATGCTCTGACCAGCGGGGCAGTCAAATTAGATTAAAGATGGATTAAAATGAGAAAGAGTGCTTATCTCCTCCATTAGCTTAAAAAATAATAATAGTTTCGAATATAATAAAAGTTTCGTAATATAAAAAAAAAATAATAAAAGTCGACTTAATAATAATATTGTCTCTATTGAACACAATGATATATACATATATGTACTCATACTAGTGATACTAGTATAATAAAGACTACTCTTGTCAATTGCCATCAAAAGAGTTTGACCTTTATGGCTTTATTTTTAAGTGTTTAATATAATGAATAGAGAAAAAATATATACAATATAAATCATTAAAAACATAATTAACATATTTTTTTTAGATTAAAATATACAAAACTATGAAAACAAAACGAAAATTGCAAAATGATATTTTCGATATTAAACTATAAAATTGCTGACCTCCTAACTCATCCTACCACTGTCCTCACCACCTATGCTGATGACACATGATTATTATCAGTAAACAATGATCCCTTCATTGCCTCCAAATCACTCCAATTCCATATTCTAAACATTCAAGAATGGTGTCAAAAATGGAGAATCAAAATAAACCCAAAAAATCTCACCAAATAACTACGTCGTAAACCCTTCGTCGTAAACCTACGACTTTCTGTCCTACAGTATCCTTCAATGATATTCCACTAATTCCTGTTAAACAGATCCGCTACCTAGGACTCCACTTGGACAAACGTCTTACTTGAAACCTACAGGCAAGACTAAAGCGACAAGAAACTGCTCGTCGTTTCAGACTACTTTAACATTTACTAGACAAACGATCAAAGCTCCCAATTCATTACAAAAGACTTATTTAAATGACCGTGATTAAACCTATTTGGTCGTATGGAGTTGAGCTTTGGGGCTCTACTAAACCTTTTAATTCTTCTTACAATCCAAAATCCGTCTAAAAATCATAAATGTCCCTTACTTTGTCACCAATGAACTTATCCATAATGGCCTTAATGTTCCATATGTTACTGATTTAGCCCAAACCAGATACCTATCCTTTTATCGAAAGCTCCGTAACCTCTCAAATCCATTAGTTTCTCAACTTGCTTCCCACTTCATTCCCGATAATCCTTGGAGGCGTCTGAAAAGAAGATGACCTACAGATCTTCTAGTGTAGAATTTTTATTGAAGTGCTACTGATTAGCAGTTCTTTTCAAGTTTTAACATGTTATTATAATCGTTATCAGTTCATTTACTTAATGTATATATTTATACAGTCGTAAATTTCAATAAATTGATATATGTATATATAAAAAAAAATTTGAAATTCATGAACTAAACTTTAACGGTACCGTGCTGCTTGACAATGTTTTGATTAATATAACCAACTGTTACCATTTAAAATATTTAGTGCCTCATCTTCATTGTGGAACGGTTTTTTCAGAAATTTTACGGTGAAATTCCTCAAGATATCATACCGCTAGGAAACAATATACATCTTCTCTTTCAAATAATTACATAATGCACATATTCATATACTTATTCTCATAATCGACATGTTCTTACTGCAGTTGGAATTAAATAAATATAATTAATTATATTTGAAAATATCTATAAAACTGATAAAATATTTATAATTTAATTCCTGAATGAAACTATATATTAGATATTGTTTCAAAAATTCAGGAGTAAGAATTTAAAGGAACAGCAAGTCGAACATGCCCCGAATACAGGACGAAATCCCGTGGGCCGATACCCATAAAATCCTTGTAAAATCCGGAGCTTTCGATGAAAGGATAGGTATCTGGTTTTGTGGAACATTAAGGCCAATGGATAAGTTCATTGGTGACAAAAGTAAGGGACATTTATGATTTTTTTCCAGGTAAGAGGTGACCGGTCGACGCTTTTGGGAAATCGGAAGTAAGAATAGCGGATCTGTTTAACAGAATTAGGATCGGAAAATGACGGAAAATGAAGAGAAGGGTTTACCAGAGTAGAGAGAGCTCCTAGGAGGCTAGGTGGCTCCCAGGGGCGCTGCTTCGGTAATTGCTAGAGTATTGTCCGCTCTCCCTCTGTCCACTAAACCAGAGGGTCTGTATTGTCTACCGTTCCAATAGGACAGTCCTCACAAACTGAACTGATTAGACATCTCTTCATGGTATAGCTTCCCCATAAAATTCGTAATATATACTTCAGTTTTGAAAAAAAAAAAAAAAATATATATATATTTGAATATATATATCTTTCTTTAATTTCATTATTATATGTATAATATAATAATTTATTCTCAAGATTTATCCATTAATTTCTCCAAATATATATAGTGATGCCAGCTAGATAGTCAGAGATTCTTTTCCCATCTTCAGGCATACTTCCTCTCTTAAAGTCTATGCTGTTTGATAATGAATTATATTTATGTGAGAAATTGGTCATTTTAATTTTTATATAGCTATTTATTGAAAGGTACGACTGTATACAACATAAAATGAAGCACATCAAGTAAATGTGATGCTGATGCTAAAAATTACACGTCATTTGATTTTAAAGAAACTGCCCATTGGTAGCACTTATAAAAGTTCTATATAATAAAGGAACTATACTAGAAGGTCCCGCAGCCATCTTCTTTTCAGGCGCCCCGGTTACCAGGAATAGAATTTGAAGCAGGTTGTGTGTGTTACTAGTGTATTTGAATGATTTTTTGTTTTTCCTTTGAAAGGATAGATAACTGTTTTGGGCTAAATCAACAACATATGGTACACCCAAGAAATTTTTGTAGAAGTTTGTCTAGGACAAAGTAAGAAACATTCAGGATACTTCGCTTTATTTTATTTTTTTTTTTTAATAATCAATTTAAATCATGCATGGATCAATGGAATTAGGCTTGATGAATTGTTTCCTTATACTTATATTGGAACCTGGCTTCGCCCGCGCTCATAAGGAAATAACTTAGATATTTATAACTGATTAAGATTTTATTTTTTTAGAGATATTGTATTGACTTATGCAATTGAGAATCATTTCCTTAATGATATTTTCACATATAGCAGTGATTTTTTACACGGTACTATCAAACTGATTATTGTGGTTGAAGATTACGTAAAAGCATAATTGGACATCCAATTTTTAATTTAATTACATGAGTTGGAAATCAAGATGGACAGAAACTCGCTTGTAACTAAAGACCCACAAATTATATTTTTATGCACGATATCAAAAAGAAAAAGGTTGACATTGTGATGTCAAAAAATGAAGCAAACAGAACTCGAAATGAAATGGGAATTGTTAAGATCTCACCACTATTTCATCACCGCTACACCGCTGTCTCGTGCAGTTCGAAAGTTTGTTGCAGCGGCATGATTCACCTGCACTTCTTGGCTGGCACCAACTACAAAAATATTTTATCATAAATTGTGAATAGGTATATAAGTATCGATAATTTCCTTGATTGTCATTTAATTCTCTTTGTTTCGAAGTAATAAAAATATTATTAATATTAAGTTTTGTACATGTGAGTTGTTTGATCTTGAAGTTTTTTTTTTTTTTTTTTTTTTTTTTTTTTTTTTTTTTTTTTTTTTTTTTTTTTTTTTTTTTTTTTTTTTTTTTTTTTTTTTTTTTTTTTTTTTTTTTTTTTTTTTTTTTCATCACTAGTTGAAAAAATTTAAAATGGAACTATTGAAAATATTTATATGGCAATTAAAACAGAAATCTTGATCGTTTTTTAGACGATTTCATTTTTTAAATGATTTATAAATTTTCAATTTTAGACTATTTTCTACGTGATTAGCTTCACTTCCGAGTCTTTGTTGAATTTATAGTTTTTTTCATTTAATTAGTTTAAAAAAATTGGAATTCTGGTTCTTATTATTTTGTGAACTTGTTCTTTTAATCTTTGATTTGCTGATCATCCAGCTTTTCCCGTGTGTTTAGCTTCACAATCATTAAGTTTTAGTTAATTTACACCGTTTTTTGTTTGTATATATTATTTTTAAGTTAAGGGAAATAAGATGGCAACGATTATATATATATTATATATATATATAATTTTTTTTTGAGCTGTTATAGTTGCATGCTTGGTTATGTTATAAACTGTAATGTTGAAAGGTTTCAAAGTTCTCTTCAGCTAAGCCCATTTTATTGTTATGCACTTGTCTCATAGTGTTGGAGCTACCATAACCTCTTTCGAAGCCTATGAAGCCATAAGGTGGATACCTCTCTATATGCTGGGGCCCCAGTCATAGCCTTCCTTCCACCTCCCTTCCTTTATCGACACTAAACCTATCTGAAGCATCCTTGGAGGCTGTTACCAGATGAAATTACTCCTAAAGGCACCCAGTAGGTTTTATAGCCGGCCTATTATACCTCGATCATTGGCTTCTTTGAGACATGTCATACTCTAGTATTCTATCCCAATGGGAAATCAATAGGTAGATATCAGCTGATATGTGAAAAAACTCAATTTCTTCCTGACAGGGAAAAACAATAGATAACGGATATGTCTATTGCTATGTCTAGACTCTCTGTCGAGTTCGGATCAGCATTGATCTATAGGGGATGTCAGTCAGGACTTAAGTGCCAGACAAATTATAAATAATGTTTAAAATAATTAATTAATTAAAGATATAATTTCTTCTCCAGAGGTTTGCATGATGCCAAATAAATTAGGTAAGTTAATTAAAAATAAAAGGTAATCTGTGGGAATTATTTGAATGAGTGACATTAAAGCAATTTAAATTAAAAGCACTGTATATTAACATAACATGTATTACTTGCGAAGATGTGGATTTAGGGTTGCCATTTGTCAGGCTTTTTACGGCCATGTCCGGCATTTGTTAGGCGTTTTCGTCTTCTCGTTGAAAGTAGCAGTCTTATGACGTGGCGGAAATGCGACCGTGTTCAGATCTTGGAAACTCCCACTCCTCTTACCTTTTTGACTTATTTAGTAAACTTTTTGACCAATTACAGAATTCCATAAAAGATTTTAAAAAACTTTCGGCATATAAAAAGTGGACTGCTTATTTTAGATCATTTCATAATGAAGGATTTAATTCTGAACTACTGAAATTGGAAGAATACTATTTTGCGATTCTATGCCATAACGTCAACGTTGAAAGAGTTTTCTCTTCGATTCGAAGGAACGCAATAAATTGCAAACAGAAACAATTGAACAGATGATGTTCATATTATGCAATTTAAAATTAACATGTTCAGAATTTTATGATATGATTTCTAAGGAAAACGACGTTTGGGATTAAGTAGGTGAAAAAGCAAAAAATAACTAAGAATTTATGGATTTTTATTATTTTTAGAAAAATTTGAGATTTCTTAATAATTGGCTTTTTAATTTTAAATTATGGGAAGGAGATTGGGAAGACCGCGAATACTGGCGGTCCAATGTATTGGGTCTTTATATGACCTAAGGTTTCCGAAAATCTTTTGTTTTCTCCTTAAAATAGTGCATATATTTTTAAATTTGTATAATCAAAACTATTAGCTTACTGCCAAAGTGGAGCTGTAATTTATTTATTTTTATTTTTGTTTTATATAAGTGAAGTCTATAGAAGACTGAAAATGTTTCAGGTATTTATTAATTTTAATGACATACATAAAGATCAAAAGAATAAGGATAGGACTGTAAATAAGTGGTTAATTTTATAACTAAAAAAACTTGAATCTGTAATATAAATTATGTAACATAGCTTTGATTAATTAAAAGTTATATGTAACTTATCTTGACAGACTTTTTTATTATTGGAGTTAATTCCAAAGTACATCCGGCTTTATATAAGGTATGTTTGGCTTTTATAGATAATGTCCGGCTTTTGTGACAAATGCCCGGCTTAATACAGCGCCAAGTCCGGCTTTTGTATTTTTATCTATCAAAGAAGCTCCAACAAAAAAAAATGTAGGCAATACGTGACTTTATTCATTCAAACCAATACAGTTCTATCAGATAGGTTTTAGCGACAAATATTATATTAAAAAATATTATCTACTAAATTTCTAATGAGAAATTTAACACAGCTTTCATGCCCTGAGTGAATGTACTATAGCGCTCTCACTCAGCCTCCACTGGGTTTTTTATACCAGTGACGCAGCTGAAAAAGAAGAGCTAGGACCTCTCTGTGCCTGGCTTGTCCCTCCATAATTGGAGGAACAAATCTGTTTGTGGGTTCCCTAAAATGAGTTTATATTGTAAATAAAGTATGATTGCTGTTACTTTATTTCGCACGTTTGTGGCAGATTTTAATAATTACTCAATAAAAAAAAAAAATTGAGAAAACCGTCGTCAAAATTTCGGTCTAAGCAACACCAACAGAACTAGATCTTATCATGATGAAAGTCCGGATACTCGAAAAAGGTAGGCAAACCTAATTTTACTCATTCGAACTAATATAGCATCTAAACGGTAGGTCCCAACGAAAAATGTCATATAACAAAAATTATTTTCCATTAAATTTTAATTTCATTGAGTTGAATGAACTGTCATAAAACTTTCATTTCGAGCAACACCAACAGAACTTTACATTTTTTAGAATGAAAAAACCTTACAAAAAAAAAAAAAAAAAAAATTCTTCCTTACTGGCAAAAACGATATATAAGAAAATTTCTATCTATAATCTACTGCTTTTATATCTACTTCTTCTGATTAGGAAACTATCGGTTCATTTCCGATTGGAGCAACACCAACTGAGCGTGAAAAAAAAAAACAAAAACTATATAAGTTATAAAAATTTAGGCAAAATATAACTTTTACCATTCAAACCAATATAGTTCCTAAACAGTAGGTCCTAGTGACAAATGTTATATTAAAAAATATATTTTCCATCAAGTTTCTAATAAGAAAACTGTTGTCAAGTTTTCGATTCGAGCACACCAACATAAATAGAGTGTTGAGTGTAAAAAATATTACAATTTTGGGTGAGATAAAAACGTTACACAAGAAAAACTGATTCCCAGATCATTGTCAAAATATATAAGTGAATATGTAGAAAAAGTAAAATAAATAAAAAAAAAAAAATCTATTTAAACTAAGAAACTACACAATATTTGATTAAAGTAACTATTAAAAAAAAAAAAAAAAAAGAATAATTAGGAAAATAAATAAAAATAATGATATAAAAGAGGATAAAACCAATGACATTTATAAAATACATAAGCATATTTTATTATCACTTGAGGTACGCATGATGATATAGAAGGATCAATAAATTAGGATTGATGAATTAAGTCCCACTTCTATTGAGATTATTTTATTTGAAAACTAGTTTCGAATGCTAAACATTCATCTTCAGTTCTAAAACATACAAAATTTTTTTCAACACATCAGTACTATGTTACATAGATTATATATATATTAAAGTTTTTTAAAAAGATAAGACAAGAAATCAAGCATAGGCATTCACCTTCAAGTTAACTAAAACACTGAATTTGTGAGAAGTAAAAGGGGGCAGGTAGGTTATGTTTTAGATTTCCAAACGGGGTTTCCCTTATGACTCATTAGGTTTTTTTCCGTTCCTTTGGGAAACAAATTGAAAATAGGGCTATTGGATATGTTAATCTGATCATTTAAACAAAAATTTGTATCGGTTTTAGACGATTTTATTATTTCTAGTGATTCAAAATTATTTAATTTTAGGCTATTTTTTACTTGATGTAATATTTTTACTCCCGAGTCTAAATTAAATTTGTGGTTATTTTCATTTAGATGGATAGCGAAATTAGAATTTTGGGTCTTATTAGTGTATGCTCTTATATGTTCATTTACTCTTTGATTTACTGATCGTCCGGTTTTTCCCGTGTATTTTGCTTCACAGTCATTACATTTTAATTCATATTCGCCGCTTTTTTGGAAAGGGGCTATTTTGTCTTTCGGGGAAGGGAAGTATGATGACAATGGTTTATCTATTTTAAATGCAGGGTTTAAACCTAATTTTTTTAATTCTTTCCCGACTTTAGCGGATATTGGGCCGTAGTATGGTATCATTTTCATCAGTTTAAACCCTGTATTTAAAATATAATAAACCTTTCTTATGAACCAATTTTATTTGGCTGTGAAAAAATAAATTAAACTTGACGTAATAAACTTCCCATCAGCTCAATAACTTTGATGGCGACTTACGCTGACGATACATTAATCTAAACGTGACACGAAAATCCTATGGACGCTTCAAAGACTTTAAAACATCGTTTAACTAAAATCCTAGAACATTCATAACTTTCGAACATTCCACTCAACCAAGACTAATCCTAATTAGATAATAATTAGGTATTGATGAATGAATTGAGACTTCTATTGGAATTATTTTTATTTGAAAGCTAGTTTCGAATGTTAAACATTTATCTTCAGTTCTAAAAACATATTAAAAAAAAATAATAAAACATCAGCACTTTATGTTAAAATTTTGAAGTTGAGATTTCATCAACAATTTCTAACAGACATGGCAACTGCTGTGTTCAACTGATTACAATATTAATAGCATCACATTAATTAGCATACATTCTGCTTTTTATCCATGCATATAACATTGGGTTTTCTCCAAATTTTAGTGGACAAAAACAGATGTGAATGAAAAAATCCGAGGTCAGCTATAATTTGAGATATTTCAATAAGGAGAGCTGCCGCGTCCTCCGGATTTAGGCTGAACTATGCATTTTTCCGACTTCTAGATAACCTTAAAATTTAGTTTTAATCGGGGGCGAAATATTGGAGATAGCGCAAATTATTTACATTTTTTGAGAAATTGACAGCCTCTTGCCCTCTGAAATCCTACAAAATTATAGGTGAGGAAAATTTAAAAAATAAAAACTGACATTTTTTCAGATTTCACATCTTAAAAAACATGTAGAAACAAAGTTTCGTCAAAATCAAAAATTAAATTTTCCCTAAAATTTTGTAGGATTTTAGAAGGCAAAACCAAGACGCTGTCAATGTCTGAAAAAAATGTAAATACATAATTAGCGCCATCTCACATATTTCTCCACAGATTAAATTCAAATTTCAAGGTCACCTAGAAGCCGTAAAAATGCATAGTTCAGCCCAAATCCGGAGGTCGCAGAAATTCTCCTTATGGAAATACCTCAAGTTATAGCTGGCCTCGGGTTTTTTCAGTCTCATCAGTTTTTGTCCACTAAAATATGGAGTAAATGTTATATACATGGATAAAAAGCAGGATGTATGCTAATTAATGTGATGCTATTACCTTTGTAATCTGTTGAACACAGTAGTTGTTATGGCTGTTAGAAATTGTTGATGAAATCTCAACTTCAAAATTTTAACCGCCTCGAAAGTGGTAAAAAATCAATATTTTTTAATTTTGATAAAATTTCACACTTAAGGGTTTTGTGGTGCGCTAAATCGAGATTTGAGGTCAGTTGTTCATGAAAACAATTTTCCAGTGCAGATTTCATTGGAATTTTGTCATTTGTTTGGAGTTTTTGAGCACCCTAGAGCCGGGTCGTGCCTGGAAAATAACGAAAGTATTTTTATTTCAAATAGCAAACAAAACTACAATTTAACGTGAAAGAATCATTTCTCTATCTTGACTGAGAGCTGAGAAAAAAAAATAAAACGTTATTTTCATATTATTTTTTTCTCAGCTCCTAATGCTCATTGGCGGCTATAACTCTAGTTTTACATTATTATAGGTCTTTACTACCCATACAAAAATCGGCATTCAAATCTGTGTGCTACAACTCAAAATGTCTCCTTGTGAGCAACCGAAATCGATAGTACAAGCCTACAAAAAAACATACTCCGTATCTTAAAGATAAGCTGGATGTGGGGACTTCTGCATTAATAAGATATTTCACTATCAGACAATTTCGAATAGATATTCTTAGACTGTTGTAAAAAGCATTTACGCCGTTCCAAAATAATAAATTGCTATGATAATAAATGTCTTCAAATTATTCAAAACTCAATATACATTAACTTTATTGTGAACTAGTTGATGCAAGACATCTATTACACTCAGAATTACAAATAACGTTAAAGTAAGTCTTCAAAAGCTCGCGTCCTTCCCTTAAATAAAGTCCCAAACCCATCCTCCGAAAAAGACTTCCGACCCATCTCCCAATCATCTAACCTTTCCAAACCCTTAGAACAACTAACTCAAGTCCAGATATCCTCTTTCCTTGAGCAACACCTTAATCCTTTTCAGTCCGGGTTTAGGACTGACTATTTCACACAATTCAGCGCTTGCAAAAATTACTTCAGATATCCACCTTGCCATGGACCAGCACAAAATTACCATTCTCATTCTCTTTGATTTCAGTAAAGCCTTTAACACCATCGATCACAATCTACTCCTATCTAAGCTATCCAACTTTTCCTTTTCCAATAGTGCGATTAGATGGATCCAAGCATTTATTTCTTACCGCACTCAGGTAGTCCAAATCCCTAATCTTCCGCCTCCCTCTCCTCTTCCAATCAACTCGGGTGTAGTTCAGGGCTCCTCAATATCACCCTCACTATTTAGCGCATACATTAATGACCTTTATCCCCTCATTAAATATTGTTCCTCTCAATTCTACGCCGATGATTCCCAAATTTACCTTTCTTTTTTCCCCAATGAACTACAAATCGCCATCACAAATATCCAAGCAGATCTCGACACGATAGCCCCTTGGGCCTCTGATAATAAATTGAAATTAAACGCAGAAAAATCTAAAGCTATTGTGTTGGGTTCTAAAGTCCTTCTTAACTCCCTGCCCACAATTCCAAACCTTTCCATAGATTCCTATCCCATAAACTTCTATCCGTCCGTTACGAACCTTGGCATTGTCCTAGACCAAACCCTTTCTTGGAAAGACCATATTTCCCTTATTATCCGACGAACAATCTCCTCCCTTGGACTCCTAAACCGATCCCATAATTTCCTTCCACAGTCAATCCGCCAACTGTTAATTACTTCCCTCACATTCTCCCATTTTGTTTATGGTAGTGTGGTGTACGGAAGTCTCTCGAAATCTCAAGATGCAAGATAAAAGAACAAAATGACCTGCTGTCTGAGGTTCGTTCTGAGAATACCACGCCACGAACATATTTTCCACCACTACACTAAATTAAAATGGTTATTTCCTTCCTTCCGTCGACAGTACTTTTTTTGGTTCGTTCCTTTACAAATCTCTTTCCTCTCAGTCACCTGCCTATATCCTGAAAGCTTTAACATTAAAATCATCAGTGAGTTCCCGCAAAACCAGATCCCGTTCCTCAGACCTCTACCTAGCTCCTTTCAACACAACATCCTTCAAACGTTCCTTTATATCCAGAGCTTCCAACTTCTGGAATCCCCTCCCTTCCTTCATTCGCCATTCCTCCACTCATAACAGCTTCAAATCCCGACTTTTCATTTACCTGTTAGATATTCAATCTAATAGACAAATTAGGTATCAATGAAATAGACATAGAAGAATGGAGCAGGTTCTATATAGAACATTATGGTCAGAAGAGTATTCAAGACTTAAAATTCACTCCAGCAACCAACCTATTTCTTGAAACCAACATATCATTAGAGGAGTTACAACTATCCATTCATCTATCTAAAAATAACAAATCTCCAGGTCCGGACTTTATACCTTATGAAATATTTAAGAACCTTACACCTGAATTGGAACACTACATTTTAAACTTATTTAATACAGTTATAAAAAAAGAAAAACTACCTTTTTAGTAGTCCAAATCTAAACTGCATTTATTATTCAAAAAAGGTGATAGAAGGGATACAGATAATTACAGAGGTATTTCTCTGTTGAATACTCTGACAAAATTATTTACCAGCATTATCGCGAGGAGGTTGATGATATGGGCGGATTCCGAGAGCCTCATCCCAGAGGAACAGGCAGGCTTTAGAAGCGAAAGAGGATGCATCGACCATATCTTCACCCTTACGTCACTTATTGGAATCACGTTTAAAACAGAAGGAAGATACCTATACGCAGTATTCATAGATCTTAAAAAAGCTTTCGATTCCATTAACCACAGTCTTCTCTGGGAAAAGCTTCTTATCCTGGGAACTGGAGGTAAACTTGTTAGAAAATAAAAATGCTATATGACAATGCCTCAACTCAAATTTCAGTCAATGGACAACTCTCTGAAGAAATCAACATCTCTTTAGGTCTGTTACAAGGGGAAAAGTCTGAGCCCTACATTATTTTTGCTATTCATCTCCGATATAGTCCAGTATTTTCATAATAGAGGAGCAACAGGTGTAAGCATCGACAGTTCACATGAGGTAACGATTCTCCTGCTGGCAGACGATATCATCCTCCTAAGCAACAGTTGGTATGGTGCACAGAAGAACCTCAAAATATTGCAGGATTATTGTAGTGACAATTCTCTTACCCTAAACGTTGATAAATCATAAGTCTTAGTTTTTCACAAATCCCCACGAACTAAACAACTGAAATCACTGTACTGGCACAATGAAAAATTGGAGTACGTTAAAAGCTACATTTATTTAGGATTTATTTAGGATTACAAAGAGGCAAATTTAAAAAAGCATCGCAGCACTTCATCCAGAGATCATCAGTAGCATCTGCAAGAGTAATAGACATTCTGAAAAAAGGCAAAAGCGATTCCTGGGAAGCAAAAAAAAAGCGTTATTTGACTCCATAGTCTCCTCAACCGTACTATATGCTTCTGAAATATGGAGTGTCAAGTATCTCGAGGCGATCAAGATAGCGCAGCTGAAATTCATAAAATATCTTTTTGGTTGGCCCAGGAACACTCCAAACTATATAGTTCGCCTCGAGACTGGGAGAACCTCACTGAGCCTGAAGGTTATCAAAAAGTTGATAAACCTATGGACGAAACTTTCACTCATGCCTGACGAGAGACTGCCAAAACTGTGCTTTATTAGACTGAAAGCACTAGACAGTGATAACCCTGATGTGGACTATAATAAAGTTTCTAAACTTGCAAACTTACTGACAAACTTCCTTAAACCACTAATACCACAAATTAAACAATTTTTCATGCAGTTAATTTCCCAGATGTTTATAAATGAACATGGAGAACATTAATAACTCACAGAATCATACACTAACACTACTCAACTGGAATGCTAACGGTGTTAAGAAACGCCAAAACACACTGATAGACTTTTTGGCGCGCTACAAAATAGACATAGCATTTATCACAGACACACACCTCAAGGCCGGCGACAGATTGCGAATTAGGAATTACACAAGTTACAGAACTGACACGGAGGATAGATTTGGAGGAGTAGCACTTCTTATTAGGAAAGATCTAGAGCAATCCGAGATAATCCTACCCCGACTTAAAAATTTAGACGCAGTAGCAGCTAGACTGAAACTAACAGATAATACTTTAAATATTGTTTCGGCCTACCAAAGACCAAGCAAACGACTGACAGACACAGATTTCGAACTGATATTTACTGGACACTATTACTCGGAGACCTCAACAGCAAACATACAGACTTTGGCTGCCGGACCCGAAATTCAAATGGGACCAAACTTCTAAAAATCACTGATAAACTTGGTCTCCAAATAAGTTCTCCAGAAAAGCCCACCTTTTATCCAACCCAGTACAGCTACCGGCCAGACATATTAGACATAGGTCTCGTCAGCAACTTTCCCACTCCCATTCATCACACTCCTGTAACAGACTTGGATTCGGACCACCTCCCTGTGATCTGCTCTCTAGGCGCCCGAGCCCAACCACCACCCTCTCTTCCGAGGCCCATTACGGAAAGGTGGACTGGAGGATCTTCGCCGAGGAGATGTGTTCGCTTCCCATCCCCTCACACTATTACACGACTGACGACATAGACACAACCATATCCATACTCACACAACACATATACAATTCCATAAACACAGCCACTTCACATACGTACCCTCACACACACAAACAACACAAAACTCCACAGCACATACTTGACCTTATACACCACAAAAACCACATTCGTCGTCAATGGCAACGCTACAGACTACCGGATCACAAACGTGAGATGAACCGACTGTCTAGGCAAATTAGACTAGAACTGGACAAAGAGCGGGTCCAAAAATACAACAGCTACCTGGAGAGTTTCGAGCCGGGGGACCAACGACTTTGGAGAGAAACCAAACGATTGACTGGACAAATTACACAGATCCCCACTCTAACACTCGGGACAGACACTGCAACGACTGATGACGAGAAGTGTGCAGTTTTCGCTGAACATCTTTCTCGTAAGTTCAGAGACTTTGACAGACAAGATGAACTAACTGACAAGGAAGTAGATACATACCTCGCAACACCTACAACAACAGTAGAACCCCTGATCCCCTTCGTCTCTCCAATCGAGCTGAAGTGTCTCATAAGAAGGTTGCTAAGGAAAAAAAGCTCCAGGAGATGACCTGATACCTAATTTAGTCCTCAAACGGCTGCCTAGGAAGACCGTTGCGCTGCTCACCAGTATATACAATGCCTGTCTCCGGTTTGGTTACTACCCTCACGCCTGGAAGAACGCCATAGTACTCCTTTTTCACAAAAAGGGGAAGCCCAAGCATGAACCAGACAGTTATCGTCCAATAAGTCTCTTCAACACACTGGGGAAACTCCTGGAGAAGATTATCGAGAAACGTCTCCGCTCACATCACATTTAGAAGACAACGAATTTATCCCGCAACATCAGTTTGGCTTCAAGCCTCACTACTCGGCAACACACCAAGTCCAAAGAGTCGTCGAAGTAATTTACCGTGGCTTTGAGGCAAAAAAATATACCACGGGAGTATTCATAGATGTGGCAGCAGCATTTGACACAGTGTAGCACCGTGGTTTACTGCATAAGCTGAAGAAGACTTGGCCTCCACTCTACCTTTTCAGCATTATAAACTCATTTTTGACCAGCAGGACGTTCCAAGTGAGAATAAAAAATGCTATCAGCGAGAGAAAGATTATCCTCGCAGGAGTACCCCAGGGTGCCATACCGAGTCCTCTTTTATTTAACCTCTATTGCTCGGATATCCCCCAGTGTGATGAGGACACAATTATTGCTCAATTCGCTGATGACACAGCACTCCTTTCCCAAGATGATGATCTTCACGAAGCCATCGGAAAACTTCAATGTGGCATAACGGTGTCTCGTCATGGTTCCGGAAGTGGAAACTTCAACTAAACCCATCGAAGACGGAAGCAAAAAATCACCTTTCGTCGCTTCAACCTTACCGACCTGATTACACTTCGACTCGATCACATCCCAGTTCCCTGGAATCCTAAAGACCAGGCAGTGCGTTACCTAGGAGTACACCTTGACACCAGACTGACTTGGAGATTACACACTAACTACATCTTACAACAAGCTAACGCAAGACTTAAACTTTTGTACCCTCTTTTAAATAGAAAATCATTACTTCGTCACAGAACAGCTATTTTAGTATACAAAACCATGCTGCGGCCCCTACTAACCTACTCCTGTCCTGTCTGGTATAACATTTCAAAATTAACCAAAAAGAGACTACAGACATTCCAAAACAGAATTCTGCGAATGGCGGTTAATGCGCCCTGGTTTTTAAGGAATTCCCAGCTTCACCGGGAACTGGGAGTTGATCGACTTGAAGAGGTCTTTAACAAGCTCACAAGACGACACCATGAACTTCTCCACGTCGCATCTGGAGCTCAGGAGTATAACTTAGGAACATCAATAACAAGAAGATTAAAGCCTAGGGCTTACCAAGACATACTTGGCTTTGTACATTTGTTTATCAAACAGTTCGTGTATAACATTTATTGTTGATCCGAAATTTAAATAAATAAATATTTGTTGTTGTTTATTTGTTGTTCAAGTTAAGGCGATAGCTGAGCTTAGTCACTTTACAGAGCAGCTCTCTGCCCATCCTTCCAACGGCCTTGTCAGATACAAAGATGTCATCTTAGAAAAAGCACAGAACTTCTATATCTCAATGGACATTCAAAAAGTTCTCAGGTCAACCAACTTTTCATTGAACCGATTACTCTGCAACTACAATATCTTAAATCCCGAAACGTACCTAACATACAAAGTACACATAAAAAAGTTGAGGTGTGTCAGTCCATTAACAGTCGCTAACCAAGAACAAATTAAATTATATACTAAAAACAAAACTTTTTTATTCAAATCTCAGGAAACTTGCATATCATGCAGTCAATATATCTCTAATAGCTTATACCACATCCTTCTCTATTGCCCAACGTTCAAGGAATATAGACAACAGTTTCTTCAGCCATACATCACAATGTCCTCTGATAATCACAATATTGAGGCTATATTAAATATTAACGGTGTAGAAAAATTAAATAAAGTAAATTTCATCATGATAAATGTATATAGCGTGCTAATGTCTTTATGTGGTCAATGACTAATTAAAAAAAAAAAATAAATAAACTGATATTTATTAGAATCAATATAAGTTTATTGTTTAAATTATGTTAGTGATAACTTGGAGATATGTCTTGAGTATGTTTATATTTATATTTGATGTTATTTTATATATTGCATTTATTTATACATTGCGTTTGTATGGGTGTATGCATATGTATGTAGGTGTGTGTGTGTTTTTGCATATATTTATTTAATTAATTAATTATTAATATTAATTTTATGCACAGGTATATTGTGTTTTGTTGTGGATGGACGAAGGTGTGTGTTTGTGTGTAGATGATAAGTGCATATGTAAATAACTATTATGTAAAACGTTGATATCTGTTATAAAGATAAGGGGTCATATCACATATTTTTGTTATAATAAATATTAATTTGTGTAATGTAAACAAAATATTGTTATGTAAGGATTTGTTTATGAGCACTAGACTCGTGCTATGGATCTATTGTATATTATTAATAATATTATTATTTGTACAAGACTCTGAGAGCATTCATTCATTCATTCATATTCAATCTAATAGTCATATAGATGTAGAAAATATCTCTTAAAATGAGATAAACATTCAAAATATAATATTGATTTTGTACAGTATTAGTCTAGTACTATTGCACTAATTGGTTTTGGTATAATTTATATTATCTATCAGATAAGACACACTATCTTTCTAGATATTTTTTTTTTCAAAGCTTTGATTATTGTATCTGATTTCATTGCGTTTTTGTTTAATTCTCTCTATTTTGTTTTCGTAACTTATCTTAGATTCTTACCTCAAGATATAATTTGTTTTTTGTGTGATATTTTAAAATATGTAATATTACTTTTATATTGTAATTTGAATGTCTTTTTATTCCGTAATTTAATTTTAATTATATTTTCCTTGCTATTATCATATTTCTTAATTATATATACGGTATGCTAGGTAGCCATTAATTGTTCATTGTAATAATTTTTAAGGGGCAAGGCCCCAGAATAAAATTTTTTTTCATTCATTCATTCCATTCAAAAACTAATAAAGTTAACATCATTTCTTCAAGTTTATTCTGTAATAACTTAAGACAAACTTAATGATTCTTCTACAGAATCTAAATAAAATAAAAAACTTCCTTAAATCGCTCGTTTTATGTAAATGACAAATATATATATACTTTTTAGATATTAAATATCATTTACATTATAACACCGTACTTACGCCTAAATCGAAAAAGGTTTTTTAAATTAAACTAGCCCTCTTACGATAATTTATTCAAAATATTTTCATTAGGAGCAAGTAGAGGATTGAACATTTGAAAGTAGAAAAATGAACTTTATCATATTTTCGCTGCTCAAAGAAATAGAAATAAGACACTACGTCGGAGAGAGAAGTGATTATCTTGAGACGCATGATGTTAAAGAAGGATTAATACTATTGGATTAATAAATTATTAGCCACTTTTATTGGATTTTTTTATTCAAATACATGTTTCAAATTTAAATATTTATAATTAGTTGTAAAGACATAGAAATCTTTCGAAATATCAGCAATTTAAAACAAAGATAAATGATATTACATTTTAAAATATTAGACAAGAAATTAGGCGTCTTGATAATTACCAAATCGGGTGAACTTTTTCCTAGAGTAAACTGGAAAGTAATATAAAGGCGGGTTGAGAAGTTTTTCTGTTCTTACTGGAAACGAATATAAAATGGGTCTACTAGAAATATGATGATTATAAACGATTTTATACTTCTTATAATATTGCGAATACTTTAATTTTCGTATGAGTTAAGAACTGAAGCTGAATATTTAAAATTCGAAACTAATATCTAAAAATCTACAAAAAATCAATCTACTAAAAATGCCAACACATTATTTATATGCACTTAATAATAATAAACTATAAAACTGGTCAATAAATATCATAAATTCCTAAATAAATATCTCAAATTTAATTACTTTGATATAATTTCAAAAAATACTCACAACTTGAAAAATATTCTAAATGTGAACCAAAATCCTAATATATTTGACCATATATAATATAAAATCTAATTATTCAACTCGTAAAGTATAAAGTCTAGATAAATTATATCATAAAACCCTCACCAACTTTCGCGGCAGTCAAGAAATATTTTTAAAGCGCAATAAAAAGTTTTGTTCTGTATAGATCTGATACTCGTGCCAACTGACAGGACAAGGAACTTTAAACCGAACCTGTTTTATACCCTTAATAAAACGAGAATTGAAATTTAAAATTTATTGATATCTGAAATATATAAAACAGATTTGATTAGGCGATGATTGGAGATTTTTGATCGAATTTACTTTGCTTTATATGGACTGATATAAACTGAATTATTCAATATTTAAATGTAAGTTTTCTATATAATTTCTTCATTCTATCTTCCTGTCAGGAATTGCCAATCTTCCTAAAATTTAGGAGTGCCCCAAGGGTCGATACTCGCACCATTACTATAATCCATTCACCTGCATGACATACTAGACATACACAACCATGCCGACATTTTGACAGCAAAACACGCATATGATACTGCAATCATAACTACTCATCAAAGCTTTACATTCCCATCCGGACCATTACTCTCTTATATTATACTAGACATACACAACCATGCCGACATCAGCTATTCAAACAAACATGCCTCTCTTATATAATTAGTGTCAAAAAATATGTAAGATAATCCACGAAAAATGCCAACACATCACATTCACTTTTAGACATGAAATTTGCCCTCCTGTGTGCATTGATAATACTTAATTACCACAGACCGACCAAGTAAATTATATAATAATGACAATTGGTACGAGTATGATTAGGGGCCCACGCGCACAGTCAAACCGCCAAACCTTAAACCAAAGACAAACTACTGTACCCACTTCTCAAGAAACCTAAGTTAAGACTTAAACAGAATCTTGCTATTCACACATATTTACTAAAACCCGTTGGGTACTTACGCTTCTTTAATTTTTTGTAGTACATCATACATGCTCCTTGGTAGCCAACAAACTTTACATACTGACTTACGTATCACAACAGATAACGAATACGGACGCACTACGAACGATTCCATCATAATTGATAAGGACAAATAAATAAACTAATAGAAACTATAGCCATCACCTATATTCCTGCTTTCTTAACTTTAATTAAGTAAATAAACGCCAAGGAGGAATTACCACTGGGTATCATTTTCCCCATGCTTGATATGTCACCTTTTGCATTTTTTTTTTTTTTTATCCAACCAGACCGCTGATTATCGACGTGTATTTTGGCAGCTTGTGAATAAATATATAAAGTTAAAAAAAGAAGCTTACTTTTTAATTATTTGATAGAAATAGAAATAGAAAAATAATTTTATTCTGGGACAAAGTCCCTTAAGAATAACATATAAGTATAGAAATAAAAGCAGTTACATCAGGTTAGAGACATAATGAAATGAAAAAATTAAAGTATAATAACAAAATATATACATAGAAGATAGTTGAATATACAGAATGGAAAATAAAATATTACTCTACAAATGAAATGAGTGAAGAAAAATAAAATAAACATAAAACCTTTTGGTATAATGGTTAGATATTTTGAGGGAACATAGAAAAGATCAAATATTTGACGCCTCTAATTACCAACCGGTGGCGCTTTGAGATCAAATACTTGGATTTTAGCACACAAGCACATCACGAACAATTTATTAAATGATCAAAATTAAAATTTACAATTTTACAGGACTATTAGGGCTTTATAGGAGCTTCATGGACTATTGATGCATATCTGGGAAGGGAGAAGGTCCCGAAGGATTGGACCGAGGACCTTATCGTGCCAATTTTTAAAGGAAAAGGAGAACCACACATAGGTGACAACTACCGTGGCATATATTTGCTGAACACGGCCTATAAGGTGTTCTCAATCGGCAAATATCAGGGAGGCTTTCGGTGTAATAGATCCACAATAGACCAGATATTCTCACTCAAATTGACATGCGTATAAATAAAGGAATTCTATCAAACAAGCTGGATGGTATCCATTGATCTTAAGTCAGCTTATGACACTGTCGTACGGAGTGAACTTTACAAGGGAATAACTGGAATGGGAATTTCCACCAAACTAATAAGGCTAGCAAGATGCTCAATGTCCAATATGAAGTGCAGAGTGAAGTGCTGTGGAAATAATTCGGACCCTTTTGATGTTGGGATCGGGCTTCGGCAGAGAGATCCACTGGCCTTCCTCCTCTTTAATATAGCCCTCCATGTAACCATGAACAGAGTTGGATAAAGGTGAAACAAAATTTATAAAACCACACAGATTCTTGCTTATGCGGATGATGTGGCTATTTTGGGAAGGTCACTAAGGTCAAAAAGATGGTATTGAAAATCTTGAGAATGTAGCGAGTCGAATAGGACTAAAAATCAATGATAACAAGACCAACATAATGAGTATGAAGGAATAAAGAAAAGGATTGTGATGGGAAATTGAGCATACTTGGCCTAAGATACTGAGGAGTCGAAGAAAAATATTAATTCTGTAAAAATATTGCCTCGCAGAGGGTCGGATTATCCGAAGAGTTGATCCAAAGGATTAGTGAGATTCTATTGTAACAATAAAATAATACAAAATGTTATCCTTTAACTTTTATAAGATTAGTTCATTTCATCGAAATTATATTTATTAAAAAATACATTTTAATAAATGTTTCACTTTAAGGAAAAAATTTCTATAGGCTTATACCACATTTATTTATATATTGTGAAAGTCTGATTAGTCTTGTATTATTAGTTAATAGCTAGAACTCAATAGATCCCACAAATCCAGCCGGAAAGACCAGATAATTTATTTATAGGCAATACATTATGGCGGATGAATATTTAGACAGTAGATCCATCAGGATCTGAAGGATTTGCATATAATTAAAGGATGGATGCTTTGACCGAGATGACGTATTCAGTGCTCTATCACATTGCATTTTCATTATTGTTAGCTATCCAGTTGTCATTGAATCCATTAGTCCTCCTTTAGGTATCTATCCATATAACATCATTTATATATGTATAAATATGTCTCGTCACACCAAACAGAAATATTATATAAATATATAAGAGTAAATGAAAAATATACTTTATTCTGGGGCAAGTAATCCCTTAATAATAATACATAGGCACAATAATATTTTGCTGTTTTCCTGCAACATTACTTTTGTACAGAGACAATAATAAATTTAAAACAAGAGACTTAAATGTGCTAAAAATAACCAAATTAAAACAGATTTTAATGTTTTTTTTAACATAAAAAGAAACACTATTAGAAACTAATTATGCATAAGGGAAGAAGAAGTAGTTAAACATTTGAAAAAAAAGAAAAAGGAAAACAAAAAAGTAATGCTATAAAACGTGATTACCTCACAGCGTAACAAAGAAAAATTAGTGTAACTAGACTAAAAATAAAGACAAATGCCGCTTACCACATCTTTCTATTCCAATCTGTTACCGAAATATGAAAAACCAAGTTATTATATTAAATAGGCATAACTCCTCATTTGCTTTATTCAATAACTACATGTTTCGGACTTCATGTTGCTCCATCTTGGTACATCACTGGTCATCTCATCTAGATGAGATGACCAGTGAGAATATCACAGTGTAAGAACCTGAAGATGGAGCAACATGACAAGCTCCGAAACATGTAGTTATTGAATAAAGCAAATGAGGAGTTATGCCTATTTAATATAATAACTTGATATTAATCTCCTTAAATGAAACAATTATAGATGAAAAATCAAAGTTTTTTTTTACAGAAACTACCTTTGTTTTGCCGTAAAAACTATAATATTTTCACTTGGCTCAAATATTTTGCAACATTTTTCTAGCGTTAAATTTCCTATAAGACCAGAGTTCATGTAACCTGAATTCTACAAACTTGGGACCTAAACAGCTTGATCTTCAACTTATTTAGGAAATTTACAATTTCTTATAATACTTCAACGCTCACCGTTATTCGAAGAAAAAAAACGATCCACAAAACTGCAAATATCACAAAATCTTGTATATTTAACTAGCTTTTGAATGATGCCATGAAATAAATGATTGCTTGTTGATTTCATAATCGCTAAATGCAAATCTGTATTTTAAAGAAAATAAACTCTTCATTGGAATAAAAAGCAAAGAAAATAATTATTATTTATAAGAAATAAACGTCAGGTCAGTTCAGGTATCATACTCGTAATAACAAGAAAGAACTGTGACTTTGACTTTTCTTAGTACTTTAAACATTATTGCTTTTACTTAATATATTACTATAAGGAAACTAAAGCAAAAATATAAAAATATTTTATATTTTGAAAATTATATCTATAAAACCATATGGGCGACGTTTCATGGTTTTTCTATATTTTCAAGCCCTTGATTTTACATTATGATTATTCTTGTTATTACATTATGATTTTTTACTTTTTATTTTTAAATAGGACAACCACAGGGCATCTGAAAACTTCCTCATGACTCAAGTATCATTTCAATATCGTTTTACAGTGAACGTGTGGGCTGGGATAGTTGGGAACTGACTCATTGGTCCACATTTTTTTCCTATCAGATTGAATGGTAAGAATTAATTTTTTGCAAGCCTCGTACCATAAGTTCATTTCGATATTCCACCTGAAGTTCAGGAAAGCATGATTCGCCAATACGATGGTGCTCCTCCAGATTATTCGACAGCTGTACGGGAATGGCTAAATCAACGACACCCCCAAACCAATAGGTAGAAGTGTTTTGATGCATTGTCCAGCTAGGTTGCCGGACTACTGCAATTTAACTCTTATGGGCTACATAAAAAGCGAAGTGTATACTACAGAAGTGGCCAGCATCGGGGTATTACAAACGAGGATTCTGTATGTCAAAGCTAACTTACAGCAGTGATAAATATTATATAACATAAAATTATCTCCATTAAATTTCTAACTAAAAACCTTCCATCAAATTTTTGATCCTAGCAAATGCAACAGCATTAGAGTTTGTCATACGTGTTTCATTTTCGTGAGCGAAAAAAACGTTGCAACAAAACCGGCCAAAAAACAAAGAAATTAATGTTTTACCTCAATTTGGGATAATTCAAAGAAATAAAATAATAGGTGGAATGATCAATCTTTCCTTGATTTGATACCAAATTAAATCAATAAAATACATTTAAATTTGAATGACAGAGCAATACCAGGATGCTGGCTTATGCACTTTAAATGGAAACGTTTCATTGAATATTGCAAAGAGGCGATTATAATTAGCATGTATCCACAAATGCGCTTGCAGATCTCATTATTCCTGACATTAAGTTTGCAGATTCTGGTTTATTTATCCCTTGTCGAATTTTAAGCTCTCTTCGTTATTTTATAAATTCAACCTTTGTGATTAAATGGTTCTTTTATGAGAGATGTGTTTTTATTAGATTTAAAATTATAAACAAATAAAGTTTTTTTTTTTGGTTTTTTATACCTGGAAGTATTTTTAAATTTGTTTCCATTAGAAACTGAATTACAGACCTATCATCGAAACCCAAGAGGCCTGTCTATTAGTCCAGTCAAGAAACACATTGTAGAGTGCATGAAATATGCGATAATTTTTGACTTCATACCTTCTTTAGGAATAGTTAGAAGGTAAACATACTAAAAGTCCCCGCTCCTGGGGGGGGTTAGCTAACGGTGGAGGGAGGGGAAAAGTTACATTTTGTTTTTTAGTTTTTCGATTATTTCTCTAAAAAAGTTACTCTAGAAAAATATATTTCAAATAAACATGAAAGCTAAGTAAATTTTTAATAAAACTGATTCTATATAACTTTGTTCTAATTCTAACTGATTTAGAGTTATTCGTTATTGAAAAGCGGTGTTTTTCGGAAAAACTAATACCTTCCACGAACGTTTCTCAGAAAGAATGTCAGAATCAAATTTGTAGAGAACTTAATTTACATACATTTCCGGTATTTGAAGCAAATGTTTGACAAAAAGGGAGGTAAAATCTTTTTTTTTTTCTAAAATTATCGATTTTCAATAACATATATCTCGAAAACCGTTGGATGGACGGGGACATTTAGTATGTTAACCTTTCAACTACTCCTAACGAAGCTGTGAAGGCGTCCAAAAAGAATATGGCCAAAGGAAATTCTAATATAGAACTTTCATTGAAGTGTTATCAATAAGTAGTTGCTTTACAAGTCATTTTACTAATTTTTCCAAACTCTTATTTTAATGTATATATATATTAAAAAAAATTAAATCTATTAATTTTCAAATTAAAAAAATATTCATAATTAAAAACAAAAGAACTTTTTCTTTGATTACTGTTCATAATAGAACCCTTATTGATTATATAAATGAGTATATATTGGTGATATTTCTGAGTATGCTACTCTTTGTGGCATCTATCAATATCAGTTTGGAAATAAAGTTTTTTTTTTTATACATATAAAAATTGATGAAGTAAGCCGTGGGTTACCGCCTACTTTGATACTTTGCAAAGAAAGGGGAGAGAGGATGGAGACTTCGGCAGGAAAAGTTTTACTTTCAAGGCGCTGCATGATCGCTATTTGATAAATAAAAACCTTCCCCTTCTAAAAACAGAGTTTTTCCTTCAGTTCGGACAGCTCTGAAATTGCGTTGGGATCCTCCGTGATTGATATGTTTATATATATATATATGACCGACTAATTATAAGACAAAATATATACAAGCTTATATTGTCAAATATCAATATTAATTTAAAATGAGTCAAAGATCATTCTGGCATTGAAGGTTACGAAATAGTCGACACTTTAGCAAAATAAGAAGCAAAATGTCAACTATTTATTCCATATTTACAAACTTCATTATCGTTTACTATGTAATAGCAATTAACAAAACATTATATTAAACTCGACTGACCGTTGGATTTAATCAGATAAATCCCCAAGTCTGAATAGATTTATTCCAAAAATAAAAATACAAAATTATACAGTACGAAGTACAACATCGTTTTTTTTTTTTTTTTTTATCCCGTTTAATTGTATTATTTTGAACATAAAAGAAAATATGTTTATGATTATTTATTTTTTTATATTATAACAATTCATTGAAATTTACAACTACAAAATATATACATCAAGTAAATGTGTTGTTAAATATTACAATAGCTTGATAAAGCTTGAAAAGAACTCCTCATCAGCAGAACTTCAGGCCATCTTCTTTTCAGACGCCTCAGAAGGTTATCGGGAATAGAATGGGAAGCAAGTTGAGGAATTAATGGATTTGAGCGGTTATGGAGCTTAATATGAAAGGATAGATATATGGTTTGGTCTAAATCAGCAACATATGGAACATTATAGAGTAGCATATCTGCAGCATTATATTTATACTTATGGCAGCGAACTCTCTTTGTGTTTTCTGAAACCAAATCTTGTAAATCTTGTATACCAAATCTTGTATATCTTGTGCTACATCATCCCTCTAGGCATGAGTGGACTTTGCATGCCCTAACTGGACCAGGCATGTCTCTAATTGTCACTTTATCTGCAATTTATCTGCTAGTCCTCAGTTGTGGAGACTCCTCCTTCCTTCCAGTAAAGTGTTCTTATTTTTTTTTATAACATCAATTGTGTTTTTTTTATCATATAAAATTTCTGTGGCTTTTCCCAAGATATGTAGTTTGTAAAATATCAATGAGGATAAAATTCTTGATTTTTATTATCGAAATAAATTACTTTTTAGTTTTGTGCAACATAATGTATATTATTAATTAAAATGGTTTGTTGGTGAAAAATATTTTTTTCAGTATTCTTCTATTAATAACCTGACCAAAACATATTTAAAAAAATATATAAGAATGAAAAAGAAAAAATCATGCACTAAAGGGTTAAGATCTTTATGGATAAGTTTATTGGTGACAAAGTAAGGAGAATTGAGGATTTTTCGAAGGAGTTTGGATTGTAAGGATTGGATACGAGATGAATTGGATGGTTTAGTGGATCTCCTGAAAATGTTAAAAAGCAAATCTATAACCAGAAAAAAATTTATTTACAACGTTACGGTCATATATAATTATTCGGATGCCTGAAGTGATTGTGTTTATGAACAATTACTGCAAACATTTTTTTTTTTTTTTTTTTTTTTAAGGTAACTGCAATTTAAATGTCAAAATCCCCAGGCTCTTTCCCCTCCGCATGATCTCAATAACTACCCTCAACATCTGTTTCTGAATATTGATCTAGAACAGTTTATATTTCCCTTGTACTTTTAATGTTGATTTGATATTTTTTCTTCCTCGTCTAGCTCGTGCGAAATTCAAGGAATATCTCCTAATTTTATAAGTTTCCACAGAATAAAAACATTCAAAGTATTAATACTTCGCTCTCTAAAATAAACAAAAAAAAATGTAAAAGAATACTAATTAAATTAAATCAAATCCAGCAGATTGTCGAGAAAGGGACGAGAAAAAGTCAAAACAAGAGTGGTCGCTGGTACTTTGTGCAACACTGAGGACTAAATATTTTCCATGCAGGAAACTACCCCTCCTATCACAGTGGAAAATTACTGAAGTTAAATAGAGGAGTATCTCGAGGAATAGCTAAAGCCAATTTTCTGAGAAGCCAACCGGAAGTGGGAGAGAGGGAAAACTAGTTGGGTACTAAACAAAATACAACGACGCGACCAGTAGAAGGCTAATTTAATAAATAATAACTTTTGACGGGCGACAACATTCTAACATATAATTTACGACTTGCTATTTTATGACATACAGAGATCCAAACTAATTATAACTCTGTTTTTAAAAGATAAAAATTGGCTAGAAACAGAATTTGACTAGTACAGCAAATAGTCAAAAGACGTAACAAAATTTATTGATAGCTTTGACTATGACCTGCTAACTAAAGACTGAGAAAGTAGGACATCGCTACGGTTCATTGAACATTAAGTTTCAGTGCTAAAATCAGCCATGAATTATGTTACTTTTTATTTTTCTTATTCAATAAATAATGTTTTATTTTATTTTTATTTAGTAAAGAATGTTTACAGTTTTAATTACAAATTTCTGTTGTTAGTATATCTATAAAAGTTTTCGATTAATGTAAATATGAATATCAAATTACGTAATATATGTTTGTATGAAACGTACAAGTTTAATTAAACAATTTGTAAATATGTGTAATTAATAAATATATTAATATTATATAGATTAATTGTTGTTTCAACTGGTACCAGATTGATTTAATCAGGAGTAGTAAATTTAGTCACAAGATTTGGTATTTTTGCAAAATATAATTGATACCAATAAACCGAAATGTATAGTTAGAATTAGAGACGGTGATGTAGATTTTTCAGATATTTAAGTTTAATATAAAAATAGAACAATTTAAATACTTAGGGTCTACAATATTCAGGAAAAATGAAATTGATTTCCTCGTGAAAGGTAAAATTAAAACCTGGAAAATCTTGCTATTTTTCAGCTGCAAATTAGTTCTTTCTACCGAAATTGGATGAGATTAATGTTTCTAATATCTGGTTTTAGCAAAAAGGTGCCATATGGAACATGGAACAATTCATTTACTGCATGAGACATTTCCTGGTCATGTATTCTCTCGTTTTGGTGATCAGAATCTTTCACATAGATTGTGGGAGTTAACAGCTTTAGATTTCATTTTATGGTATTATTTTAAGTCAACGTTCTATCTCAAAAAACCCACAACTATCCGTGCATCACAGGAAGGAATCAAACGCTAGATAACCGAAATACAGACATCCGTTATCCGTAATGGTCATGGAAAATTTTGAAAAATGAGTAGCGTACGTGCCAGAATTGCCGTGGTGGCTATTTAAATGATAAGTCATTCTATAAAAAATCCTACCTAACATGTTTCATGAATAAAAAAAATAGCAATAAAGACTAAAAACTTTGTTTTCTTTTTAATTCATATCTTGTATTAATTTTGAGGCATCCTTTATTTATTTATTTTATTTTATTGATACCTCAAAGAATCATAGTGATATTTATACAGACAAGATGTGAAAATGGCGTTATTTCTTTTGTCGGGCGTTCGTCGAAAAAAATATAATTTTTATTATATCTAATATTTAATGAAATGTATCGGTATTTAGTACCTCCTCCTTTGTGTGAAAATAATTTTGGTTCAAAATACTATTCAATATCGATCATCCTTCGATATTCCTACCCCATATTTCTAGAACCCGCTACTGCTTGCGAGTTCTTATTTGAATGTTTCATTCATTCAAGAGCGGTGGTGGAAAACTCTAATTTCCCTAAATAATTTAAGTGAAAGCTAGTGTTATACAATAAAAGCACTGTAAAAGAAGATTGTTCTGTTAGCGATGGATGGCTTGAGAAATTTAAAAGTCGAATTGAAATAAGGTTTCTGGCTATAATAGAATAAAAACTATCATGAGAAAATTCAGCTGTAAAACCTTTCCAACATAAATAAGCGTCAAAAATTATAGAAATGGGTCCATAAAAAGTTTACCTTTAGCCTACTACTACTACTTTCTTTCATAAGAGTAAAGAAGCGGCTTTCGGAAGAAAATTATCAAATGATCGTCCGACTTTCATGCTGTGTGCCTCAACCATAAATTATTGGGTCGGTGCAAAAATAATGAAACATTTGAGTATTCATTTTGTTAGGGCAAGTACATGCCAAGTAAACAAAGATATATACCTATGTACTTAAGATCTCTTAGGATTATTTTTATTTTTTTCTAACTTATTTAACCTCCTACTTTATTTAAATTCAAACAAATAAACAATAATAATGGAATAAAAGTGTTGTTTTGCCTTTCGGCATTTGAAGGGCCAATCTCTTTTGGAAGGTCCAAGCCGTCTGAAGGTAATCGTTCTACATGATGAGTTTAGAGAAAACTGATTATAATTGTTGTTTTTCCTCAAAGATTAGTTTAGTTTATGTTGCATTATAGACCTCTGAAATTAGCCATTTTAAATGATTTCCCTCAAATTTATTTTTACTAGTTCAAACTTGGTTGAAGTGCGGTCCAAACTGCGACTCAGAGAAGTTTGGTAGAAGAAAACCCTCGCAAAAATACTCGGAAGATCGCAAGAGAAGATAGTGTTGAACACCCAACATTATGAACCACAAAACATTGTGATGATTTCATTTTCGTCGCATATAAAACCTGTCTGACTAATGTCAGAATATTTTTTGTAATTCCGACCGTGGATCGGCTTCCAGGTCGGGAGATACTCATTGAGCACACCCAGCCTCTATAAAGTGGATACCCTTAAGGGGGGAAAACCCAGCTGGTTGAGTGAGTATTCCGGCCAAATCTCTTCCTTTCACAGCAGTTGGCCCTGGGTTGTAGCGGTTTTTTTTTTTTTTTTTTTTTTTTTTTTATATATATGTAAGTTCTCTAACTACAGAGCCTCTCATCAAATCTTAGTTCCCATAACCACCACCAGGGCTTGACTGTATAACCTCTATTAGACTGTTAGATTGTGTGCATGGAGTTACAGTACTATGGAGAGGCCCTTCCGGTATATTGTTCCGTGAGGGGCGAGACCAAAACACTGACCGGCCACGCCCACAATGCCCAACTGGCGACTTGCATTCCATATAGGTTAGGGCAATTGAAAGGGTTCGTAGTAAATGAAATAAGTAAACCATTAAAGTAAATAAATCACCAACATAAAATAACAGCAGTATAAAGCCTAGGAAACCAAAATTTGGACTGATAAGAGGTTAATATACTGATAATACGGTTCACACCAAGATGGCTGCCTGCCCTGACTATTGAGAGCTAAGCCCCCCTCCACTTGTCTATAACTCCATGATTGTGTGATTTATTAGGTTATAAGTTGGACATGTATCTTGAAATTTAATTATTCTTTGAGGTATATACTTGATTATTGTTGGCTTGTTTTAAGATTTTATTATTTAATATTTTTTGTTTATTGATGATTCATATTTATTCTTTCAGACTGATATAATCTCATATTCACTCCAGCCTACATTTTTCAACTTATATATATATAAAAACCTGCATTATTTTTCCTACAACCCAACAGTATATGACGGGACTTCAATGGGAGTCTTGGGCCCAAAAAAAAAAAAAAAAAAAAAAAAAAAAAAAGATCTATATAAATATATTACATAGGTTTTTTCTTTAGAATAATTTTTAAACATTTGATAAAAATTAAATAATTTTTTATGTGTTTTTTTACATTCTGTAATACGCCATTGTTGGAAATCCGGTTCTCCTCTGATTCCATATGTGTTGGATTATTGAGACTGTACAGTACTACTATGTAACAAATAGACCAGTTTCTTCAACTTTGGTGATATATTACTTTTAGTAAAAATGCCCAATTAACTAGCTATTCTGATGAAATTATTATTGTGCTTACTGAAAACACATATTAACAAATTCGAAGACATTATCCTGAAAGACCTCGTTGCCTACTTAGCCCAGAGACCTTGAGATGTTAGTAGGAAGAAGCTAACAGCTGTTAGTATTGCACTACTATAAGTGTTGCTGTGTAAATTTGTGGACTGTAATAGAGCGCCCGACCCAGTTTGCTTGACCACTAAGAAGACCAGCTGAGATTGCTTGTTCCCTATGAGCTTCTTATTGTCTTACAGCCAATTCCTCGCAGAAGTTTCTAGTATTTATTCCGATGTTTTATGTTATAGTTATGAACTTATCTACCAAAAAAATGTAAAGATATTGCTTATCATATTTTCGTTTTTTTATTAGTTATCTTTGCATATATGTTGTATCAGTAGATAATGCTCCTTTCATTGCGTCTCAATCACTCCAATCTCATATCATAAACATTCATGAATGGTGTTCAAAATGGAGAATTAGAATAAATCCAAACAAACCTCACTAAATAACATTTACCCTTCGTCGCAAACCTACGACTTCCTCTCCTGCAGTATCCTTTAATAATATTCCAGTGATTCCCGTTGAACAGATCCGCTAACAAGGACTCCATCTGGATAAAAGAGTTACTTGGAATCCTTATATGAGACTCAAAAGAAAAGAAACTGTTGGTCGGTTTCAACCACTCCAACATTTACTGGACACACGTTCAAAGCACCCAATGAATTACAAAACACTTATTTACATGGCAGTAATTAGACCCATTTGATTATACGGAGTTGAGCATTGGGGCAATACTAAACCTTCCAACTCTTCTTGTATCCAACCCTTACAATCCGAAATTCTTCGTTAAACTCTCAATGCTCCTTATTAAAACACCAACAAACATATCCATTAAGATCTTAATGTTTAATATGTTTGCTGATTTGGCCCAAACCAGCTACCTATCATTTTATAGTAAACTCCATATCTGCTCGATTTCACCAGTTTCTCAACTGGCTTCAAACTTGATTTCTGATAACACTCCTAGGGAAAAAAATGGGCGAGAGATCTTTTAGATATAGACATAGATATAGATTTTTTGTTAAAATGCTGCTATTCATACTAGTCATAGTAATAATTTTCTCAAATTTATTTATTATATACATGTATACAGTTGCAAATATAACATATTAGTTATTTTATTATTATACTCGCATTTATATTCAAAATTAGAAGACGCTTAGTTGCCTCATTTAATAATTGATTCGTCCATGTTTGCTCTTACTATCAATAGCCAAATTTCGAAAAACAATACAGCATTTCAATTGTACAATTAACAATTTGCCATTTTTAGTAACATAAGTATCGGATCTCTAAAAATTCAAAGGTTTCTTGATCACAGTGTCTTTTAATTGTATTCTGCTACTCCTGAAACATAGAGCAGTTTTTTTACGAAGGTTCGTCTTTTTGCAACGTTTCGCCATCCTTAGATCTCTAAAATACTTTAAAAATTTAAGGACAAAATATAAAAAACTATTAGAATACTAACGGACACCCAATGTGCTCTATACATGATAAGAAACAGACACTGTCAAAATCCCGTAATTGAAAAATACGAGCATTTCTGAAACACCTACAATCTGACGGTAACAATCAAATTCCATTCGAATGAATAAAAGGACATGCTGACATAGTTCAGAACTATTTAGCTGACAAGGCTGCAAAAAGGGCTTCTAAGAATCCTTCCCTTCCTTTGATTCTGATATCCAAGGAACATCTAAAGTAAAAAATCTGCTAAACACACAAGCAGTAGACCAGTGGCAAACACGTTGGAACACAACACAAGCTGGAAGATGGAAAGGCATCTAAATCATTTCATTCCAGACTAAAGGACTTAATTAAATCAGACCCATGGACTGACTTCTACATTACACAAAGAATCACAGGACATGCGGCGGTGAACTCTTTTATAGATTCAAAACAAGAGATTCATTCTTATATCTTTGTGATTTCACTCAAGAACAAAATATACACCACCTCATATATGAATGCAGACTGCTAACTGACTACAGAACTATACTACAGACAAAAACAGTACAGACTTTAGAAAATTGGCCAGTGGATGGTCAATGTTTGATGGACAATATGTTTAAAGGAATCAAAATATTTTTCAAAAATTCCATACCAAAAATAGAGGATATCAATATAAAATACCTTTAAAAAGTTAAAAATTCATAAATGTTCTCTATAAAATATTTTAAAAGTATTTCTCATGATAAATTTACTTTGTTGCTTGGTTTATATTGAATTTTAATTTATTATATCTTCTTGTTCTTTATTTTATTTTGTTTTTCTTGTTATAATAGTACATTTGCATAATACTATGTAAAATAATAATCAAAACAAAATTTAAAAATTACATGTCCATTGTATACTTTTAAATATAGTGTGTAAAGGAATAAATAAAACCATTCAAAAAAAATATGCTTAAAAAATAGAAAAATTTACAAGCTTCTATAACATGCATAGGGAACACCTTTGCAACAATCGACAATTGACCGAGGAAAAATTGTCTCGTCTTAGCAATATATCAGATATTTCATAATCATATTAGTGTTTGCTTTTATTATTGACTATTTATTAAATTAAGTATTAATTTTTATAAATGGTTTAATAATTACGAGGAAATAAAAATTAAATGTTTTTTATGCTTTAGAATCAAAGAAGAGATACCGACATTAAATCCAACTATTAGCAGAAAGAGGGATACATTATTTATAAACCAGCTGGTTAAGTTAAGTGGTGTGTTCAATCATGATTAAAATGAGTAGTCTAAAATAAGGCTATACCTACAATTAAGGACCTCTGTAACATACCTGTATTAATTTAATTGTTGCTAATAGGTAGTTGGTTTATAAATTATTGTTTTCATTAAATTATCATTTACTTTTTTATTATTGTTGTGCGATTGTAAATATTAATAAATAGTTTTAGAATAAAAAAAAAAAAAAAAAAAAATATAATATATATATATATATATATATATATATATATATATATATATATATATATTGGTTTCTTGAAATAAAATCAACTATACTCAAGATTCCACAAATATAAGTCTTTTAAGACCTCTGATATGCACGGATCGAAGAGGGGATAAAGTAAATTTTAGAGTTGAAGTATCAAACAGCGCTACTAATAAAGCCTGGGAAGGCGAAGAGGCAGTAAACAGAGCGGTTGGCTGATCCCCGAGAATCGGTAGCAATTCAATTTGTCATTGTGCTCTCGACCTCTCGAAAGGGGCACCCATTCTATAGCAGATATTGAAGGGCGCTATTAGACCTTTGAGAGCATCTCTGTATCCAATAAGTCCCAGAGAAAAATTTGGATTTCGATAGACTATAATTTAGGTTTATTTAAACAACATGCGAGTAAACATAAAATGTGGGATCTAAGTTTAAAACTTTGATGATTTTTTTAACTTTGGAAACGATAATATAAATATTAAGGAAAGTAGTTAAACAATTATTTCCATACCTATTAGATATAAATATTTACCACCTTGACCATTCCAACCCAAATACCTCCAAACTTTTTACCAATTACCCCATCAGAACACCGCATCAGAATACAAAAACAAAAATTTAACTAAATTCATCCGAAAGATATCGATTTGATATTGCAGTAATATCTAAGAAATACTTCATCTGGGGTTGCTTATTAAGTTTTATTTATTTTTCATCGATGGTGGAACGAGAGCCCAACATAAAATGAAAATAAAAAAAATTTTTTTGTTTAAAATATTTTCGAGGAATTGTTCAAGGCGTTGTTGCAGCCAGCTGCCGAGGACATTTTTCTAGCTCTCGAGCAAGATGCGCTGCTGGAAATATAACGAGGAAAATTACGTTCGTTGACTTTCACGCAGGCCTAAAAGTCATGGATTTGAGGTCATTGATTAGCTTGGGTCTAAATAATAAGACACGGGGAATTATTCAACAAACATTGTTGAACACGACACCCAAAGTGAAATTTAGAAGAGAGCTATCGAAAACCTTTGGAATACGGTCGGGGGTAAGGCAAGGAGATGGGTTCTCCCCTCATCTATTCAATTGGGTTCTTGAGAAAATCATAAGTGAATGGGAATAAGAAAGACATAGAAAATGGTGTTAGACTGGGATGTAAGAATATGGACCTAACAATCGACTCTTTAGCATTCGCGTATGATCTGGCAATTCTCTCTAACACTCTCGAGACGACCAGTCAACAGATCACTCAACTACATGCAAGCAGCAAAGGAAGGTCTCTATATTTCCTTTGAAAAAACGCATTTCATATCCAACATTGCGATCCATCAGTACTACTTAAAGGGCAAGCTCAGGCACTACTGTTCTGTCGTTCAACCAGAGGCGCTATATGCTTCAGAATGCCTAGCGAAGAATAAGAAATGTTGGGCAGGAAACAAATGAGAGAAAGATCTTGTTCCCAGTTAAAGGCCAAGAAGGAGTGCAAAGGCGACACACTGAAGAACTAATTCTCCATTATAACTGGCATATATAGTCACATGAGAAGAATCAAACCTGGGAGATTGTCCAATCGCATCTCCATCTATTTTGACGGGAAGAAAACCAAAGGGAGCTGGTTTACAGAAATGGAAAAAGACTTACAGGAACTGGGTATCTTACACGAGGACATCATAGAACGTGGTCCCTTGAAGAGGAAACCGGAAAAACAGCCAGCAAAACCCAAAATGAAATCAGACAGGATGTAGACTAAAGAACGAAGGGATATTCACCGACAAAGAATGCGGAAATACTGGGCGAATATGAAAAACCGAAAACTGTTTAAATAGCGTGGTCCACAGAATACCGTAACAAATTAAAAAAAAAAAAATTTTCTGAATACCAAACCCATTTTTTTTTTTTTTAAGTCAGTCGATATCAGCTACAGATACTGTAGATACTAATAGGTACTGTTTGTCCTTGGCAGTGCACTCTCTTTTTTTCGACCATAGATCTCTTTCCTGGTCAAGCTTTTTTTTTTATCTTCAGGTATATACTTCATAAATGTAACTTATATAATGCAACTTAAAAAATTAAACTGACCGAACCCCTCGTTAAAAGAATATAGCAATGGACTACTTTAAATAATGTAAAAAAAAAATAAAATGAGAAAACATTTTTATGAACCAACTTGATTCTTTTTCTTAAATATAAATATTAAACATCTGATTACGACTATTTAAAGTTCTATTAATTGTAGTTAGCCATCATAAATCATAACAAAAATACTATTGATTTCAAAAGTTCTGTCAAGTTTTTAAAATAATAGAAAAAATGTTCACATCATCGCTTTATTTTTTGACTAATGTGTAGAGCTTTTCAGTGACTATGATGATGGAAAGAAATAATAAACGTATTTTAAAAAAAAAAATGTCATCAGAGAGACATCGGTAAAACATCAACAATTACCAATACTCGTGGGAAATACAATGTTTTTATTTTAATCTATTTTTTTATTTATGAATTAGTCACATAGTTATTACACTTATAACTACATAATAATTGTAATTCACTCTAATCGGCTTGACTGTTCCTAATTTTATGTTGCGTAAATGTCATTATTATTCATTTAACTCGTTTTCCTTCTAAGAAAATATTTTTGGCATATTCATTGTTGTAAAAAAAAAAAATAATAAACTCAACAGATAAGGATGTAAATGTTTTTAAATAATTTAACAACAATTAACCAAACAATTCTTTTGAATCAGAGAACATTAATATTTCACGTTTGAAACCCCTAATTCCTCTCAACCTTGTTTATTTCGAAGAATCATTTATTGTTAATTTAATTTAATTATTTTTTTTTTAATTTAACAATTTATTGAAATTTACAACTGTACAATATTTATACATCTAGTAAATGTGCTGTTAACTAAAACAATAACGTGACAAAACTTGAAAGTACTACCCAAGGTCTCTGGGCCATCTTCTTTACAGACGCCTCGGAGGATAATCAGGAATGGTGTGGGAAGCAAGTTGAGAAATTAGGAGATTTGAGTGTTACATTTAATTATTAAATTAAGTATGTTATAATTTTAATACTAAAATGTTAATTGAGAAAGGCATTAAATTACATCTAGACATATCCATGATTTATCGTTTTTCCCAGTCAGAAATTATTTGTGTTTTTTTACTAAGGGAGAGTGTATTTAAAAGTTTATTATTTGTATTATTCGATGAACTAAAAAAAAAAAAGTTAATAGAATAAAAATTTTTTTGGCATGATTAAACTCTTAATTTTACGATTAATTATGTAAGCTAAGTAAAATAAATGTCTGTTTTGCTTCTTTCTTTTTTTTTTCAATTATAACACTCCGTTACTTACCAGCTTATTTTCAAAACACAAAAGAAAAAAAATGTGATAAACAAAATCATGCAGTAGCTGCATGTGACGGCTATAAAGCTATAAGTGAATTGTCTCGAACATTTCCTATGTCACGTGAATTCTAACCGAAGCAAATATTTGCGGAAGCTGAATTATCTAGGAGGTTGGGAAATAGGTAATCTTCAAAATAAGTCAATGACGAAAGCTAACGAATAGGAATGAGTAAGGAATTCGCAAAGGAGGTAGAACGAATAATAAGGGTTATTTTCCTAGTAAGCAGATCAATGGGATCAAGTAAACAGGTTGAAAGGTTCAGATCTTATATTCAGAAGGTGGATAGAAGAACGAAGAGTTTTTAAGTCAAGATCATGGGAAGTTTTTGTCGTTTTTAGTGATTGGAATAGGAAAGTACCCAGACAGTTTTGGTGTCGGGAATTGGTGTGGATAAAAACACCCAAACACAGCATACATTTGTTACAGCCTGGGGATTCTGAAGATGAATCTAATGAAACAGTTCATCAGTCTCTTTATAATATTTCAACTTTAAAATATTCTGGGTAACAACTAAGGCCTCACTTGGGTGTTAGAGTAGAAGAGTAATTGTCCGATAATCATAGTTCTGAAAAAATCAAATATGTAAATTACCAAGTCTATATTTTTTAACGTTAGGAACGGGTTTTTCAAATTTTGAAACATGGGACAATTATCTTTCTAGCCTCCATGAGAACAACTTAAGTGATAATACTCGGAACAAGCTAATAGGTGGCGCTGAAAAATGTTTCAAATTTTTTGGACATTCCCCCTTCGATTATAACATCCTTCATATGATTATGATAATTATCCTGACCCCACGTATTAACCATTGTGAGAAAAATTAATTTTCATTAATTCGGTTCCTTGTATTTATGTAAACAAAACTTTTCCTTTTTGGCAGTGGCCAAGGAATTTTGACGTTCAAAGACTTCAACATTCATTTAAACCCTTTGGTACCTGTTAACTTCAAGGTAGACCAAGGAAATTAATATCGATTTTCCTACCGTGACTAGAGTATTTCATCTGACTAATCCGTCATTTCTCTCCTAATTATAATATATGAGAATCTTAAACCCTAAAAAATAAGCAGCAAACAAGTATACGTAAAATAATAAAAACATTTTTTCCGTTATAACCTTTCGAGGCCTTTGAAAAGAAGTTAGCCAAGCGACCTTATAATGTTGAACTTAAATTGAAGTGCTACTAGTGAGTTGTTCTTTAAAAATTATTGACAAGTCTCATTAATCACATTTCTCACATTTACTTCTATACATTGTAAACAGTTGTAAATATCAAAAAATAGTTTGTTTTTTATATACCCTATCAGAATGTATTCAAGTTTGTATAAAACAACTGAACACATGAAGGAAACAGTTTAAGCCCTGACTAATATTATCTTTCCCATTCCAAGTTCTAGGAGAAACGAATAAACAAGACTGAGAGAAAAATTGTGGAAACTGGTCAGATAATGTGGACTTCCAAGTTGTTTTTCTATGGAAAGATTTAAACAGATGAGCAGATAAGACAGTAGCTGGCAAATTGTCCAAAAAAAAAAAAAAAAAAAAAAAAAAAAAAAAAAAAAAAAAAAAAAAAAAAAAAAAAAAAAAAAAAAAAAAAAAAAAAAAAAAAAAAAAAAAAAAAACTTCGCTCCCTTGTGAATATATTTTTATGTATGCTGAATTCGAATCTGAAGGCGGAAAAATTCTATCTATCATAATTTTTGAGAAATTAGACATTTTTTCTTTTTGTTGTTTCTTTTTTAAAATCTAAAATACCGTATTTTTTTTTCCCCCTCCCAAGAACATTTTCTGTGTCTTCGATAGTTACAAGTGTGCTGAATTCGAATAAATAGTAAAAATAAAATCTACCAAGCACCAATTTTTAGAGATTAGAAGTTGTTTTAATCCGACCAGTCCTCACCTACGGATCGGAAGCCTGGACCCTTACAAGCGCAGAAGAAAAAGAAGTTCTCATTTTGGAAAGGAAAATACTTTATTTGGTGCCATAAAAGTTGGTGAGAATTGGAAAAGGCGGACCAGCAGGGAACTTTACGAGATGTACGGTGAAGCGGATGTGATGCGGTACATAAAGCTGGTAAGACTGCGCTTGGCGGGCCATGTTGCCCGGATACCAGCTGATGAAATCCCGAGGAAGCTGTTAGACGGGAGGCTCCATGGAACTAGAGGAAGAGGTAGGCCGCGGCTTAGATGGGAGGATGCTATGAGCAAGGACCTTCTGAAAGCCCGCCACTGGCGAGCGACCGCACAAGAAAGAGCTACACGGTGAAAGCTCAAAGAGGAGGCCAAGGTCCATGCTGGGATTTAGCACCACGGATCATCATCATTATCATCTATATTATGAAGCAGAAGCTTGCTATAAAAGAGTGTCTCTGAAATTAAATCCAAGAAAGCAGTCAAATGATATTATGATAATATCAAATAATATTAATGAAACGTACTTTAGAATACAACTGCTGTCATTAAAGAGAGAGAATATATATATATATATCTATATATATATATATATATATATATATATATATATATATAGATATAGATAGATATAGATAGAGAGAGAGAGAGAGAGAGAGAGAGAGAGAGAGAGAGAGAGAGAGAGTGGGGGACAATATTAAATGTATAATTAGATCTCTCAAACTGGAAATAATCAACGTTTGTAATTAAAGTCTTCAAAAACAAATAAGTTAACATATCCTAAATTAACAATAAAATACATTTTAATGGCTTTAATTACGTTCTTATTTTCCTTCTGAATAGATTTTGTATTATCGATTCGATAATTACTTATTAATATTTAATCGTAAATTAATAATAGTATATTCAGCAAATAATAATTATTTTCGGTTTATTTCGTCAAGAGTTATTACAGTGAAGAAGTGATTTAATATATCAGCAATATGGGACAAGTAACACACTATTGAAAAATAATTTTATTCTTAAATTATAAAAATTGTTTCTTTTCAAATAAGGATTCTACTGGAAACCAAATCAATTTGTTTCTTAGTACGTTTTTTTTATTTATTCAATTTTTTTGTTTATTCAAAGTACCTAATTCTTAACTCTGTATATATTAACCACCTGAGTGGGCTTATAATCCTCTAAGTCAGATGCAGTGGAGGTGTAGAAAACTATCTTTTAAATAAGGCCTGCTATCCATTTTCAAGAAGGGTTATTGGTTTCCGAATTTGTTGTTAAGAGCTGTGAGGAGTTATTCCGCTAAGTACAAATATTTCCTATCGGTTATTTAAAATGTAAGGGGTTCTTAACATATCAATGTGAAAATCAGAAATTCTTTGATACACTTTATTATACTGAGAACCTTACTAATCCGACCCTTTAGGAACCAAAGAGTTGAGCGGAACGGAAAAATGCTAGATTAACCGAAAATTTCATGAAGAACATGTTTTGCATAGTTAAAAGTGTATTTTAATTATAATAAAAGTTAAATATTAACATTGTAAAATAGTAAAAGGAATAGAAACGTATGTGTTAAACACCGACTAGCCTCCGCAGTCGCAGCTTCTTCCGCTCTCATAAGTACAGAACATAGATAATTTGAACTAATAACTGAAGTTTTATTTGTCTACCGATAAAAAAATGGTATTGAAGAATACAATTGAGCAATATTTTCACGCATAGCTGTAACTTTTAACCTTGTTAAAATTGTACTGATTTGGTTTTTAAAGATTACGTAAAAGTATAACTGGACATCCAACTTTTCATTTTAATGTATCAGTTGGTAATCCAGATGGACAGAGAGTATTTAGAAATTCTTGCGGATAATTGACTTTATTATCAGTGCTTACAACCAGAGGCACATGAATCATATTTTTACACAAAATACAAAAAGCAAACGATCGACAGTTTTTTCGATTTTGTAATCATCTTTTTATATTTCTGGAAGACATGACAAACCTCCTTTCTGCCACTCAACATTGTACATTGAAAGTATTACTATTGTAAATTTTATTATTGCTAAACCGTCCCAGAACTATAAAAATAATGAATTTAAAAGTATCCGTACAGATGGTATATATACAGATGGGTTCAGTAGTTTTGACTTTGTAACTACTAGAGTGGAATAGTCCTGACCACATATCGGTCGTTTAACAAGCTTCACTAGAATCTGCATGTCACACCACATAAGTACCACAATATAAGTAAATTTTGTTATCAATATAACACCGTTTCATTGTAATCTCATATGCAGAATGGCGCTCGCCACCTATCGGTTGATTTTCCAACTTCACTGCGCACCACATATTTATCGCTTTTTTTAAAAACAATTCACTGATTGTTACCCTAATAACAGGTGTGAATTAAAATCTGAAAGAGAAAAAAAAAAAATAAATAAAAAAAAATTGATTGAAAATCTGTAAATTTTATTATTGCTAACTCTTCCTTGAACTATGAAGATGATGTAGTTAAAATTCGGTACAGATTGCTTTCTTTGTTTTCGCGGTTAGTGTTCACAAACGAAAAATTGCTAGTCCTTTTATATAACTGTATAGATTGACTGATATGTTTGCATAAAAATGTTTTTGCCAGCTATTTATGTATAGAATCATCGACCATCCTATTACTGCATTGTGTTTGGTTTATGACAAACTAACGCATTTTTAAAATCGTTCATGATGAAGCATGCACTAGATGTCAATATTATTCACGTCATTTTCTTCACGAATCGTATTAAATCTAGTCTATCCTAATTATGAATATAACAAGCTTTTCTCAAGAACCAACCGTGCAGCCGATATATTAAGGAAATGTAGATAACTTCGAATCATTTGACACTATGAAGCTTTAAGTTAGCGAAAAATCAAAAAAATCAAAGCTATACGATATTTCGCCACCAAAATGTACAATTTTACTAAATATTAGAGATTCGGCGAATATATTGTCCCCCCCCCCCTAGCACCACGAGAGGGTCGGATTACCCGGAGAATTGGACTAGTGGACGTCAGATTATTAGGGTTATACTATATTTAAATGTATGCATTTATCAGCTAGACGAAATGATTTACTATTAAACGCTGAACGCGTTTTTTGATTAAAGTTTGTTAAATTGGTTAGCCTCTTCCTCTATAAGGATTATTGAACCACCTGTTCAAAGTTCTTAGCAACTGATCATTTTACAGTTTATCTGGGCCACATAAGGCTGCTAACTCGCTGGGAATAGTAAACCCAATTTTGCTGTAATAATTTTCTTCCCCCCCCCCCCCCGCCCTCTAGAGAATTGCGGTGTCGGCCCCACGGGATGGTCTAACCATGGCAAAGCTTCGTGATTTCATTTATATCCGAAAACCTCGCTCTATTCTAACAAATCCTTGGACCCATTAGTGATTCTCCTTATGCAATTTTTTAAAGGCATGCATTTTTTTTTCTAGAATATATTTTGTATTTATATACCCAAAAATGCTTATTTAATTATATATATGAAACTAGACCAAAAATGAAGAAAAATGCCGGTGACCACAAATTTCTATTCCAATCTGTTTCAGATATATGAAAATTCCAAGATTTTTTTGGTTACCCACGTTTTTTGCTAAAAAAGCTGCAATATCCCCCCTTGGCTTAAAGATTTTTTAATGTTGACCATATTTACAGGAATTAAATTTCCTCATTAAGTTTACTGACACATGATACTACTCATGACTGACACCAATAACTAAATCACTGCCACGCCTCAGTCAGTGACAAACTGACGACTCCCCGATGACAGCCACTTGACTAACCGATCACTGTCACATGACTAGTACTCCTCCACGCTAGGGGCTGACCAGTTTAAACCCTCATCGAACATTCCCGACTGTTCGAGGAGGCTATCTGCCCTCCCTATGGCCGCCCATGAAATACATACTTATACATAAGTACAAACTCAAGTTCAAGTAACAGATTGAGTTCAAAATGAAAACAATTGGAAGAAAGCTATTAAAAAACAAAAATACAAGGCGAATCGAAACCAGAGTTTTCTGATCCAGTAGCAATTTGTGTAATAAAGATTTGTTTAAATTTTGACTTCTTACCTTACATTTATTTGTGCTTTGCGTTTTTTTTTTTTTTTTGTGCTCTGTTACTAAACACCGTGCCGTTATTGACACAACTTTATCAAGACGAACACGATATAAAACGACCGCCTTTAAATGTCTCAATTCAGGACACATGCATACTTTTCAACAAGTATATGTCTTGGTGTACACTGCGTGAGAGACTGGGTTATTATTATTGGTTAGAATTATAGTAGTCAGGAAGGTAAACAAGAAAAGTGGAGTAATAATTTAAGTATTTGAGCGGAGCGAGGACAAGAAATTAATCTGGTTTAATTATTTTAAGAGCTGCCAACTTTGGTTGTCCTTCTCGATACCGATATTTTTCGGTTTCATTTTTTATATTATAGTACTGAAAATCGGCAGTCCTAATGATTTCCATCAGTTAATACTAAAATCTTCGAAATTTCCTAAGATTTTGAATGTAATGTTTATCGTAGTATTTGGTGAAATTATAGTTTTCTAGAAAAGAACACGCGAAAATATTCCCTATTGATGGAATGAAAAGGAATATCTAATGGTATTCTCTAAGGTCAAAAATTCAAAGAGCAGCCGATGATCCAAATTTCACAAGTATTGACTTTGCTGGCCCTAACTTATTCAAGCCTTTGTTTTGACTCCTCGCGACAAACTTGCTAAGCCTTTCAAAGTCCCTCTTCCCCACTCCCTTCCCGCCACTGCTGCTTAATTCAAAGCACGTCATCACCCATTTAACACCGGCTCTGTTTATTTTTTCGCATTTTTTTAAAGCATATTTAACAGATAAAAGTACCCATTCATAACACATCTACCCAATATATAGGAAAGGACTAGATGCTTTCTTTATCAACATTCTTTTTAATCAGTCAATATAACTTTATTTGTATATTTACAATTAAAATTTTCATTTAAGTGTACATGTTCGGGCATACATCCTCTAAAGAAATACGCATTACCTCTGAGCTACCCCTGCCCCCAATATAAGACCTTTAAATTAAAAAACCTGTAATTAAACCTTTTCGGATATACGGGCTTGAGATGTGTGGTTACCATAAAGGAATCAACTTAATAAATCTCATATTACTATTTAAAATTATCAAAAAAAAAATCCTCATTTGGCCATATTATGTCACAATTATACTTACCCACAATGATCTTAACATCTAAAATATTTCTATTGATGTGTTTTTTTACTGTGAAACTAATGATCATGTGGGGACTCGACGGCCCAGCGAGTTTGAGGGAGGGTTTCAACGCGCTCGTTTCTGAAGGTTGCAGGTTCAAAGCCCATCGGAGCAGTTAAAAATTTATTTTGTGGTGGACCTACGAAATGAATCATTACCTTCCCGTCATGGCTAGAATAGGTTGGTAACCTGTAGTACAACCCGTCCTTCCTGCCTTAGTTGGTGTACATAAAGAGATTAAGCCCCAATGCAAAAAAAAAAATCTAATGACAATGTGTATAGTTGGGGTGTGCAGTCAAGAAAACACAAATAAATATATTAATTTCTAGTGCTGATCCGTTTGGTTTCGCAAGCGTCATCGCACAGAAACCCTGATTAAGTCTTACATTATTGGCCGGAACACAGTAAATTAAAATTTTTAATTGTGTTTCGATGACTAAACTCCCTAACTATGTACATAATTATAAAATATTTCTGCGTTAGTCCTAACGTCACAACTTTACTTTCATAAAAACTTACCATTTAAATCTACCACTGATAATAACGCATGTAAGAATATCCCATAGTAAATTTTCATTATAGAACATTTTATTGAAGTCCTTTCAATGGGTAATAATATTCATTTATATTTAATTGTAGTTTTACATGTTATGATAATTATTTTTTATGATAATTGAGCTCTTCGGCAAAAGATAAGTTTCTATTCTGGAATAAATGACAAACTGTAAATATAAATTTTAATTAACAATTATTATGAATAAAAGCCGTTTTCATTTTATTCCACTTATTTTTAAGCGTAGAGATATAAATAATAAAAAATGGCCAACTAGTTGCCCCATCTCTATTTTTTTTTGTTTCCAAACTTCAAATCCTAGAAGCCTAAAACATTTTATTATAATTAATTTCTTTTATATCATGGATGAAAAATATATTTTAATTTATATTATATGCCTTATGTATCTAATGTATTTATATAATATAAATAAATAAATTCTACAAGTTGTTTTTATATTTATATTGAAATAAGAAAAACAACAGTATTATATAGATACGATCTTTAATGGTTGTTGCTATTTACCATTATCTAAGAGTAGAGTATGGATTTAATTTTTCATAATGAATCGAATACCAACTAATCTGAACAGAGAAATTATAATCAAAATTGAGTGATTCACACACATGTGAATTAATTATAGAGCAGAGAATCTCTATGACCGATCGCATCTAAAAACATGATCGGATACTTATTGTTTCAAAAATGGTTTGCTTCATTCGGTTGGAAACAGCATCTGTTACGCCTCTAACGGAAGAGAGGGAACTACCAATTGTTTTCTCATTACCACCAAACAATGTTCAGTTTGTGAACAATGCTAAATCAGTTTTCGGTGTCGGAATTCACTTTATTATATAATTAATTATACGAATGTCGAGGCTGACAGTGTGAATGTGTTTTATTGTAGTGTTTAAGGTAGATGGTTGATTTCTAGTCGGCAGCTCAGGCCCTATACAGGGTGTCCCGAATTTCAATGGCAAAACTTCAGGAACTTATAGAGGACTGAATAACTAAGACAAAAAGTCAAGAAACCAGTTACTAAAATTCAATTTCTTGACATAATCTTGAGGTAATATATTCCGAACTTTTTGAACATGGTATGGGTAGCGATCATCACCTTTCAAAGTTCGCCATATTGCTTGCCGCGATATTGCTAATGCAGCAGATGCTCTTCGGATGCTAGTCTCAGGATTGTTATCGAAGTGGCGCTGGACTCAATTTCTTCCCCGATAATCTGCTATTATTGCTGCCTGGAAATGGTCGCCTTCATTACGTAATAAGAATGACCCAGTCAATCGTAGTCTATTAAAAGTGAACGAAAAGACTCATCGATTAGGCACTCTTCTATTTGGAAATCGGCGCGCATACTCCCGCACCGCTTCTAAAGCATTACCGTTACAGAAACCATTCACAAAAATCATATCAGCATATTCAACATTAGAATATGTATGCGGCATTGTGGCTGACGCTAGTCACACAAAAATATCTGACAAGGGGACGTTTGCAGTTGTAACTCACAGATTTGAATGCCGATTTGTGTGTGGGTAGTAGGGACCTATAATAGTGCAAAACTAGAGTTATAGCCACCAATGGACATTGGGAGCCGAGAAAAAAAATAAAATATGAAAATACCGTTTTATTTTTTTTTCTCAGCTCTCAGTTAAGATATAGAAATGATTCTTTTACGTTTAACTGAAGTTATGTAAGGTATTTGATATAAAAATACTTTCGTTATGCTCAAGACACCACCCGGCTTTAGGGTGCTCAAAAACTCTAAAAAAATGACAAAATTGCAAGGAAATCCGCTGTAAATCAGTGGAAACTTTTTTTTATGAAAAACTGACCTCAAATCTCGATTTATCACACCATAAAACCCTTATATGTAAAATTTTATCAAAATTAAAAAATATTGATTTTTTACCCCTTTCGAGGAGGTTAAAATTTTGAAGTTGAGATTTCATCAACATTTTCTACCGGCCATAACAACTTCTGTGTTTAACCGATTGCAATAGTAATAGCATCACTAGAATTAGCATACATTCTGCTTTTTATTCATGCCTATAACATTGGATTTACTCCCGATTTTAGTGGACAAAAACTGATGTGAATGAAAAAATCTAAGGTCAGCTATAACTTGAGATATTTCAATAAGGGGATAAATCCTACAACCTCCGGATTTGGGCTAAACTATGCAGTTTTAAGGCTTCTAGATGACCTTAAAATTTTGTCTTAATCAATTGCGAAATATGTCAGATAGCGCAAATTATTTACATTTTTTCTAAAATCCTACAAAATTTTAAAGGTAAAAAAAAATTATTTTTGATTTCGAAAAAATTAAGTTTCTACATGTTTTTTAAGATGAGGAATCTGAAAATAATATCAGTTTTTAGTTAAAAAATTTTCCTCACCTATATTATATATAAATAAGACTGATATAAAATGATCTTTTTCTATTATTATTTTAGTAGTTTTTAAACAATAAATTTCAAATAAGACAATTTAAAAATATATATACATTTTTTTAAACCAAAATGATATTAATTTTAGATTACTCATCAATCTTAGGATGTCTATGCAATTTTTTAAACCAAAACCTGATATTAATTTTAGATTACTCATCAATCTTAGGATGTCTATGCAATTTGAAAAAAAAAATGTTGTCATTTTTTTAAAAGTTTTTCGGTCCCTATAACTTTCCTGAAGTTTTTATTTTCAAACTTCAAACTTCAGTTTAAATTACTTCAATAGTGTATGTATTATCTTTATGATCTTTAGATATTAACTCATTAACTTGTCCTCATTATCTCATTAACTTGGTATCTACTCATTTTTTTTTTTTATATTTACTAATTATATTGTTTGATTTATTCATTAACTTTTAATTAACTATCACTCATTTTAATTTCTTTTCATTTTAATCTTATTTCAATAGTCTTTATGTACTGTCTTCTTTACCTTTAGATATTGCCTTTATGTTATTGTCTTTACTCTTATACATTTATTATTTTCATACCTTTGTTTTTTATACTCTCTACAATTTAGTCATACCTTTTTGTTTTCTTTTTCTTCTGGCCCTGCTGAAGGCTCGCAATGCAAGTTGAAACGTCGGCATTATAAATTAAAATATTATTTTTAATTGCTTTGTATCTATGACTTCATACCCCAACAATCTACATCTCTAAATACTTCTCAGTCAACTAATACCTTGAGATATATTAGTATTTGTATAGTATAGTATAGTATTTGTAAGAAATACATGCTTAATTATTCGTACAGTCTGCTAATTAGTCGTATGAGTAATTGTTAATGCTCTAGGGTTTCGGAGCTTTGCAAGCACATTCGTGGTAATCACGTGGCATACCACCTCTCCTCTTTGAGATAAGATATTGTGGCTAAAGACATTGGAAGCCGAAGTACGTCACTCTCCATGAAGAGCTATGGCGTCCTTTTTGAGATTTATCTAAAGACCTTGATGTTCTCTTTTGGGCACAAGATCCCTCACACCTATCATCTATTTCACGTATTCTCCATTATACGGACCATGATACAGTATTGCGCCTTGTTAATATTATTTAGTTGTTTTTTTTTGTTGTTGTTTTTTTAATACTATATTCTTCTAAGCCGCTACATCGATAATTTATTTTTATATTTTTAATAAAATTCATAAGTAAATATAAAAAAAAATTATAATTAAATTATTTTCCAGAACGGAGGTGCAGAAGACGGACTAGACATGAACGTCGGTCCTGCTTGGGTAAAAGGATACACTGGCAAAGGTGTTGTCGTGTCGATTCTCGATGATGGGATCCAGACCAACCACCCGGATCTCATAGACAATTATGTGAGTAATTTTATTTTGTTGAGAAAGTTAAATGACAAATTAACCATGTTAAATAATTGGATAGAACCATTATTGATCAGTGTTGTCGGCTGAGAAATGCCTTTTATCCACAACTGTCAAACATATTAACTGACAACCAGCGAATTTCATGACTTTAAAAATTAAAAGGATCTGGTATGGGAGGTATGAGGTAATGAGGAGCATTGCATGGCTACTCCATCTCTCTTGTTAATCATATTTCATTTTATTCTGGGAAATCTCTCATCCAGCTCCTCTTTAACCTTCTACAGAGATTGTTGTGGACATGCCTTGGACCGGTTTATCGTGATCACCTTGAAGTTATTGTGAAATCTTTTGTAGGTCTGTTTTGTGTTCTTTGATGGTAGACATGTATAAGTTATTTGTATCTGTATATGTGTCGTTTTGGCATTTCCGTACATTTGTGAGAGGGTACAAAGATTTTAGGCTGAAAATATTAATCTCGAATTTAAAAAGTTAAAACTCATTTCCATATTATGTCTTCTGCTTAAAGAAATTTACCTCCAATAGTTTTAGTGAGAACATGATCTGAGTGGTTGAGTGTGCCTATTCTGTTAAAAAATAAATTAGTTCAATCAACTTATGATATAAATAAATTTCTATAAACTTTACTCAACAATAAAATAAAGTTTACCCTCAGCGTACTGCCCTACTCTATTGAATATTAAGACTGGTCCTGAGGCGATACATTGAAGGGCTCGAGGCATTGAATAGCCGGAGATAGACGCAGCCCTTCGATATGGCTTATTGGAAACTGGCGGCTATCTATTCTGTCCTTTAAGGGTCTTTTGCAGTGGGTACTACGTCTCTATTTCGCTTGGCCTTTGCTGTATTAACAGTGAAATAGTTTTCCTGCAAATATAAATATAAATATAAATATAAATATATATATATATTGATTACGTATAGATGACTGTTAAGTATTTATAGAAGTATAAATTCAGTAGCCTTTATGCATTATTCTCCATGGCCTTTAGATATTGACTCATTAACTGGTCCTTACTATCTCATTAACTTTTTATTTACTCAGTTTTTGATGTTTACCAATTATATTGTTAAATTTACTCATTAACTTTTAATTAACTATCACTCATTTTAATTTCTTTCATTTTAATCTAAATTCAATTGTCTTTATGGCCTTTAGATATTGCCTTTTTGTTATCGTCTTTACTCTTGTATATTTATTCTTTTCATACCTTTGGTTTTTATACTCTCTATTATTTAGTCATACCTCTTTGTTTGTTTTCTTCTTCTAGCCCTAATGAAGGCTTGCAACGCAAGTTGAAACGTTGGCATTACAAATTAAAAAACTTATTTTTTAATTACTGTGTATCTTTATGACTACATGCCCCAACAATCTACTTCTCTGAATATATATATATATATATATATATATATATATATATATATATATATATATATATATATATATATATATATCAATTATTTTACAATTACACGTCAGCTAAACAAGACGAAGCAGCGTTAGGTTGATTTTAATTTGTAGAAAAACAACAAGAAAAAATAGAACAACTTATTTAGGAGAAGACTGCTCAAAAATCCATAAACTACACTACCATCTACGTATAGTTTAATAGTAATAGTAAATAGATAAAGTAAATAATTAGATTTTTAGAATAATTAGAATAGAAGAAGTAATAGTAAATAGAAATCATTACCAATAGTAATGATGTGAATTGGTTGACCATAGGTAAATAGATAGGAAGAATTGTGGTCTACAATCAATCAAGTAGCCATAGAAGAATATAAATTTATTGTGCCAGCGCACAGTGGGGCCAAATGGCCAAAAAGCATAAAAAATATCCTTTTAACTATTGATACTATAATCATAACTTTATTGCAACTTCTATAGTCTATAGACTTCAAGATTAAACCTACATATTCAAACTTGAACTTAAAAGTATGAAATAATATTTTAATTGCTTCAAACCAAAGAGAATTAAATGACAATCAAAGAATTTATCGATACTTATATACCTATTCACAATTAATGATCTGTTGTTTTTGGAGTCGGTGACAGATAAGGAGGGTAGCTTAATTCTGCCTTTGGAACAAACGTTCAAATGACACAAGACAGCGGTGTGGTCGTAATAAAACAGTGGTTGGTCCTAACAATTACCATTTATTTTCTAATTCTGTTTGTTTTGGTTGGCACCGACTCCAAAAATAATTGATCATAAATTCTGAGTAGGTATATAATTATCGATATTTTCGTTGATTGTCATTTAATTCTCTTTGTTTATGAAGGTTTAATCTTGAAGTTTTTATTTTTTTTTTTCTAAAAATTATTTTTATTCAAGGGACCCTGAATAATAGTTCGACTTATCTTCATGTAAATGAGAAAAATGAACACAACATTTGAGTTGAAATCATTACGTACTAGTGGTATATGTATTTTGTTTGTACATACATATAAAGCAATTGAAACAGAAAATTAAATACCCGAAAACTCTTAATCATACAACTTTCAACATCAGTGAACTGCGTTTTTTTTCTGGCGGTAACTAAAAGTAGACTTACCGTCTTCCACCTGTGGTGATATTTTTCAGGATGGCTGAAAGAGGACTGCTCGGAATTCACTAGCAATAACCGTCCAACTTCTTTCTCATTTCTCCGCTTCGCGGATCAGTTTTAACTTTTTGTTATCATTTCATTGGTCGCGCCAAATTTCGTAACTGTTGTAATACCCTGTTTTTAATCTGTTTTGGCCCAAATGTTATTTCAAACCTATTAAATCTAATATTTTGACTATAATAAATTTTAAATAGAATATATCCAAATAATATTATCTGTGAGAATAATATTTGAACGCAAATATATTATTTTAATAAGTGAAAATAATAAAAACAAATTTATAACTAGATAAATTATATTATTTACAACATTATGGTCAAATACAATTATTTGTATGTCTTAAGTGATTGTTTTTATAAACAATTACTGTAACATTTTTTAGGGGAAAGATTTATACAAATAACATTTAGATATACCTAGGCTCTTTCCCATCCGCGCCATCTCGACCACAACCTCCAACATCTGTTTCTGAATCTGGACCTAGAACTTTTTCTATTTCCTCTTTACTCGAATTTAAATTTCGATTTGATTTTCTGGTTCTTTTTTTTTTTCCCTCGTCTAGCTCCTGCAAAATTCGAGGAATATCGTAATGAAAACATTCCGATAAATCTATACTTCGCTCACTTAAATAAACAAAAGTAAAAATACAATAGAATCCCACTTAAATTATATCGAAACCAGCAGATTGCCGAGAAAGGGGCGAGAAAAAATCAAAACGAGATCCATCGCTTGTAGTTTGTGAAACACTAAGTACTAAATATTTTCCAATGAAGAAACTATCCCTCCAATAACAGTGGAAAATTACTGGCGGAATATTTCGAGGAATAGCCAATTTTCCGAGAAGTTAACCGGAACAACAACGGCTCGACCGGAAGAAGGTCAAAAGCATTTTCGATTTTCACGGAGTTGTAAAACCACACGAGTGAATAACCAATAAGTGACTGGTGTATCTATAAACTCAAAAGGTAAACAATCACAAAAAACAGGGAAACGAATTACGCATAGAATTCTATAGCTCGAGTTATAAAGGCGATGTCTTCCAAGTTCGATTCATGGAGGTGGAAGTCTTAGAGTCCCTTATTTTTAGTTTGTTGGAGTCTGTTTTAAAAACGCGTTTAGTTGTAGATATTTTAAATTTCCTCCGTATTAGAGCCAAGTTGATTTTTTCTCCAATCAAACTGCCAATGCCATTCTCCCTACCTTTTCAAGTAGGATATTTCAGAATGATTCCCCAGTCCTAGCTAGACGAGATCAAGGAAACAGAGACTGCTAGATGAGGGAAGAGGAGGCCTGGCGGTAATTGGAGCAGTTATGGCAGTATCTGTACACGTCAGTTCCTTGCTGTGGCTCATTTGTCTGCCCTCATCTCATTACACTCCTTCTTCTCTCCCTGCCATGAGTTCTGGTCTGTTCGTGGTCGGGGCTGTCTATCTTCGTCTCGTCTATTCCTTTCTTCAGATAATAGAAATGCTGAAAAGCAAGCCTTGAAGGTAATTAGTCTTATTTACTCAGGATTCCTAATTACATAGAGTTCAGGAGTAAAATATATTTACTAACGAATGTTGATAGAATTATTGCTACATAGAAGACATAAATTTACTCTTCATATTACAAAATCGAGACTTAAACTGCTCTTCGTTTTTGACTACTCCAATATTTACTAGACAACCTTTCAGAGCTTCGAATTAATTATAAAAGACATATTCGCATGGTATGGTATCATGCGTACTTCAACTGAATCAATTTGTAGTTTGTTTTTTCGGTAGGCTTTTATAGAACTTGGAGATCTTTAGCCGCCTCTACCAGCTTCTTCCGCCTCTGTCTATCCTAAGCAATAGTTTTCCAGTTAATAACACAATGTTCGGCTGCGTCGATTTATATCGTGTCCACCCATCTTAGTTTCGGCCTCCCTATTGGACTGTTTCCTACCACTGTTTGTATTCATTTGTCGTAGAGAGGAATTGTGGGGTGGTTCCTTGCTGCATGTCCGGCCCATTGTAATCTCGTTGCATTCTTGTCCAGAGCGGCTGACTGTTTGGTTTCAGGGATACTTTCATGATTATTCTTCCTTAATTCATTGTCCCACTTTAGGCCTACTATCACGCTGAGAACATTACACTCAAATCAATTTGTTGTTTATAATTATTATTTTATTTTATATCAGAAGTAAGATTTGATTATATATATATATATATATATATATATATATATATATATATATATATATATATATATATGTGTATATATAAAGACAGAATGACATGAGCATTCTCGGAAAGAATGAATGCCAATTAAAACAGAAGAAGAACCCAAAGAAAACTTGATTGAGTTGTTTGCTTAACGTCTCCCATTATGGAGAGTAAATGGAATTAACAATATATGTAGCAGAGTTGCTCAAGCTTGGTTGGATATAAATTAGCCACAACGATGGATTGGATGTGGAGGAGTAGTACCTTGGCCACCCAGATCACCTGATATGACACCCATGGATTTCTTCGTATGGAGAACCTTGAAGCTGAAAGTTTATTCGGTGTCAATCAACTAAGAGAGCAATTAAGAGACCGAATCATAGATACAGTGCACCAAATATCATCAGAACAATGTTTAGCTGTAATTTATCAAGTGAGTGCTAATGTTTGATTGGTGCAAGAGGACAACATTTTGAGCAATATTTACATTAAAAAGAACATAACATAAATATGAATGTAAATAAATAAGTATAAAAACGAATACTTGTTTTGTTTCTTTTTTTGCGATTTTCTCTAGAACTAAGAAAAAACAAACAAATCTCTAAAGGACTTTTTGGCTTAGTTTTTTCGGTCTCCTATAAGTTCCTGAAGTTTTGCCATTTAAAATCGGGACACCCTGTATATATATATATATATATATATATATATATATATATATATATATATATATATATATATATATAATTATTTTTCTTCTGTAATAATCCTATAGAAAATTGTGCAACAACTTCTAATTTTAAAAATTGTGCTTACAACATGAATAAAAACATATTATATGTATTCAATGTTTCATATGACATTCCTTCTATTGTAAATCCATTTTTTTAAAGAATTATAACTTGAAAAAAAAAAAAAAAACTATAACTATGAAATAAACTGAAAAACAAAAAATGAGAAGAAATTAAAAAAAATGTATGTATACCTAAATCATAATTTATACGGCATACAAATATACGAAACTTCAAAAAATATGCACCTTGAAATAATACAAATATTTCAATCAAAAATACTTAGACTAATCACGAAATCACTTTGGTACATTTCAAACCACACACTCCACTCATATTTACAAGTCTCCTCAGTAAAAGATCATATATATAACATTTATTGACGATTTAACGAAATACTTCTTAGTCATAATAACATATTCATCAATGACATGGCCACGACTGATATACCCAGAAATACTCTCTGCTGCTGAAAAGAAGCTTGATGAAAGATTTGCTCTAATAAAACGTTTTTTTCAAATAAAATAAAATAAAACCTTCAGTTCGTAATAGGTGTGAATAAAAAAATTGAAAGAAAACATAATATTGGAAAAGGTTGCTTATATAAATATACATTGCATTCATATCCAAAAAATAAAAATATAGTAAAAAGTAAAAAAGGAGCTATATCAGAAGTTCCTTATGTTTTTCACAATTTTTATTGTTTTTGTGTAATTGGTCATATTTAATTTATTTATGAAAATATATGAATTTTATTAAGATCTGAATTAATCGTATTCACATGTTACAATCAATATTTGAAAATACTCTTGTAGTTTATATTTCTTGTAGAGGATTGAATTTATTTATGTAAAGCTAATTTCTTTCAGGAGGATAAAAACAGTTATTTTTCATCATTAAAAGTCAAAGAACCTTTTTATTTATTTTAGAAGTTTACATTCTGTTATTTATAACTTTCATAAATAGACCCCATTTATGAAAGTCAATTTTAATCATAAAATATATTTTTACTAGCAGTTATAAATCTTTAATTGAAAAGGTTTTTAATTGGGTATTAGTATGCTTTTATTTATTATGAATAGAATTAGAATAATAAAACTACCACTACGAAGATAAACTGTTTGAGGACTTAATTCAACTTTCAAAGCTGAATTAAGCAGAAAGTTCTTGTCTGATTACTGTAAATGAAATAATAAAGAACGGTTGTAAAAAGATTCATTATTTTAAAACAACCATTAATCCCTTATTTTTAATATTTACCACTATTTGTCAGGTTTATTTTTATTTTTTTAATTTTTAAGTTTAGATATATTTAATATTGTTGTTATTTTATATAGAATATATTCAATTTATTTTATTCTATCTATCAAATTATTTATTTGGATACTATTTGTAAAATTTTTATTTAGAAGCATAACTGATTTAAATTAGATTATCTTATTAGACCTAATCGTTAAAAACTATTCGTCATTTTTGACTTCTTCGGCATTTACTAGACGAACGGTCAAAACTTCCGAATCATTGCAAGAGACTCATTTACCTGACAGTAATTAGATCTATTTGGACATATAGAGTCGAGCATTGGGGCTCCACTAAACGATCCAATTCTCCCAGTGCAAAATCCTTCGAAAAGTCCTCAATGCTCCTTTGTAATTGATTGCTTTTTTTATTACCATTACATTATTTTTTGATGTAGCCACATTTATTCCAAATTAGTGAAAATGTGGGCCACCTGCAATTTTTATATATTTCAGAAAGTTCTGTTAATTTTTTTCATTGTTCTATACCTTAGACAATTCTTTTATAGATATGCAATCGTCACTTACGATTTTCCAACATATAAATAAACTAGAGATACCTGTACAGAAATCATTCTTTCGTCATTTGTTTTGTTGAATAATTACTGCTTTATTAGTTTTTTTTTTGTCATATGAAGATATTTTCTTTTCATAGGTAATATCTAAAGCACTTTTAGAAATACAGTGGAACAAAAATGTTTTAGGTAAAAATTGGAATCCTTCCCAGAAATGGCCGGTTCAAATATTCCTGCTAATATGGCGGTAATATCATTCTTAATTATGTACGTGGAAAATAAATTAACAACAACGGGTAGTTACAATTAATTAACCTGCATTGTAGTTACAAGCTATCTATCAGCGATGTAATTTCGAGTTGCCAAATATGGACTATGAACAATAATCTCATCTCAACCTCCAGTGAATCAATTTTTATTTAAATTTCAAACATTATTGTTTAGTAATTAATAATTTTAACACGGAACACGTTTTACCCGAGAACTAGTTGATCAGAAGCGATACGTTTTTGGGAAACGTTAGGGCGTTAGGAGTAGATTGACACACTCTAGCTCTGTTAGTATTGCTCGGATCGAAAATTTGATAACAGTTTTCCAATTGAAAATCAAATGGAAAATAGTTTTTGTTATACAACATTCGTCGCTAGGACCTACCGTTTAGGAGCTATATTGGTCTGAATGAAAAAAGTCACGTTTTAACCTCTATTTTGAAGTGTAGGGGCTTTTTTGACACGGTCTTGCTCAGATAAAAAATTTGCTTGAAGTTAACTTTACAGAAATTTAATGTAAAATATTTTTTGTGACCTACCGTTTAGGAGCTATATTGGTTGAATGAAAAAAAGTCACGTTTTAATTCCGTGTATTTTCGCAACTGTATTTCGAAAAACCATTCATTAATTATTTAATTTAAATAATTTAAAATCAAATAGGTAAGGAAAAAAAAAACATAAGGGCAAAGACTATCAGCAGGATTAAAACTAATTTGATCTAACTTTTTTTTTTATCTAACTATTTAATGAAATTTATAACTGTATATACAATATAAAATATAATGCATTAAGTAAATGTGATGACATAGATAAAAATGACACGTCACTTGTTTTTAAAGCACCTACCCATTGGTATCACTTATAAAGGTTCTTTATTATGAAGTTTTACATTAGAAGGTCCCGAGGCCATCTTCTTTTCAGGTGCCTCTGAGGGTTATCTGAAATGAAATGAGAAGCAAGTTGTGACATTAATGGATTTGATTGGTTGTGGAGTTTGCTATGAATATTGATATCTGGTTTAAGCTAAGTCAGAAACGTAAGGTATATTAAGGTCTTTGTGGATAAGTTTGTTTGTGACGAAGCACAAACAAACTTTTGGGGAGCATTTAGGATTTTTCTAAGGATTTTTGATTGTAAGGATTGTATACGAGATGCATTAGATGGTTTAGTGGAGCCTCAAAGCTCAACCCAGTATGTCCAAATTGGTCTAATTATTGTTATGTAAATGAGTCTTTTGTAATTAATTGAAAGGTTGGAACGTTTGTCAAGTAAATGTTGAAGTAGTCGAAAACGACGGGCAGTTTCTTGTCGTTTTAGTCTTCTATGTGGATTCCAAGTAAGACGTTTGTCCAGATGGAGTCCTAGGTAGCGGATCTGTTCAACGGGGATTAGTGGAACACCGTTAAGGGATACTGTAGGACAGGGGGTCGTAGGTTTACGACGAAGGGTCAAGGTTATTTGATGGGATTTGTTTGGATTTATTTTGATTCTCTATTTTTGACACCATTCTTGAAGTTTTATGATATGGGATTGGAGTTTCTGAGAAACCATGAAAGGATCATTGTTTACTGATAACACGCATACGTGATGAGGACTGTGCTAGGATGCTTCGGGATGTCAGCTGTATACACCGTGTAGAGGATTTGACCTAGGGTACTTCCTTGAGGAACAGCTGCAGATCGGGTAAAGAGAGAAGAGTATGAAATGATCTAACTTATTTCTTCTTTTTACCTTAAAAAAAAAAATATTTAAAAAGAAAGATTGAAATCTGAATGGGTAATGTAATTGTCGGTATGAAATGCACTTGTTGAAATGACAAAGCCTATAAAGCTACAAACATACGAAAGTTATTTTTTTATTTCTAGGGTTGGTTTTCTGGAAAAATTGTTAGATACTGGCCTTGAAAAACTATAAATGTCCAAAAATGGGACAACCTCAGATGAAATTACTATAATTTAACTGAAAGAAAATGAAGAATTAGTCAGAGAGAAACACTTTATTAAGTGGTGCTGCCCATTTTAAATGGGTTGCAAAAAAACACAGCATACTTAATCAATCAAATATGACATACCAAAAAAAAAAACCCGTAATAGTCATTATTTTTTAAAAATATAAGAATCTACATATTAAAATGATCAATCCATGCGGAATATAAAATAAAATTAAAACAAAATTTAAAATATAAAAAAGATAATATAAACCTTATTGATTACAATATAAAATATAATATATAAAATAAATATAAAACTATTCACATATAATATTTACATAGTATTACATATAATACTTAATAGTCTAAATACTTAAGTAGTTAGGTTTCTTAATATTTTCTGTCCATCTAAATTACCAACTTATACATTAAAAGTAATGATGCTTTTACGTACTCTTCAAACACTTAATCAGTACAATATTAACTAGATTAAAAATGACTGCTATGTGTTAAAATATTATTGATGAAATAATGCTCAATTCCATACTTCGGATTTTTATAGACAAACAAATAAAACTAAAATTAGTTGAAATTGTCTATGTTTTTAATTATTAGAGCCAGCAAAGCCGGAACGGGTGATGCTATGATATAATACAATAACAAAATTAGAAAAAAAAAATTTAATTGATAGCGATTAAGAATATTATATTACATGTATTTTTTTCTTTTTTTTACAAATTTTAATCGGTTTTTCCTTTTATATAATAGTATAGATATAGATTACTCAATATATCTAATATTAAAATATATATTGCGTTATCACACACGAGGTAACAATAAACATCTGTATATAGATATGTATATATATATATATATATATATATATATATATATATATATATATATATATATATATATATATATATATATATATATATATATAGTTGGGGGTATACATATATATAAAGATATTAAATTTTAATGTTAGATATAATTGTTGAGCGTGAATCAAATCCTGGTTAGGGTGAGGAAGGATGAAAATTTGACAGTCAGCAGTGCATACTGAAAGCGCTTCGCGATGCACTTTAAACAATCGTTCCGCACTCAATTTCTCAAGCGCCCCTTGAAATCTAAGTACTTGCTGTACAGCACTTTTCTAGAGTCGTTTCAACATTAAGATGAACCGATTTTTTTTTTTCTCTTCATAAGAAAACAGCTGTGAAATGAAACGAAGTGTGACTAAATAAGTTATATAAAAAAAAAAAAAATTAACAATCTGTGTAAAAAATATTTTTAAAAATACAAAATACGGTATAATTTATATATAAATAATAAAAATAATAAGTTTAGTATTTTTTCTTATACACCTGAGATGTTTTTATTTTCTTTAATTATTTTTTTGTCTGTTAGCAGATATACATTCAGTAATATGCTGAAATACATTTTTAATTATAATGAAAAAACTTTATTACTTTTGTTAATTATTTGCACTAATGGTTAGTATCGTAAGAAAAATGCCGATAGTTTATATCAGATCATATTTTGAGCTCTGAACAACCATTCTGTGTGAAAAGTTATCAATATAATGTGTTTTTTTTTTTTTTAAGAGAATACCATTTTAAAAATTCCTATCACGTTACATTGTTATTCCTGCTTATTTGACCGTTTTATTTAATTAAGCCTAGGGGCATCGAACCACTGGTATTCTCAGATGTAAAATGTAACAGAGATTAACATCCGTCTAAACAAGGACTTGTTGTTTTACATATTAATATTTCCTTATTACTTCTTACCTAATGTTAGAAAGTGCAACACAAAAGAAAGAAAATTATAAGGTTTTGTAACTTTTTTTTTTAAATATACATAATTGTATTTTTCATTTTCGTAATATTGAGAAAACGATATATCGAAACATACATTACGATATATCGATGTATCTTAAGATTTATTGAAAAATATCGGATTATTGAAAAAAAAAATTGATATTTCGATACATCGTGGCTTAATATTACAGCGTAAGAAATATCGTTTATTGCATAATTTATCTTTTCCCATTTAGTGTCCGCAGTCCTTCAATCAAGGAATAAATAATCATATGCTGTTTTTTCATCTATACAAGAGAAATAAAGGTGGTGTTTTACGTTGATGTGAACTAATATTCTAAATGTTTTCGCATACAAAGTACCAAGTAAAATATTTGATCAGAAATAAGGCGAATAATTAATATTAGTGTTGTTTCGGTACACACATTTTTTGATTCTTAAATCTCGATAGTGATATCTCGGTTTAAAAATAAATTGTTATTACAAAAATAGTCCAGTTGATATATAAAAAAAGACAACCAAATTTATTTAAAAAAAAAAAAAAAAACACAATAAGAATCAAAGAAATAAGTTAGTAAACAGATAATAGCTTTTTCTACCAACAATATATAATATATAAGTTGATTATAATTCAGACAATTTAAAAAAAAAAGAAAAAGGAATTTGTTTTACAAATGGACCGAAGTTAGTGGGTTCGAATCCCAATACGCCTACTGATATTATTAATTTGAGGTTGGAACTTTACTTAGGAGTCACCCATTTCTACTTGGTTGAAGAATTAAAAGAAAAAAATTTAAATTAAAAGAAAAAAGAAAAGCTTTGTATAAGGCCCGATTTTTGTGTTGTTAGGAGAAGGGTTAGGAGTAGTTATTGACTGTGGTGAGGTGGCCTACAGTATCAATACCATATTGATAACGCACTATCACCACATAAACTTGATATTAATTTCAATCCTTGAATGGGTGGTTTAATTGCACTGGAAATCCATCTCTCCGTTTGTTCATTTAGGCTAGAAAAATTCCTTGTTACCGAACTGGCAAGGAACAATATATGTTAAATATATTTTTTAAAGCGTATTAAATCGTTGTTGTTTTTTTCATATTCAATACGTTGTTTACCTATAACAAATAAAAACTATAACTAACTCAATTTATGATAGCTACAATTAATTTAAATACTATTATAGTTTGACCAGAATTAGCTTAGAACAATAAAAGGCAATCAGGGATGAAGGACCTGCCGGTGACAGAGGCACACTCTACACCCTCCAAAACCGTATAAAACTCCTTCACAGTTCGCAGCTCTGTTCACAACTCACACGGCCAAAGTTAAATGAATTTTTTTGTCGTCCGCGTCCTATTCCGATGGTTTACCAACTTTTTTTTTTATTTACTCCCGAATACTGTTGGATATCCATTCCCAGGTGTAAAAAAGAGTGACCGGCGGTCAATGTAGTTTCATTTATCAGAATGTTACGGAAGTTTGTCAGGAATGAAACTAATTTCTACTGAAGACGAAACGCTAAAAACCGTTTTCCAAATATTTTCATCCAACTTTTTGCCAGTAGTTTAATACTGCTGATAATACCGCTTGTTTATTATAGAGGCTAGAATCCCAAACCCCATTAGGTTTTCTTTCTTAAAATTACTCAAACGCCTGTATAAAAATTTAGGATTTTTAACTTCATTACATTTGAAAATAAACTGCAGGAACTTAACAAAAAAAAAAAACGCAATTTATCTCTGAGTAGGGAGAACAATAGATCATGTATTTCTCCAGTAATATACCGCTTTACCCAATTTACATTTAAGGGTTAAAATAATCAAATTACTTAAACTCATGAATAAATAAAATTAACAGTTTTACAGTGAAACTTTCACTTCCTTAAGCCAATTCACATAAGTTTTTTTTTTTTTTTTTTTTTTTTTTTTTTTTTTTTTTTTTTTTTTTTTTTTTTTTTTTTTTTTTTTTTTTTTTGTTTTTTTTTTATAATACAAATTAAAAGCCTACTTCTACAAGATTTGTTTCATTTAACTTCTGATATTTACTACTCCTTCAACCCAAAAGACTCCGTCGGGTCCGAGTCACCATTAATCGAAAGAGATGCCAGTCAGGACTTATTTGCCCAACAAATTATAAATATTTTATAATAATTAATTCATTAAAGTCTTTCATCTCATAAAGTGATTAATTTAATTAAGTAAATTTAATTATATAAAAAGTAATCTAAAATAATTAATTGGACGAGTGACGTCAAAGTGAATAATATATTTATCTGGTGTTAAATTAGAAGCAATATATATTCAATCAAAGTTTGGCATCTAAAAATACAATTAGAAAAATAAATAATTTCTAAAATAAATAAATTAAGAGGTAACAAAAACAAGCTCAATTTAAACTTATAGTGGTATCAGCGGAAACAGAAAATGACAGTTATCTCGAGATCTCAAGTATATTTTGCCGATCCTATATGTTAAAATAAAAGACAATGATCCTCACTTTGAGAAGGAAGAATGTGTAGTGTCTGCAGTGTCTCCGCAGAGATACTACATAATGGAAAACATTTTATGTACCCAGGATCGATGATCAACGACTCCTTAGATAAAGAAGAAGTTATAAAATGCAGAATAATGGCAGCTAATCGATCTTATTTCTATTTAGAAGTAGACTGCTCAGTCGCACAATCAAACTCAGACTTTATATGGCACTCGTCCGACCCGTCCTGACATACGCATCTGAAATCTGAACATTGTGTAAAGTATCAGCTGTTGACAGGTTCGAAAGGAAGATATTAAGACGCATCTAAGGACCTGTAGAGGAGAATGGTTTGTTTCGACTCTGAAATAGCAAAGAGTTGTAAGCACTTTATAATGACCTGATTGTTTCCCAATATGTGAGAATACAGCGAATTAAATGGCTGGGACACATAATCAGAATGGGCGAGTAGAGGACAGTCAGAAGACTGCATTACGGAAGCCCCGATGAAGTAAGGCCTCGTGGAAGACCGAAGGAAAGATGGAAGGACAGCGTCTCTGAGGATCTGAAGAAAACAGGAATATCCATCAGGCGTGCCACCGACAGGGAAGACTGGGGAAGAGCCGTTGAGCTGGCCAAGGACCGCTTCATAGTGCCTGTTGCGCCGAGAATGAATGAATATGTAACAATCCTTCTCATACTTATTAGTCTAACCAACACGCCTACTGATTTGTTAAAAGTTTAAGATTAGAAGTTTTTCGGGTTTTTTAAAACTATTTATTGATATTTACAACTATATACATTATATACAGCATTTGAGGAAAATGATTACAATGACATGCCAATAACATGTAAAGAAGTACTCAAGACTAGATCATCAATAAATGTTCAACATTAGGTCTCTTGGCCAGCTTCTTTTCAGACGCCTCGGAGGGTTATCGGGACTTTTGTGTGAGGCAAGTTAGGAGACTAGTGGATTCAAATGGGTATGGAGTTTACTATGAAAGGATAGGTATCTGGTTTGGGCAAAATCAGCAACATATGGAACATCGTTATGGATTATTTTATTTGTGACAAAATAAGAAGCTTAAGGATTTTACCAATGGTTTTGGATTAGAGAAGAGAATAATTGGAAGGTTAAGTAAAGCTCCCAAGCTCAATTCCTTATGCCCAAATGGGTCCTATTACTGTCTTGTAAATAAGTTTTTTGTAATTAATTGGGAGCTTTGAACGCTTGTCTAGTAAATGTTGGAGTAGTCGGAAACGACGAAAAGCTTCTCGTCTTTTAAGTCTGGTATAAGATTTGAAGTAAACTTAATACGGTTAAGGAATTATCATTTTTTGTGTAGCTTAAGAATTACTTAAAATATTATAATGTTAGGAATTGATACATAAACTATCTTTTGAATATGTCCCAACTGCTGTTATGGATTCCTGGATTGTTCGTTAAGCTTTTTGAGGAAAACTGCGTATCACGGTCATTATTTCCTAATGTTAATTAAACATATATGTGTTGGACACATGTTTCTTTAGTAATAAGTTTCAATATTTAGCCAGGCAATTCAAACGCTGTGATACAATATGGGCCTGTCAGTATATTCGACTGTGTAATATGGCATGAGTAAACGCTTAACTTGACACCTCTGACGCATCCGACATTTTAACAGAATGTCTACCTCGGACACCAGTGAATTTCATGTATAATCAATTTGTCCAAAATGTGCACATATCCCCTGAACAATATATTAATATGCTATGTGACATAAAATTGGGGGAGGTGGTTAGCCCTGGACAGAGGTTGAAGGACAGGGAGGTTCGGAGACAGCGGAAGGAGGCGGCTTTTTGCCAGCATGAAAAATCACTTTAGCCCACTCACGGATTCTCACCAATTGACGATTCTCTCACGTGTCGGTTCTGACAAAGCACTCAGGCCTTTGGAATATTTGAGTTACCTATAAATTGTTTCTTGTTTTTTTTCTAAAGCTCTGCGAAACTATCTGAAAATCCAATTTGAAGGTCTAAATAATAAACAAAGGTTTGGATTTGCCTTTAAATCTGACGATTGGGTTTAAAAAACTCAATTAATTTAGTTAATTGCATTAGGTTAGTTTTATGGTGAAATTAATTTAAATATCTATACTATTATATAAAAGGACAAGCCATTTTTCGTTTGTGATCACTAACCGCGAAAACTACTGAACCAATCTGTACCTAATTTTGACTACATAATCTTCATAGTTCAAGGAAGGTTTAGCAATAATAAAATGTTAATATTTTCAGTTATATAGCCATAAAAAAGTGACAATGTAGTGCGCAGTGAAGTTTGATAATCGACTCATAGGGGGCGAGCACCATTCGAGAGAGGTTACAAAAGTACGGTGTTATATAGAGCTATAAATTTATGAGATAATTTACTTATTTTCAATTAAATTGTTCTTAAACAAGCTATAAATATGTGAGCGACATGTGCATCCCCCAGTTCAGTTGAAAAATCGACCAATGTGTGGATAGCGCTATTCTGCCACAGAATCTGCAATGGTAGTACTATTGAACCCAACTGTATCAAATTTTAACTACATCATCTTCATAGTTCTGGGAAGGTTTACAATAATTATGTTTACTATTATTAATAATAATAATTTAAATGTACAATGTTCAATGGCAAAAACGAGGTTTGCCAAAGTTGTATACTTTTATGGTTAGAAATTAAAATCCAACCCGATGGATCGATAGAATTATTTCTGTAAAATTAAAAATTATTGCTGAATCGAAATTTCGATCCCTTTCTTTTTAATATTGTGTGTAAAAATATGATTTACGGGCCATCAGTTGTAAGCAGTTTCCATCCATCTGGAGTACTAACACATACCTTAAAATTAAAAACTGGATGTCTAATTAAGCCTTAATCTTCAAACACCTAATCAGTGCAATGTTAACAAAGTTAAAAATTACTGCGATGCGTGAAAATATCATTGAAGAAATAATGCTCAATTCCATACTTCAATACAAGATTTTTATCGATAAACAAATGAAACACAATTATAAGTTAAAACAATTCAAGTTCTTTACTTGTGGCAGAGGGCGAAGCCGCGACAAAGGATGCTATTATTTAATATAACACGGTGATTCCCTCTTAGTGTGAATACGATTAGTGAAGCTAGGCCAATAATGAAGAAAAACTCTGCTAAACGCACCTTTCTATTACAAACCGTTACAGATATATGATAGCTCAGAGAATCGAATCTAAAATTTTTCAAAAAACAAGCGTTTACTTGGAAGCAAATGCAGTAAAACTGACTAAACCGAGAAATCAATCAATAGAGATAAATATTTAATAAATTCCAATTCAAGGTTGTTTTATATTATCCGGCACGACAAGTAGCGGACTGTAACGTTTCAGACAAGACAAATATTAGTTTAGTTAGTTTTATAGTGCCTGCGTATATATAGCGGATCGGATCCGGCAAGACACGGCACGTTTCAGACAAGACGTTAAGACATTTCTCGAAAAAAAATATTTTGTCGGAGCTGACAGGTGCCGGACCGTGTCTGACCGTGTCTCAATGTGTCTATTTCGTAGTATACTTTACTTTCCGACTTCGACAGTGCAGTACTGCAGTGACTTAGCCCCGTTCCAGTTCTTTTTCTAAAAAATTTGATTACATTTTTTTTTTTTATTTTGCAAAACTGGATGTTGAAAAATTAATTGAGTGCATAAGGAGTAACACATTGAACATTTTATGTTAATATAGCAATATAAAAACAAAAGAGCCACTACGCATAAATCTTTGGTGAAAAACCGGGCAAACACAATGACTAAACACTAGTATGAAGTAATATACTATTAACAACAAATCACTAAAAAAAATATCTCCGCTTCGGCTGTGCTCCCGGTCCGTACTGAGACCGCCGTACTGTGTCTGATAATATAAATACACCATGTATTTGTCTGAACCGTGCCGTGTCTGATCCGCTACGTGCCGTGTCGGATAATATAAAACAAGCCTCAAATGGAAATTAAGGCAATGCTTACTGTTTGTAAACAATTATTCGATATGATAAAAAACGAATAAACTTCCAGTAATTAAGTTTATTATTAAAAATAAAAGCAAATGAGTTTATTCCATATTGTGATAATATCTACCATTTACCTGACAAAGGCACAGCTCACTTTCATTCATTATTTTAAAAAATCCTGGTACATTTTTTATAGCAGAAAAGACCAAACAATAGGGAGCGGAATCGCGCACACACGTTGGGACTTTACAGTTCACATCTGAGAAGTTTTAAGAATGGTTTTTCGATAAGATTTTGTAGGTCTGCGCAGACCGCGAGGATCTCAAGATGTTCACCACAAACGTTAGGAAATATCTGAAGGTTTGATCAGCGCAGATTTATTGCATGGTGTATGGGAGTCTTAAAAGGGCTTTAGGGAGTTAGCCTTCTTTTATCATGACGGATATTTCTTATTGTCCATTTTAAAAGGTATTAGTTGATTAGTTGAATACATCGATTTTTATTGAAATTATATTTTACCTTAAATCGATATGACTAGAGGCACAGCAACTTTGAACAGTTTTATCGTCATTAGGATTTTATATTACGTGGGATGCAACGAGATGTTATGCATTTGATAATAAGCACCCAACCATCCATTTCCGTACTACTTTAAACCTCAATCAACTCCATTTTAGGCTGAAATTATATCACTATATTTTATATTAATCAAAATAATGAAGTTTTGTTATTTAATCATGTTAATATAAAACTAATTCATTCCTTGTTCCTTCAGGCAATATCCCTTTTTTATGTCCACGGGGAACCCGGGGCTAGAAACTCTGTCCATTACCAGGTTAAGAAGAACAATCGTTTGGAGAGGAGAGGTGAGATGGGGCGAGGAACGAACTGGGTAAAACTAGACCACTCAGAAGAGTCAGCTAATTCTGGGGGGCACCCTTTGCCCCTCCCCCTCACCCACTGGCCCCCGATAGTGATTCAATTAAAGGGACATGGCTAATGTGTTTAGTTCACGGTCGCTTTTCCTTCCATGACCATTTTCCGTTAATTTTTTCTAATTCCGTTCATAACATGATGGCGGCTTGATAGGATATAATGTTTAGTTAGGTATCACCTATGTTCTATCAAGTGTAAGCTTATTCCCATAGCCTAGCTGATCTATATAACAATGTTAGCATTAATAGCTTCGTTAAACTTCTTTTTATCAATTAATGATGACCTAATTGGGGCAAGAGAGAATTTTATTCTACTATTTAAATACCCGAATAGGTGGTGTAATATTAGATTAAATTAACTCTAAAAAAAAATGTAGTAAAAGATTTTTTTTTTTATCTACATACTATTTTTCAGATCTGCCAGGATCTGACGATTTTTGGCGGCCGAAGGACATCCTCGGTCACTCTCCTTTCCTACTCAGAATTAGTTTTCGTTCTTAAGGATACTATTTTATTGTTTAATTTTTTTTTTTTTTTTTTTTAAGATTTAACGATTTTAAGATGGTGGAAAGACATATTTGGGCCACATATATATTAGTTTTCGTTCTTAAGGAAACTGTTTTGAAATGATGGAAGGATATTCCGACGTTGTTAACTCATTCTGAAGGAAAGTTTGACTACATTGGTACAATGTAGAACCTGTATTATTTATCACCAACCTAATATTAAACCAAAATATAAATATTATTTAAGTTTTATAGTTGCCTTAACATTTGCTTAGAGGCACCATATACTAAAAGTTTTTGTAAAGATAAAAGTTAATTATCTGGCAGTACTAACATGTGTGATTATTTAACAATTGAGAAATGCCTTGATTCGTCAGATCTTCTCTTTGCTTCCTGGTAGTTTGTGCATTCCACACGAATGTGTTGTATTATCAAATAGATTTGGCATTTGTTACATTTCGGGAGTGCCTTAGCTTCCAGTAAGTAGATATGGGTTAATTTTGAGTGCTCAATTCGAAGTCTCCTAAAATTGACCTGTTTTTTCCTTGGTTCTAGTTCTTGCTCCCATGGTCCTGGTTTTGGTCTACAGGTGTTTGATTTTGGTAATGTTGTCCATTAGGATTCAACTTTCATGCCATGCTATTTTAACCTGTCGTTTTAAAAAGATTTAAAATCTAGCAAAGGGACAGGTAGTAAGCGAAACAAAAGGAGGGAACACGCTTCTTTAGTTGCTATATCAGCTTTTACATTACCTTCTATACATGAATGACTCTGAATCCACATATAATTAATAATTTAAAATTTCGGAATGATATTGAAGTGCCTATTTCGGATATTATATAGTTATTTACGCCATGGTTATTGTTGCTAATGCTTGTGAGAGCCGAAAGAGTCAAACAAATATACTCCAGCTAAAGAGAAAATGGATTGGTATTGAAAAAAACTAACAAAAGGTAAAAGCTTTGCTGCAGTGACATCTACACCGCTGGCAATTCAATACCCAAGTAAGGAACAGAGAACAAACAGTATTTAATTCCATTAGTGGGGTTCCGCAACTTGAATATATACAAAGGATTGGGAAAATAGTCGAGTACTAGCATGATTTTTTCCGGGAGAATTTCAAACAATAGATGTGTTGTGTATCTTAAATTCAAAGAATATGGACAAAATTATCTCAAAGCACTGTAGAATTAAGATAGTGAAGGAATAAATCGTTAGTAAAAAAAAATAAATAATTGAAACTGATATAGATTAGTAATAAAATAATAATAGCAATTAAATAGATATTTGTGAAAGTTTTCTTATCTCTTTCAGTACCGCATTTACTTCTGGTCGTCCGAAAAATCTAAAAATCAGGAATCTACTTTGTTTTAGCATAAATAGCATTGTTTTTTAAACGCTTGGCTTTATGATGAGTAGTTTGGGAGAAACGAAATGTCTATAATTGTAGACATTTGTACTCGACGGCTGACGACTCTCAAATATAGGAATATTAGGGAGAAATATAGTTATCAAATAAAAATGAACCAAAAAGCAACAGGTAAAATAAATAATAAAACTAATAAATAATATATAATAACATATATGATAAATAACATACATAATAGCAACAATAAAGCAATAAATAATTGTCGAGTCTGGCATTTCAGTTTTAATACAGCCGTATTTATTTTGAATGGCGGTACTAATAGCGGAAATCTTCCTTCCTTTCAACTCTTGTATTAAATGGTAATTAGTGAAAAAGTTGTCCATATACAGCTTTTGTTCTGGTTTTATCTGGTCAATGAGACTAACAACAACGCTTCATCCCAAACCAAACTGTTTTTGTGTTTGGTCTGCAATCTCGGTGGACTTTCTTTAGTACACCATGTAATTTTACACGATATCACTTTGTCCGCAAAGAACAAAATTCTTTAGTCCCCATGGGTAAGGTTTCCCTCTATTATATTGCTTCATGCACAATTTCCCCTTGAAGGAGATCATTTGCTCATCCACACATATTTCCCTTTCCAATGTTGTGTTTCGGCAGTGAGAATTTACAGTATTTATCAAAGACCTGACCTTTATAAATTTGCCAGTGTTACCCTGTGGTATTGCCATATTATCAATAAAATGTAAATTGGTTCGTAGTAGGAAAAATCGATTTACCGGCATTGCCGAGGAGAATGCACTTATACTGAGTAAAGAATCCCAACATAGCCTTATCCTCGGAAATCTGAGGATTCCCATCATGAGATGAAGGCCTAGGTCGCTGAACTTGTATGACCTTACTCCTTTTTGTAAAGCGTACATATTACCAATACAAGCGGAAGCCGAAGGCGTGCCAGGCTGTGATTCCTTCATAGAATAAGATTTTTTTTTTTAATGCAAAAAAATTCATGTTTAACAATAAAAATAAGAAATCCTTTCCTTGTCACTAAGGCGTGCCAGGCTGTGATTCCTTCAACTTAAAATGGCTATTTAGAACATGTTTCGGCTAAAACACTGCCAGGGGAAGCACTAACTATTCTAAAGAGATATCAACTAACACTAGATGTACTTGGCTGAAATAACTCAATGTATAGAAGAAAATATGACGTCAAAGTTGGTGTCTAAAATTTTGGACGGGGTGACTGAAAGGGTTAATATTCCTTGTTTAAAATGATTTTTATTTTTTCGAAGGTATATACAATTATAAACATGTACATAAATATTGTTTGATAGAATAATCTAAACCTAAAATGATTTAGATGTAAATAGTGTGGAAAAATTATCCTATTGCTGATTCGAAAATCTCCTGATGTACGATGTTCGAAGCGTTTCATTTGAATTTAAAAATTGCAGGCTTTTATATTCTTTATTTAGTATTGTACAAGTGATGGATTTTTTTTTTTTTTTTTAAACATAATCTTTCTTCTTTTGTTCAGTTAGGTAATTGATTATTAAAAAAATAAATTAAAAAAAATTTAAAATTATGTATTAAATAACAAGCTGTAAATATGAGGGGTTTTTTTTTCTATTCTATCCCAAAAATCAAATAAAATTTATAAATGCTTTTTTAAAAATAATTTTTATGTAAAAACAAATTGTGGAACGATTACGATTTGCTGTGCTGCTTTTCCCAGACACTTAATAACACTAATTTAAAATTTAAAAATAAAAAACAAGAACCCATTGTGACCGGTATGAACCTCTCATGATAGGGTAGGTGGGAGAGAACCGGCAACCCTACACTACTCTCATTGGCCCTAACCAGCCACACCTCCCTCCATCCACTTTTCCCCAAGTGCCATACTATTGTTCGTTTTGCCGACGCATCGTTGACTACAGAAACAGCCAATTAGTTGGCTTTCCCGGCTAGTCGACACATCTTTACAGATATCCACTAAAACTAGCAAGAAGCCTTTTTTAGTTTGTTTTGTTATTATTAATGAATACAATAACATAATATATATATATATATATATATATATATATATATATATATATATATATATATATATATATATATGTGTGTATTTTAAATAAACATTTAAATTATCTTTCTTAGTTGGAATTAGTTCTCTGACAATACAAAGTCTTTCCGTTCCCTAGTGAGGGATGGCAGTTGCCCGAATTCGGACAAGGAACCAGCGGCCATTGTGAATCGCCGGCGGCTAAATGGCTTTTCCTGTCCTCTTCCCTCCCCGCCCACCCCTCCCCATCCTCTCCCTCTCCTTTTAAGCTTATAAATTCAGAAGAAGAGGACGTCACTAATTTAGGAATCCCTTTTGTGCCGAGGCTAAGTGAGTTAGCCGAATACAAACGACTACAGACAAAGCAGACAGTGACAAACAGAAGAAGACACGGCCAGCAATTATGCCGCCTCTCTGTGAGTAGATTAAATGTGAACTGTTGTGTCTCTTCTTCAGCTCATTCTCACAACTTTTGCATTGTCTCCCCACAGCTGTTTTAATTCTAAGGGCGCGGGGCGGTATTATTGTTTCGCGGATTAGTGAACTGTCTTCCAAGAGTGATGGTGCTTTTCAGTTGTTTTTATTACAACCATTGTTTGTTCTATTTAAAAAAAATAAATAAATACAAAAGTTTTAAGCCTACTCAGTACTGTCTAGGGTTTTGTTTACGTAATGTTAGACAAGTAAATTGAATTTTGAGGAATCTGTTTGGCGAAATTTTTGGTGCCGGTTCAGAAGCAGGGCGCCAACCCCTACGCGCGCCCAGAATACCTTCTTTCGATTCTAACCTTCTAACGATTTATTTCGGTGTTTTAGTCGCTACTTTTCGAGGGGAAAGGTTATGCTCCTTCATTTACGGAAAAACTCTAAATCCCTGTTCAAAGCAATAATTACTTATGTTTACCTTCGAATATCAAAATGAGAAATAATAAAATATCAAAAAATAAGACACTAAATCAATTTTGAATTAATATTATATTAAATCAGAATTACTATAATGCTTAACAACTAGTATCGTTAATTCCTAATAAACTTTGTGATGTCAGGGATGTGAAAATAACAAATTGTAAATATATAAAATACAGGTATCCTTAAGTAATTATTTGGCATATTTCCTATTTATTTAACATTTGTAGTTACATGTTTCCGAGACGATGCTCCATTATCAGTCTTCTAAAAAAACATTTAAATACATTAATCTATAACGTTATACCAATAGTTTTACAATTATATAGTATATCCTTTACCTCTTAATCTGTGATTATTTTCACATTGTCTATTCTCCATTTTAAAAGCAATTATATAATACAAGACAGAATCCTTGTTGAAAGTGATGATGTCAATTTCTGCTATATTTTCTCAAGGGAAGTGGAAATAAAAAAATATGAAACCTGTGGTATACTTTCTCACATTTATTTTTAGATCGGTTTGTTTCATTGAATTAATTATAAAATCTAACTCACTTTAGGGCAATAAGTAATATGGATGACAAAGAATCCATTCACAAAATATGTATACTGAACTTTTACCAAATCCATGTACGAATTAATCTTCTTAAGTTTTGTAACACTTTTACACATTAGATAAGAGGAAATCAGAGAACATGAATTGATAAAATACTTAATCCATTATGAAAGTCATGCTATTAACTTCTGTTTCACCTATTTAATTTAAAAAGACTAAATATCAATGTAACACACTTAACAACACAATCCAAGTAGAAACTGGACATGTGATTGTTTACATGCGAGGTTATAGGAATGAACTATTGCTAAATGTAAACTCAAACTGAAGCATAAGCATGGAACTGATCGTTGTAGCGTTGGCCAAGCCGTTTTGGTGGCGCCTTGCTTTTGAACCGGTACCAATTTCTTTTCCTAGATTTTAACCGCTATGCATTGTAAAAACATTCTATATAAAACAGAACAAAAAGAAACGTCTTTAACTCTAAATCTGTGCCAATGGAAAAATATGGCTTTTTTCATTCAAATAAATAATAGATCCTAAACGATAGATCCTTGAGACAAATGTTATATAACAAAAGATATTCTCCATTAAATTTTTAATCATGAAATTATGGTTAAATTTTCAATCTGAGCAACACCAACAGAGCTAGAGCTTGTTTAAGCGTTACAATTTTGAGTGTGAAAATACAGATTTAAGGGTGAAAAAACGTTACAAGTGTACTATTTTCATTCAGAGCAATTTCCTCTTAAACGGTAAATTCTAGCAACAATTGTTATATAGCAAACAGTATTATCCATCACATTTATAAACATGACACTGTCGTAAAATTTTCAATTCGAGTAACACTGATGGAGTTATAGCGTGTTAAAAAAAAACGAAATAAAAAAAACTGTTGGAAGACCTGAATTTTTCCATTCAAACCAGTAAATCTTCAAAACGACCTGCCGTTCAGGAAGTGGCAAATTTCATAAATTAAAATTTTGTCCATTCAATTTCTGATTTGAAAACTGTCGTCAAATTTGATATCCGAACAACGCTAAAAGAGCTAGAGCGAGTGAAAATGAATAAGATAAAAACGTTATACCCTAAAACTGTAGAATGGCAGAAGAATTAATTTCTGTATTATATAACAAACATAAATACGACTAGCAATAAAAACAATACCAATTGCATGCACACAGTTTTTAAAAAAATTAATGTTTTGCTTGCTGATTGCTTTTTCTTCATTGTTCTGTTGTTTTTTTAATTAATTAATTATAAAGATTCAGCTATTTTGTTTTTTAATTATTAACTAATTGTATGGACTCAATTAACTCAGGTAATTAACGTTTATTCGTTAGTTGGCTAATTATAGGGCTATAATTTTAGAGGCGCGAGGCTTCAAACCTTGTCGCAAAGGGTTCGCATTAATTATAATCTTTCAAGGGATGATTAATAACCTTCCTCCCTTCTTTGGGTCTGAGCCCGAGGGACAGAGCCCGTTTTATAAATATTTCACAATTAAAAAAAAATAACATTTTTCATAGATAATCTTCAGGTTTTCCATATGAAAGTTTTTATACCGCTTAATATATCAGTTTAAATTAAATATATTCTACACTAGCATCATCCGTCGCTGCTTCACTTGTCCTCATAAGTAATGCAATGATAATTTTAACTAATAGTTTTTAATTTTAGTATGTAAGTGAGGAATATTTATTCAATCATATTTTCAGGTAAAGCAGTAATTTTTAACGTTGCACTGATAAGGTGCTTAAAGATTAAGTTAAACTATAATTTTTAATTTTAATGTATGAGTTGGTAATACAGACGGACAAATAAATTCTTGGTTGGGGGTCACCTGTTGTGTAGTGGTTAGCATAGCAACCTACTAAACCCAAGATCGCGGGCTCGCAGCCCGGCAGATGACCTTAGGATTTTTTAAAGGGAGTTAAAAATCCGTAGCTATGCCGTCCTTCGGAAGGGACGTAAAGTGGGGGTCTCGAGCCTGTGCGATATCAGGTACTCGTTAAAGATCCCTATCCTAATTATACCTGGATAGGCAAAATTTAGGACTCCCACGGTAGCATCGTCCGATTAGCCATAGCAGCATAAAGTGACGTTAAACGAAATAAACAAACAAATTCTTGGTTGTGATTGGACTGCATCATGAAAGCATCACCACTTAAGGCCCATAAATCATATTTTTACTCACAATATCAAAAAGAAAGGGGTCGAGATTTTAAACAGTAAACATTATATACTCAGGGACTCCCCCCTCCCTTCAGCTACCGAGAAACCAGTGGGCGTGTTAGTGTCTAACCTAGGGTAGAGACACTAGCGTCTACCCGTCAATTTTGGCGGTGGACTAGGTGGGTGGAGAGGGGGTCATTCGGGTTTATTCGGAAGTGTTCGGCGGTCATTGGCACTAGCATCCTTATCGTGACTGAAGAGTTTGGACTAACTACAGTCAAGACTTATAATTTTTTTCTTAGTTAAATACAGAAGAAGTTTTTTTATTCTCTTTGTTTTATTCTTGTAATTTTTTTCAAGCAGAAAAAGAGTCAAATGCAATCTGATTATTTTTTTTTTTTATTTGTTAATATATATTGGTACTATAACCACAAATAATATCAATTGTACTATAAAGCCCCTTTATTTATTTATTTATTTTTTTTATGAACTTTCAAAAAATCAATCTTTATTTTTAAATCGTTCATTTTGTCTTTCAATAGCTCTGATTGGACTGGAGATAAAAGTCTGAAAGTTACCCTAATCGTTGTTGTTATGTACATATTTCAAGGGAATGAATAAGCTTCTTGTGTATTTAACTAAGAAAAAAGTTATAAGTCTTAAATGTAGTTAGTCAAACCACTTCAGTCACGATAAAGGCGATGATTGTCAAACACTTCCGAATGAAACCGATGAACCCCTCTGCACCCACCTAGTCCAGCGCCAAAATTGACGGGTAGAATCTAATGGTATAAAAATATAAATATAAAAATATTTTCGGGTTCTTGTTTCTTGAGTTCTGGTCCTTCTGAGTTGGCCTGTCTGTTCCTGCTTATACTATAATCTTTCTCATTAAGATAAGTGGAGTTTAAATTTGTTTTGTTACCATTTAAGAGTTTACATTTAATTACAATCTTAATTTCATAATTTAATGTTATATATCACCCTTATATGAATATACAGTGTTTTTAATTTAAATTGCTTTAATGTCACTCATCCAATAAATTCCCATAGATTACTTTTCTTTAAAATTATTATATTTATTAGTCCTCACGCTAACCTCTGGAGAAGAAACTATATATTTAGTTAATTAATTATTTTAAACATTATTTATAATTTGTCAGGCATTTAAGTCCAGACTGCAATCCCGTTAGATTAATGCTGATCCTCAGCAGATAGCCGGGACATAGCATATATCCTCCATATATCCCAACCACCACGAGTTTTCGTTAGCTACTGTCACAAAGCCTGAAGAGATATTTCCAAATCAGTTGCTGTTATTTGGTACACAGTTGTCACTAATTGAAGGGATTCTTAGCTAAAATAATATGATTTGATAGTAATTTCATTTTCTGAGAATGTTAGAAACGAATGAAACTTGTGTGTCCCTAAAATTGTTTTTAATTGACTAAGCCGAGGAAGTAATAATTTTTTAGCCTCTTCATAATCTTCTGTCGTATAGAACTCAAAGCCAATTCTTCTTATATTCTTAGTTGTAAAATCATAAAGTAGTCGTTGTGTTAGGATTTGTTGATCACATTTCCTTTGTAGGCTGGCCGCTTGCAGCTAACCGCTTAACAGTCCTGCCAAGACCATCCATGCACTTTTACCGTGAGATGTAGCGAAAACTTCAGACTCAACTTCAAAATCTACTTTATGCAAACATAATAAACTATAGTAATTTTCCTATCTCATAATAGTGGAGATATATTGAGATACAAAAAAAAAAACAACCAGTATAGAGTAATCTTTTTACACCCAAAATGTCCATTTGATTCTTTCTTCTACCCATGACCAAGTGCTTATGAGATGAAGTTATGGTATCTTGGTTGAATGGTTGGTAATCTAGGTTGAATGGTTGAATCAGTTGACTTCGGTGTTCTCATCGAAGAATGCGTTGTAGTTTTTCGGGATAAATACTTTGTATTTCGAAATGTTACAATCTTAAATATCTTTAAGATGTACCTTAGATTGTCCAGACTCAGGTGTCTCTTCGTCCGTAGTTCACCGGAATTGCTTTTGGATTAAAACGAAAAGAAATATATATTTTAACAAGCCTACGAATTAACCATGGGCGTACAAATCGAAGCCTAACTCTGATCAAAGTCAATAAGAATGACAAATGCTCAGAATGCAATGTTATGGATGACCTCATTTACGTTATCACGGAATGTAAAAAATACAAGAGCCAAAGGAAATACCAAGAAATCAAAAACAACAATTCATTGATTAAACATTTATCTAATTTGGATAAAAAATTTATAAAATCATTATGTAAATTTATAGAGGAAAGCTTTTTAAAGACACAGATTGATTTTTAAAGACACATTTTATAAATATTGCGGGCAATATAGGACTTAAAGTCTTGGGCCCAAAAAAAAAAAACTGAGTGCGGTACTTGCTCCTAGTGCTGAAAAACACTGCGCGCGCAGATCTGATCTCAAGATTCCAAGATCTGAACAGTCGCATTTCCGCCACGCCATAAAATTGCTACTTTCAACGAGAACAACGAGAAGACAAAAAAGCCTAACAAAAGCCGGGCAGGCCTGACACAAATATTTGGCCGGATACGGCCGTAAAAAGCCGGACAGATTGCAACCCTATTCAAGACAGGTAGTGCTAGTGAGCCGTGCGTCACACGAGCAAAGTCTGATATTTTTAAATGTTTGTATGTTTAAGAACTGATAATGAATGTTTAACATACGAAACTAGTTTTTAAATAAAAATAATACCGATAGAAGTGGCAAGTAATTCATTAATTCTTATTGTATTGTTCCTTCTATGCCATCAAAGTGTACTTGAAGTGATTAAATAATATAGTTTCACTTTAAGTAATTGAACCAATACTACTTCATTTACCTCATGGATTCTCTAATATTCACTATTAGCTAGAAATTTCAATTTAATAAAATGAGAGTGGATTTCCCAGAGGTCATGTATAAAATAGCAATTACTATCTGTTTTCTTGGAAATGAGGATCCAATCCGGCGGTGGCTGTGCCCCCTCCTCCCTTCCAGGAAGGTCCTTTTTACTGGGACCCGTCCTAAGCAAATAGTCCTTCCTTCCGCAGCACGTCGTCTATTTCCTCGACTCCTTAAATAAACCCCGGGATCACTAACCAATAATGTCCCCAGGGATCCACTTTATTGGGTTGTCGCTCTGCTGCCTCCGGATTTAAAGTTCAAGTCGGTTCCTTAGTCAAAGGTCTCTCTCTACTCCTTGAGCATATCAACATAAAGGATGTAAAGGATTGGGGATGTAGCTGCAATAAGGAAGTTACATTCTAGCTATGAGTACACTTATTCAACGCAATTTTCTGCTGGTCTCTTGCTATTCTATTAGGTTTTTATATTTTTTAAATTTCTATGGTTCTATGACTTCAAAGAATTTTTTGTCTTTTTAATTATTTAATGACATTTTCAAATGTATATAATAATAATACTTTATTTACATTTTTTACAATTTACAATTCGTATTAAGTATTCATGTTCCGGCCTGAATCCTGTACATGATTAATACTACTTTATTTAATTATTAATAGGCTTTAAAATTCAAAGCTTATCTCGAAACAGTGAGAAAAATAAGTAAATACCCAAACAAAGAAAAGAGAAAAATCAAAAATAAATAATTTTATAAAAAATTAAAATATATAATAACTATAGCTGACAAGATACATATAAACTAGATTAAGTAAGGATTGCATGTTTTTCTCTTTTTTGCGTGTATCTTTTAAGTGATGTTTTTATTGTAAATTACCGATTTCTCGGATATGGGAATTTTCTGAATTCATTGTTTTTCCAAATTATATTTTGGTTTTACCATAAACGTGAAGTTGGATACGGATAAGATTAAGATCGTTGAGCAATGTAGATATTTTTTTATACCGAAGTTAATCATTGATAATCCTCATACATTAGTTTTGGATCCTTTCGAGATTACGCTAGTTGAATACACAAGTTGAGCTCCACACAGACGAGGCATATGTAATCTGGGATCGAATAACTGTTGTATACAATATAAGTCTGTTTTGTGGACTTAATTTAGATTTTTGTGGAAGAAAGGGATCATCTTTTGTATGATTTTTTATTTTTTACTTAGTCTATTTTACTGTTTATTTGGTCGGTGAAATTTAAAGACGTGTCTAACGTTAAACCGAGGTATGTTTTCTCTAGAACTGTATATATTATATCGCTGGTGTTTGGATAAAAGGGCTTAAGTTCTCATTTCTTTGAAAATGATTTTCTGAAAATAAAAATTGATAAATAAATAATATTATGTTTAAGTTTGTATTTTAATATTATGAAAAGCCCCTTCTGATAACATAAAGCGATTCATAAATATTGAAATACTTAAGCAGGATTCAGAATGTTTTAATACCGTTGGAAAATCGTTTTTTAAACATTCCAAGACTTGAGGCCTTTTTTCCATTCATCAGTGATATACAATAAGTAAATTTATCAACTAAACAATGCACTCACAGACACAAAATTTCTATTCCCTCGCAACAATACCCGAAAATCCCATCATGCAAATATAGGAGACTACGACATGACATCACTAAAAAGATACACTCACAGACGTACTAAGCACATATTAATGTTGATGTCGCTTTTACATAGAATATTAGAATTATGCTTTATTCTAAGTAAATATCCAAATTGTGTATTTCAGGTTTTATTTTTTTTGTATTTGTATTTTTTATTTCTTTTTTACTTTTACTTCTTTTATTGTGTATGTTTTTTTGTTTTGTTTTTTTCAATTTTTCCTCATGTAAATATCCTCAATTGGGTAAAAAAACAAAGGAAATATGTGAAGCTTATATAATATGAATAAGGGATATTCAACTTTCACATGAAAATATGTGTATATAATTGCCATTTGGCAACATTTGTTACAAAAATTTATACAAATAACATGTAAAGAACTAGTCACTAGTAGCACTTCATTAGAAGTGTTATATTAGAAGGTCTCTTACCGATCTTCTTTAAGGAGGGAATTGAGTGTCAAGAAAGGAAGATTATAAGACTCAAATGGATATGGAATTTACTATGAAAGGATAGGTTTCCTTTCGTGGTTTGGACCGAATCAGCGGCATATGGGACATTAAGAACTTGATGAAAAAGTTTGTTTGTCTCATATAAAGGAGCATTGAGGATCTTACGAAGAATTTTCGATTGAAAGGATTGAATACGAGATGAATTGAAAGGTTAATAATAGAGTCCTAAAGCTCAACTCCGTATGTCCAAATGCTTCTAATTACTGTCATGTAAATGATTCGTTTGTAACTTAATGGAAGCTTTGAACGCTTGCCAAGTAAATGTTGAAATAGTCAGAAACAATGAGCAGTTTCATGTATCATAAGTCATTCATAAAAATATTTTTAGTGTCATAGGTGTCATAGTCGGTCCAATCCTATTAATGTCGTGTGTATTTAACTATATATTCTAATGAATATTACATAATATTTTAATATTTTTAATTTTTCTCTTATCCTTGTTGGACAAGGAATTAAAGCTTCAAAAAATATAGAACTAAATTGATATATGTACTATTGTGTTAGGTTATATATTTCGTAATATTACAACTTGTAACTGGTAAACTCTACAACTCTCTAAATCCTAATCAAAATGTAAGCAGGAGGTCCCTCTTTATTTCCTCACTTTATTACCGGCAGATTTATGGCGGGGGAAGTTAAAGTTTTTGTAATTTTTTTTTCTCAGCCTTTCTTCATGATTCCGCGCCCATTTATTATACTCCCGCCAAAAATTATGCGCATAAGAACCAGTTAAGGTCTGCCCCCCCCCCTCTCCCACCACAGACTAGAATTAATCGTTCGTATTTTTCAACTCACCTTAAGGGAATATTAAGTAAGTTGTTGGAAGTAGTTTTGGCTAAGATATTTTTTGTTGAAAATCCGTAACCAGGAAAGGGAAGCTTTATCTTCCATCTCATTTATTTTATTTTCAATAAGTAAATTTTAGAAGGGCTGTTTATACAGCGTTTTGTTTTCAAGTCGAATGATTTTATAAGTATAATTAGAAATTTGAAGTAGGATACTCAGTCAGTAATAACTTAAAATAAAGAAAAGAAATGTTATTATTCCCCAACAATCACATTTCTTGAATGAATAGAATAAGTTAACCAGATAGCCCTGTCTCGATGCAACCCGGTTCCCAATCCGTCGTCCTTAAAATAATTAGAAGACAAATTAGGCAAAATAATAAAAGAAAACAACCATTCCATATTATAACATAAAAATAGTATTATTTCTTAAAAAAAAAAAAATAAATTGTATTAAATATTGATGAGGTAACATTTTTTGAAATATTTTAATTCAAATGCTGTGAATTAAGGTTAAAAGGTCTAAATTCCTTTTTCCCGTGTTCGGGAGAGGGCTTAACATGATTTTCCATCTACTTATATCTCGTTCCCAATGGATCGTTCTTACAATGATAAGAGAAGACAAAAAAAATTCATGGGAATAAAGAAAAAAACAATATTTAAAGAAAACAAAATTTCCAAATTATGACAAAAAATAATTTAATTATCTATGTGAAAATAATAAAAAAAAACAAAGGATATTAAATATTAAATTAAACAATAAGCAGTATAATGGTTAATCAAATTTTAAATTTACATTAAAAAAAACATAAACAAAGTAACGTGATCTAATATTTACAAGTTAATAAAATTCACCAAACTATTTAATTTCAATTGTAATTTTTTTTAATTTCATAGTCGGACCACCGTTCTCAATTATAAATATAATAAAATTCACCAACTATTTAATTTAACAACCCCACAATTTAGAAGTATACCCCCCCCCCCCAACCCCCCAAAGGTCTAAATTCCTTTTTCCCGTGTTCGGGAGAGGGCTTAACATGATTTTCCATCTACTTATATCTCGTTCCCAATGGATCGTTCTTACAATGATAAGAGAAGACAAAAAATACATGGGAATAAAGAAACAAAAAACAATATTTAAAGAAAACAAAATTTCCAAATTATGACAAAAAATAATTTAATTATCTATGTGAAAATAATAAAAAAAAAAAAACTCATATTAAATTTTAAATTTACATTAAAAAAAACATAAACAAAGTAACGTGATCTAATATTTACAAGTTAATAAAATTCACCAAACTATTTAATTTCAATTGTAATTTTAAAAGATGATATCGGGATGTTACAAGTCAATGATAAAATATTTCCCAGACACTCCAGTCAGATATCACTTTCCTTGATGAATGTTATGACTGGAGAGTTAAGAGAAATCCCAGCAAATGTCATCAGATAACCTTTACTCGGCTCCTAATGCTCATTGGCGGCTATAACTCTAGTTTTGCACTATTATAGGTTTTACCTTTAAAGTTTAGTAGGATTTTATAAGACAAGGGCTGTCAATTTCTGAAAAAATATAAATAATTTGCACTATCTCACATATTTCGCAACTTAAGGCAAAATTTTAAGGTCATTTAAAACTGCATAGTTAAGCCCAAATCCGGAGGTCGCAGGATTTCCCCTTATTGAAATATCTCAAGTTATAGCTGACCTTGGAATTTTTCATTCACATCAGATTTGTCTACTAAAATCGGGAGTAAATCCTATGTTATTCGCATGGATAAAAGGCAGAATGTATGCTAATTCTAGTGATGTTATTACTGTTGTAATCGGTTGAACAGAGCAGTTGTTATGGCTGGTAGAAAATGTTGATGAAATCTCAACTTCAAAATTTTAACCTCCAAAGGGGTAAAAAATCAAATTTTTCAAAATTTTTTTTCAAAAATTTTTTGATTTTGATAAAATTTCATATATAAGGGTTTTATGGTGCGATAATTCGAGATTTGAGGTCAGTTGTTAATGAAAAAACCAAAGGGGTAAAAAATCAGTATTTTTTGATTTTGATAAAATTTCATATATAAGGGTTTTATGGTGCGATAATTCGATATTTGAGGTCAGTTGTTAATGAAAAAAAGTTTCCACTGATTTACAGCGGATTTCCTTGGAGTTTTGTCATTTTTGAGCACCCTAAAGCCGGATAGTGTCTTGAGCATAACAAAAGTATTTTTATATCTAATAGCATACATAACTGCAATTTAACGTGACAGAATGATTTCTTTACCTTGACTAAGAGCTGAGAAAAAAAATAAAACGTGATTTTAATTTTTTTTTTTTTCTCGGCTCCTAATGCTCATTGGCGGCTATAACTCTAGTTTTGCACTATTATAGGTCCCTACTACCCATACAAAAATCGGCATTCAAATCTGTGAGTTACAATTGCAAACGTCTCCTTGTTGGTATCGCATACGTTGCAGATTTGGTTCGAACCACATACCTTTCCTTTCACAATAAACTAAATACTCAACTGAATCCACTTTCTCAACTTGCTTCCAATTTCACTACTGGCAACTCCTCGGATTCTTAAAAGAAGATGGCCTCGGGATCTTCTTCTATTGTTGGAATTTTATTAGAGTTCTGCCAATAATAACGAGTTTCACATTGTATACCGCATATTTACTAGATGTATTTTCGTAATACACTTGTAAACTTCTGTTAATGGTCATGTTTATTTGTATTGTAATTATTGATTTTCCCATATTGATTACGTTCCATTTCATTCCTAGTACTCCAGAGGTAAGTGAGCGTATAATACCATTCCCTTTCTGACGGAAATATGGAAAAGAATGAGAGAAGAGAGGAGAGGATGAGCTAATTATACACTATCGCCATTAGCCTTTGCCATTTAATAGCCTAGGTCCTGCCTCATTGTCTTCAGGCCTTCTTCTTTATTCCACAAAGGAGATCTCTTCACCGCTGGAGGGGGGGGGGAGGAAGAAGGAGAGGAAGGAGTAGGATGGAGGAAGGGGGATCTCCATTCGCCCTAAGCTCATCCCTCTCAGAGGAGCTTCATCCTTCCAACTTCTATTATCGTGTTATAAAAATATTGTAACTTAAATTTAAAAAAAAAAAAAAAATATATAATATATATATATATATATATATATAACATATATCAAATTAACGGCTTGGTTACTATCCGTAAGAGGGGTTTACTTTAATTGTCCTACTGGCTCTCCCTCGATGCCAGCCGGCCATTAAAAATCATTTTAGATGGGTTATTCCGTTAAAAGTGATCCATGGGTTTTTTGCATGACCATTTTTTTTTTTTTTTTTTTTTTTTTTTTTTGAGGCATAAGAAAAATTACCTGCAAAGTTTTATATTTTTTTAATGGTCTTGCTAAAAAACCCAAGGATCACTTTTAACGGAATGATCCATCTAAGATTATTTTTAATGGCCGGCTTATTTAATTGCTTTAATAGGAAATAGTGTGGTTGTGCGCTGGGTGAGTCGGGCCGATATATCGAATAGAGAAGAGGTCTCAGTTTGCTACTATAGTGCGATTCTAATTTCCTTATCGTTACCAAGATTTTCGTTAATCCTGGCACCTGAACATTGAAATCTTGTAATGGTTTTGATGATGTGGCTTCCTTTACAGTACAATCGTGGATGAGTAGATTTCTCTCTTCTCAATACTATAAATTTGGTACTGGCTGTAACATTGTCCTATTTCCATTTTTGGTTGTGCTTTCTTCAGTTAATTAATAACTACTCATATCTATTAATCAATTGACATCCTTAAATTCATGAAACATAAAGATTGAAATCGTTAGTTTAAAAGTGTACAAGTTCCATCTAAAAAATACAGTGCCTGATACACGAAATGTGGTATTTTGGACCACATTCGATATTTTAAGAAACGGTTTTCGTCATGCGAAGAAATGCTTAGGGAATATGCGTTGGATTCGGAGTGCCACGTATTTTGAAATTTTGAAATGAACACCTAAATCTCTTTTTAATGCTTTTATGTTCCCAACCTCTTCTATGCGTGCGACTTGCTACTGTTAAAAAAAGAAATATTTCACCAAAAAAAAAAAACGTTATTTTATAGCCAGACGATAAGACTTGCTGGCTTTGAATACACGCAAGTTTGATTCCGGTAACACTTGTTGAGCTCAAGGCACAGCATTAACTCAAGCTCAATGCAGTACAATATGCAATAAAATTAAAATTTATCTTACACGATAAAATTGTTTTAAAAATAGCGTATGAAGATTGTGATGTACTTGAACTGAATAAAAAAAAAAACACATCTTTAAACAGTTTATATAAAACATATATTTTCTTTTATCTATAAAGTGGTGGCGTCTGAAAGAAATCCATGATATTAAAAGTAAAATATAATTAATTAATTATCTAGGTATGATGTAGTTCTGCTCTATTCCATATTAGCGTTTAAAGCATTCTTGTTGAACAAAGCCGCTATGTGTAACTGTGTATGAATTTACGTCTTACTTAAAACTTCAAACAAGTAACAGCTCGTTGTCTGCAACTACTTCAAAACTTAATCAATATAACCTTATAGTTACGTGTTGATTGCAAATCACTCATCTGAATGATAAGAAAAGTGCTTGTTAAATAAAGTATTCATTATTTAATAAATTTTAACTTACTAAATTGTTTATTCTAACAGGATAGTTGTTACTCTTGCTGTGTTTTATTATTATTTTTTTTCATTATCGTTTGTAATCATTGAATTATTATTGCGTGAAAATTGTAAGATTCCTTTGTAATTGTCCTTTGATTGTTCCAATGTAAGATTGGTTTTTTTTTTTTTTTTTTTTTTTTTTTTTTTTTTTTTTTTTTTTTTTTTTTTTTTATCTGATTGTAGAAAAAGACAATAAGATCATTTTGAATTTCTAAAAATGTAAACCAAGGGGTGGCAAATGAATAAAGTCTCAGAAACAGAAACAAGAAATTATAATATATATATATATATATATATATATATATATATATATATATATATATATATATATATATATATTTATGGATAAATTTCTTGACTGTTACTATTAAATGTTTAGTAAGGTTCTTGAGGTTCAGTCAATAAATAGATAACACCTATTTTGGCAACGTTTCGAGACTATATTGTTCTCATAATCATGTCCTGCAGTGAAAAAACAGGTTACAATAAAATTATATAAGTTATACAAGTTATTTCAAAACATAAAGTTAGCTACAGTACAAGTATATAACAACATGTGTTAGAATAATAAAAATATATATAATTACAGAATATAGAGGAGTATGAAGCTACTTACAATGTTACTAGTAGATATGGAACAATTCTAGTACACAACTAACCTAGGGGAAATTTGAACAGACAGTTACAAAGGTTGTGGGGAAAATATTATTAAAAATTAAGTTAAAATATTATTATTTGGGAATACCACCCAGTCCTTTTAACTTAATTTTTGAGAAATAGGAATTTCCCCACAACCTTTGTAACTGTCTGTTCAAAATTCCCCTAGGATAATTTTCTTTAAGCAATTATCATAATATCTTATAAGCGGCTTACCCAAGGGCCTGATTTTTATGCCAAATAAATACACCTTGTTGTTCCGGTTTCTCCGTTAAATTGACACGGAATCATCAATTTTACCATAACCATTCAAAAGCTGGTTACATTTGCGGGGTTTCGTAATATTTGCAGTTATGTGGATTTTTATGAAAAATAATGAGAGTATTAAGTAATACTAGAACACTGCAATTTTTCTAAATAAGTATTGAACTGTTCTTTATGTCCGAAGTTAGTAAAATTCTATGCTACAAGTACTCTAGTCTTATAAAAAACGTAATACTAAACCTGAAAATGAAAAATATTTGAGCTTTGCAATAGTGGAAATATAACAGCTTTTAACTAAGAGTCTGTAAATTAAATTAACTTCGATGATTAACAGTTACAAACTTAATACAAATTTAAACTCCTTTAAATGGTTTTAATATTCACATTGAAATATTGAGTTAATTGCAAATTTACATGAAACATATCTAAATGAAAACTATTGAATCAAAAAGAACAATCCTCATGAACGCTTATGAAGAAATTCATCTTGTAAATGACAGTAATAAAACATAATATATGATTGGTAGTAATATTCAGTAAGTATTAAACAATTGAACAAAACATTATTTTTACAAATGCTTCATCGCTCCCTATATACATAAGGAAGTGTACGGGTAGGTTAGGAGTATTGGAGAATGGTGTGAGATAACAGATGGTGCGGTGGAGGCTAGATTGTTGGGTTTGTTGTTAGAAGTTCTCTTTGCTGGTTGTTGGTCTTCTCGGTAGAAGTGGTCCGCTACCAAGCAGGCCTTGGTTTCCCCCAGCCAGTAGGAAAACTTTGTCAGCTGAATTTTTCCCAGTACTGTTCATACTTTTTGGAATCGTTTATTCTTGTTGGGAAAGAAAATGTTTCATAATCATTTAATATATTTTGTGTCTCTTATATTATTATTATATTTATATACTATACTTTCCTTTCATTATTAAAAAAAAAAAGAAATTCTCTGGTTCTAAAAGTTTTGTAATATACAGGGTGATTTACGGTAAATTATAAGTCCGACTTCCTAGAAAATAATTTTCATTATATCGCGAAACAAAGCTGAAAATGTAATTTATTCAGGTGTCACATTAATTTTTTTTTTTTTTTTTTTTTTTTTTTTTTCTACAGCGATAGTTAAATGAAACTTCGAATATTAGTTAAAATTGACTATGTTCTTTACTTATGAAAACGGGCTAAGCCTCACCGTAATGGGAGATTCAAGTTAATATATAATAACAAAGCAGAATCTAGCATAAGTCTTTAGATACAGGAACTAGTTTACTAGTAATATACTAGAATTTCCCATCGCGGATTCGCACGCTCTCATAATAAAAGAACTTTGATTGTGTTATTTATTTACATTTTGGTGCTATGTACCACCAAATTTGGTTAGAGACACCATACTCAGGTTCAGAACAATAATTCCTTGTACAGGTTTGTTTCTTTTTAAAATTGAATAATGTGCTTGTGGAGATACGAGTTGATCTCTATCTTTTCTTTGCTTTTTGTATTTTTGGCGTTCAACAAGAATGTGTTCTATAGTCAGGTATACCTGACATTCGTTGCATTTTGGGGGTTGCTTGTCTTCCAATAAGTAACTGTGGGTTAATTTTGAGTAACCAATTCTTATTCTTAGAAAGATGAATTGTTCTTTTCTTGGTCCATGTTCTTCTTTTCATGGTCCTGGAATTGGTCTAATTTTTTTAATTTATTATTGCTTTCGGTTCTAAGCCATCTTTCATGCCAAACTGTATTAATTTGGCGTTTTAAGAAAAATTTGGGATCTGTTAAAGGGGTAGGGATTATGGGTAATGGGAAGAGGGAACACGCTTCTTTGGCCGCTAAATCCACTTGTTCATTACCTTCTATTGGTGAATGTCCGGGAATCCACATAAAGCTAATAATTTTGAATTTCTAAATGGATTCAAATGAGTTGGCTATATCAGTTATTGTGTAGTTTTCAACATTATGTTTTCTGTTGCTAATGCTAGTTAGAGCCGATAGTGATTCAGAACAAATTAAGTATTCTTTTTGTCAAGTGTTTTTATATGTTTTAGGGCTATTTTAATAGCATACAATTCTGCCGAAAAAATAGAAAATACAGATGGTCACTGATGCTAAGTAAAAACTGACACCTACATTAGTTTTTGATCCGTCAGTAAATATAAGCTGCGTATTAACATAACTGGAAATTGCCTCTTTAAAGAAATATATTGACGAAGTCTGACTTAAATTGTTTTTTAATAATTTAACGAGAGTAAAATTAAATTTAAAAGAAATTAATTGCCAGGGCGGAAGTGAGTAAGGAAAAGAGATTTCTATTTTATAGGGAATTATATGAGTTACTATTCTAATAAGATCAGGGTGACATTTAGGAAGTATAGGAGTAATTATTTCGAATCCTGGAGTGGCCTTTAGTCTTATCAAAGCTTGAAGGAAATTATAAGTCCTTCGAATTGTTAGGGACCATTCCTCAGCGTCATAAAGCAGACTGGCTGTGGGGCTGGTTCTGAATGCTCCTGTCGTGAGTCTGATCATTGAATTATGAAAACAATTCAATTTGTTTAGTAATTTTAAGGAGGCACTGCCGTAAAGTGGAGCTCCATAATAGTGTTATAGTGTTAACTAACAATTGACGTGTTATTTATTTACCTTACAAAATCCTTATTTTGGTGAAGTCAATATAAAATAAAAAACATAAATTCATAAGACATCCGAGTAAATTACATTTCAAGTTTTGTCATCCGATATTATGAGAATGATTTGATAGTTACGGTTTTAATCCTGGGTATTATTTACCGTGATAGATATATTGAGTCAGAAGATCCACTACAACATTTTTGTAAGTCTGAATCGTTAGTTATAATAGCAAAAGAAACATTAAAAGAAAATTTTAATCGTATGAATTAATATGTAAGAGTAGGAATCATTGGGATCTAGGAATAAATCCAATCATTGTTCTGCCAAGATTTATAGTCTCAATGAAACCTACACGTGAAGCTGTAATTTTTAACCTGGTACCATTGCAACCAGGTGGTTGAAAAATACTTAACAAAGTAATCAGACAATTTGTAATCTAAATTTATGGATTAGAAATACAAATGAACAGAAAATATTCGCTACATTATTAGTGGTATATCGATCGATTTTCAAACTTCACTGGGATCCACATTTCGCAATTGAATTGAAAATAAGTAAATTTTATTATAAATTCGGAGCTTTAGAATAAACCGTACGGTTGTAAACTAACTGGCAGAATACGGGTGTCCACATATCGGTCGATCTTCTAAATTCACTGGAATACACATAATAATCTCATCTATAATAAAAATTTAAATAATACAAAAACCAACCAACCGACAAAATGAAAAAAAGTACATCATTCGAACAAATATTGGCCAAACTACGATTTTAAAGATCAACCAAGCTTTACTTATAATAAAATGCAAGTCAACCAAGCTACATCTTGTTTTTTAACCTATTTAGTTTCAGCTTAAAGCATCCAACCCACTTGGCAGTTTTCTGGCTTATTCCAAAATGAGTTACTGGTCACCACTAAAAGTGGTTGATGGAATAATAAATAACATAAACAAAAACTACCTTTTGCACTTTGGGCATAATTTAAATAATCTTTAAACAAATGTTTTTAGTAATTTAACAATGAGTATTAATTAATGGACAACTAGAACTATAAAACTAATCGAAGTAAATATTTAAATACACTATCACTCGATGCACTGATTCACAGACTTTGCAGTTACTTATTAGATTAGAAAACCATCATGAAATGATAGTTTTAAATGAATTAAAACACCTATTTATCAGAGTGTAATTTACAGCCGCACTTTTAGTTGATTTTTCAACATAAACAGTAACGGCATTCAATATTGCAATCACCTCTAAAAAATTAATGAATTAAAAGAAATCGGAATGTTTTTTTTGTAATTTATCTTCATTCGATATTCCCAATTTTCTTCAACAGCAGTAGCCATCCGCGAAGTACAGCATATAACTAACTATATTAACAGACAATGGTAACTTGAGAGATGTAAGTTCATACATGACAACTACTAGGAAGGAATGTAGTATTTATGTTTTAAAATGACATAATCAAATGAAGAAAATTCTATTTTTTTCTTTATTAGCAGAAAGAACGTTTGTAACACCAAGGAAAGAAGCAAACGGTTAGAGGTAACCATAACTCGTATCTCCTAAATTTGTACACCGGTTAGGTTCAGTTCAAAATTACTGTTAATTAAAATCAGATAGTTCAACATAATTGAGCTGCTATGGGAGCCTCAATTCTAATGAAAAGCTACATAGCTCAAAAAGTAAAAAAAAAAAAAATTAATGAAACAATTACACAACCTTACGAATTCTCAATTTCAAAAGCGATTTTGCTAAAAAAGAAGAGGTAAAGCCTCAATAGAATACAGAACAAAACTGAGACAAGCACAACGAATTACATGGCCAACATATAAAAAGAAATTTCTCTCGATGAATGCCAAATTCAAACATTATGGTTCAGTATTTAAACCTGGAGCAACTTATGCAAGTGAAACTCTGTTTAAGTTGAATACCAAAGCAACAACGGATAAAATGCAAAAAATTAACAGAAGTATCATCAGGACAATCATCAATAAAAAAGATCAAGCAGATGGACAATGGAGATTGCTACCTAATAAAAATTGGGGAAATAAATCAATTACGGATACAACGCGGAAAAAGAGAATAGCATTTTTCGGCCACATATCAAGACTACTGAAACAATTATTCAATTTCTTTTGGAAAAGTAAGTCAAAGAACAACTGGTTCACTGAGGTCCAGGACGATTTAAAAGTGCTTGATATGAATGAAACAAATTGCAGAGAGAAAAGAAAAAAGTATTCCGAGAAGTAGAGATGCAAGACTGAAACTAGAAACAGTCTAACGATAACAATACACCATTACGGATGAGGAGAGGGCGGTCAGGTCGGAAAGAATGAAGAGGTTCTGGGAAGAGAAGAGTAGGTTGAGAGAACACAGCTAATATTGTAAAGGCTGGAGTGTATATGTATTGATTTGAGTGCTCCAATGTGGGCGTAAAAAAAAAAAAAAAAAAAAAAAAAAAAAAAAAAAAAAAAAAAAAAAAAATAATAAAATAAAAAATATCTATAAATATATATATATATATATATATATATATATTTTTTTTTTTTCAGAAATATTTCTCCTGGTGATATTACAGATAAATGGATTATACCCTTATTATTGCGATAATTGTATCAGCCTGCCCATAATGGGTCAGGTGACCATAACTAGTGATTCCTATTTTACGTATTTAATTTAACATTTTACTCTATATATGTAAATATTTTTCAGTTTTTGTTTCATATAATTCACAGCCCTAGCGATCACAAACAAAAAATGGCTTGTCCTATAGTATAATAGTATAGATATGCACTCGAAGATATGGATTATATACCTCGAAGATGCGATTATTGCTTTAAAAACTAACGAAGGAGGTCCATTAATCATATCGTAAATAGCATGCAAGCTGGTCATAATGTCCTCCGGGGATAGATTGCCGAGTCAGGGCTCACTAGCAGGGAAATGAACGAAAAAAGACAACGGGAGTTATTTACCGACAGTGGCGGTTCGTGCTACTGAATGAGGACCAAAGGCTTTGCATAGCCTGGCTTATCACCCACCCACGCCCAATTTAAAACATTCCTTATAACTTTTATGCGATGGAAATTTAATTTATTCAAACACATTTCTCTAATTATATCCAATAACTTCACAACTGGCATGAAAACAAGAATATTTTTGTTCCGGCATCTAGCGCACTGAAACAAGCAGCTTTTAATAAAGAGTATCTTCGTTATATTTAACTCGCTTGACCATACAGAGCTGCATCGCTCGAATAATTTTTAGGGAAATTTCGAAATCAAATATTTTAATATGAATCGATTATAATGTAACAAAGTTACTGTACAGAAAAAAAAAATCATATTCTTTTTTTTAACCAAAAAAGTTACGAAAACGATTTCTGAATTAATTTTTTTTTTTCAACTTTCCTAATAATAGAACATCTTTAAACCGATGGGGCATAATCGTTAAAATTCAACATGATATGAATATAAAATCAGAGATCAATACTATTCCCAGGTAAAGACCAACTCATGACGCAGAGTCTGGTTGAAGACCAATATAATAACTATAAAATAATAAATGCTGTTTCCCAAGCCCTATCTACAATCATAATTTAATTCGCCTTTAGATTTTTTCTAATATTATTGTATTTACAGAGTCCTAAAATGTTTTTCTAATACCCAATAATTCTTTCTAATATAAAATCTATACCATTATATAAAAGGACAAACAATTTTTCGTTTGTGATCACTAACAGTGAAAACTACCAAACCAATCTATACCAAATTTTAACCAAATCAGGTTGATAGTTAAAAAAAGGTTTAGCAGCAATAAAATTTAAGGATTTTAAATTATATTTCCATAAAAAAGCGATAAATATGTGATGCGTAGTGAAGAGTGATAATCGACTGACAGGCGGCGAACACCATTCGAGATAGGTAAAAAGGTAACAGCACCAGGTAAGAAAGGTACGGTATTAACGGTGTGTTGCTAAATATTTTTGATAACATTTACTTTTTCAATTCAATAGTTACTTAAAAAGCTATAAATATATGGAGCGACATGTGGATTCATAGTGCAGTTCGACCGATATGTGGCCATTCTGCAATAGAGTTTGCAATGATAAAACTATTAAATCCAACTGTACCAAATTTTAACTTAAACATCTTCATAGTTCATAGGAAGGTTTATTAATAATAAAGTTTACTATAATAATAATTAAAATGTATAATCTTGAGTGCCAGAAACGAGGTTTGCCAGTCATATTTTATGGTTAGGAATTAAAATCCAAAGAGATGTGTCGGTAAAATACAGGATTTGTATAGATTTAAATTAAAAATTTCATTCATTAGTTAAGTTTATCATAGTTCTTTACTTATAATATAAAAAGGTAGATCTGTCAATAACATTTGTGTTTTCACAAAAAAATGATTTTTGAAGTGCTAAATTGCAAGTCTGAACCACAGATCTGAACCACACCGCGACGTCTCAAAAATGAATGAATAAATATTAATATAAATAACGTAACTGATTAATAACATTAAAGGATAATGATAATGACTGTCAAAAAACCTAATTTAAATACTTTAACACTTGCGAGTGGGAGTTACCTAATGTAAACAGGAAGGAATCTCGGAAAATCGAATTTCTTTGTGTAGTAAAAAAACTCAATAAACTAGGGCCTATAATAAGAGCTACCAGGATTTTTGTGGGACTTAACGAAATTTGTGGGAGAAATGCGCAGATATTGATTATACGAGAGTTCTTTTTTAAGGGATAATAATTATATCTTCTTTCGATCTAGTAGGCAAATGGATATTTTTAGGGGTCAAAGTGTCTTGCTATTTTTATTTGTTGTTTTTTTTACGTAGACAATAATAAATATGGCGAAATCCATCCTATATTATTGATTATAAAAAAATAAATTTCTGTATTTTTCAGACAGTTTTATAATTTATCACCACTACAATATAGGCCACTATCAAAATAGTTAAGTATGTATTTTAGATGAATTCACATATTGCAGAAAATACATTTGATATATCTTTATTTTATTTTTTACGATCATAATCAAGAAGGCTGAAGTTCATGATTTTATTTCATTGGATTGTTTTCATTGCAATGCTTGGATTACATAATTTAGAACCGCTGATAAAGTTAATCGGTTCGGTATTCGAAGGCACTTACATTGCCAACTAAGTCCCAACTTGGAGGACTTTGACAGAGTTTAAGCCCCGACAAATGGGCCACTTCGTTGACGAATATCGCCTCCCCCCTCCCCCCGCTCTCGTCTCAACTTTTAAATCAGCCGGTATTAGTGCCCTTCTACAGCAAATTATACTATCCGTCGAAAACCGTTCCGCCCGATATATTCTCGAAGAAGTGTTCAATTTATTTTAGTTCGCTCCAGCTACTTCTTGGAGAACTAAATCTCAAGGGAGAACGATCCTGATATCTAAGTAGGAAGATGAGGACCGGCGTTTTTTTATTGAAAGATCTGAGTCAGCAGGAATTATAAAAAATATTTCTTCTATGAAATAAGGGAATTTTATTCAATCAGATTTAAAATTGGTTCGATCTCCTAGTAATTTTATTCCAGAAAATTTAGGTTTTGATATCAAATTAATTCATAACTAGCTGACAGTTTAAAGCTTAGTTTCACCTCATATATAAAATGAATTATGATCGTTCACATTTGTGGTTCTGATGGAATCTTTCCTAATCTTCCAAACCCTCTTGCTCAATCTCTATCCAATTTATCTCGTCTCTATGATTCTCCTCGCAGGCTGAAATGAAAGTGGCTTAAAGATCTAAGATAAAATTTGACAATGGAGTCATATCAATAGCCAGACGTCTACACTAAATCAAGGAATGTCTTCGGCTAAGCTCTCTCTGTGCCTCCACTAGCTCAAGAACTAGTTACATTTTGGGGGAGAAGTACCCTTAGGAGAGGAACAAAGAATTTAATGTTGAATAAGAAGATTTATTACATTAAAATAAAAAATACAGTTTATTTGATTCTAACCCCTTACTTGGTACAGTAAAGAAAAGAAACAAGAAACAGCGAATAAAAAAGCTGGTATGGCTGGTATAAAACCGACGTAATTGATACCAGTCACACTGTTTTAAATACCCAAAAAACGGATTTTACAAAAGAAAACGCGAGCCGTTTTTAGTTAGTCGATCTGGTAGAATGGGTAAGCGGGCAAGTCTGTACTAAAGAAAATTTGTTCTAAATGATGAAAAAGAAACTTTACCTATTGCAGTGTGTCCTTTTCTGATTTACTCCATTTTTTTTTTTTTTTAAACTCATTCACTAATTAATATTTAAATTAATTCATAGCCTATATTAATTTAATCTAGCTAGTTAGATTAAATTAATGATAATAAATTACGGTGTAAATGTATTATACACGATTGTATAACTGCAGCACTTCAGCCCATAAAGTGTCTCGCGTGTTACTGACAGTAACTTGAAATTTGGAAACCCAATTCCAAAATCGATCACGATTCAAAAACAATCAATTTTCCGAATACCGGCTTCAAACCTGAGCGGATCACGACAACAGTACATTATCCACTAATCTAACTTGAGCCTAAATAAGCAAAATAACAAGAGTTCCACAAATCTGGGTATTCGTGGTAGCACTATTTTTTTTTATTATCACTTTTAATTTAAATATTTTAAAATCCCTCTTAGTCAGAAAAGAATTACTTAATAAATTCATTGTTTAGTTATGATTTATTTTTATTTTAATTAACAATTTGTTGCTATTCTTGTCGTAATTTTCATGCCTGATTAGTCGGTTCATATAATTTCTAACTTTCACTACCGATCTTAAAGTTCCATCTCGATGATCTTAGCAATAATGTCATAAATGATTTATTTGTTCATAATTTTTCATTCATTCACTATTTGTTTTGTGTTTTAATATATTTGTCAATTTACAAACTTGATAGTGATAGTAAAATTCACTCCAAAGAATTCGCTGTTTTATAACGTAAATTAAAAATATTTTTTATAACATTGGATTAAAGGAATGGTTTTATTAAGTCAAATAACAAGGTCGTTCCTATTGGGTTTTTTTGTTTTTCTTTGTATCCTTAATAAAATTAAATAAATAAGCCTTGTCAGAATTATATCAACTTAGAAATGATCGCTTTCTTGATGAAGTATCATCGTAGCGAAGAGAAACGTTACCGCTTCTTCGAAGCAGGTTATAAATATTGTAGGGAGGCAGAGGGAGGCAGTAGTCACGCACATTGGGAATTATGCATCGGCTCCATCAAGATAATTTTCCCGGCAACGTTGGCGTCAACACACACCTCACGCGTACCAATGTCGCGGATATGGCCGATAACTTCCAAGATTAATATATTTACTCTGCAATTTTAATATTAATTCACTATATATGTTTATATTTCATTGTACAACTGGTTTTGTAACTTGAGTCATTATTTAAGTTAACACCTCAACAATACATTGGGGAGTCTAATCTGGCTAGAATAGATTGATAACCTGTAAGGTACATCAAACTATAATTTTTATTGAGTGAAAAATTGAATGGTTGGTTATATTTAATAATAATGAATTCATAGTGATACGGCACTTTTCGCACCTGGAACGTTGTTAAGATAATCTCCTTTTTTTTTTTTTTTTTTTTTTTTTAAATTTCCAAAAGAAAATTAATACACTTGATGTACTTTCCGTGGGAGAAAAATAAATTTATTATAAATTATCACATTTTATCATATATTTAATAATCACGATTAAAAAAGGATATGATTAAATAATATTGTAAAGTCAGGACTGTTTCGATAGGGATAGATATAGGGAAAAACTAAGGGAAATATAGGTCCTTGTGGGAGGAGGTGAGGGGAAGGAGAGTATGGAGCGAGAAAGAAAGAAGAATGAAGTCTGAGAGAATGATGAAGAGGTGGGAGGAGAAGAAGAGGGAGGGGTGTGTGGGGAGAGTTGGGAGGAAATGATATTCACGTGTTCTATAAATTCTTTTTTAGACCGAAAATATACTAAAAGTTAACTTATTCGAAATTAAATGGAATATATTTTTGGTTATATATGATTTGCAGCTAGGACCTACTGTTTAGGAGCTGTATTTGTTGAATTAAAAAAAGTCATGTTTTAAATCCCATATTTTTTTCTCAACTTTGTTTCTAATAACCATTAATTTTTAATAATTTAAAATCCGAAAGGTTTCTAAACAGAAAAATAAAAAACACAATAGCATAGACGGTCAGCAGGATTAAGCTATTTGATTTGAAAATGTATCTCCAACAGAACACTGAATCACAGGTAAGCGAAAAAAAAAAATAATAATAATTTTTCGAGTTAAGTGGGTTTAAAGATTCCATTACTGAGGAAAATGCATAGGAAATGCTTTAGTTTGCTCAAACGAGAGAAGGTATAACTTAGAGGTAATTTCGTTTAAGCAAACTACAGCATTTCCTCAGCAATGAAACCTTTAAACCCACTTATCTCAAAAAATGATTTTTTGAGTTGTGCCACTACTGCAGTCCATGAGCGACATCAGCATTGACGGTAGAGGGGGCAACCCCCCCCCCCCAACTCAACTCCCTGTTCCATGGTATTCTTTCTTTAGCCGAATAGCTGAAGGGGGCGTTGAACATTTTGACAAGCTCTTGATCTGTTGGTGTTGATCGGATCGAAAATCTGCCGTTTCTTGATTATAATATCAACAAAAAAGTTTTTTTTTTGTTATTAAACACGTTTGAAACCCCTATTATCTCTCAACCTGGTTTATTTTGAATAAACATTAACTAGATGGGGAACTCGATGGCCGAGTGAGTTGGCGCGGGTCTCAGTGCGCTCGTAACCAGAAGGCCATTGGTTTGAATCTCACCTGGGGTGGTAAATCCACAAATAAATCTCGATCTTCCCACCCTGGATAGAATAGGTTAGTAACCTGTAGAATAACTCCACCAAATGTCTTCCCTTGTTAAAACAAACTCATCTGCCCATAAAATTCACCTCAAAAAGTAGTATTCTTCAACACAATCTGCATTCAGAAGCTAACGGCAAAATTGAGGTCTATGTTCATTATCATTGGATCTGGATATTTAAACATTAATTGAAAATCTAAATACATGACTAAATCCTAAATATATAATAATGAAATAGGATAAATGCTCTTATTTTCATTCATTACTTAATTTATTTAGTTTTCATATTTCACTTTTTATATTTCATTTTTATCTTTCTATATATCACAGAATTTCAAGAGCTGTCCAAAAACATTATCTTCTCTGTCTTTATACATTATATTTCATTTTAAAATTTCTAAGTCCGTCTTCAATAACTTATATATATTTTTAATTATTGTTTGTTCATTTTCCATAAAACAAAAGGAATTTATTACGATTTTCTTTTTTATACCATTTTTCATTTGTATTTGTATTTTACATATTTTGAATATCTAGATCAAATTGTACCTTTTTCCTTAATTAGCGTCCTGTCAGTATCACAAACCCTTCTACAAAAACTATTTCTTCTTTCTCTTCCTATGAATAACATCCTTTTAACCTGTCATGTTAACTCTCAATCTCTCCTAGCACATTATGATGAATTCCTTTTCCACTTTCTACACAATTTCTACCATATATATTGCCATCTCGGAAACCTGGGTGTTCCTCGCTACCTTTGAAACGTCCCTTCTCACCCATTTTCCCCAATATAATAACATTATAATAACAGGAGACCTTAATACTAATCTCCTTACCAATTCCTCTGATAAAACATACCTAATTGACCTAATTTATTTCCCTTGATCTATTTATTGTACCATTCCAACCAACCCATCATACCCAGTTTTTCTGACACTCTCCTAGACCTATTTATTATAGATTCTCCTAAAAACTACTTACATACTCCCAACATCCCGTACCGTTCTCTCTCCTCCCATGACCTCATTCAAATATCGTTCAATATCCTCACTCCCATCCCATCCCTAAGCAGATCTCCTGGCGTAATCTCGAATCATTATCTCCGGAAAGTATAAATCCTCTTCTTGATAACCTCTCACATTCTATTGAACCTATCTTCTCTTCCTATTCCGTTGATGAGATGGTGGAATGCCTCTCATCAAATCTCCTTTCACTCCTCAATCACTTAGCTCCTCTTAAAACATCCATATTCCGGCGTCCCCCAGCTCCTTGGATTACCCCAGCAATTAAAGAAATTATGAAAAGAAGAGATGCTTCTACTCTCCGCCGTTAACCTCCTTCCTCACCTCTGATCTGGCTTTGAAAATCGCTTTATTGACAGTTTTCCTTTATTTTCTATTAAACAATATTTTTTTCTTTCCTTTTTATTCCAATAAAGAGTTTATTATGTTTAAAATGAACATTTTTCATTAAGGGATTGTCATAATGTTTTATTTACACAAGTAACTGATTTGTATGCCAAATGAGAACACCATGTTTTTTCGGTTTTAAAAGTGAATATCTGCATGAAATTAAAACAAAATCATTACAATTAACATATCATTCGAAAGCTAATTAAATTTTCAAGTTTTTGTGAGATTTGACGTTTTGTTAACCGTTTTTTCGAAAAACAGTGAGCGTTGAAGTAATATAAGACATTGTGACTTCCCCAAATAAGCTGAAGATCAAGCTGTTCTTTATATGCCAAGTTTGTAAAATTCAAGGTTACATGTAATCAGATATTATAGAAAATTTAATGCTATATTCGAAAATGTGGTGAAATTTGGAAATATATTTAAACAAAACGGAGATATTACAGCTTTTATGGAAAAGAACGCGGTTTCCTAAAAAATTTCTGGTATATCTGCAACGGATTGGGATAGAAAGGTGAGATCTACGGCATTTTGCTACATTTTTTATCTAGTTTTACACAATTTGTTTTTTTACACTAAGGGATACTCACCCTGTATAAGTCCCCCAAAAAACAACAAGTCATTGGTAATTTTATTTAATTATTATTTAAGCAATTTTTTAATTCTAAAACGGAAATCGGTAAAAGCACTAGACCATAGATGGTCTTATTCATGATCTATAGTTTTTCTTTTTAAATTATTTTTCCAACCGCTATTGTTCTACAAATTTTCTCTTTTTTTTTTTTTTTTTTTATTATGGAATGTAAACTATATTTATGTATTCAGCCCACACTGGATTTTTAAACCTGAGAGAGCAGTTCTGGGATTGTTGTGCATAAAGTGTGATTGTATTTAACATTTAATTTAATTCTATTTTTGTTTTTACTAATACTAATGTTTATTGAATATATTGTATAGTTTGAGGTCCTATATGGGTGATTATCAGACTACAGGCAAATTTCTAGCAACCAAAATTCTAAATTTAAATGTTGATAAATCTTGCTTCAAACATTTGATACTTTCTGGAGGCTACCTGTGAGGATTGTAGGTGGTGCAGCAACACAAAACAAATGTTAAGAAATCACAGGGACAAGAAAGAAGGGACTGGTTACTTGGACATTATAATCCTAAAAAAATACATTCTCACTTTCTTCCACCATTTGATTATAATATTATTACCAATTAGTTCAGTTAGTTTCACCCTATCAAGTAATAATTATTGATATAATTGTAATTCCAAGCGTAGGGACAAGCCACGATGTAGAAAGGTTTCGCTAAAATACTAAAATCCCAAATAAATTTAATTAATATCATTAATTCGCATAACATAAATCGATTTGGAAACAATATTTTTAACGAAGTTTACTTCATTAAATTTTAATGGGCGGGAGACACAAATTTATCACACACAAAATGTGTGTATTTTTCTTTCTTCTTTTCATTTATTTCTTGTTGTACTAATTGTGTTAATGGATCCATAAAGCCATTAAGATTACTTATTGCTCTCTTTGAGACAGATTTAAATACTTTCCCCACAAAGATTTAAAAAAAATTAAAAGTATAGATTTATAATGATAACCTATTACTTATAACTATTCTCGACCAGTCAATATACAATTGTGATGTCACATTTTTTTTCTGATATTATCTAATATGGAAGTGAAGAAAAATGATATTCCCCCGTCATAAAGAATAAGAATAAGTTAGTGGACAGCTTGGCTAACTTGGCAATATGGTGATGATTTTCCGATGCAAGCGCATTTTCCTGTAAGTAGAGAGAAGCTAAAATATTTTCCATAATGCATGCCATCATTCACCTTATCTCTGTCCTAGCAAGATTATAATATTCAGAATTAGAATGACGACAGTCATGTATAAGGCAATTGAGTAATTATATATACATATATATGTATATATATCAGTGGTATTTCGGCACCAAACTCTTTCGATTCTCAAGTCTGGTACCAATTCTTGTTACTAATACCTCAGGTTAAAAATGAATTGCTAAAAAATAAACAATATAAAAAAAAATCAAAATCAATTAATTAAAAAACATTAACAATTCATGAAAAATCAATTAGTAAACAGAAACTGGCATTTATTATTTACAACATTTAATATATGTATTTAATAAAATAATTCAAGCTATGTAGTAAAATATAAAATGATCTTAGGTTTAATGAATTACTTGCACTTATATTTGATTTCATAATCTATTTAGCAAAGAGCTGATATTTTGAAATTTTATTATAACTGACGATGAATTTCTAACATTCGAAACTAGTTTTCAAATAATAAGAATACCAATAGAATTGGAAATTGATTTTATTATCAATCAATCCTAATTTTATTGATATTTCATGTAGACCTCAAAAAAAATAATCTTTCCTCTGTAATTCATTAAAAAAAACAACTAAAATGAATCTAAAAAGAAGCTCAAATTTTCTTAATTATACTGTTTTTTTTATTTTAATTTTATTTATTTTTTAATGCTGATTTCCACAGATCAGCAACCTAGGACTCTATCTGATGAAATTGAGCTTAGGTGCTCTCTACTTAACCTTCCGATTCTTCTCTCATCAAAAATACTTATAATTCGAAACCCTTCGAAAAACCTTCAATGCTCCTTACGTTGTCACAAACAAACATATCCACAAAGATCTAAAAGTTCCATATGTTTCTGGTTAAGCCCAAACCAATATATCTAACACTTCATAGTTGATTCCATTACCATTGAAATCCGCTTGTTTCTTAACTTGCTTGCCATTCTATTCCCGTTAACCCTTGGGAGCGCCTGAAAAGAAGATGACTTCTGGATATTCTAATATAAAACTTGTATTCAACTACTGGGCCGTTGCATATGAGTTATTGTCACTTTATTATATTCATTTTCGTGCATATTTACTAGGTTTATATATTCCTTACAATTATATTTAATCGAAACCAAGGATGAAGCTAGTAGGGAACAATATTAAACTATCCTGTCAAATAGTTGTTGTTTCATATTTCACTCTAACCCTGACAGCCGTATTAAAGGCATCAGCAAGTCAGTATTTTTACTAAAAGAAGGGATAAGTTTCGTAATCCAGAGTTAAACAGAAAGGGCTCATTCATCTTCTAAATAATGCAAATGGCAGAGCTAAAACTTCTCGAAATTATTTCGATTATTAACGCGTTTTTCAGAGAAGTTAGATTTACGTAACGTTCGTAAGAGTTTTTCTCTTCAACAAATGAGAATAATTTTTTTATAAAGCTGAATAATACGCAACATGCAGTTCTTCAGAAACAAGTTTGCTTCTCTATATATGAAGCTTAACTTTCCATTTTTATATGTTATTTTTTTTTCTTTCAATTTAAAAAATATCGGCTGTCTCTAATTATGGAAGAGAGCCTACAAAACAGGGCCCGAAGCTTTTTGTGTCAGACATGGAGGATAATTAAAAAAGTTTAGCCCTCGCGACTAGCCGCCATTTTCTGTAAAAACAAATATTAAAAAGAAAAAAAGAAATAATTAAGAAAATTCTTTAGATAGCAGTGCAACTTTGAAATTCAACAAGTTTTATTCGCTTTCTTTCTTATTTTTTCCATTAATCGTTCTTACTTTATTCATTGGACTTCGCAAGAAAAAGGAATAAATATAACATTTTTTAGTTGCTTTTTTTCTGTTTTTATGTATATACACACAATATTACCTCAATTGTGTGCAACAACAAAATGTGTCATTGTTTTGTCATCTTAAGCGGGCTGCACTCTATCAACCTGGTTGTCAACCTTGTCATGTTGCAATGTTGAAGACGGTGTTGAGCGTCTGTAGTCCGGTTGACGGTAGGAAGAAAAAAATGGTAGGGATTCCAAAAAACAGATGCTCTGGCAATAAAAGAGCTTTTGAATGATACTGTGTTGAAGGGTGTTAGATAAAGATCTGAAAGAGGGGATCTGCTTTTACGAGAACTAACTGATGACTTTAATGTTAATGCTAAGAAAATTTAAAAAGGTGACTTAGAAGAATGATATCGGTAAGAGAGTGAACCAAGTATTGTTATTAGAAGAAGGAAAATAACCATTTGGATTTTGAGTAGTGGTGAGAAATATAGTTATGACGGGGTAACCTTTGAACGAATCTCTGGCATTTGGATGGGTAACCACTCTTCAAAAAATAAGGCTGCCTCGATTTTTCAGGCAACAACCCTTCAGATAAGGGTAGCGTCATACTACTGGAAGTAACTTGGCGTCGGAGTCATAGACCCTATATCGTATTCATGTTGTCATCCATCTTGCAAGGATTCTCCCAGAGATTAGGTTCTGAGAACTAATATTTTCTAGGAAAACATATAAAAGTCCAAGTCGGTCTCATGTCCATGAACAACCATCATGGTTGGCCTACCGATATGCCATTGTAACCATGGTTGGCAAACAACGTGAGGCTGCAAGTAATAAGATCATTTAGTTCTCCTAAGTCTTTACTGCTACCATAATAGAAAAAAAAAATAATAAAAATTTATAAAGGTATTACTAGATATATACATAATATGGGGCTTATCTTAGAGCATCATAAGGAATTTCCAACAAATAGGATAGCGGGATTTTGTGCTTATACAGTTTTTCATAAAAATGTAGATAACTAGGGTGTGTTGCACGAGCAGAATTAAGATCATTATGGGCGATTTCAAGGCTTTAGTAAAGAGCATTAGAGATAATTATTTTTTTTTCGCCGCCCTTAAAAACTGCTTATTACATTTTAACACATTTTATCGATTCAGTTTTTTTATCAGTGGATACATATACCTAAAGATATTACTGCTTTAATTTATTTATCAATAAATATGCCTAGTACATTAATTAACTACGAAGATAGCTGGTTGTTATTAACATTTTATAAAACCATGAAAAAAATTAGGTATATAAAAGATCGGTCAAAAAGTTCATGTGATTTTTAGCTTAAATGAAAATCTAACATTTTTTTTTAACATACCATTTAATTTTAATGGTATCTAGTATCTAGTAGTATCTAGCATCTAGGAAGAGCAGTGAATATAGAGGATTTCTGCATCGATTGTGCAGAGAAATTTTTTTACCTTTCAACACAACTAAACTTCACCAGTGCTGAGCAATTTTAAAGATTCAGAGATGGGAATGCAGCGTTGGATGATGGCAGCCAATAGGTACAACTGTGGACTTCAGAGCTTCTTTAAAGCAAGTTTCTCTGTAAAACAAAGAAGATACGACTATTTAAAACCCTTAATTGGAGCTAAAAACACGAATGAGTGAATTTTTTTTTTATTTTATTTTTTTTTTCGCAAATACGCCATTAGGTTTCATAGAAAGACTTGAAAACAATAATGTTCCTAGAACATAAATCTTAAAAATATTACTATATAGGTACCGGTAATATCTGATTAACACGATACCAGCTTCAGTATTTTTGTATTCATCATTTCATTTAATTTTTTTTTTTAAGAACAATACATAATTAGTAAATATGTAATCATTTGAATTAATCTTACTAAGGGTAAGAGGGTTCGAATCCCACCTGGGCAGGTTAAAATATAACTCGGATTAAATCTTGAACCCCACCCTGGCTAGAATAGGTTGGTAACCTGTAGGATAACCCGTCCTTCCTGCCCTAGTTCGAGCACATAAGGACGTTCCAAATAAACAAACAAGCAATAATCTTACTAAATTTAGTTTTTGAATGAAGAACATTTGAAATCATTATTGAGTAAATTCATCGGTATCTATATTGGAACTTAGCAAAAGCTTCTTTGAGCAGATTTCTTACTGGATTGTAACAGGTATTGGAAAAGGAGAGTTTCGAATGAATCTAGGAAATTGTATGAATGATGTTAGGAAGAAGAGAGATCCAGAGCGGGATGGAACGTACACACACACACACACACACACACACACACAGAAACAAACAAACTATATCAGGCGAGGAAAGTTGTTAATGGAGCAACTGCGACCAGAAATACCAACATTACCGGGAGGAACAATAGAAACGGCCCATGCTAATGTCCTGGAATGGATAATAATCTAAGCGGTGACGTCACAGGAAATCCAAAAATATGGCCTGTTTTATAGGAAGGGCCAGTGCTGGCGTTTCTGGACTTCGGGAAACAGTTTTCGATCACGGACGTGAGAGAATATGCTTTGAGAGCGGTGTTTTACCAGGAAGGAGATAAAGGGGATCGTTTGTGCGGTGGATCACTTTAGACTCTTATGTATTTGGCAGTAAGTTTAAAGTCCACAACGACCATCGGCCTCTGCAGTGGATTCGAAAATGAAAACTGTCCTCCGCTCGAGTTATGCGTTGGATGGAACTGTTGTCCCAGTATAATCTACAAATTGTATAAAAAAGACAATGTTGAGACGGATTATTCTCGGCGATTATAGTAAACGAAGTGGAAGAGGACCTTCCGTGAATATCTGACAATTCTTGCAAGTGTAGACACCGGAAGGATAGGGAGAAAGTGCGCTTAGCGAGGACCAGTGAGGGGAGAGCCGTGGAAATGGACTAGTTCGACGGAATTATCAATGATAAAAAATTTCAGGTCATTTGGAAAACAAGAACGTCAGGGTTGCTTAAAAGAGAATAATCGTGATATGGGAAGAGTGAAACAACAACAATCTGGTCACAACCAGATCTTTAACCCGGAATCAGTGAGGTCATTTGTGGAGCCCTGACGCATCCTCAGCCAGACAAGACGTATCATTTATATGTAACGCCACGGACTGGTAAAAGTTCAAGCGGTAATGAACGTCAGAGAAGGTAAAAATTGACCTGGAACATTCGTTAGGAGTAAGGTGGAAACAGTACGAGATGAGGAACGGCTGAAAGAGGTAACTCTTGCGTACCATTAGGCCAGAAAATCAACGGCGTGTTAGGAGAATCAGAATCGTATCAATGAATTCTCGATTTAGTTTTGTAGCTCTCTTAAGCATAACAGGATCAACATGTTGCTGAATGAATTGGTTTTACTAGTCAATTAATGAATATTCTGTTCAATTTTTATCGATTTTCTTGATTAAGAAGCACATTTTTAAAACACATCACTAATCAATCATACAATATCAGTTAGATCTAAATCGTGTGGATGTAGTACCAATGTCAAATTTGAGTGTATTGACGCGATACGAGCAAGTAATAGAAGGCTCTGACTCAGACTAACTTTTCGCCGATTCAGAAGGCAGTGACACGAGACTGCTGTAGTGGGGGAGGGGGAGGGGGAAATTAATAGCGAAAAGACAGCTAAATATTTAGAAGGCGGTGAGGGTAATGGCCCGGGTAGATTTAATGCTTCAGGTAGGGCCACCTGTTGACCTCCTCCGGCCCCCCCTTCCTTTAATTTATTTAAAGCCTACCCCCCTCCAAGAGTCTAAATGGCCAAATTGTATATCTTCTCCATCTGTTTATTTATTTAAACCAAGCGGCTCTTTACTCGTTGGATTATTTTAGTATATGTAAGCTTAGTGGGATAGTTACACTCACCTGGCCAATCCAACAAAACACAAAAATAAGAATCCTTCCATTTCAATTGATTCAGGAGTGGTTGCTTGACCATGTTAAAAAAGTATGAATCTTTTCAAGTTGTTTCCTCTATGTCCCAATAAATAGTAGATCTTTTTTTTTTTTAAATTTATAACAGTTTAGGTGGCCACTTGGCTTACAAAAACTTTCATAACTTATAAAGTTAGGAGGATAAAACAAAAACATCCTGTTCATGATTCGCAATATGAAAATCACAGAACAAATTGATTGTAAAAGTCATCAATTTCTAAATCTGATGTGGTTAGAAATAAACATACAAAAACTACACATATTATAGTCTTATGAGTCTGTTGTAAGATAGAAAAAAAAATTAGTCAAGAAAAAAATATATATACGAATATTCGTATTTACAAAAGTAATATCGCTTTTAACCGATATTTCGTTGTTCTTTAAGTATTAGGACTTTTTTCGTAGTGAAATTCATAAGATAATTTTTTTTTCTTATAAAATATATAATACGAACTGCAATTTGTGTAAGTTTAATATTTTTATCTCCAGTCCCACTTGAGGTACACAAAGAAAAAAATGTTCAATTATTTTTTGTCATGAAAATTTGAGGGTTTTCAGAATACAATTATTATTATTTGTGGTCATACTACCGACATAAATTAACAAATAAATAATATATCAGATTGGTATTGACTCCTTTTTTTACTTTAAAAAAAATTACAAAAAGTGAAATGTCGGTGGATTTTATATTTTATTTGTCTGAATCAATGGATGTATCAATTACATTTGTGAATTTCATATATAATAAAGAAAGATAGCTAAATATACTACTAAACTTTTCTTTCTTTTTTTAAAAATTATAAACAAGATGGTTATTGTTTTATCCTTCTAAGAAAAATACTTCCAAAGTTAGGAATGTTCTTGTAAACCCTTATAATTGCAAAATTAGGTGTGTGCACCAAAACGAAATGACCGCCATAAATAAACTAAATTAAAATTTAAAGATGGTTTTCAAGTGTTAAGATATAGGGAGAACAACTTGTAAAATTTCATAATTTTTAAAAATGGCCAAGCTACCTATTTATTATTTATTTATTACCTATTATTATTTTATATTTTTAATTTCATTAATGTAATTACTCTCGAATATGTAATACCCAGAGAGCTTTTAAGGGAAATACTTATTTGATTTATAGTAAATAGTTGTAATTACTTTACAACGATCTAGTTGATGCTAAAAATACTTGGACATTAAACAAGCAATACTTTCTCCTCACGTGGATAAAAATTATTAAGAAAAAACTTCAGTAACTTGAGTAGATCCACCATTTTCTTTTATTTAAACCTTCTAAGATTATTTCCCGGTAAGTCTGTGGTTCCTTGTATGATTATGAACAACCAATCAAATTCTTCTAATAGTCTATAATATGCAAATTTTTATTATCTTTCCTTTTTTTTTTTTTTTTTTATGTCTCTGTCCCAGTGACACGGAGTTTCCAGAGTTGAAGGGTGGGGTGGGAAATTATTTATTAAGAATTTCAGTCATACACCAGTCAGGTTTAAGCTTCGGATGTTTCATGTGCCAAGTGAGCTACCTATGAAGCCATAGGTAGGCCATGGTATGCATTTAAATGTCCTTTTTTTGTGGTTTTTAGTCACATTGGTATAATCAAGATAATTATTCTTCGTATTTTTGACCCTAAAAAATAAATTAATATGTTTAATTAATTAAACTATCAAGTAGTGTAAGTAAGCTGTTTTTCCTCTTTTTACTTTAATGTATGAAAATAGAAAAATGGTATAAATTTTCTGGTGAAAAATTCATAATTACGTCAGGTACAGTGATTTATAAATGGCTATACTCAACTTGTAATATAATTCACTAAAGGCACGTATCACAATATCACTTTAACTTTCAATTGACAAACTTGGGCTTGATGCCGGATGGAGGATATGAAGTCCCTAACTGGATCCGTAGCCGGCATCAGGAACTGCTAATATCATTAATAGATTCAGGGACAAGTTGCCTAATAGGCTTGAAATGCAAATGTCCTCTAGAGGACACGTACGTGCTTTACATTAGCCGGGCGGTACAGATGTGGATACAGTTGGAGAGTTGGCGAGGTGTATTAGCTGGGCTCGAGTCGGTAGGCTCCAGGTCCAGATCAAAGGCTGTATCTGCATCTATTATGCAGTTCAATAATAGTATCGATATTAGTTGAGCATATCGATATGCAGTTTGTGGTGATTGATTCGATGCTACTGGTTGTTGGTATAATGGCAATATATATATTATAGGTATTTAATCCTATATTGTGTATTATGTCATATCAGTTCTTTTTTAACTTTGTAAAAATTATAATTAGCCACATGAGGTACGCATGATGCTATATTCTTCTATAAATACCCTTCACAGATTTTACAACATCGTTTAACTAATATTCAAGGCTGGTGCAAAGTTTAAACATTTAACTCAACTAAGACTAATTTCAAAATATAATAAGTATTGATGAATCTTATGTCACTTCTATTTTATTAAAAACAAGTTCTTTTCTTTCACTGCTCTCTGTCCCACCAGTCACCTTCCCTCAAACCTCTTCCTAACATTTCCTCCTCTATCTCATCATCCTTTCTCCTTATCATCCTCTCCTTCTATTTCTGATTATTCTCCTTCTCATTCTATTTCGGAGGGTTGCATCTTCTCACCATTTCAGGCAAACTTCCTGGAGGCATGCGATGCACATGTCCATACCATGTTAACGTTATGTTAAAGGTATGGTACCTTTAACCTTTTTTGTTCATGGCATATTCCATCACGCTCTCCGTAATTTCCATTTTCGTTCTTCTGTCTTCATTTCTAACCCCGATCTGCTCTGTTTTTACATCTCAACCATATTAAACCTATTTTATTCAGTTCCAAAAAAATACAAAAACTTTTAAAACGTAAGCCCTCACCAGTTTGCCAAACATGATAATAAAAATTTAGATGCCAGTTTAGGCATTTTTGGAGCAGATGTTGAATCATCGCGTACTGGATTTCAACTGGACCAGGGGATTATGTCTATATATAACATTTAAGGTTTTTTTCAGGACAGATCGTTGTTCCCACTTGAAAAATGGAGGATTGCTGTCACTAACGGGATATTCAGACTCATAATTTTTGGTTTCTTTTATCCCGGTTCTAGAATTGAGGGATGAATTGAATATTTCGGAATAGTATTGGTCAAATTTGTCTGCAATAATATTGGGATCGTCTGTTAGTTTACCATCAGAGAGTATATTGCATTATATGGCTGAACGATTTTTATGATTTTTTATGATTTTAATCCAAACTACACAGTGTGGGGTGGACGAATTTTCCAAGATTCGGATTTATGATTATTAATAATTCTCCTACAAATGGCTCTTTGTCTTTTGTACTCGTTTAAGTTTAAGTTTAAATGTAGAGAATATCTTCGATTCGTATACTCCAATTATCTTAGGGTTCATAAATATTTCAAATTGAAAAAGCAATGGCTATACTTTGAAGGGGTGAGTCTATTTCTATACATTTTGAATATACAGATTGATTTATAGTGATGAGTACTTTTTGGATGCGTGATTATTTTTTTGACTGGCGGTTTGATAAATGTCAAAATGGTAGAGGGGAGTAGAGGTAACACTGGGAAAGTTAGCCATCCCCGTATCGCCCGTTATTGGGGTAATTTGATCAGAAGCAGCGAGTGTGGTATGGGTATCATTAGACGGAATTTCAGTTAGATTATGGGATTGATTTTATTATTCTCCGTTTTTTTGGGAAAGATCTGTAAAATAATACTAAATATCGGCTTGTATGGCGACATATTTTTTCTCAATAGTTTTATTCTGGTTTCTGGCTATTTCTACAATTAAATTGTTTGATTAGGGTGGATTTTTTTCATTGTAAATTTTTTCCGCTTCAAATATCAAAATTCTATGATTAATTTGTATTGCTTCAAGAGCATTATGTAAACCATTACAGTTAATAATGCATTTTGCCGGTAAAACTATATCTAATATTTTCTCTATGTCTGGTTAGACCATATTGTACACACGCAAAAACACTCTTTTGCATTGTGTAGTAGAATGGGAAAAACTTAGGCAATTAAAGCATCGTAATGGGTCGGGTATATAATGCTGTACTCGTATTGTTTCATAACCAATCTGCAAGGTTTCTGGAGGTTTGGGAGTTGGAAAAGTCAATATATAGTTGTGGGCTGATATTTCGTTTCCATCTGTTCTAGATTTTATTCTAACGACGTCTTTAAAAGTTGCGCTCAACTCTTTTTAATTTCACTTATCTCCATATATTGAAGTTCATAACGTCGGATAATCCCTTTATTATAGTTCAAAGTATTATGGAGCATTGTCTTAACTGGATACTGCCCTCCAAAAATTTATAGGTTAATGATTTGTTAGATTGTTCTCCATTCAACGTTTGTAGTAAAAGATGACCCGTCTATCAATTTTTTAATATTTTTAACGTTTCCCACTAAATCTGTAATGACTGTATGTGTACCTTGATTGCCTTTCCATGAGTGAAGTGCCTTTTCTTTCTTCTTTTTCATTTATCGTTTTATTGAACATAACGTGTAAATGGAATCATAAAGCCATCTATATTACTTATTGCCTACATTTGTGGCAGATTTTAATACTTGCTACATAAAAGTTTATTAAAAAAAGTCGCTTGGTGGACCCTCGTTCCACATAAATTTCCATAAATCTAAAATTGAGTATGTTAAAGGAAAACTAACAACTTGGGGCTGGTTGTAAAGGGATTCTTACATGTCAAAACTATAAGAATGCATGTATAATACTGCACATGTATAACAGTGTTGTGACCCTCTCACTAGTTGTTTGATCATTCTACCTGATTGTTCTTTGAGGAACAAGCATTACCATCACCAATATCGACCCTAACGGAACCTTGAGTTGCACCGGCCCAAAGTTATCCAGGAACCTGAGGACAAGAGTCACGTCTCAAGAAAACCCTTTTAATGCGGTAATTGAATGAGAAGAGGAGTTGGATTTGCCCACACAGCGAGCGCTACGTGCGAGGAATGCCCTCTCTTCCCACTTAGTCAGTTCTTTTATATCAATATTGTCTCGCTCTTAACACTTTACAACTTCTGCACGGATCCTCCGTCTAATTCCTGATACGCTTCTTCTCCGGATTAACGGATTAGCTCTACAGCACCCTCTTGGGAAAACAATGAGGAAAACCGAGAAGATAAACTTGGAAACAAAAAGTAATGAAATGATCCTAGAGTCAATAGAAGACAATAAAAAGAAATGGTAACTCCTGGAGAAAGGTATTAAATTCAATAACAACTGGAACCAGTATGAGCAGAATTAATAATATAGTGTATGAACACTATATTATTAATTCTGCTATGACCTTTGACACACATATGACCCACAATTTATATGTCACTATAAATAACTATTATTATGTTTTTTTCAAAGTTGATATACTTATTATAGAATACTGCTAAAATGAATCAATAAAAAAGGATCAACTCAGAAATAAATTGAAAAATAATAAAACAGCCGTAATAAGAGTGTGATAAGATAAAACAAGAAGAGTCTACATGCAGATCGAAAAAGGAATTGGTTTTCGGATTTTGGGTAAACGTGGACTTCTAGGAGGGAGATTAATCAAGATGATGACTAGATGACCAGATAGACCTCAATAGTCCATATGCTGCTGATTAAACCCAAACCAGATTCTTATCCTTTCATAGTAAACTCCTTTCCCATTCAAGACAAGTCTCTCTGAATTCATACTCGATTCTCGATAACTCTCCAAGAAATAAAGATGGGCGAAAGACCTCTTTTTATCGTCAAACTTTTATTCAAGTCCTACTGGTGGATAGTTGTTTTACAATCAAATAACACGCTTGTAGGAACATTATCATTGTATTTACTGGATGTACTTTTTTTTTATTTATTTATTTTTTTTTGTATACAGTTGTAAATTTTAATAAATAAATTTTAAAAAAACACTGTCGCCATGGGGTCATTCCATGTCAAATCAAACAATTCTACATTAGATTTGGACCTTGACTGCTTCAATTTCTATGATTTTTGGTATAGAAGTTGTACTTACCAAGTCTAGTTAAAATGTAAAATTTTCTGACTTTTGGTGATTGAGTTATAAGCTTTTAGAAATAAGAAAAAAAACTACTATTTTCGGTCCTCACACAATATATTCAAAATTACGCCACCAACAAACTATTGCACCTAGAGAGCTCAAATATGCGGCATTCTTTTCCATTTGAAATGCCATTAAATTTTATTTATCATTCAATATGTTTCCTGTATATTTTGTTTTTTTTCGAAATGTCCAAAAACGGTTTTTGAAATTCCCAAAATAAGTTCTCTTCGATTTTTTTCGAAAAAAAAAAAAAATGTGATTCATACTATAACTGACTACATGCGGGCAACATTTCAGAATGGGACAGAAATGAGTTCTCGATAAAAAAAATTGCCTTTTTTTTTAAGGGACAGTGGAAAAATTTTCAAATGATATAGGGGCGGAGTGGCCGTCTCCGTATTCGTATTTCACCGTGACTGGGAAAAGCAATAGATACATATCCACTTCTATCAAATGAATTAAAACTATCAAATTTCAAAAAATATTAATTGGATTCAATTAATAATTAAATATTATTAAAAATAAAAGTTGAGAGAAAATGGAGGTTTCAAACATTAGTTTTTTCATTCAAACTATTATAACTCCCAAACCGTAGGTCCTAGCGTCAAATGTTAATATAACAAAAAATATTTTCCATTAAAGTTCTTATCAGAAAAATGCCATCAACATTTCGATTCCAGCAACACCAACAGAGCTAGAGTGAGTAAAAATGTTACATTTTTGAGGGTGGAAAAAAAAAAAAAAAAAAAAAAAAAAAAAAAACCTTACAAAGAGAAACTTAGACCCCGAGCCAAAAGACATATCCATTTCAAAAAAATAATTGTATTTTACATTTTTTCGAGTGCACATTCAGTAATTAGGGCCATTCTCTAAAAAATTGCCGTTTTGGGTTTAAAATAAAAAAGTCGAAAATTAAACTCCATTTCTTTTTAATGAGTATGTTTGTAGCATTTCTTAAGTATGTCAAATTTTGGAAAAATAATTTGCAATGGTGAGTTTTTTATTTTTATTAACTTTTTTATGTCAACCGAAGTGATTTTTATACTTAAGATGTTGCCTAAAAATAATTTCTTAAAGAGTATAATTTTGTTTAAATTTTCTCTGGACTGCAATAAAATTATATCATGGGATACTTAATTTTTTTAAGAATTAGTTATTGGGCTAATAATTAAATTATTTATGAGGTCGGTAAAATATACTGTTTAGTCAAGGAGTGTTACCAACTTTTCTAAAATTTAGTTTCCGTTTTCAAAAATTCGTTCTTATTTCACTCTTAAGGAAAACGAGTCTGAATTTAACATAAAAATCATCACTTCAATGTAGAATGATGTACGTGAGGTGACACTCCTGATCAGTAACACTGCTGACGTTCCCCTCATTTTTCCATGATGTTGAACTTTTAGATACTATTTTACCGATCAAAAAACTAAGCAAACCAAAGTATGTTCTTTGATAATATTATTTTTCTTTGTAGATGTAATAAAAATTGAGTCAATGACACTTTAGAGCGATAACACTCCTAACATGGAAATACTTACTATTATTTTCGAAACTTATTAACCTCTCTTCTCGAGCAACCGGATGTAACTATTTTGCATTGAAACAGAAGCTACACTGCCGGTCAAAAGTTTGAGACCACCCTGAGCCGTAAATTTAAAAGCATATCGTTCCGCCTCTCTTTTTCTATCTAATTTTATGTTGATGTTTTTATTTATAAGTAAAAACACTTTGTTTCACTTTTGAGATTTTCTCCGTAATAAATCAATTACGAGCTATTCCACTTGGAAAAAAAGGAATTGAAATTTGAAATGGCTGTTTCAGGGTGGTCTCAAACTTTTGACCGGCAGTGTATATCTACCACCGGACAGGTACAAAGTTGACTGATTCCTAGCATTTTCCTCTATTGTCCTAGCATTGTCTTTCCTATCCCTGAAACCATCCCTTTTTTCCTTTCTGAGAGACAACATAGCGAGGTCTTCGAAATTTTACAGAATGCAATGCAGGTCAAATTGATGGAACTCCATATATAAAGTTTTTTTTCCTTCCTTCTTTTAATTTTCTTATTAGTTTTTAGAACTGTATGGTACATATAAATCTAGTAAATGTATGGGAAAATGAATATAGCAAGTTGACAACAACTTGTAAAGCAGTAACCCATTGGTGGCATTATTTTCATTCTAACTTAGAATGTTTAAAATGTCAACTTGAATGCATCCTAGACAATACTCTTCAACCATTAAAAAATTAATATTAGGGTAGTTCACTAACTATGCGGACTTGTTCCTGTTAGAAAAACATTCACAACGCAAACCATTAATCCTGTGATTCTCTTTTTCGTGGCCAATAATTTGCTCGAATAAATAAAGAAATTTATATAGTTTATGAATATATGAATATATTATATAATTTGTGAATTAATTTATCGACCTGAATAGATCCAAGATCATACTTTTCAACCGCTAAAAAAAAAAAAAAAAAATATTAGCGTAATTCACAAACTATACTTAATCGTTCCTGTCACAAATTTTATACTTAAACAAAAATTTGAGTACTTCTATTCACAGATACTTTTTTCACCGACGATTTCAAAGGAGAACTGTGTCATCCTGATAAAGCGATTCTCTACAGACAAGCCAATATACAAAGTATAGTTAATTCTTTCACGATTATGGTTTATTACTACTCCCTATATATATATATATATATATATATATATATATATATATATATATATATATATATATATATATATATATATATATATATATATATATAAAAAAAAAAGTTTCAATTAGATTTGAGAACTTTAAAAAAAGGATTTTTGTCCTATTTATTCCACGGTTAAATGGTCATGTAAAAGTCGTAAGGTTTAGTAAACGAATTCCGAAATAGTTACTCAGATTTAAGCAGTTGAGGAAACGTCCGAGTGGTTGAACAAGACGTATTTGGGAGCATTGTGACTTAGCTAGTCTTGGGAATTTGGGTTCTGATTGGATGGTTTGAAGAAAGGTGTATGATTCGTGAATGGTGGTGTCTGCATCGAGTCTTCGGGTTCGCTAAACCCTTTTATTACAATTGATATATTGTGTGTTTGGAGAGAAAAATATTATGAGAATTTATTACTAGTCTTAAGGTTGTTCCACACGCAGAGGAAAACCCGAAGGCAAGCATTGAGGCGAACCTAAAAATGTGGGGGTTTCCCTAGGAAGAATCGAAGGCAGCCTTAAGGGGCCAGGTCTTGAGACGAATCTCAGTGTGTGGATGGAGGATTCCGTTGAGGTTTTACTGCAGACCTAATGCATGGAGGCCCGAAAGAGCTATTCCAAAATCTCATTGTTTTGGATAAACCACAACCAGTTTATATTATTTTTTAAAGTGATAAAGGTATTCAATAGGATCAGTCATCTTCCGCCACCTTAAAATCGTTAAATAGTGGAATATTTTAAAAAGTATCCTTAAGGACGAAAACTAATATATTATCACAATGACGTAGCAAGTATTGGATTCAAAAAACAGTATTGAACTATTTCTTTTTTTAAGTATATTAAAGTATTGATTACTCTATATTATCTAGTTTTCTATATATACCTATAATGTTATTAATAATTAATATCTTTATTAATATATACCAATGTAATGTTATTATTATTATTATTATTATTAATATTGCACAAGATTATTCAATATATCGCATAAACATATCTGATTAACATATTGATAAACATATCAATAATACTAGATCAATAATACGTCAGGCCTCGAATACTACAAGATTAAATAAAGTTTCCTGACAGATGTTTGTGTCGTACCTGATAGATGGGAACATGCTGCTGCAGTTAATTAAGAACAAGGAACTAAATGTTTAGATTACTATGCATACATACTGTACATATATCTATGTGCAATTGATCATTTACTCTGACACAGAAACATCACCAGTCTATAACATGACCTTGAATTATATATGGCCTTTCGTGTAGATGGATACATATAAAAGGTTTAAATTCTTGGGATTTTAATGAAATGACAATATTAAGCTTGGATTGACGAAGTAATTGCCACTTCCATTGTAATCATTTTATTAGAAAACTAGTTTCGAATGCTAAATATTCATCTTCAGTAGGGCCATGGGGGAGCCATAATTTACAATGGGGACATTGGACAAATGTTTATCTGGTCATCTAAGGAAAAATCTGGATTGGTTTTAAACGATTTTATTATTTCTAATGATTCATAAAGATTTAATTTTAGACTATTTTCTACTTAACTCGTAGATGGATAGCGAAATTGGAATTTGGTTCTTATGTTTGTATGCTTTTATGGGTTCTTTTACTCTTTAATTTACCGATCGTCCAGTTTTTTTCGTGTATTTAGCTTCATAGTCATTAACTTTGAGATCTATATAATAAATATATATATATTATATATATATATATATATATATATATATATATATATTATATAGATTTTCGCATACAAGTTATAACTGACCTGAGAAATGTGAGGAACAGCAGACAGTTCTGGAGAACTGTAAATACCCTGAAGCCATTTAAAAACCCGAGCAACGAAATTAATCTTGAAGATTGGACCAGCTATTACCGGACTTTGTATGATCAAAAAGTTATCCAGGACATAAGGTTTTACTCTGTGGCGCATCCGCTACTTGATATGGATACCTCATTGGAGGAATTACAGACATAAGGTTTTACTCTGTGTCGCATCCGAGAATTACAGTCACAATATCCGTGCCAGTAAAAACAGAAAATCCCCAGGCCCCGATAATATTGCTTATGAAGTTATCAAGCATCTCAACCCTTCTTGGGAGCATTATCTGTTAAACTTATTCAACGTGGTACTGAACTCAGAAGAAATCCCACAATTATGGGCTAAAGCCAACCTTCACCTCCTCTACAAAAAAGGTGATAAAAAGGACCCAAATAATTATAGAGGAATAGCATTTCTCAATACGATTATGAAGTTATTTACCAGCATTCTGAGGAACAGGATTACGAGTTGCCCAACTCGTAGCAGAAAAGTTGATACCAGAGGAGCAGGTGGGTTTCAGATCGGGCAGAGGATGTATCGACCATTTATTCACTCGGTATTCAGTAATTAGTATAAATCTTAGGACACAAGAAAGCTATGTTTATGCAGTGTTTGTAGACCTCAGGAAAGCTTTCGACTCTATCAACCATATGCTATTATGGGAAAAACTTTTTAAACTTGGAATGGGAGGAAAATGATCAGGTTACTAAAAAAACTATATGATCAGTCCTCAATGAGAATTAAGGGGGAAAGGGAGCTTTCAGAAGAGATTGACATAACCTCAGGCTTACTCCAAGGAGAAAGTCTTAGTCCTACTCTGTTTGTTCTATTTGCGTCGGACATTACTGAATTTGCTCGTACCCGAGGTGCTGTAGGTATTGGCATTGGTCACGATGTAATGTTGCTTTTGTTAGCGGATGATATCGTCATCCTCAGCAATTCCTGGCATGGTGCACAAAGGAACCTCAACATACTTAGTGACTATTGCAATGAGAATCTACTAACACTAAACCCAGCCAAATCCAAAATTTTGGTGTTCTACAAATCCCAAAAGATGAAGAAACTAAAGCCCCTACATTGGCAGAAAACACGGTTAGAATATACAAAGAGCTACACTTATCTGGGAGTGCCCTTTACCTCATCAGGAAGATTTGAGAAAGCTGCTGATTACTTTATACAGAGGTCTTCCATTGCAATGGCTAAGGTGTTGGAGATTTTAAGGAATGGCAGGAGTGACTCTTGGGGACTAAAACCAGACTCTTTGACTCAAGTGTGGCATCAACTCTACTTTATGCCGCTGAAATATGGGGTCTTCGTTACCTGAAAGTAATAGAGAAAGGCCAAGTCAATTTTTTTAAGTCATTGCTTCAGTGGCCAAGATGCACGCCGAACTATATCACACGCCTAGAATGCGGGAAGTATCCACTCAGTGTTCAAGTGCTGAAAAGAGTTGTCAACTACTGGACAAAGTTGAGCTTAATGGAGGAAGGGCGCTTACCCAGGACATGTTTTAATAGACTTCTTACCCTTGATGTATCTGAAGGAAAGTCTGACGAAGCATACAATTGGGTGACCCAAGTAAAATCCATTGCAGTGGAGTTGGGTTGTCAAAACTTGTTCTCAAGAGTACTATCCCAAGGTCTGAGCACGTTTAAAGAAGACATTCTAGAAAATATGGAGAACCATCAGTTTTCAAAGGATGTAAACAGAATTTTGAATTCCACCAACAACCCTAGGTATAGAAAAATATGCAATTTTAATATAGCAAGCCCGGAAGATTACATGCTGTTTCAGACGAATTTTAAGAAAATCAGAGTTGTGGGTGGCCTAAGAGTCTCAAGTGAGTATTACCTAAAGGTGTTTATAAAGGACACAACACTAATTATGAAATCCAGCGAAGCCTGCATGGCCTGCGGTGGTTTGGTGTCGGATCCCTTGAGCCATTTTCTTACTCAGTGCATCAAATTTGAAGAGCAGAGAAAAAAATTCTTAGGTACATACATTTCTGAATCATTGTCTATAGAGGAAATCTTAAATGTAGATTGTATTCAAAAATTAAATAGACTATATTATTTTGTAATATGTTGTGCCATTGACTGAAAAGCTAAATGTTTTTTTTTATTTTTTGGAATAGGGTTCTGACTATGGTCTTATTGTGGTTCTTTTCTAAATTACTGGGTCACTGATTCTCTGATTCTCTTAACCTTTAATTAAATTCAATAATGACTAAATATGACTTGGTAGGAAGTTATAAATCTGTAATTCTGTATACCTTTTAATTGCATTGATCTTGTTATTAAGTTGATAATTATTATATTTATTTATTATTATTATTTATTTTATTATATATATTTTTTTTTTAGGTAAAAGTGTCTAAACTATTTCTTTATATTTGTAGTACTTAGATAATTTAATATTATCTATACAAAGTCCTAGTGCTGCTAGACAAAAAATAATTGTTTTATTTCGTATGTTATTTGTACAAGAAATATCTTTTGCAAATAAATAAATAAAAAAAAAAAAAATATATATATATATATATATATATATATATATATATATATATTAATAGAGAACATGGACCCTGCAAACACAACTGCTACCCTTACAACTCCAGACCAAGAGTACAATCCTTCGAGAGCCGGGACAGAGGCAGATATTATAACCGTGCGAGGACAGACTACAAATTGCAGACAAGACAGACCCCCCCCCCACTCCCCTAATATACAGCAGTAGTGATATCTCCCCGTCTCCATGTCCCGCCCTCGGCTCCTCGGCATCCGAATGGCTCCTTAGTGTTGGGTATTCGCAAGATTAAATGAAGGGGATAGGATCGTTAGCGCAGGATCGAGGGAATGCCCTTCTCTTGTAATAATTTTATTTAGGAATATATTAACATAGAATTCAATTTTGCTCAATGGGTCATTTTCAAAAATATTGCCTCTTTTGTCAAAAAAAATTGCAAAACTGGCAATTCTTGATTCTAGTCAAATAATAAAATGCTTGACCACCGTTCGTTCCTCACAATTAGCGAAATATATCTCCTTACGACAGAAATTTAAAAAAAAATTAAAAAATGTTTATTCTGATTGAACTTCGACAACGATAAAAGGACCAATTATTTTCGGTGTTCGACCAAATCGAATGCATTCGACTACAACTTTGGTCCAATACAGAACCAAATGACGTACATAGACCAAAGGGAGTCCAATCTGCAAGTCGACTTGGAGATATTTGCATGTCGCACGAGGAACAGACAATTTTATACATTTTTTTATAACATAATACTTTTCTGTTGTTTTTTTTTATCAATTTTTAATTGGCTCAAACAATTTTATAGTGAGAGTAATATTCTCACTAATCATCATTAATTAATAATGCCCCAATAAGAATAGAATTTTTTAATTTATGCCCATCTAGGAGCGCTTATGACCAGTTCCTTTGTATTCTTTTGTTTTGTTCCCAATACTTCCCGAGACCAGCCAATAGTTTTACCTTTTTCTCTTCTTGGGTTTTCGACTAGAACTGGAATAGAATTGGTAAACCTTTGTGAAAAGAAGTACCAGTAAATCAGGTAGATCAGACACCAATAGGTGGAGCTATTCTGGCACTAGAGGCGATATTAGTTAGGTAAAATGTTTATTTATCGATAAGCTATGTAGAAGCATAAAAGATAAATTTTGAATTGCAGTAAGTTAAAAGAAAACGTTTATCTTTATTTTGATATGCTTAGAAACTATATTACTTTTTGCTTCAAACATAAATAATCCATCAAGGTAAAGTAGACATTCATTATATCCTCTATAGAAGGTAATGAAAGGGGAGAGCGTAAGACATACAAGGCCTTTGGAGAACAATAGGGAAGTGGGGCATATATTAGACAGAATAATGTGGAACTATATACGAGCCTGGGATATAGGAGCAAAGTTTATGGAAATACTTATACCGTCGGGGGAAATGAGCGTCGGATTTATGTTGTTGGAAAATAAGTTGAACACGTACAAATATGCCGGCGTAGTCCCGCCCTCATATGAGATGTAATGAAGATAGGCCAGGAAATATGAGCCGTGCAACAGTTTGCGATTCTGTCTCGAGTCTAAGGTGAGAGTTCTTGGGAGAGTGTGTTCTCAACTTAATGTCTCTACGCGCAGATCTGCAGTTTCTACCTCAGAGTTACTTTTTATTTTAGAAGTTTCTCAAAACTAACTTTGAGAATGCTAAAAAAAAAATATAAATAAAAAATAATATAATTAAAAATATATATATACATATATAAATAAAATTTTATGAGCGATTTATTTTTCAATTAAATATTAAAGGCTTTGGAACAAAAAATAAATCAATGCTTAATTTTATTATTATTTTTTTATTTTTTATTTTATTTTTTTTTTTTTACCTACGATTTAGAATATCCCTCTCATAATTGGAACATCAAAATTACTTATTAAGCTAGTCCAAAAAGTAACATATAAGCTAATTACGTTGTCGTTTGTTTCTTACGACTTTATCTTTTAATATCAATTCATTGAAATTTACAACTACATTAGAAAAAATAAATCTAGTAATTGTAAATATAAACTTCATAACTAATAATTTCTTGTCAAGCAATTACTCACTAATAGCACTTCTATAAAAGTTCCATATGAGAAGTTCCCGAGTCCCTCTTCTTTTCAGAAGCCTCGGAGGATTGTCGGGTTTAGATAGTATAGGTATCTGGTTTGTGCTAAATCAGCAAAATATGGCACATTAAGGTCTTTGTGGATAAGTTTATTTGTGGCAAAGTAAAGAGTATTAAGGATTTTTTGAAGGACTTTAGATAGCAAGGATTGGATGTTTTAGTGGAGCCCTAAAGTTTTCAAATAGGTTTGATTAATGTCATATAAAGAAGCCTTCGGAATCTTTGAACGTTTGTTAAGTAAATGTTGTAGAAGTCGAAAACGTCGAGCAGTTTCTTGTCATTTTAGTGTTGTATGTGGATACCAATTTATACTTTTGTCCAATTGGAGTCATAGGTACCGGATCTGTTCAACTGGCTGGAAGGACGGGTTATCCTACATGTTTCCATACTATCCTAGCCAGAGTAGGTAGGTCAATATTCTCTCCGTTGGTCCACTACAAAAAAAAATTCAACTCGCCTACTCCCTCACTCAACGCGCTCAGCCATTAATGCCCTTCAATTAATTATTTTAAAATATTATGACAAAGCTTCAAAGGTAAAAAAAAAAAAAAAAAAAAAAAAAAAAAAAAAAAAAAAAAAAAAAGGAGAACTCGAGAAATTTAGAAGTTGAATATTTTTGCTGTTTGCTTTTTGAAATCTCTAACGTAGTTTGTGATTCCTTTTCAAACCATATAGATTTGAATGAAGTCTAAAGAAACAACAAGCACATATTGTAGACAGTTGTATATATCAATATATAAAAAAAAATAATAATAATTCATTCACAACCTTATTGCTTTGACAATATATGCCATTAATCATAGTATTGCGTTAGATTTCAGGATTTTTTTTTTTCTTTTCAAAGATTTTAAATTCTGAACCTTATTGATTTTGCCTGGTGAGGGGAGATAAAAGGAGTAAAATAATGAATTTCTTTAAAATTATTCTTAAAATTTTGAAACAATTATTCTTGATTCCTATGAGAGGTGAGGAACGGAGATAAAAAGCAAACGCCAGCACATTATCCTATTTTTATATCCTTCGTCCAACTCCTTTTCAAATTTTTATGGTCACAGGTTTTATGAGTGTCAGTAGAATATTTCCCCTTATATTTCCTTATATAAAATTAAATGAATGTAATAAAAACACTAGAGGCGTCAGTTAATGCAGGAAGAATTAAATTAGTTAGAATGATAAGTTAGTTAGAAAAAGTACTTAAAATATGAATAATTATCGCCATCCGGCCTTTTGTTTCAGTGACCTATTACAAAAAAATAATATTCACATGTAATGTATGCATGTTTGGAGGCTGAACTAAGAATATACGATCGTGACCCAACAAAATAAAAAATAAATTACGAAAAACAGAGTATCGTAAATCTTTTGAGAGGACCATCACTTCATCCATTTCCCCTGCTATCACTCTTATCCACTAGCAAACAATAGCAGATTTTAAAAAATCTGTACTTTTTCCTCCAGTAATGAGTTCTTCCGCGGACTTATTAAATATAATTATTCGAGATTGAATCTCTGAAATAAAATATAACGAAGTTTCAGTAAGTAAATAAATTAATAAAGTTTTCAACTTTTCCAAAGGGACTTTTCAAACTTTTGGAAGAAGTTTTCGTTTCTCAGAAAATTAATCGAAAATGGAGATTTCAAAAAGAAGGGGATGGTATTCACAACTGGGCTCAGAATAAAAATAAACAGAACAACAACTGAGATGTACATAAAACAATAACAAAACTTTCTGCAGAGAATTGAAAACTTCTCAGAAATACTTTAAATGTCACGATAAAACCTTGGACAAGACTAATATCAAAATAGAAGGATCTCGCTTTACTTATTCGTACTACAACTACTCCGAGGTGCTACAGAGATGTGAGTTCCTTCGCCTCCTCAGTTAATCTTTTACTTGCGCCTACTCAATCAGAGGATTGAGTTGAGGCTGTAGAGACAGCTCGATCCTCCCTAGTTACGATTTCCCAATAGGTCCTTGTTGATTATATCATTATAATTATGTTCCTTATATTATTATATGTATCATTATTAACATCTTTATAGCCTATGTCTTGCTCTGGTTCCATACAATCTTCCATCCAGCAAAGCCTAAAAAATTATATACCTTTCACAAATTAAAAGGTCCTTATCTTCTGCTCTTTTGAGAAGGTATTTAATAATAGAATTTTTTAGATATTTTTAGAATAAATTAAGGATTTTGGAAAACGATCATAAATAGCATAATGAAGAGGTCACATTTTGTCTTATCGACTTCTTCAGGATCGTCGCCAAAATAGTTGTTTTTATTTATTATCTGAACCTCAAGAACCTTGTTAAACTTATATATATATATATATATATATATATATATATATATATATATATATATATATATATATATATATATATATTAATAAGAACCTTATTAAACATATATATATATACCTTGTTAAACTTATAACATATATATATATATGTTTAATAAGGTTCTTGAGGTTCAGATAATAAATAAAAACAACTATTTTGGCGACGTTTCGAGACTATACCGTTCTCATAATCATGCCCTACTTTGAACATAAACTCTACAGGTTACAATAATTGTATCGATTACACAGGTTATTTCAAAAAATAACGTTGGCTATAATACATATATATATATATATATATATATATATATATATATATATATATATATATATATATATATATATATATATATATATAAACATGCCTTAGAATAAATACTTATAATTACAAATTATAGAGGAGTATAAAACTACTTGCAATGTTATTGGTGGATATGCTATTGGTAAATATAATAATTCTAGTATACAACTGAACTGGGGAATTTCTGAAAAAAGGTTAGCGATGGGTATTTCCAAAGGTTTTTCCCAGGTACAGGTAGATAGAATTTCCGTATTTCTGTGTGAATATAATTGGATAAATGGCTATCGGTCTATGCTGTATATCATTATAAATAGATATTTTTAGTCAAAATGTATTAAATTGGAATAACATGAGTTGAGATTTAGGACATCTGATTTTTGTTCATTGCGCGATTTTTTAATGTTTCTATGGTTATCATTTCTTTAATATTTCGTTTAAAATTATTTTGTTCATGATGAATAATTTTGGGGGAATCAAATTAAAAGAATGTTTTGTTTACCTGTAATGTGTGGTGAGAGCTATTTGGTCTAGTTTGTTCGGGTTTTTTAGTTATAGACGGGCAACTTTTTATGATGGTTTTTGACAAGTTTCAAAAAGCTTAGGCCGGTGCTAAAATGTATTTTTAACTGAGATACAAAAAAAAGTTTAAATTTATAACATTAAATAGCGATGTTTATAAATAAAAATATTCGTTGTGATATTTCGATAAATCGATACATCTTGAATTCAATGTAAATATAAACTATTTTAATAGATAAATACTAAAATATTTAATACTTATCCTATTTTGAAAAGGACCTTATAGTTTTTTTGTTTTTTTTTAATTTATTGAGCCCGCTGAGCGAATGGAAAGCGACAGCAGTAATTTTTACAATTTACAGCATACATTGCATTACATTAAAGCTACCTTCGTAATCATACTTATAATGTTGTTTATTATATACTCCTTAATATTACATCAAATATTTATTATCTCACTCAACTGACAACGTCCCAATTAGTCTTCTCCAGGTGCGGTGAGGTCCTTATCTGCAAAGATTCTAACTTTGTATTTTATTCTTTTTGTAGCAACATATTCACAGTTATAATAATGATGCAGTGGTGATGGTGATTGTTCAAAGTAAAAATTTCAAAACAGCGTATCCCATCTTGTGCCTAATATATAGGTTCATTTTATTTATATTTCTCAATAACGAATTCAATGATGACTTCTCAGTTGCGAGTTTATTTATGCCAATTTATATGATAAATTAATATAATTTTGATGTTACTATATTAATAATTCTTCTTCTTTTGTATGCTTATGCGACCTATTTTTTTATTCTAATCATTTCTGTAATTCTTGGTTATAAAAAAAATTAAACTGTTTCTAATTGATATATTTTTTTTTCAGGTGAGTAAATGTGCAAGATCTAGGTGTTTTTTTTGCATCATAACCGTAAGTTATATAATATTAATTTTTATTTAATAATATTTCTATCAACATTATACTTATATATTTTATTTTTAACTTGTCACTGTTTTTAGAGAAAACTGGTAATAATAATTTGATAAGTGGGTCAGTTGAATGTAGACTATATTTTGCGAAGCAACTATCGCATGGTTTCTGCGCTGCTGATAAATGCCCTGACCTTACTATCGGATAAACATCGATTGCGGTATTACAGGGATGTGTGAAATCGATATATCTAATTGGGCACATTATATTACGTTGTGGTAGCCATAATGAAAGGGCAGGGAACTATACGGCTTAAAGTGAACTAATAAGGGCAAATTAGGTCTAACGGTGGGATATTTCGATCTCGATTTGAATAATAGGTCGATATTTAGGGCAGGTAATGGCTGGAAAAGTGGAACCCTTCTGCCGTATCTTATCGATCTCTGCGAATCCTGTTCTATTTTCTTCTCTTCTACTCGATTCGACAAAACCTATCCCCAAAATCTATTTTCCTTTAATATTGATTGTGTAACGAGAAAAGAAACGTATTTTCATCAGTATGAAGATAACAAAAGAAAAAATCGACACCATCATTAAAATCATTATTGTTCTAGAAATAATGGTTCGTGTTATTCCATTATTAAGCTTTTTTTTTATAGTATAATTTTTTTTAATCAGTATTCTTTTTTAAATTTTTCAGATAATGGTTTAGACATTTTCAAAAACTCTATTTAAGCTCTTTTTAACGCTATGTCGTCTGCCCTGTCACGTTCGGATTAATCAAAAGAGAAGCCAAAAGAGGACTTACTTGCCTGACAAATCATAAATATTTTAGAATAATTAATTAAATAACAAGATCACCTCCAAAGGTTTGATGTCTGGAGTCAGACGACTAAGATATAAGAAATGAATAAAAAATAATCAATTGGATGAGTGAGATTAAAAGAACTTTAAACTAAAAGAAATGTATATTCAGATAAAGTTTGACATAAAATTACTTTTAGAATTAAGCATCATTTCTATATACAGTATCTTACTTTTTAACAAACGAACTTAATCTAGGCTTATCTTAATGAACGAAAGATGCTATAATATAGAAATATAAAAAAAAAAATACTTTATTCTGGGACAAATTCCCTTTACAATAACATTACATAATACAAAGTAAAATCATAATCGGCCGAGAGCTTAGATAAAATTGAATACAAACATGTATGAGAATAAATACAGAGCAAAAATTGAAAAAGAAAAAACTATAAATAAAAAATGAAATGAAAAAATAAATAGACAATATAAGTAGTTAATATTATAAAAGAAATTGCAGAAAAAAAAAAATTATATTTAGGCTGAAAGAGGTATTTGTAGGTTGGATTTGACGGTTGTAAATATATACGGGAGATGTAGTTTACTGCTAATGTTTGCCTTCTGAATAATAAGGGTGGTAGTCCTGATTCAGCACATAAACTTAGTGTGGGGCTAGTTCTAAAGGCTCCTGTAGCAATACGGATCCCGGCATTGTGAACTGTATCAAGCCTGGAGAGATGTTGGAAGCGGGCCGAGCCATACACAAAACTCTCATAATCTAGCTTGGTGCGAATTAATGCCTTGTAAATCCTCAGCATCGACCATCTGTCCGAACCCCAAGACGTGTCACTAAGAACCCTCCAAATTTTTATCTTTGATAGGCATTTCTCTTTTATAGTGTTAATATGCTGGCTCCAAGTGAGTTTCTTATCAAAAATAAGACCTAAAAATCTGCAGCTATCAACATACGGTAGAGGCATCCCTCCTAAACTGAGCTCCGGGGATCAGGGGGTTCTTCGTTTCCTGCTGAAGTGTACGCATTTGCTTTTTTCTGGTGGGAATTTACTCCTGATAACTGTGACCAAGTATGTAGTCGATTTATTCCTTCTTGTAAAACCCTTTTTAAAGCGTTTAAATCGCTGGAACGGCTTATAATTGCCATGTCATCGACATAGAGCATCACTCTTATCTCTCTAGGTAAACTTGTTGCCAGATCGTTTTTGCCAGGGAAAAGAGTGCCGTGCTCTGAACACACCCCTGTGGTACTCCATTGTTTAGTTCGAATGTTTGAGAAATAGTGTTGCCAGTTCGGACTCTAAATTTACAGTTTGATAGGAAGTTTGTGATGTATTTTAGAATATAGCCAGTAAAGCCAATGTTATATAGGTTTTTAATTATTGTTTCGTCTATTGATACAGTCAAATGCTTTGACCATATCGAAGAAGATCCCAATGGTATGTTGGTTATTGACAAAAGCGTGCTGGATCTCTGTTTCTAATTGTACAAGGTTGTCTATAGTTGATCTTCCTCTGCGGAAGCCGCATTGGAAGTTCTGGAAGATGGATTTTTGTTCTAAGATCCACTTTAGCCTTTTATTCAACATCCGTTCCATTATTTTGCACAGGCAACTGGTCAGAAAGATTGGACGGTAACTGCAAGTTAGTCTTTTATATTTCTGTTTTCTGAATAGGAATAATTTCCGCTTTTTGCCAAATTTTCGGAAATTCTCCTTTTTGTCATATATAATTATAGTAGCTAAGTAGCCAGATATCACCACTACGCGGAAGATGTTGGATCATGGCATAGTGGATATCATCTGGGCCCGGTGAAGATCCTTTGAGGCTTCCCATAATCGAATGGGCGGTTGTAGTCCCTTTCAAAAGCTTCAGTTGGATCGCTAGTGGCATCTTGATCGAAGTTTGCCAGTTCTATGGAGGTTTTAGGTGTGGGTGGTGGGTTAAATATTTCTGAGTAGTATTCAGTGAACGCTCGGGCGACTATTGCAGGGTTGTTGGTTAATTTCCCTTCGTACAGTAATGTGAAGCTGGTACCAGAATAATTTTTGTATATTTTTCTTATTTTATTACATACCTGGTTAGTAGGGGTGGAAGAGTTTATGGTTTCGACATATTATTTCCAGGATTGTGCTTTATTATTATTTATTGTTCATAGGGCTCTTTGTTTTTTTATATTCAATAATGTTTTTTTGATTGGTCTGTTTTTGGAATTTTTTCAGTGCTCTTCTGCGGTTTTGGATGATTATTTTACACTTTTCGTTAAACCAGGGCACGGAGGGTCCGTTGGAAGAACCCTTAGTTCTAGGGATGGCTGGTTCTCCTGCGTCCACTATAGCGCCCGTGAAAAGCTGGCATGCTTCTTCAATAGTGAGGGCAGATGGTGGCATTTTGGGTGCGTTAAAATAAGAACAAAAAGAGAGACCAGTCTGCCTTGTCTATTACCCATCGGGGTTTTCGATTCGTTTTGTGTTGTTTATTATAAAATTTTAGACGAATGGGGTAATGGTCGCTACCATAGAGATCCGGAAGTACCATCCAGTCAATAATATTAAATAATGATCCACTACAGATGGAGAGTTCGAGAGAAGAATAGGTGCCATAGATGGAACTTTAGAAGGTTGCTTCACCGGTGTTTAATATTAGTAAGTTCGACTCCTCTAAGAAATTTTCTGTAATCCTTCCTCTATTATTGTGGCTTGAAGAGCCCCACATAGGGCTATAAGGGAAGGAGTGCCCGCTGGGCTGTTATCAGCTGTCACCAGCTGCTCTTTCATTGCCAAGGTCGGGTTAGATATTGTCGTATTTAATAATGTACTTTTAACTAATCATTTTATTTATTTTCTCCAAAAATGAACGGTAAATCGACTTGTGTGCCGATTTCCATTTTTTCTATTACATTTAGTTTTTCCTTTACCACTTGGGCAAAGGTTTTATTACCGGAGTTAGGGTACATCTCTTTATATATTTTCTGTACCTCTGGTAATATCTTTTTATCGATTTGTATCGATATAATTTCTTGGTGTATTTGGAAAATTTGGCATGATCTATCTAGGGCATTATGTGAGCCACCACAATTAATACAGTTGGGAGGTAAGGTACATTTTAAGTTACCGTCGGTATGTTTGGTTTTTCCGCACTGAATACAAATTGCCTATTTTTTACACTGTGTTGTGGGATGATAGAAACCCAAACAATTAAAGCACCGGGAGGGATTAGGTATTTAAGCCTGTACAGGTACGGTCTGATACTCTACTCTAATTGTTTTGGGGGCAATGGGCGTCGGAAATGTTATGTTGTAGTTATAGGTTAGAATTTTATTGCCATTTTTCTTGATTTTTATACAGACAATCTCTGTAATAACTTCCCTCAGTTCATTTTTTATTTCTTCGACCTCGAGGTACTGGAAATCAAAAAATTTTATTACACCTTTGCTATAGTTAAGCTTTTGATGTGGTTTTACGGTAACTGGGAATTGTCCCCCAAATTCCTTACATTTTAATAAAATATCTGACTGTTTGCCCGTAAATGCTTCTACGAGTAGTGATTGGTCTCTGAGTTTTTTAATATTTTTTATCCCTCCCACAAGGCCAGTTATAACTTTATTAATGAAGAAAGGAGAAACTTTTAAAAACCCTTCTTCATTTTCTCTTTTTACAATTAGGAATGTGGGGGTTATATTTTTTGTTGCATTTAAGGATATCCTATCCTATCCGGTGGGTCTTTTATTCGTCCACGAGGGCGTTTTCTTTTAGGAATCGGGCTAGGAGGGTCGTCTGTATCCATCGGTTTTAAGTGAGTACAATTTAGAGGGGGGGAATACATATAGAGAGTATTATTAAACAATATTAAAAAGGAAAAAGAAAAAAAAAATATTTATATATAATAAAATCCAATAATAGGAGTAGAAATATTTAAATTAAAAAGTAAAAGTATTTACAAAGAAAAATATAAGAAATGTTGAAAGTAAAATCTCTTATCTGACTTAATCTTCAGGAGCACAAGATCCTTCCGCATCGGAGTCTAGAAAAACAGTGAATACGAGATCTTGTATGCTTTAATTTAATTTCAGACTAGAATTTCAGGATACTGTAAAGAAAGAGAGGGTAACGGGTGTTGATAACTTGAAATAGATATGTGCCAAGGAAGTATTTAACGCCATGTAGTGATGCGAAACATGGGAACGTCTCGAGGTTCCAAAGACAAACCTAATGAAGCAATTCATGATGCGTTTTAATCTGTCTTCAAGAACCATCGAGAGCCCGCTATATATAACGCGACCATAGTCAAATTACAGGGAGAAAAGGAAGGATACTAGAACTTCACGTGTGGATAGGGGAACGAAGTGAGGGTGAAATATTTTTAGGATACCGATTGACCTTCGAGAGATTTGTGCAATATGGGATTTCCAGGAAAGGGTTTGATCAATGTTTATGAGCTATGATGTGAGTACAGCGTCGTCAATGAAAGGCCGTTGTCACAAATCCGTGAGGTGTCATCTGGGGAAGAAGAAGCCTACTCGGCTATATAGTGGTATAAGCGGGAGCACCAAGACAAGCCTATAAGGTCAGCTAACATCGTTCCCTACCCTAGGTCTAACCACGCCTACTGATTTCTTTGTAGTATAGGCTGGAAGTTAACTTTGTAAGGTGAAAGGAATTGTCAGTTTCTGTGGGAAGTGTTTACCTAGAATATTATAAAGTAAGGGATAGGTACAATAACCTATCCTTTCTATAAGGCCCAATTGCATCTACGTCCTAGAAGGGTTAAGGGTTCCCGATTTTTTTTAGGACTGTGAAAAGTTCGCCTACTGCGTCGCATGACAAATATTCTTATTGTCACTAGCATTTCCCGTCGCGGCTAGGCCCGCTCTCATATGGTAAGTAATGAACTTAGATAATTTTAACTTAATTTTATTTGAAGTTTTAGTTTTTAATATTATATAATAATTTATTACCGTTATATCTGAAGGTGAAATTATAGCTCTTTCACGCAATCAATGGTACGGTTCATTTAATATATCTGAAATTTCCGGATAAAATAAAGGTTATGCCTTCCCATTAACTTATTATTTTAGGAGACTTTTTTAAAAATATTTACCGTAATTTATGCAAGAAGAGGACAAATTAAATTGTCTGCGAAGACAATAAATCGTATTTATACACACAATATAAAATAAACAAGGGATCATCAAGGAGAGGAAAATCCTGAGGAGAATACTATGACCAGTGAAGGAAGAGAATGGCACCTACAGGATACGGCACAATGATGAGCTGTATAATCATCAGGAGGATATCCTGACATGCATAAGGAAAAGGCGACTGGCAGTTTATGGACACCTGACCCGCATGAATCCCAAAAGATTAACAAACAGGATATTAACTGTGGCAAGTAGAGGTAAGGCTTCCAAGAACAAGTGGATAACATCGGTGATGTCAGATCTGGAACAACTAGGGATCCCACAGCATAAAACACAAGACCGACCGCAGTTCTGACAAGCTATCCGACAGGGAGTTTTCCCAGTGTCCCTTACCAGTATAAGAAGACCACAGGGACCAAATGGACAGAGGAGAGAAACCTGGCTCATTGTCAGAAAATGAAAGAATTCTGGAAGAGAAAGAAGAAGATCCTCACGGAAAAATAGCTACGAGCCGTGGTCCTTAGAAGGCCTAAAGAAACAAAAAAAAAAAAAAAAAAAAAAAAAAGGGATCAACATTTTAACCATCAATAATTTTAATTTTTCAGAAATATGATTATTCATTTCATCTGGTTGTATTTTAATTTCTATCCATAAAGGTATTTACCATTTTGCAAACCTCTTTCTGCAAGTCAATACGGTACATTTAAATTATTACTATAGTAAACTTTATTAATGTAAACCTTTGAAGATATAGATAAAATTTGGTGCAGTTGGGTTCAATAGTTTCACAATTGCAAAATATGTTGCAGAATGGCGCGTCACATATCAGTCGATTTTTAAATTGCACTGGGATACAGATGTCACACCACATATTTATAGCATTTTTAATAACAATTTATTGAAAATAATTAAATTTTATCATAATTTTCTAGCTCTATATAACACCGAACCTTTGTAACCTCTCTCGAATGGAACTCGCCACCTGATAGTCGATTATCAAACTTCACTGCGCACCACATATTTATCGCTTTATATGACAATTTAATTAAAAATCTGTAAATTCTATTATTGCTTAACCTTCCTTGGACTATAAAGATGATGTGGTTAAAATTTGTTACACATTGAATCAGTAGTTTTCGCGGTTAGTGATCACAAACGTAGAAAATCTTGTCCCCTTATATAATAGTATAGATATAGATTTAAAAAAGAATAATTTTGAGCATATCAATAATGTTCCTCAAACTAATAAATAAGTCAAATATATTTTATAAAAATGTCCAAAGTGATAAAATGATAATGACCATAATAAAAATTCCTATGACTTCCTAGGAATATACTGGGAAATAAAATAAATATATAGTTTTTTAATATTATTTTATGAGTCATCTCATGAACTATGAATTATTAAACAAAAAGCTAAATTATTATATGGATGCTAAAATAAGTATGTATAATAAAAATAATGTTATAATGTACAATCTCGATGTCCCGCCCTTCCATAATCTGACATCTCCAATAATCCGCCCTCTTGCGAGAATCCCCCTCGACTTACGACTATCTAAGTTTTGTTTCAAAGGTACATTCAAGAATAGCGGCGGTAAACACAAATTTCCAAAGGAAATTTTAATGAAAAATGTTAAGTTTACAGCTGTTAAATCACTGGAAAAGAATTTTTTAAGAGTAGCAATTGATGGCTAGATAAATTTTAAATTTGGATAAGGAAAAAAACTGTATTTATTTACAAATAAAATAAGGAACTTCATATTCAATAGGCAATGTTGTTATTCTTGTTTCACAGTTTTTTATTTCATTTGTAAGCGAATAATGTTGTGCTTCCGTATTATAACGAGATTGTGAACATATCTTTTAATAGACTGTTAGAATGTCTTAATTTATTTTTTTTAGTTTGTTGTTCATTCCAAAGATTGACAATTTGTAATTTAGTAAATAAACATTATAGATTCGTTAGATTCGTAAAAACTAAGTAAAACAGTATTGTTCTAAGATTGTAGATTATTTTTTCTTCATACGGTAATATGTTTCCCACTGAACTCCTAATAAATATATTATAGACATGTATAATTTACCTATTATCAAAACTGATTCTTAAATAAAGTTAAAATACCAAATAAAGTTTACTAATTTAAAATGAAACTTATTACTTTTAAAAGTTAAAGTACTGAGATGACATGATCCAAGGCTTCTTTGATGTTACCCAAATCGATTGTACTTCGTTAGCATGGCGTGATTGATATTATAAACTCTTCTGCTAGTACCGTGCGGTTTTTAAATACTCTTTATACCTTCTGCGTTTAGTATCTAGTTCTCAGCCAAAGGAAGGGTCTGATCCATCTTTATATGTCTCGACCGGGTTAACGTCGAAATTAGCCCATTTATATCGTTCTAGGGGGTCTGTCTCGTCCTGTCTTCCATTTTTCAGATACATATATTCCAAAATGTGACATTGGCTTTTGCGGTTTCAGACACGAGCCAAAATTCAAAAGATAGGAAAGGTAGAAATTCTACTTGTAAACTTCATCCTTAGTGTGAGTAGTCACCCCTCCCCTCCTATTAGGAAATCCCTTCAGGCTCAACTGATCTTCAAACTTCTCTTATTCTCAGGATCATTTCTTCCTCAATATTTCCGCTTAAATGAGCCCTAGAAGATAATTCTTTTGACATTCTTCATTATTCTTATTTATTTGGTCTTCTCTAAATTATTTTAGATTATATCCTTATGATAACAGAACAAACGTATTATAAAAATGCGTATTTTTTAATTTTATGATATAATTTCTAGGGAATTTAGTATATACACGATCTAATAAAAATATTTTTAATGTTTAAGTTGTTTTCTCTACATTATGACAACATACACCTACGTTATACATTAAATATAAAAGTAACAAAATCTTTAAAATTGGTTCAAATAAGGAAAAAAAAAATTGATGTATGTGAGGTAATTTCTAGTGACTGATCATTATAAATTTTGGTTTCTATTTTAGAGAAATAATGTCTGCTTTGATAACTTCAATAAGTGGTACAATTAATAAGTAATTTTTCCTCTTTACTAACAAAAATTAAAATTGGTTTTAATTTAATAGGGATAAGCTTACATATCGAGACATGAGCCTAAGTTTCTCAAGAAAGAAGTAGTGAGAGTAGTACCTAAGCATACTAATAATAAGTACCTATTGCCCACTGTTAAATTTATAATAAATTACATTTAAATCTTAAAAAATTGAAATGGGGCTCCGCTAAACCTTCCGATTCTTTTCTTATCCAATCCTTAAAATTCTAAATCCTTCACAATGTCCTCTATGCTCCTTGTTATGTCTCAAGTAAACTTATCCATAAACACCTTAATGTTTCATATCTTGCGGATTTAGCCCAAACAAGATACCAATCATTTTATAGTAACTTCCATTCCCATTCGATTACATTAGTCTCCCAACTTGCCTCTCACTCGATTCCTGATACTACTCCGAGATGTATGAAAAGAATATGATCAAGAGACCTTATATTATTATATTACAAAAATAATAAGTAAAATTAAAAAAGGATCAACAAGCTTATTAGCGTGGTTTGTCTCGCACCAGTTGAACATCTTGGAACAACGTGGTTAACAACTTACCATACTACTGTTTTTTGAATGTTATTATGAAATCATTTGTAATTGCATATATATCTAGTATTATAGTTACCTGACTCGTAATGTTCAAATATAGTCTAGTAGTTTTAGGTTTTTATTTGGGCGATCAACTTCTAGGTTATTACGCCCTTTTTATTTAAATGTTGGAAATTTATTTTTCTTCGTCCTGTATCATAAGTTTCGTATTATATTTTATTGTAAAGTGAATGTTCTTTAAATAGATTTATTGTTCATAGAATTTCTTGAGTCCCCTAGTGCAAGTTTTGTGGATCGGGGTATTTTATTTTTTCTAAGTCTTGTTGTAATAATATGCAATCTCCTATTACTTGTTTAATGGTCATTGGAAATTGAAATCTTTCACAATGTGGTTGGGCCTCTTTTGTGATCAGATATGCGTTAGTCAGGTTAGAATGTCCGATCCTCAGCCTTGTTGTAACAACTTCTTCTCTTCTGTTACTTCTTATAGCGCTTGTCCACTGCTTCGTACTTTTTTTTATATTTCTTAGTTTGTTCGTCAGTGGAGTTTCGAACCACATGATTTCCCACTTTGTTTTTACTTTGTTCTTCAAAAACGCTTTAACATCATTGGGTTCATATATTTTTAGTGGTGCGGTATTCATCACTGAAGCTTCTTTGGCAGCTTTATCCGCTGCTTCATTTCCAGGAATTCCGGAGTGTCCAGGGGTCCAGAGAAAAGTTATGGTCTTTTTAATATTTCCAAATGACTATGGATCTTGTCAATTGTGTGGCTAGTTTTGCTAAAATTAGCTATACTCTGAAGTGCTGACATTTAATCAGTACAAATTAATATTTTTAAATGTGCACTGTTGAAGGATGAGTAAAGAGCTGTAGAAATCGCCTTCAATTCTGAAGTGTGTATTGTTGAATAATAGGGTAATTTATATTTGTAAGTAGGGTATATTCATAATTATTGCAAAACGAACGAATTCATTTTTTTTTTGGATCCATCAGTATATATTATGTCGTGGTCTGAATATAGTCTAGTGTCCAGCTATGTTCATGTCAGAATAACTTTTTTTTAAATAACATATTGCTCGTGTATTTCTAATGTTAATGTGATTCGTTATTATATTATTATAGTTACTAATTTTTTTTTTTAATGAAAGGGCATTGATCAGTTTAAAAATTAAAAAAATTGGCACAGAAGAGGCAATGGAGGTGAATATAATTTGAAGGCAATTATGTACATAAGTTCATAGAGCAATCTTATAATAGTGTTAACTCAAAATACAATCATTTGAATTATTTGACTTCTAATATTTATGAAATTTGTTCTTGTGACAAATGTCCTCTCAAGAAAATTCATGATGAGCTTATAAATTGTCCCAAACAGTTTAGTGAATATCGTAACATAAATTCTTATTATTGATAAAATAACATTTTCCGTGTAAGTCGAAATCACACAAAATATGTAAATATGAAAAAAAATATATTAATAATAAAAAAAATGAATGAAATCAAACGCTACAAAATATAGACAAGATTTACACTAATCTATGAATAAGTAAATTTAGTTTCTTGGAGGGATATGTAAAGTGACGAGATTTAAATATTAGAAGAGGAGTGGTGTTGCTGATAAGGATTTGTATAGAAATCTATAAGGATATAAAACAACTAACGAGAGATTTGTTGAATGGAACAGTTTTATGGAAATGGCGGATAAAGAGATTAGAAAGGCAGAACTGATGGCGTAGGAAAAGGTATGGTGTATTCTAAATTGACAGTAAAATAAATGAAGGAAACTTGAAAATACTTCCAACAGCAGGGAGGGAAAGGAACTTCATCTTGGCGCAGTATTGTGAAATACGGTAATCCTTGAGGACACTGTAAATAAATCACAAACATCTTATATAACGACAATATAGTATGACAGCATATTTATATATAAATATAATTTTATAAATATGTATTTATTATATCATGTAATAGCTAAAAATTGATTAATTTGTGTTTTAATATCGTGGTATTATTTTTAATACTTTTCATTTATCTTGCTAATTTTTCATTGATTACTCACAAACATTGATGGCCAGATCCTTCTAATCTAAAGCTTTTATTAAAGTGCTACTAGTGAGTAGTTCTTTACATGTTATTGATATGTCCTTGTAAGTATTTTCCTAACAATTTACTTGGCGTATGTAATGTACACAGTTGAAAATATCAATAGATAGTTTAAGAAAAAATTGTTATAGTTTTCCTCCAGTTTAAGTTGTGAAAATAATTAACTAAAACGATAAAATAAACAGAAATATTTCAGTAACATGATTGGTATATTTAAAATGTCATGTCATAAATTAAAAAGATTAAAAATCACAATACATCGGTGTATCGATATTCAATACTTTTTGATAAGGAATGTTAACATTTTTCTTACAGCAAACAGCATTTTATATCAGAATAGACAATGTTTATTTTGTGAAAAAAATATCATTTATTATATGTCTAATATCTTGAATATCTCATTTTTAATATTTGTCATTTCTATCGCTAATTTTATTCAGCGTGGTGATTACTAAAATGCGTTGATGGCCAGGTTTAACACCTAAAAACAATAAACACCAACCACGTGCCATAAAATTGTATTAGACAGGTGTACATTTGCAGCAGTATTCTTTGAAGATGTCCCCTATTCAAATTATAATATTCCTTGGACATCTGGCCCGGTAAAGGATATAAATATAAATTGTCGAAAGGATCCTTAATGAGACCGGTCTGAAAAGAAAATAAGGACACAGAGAGGTAGGGAAGGAAAAGAAAATTATAATAATTACCCCCTCCTTTTGTGTGGAAACGAGTCCTTTGTTAATGGCGGCTAAGTAGGGCGCTCCTGGCTGATGATGATCCGAAGGCACAAACGAAAGGTCAGACAAAGGTTTGATTCTCGCCTCTGAAAAGGCTTTTAATTAACAACCCGCAGTTCGCACAATACTTCAACTCTGTCCGTTTTTTTTTTTTTTCTTTTAGTCAGTGAAGCATTTTTTCCGACACTCTGTCGCTCTTACGTACAGTGTGGAAAGCATTCAGAACAAAAGGTTCACTGGCCTGGAACACTTGATTTTGGAGTAGGTAGGTGATTTGATTAGAACGTTCAAAATTAGGTAATCTTGGGTACTTGGACCCTGTATTTTTTTCCGTTTCTTTGTTTCATAAATCATAAGGCCAATTATTAAACATTTGTATCATCGATTATAAAATTTTCTTGTTCTTCATTGTAAGAAATTTCTTCGCCATTCGAAGTTTTCCTTAGTTGATTCCTCCATTTCTATCTTTCGTTAGTCCTCGTCCAGTTTCAGAGCCTTTCAACCTCATCTCTCCACCTCGTATGATGCCTACATCACTTTCTCTTACCCTCTGCTTAAAATTCAAATGTTATTTTGGAGAGTCTGTTACTATTTATCTTTTATATATGAACAATCTCAATCTCTTTTCCTTCATTTTCTCCAGGATATTCCTTGCTACTTTCATTCTTTCTCATTTCTGATTCGTTGAATCCATGAGATTCTATCTGTCCTCCAATAATCCACCTGCAGAGCCAGGTTTACTGGCTTTTACCTTACTGGCTATATTTCGGAGCTGTATATCAATACGCTTTCTAACAGGGCCTAGCTCTTGATTTTTTTTTAAATTGTTGTAGATGTTTACACTCAAGGGAACTGAATTTAGCAAACCAATAGTTTTCTGTCCGTCGGTCAGTCTTTTCTTTATCTCCTCTCTCGGTCTTCAATTGCTTTTAAGAATTGAGCCTATGTAGTAGAACTAGAGGACCCTACTTAACTTTTTTAAAACTGGATCACTCTCTTAAAATGTTAACCGTCGACATATATTTAGTTTTTTATAAAATCTGTAACTTTTCTTAAACGATCTTTTAATATTAAAATTGTAATAAACACTTTATTGAAGTTTACTGCACAGTATGCAATAAAATAAAAATACAACCAGTAAACGTGAAGATGATACTCGGAATGGGAAAAAAAAAAAAAAAAAAAAAGGAACTAAAAGACTTATCATTGAAATATCAGAGACACTTCAATTGCTTTTAAGAATTGAGCCTATGTAGTAGAACTAGAGGACCCTACTTAACTTTTTTAAAACTGGATCACTCCTGTTAACCGTCGAATATATTTAGTTTTTTATAAAATCTGTAACTTTTCTTAAACGATCTTTTAATATTAAAATTGTAATAAACACTTTATTAGTTTTTTACTCGGAAAAAAAAAAAAAAAAAAAAAAAAAAAAAGGAACTAAAAGACTTATCAAATAATTAATCATGGTTAATTTTACCTAACTCTGGTCACTAGTAAGGATAAATTTTGTATTATAAAGTAAACTATAGTATAAATATAATATAATATATATTTATTATTATTTATTATATTATATATATATATATATATATATATATATATATATATATATATATATATATATATATATATATATATGTATATGTATAATATATTGATCCGTAAGCTAGAGGAGTTAGATTTACTGGGATGAAGGAGCATCGTACCTGGATGAGATAGCGGGGTGGTTATCTCGGGCCCTAACAAATAGTCCCCATCTCAACTCCCTTTGTTCCAACCTTATCGCACCCTTCATTTGTAAACCTGAAGATATGACGGAGTCTTCTAGAGGGTCTTATCCTCCAGAGGTTGCAACGTAGTTTTCCTGCATATTTGTGATAAGGTAGCTAGGGTCTCGGGTTGAGGATTAAGATATCTGTTGTAAGGGATATATGCCCGGAAGTATGCGGTAAGTATTGGAGTGGGAGTGTGTGAGGATAAAACTTTTACAGGGGCTTGTACAGTTTTTATTATTTTGTTCTTTTATTAATATATTTTTTAGTGTCACGGAATATAACAGAAATTGCTAGAATATCCTATAAAAAGCCTCTCATGAAATCAAAGTTAGTACACTGAAAATAAAGATACTATTTTCAGATGTTTTTTAAAAGGACACTCTTTTTCCGTTTAATCCATTTTGCAGGACAGAATAGGTATTATTTTCATATCTACCAGGACACGTGGAGGTCCTATTATCATACATATAGGATTACAGATATTTTGTTTTGTTCTGAAAAAAATATCAGGAATAACGATTTTTGACGTCCGAAGGGCATTCAGCGATTGCTGTATTACCTATATGAAGGTATTAGCCCTACTTTCCGAAAATGTAACCTGCCGGCTATATGTTTAATCTCACGATCAATTTTAAAATACGGAAATATATTGAACAAAAGTCAATAGAGAATGCGTTTTCTTAAATTTCCAGTCATAAAGAACTCAAATATTTCAACGCATTTTTCCTATTATTCATTCCGATCATATTATCCCTGATCGCCATATTGGATTTCTTCAGTCTTACTTCACTATCCAGCAGTGCTATTGTGAAGTGGATTTTACCACAGACCGCTGACCGGGTTCTAAGCATCTAGGAATGCTTTATAAGCTTCCCTAATATCTTCTATGTACATATTTTTGTATCCCCCGTTCCTATCTTTCAAATTTAAAATTTGAAATTAGCTATCAAATAACCTTTACCCTACGTCAAAAACGTACCTCATATTTCCTTCTCTATCTTTTGATGAAGAACCGTTAAATAATGTTGAACATATATAATAATTATTCTATTAGCAAATTGTTATTATTATTTTTTTTTTGTTGTCCTACTTTTTTTTTTTCTCTCTCTTCTTTTCTCATGTATATATTTATCACAAAGTTCTATTTTCAATTGTATATTCATATATTACCTTTTATACTTATTATTGTCCATTTGAAATTAAGATAGCCAGACTATTGTACAACTTATTATACATGTCTGTTATTCTTAGGGGACAATATGTCCCAGAATAAAGATTTTTTTTCATTTCATTTCATTTCATTTCAATATCTAGAATTTTACCAAGACAAGAAACTCACATGGAACCCTTACTCCAAATTCAAAAACAAAACAAAAAACTGATCCTGCACGTTGATTTAGACTGTTCCACTAACACACTAACTTTACAAACGTTCTACTCACCTGATTCACTGCAAAAAACTCATCTTCATGAACATATTCAGATCTACCTATATGGACTTACGGCATACAGTTATGGGGTTCCACTAAACAATAACATTCTTCTCGCATCCAATAAACATTTCAAAATCCTTCGGATAATCCTTAATCTTCTTTACTTTGTCACAAATGAACTGATCCACAATGACCTTAATATCCCATGTATCGCTGATATGGATCAGATACCATCAGATACCACGGATCAGATACCTTGCCTTTCATAAAAAACTAAATACTCATCGAAATCTACTTGCTTCCCATTCCCTTCCTGTCGATCCTCCGAGGTGTCTGAAAAGAAAATGGCCTCAAGATCTTCTTCTATTGCAGAAACATCATCAAAGCGCAATTAATAGGTAGTACCTTTACACGTTTTTTCCATATCATTACTTTACATTATACCGCAAATTCACTACATGTATTTTTGTAATACAGTTCTTAATTTATATTAATTAAGGAATAAAAAAAAATTCTGCAAAATGGGAATCCCAATGAAAAATACACGTCTATTTCAGCTACTGTTTGCTGATGACCAGGTAATCATTGCACAAGATGAATTTGTTATTGCATTCATGTTCAGAAAATTAACCGAACAGTATGAGAGGTGGGGCCTAGAGATAAACTATGATAAGGCAAAATATATGTCAACAAGAAAGGATAAGGTAAGTGACCCAGTTCTTACAAAGTTAAGTAGGGTCAACCAATTTTGCTATCTAGGCACTATTCTCGAAATCAATGGGAGAGCGACGGAAGAAATAAAAAAAAGAATAACAGATGGAAGGAAAGCTATCGGAATGTTAAATTCAGCCCTCTGGAGTGCCAACATATGTGCCAATGTCAAAAAAATAATATTTAAGGCCCTGGTAAAAAGTATAATACTATACAGCTCAGAAACATGGCCTCTAGAATAATTGCAAGGTAAAAGATTTCTGGCTGTGGAGTTGGATTTTTGGAGATCAGCAAGAATCTCAAGGATTCAACGAAGGGAGGGAAGGAGACTTAGATGGTTCGGCCATATTAACAGAATGGAGAATAGAAGAATCCCTAAAACAGCTTATGAACGGGAAGCAGAGAGGATTAACGGAAGAAGAAGTGATGGATAGAGAGGAATGGAGGAACCGACTGAGGGAGGAGTTTGATTGAAGGAAACTTTGAATAGCGAAGAAAAATTCTTTCAAAGAAGAAGACAAAAAAAATATTTAGAAGGGAATACAAAAGCAACTAATATGCTGGCAGTATTGTGAGTAATGGAGAAATAATTCATTTCATAGTTTTATTCTAAAACGATAATTAGTTAAATAAATTTTCAATTTGTTAAAAAAAAAAAAAAATGTCTTTATGCAAATCAAAGTCGTGTTAAACTTATTGTTTTGTTACTTAAAATTTCCGAAAAATGTTGGCCATGGTAAATTTTATTAAAGGAAGTAATTACGCCTATCTTAAATGAGATCATTCACTAATAATCTTTCAAGGGAGTCTTGGGAAGACTTAAGTCTTTAAATTTATAGACTGCCCCCAAGCCCATTAATTTTCGTTTGCACATTTCTTCAAAGGTCACCTTTTTTTTTTTTTAGGAGCTTCAATTAAGTTTCCGCCAAAAGAAAACATTGAAAAAAAAAATATATGACTTTATAATAATTTATTCTTAATTAAAATACAATCCTAGTTGAAAAGAAGGATACAAATAAATTATTGCTATAAGAAAATAAGATTTACAAAGGTTTCCAGAAAAGACATATTCATGAACTATAGTTTTTCCCAAAAGGGGATATCAAATAAATTTTGTTTCTTTTTTTTTTTTTAACAAGTGGTCCAAAATCCTTATGTGCGTACCAATTTAAAAATCTATTAGATGATGTAAAAATATCCTAACTACATTATTATAAACATAAAAAATCGATTTCTTACATTTCAACACTTTAAAAAAGGAAGACTTAAGTCACTCTTGACAAGTGTCATTCAGGAATAAAGCCCTTCAAGTTGTCCTCAATTCAGAAATCGTGTACTCGATAAAGTGGATTGAGGAAGAGAAGGGTAAAAATAGGAGAAGAAATGAAGAATGCTTAAGATGATTTCATTCCCAGGCCTTCATGAATATTAATAGAGACTTGCGGGTGGAGGGGAGGGGGGAAGGAAGTATCTAACCTCATTAGAAAGTTTTATCGCCCTTGTCCCTCCAATCAAAGCTCATCTCTCGCAATAAAAAAAGAAGAGGGTTTCAACAAAAAATGGCTTTCTTTATTTCGCTGGGTATCGTTCCCAACATCTGCTAATAGACTAATCTAATTTGAAAACCCAAACCCGATTAAGTCGTTCCGATTCGAGGAAACTTCTGAAATAAATATTCAATAACGATTCGGCACGAAGTCTTGTAATATATTAAATAATAAAAAATTATTCCGATATTTTTTTTTTCAATTATTATTATAACAACCAGTATACAAAATGTGTAATAAGAAATACAAAGTACATAACCTCGTTAATCTATATTGGCTCTTTTTTTTTAAGAATAATTAATAATCCAAATTAAAAATATATGTTTTTTTAATATGTAATGTTTTATTATTATTGTATATTAAACTAGTTAAAATTTGCTACAAAAGCACCGGACTATTTCCTACCAGTTCTATTAGCGCTAGTAAGAATTGTAGAAAAAAAAACAAAAAAAACAAAACAAAGAAAACAGATGTTCTCAGTGCGTTCTAGTGCCGTAACCACTTTACCTGAACTAAATTTAACTGTTTCAATTAGGCCCCATCCTCTACACGATGTATACAGCTGACATCCCAACTCATCCTACCACTGTCCTCACCACTTATGCTGATGACACATGTGTATTATCAGTAAATAATGGTCCCTTCATTGCCTCCCAAACACTCCAATCCCATATCCTAAACATTCAAGAATGGTGTCAAAAATGGAGAATCAAAATAAACCCAAACAAATCTCACCAAATAACCTTTACCCTTCGTCGTAAACCTACGACTTCCTGTCCAACAGTATCCTTCAATGATATTCCACTAATCCCTGTCGAACAGATCCGCTACCTAGGATTCCACTTGGACAAACTTCTTACTTGGAATCCACATACAAGACTAAAACGACAAGAAACTGCTCGTCGTTACAGACTACTTCAACATTTACTAGACAAACGATCAAACCTCCCAATTCATTACAAAAGACTTATTTACATAACTGTTATTAGACCTATTTGGACGTACGGAGTTGAGCTTTGGGGCTCTACTAAACCATCCAATTCATCTCGTATCCAATCCTTACAATCCAAAATCCTTCGAAAAATCCTAAATGCCCCCTACTTTGTCACTAATAAGCTTATCCATAAAGACCTTAATGTTCCATATGTTGCTGAGTTAGCTCAAACCAGATACCTATCCTTCCATAGTAAGCTCCATAACCACTCCAATCCACTATTATCCCAACTTGCTTCCTCCTCCATCCCTGATAATCCTCCGAGGCATCTGAAAAGAAGATGGCCTAGAGGCCTTTTAGTGTAGATTTTATTGAAGTGCTACTAGAGAGTAGTTTTTCACAAGTTATTTACATGTCATTGTATTCACTGTCAACACATTTACTTGTTGTATGTTATTTCTGTACAGTTGCCTAGAGGCCTTTTAGTGTAGATTTTATTGAAGTGCTACTAGAGAGTAGTTTTTCACAAGTTATTTACATGTCATTGTATTCACTGTCAACACATTTACTTGTTGTATGTTATTCTGTACAGTTGTAAATATCAATAAATGAAAAAAAAAAAAAAAAAAAAAAAAAACCTGTTTCAATTTGTTGCAAATCTTGTCTTCTTTAATTTATCAGAACCACCACTAACTTTTGAGCACTTAAGATATAATCGCAAATTGTAAAAAAAAAGAGCCCTTAAATCCCAATAAGTGGGGGAATAGGCTCGATTCGGGGTTCCCCAGACTGAGTGTGTCTGTATTGTACGTATAGTAAGAAAGTATCTTTTTTTTTTTTTTTTTAATTTTAATTTTTGTTACTTGATTTTTATTATTTCATTCTATTTTTGATAATAGAATTTATTAGTTTTACCTTTATAATTATTATTTGTTTTATTTTCATCTTCTATTTACATTAATTTTGTGTGTATGTGTACTTGTATATATTGTATGAATGTACGTATGTTTCAATATAAAAAAAAAAAAAAAAAAAAAAAAAAAAAAAAAAAAAAAAAGCGCTTTTGGAAAATGTTTAACTTTTTTTTTAATAGAATAATTAACAGATACATAATATGTAATACATAATTATAGATATTTAAATATGGTCAAGTTTAACAGCTCATTTTCTTTTTTTTTTTTTTTTTTTTTTTTTTTTTTTTTTTTTTTTTTTTTTTTTTTTTTTTTTTTTTTTTTATAAATTCTGGAGTTAATTAATCCTTTTATCTGTTCAAGCTAATCAACTAATGGCAAATCCAAAATGTTTTTTTAACTACTTCTTGATATTTACAACTGTATTCATTGTATACAACAAGTAAATTTGATTAAATTGATTATAATGTCATGTAAAGAACTACTCACTTGTAGAACTTCAATAAAAGTTCTACATTAAAAGGTCTCTTGGCCATCTTTTCTGAAGCATTATCGTTAATCGAGTGTGAGGCAAGTTGTTTTTTTAGTGGATTCGATCGAGTATAAAGTTTACTATGAAAGGATAGGTATCTAGTTTGGGCCAAATCAGCAACAAGTGGAACTTTTAGAACTTTATGGATTAGTTTGTCTATGTCATAATAAGAGGCATTCAGGGTTTTATGAAAATTTTGGATTACAAGGATTGGATAAGAGAAGAATTGAAAGGTTTAGTAGAGCCCTAAAGCTCAATTCTGTATGGGCAGATGGGTCTCATTACTGTCATGTAAATAAGTCTTTTGTAATTTCATGAGAGCTTTGAGGGCTTGTCTAGTAAACGTTGGAGTATTCGAAAGCGATGGGTAGTTTCTTGCCTTTTTTATTCGATCCATAGCAATAATTTGGTTGTTTTCTTATATCAAAGACCTGTTAGAATTATGTAATATATTATCTATTGTCAAATAGTACTTTGTTAAATAAACGAATCGCACTGAAGTTTTTAATCATTCTTGTTACTATGTGGTATATGAGCATTCTGTAATGAGAAAAAAATTTAAATATTCGATAAAATGATTTTTCTATGTAATATATATTGCTACATTCCGTTATTTTTTGTTCACCAAGCTAATGTAATTACGCTTTGAATATGAAATACGAAAAAACGAGAAATCTGTTTTGCGTGCAACCGTTTTTTTAATTTATTTTTTTCCTATTTTGTAATTTGATTTTTTTTATCATCCAAACTTGTTTTCCAGTTTAGATGTCTGTTATTTTCAGTTGTTTTTTTTTATTTTATAAAACCAATATTGTGGAAAGCAACATTTGTTTTCACCACGTGTAATAAAATATACCGTCTGATAACAATGAGCTTTATATTGCTATTTTTTACATATTGACAAGAGAATCAATACACTTTGTGGTCTGGATAAAAAGTTTTAAAAAGCTTATGCCCACTGGATTTATGAAAACTTATTTGATTTTATTTATTTTTTTAAATACTAAATATAAATTTCACATAAATATATAAACATATTTATAAAAAATATCGATGAAATATAATATGAAATAATAATTTAAAAAATAAATATAATTTATATTATTATATAAAAGGACAAGTCATTTTTCTTTTGTGATCATTAACCAAGAAAACTACCAGGCCAATCTGTATCAAATTTTAACTATATCATCTTTAAAGAAGTAGATTGTTGGGGTATGGTATAGTTTATATCACTCAATAGTCCAACTATCACTCATTTTAATATAATTTAATTTTAATCTTATTTCAATAGTCCTTATGTATTGTCTTCTTTACCTTTAGATATTATCTTTACTCTTATATATTTATTCTTTTCATAACTTTGTTTTTTATACTCTCTACAATTTAGTCATACCTTTTTGTTTGTTTTCTACTTCCAGCCCTGATGATGGCTTGCAATGCAAGTTGAAACGTTGGCATTACAAATTAAAAAATTTATTTTTTAATTGCTGTGTATCTTTATGACTGCATACCCCAACAATCTACTTATCTAATACTTGACAGTCAACTATACCTCATCAATATATCACCTTTATAGTTCCTGAAGGTTAAACAATAATAAAATCTACTTTAAGCTTTTCAATTATTTTTTTCATTTAAAAAGCGATTATATGTAGATAACGGTGAAGTTTGAAAATTGACCGATAAGTGGCTAGGTTCATTCTTGAAAGGAGACAAAGATATGGTGTTTTATAGACCTTTAAATCTATATCTATACTATTGTATAGAAAAACAAGCCATTTTTCGTTTTTGATCACTAACTACGAAAACTACTAAACCAATCTATACCAAATTTTAACCACATTATCTTGATAGTTCCAGGAAGGTTTAGCGATGATAAACTTTTTTATTGAAAAAGCATTGATATGTGAATAAATTTTGAATTTTGAAAATTAACCGATAGGTGACAAGCGCCATTCCATAATTGAATTTACTATTGTAAAATTACAGAATCAATCTGTATCAAATTTTAAATACACAATTTTGATAGTACTAGGAAGATTCAGCAATAATAATAATTTAAATGTACAATATTGAGTAGCAGAAACGAGGTTTTCCCCACTGTCATATACTTTTATGAAGTTTGAAACTAAAATCCAATCAAATAAAATCAATAAAAAGATTTTTGCCGCATAAAAATGATTACCAAATAAAAATTGCGATCCTTTGATATTGTGTGTAAAAATATGATTCATGGGCCTTTAGTTGTAAGCGCTGCTAATGCAGTCCATTATCCCTAAGATTTCTTGTTTGTCCATCTGGATTACCAACTCTTACATTAAAATTAATGATTGGATGTCAAATTTCGCCTATATATAATTTTCAACTTCCTAATCTGTTCACTTTAAACTAGGTTAGAAATTAATGATATGCGTGAAAATATCATTGAGGAAATAATACTTCACTGCAGACTTTAATACAAGATTTTTATCGAATAAAATAAAACTAAATTGTTAGTCTAAATTATCGGAGTTGTTTAATTATGTTTACTTAGCGTTTGATTCCCTGGACCACTCTATCCTTTTTTCCAAATTAGAATCTTTAAATTTCTCCTGCAGTTCCATCCGCTGGTTTCAGTCTTTCCTTTCTCACCGTTCCCAAGCAGTTAAAATACCTAACCAATCCTTATCTACTTTTCTTACTATTACTTCTGGTATTGCTCAAGGGTCCAGCATTTCTCCTCTCCTTTTCAATACCTACATCAACGATCTACCTAATTCAATTAAGCACTGTTTCTATCACCTCTACGCAGATGATTCAGGAAGACCTGAATAGAATTAGTGCATGGGCGACCTTAAATAAATTACAATTAAATGAACAGAAAACTCAGGGCATCATGATAGGATCTAGCTCCCTCCTTAGTGCATACACCCATTATCCTCCCTTAATCCTAAATGATCACCCTATCCCTTTCTACTCGTCTGTTAAAAATCTTGGAATTATTTTTGATCAGACCCTTCTTGGAAATCTCAGATTGCCCAAATCTCCCGCCGTTCTTTAGGTCTACTTAAATTATTCCACCGATCCCGTCACCTTCTTCCCCAGTCAACTCGTAAGCTTCTAGTATCCTCCCTAATATTCCCTTACCTTGATTATGGTTGTCTAGTTTATGGTGGTCTCTCGACGGTTCTCGAAGACAGATTGAAACTAATTATGAACTGCTTTGCCAGATTTGTCTTCGATAAACCGAGGCGCTCCTACGTTTCCTTCCTCTATTCCGAATTCAACTGGCTTTATCCCACATTCCGTAGAAAATATTTCCATGGATCATTCCTTTACCAAATCATCAGCACCCTTCATCCTTCCTATATTTACAATACACTTCAATTCAGATCTGCAATCAAGTCACTGAACACAAGATCCCGTCTTTCTGATCTATATACCCCATCCCATAGAACTAATACATTCCAGCGCTCTTTCCTATTCCGCTCAACCATCCTATGGAATTCCATTCCTTCTCATATTAGACAAGCGAAATCTCTAAAAACATTTAAATTCCTCTATTTCCAGTACCTCCTCCTAATCCAAGGTGATGCTTACTAACAATATATTTTCTCAACTAAACGATATCTATCTTTCTGAAACACACTCAGCGTTACCAATTAAAATAAATTTTTCTCATTCCGAATACAACATTTGGGTTCTTATATTGTATATAATTAGCATTGTATCAAAATAACTATTTATTATTTCATTTGTAGAATATTTTCTTATTTTCTTGTCCATATATTACATTAGTATCCATCTATACATTATCATTGTTATATTAATATTTCTTCTTTATTTTATTATTTTTTATTTTTATTTTTTTCATCTTATTTATTCATCATGTCTCTGACCAGATGTAACTAATATCACTTCTTTCTGTACAATTTGTTACCCCGATAGGGACTTGGTCCCAGAATAAAATTATTTTTCTATTCTATTCTATTCTATGAGGGTGGGCATAGCCACGACGTGGAATGCTTGTATGATTTAAGGAAATTAATGATAATCCAATTGAAGCATAAATAATGAAACATATTTGGCACATAATGTTATTGATGTTCTTCTTTGACAGATACTTGCTAACCTTCAGCATTTGAATGGGTCCGCCGAAAAACGTTCTAAGCGACAAAATTTCCGAAGTGGCGATTTTAAAGGTTTTTAAATGTATAATAAATAGTACATCATAGTATGATATAGTTATCCATTATGTCATTATACATGTAAATATGACAAATTACAAAGTGAAAAAAAAAATCTAACTTACAAAACTAACAAGAACTTAAGATTATGATTTTCTTTCACTGATTACTCCAAATTTGTTTTGTCGCTTAGAACGTTTTTCGGCGGATCCATTCATTTATTTCGAAACAGTTGTTTTTACACATGTATTAGTCTTTAATACACGTTTTCGATAATACTATTACACCAGATCTACAATAGCGTTATTGGACATTATGAAATCGGAAAAGATGTTAAGATATCTGTATATGTATATATTTCTGGACTGTTACTATTAGATGTTTAGTAAGGTTCTTGAAGTTCAGTCAATAAATAAAAACAACTATTTTGGTGACGTTTATTATTCTCATAATCATGCTCTAAAGTGAAAAAAACAGTTTACAATAAAATCATGTAACTTATGCAAGTTATATTAAAACATAAAGTTACCTGTAATATAAATATATAAAACATGTTATGTTAGAATAATTAAATATATATAAGTACAAAATATAGAGGAGTAGAAAACTACTTACAATGTTACTGGTGGATATGCTATTCGTATCTACTACTAAATTATGACAATTCTATTACACAACTGACTTGGGGAATTTTGAAAAAAGGTATGGATTGAAAGAGTCGGTATTTCCAAAACTGGTGGTATTCCCGGATGCCGGTACAAAAAGGATTTCCGTATTTCTGTGTAATATATAAATGGATAAATGATTTATATGATGAATATTATTGGTAGGAATGTGTATTAAATTGGAATAACATGGGTTGAGATTTAGGACTTATGATATTTTGTTTATTGTGCGATTTTTAAATTTGTATATGGGTATAAATTTTTTAATATTTCGTTTAAAATTATTTTGTTTATGGTGGATAATTTTGGGGGAATCGAATTTCAAAGAATGTTTTGTTTGCAGGTAATGTGTGGTGAGAGCTGTTTGGTCTAGTTCATTCGAGTTTTTAGTTATAGACGTGCAACTGTATTTATATTTATAAACATTTCGTTTGAGATATTGTTCCAACTTTATATAAGAGAAATAAGACTACAACAATATTCGCACGGTATTTCTTAAACAATATTAGACTGTAATTCCAATTTATCTCATTCTTTGGTTTTTTATGAATAATTTTTCCATGCTGGAAGTATTTTTGAATGTGATAGTGTAGTCAGTTTTGCTGAGTCTTTCTGATATTGTCAAGTCTTTTTACGGTACATCGGAACAAGATCTCAAACATGTTTATCAACATAAATACAATTGCAGATCTGTAACTAATAACCCGAATAACCCGGACCCAACAGCTCACCACAAATTACAGGTAAACAAAACATTCTTTTAAAATAGAAATACGCTTATATTGGCAAAAACTCCTCTTTATTATACTTCAATCAAATTACATGTTTCGGGACTTTAGTCCCATCATCAGACTGAAAATTAATTATTTAAAATAATGAAAATTTTAAAATCGATGTAGCATTATACAACACAAATAAAATAAAAAATATAATAACTAAAAACGAAATAGAACATTTGAATAAAAAAGACATCATATACAGAATAGACTGTTTAGATTGCAATAAACACTATATTGGTGAAACCAAGCAAAATCTATATAAAAGAATAAATCAACATAAATATGACACGAAAAAAATAAGTAAATCTAACAATAATAAAACAGCCTTAGCAGAACATGCACAGAAACTAAACCACAGATTTAATTTTGAAAAAGTAAAAATACTTCAACATGAAAGCCAAACACATAGTAGAAAAATAAAAGAGGCAATCTACATCAATAAAATAATTAATAATACTGTTAACTACAAAACAGACACAGATAAGATAGGCAGTGTATGCAGGAATAATTAATAAATTAACAGTATAGATTGACCAACTATGGACTATAAACAATTGTTTAGGATTGACCCTTGTACCCATGAGGTAGAAGTATTGTTATTTTAATATAAGAAAGGACAGACACGGTGAATAACACCATGAAGGAATACTATTAAAGGTAAAATTTATAAAGATATGTTAATGGCAAATTAATCTTTGAGTGTATTGATTGAGATTTTAATAGAATAGTGTGTAATCATATGATATACTGTTTTCAGTCTGATGATGGGACTAAAGTCCCGAAACATGTAATTTGATTGAAGTATAATAAAGAGGAGTTTTTGCCAATATAAGCGTATTTCTATTATTGTTGGCTCCTTAATTGAAGAATTGAACATTCTTTTAAATTTGAATCGCCCATAATTATTCAACATGAACAAAATAATTTTAAACGAAATATCAAAGAAATTATAGCCATAGAAAAAATTAAAAATTGCGCAATATATAAATTATAGTAAAAAATTACCAGGTTTTGCATTTCAATAAACATATTTTTAAGCGTAGGAATATAAATTAATTAAAATAGCCGTATAGTTGATGGTTTTTGCCGGCACATCTCTAATAAAGATTAAAATTATACAAAAATTAAATTAAGTAATGACACATTACTTAAATTAATTATGTTGATAAACTTTGTACTAAAATTCAAGTTGAAAGTGGAAATATCTAATATTTTATATTTCTTCAAGCTTTTTTTATATTAAAACAAACATCAAAATTTTAGATATGTATATTTCAACTGATTCCTTAATAACATCAACAAAACTTTCCCAGAAAAAAGAACCATACCCGGTAATGTGTAATATATTGCTAACCGGGCTGAGGAGAGGAGAGTTTTCCGTTACAAGGTGGGACCAGTATATCCGGTTACGTCGAGGGCAATAGCTTCCGGTCTCCACAGCCTTCTACAACCCCCCTCCCCCCCCGCTACACCCCAACCTCCTCTTTGTCACTGCCAATTGAATAATGCCGCCGGGCGGGAAGGTCTTGGCGGGCTTCATTATGTCCGGTCCCATGAGCCCGTCTACCCGCGCTTTTTAATTTCATCCCATGGACCTCCGGATTTATAGTCGGCTCCCGCTGCCTCCTTGATTAAAACACTAATGGGTAGCCATTTTTATAAATCTAAGAGACTTTTCTCACTTTAATTCTAATTTTCACTCACCGCCACGGCTGGAGATAATCCATTTAAGTTTTTTTTTATTAACTCTAAGTTACTGTGTTAAGTAATGCTTGATAAGAACCTTTATGACTGTCTTATCTAAAGTTGAACTATAGATAGCACAAAAAACATCATATTATTATCCAAATTAAAAATCCTAAAAACTGCTGTAAAATGCTACTAATTTCTGGTACTTTTCTTAGCAAAAGATAAAAGTTTTGATGGCTAAATACAATTTGATGCTGAAAATTCGTGCTATCAAGATGCATTAATAAGCTTTAAAAAATCATTGTTTGCTTTTATTTAGAACTATCCACCCCCGTCGCGGCTTCACCCGCTCTTATAGGTAAAGAACTTCATAATGACAACCGAATAGATAATTTCACTAAAATTTGAAGTTTTATTATTTGTTTATAAAAGTCTTGTACTATAAAAAAGCGAAAGGGGAAAAATCAATTCTTAATATTTCCGAAAAATTAAATTTCGCAGTCTATGTTGAAAAGTGCTGATGTGTCAAAATTGTTGTATACTTTTAGTACTCGTGATGAATTTTTAACATACGAAACTAGTTTTCAAATAAAAAGAATTCAATTCATAGAAGTTGCAATTAATTCATCGATACTAATTGTTTTGATTCTTCTATACCATCATGCGTACCTCAAGTGACAAAAATAATGGACTCTTATAATAAAATTATCTGAAAACTGCGAGTGTGTGCATAACCTAAACACTTTGTATACAAAATTTGCGGTAAAGGCCGATCAAGATTCAGTTGTTGCTAGGGATCCAGTGTTGTTGTTTTTTTTATTTATATCATTGAACCCTTTGCACTCATTAGCCGGTTATAGTCCGGCAAAATAAAACTGCATTTCCACTCAGATTATATGTTTCACATGTCTGGCACACGACTCAATAGTCAGGTACAGACCGGCATTATTTTTCCCAAAAACCTCTCTTGAAGATAATATTTTTTTTTTTTTTTCACGCGAACAGGCTAGCTATGGACCACGCAAATATCATTTGTCCCTGACTCCTTTCCTCCTTCTCCATACTTCCTTCATTCTCTCCGAGTGAAGTGCCCTCCTCTCTTCAGTCCATTTTCCTCCGGTATGCTTTTTCTTATCACTAAGGACCTTCAAACTATCAATTTGCCTTCTGAATTTTTCTCTGTCCATGCAATCTCTATTGCTAATTTTAAGTTCCTGGAGTTCTTCTTTTATTTGTTTAGCATAACCTCCCAGGCTTTTCATTTTGATTATTTTCTCAAATATTTGCTTATTGAGCCTTGAGTGATCCATTCTTATCATATGGCCATAGAATTTCAGCCTTCTTTTCCGTATTGCGGTTTCCAGGTTTTCCACTTTCCCATATATTTCCTGATTTGATCTTAGGCGGTATCCTTGTTCAGTAATTTTGGGTCCGTGGATTCTCCTCAATATTTTCCTTTCCATTTTCAGGAGTTTTTCCAGATTGGGGATACTGGCTGTTTCTATTCCATACAGAATAACCGGTTTCACTACGGAGTTGTAATGCTTGATTTTGGCGTTGATGGACAGATTTTTCTTATTGTAAAAGTTTTTTGTGGCAAAATTCAATCTATCTAGTTTTTTCTTCTTTTGATTTGATTGCTGGTTTATCTCCTCCATTATAACTCACAATCTCTCCCAAATACTTAAACTGGTTCACCACCCTTATTCTCCCATACTTTGTTTCTATCATCTTTGGGTGTATCTTGTTGCTAGTCATAATTTTAGTCTTTGCAAAAGATATCTTCAAACCGCCTTTTTCAGCCGTTTCCTTAAGCTCATTGATTTGACTAATCGCCTCTTGTTCGCTTTCTGCCAGAAGAGCCAAGTCATCCGCATAGGCCAAACATTTGATCTTGATGCCCTTATTTCGAGTCCCTATAACAGCACTTGAGGCATTTTTCTCCCAAAATGTTTTTATAATTTTGTCTAGGACCACATTAAAGAGTGCTGGAGACAAACCATCCCCCTGCCTAAGCCCGTCCTGATCTGAAACGATTTGCTGATTTCCCCCCGGAATCTAACTTTAGAATATGTGTTGGTCAGTGTCAACTTAATGAGATTAAGAGTTTTCTGATCCACCCCATAGTTTTATTGTCGTTGTTTACGGGAGCATGGGCATTAATTAAGGTGTATTTTTTGTTCGTAGATCTGATAGTGAGTTGGGATATTTTAGAGTTTACACTTTTAAAGTCAGTTACCACATTCAGAAATTTCTTGTTGATCACAAAAGCGGTCCCAAGATGTGGGACATTCTTCATCATTCTTGCACCAGGTCTTCCCTTTAAAACTCTAAATCCATCCGATTCCAAAATGTCTTCATCCACAAACCTTGTTTCATGCAGGGCTAAAACAGAAATGTCAAGTCTATGAAGTTCCGAAATCAGTTGCTTCAGTTTGCCAATCTGAATTAATGAGTTGATATTATAAGTTCCAAAATAGTACTTTCTCCCCTTCCTAAATTTCCTCCTGTGCTCCGATTCCCTATCCAGCTTCAAACTGTCAGGCACCCTGGAATCCGAAAGCCCGACTTTGTCTTCAGGGTAATTTTCGTTAGAAGCCATACTCATGATATTTATTTTAAAGTGGTTGAGCATAAGCCCAACGTTTTACAACTAGGGTTATAAGCCCTAGAGGGTTCCGTTTTAGTTCACTTAATCCTACCCTTCTTCAGATTAAGCTATCCAGCCGCACCAGCGTGGAGGCACGCATCTTCCAGAAATAGGATGGAAACGAAGGGTGCTCTCGAAGATGCCGGAACAATAGCGGCCGAAGATAATATTGTTTTATTAGTTGTTTTTTTTTTTAAATTGTCTGTGTTTAAATTATATTATTTTACTTGATGTAATAAAAAAATGTTAAAACATTTTATATAAATATTATTCATGCCTTTAAAAAAAAATATTGATATTATTCATGCCTTTAAAAAAAAATATTGAGTATCATTCTCCCAGCCACCTGAGTGAAAGTCACTAAAAGCATTGCCGGCTCAGACCAGGCGTATGAACTATGTGCTAGGCGTGCATTGGGTTCTTGGCTTCGGAGTGCAAAGGGTTAAGCCTTAGGTAAAAGTGTGTTCACACTTACATTTAAGCTTTGAATATATATATATATATATATATGCTGTGTGTGTGGTATATATATATATATATATATATATATATATATATTATATATAAACCTGCACCACTAACAACCCTTGAAGGGTCTTGGGTTCAGTACTTTGGTAAGACTGTACTGTTACTAGGCCAACGGTTGTGAAAGGAGGTGATTTGGCCAGAATTCACGCTCAACCGCCAGGTTTTTCCCCCCAATTAAGGGTACCCCTTTTCAGGAGACTGTGTGTGCCCTAGGAGGGTCTCCCGATCTCGAATTCGATCCACGACTGAAATCATAGAATATAAATTTTCTGCTTTCAGACGGACTCGAACTCGGGCCCTGGAGTATGGTATTCAAGCTTAAATACATATATATTCATTTTTGTTTTGTTGAAAAAAAGTGAATTGAACTGGTTTCGAACCTGAGCGACTCATCGGTCCGGAGGAATTTTCTCAAAATCGTTCATTTCTGACTTCCAATCCGCCGTTCATTCCATTCCTCTATCGAATCCTTATGAAATAACTTCTTAAATTTATTGAGCTCTTGTAGATTCTCCTTCGGAGCTCCTCTGGTAGCGTTTCAATTCCTTGCCTCATAACCTGGAGTTTTATTCTCTCTTCCTATATGATAATGCAAATTAAAAATATTTATCAGAAACATTTTTTTATTTTATTTTATTTATTTATTTATTTTTATGTAAAAATCGCTTAGCCAGCACCTACAGGTTTTACTATATTTCTAATACATCCCTGACTGTATTACCTCAAGTTAACCGTTGTTCTCTCAGAAACATATATATCTTTTCTTTGTTTTCCTTTTATTGCCTCTAACGCATTACTTTGGCGAAAGTAAGGTGGAAGTAGGCCAGGGTCTCGGGTGGTCATTAGCCCAAAAGAAAGAAACCGTTTGTATCTCCGGCGTACGGGCTACTTACATTATAACATTAGTCTTAACTAATCTTTTTTTTTCTCGAATCTTTTTTTTTTTCTAAGGAAAACAATAACTTAAAAAAAACTAGTTCTTTCTTTCAATCTAAATGGAACCTCCTACGATGTTACCTTCAATCTCATATATTTTATGTTTTAAAGTATATTTCATATAATTTTTGAACTATAACAATGAATCCCAACCTAACCCAACTCAACCCCAAAATGACTGACAGCATTATCTTCTCCTTCCAGAAAAATAAGCTTCCCCTTCCTAAATCCTGTGATGTAGCAGAAATCGCAAAGAGGCCAGCTGGCAGTATAGTGTACCTGTGTGTCACTCTAGACAGGTACCTTACACTTTCAGGCCAGTGCAACCGAAAGCTTAAGTCGGTGAGAACAAATTTATACGTCATAAGTTCGCTAAACCTCTCGTCTGAAATTAATGATTTATAAGTTTTGTTGAGGCCGGCCTTCCTTTATGGAGCTGCAATCACATTCAACATCAAAAATATTCCAAAAGTTACAGAACGGGGTATTGAGATGAATCGTTCGACATACAACAAATGACTAAAACTGACATATTACACAGAACACTAGACTTTGCAAAGGTGACAGAATACATTACAAGGAGGCATATCTAATTATTTGATAGCCTCAAACACACGGCAAACCCACTATTTAACACATTAATTCCGAGTAAAAAACCAAAGAGGTGGCAAAATTACGTCAAAAAACTTAGACTTGACTAAAATGACTTAACAGACCTTCTTCACCAAACACCTAGTGAGCCCCATAGACTAAATCAAGATTTATTGTATTGTTGTATCAAGATTTTGTTATTCTCACTGAACTCCCTTAAAATACACCGAGTGCAGAAAAAGGGCTAGATCAATATTTTTGAATTGTATCAATATCAATAAAAATAAAAGGAGAATTAGAAAAAAAAACTATGCATCCTATACTCGAATTTCGAAAAAAAATCAACATGGTTCTTACTAAAAATATATCATTTTAATTTGTTGTTTTCAAGATTCCTCTGCCTTGTACGTAATATTACGTAGAGATGTCGCTATGTATTATATAGAGGTATCGCTGCACGATATATCGAAATATTTTTCTCCCGATAATCCGATATATTTTCTTACTGTTTATCGATACAATATATCATTCTCCCAATATTATAAACACACATCATATAAATTTTTTTTATTTTTAAATAATATAAACCTCCCAAAATTAGTTTAAATAAAGAAAAGTTTTCAATATTTAATGTTTTAATGCTACTTTTCAATTTTTATATAAGTTGACTAGGAAATATGTTGCTGGTGTTCCATTTCAGGGCCAATAGAGCGATTATTTTCAAGCGCCGGGTGAACCATCACCCACAAGGAATAAAATAAGTGGAAAATGTTTAGGATAGTTACTATAAATAGATAGTGAGATAGAAAATTAGTTAGATAGTTGAAACGTGAAAGTTGAACTGTTGACCTCATAATATTGATATCTAAGCATATGAACCTACAGAGCTCAGAGTGACAAGCCTTGAGTCGACCCCGTCCGTCCGCAAATTGCAATTTTTTTTTTTTTAACATTATTTGTTGTTTTTTGTCTTCGGTTTTCAGTAAGTTAATTTTCATATTGTTTTGGGGTAGTACAGACATTTAGTTTTAAAAAGGTTTGTCGCTAATATGTTATAAAATTTTATGTAACATGTTTTCTGCTCATTTATCACTTGTCCGTGAACTGTACTTCTCCATTATAATATTTTATATCATATAGGTAATCTGTTCATTGTTTAGAGTATTTTTCTCCCTCTCTTTAATCATTTTTTTTGTTTTTACTTCTAATTTTTTATTCTGAATTTTTTTTCCTTTTCATATATTTTCTTTATTTTTTTTTCTTTTCCCTCTTATGGTAACCCTGTAATACGGGTGTGTTTTTAAATATTTCTACATGCTATTTTTAGTAAGAACGATGTAATGTTAATTTTTCCGAAATTCGAGTATAGGATTCATATTTTTTTTTACTAATTCTCCTTTCATTATTGATATATGATACAATTCTAAAATATTAATCTACCCCTTTTTCTGCACTTGTGTATTTAGGGAGTTCAGTGAGAATCGCAAAATCTTGATACAACAATACAATAAATCTTGGTCTAGTCGATGTGGCTCACTAGGTGTTTGGGGAAAAGTGTCTGTTAAGTCATCTTAGTCAAGTCGAAGTTTTTTGGCGTAGTTTTGCCACCTCTTTGGTTTTTTAGTCGGTGTTAATTATTATCACGTTGACTTATCAAGTTTTGGATTAAAAAACCATTATTGAACAACTTTTTTTTGTGCATATTAAAGTATTGATTATTCTATATTATCTAGTTTTGTATATGTACTTGTAATGTTATTATTAATTAATGTCTTTACTAATATATACGAATGTTATGTTATTATAATTATTATTATTGCACAGGACTATTCAATATGTAGTATAAACATGTCTGATTGTTGTATCAATAATACCGATGACGGTGTCTAGTCACGACTACTACAAGATGTGATGAAGTTACCTGATAGATGGGGACATGATGCTACAGTTAATTAAGAACAAGGAACTAAATGTTTAGATTACTATACATACATACTCTGTACATATATCTATGTGCAATTGATCATTTAATCTGACACATTAACATCATCTCTTATATAACATAACCTTGAATTAAACCTTTCGTGTAGATGGATACATCTAAAACGTTTACATACTTAGAATATAATTAAAATTAAAATGTTAAGTTAGGATTAATGAATTAATTGCCACTTCTATTAGAATTATTTTATTAGAAAACTAGTTTCGAATGCTAAATTTTCATGTTCAGTTCTAATGCATTCACTTTTTTTTTCTTTTTTTTTTTTAAACTTCAGCACTTTGTTACATGGATTATATATACTAAAGTTTTCAAAAATTTAAGACAAGAAATCAAATATATTAGTATTCGCTTGAGGAGATCTAACAGATATCTGAAATATATCCATAGTGGAAGGGCAGGGGCAAGGATCAAGTAGGTTAATTTTTTTTTTTCTATGAATAATTGGATTTTTCTGTTCCTATTGCTACAAATTTAAAATTATCAAATTTTACGTTTATCTGGTCATTTGAACAAAAACCTGGATTGGTTTTTGAACGATTTATTATTTCTAATTATTCATAAATATTTAATTTTAGGCTATTTTATACTAGTATTACTTTCACTCCCGAATCTTTATTGAATTTATGGTTATTTTATTTAGATGGCGAAGTTGGAATTTCGGGTTTTATTATCGGATGCTCTTTTACTCTTTGATTTACCAATCGTCCAATTTTTCTCGTAACACATTCAGCTTTAAAACTGAACACGAAGTTTTAAAATAAAATAATTCCAATAGAAGTGGCAATTAATTCATCAATCCGAATTGTATTGATCCTTCTATACCATCATGCGTACCTCAAGAGAGATTACTAAACATTCGTGACCGGTGATTATTTTACCATCTACTTCAAAATAAAATCAGTGTTTAATTAAAAACTAAAAACTGCAAATTAAGATAGCATTTGCTTTTTTTGTAGGTATGCTGTAAAAAACAAAAAAATAATATATAGAAGTAATTTTAAAAAAATGAAACCGACTTCAGATTGATATATAGGTATACAAAATTAGAAACAGGCAGTGAACTCAAAAGGAAAAAATAAAAATTTTTAGGAATTACGGGAAATGAAAACAAAATTCAAAAGCGGATTTGTCTAAGATATACCTTTATTCGGTACACACGCCGACAATTTTTTCGAGGTCAGTGCCAGCCACCACAGTGCAAACACAAATTTAAAAATGTTAGGAAAAATAACTTTAAAAAAAAAATCTACGGCGCTCGTCGTTTCTGTACGGGAGGAGGACTTAACCAGCTCCTGCTCCTGGCACCGACCCCCAAAAAAATATCGGCGTGTGTACCGTATTAGATATATCTTATTGTTAGACAAATCTGATTTTGAATTTTGTTTTCATTTTCCGTAATTCCTAAAAAATATTTTTTTTTTTTTCCTTTTGAGTTCACAGCCTGTTTCTAATTTTGTATATCTGTCTATCAATTTGAAGTCGGTTTCATTTTTTTTAATTACTTTTATTTTAAGTCGATTAATAACTAAACAAATACCTGCCTATATTTTCTTAATTTACCCATACCTCTGAAACTACTGTACCGATTTTAATGGAACTTAAACTGTTCCCTAACTTGAAGTGTACCTAACTTAAATTAAAAAGAATCATCTCGATATGACGTTTATTTTCCGATAAATTCGTGGACAAACATACAAATATACATAAGAACAAACACTTACGAAACTAAGCGCACGTGTTTGAAAGCCTAAATGGATCATCATACTAAAATATTATCCAATTCCAACAATATTACATAGATACATATCGAACAGATTTTTTTTTTTTTGAAGATGTTAAAAATTATAAGTTTGTTTTACAACATATTTTCTAAAAGTAAAATAAGAGACGTATTATTACACTCAAAAATATGTGTAGGCATGTGAGGAATCGTTTTATCTGCTGTACAATGTAAAATGTACTACCACCTTTCCTAATTATAGGGATGTAATACTCAACTATTCAAAATACTAACTTCATATACTTACTAAGTATTCAAAATATTGACTTTATTTATTTTTTCAATAATTTCGAAATTTTTTTGGCTTTGTAGACCACCGTGCAACGTGATTAGAATATTTAAAATGGCGTTTCATAAATAAAAAAATATTGTTATTTATATCGGTTCCTTGTCGAAGAGCAAAGGACGTCCTCGCATTCAGAATTATGTTTTTATCTGTGGCAGTGATCACGAGGGCAACAGAGTTGATCCTTTGGGGATCCTGTGGCAGAGAGGTGGGGGTGAATAATAAAAAAAAAAAGTCAACAAATTTCATGAGCGGCTCTGTTAATAAAAACCTCATCAGCGCTGGGCTCTATGTTACCACCATAATTTACTAGGGTTAGCCTCGCTCTTCTTTTTTTTTCGTCCTTTATTTTTCTTCCTTTATTTCCTCAGTTCACATTTTTTTTTTTCCTCTTGATCTTTTTTTTTTTCATTTGGTCATCAACGGCCTGATGAAAACAATGTTCGTGACCCCCCTTGCACAGTCAATCCCAACATCAAGAGAGAATATGGAAATGATACACTAATTGCAGGGCGTTTGATGGAATGATTTTTTGTATAAAAATTGAAACTGGCCTGATTAGAGAAACGTGAAAATTATTTTAATTTGCTATAACTTTTATACAATTCTCACTATAAGTGAGTGATTAAAGGCTAGAAATTAAAATTAAATCAACTACTAATTAGCCATTTTACTTAATTATAAGACTTAATTTTTATACATCGATGTTTAATCTAATGTTTATTTGTATTTTTAAATTTTTATATCAATTTGTATCAATAGTATGTTATATTAAGGTTAGTACAATATTCCATTGATTTCTTATATTTATATTTTGATCAATACAGAGTGTTTAATAAGAGTTGAAAAAAAAAATTAAATTCATTATAAAATTTAAAAAATACATGAAATAAATAATTTTAAAAAATGGAATAATGCAGCCTGCGGCATAGCAAAAGTTTTGAAGCAACAGCTCTGTAACAACTCAATCAGTATTGGGTAGTAAGCTGAAAAATAAAAATAAAAAATAATGAAAAATAAATAAAAAACAGAATAATTAACTCTATTTTTTAGCTGTATCTCTGTTTTGATTAATGAAAACACCTACAGGTAATACAAGCGCATAAAGAAATTAGATATTCACGATGGTAAGGTTCCAAGAAAATAAGAGGGCATATTCTATAACTTTTTGAACCGTAGTATAAAGTACACAGTACCTATTGTAGGGTCAGAGTTTACAGTTGTTTTGTGGGAAAAAAAGTTATATAAATATAAATAATATTTTTTTTTTCATTCATTAATTTAACTTTACACTATAAAAGAATATAAATCGCAGTAAACATGTTTTATTACGATGATAATGAAAAACTTGTAAAGATATTGGGGTTGAAATATTAATATTTAAACAAATAAATAAAACACTGGTTTTTTTTCAACGATAAACAAAATAAAAGTTGATTTTTTTTTTCGATTATTAAAAAATTTAGTTTGTAAAATGTGGGTTTCTTAGATTTTTATCTTAATCATAAGTATAAACAAAGCTGTAAAAATAAGAGAGATAATGGTACAAGCATTAAAATTTATTCTTATAAACTTTAGCGATCTAATTTCAGCATTATACTCATTAATTAATCTATTTAACATCATACATGTAGCGGAAAAATTATTTCCCAATTGCAGGTAATTTTTTTTAAATTTAACTTAATAGTTAACAATTAATGTATAACTTGTAATACATGCTAACAATAATTAATAATTGAAATTTACATGTTTTCAGTGTTTCCACATTGGCATATTTTTTTTTTTTTTTTTTCCATGTGATCAAAACAATTTTATTATTCAAATTGTTAAATATTATTATTTATTTTTTTTTTACTTATTGTCCAATTTAGTGGAACATCGGGTTCCCCACTCTTTGCGGTTATTTTAATTTATAGAAGTAAAGAAAAGCAGGTCACTCAATAAAAACACAAATACAGACTTCCCTTGATAAATTTATTAAACTGAAACAAAGTACTAGAGTGATATGGATATCCATTAACTTTAGATACCTTTGTCTAGACTCAAGTAAACACAAATAAACTATAAACACTACAATATGCTGTTATGGGAGAGTAAAATACATATGGCAAACCCTAAGACAAAGAAAAAAGAAGAGTTTCTCTTGAGTTACCTCCTTATCACATTCGAAGAGGCAAGTAAAGAAGACACTGTTATTATCAAACCCTACATAAGTTAGGGTCACTTAGTGCTTTGTCTCCACTAGACATACGATAAACATTCACAAATCCGATAGATTTGTCCGTTGAAGATGGGTGCCAATCCAAACAAATCTCACCAAATAACCTTTTCCCTGTGTCGTAAACCTACGACTATGTCCTTTAGTATCTTTTAATGATATTCCACTAATACCTGTTGAACAGAACCCCTACCTGGGACTCCACTTAGACAAACGTGTTACTTGGCTACTTCAGCATTTACTAGACAAACATTTAAAGCCCCCAATTAGTTACAAAAGACTTATTTACATGTCTGTGATTAGACCTATTTAGACGTACGGAGCTTTGGGGCTCTACTAAACTATCCAATTCCTATCGTATCCAACCCTTACAATCCAAAACCCTTCGAAAAATCCTCAATGTTCCTTACTTTGTTACCAATAAACGTATCCATAAAGATCTTAATGTTCCATAGGATGCTGATTTAACCCAAACCAGACACTTATCCTTTCAAAGTAAGCTTCATAACCACTCACATCTACTAGTTTCTCAGCTTGCTTCCCACTCCATTTCCGATAAACCTCCGAGGCGTCTGAAAATTAGATGGCCTAGAGATCTTCTATTGTAGAATTATAATTGAAGTGCTACTGATGTGTAGTTCTTTTCAAGTTTTGACATGTTACTGTAAACGGTTTTAACACATTTACTTGATGTATATATTTGTGCAGTTGTAAATTTCAATAAATTGATAAAATAAAAAAAAGATTCTCAAAGCATCAGGCTTTTAATTTATGTTCAATGCTACCTATGTTTTATCCCTTGGAGAAAAAGAATATTTACTTATATATAATATGCAATATATTATTAACTGTTCTACTTTGCAATTAGTGATATCGATATTTTAGCGTTTTTATATGATTATGTTTTTGTTTTTTTTAAATTTCATTTTATATATTGTGTAGTAACGAATTCTTATCATATTTATTTATATTTATATTAATTACTAAGGCAATTTCAATATGCAAAGATGCTATCTTTCATAAACAAAAATAAAGTTACAGAGGAGTTGTTTCCTATTTACTCTATTGTTGGATTACTACGATCAAAGGTTTTCTGAACTATACTTCGGTCTCTCCTTTTATAAACAAAGCAATATAGATAAGGTCGACTGGCCCTTTAAGATCTCAAAGAAATAGGAACCGAACTGATACGGGGATAAGGGAATCGAAAGCAGACAACGGTCTAAATATAGAGCCTTCAGTTACAGTTCATTTGAAGATCGATACTTGGACATGGGATATCGCATGGCCTTTGTTTTTGGTAAACAACGACTTCATTAACTCTCGTAAATATTTGTTACACCACGGTTGATGGTTATTGATCAATTTTGTTTTGTTAAGTCATGGCTAATTATTTTGTTTCACAATATGTCTCCCTCGTCAGACTGGCGATATGACAACATCTCAGCTGGATATTATTCTCACTGGCTATATATCATATTCTATTTTGTTTTTTTTGTTTTTTTTCGAGATATATAAGCTATGACTACTAAGAAACGATGCAGAATGAGTTAGATAATTCAATTCATGCTTTAAAAAATGCGAAATTCTATAATCATATATATATATATATATATATATATATATATATATATATATATATATGTATATATATATAACCATATAATTAAATGGATCTGAAATAAGAATATATATATTTTTAAATAATTGTATTATTTCATTTTTCTACAAATGAAATAAAAAATAAAATCTTTTGTTACAATTGGATGTGAAATAGAAGTATCTAAATGTTATATTCCGAGATATTAAAATTTATATTAACTGGTATATAAATTATGCAAATAGTTCTGGTATGATTTCAAAAATACAAGATAAAGGTATCATTTAATTGAGTTGGTAGATTGTTAGCAAGCGTCAGCTTGGATAAGGATGAGGTCTTAAAATAGAGATATTTAAATGTTTTCAGGGTTTTTGCTTGTCTGAAATGAGGAGGAATAGAATTCCAGAAGATGGTTGAGCGGAAGAGGAAGGAGCGTTGAAAAGTAGAATTTTGTTTAATATAGACAACAAAACAGTACTTGAATGGTTTCGTAGGGCTAGATCTAAAAAAACAAAAAAAAAAAAATTTCTCGTATTCATACGTAGAAGTCTACTGATTCAATCATTCAATCTCGATTCTTATATTATAAAAAAATCAATCAATTGAATTGACAATTCAAATTAAGAAATTTTAGTCAATTTTGATTTTTTAACTGTTTATTGATTGATTATTTAAAATGTTCATAGTGTAAATTATAAATGTTCATTCATTTTTATGTTTATATGAAACTTTTTTGTTTGTTATCTTGAACATGTGATTCCAATATTACAACTTTTCATCGATATTTTGGTTCAATGGTAAGATTAAAATTAAAATAAATGTATTTTAGTCAAGTAAAACGGGCAAGTAACCAGAAAATGAGAAAAAGGTTATTTTTTTATAACTTATTATATAAATTTATAGATATATTTAATTCATTGAGTTATTAAATTATTAAAGGTGGGGACCGCTCTAATTGATTGAGTGATCTCCTAGTAAATCAAATATACCAATTTAAATCAGACTAGGCAGTTATTTGCCTATTGTTAACCCACTTGTTTATCATACAAGGGGGCGTTTGACTAAAATCAAAAAGGTTTTTTCGAAATTAGGGATATTTACTTTTTTAGAGACTGGATGTGCCCCAGGAGGGTTTCCTGGCCCCGAAGCTGATCCATGGCTGATATGATAGAAAATTAATTTTCTGTCTTCAAGCTTGGGCCCTGGAGCTTAGGAGACAAGAGCTGTACCGACTGGGCCACCGTGCCTCCCTAAAAAACATTTAGTATTGTTTAAGAAACAGTTCCATGCCGAATCAAAAAAAGACTCTCATTGACTTAAGAGTTTCTAAAATCCTTGAGTTTGTTAATTAATATTTCCCTCAAGAAAACTCACAGTTTCTTCGATGCTATGAAGTTCACCTGTAAATTTAATAAAAATATTTTCAACTGCTTCTAAATAGCAGATTAACCTTGTTAAAACAGTAAAGACAACTGTAGCATCGCTGTAACGTAAGATAAAATAACTGTAGGAGGTAGAATTGTTTAGAGAAGCTAATGGCGCGCCTCAAAAGGATACGAGAATATCGTGGAAAATATAAAAGTTAATAGAGAAGATGAGCAAATGGAAGACGGGTCGATGCACAGCTCTTATTAAGGGCTAGTACTCCTACCTCCTTCCGGATTACGTTAAGCCAACTCTGAGAACAAAGATATGGAAATGGATCTCTTCTTCGTATGTTCCCCAAGGGGGGTATTAAGTCCCTTCTTATCTCTCATCGCTGAGCCTGAAGTTTTTTATAATGTTTTCTTTCTTCTTCATTAAGGAATTTCTTTGATCACTTTTATTGTATAAGTAAATTTAATTATTACTATATTAAAATAGAAGAATACTCGACTAGACCGGTAAAACAGTATCTCTTCAGTAGCTGTAGTCCAGTGAAAAAGCTGGAAAAAATTGGGTAAACCTGACTGGGAAAAACAATAGATCATGATATGTCTATAAATAATCTAATGCTTTTCCCAATCTACATTTTAAAATTTCAAGGATCAAATTATTAAAATTCATATAGCAATCAATAATTTCATTTTTTTTTTTTTTTTTTTGCCTCTACTCTTCAGGGTCATCGGCAGTTCATCTTCATTTTTAACCTAATGGCTTTCAGTAACTTCAACAATGAACGGTTTGCCAATAATTTGAGCAGTTCGTCTTTACTTCTAATAATTTAGACGTATTTGTTGCCCAAGACTCTTCCCACTTCGCTTGAATCAAGCTTCTTACACGTCTCAGCCAGTATTCCCTAGAAATTAAATTGATGTTTTTAACATTAGCATCGTCACTTATTCTAGCTGACTGAGCTCCTGAATCAGCTATTTCATAATTAAACCATCAATAATTAAATTAAATTAACAATCAAAGATTATAAAAAAATAGCGGTTAAAAACGTTACTTTTTTCATTCAAAGCTGTGTACCTCTTAAACAGTAGGTCCTAGTGACAAATGCTAATTAACAAAAAATATTCTCCATTGCATTTCTAATGAGGAAATTTTAAGAAAATATTCGACTCGAGTGACACTAACAGAGTTAGAGTGTGTCACAAAACGCCTCAACAAAAAAAAAAAAAAAATCAGCAAATTTTCGATCCGAGCAACACCAAAATATCTAGCGCATGTTAAAATGTTACATTTTCGAAGGTGAAAAAAACCTTATACTAATAAAGTATAGACATATCCATATTAAAATTCAATTTTGGTCAGTATTTCAAGGCGTATCGATTAATACTACCACGTTAATGTTACATTCAGCTCCATCATAAAAATAAAATCACTTTGTTATTTTTTTTTTTTAATCAGATATCGAATTTAAAGAAAGATCGTGTTATTAACAAAAAAATACATTCAACAACTTCTACAATACTGAATAAAGAACTTATGTTACCCACTATTCTTTTTTTCTTTTTTTTTTTATATCTTTTTGGTTTTCGTCATAACAAAATATTTTTCTTAATTGAAATGTAGAGAATTTTAGTTGGAACCCTTCATTTTTAGTTCTGCTATTTGTAGTGGAATACAAATGTAAGTCCATAAACATGATCTTTTTCGGTTTGAATGAATTCCAAATTTAACTGTTTTGAATCATTTTTCTAATTTAAAAAAACACAACATTACATTACATACCAGTCCATTTGCAAATATCAAATGTTAATATGTAAGATAAACAAAACCTTTAGGTACATGTACTGAGAGCTATAAAGCTATAAACAAAGCGGCTCTAACATTGCAAGTTTGAAAAAAAAAAAATTAATTAATAATAAAATAAAAAAATAAAATTGAAATGTTTGTTTTATACAGATAAAAAATAGATTACGATACATTTGTCTTTTATCGTAATATCTTTTTTTTCTAATCTTTATAAAAACAAAATATTTAATTTATTTCAATTTTAATTTTTTTTTTTTTTTTTCAAAACTTACTATTCTTTATTTTCATAAACTTTTTAATAGTTTTTGTCATATATTTTTGTTTCTTTTTCTTCTAGCCCTGATGAAGGCTTTCAACGTAGGTCGAAAAGTTGGCACAATAAATTAATATTTATATTTTGATTTTCCTCAACTCTGTGACTACACACCCTAACTACCTACATCTTCATTATTGCCAGTATCAATAAATTCATCATCAGTATTATTTATATTTTTGAATATCATGAAATAATAAGAATGACACAATAGTGGATTTAGCCATTCGGCCATTTGATATCGTAATGGTAGGGAACGGGGGCATAAAGACAGCCACAGAGAGGCTAATGGCCTGATGGGATTAGGGGCCATGTTTGCCAGTCCTGTAATCAAATTGGTGGAAAGAGGGAGGGGAATGGGGGGCCGGTCCTCAGGATTATCCCCCGCAACAGGTTGGGGTGTCTTCCTTCTTCCTTCATGTCCCTGTTGTGGACAATTTGTGTACGGCCGAAGAGTTTATCAATATTATAAATTCGCAACACATAAGCATGTGTGTGTGTGTGTGTGTGTGTTTGTGTGTGTGTGTGTTTGTGTGTGTGTTTGTGTGTGTGTGTGTGTTTGTGTGTGAGTGTGTGTGAAATTAGGGCGTATTGTTGACAAGGAGTCGTCCGAACTAGTGAGTCGTCCGGATTACTAATCACTTAGTGATTTAATTGTACGTAAAATCAACGGGCTACTGGTGGTAAGAACCGTCGTAGAGCTCTCACGCTTCGGTGGCTCTGATCTACACCCAGCCTCTCAGCACATTCAGTAATCTCTTTTTCATAATGGAATGTAGACTGGAACAGAGCGTCCGGAACATTAGACAGTCGCTGAGCAATGGACCAGTGCTGCAGAGGAGCCTCCCATTGACAGCGGATCAGTCCCAACCCACGGTACCTTCGCGGAGCGTAGAGCATCGCAGTTGAGGTGTTCGAAGGGAGTCCGACAATGGCCTTGACGCTCCTGCGGATCATCACATCTATACCATCCAACAACGCAGGGCTGAGCTTTGTAAGGGGTGCAGTCTGGAGAGGATATGTCAATCCGGGAAACACATATTGATTGACAACATTGAGCTTTTGTTCCGGTTTAAGTAGGCAAGAGGTTACTAATTTATCTAAATTTTTATTTAGTTTCTCTATTGATTCTTCACTGAACCTTAGCTCTCCCGAGAATGTGCATCCCAAGTATTTAATATAGTCGTCTTCCTTAAGGAGTCCCGTGTGGATGACCTTCTATTTCTTTCTTTCTTTCTTTCTTTGACTTCTCCATTCTTCCTCAAGAGAGAGCGTCGTTGTGCTCTTGCATTGCTCTCAACCCCCATCCAACCAATGCCCCATACGTTTTTTTTCTGGTTTTCTTGGATTAATAACATCCAGACCAATCCCATCCCGCCCCGCCAGTTATCCTTTGGGGGTGCTAACTGCATAATTCCCTCCTCCCCCTCAAGCCTCACACTCAGCCGGCAGCCGCTACCTTATTACGTGCAGAGACCGCCTGATACAATCTGCAAATCTGTGAGGACCACCACAATCTTGGGTAATCTCGTCAGCTTTGGTTCCCGTAATCTTCTCGAAAAAAATCATGATCACAAAAGGTCCTATGGTAAAAGGAGTGATCAATAAGCTAAGTTAAAAAAAAATCGAGGCGAGGGAGTGCGGGCGCATTGGGGAACTCCTCGCAGGCACACATTGAACTGGCTAGTAGAATTGAGCTCCAACAGTTTACTTTTTAATAATTTTGTTTGTGTGATAGGCGTGCAAGAGGCCCCCCCGATAACGTTTCTCAGGTCCAGTGAAACAAAACAACCTTTTGCTGTTCTAAAACGAGCTAAAACAATGTGATCGTGCCCAACTGGTTTGTTCAAAAGAGGCAACAACGTCAACGAAAAGGGGACCACACGCCAAAACAGTCATTTTTCTCAATTTTTCTTTCTTTTTCTTAATTTTTTTTTTGCGGTTCTTTTTATGACTGACTGTCCCAGTCGTCTCGTGGTCTCCCTCTCGATCGCTACGTGTGCTCCCGGTGTGCTCCCGGAAAGCACCTAATAAAACCTCTTCCTGATTGTCCTATGGAAGGTTACACCTTCTTCCCCCTCCTCCAGTTCCCTTGTCCAGAGACCTTTTCTATATTATTTCGGTTTCCGGTCGGGTCGTCGGTCGGGGTCGGGGGTCGTCGGGGATTCGGTCGGGTTCGGTGCGCCAATAGAGTATATCGTAAATGGGCCTCTCCCTGATGAAAATATTTTTGAACACGAATTCGCCCTGTACCCTTGTAAATTTAAGATTGTGCGCCCTGACGTAAAAGTTCCTTGTTAATATAGGGAGCCCCCTTCACAGCATGATCTCATCTCCCTTTATTGTCTGTAATAATTTGGGATACATCATAAGAATTTAAAAATCGTGGTGCGGATTAAATGACCCCCGTCAGGCCCCCGGTTTATGTGTCCGAGTGACCGTATATTTTAATGGGCTTTTTTTTTTTTAAATTTTTTTTTTCGTATTGCCTGGACATCAGATTCATCATGACATTTGGCACGCGAATCACCCGGGGTCGGCTGTTTTGGCATTCCGGATCGGGGCCTCATCGGGGGCAAAACACGTTTTCGTCATAATTCCCGCACGTTTGCACCGATAGCAAAGTAGTTCAACATGGGCACCAACATGCTTAAAGAAGGTTTCCGGGAAAATGAGCATCAAGTTGCGATTTCGGTGACCTGTTAAGGGACATTGCTTAGGGGCATCGGCATGCATTAATTGTCTGGACGACTTTCTTTCTTCTGTTATAATAATTGTTACTGGGGCCCTCTCATCTTGATTATTGTTCTTGCCCCGACGCCCTCGGTCTGCTTTTATTCGATCTCCTCCGGATTTCGAAGTTTTACCAGCCACGCCCTTGTCTTTCTATATTGTTTTTTTCTTTTTTTCTTTTGTTCCTAATTTTGTAAAAAATTTAAACTGCCGGTTGCTGTGGGCCCTGGAAGTTCTTCAATTAATATTATTTAAAAACCCTTGGAGAAAACTCAACGCCGCTGCATCGAATTCCGGCAGTTTCCCATCTTATTTTGGCTCCAACGATTTTCTGCAAACGTGGCAGAACCATTTAGCAACCCCCCCCTTAATTTCAGGTAATTCTTCCTCTCCATTTTTAGGGCCCACCACCTTTTTAATTATTCCCCTTAACGTATTATTATTGGCCTCCCTTGGATGCTTCTAACTTAACTACCCTTAAATACAAAACACTAATTTAGTGGCAAATTATTAAATACAACTAAACTTTTAACTTAATATAAACTTAAAATACCAATAATCTAAAAGAGTATCACCTAGGCATAAAATCATAAAATCCTTTGATCTGGTGTAGCTTTATTGACATTTTTCCTTCTTTTTTTTCTATTAAACAATAAATGTTTTGTTTTTTTGCTTTTTATTCCAATGAAGAGTTTATCATGTTTCCATTAAACGATTACCATAATTTCTTGTTTACAGAACTAACTGATTTGTATGCCAAATGAAAACACCTCGTTTCTCCGGTTTTACAAGTACAATTCTCCATGAAATCTATACGTCATCATTAATCAATCATTGATCATACTATATGAAAGCTAGACACATTTGCAAGGTTTTGTGAAATTTACAGTTTTGTGGATAGATTTTTCGAAAAACGGTGAGCGTAGAAGTACCATTAGACATTGTAACTTCCCTAAATAAGGTGAAGATCAAGCTGTTCTTGAAGTACCTAGTGTTTAAAATTCAAGGTTACGTCTACTCTGTTCGTATAGGAAATTTAATGCTAAATTTAAAACAGTTCAAAAAAAATTGAAAAATGTTTAAACAAAGTGGAGATATTACAGCTTTTTAAAAAACGTGGTTTCCTCAAAAAATCTTTGAATTAAATCTTTATTTTTCCTATATAAAGAAACATTCACTTCACTTACTGTCTATTAACTTGACAATGCATACGTGTATGGCTGTATATATAGGTATATAAGTGAATATATGCGGTATATATATGTGTATAAATATGTGTCGTGTTATCTGTAAATATATTCTTTATTCAATGCACATGTAGATATAGTTTATTTTCTGTATATATCTTTTCATATTTTCGCGTGGTTATATGTTTTCTCGAAGAGGAAAAGGACGACTTCTATGGTGCATTAGAAAGGAGTTACGACCAGCTTCCCAGTTATGATGTAAAGATTGTTCTAGGAGATGCAAATGCTAAAATAGGGAAAGAGGAAGCTTTTATGCCAACGATAGGTAAGCATAGTAAGCATGATATCACCAGTGATAATGGTTAAGACTAATAGATTTCGCTACCGCAAGAAATCTGAAAGTAAGTAGCACCTGTTTTCCACATAAGGAAATTCACAAGGAGACTTGGGAAGCCCCAGATGGAAAGACGCGGAATCAGATAGACCATGTACTGATAGAGAAACGGCATGCAACAGATATTTACGATGATAGAAGTTTCAGAGGAGCTCACTGTGGTTCAGATCACTTCCTTGTAAAAGGGAAGTACCGCCAGAAGTTAGCGACAAAAATGAAGGAAAGAGCATTGGAACAGACGAGGTTCAATGTAGACAGACTTAAGATTGAAGAAGTCAAAGAAAGATTTAAGAGCGTGGTAGAACACAAGATGCTTGAACAGAATGAGGCCTTGGGAATCGAGGACAAATGGAGTAGAATTAAAAACTTGATTGATATATCAGCACTTGTGGGGAGAGCTGGGAAAAGATCGGAGAGAAATCAATGGTATGATGAAGAGTGTGCAACAGCAGTAAAAGAGAGGAATAATGCACGTATGAAGTTATTACAAAGAAGGACTAGGGCAAATGTAAAAGACTATGACAATAAAAGAAAAGCTTCGAAAAAGCTGTGCAGGCAGAAAAAGAGGCAAAAGGAGAGAGAAAAGCTGGCTGAACTGGAAGATGACTTTACTCTCAAGAGAACCAGAAAGTTCTATAAGGGTTTGAAGGATATTAAAACGGGTTTCAAGCCAAGAGTGGACTATTGTCGAGATGAAGAAGGAAACTTGGTAGGTGATAGAAAAGAAATGTTGGCAGTATGGGTACGACATTTTCAACGTTTGTTTAACACTGATGGAGAAACTGCCACGGAAAGGTTAGGAGAGATTAATTTCAATGATGAGGCTAATAATTATGACGTGGCAAAACACGATGTATCAAGTTAAAATAAAAAATTCACTGCGAGAGGAATTCAAAGTAGATAGGGGCTTAAGGCAGGGGGCCCCTTTATCCTGTGTAATTTTTAATCTTTGTTTAGAGAGAGCTGTGCGGGCTATCAGGACGAACCCCGGTGGCACCATCTATAACAGATTAGCGCAACACTTGGCAAACGCTGATGACGTACTTATCACAGCGAGGACTAAAGCGGCCCTTGGAGGAGTTTTTCAAGAGCTGGAAGTAGCTTGTAAAAAACGCGGTTTGCAAATAAACGAAGCGAAGACTAAATATATGTTAACGTCGCGAACCCAGTCTCAAGTTGAACAAATCCAGTTAAGGGAGTAGAGTTTTCCAACGTGTGAACAATTTAAATACTTAGGGTTGCTAGTAACAAATACTAATGCTGTTATCGCGGAAATCAAAGGACGAATAGTGGTAGGCAACAGAAGCCTCTTCGGAGTTCAAAAAGCTCTTAGGTTCAAAGATTTATCGCGTAAGGCTAAATAAAACTGATAAAACTATTATCAGACCCGTTGTTACATACGCAAGCGAGACATGGGTGCTAACAAAAAGAAGTGAAGCGCTACTCCGAGTTTGGGAGAGAAAACTATTCAGGAAGATATTTGGCCCAAAATATCTAAATGGGTGAATGGAGAATAAGAAAAAATGATGAATTAATAGCATTGTTTGGTGAGCAAGATATAGTAGCCCAAATAAAAAAAGCGAGATTAAGGTGGCTAGGACACGTGGAAAGGATGCCTAAAGACAGATTTCCTAGAAAACTGCTAAAAGAAAAGCCAGAAGGTTTAAGAACTCGAGGGCGGCCACAAATGAGATGGTTAGACGACGTGGAGGAAGACCTCCGTCAGGCAGGTATCAGAGGATGGCGCCGCAAGGCAGCGGATCGAGAAGGTTGGAGGAGGCTTGTTGAGGAGGTCCTGGTCCTGCCTAAGGACTGTCGCACCGATTAAATAAATAAATAATATATGTTTCATTTTTTTTTTTTTTTAAATTTCATTTCTTCTTCTTATGCTACTATATTTGCTGAGTTTCTTTATGCAATTATTTGCAATTAACTGTATTTACATGTCTCCTTTTATTCATATAAAAATACCTTCGTATGAAATTATGCAAGCCAGACCATTGTACTACCTTGTGATACAATTTTGTTATTCTTAGGAGATAATACGTCCCAGAATAAAGATTTTTTTTTTCATTTCATGCCTTTGGCTGCCTGGAAGGTTCTCGACCCCGGTTACCTCTTCTGACCCTAACAGTATTTATATTTGTATAATTAAAATGGTTATGTACAAAAAATATAACTTTCATTGTTCTTTTTAATTTGAAAACTAGCTAGGAATGTAAAACATTCATCATTAGTCTCCTCCAAGTCCAGATATCTTTCAGGACGATGACTGTCTTAATACTCAAGGAAATCACTTTGAACAACATTTAATATAAATGTTAATGTTCACATTTGAAGAATAAAGTAATTGGAACAAATAAAATAAGTTTTATTTATTTACTACGCCTAAATAATTCATAAAAATGTAAATCTTTAGGTGTGAATACCTTCTAAACAATACTATGTCCGCAAAGCCCCAATGAAATGTTTTTCTTGTCTTGAGGTCCTCAGATCCATTTTTCAGTCTGGCTGTATATTAAAATTACAAAAAATATTTCGGAGTATCTGATCTGCACTTCTTTATTCAAAGATCAACTAACAAATTTAAAACATATGACTATCAAAAATATATTTCTTGATTTTGTACTTACTTTGACTATGATCTAAGACTTCCGAACTCTTATCCGTTTTAAAAGTCCATAAAATCCAATAGATTCCAAATACTCCAGAGGGACTTCTGGTTCAGTTTTCCAACTTTTAGTAGGAGCAATCAGGAATGAAGATTTCTTCCGCGGACTCCCGACACATCTGTCTCTGAACCCCCAGGGATAGGTGGAGTTCGCCGGGCCATTCCAATTAAACTAAGAGGGTTGGAGGGAGTGTTGGTGGCCCGGCTCGCATTATACAAGATTCATGCTCATTCGATTCACTAACCTCTCCTCCTCGGCAAGATCCTGCTAATGTATTAAAGGGCCGAGGGAATTGTAAACAACTGTAGCTCGTGTTAAAAGGGTATTTGTGCTTTTAAGGATGAGATTGTATAGGCCGTGGAAGGGATTGGGGAAAAAATTGAGATGGAATAGAGAAGAATTTATACTTTAACGCGGCAAACTATAAAAAACATAAAAATGTTATATCCGAAAATATCATATTTACGGAATCGTCAACAAAAAAGACACCCTTGGCCTGTCGGCTAAAAAAAGAATAACTTGGAACATGTTAAGGGTCAATCAAAGGATTGGATTTTAGTTTCCCCCATGACCATCGATGCTCTTATGTTTTCTATTATTATGATTTTTTTTTTGCTTACCTGTAATTAATTTGTCTGCAGGAGATAAATTTTTAAATTAGACAACTTAATCTTGCTGACTATCTATGCCCTTATATTAAACTAGCATCCTCAAACGTGGCTTCGCCCCCTCTCTTAAGTAAAGAACTACGATAATTTTAAATAAATGAGATTTAATATTTTATCGATAAAAAAATTTTTTTGTGTAGGTTTTTTTCTTTTGTCCAACGCCAGTCTTTAGCCAGTCGATCGTTCGACTCCGAGCCACCCAGTGGTAGGATCAGGTAGGGCGCCAGTAAGTTCTGGACAGGTCTTCAGATGATCGCTATCCATCTTGCCTAGGTTGCAGAGGGGGCAGACGTTACTGTCTGCGACTCCAATTCGGTGAAGATGATCCTTTAGATAGTCGTGTCCAGTAGTAAGTCAGAAGTGTGCAACAGCTTGGGCTCGGTCCAGCCCAACACCGGTTGGCCCATGAGTTACTAGGCATTCCCACTTTTTATTTTCACTTAGTTCTTTCATGCGATTGTACATAAAGGCATCGATGGTCCTGTTGATTATGATCTTTGCTGCTCTTAAGGTCGTGGTAACTGAGAGCTGGATGCATTTAGCACCTTTTTTGGCAAGGTCACCGTCCTTGTCATTTCCAGTTATTCCCATATGGCAGGGGATCCACTGCAGCACAGTGGTCCATCCAATCTTTATGAGCTGTTCTAGTGCCGTGCGACATTTAACAGTGCGTAAGCAGTCGATAGGACTATTGGTGCTTAGTGCCAGTATAGCTGCTTGGGAATCAACCAAAAATACAAGATTATGGTGCATGTTAATGGTGATTAATTTAGACGCAGCCTCCTGCATTGCAATCACTTCCCCGTCATATTGCTGCCACAATGATATAGCCATTAAAGTATTCGCAATACCAGCCGGCTTCAGCTCCCCTTGGTTTAGGAATGTTCGAGGCATCGGTATATATGATTAATTTGTTTTAAAGTATGTATTAGAAAATTATATCTTCAATGATGTTTTCATGCATAACTGTAACCTTTAATCTACAACTGTTGCATTGATTAGTTGGTTGCAGATCACGTAAAAGCATAACTGGATAACCAGTTATTAATTATTAACGTATGAGTTTTTAATCTAGATGGAAGAGACAAAAGAACTCTTAGGGACAATGTACTACATTATCAGAGATTAAAACTAAAGTTCCATGAATCATATTTTTACAGAGAATATAAAAAAAGGAAGTGTTCGATATTGACTAGGCAATAATTTTTATTGCGACAGAAATAACTTGATCGATTTCATCTGATTGGATTTTAATTTCTCATAAATGTTTATGCCAGTGTTACAAACCTACTTTCTCCCACTTATCACTGTATATTAAAGTTATTATTATAGTAAACCTTTCTATTGGAAACCTTCCTAAACCTATGATGATGTAGTTAAAATTTTATACAGACGGGTTTTAATAGTTATTAGCGTTGTAAACTCTGTTGAAGAATGGCGCTTGCCACCCACATATTGGTTCACTGGGAACAACACGTCGCACATTACATATTTATAGCTTTTTTAATAACAATTTAATTGTAAATGAGTATATTTTATTATAAATTTTAGGCTCTGAATAACACGTTAACTTTGCAACCTCTTTTAAATGGCGCTCGCCACCTGTCGGTCAATTTTCAAACTTCACTGCGCACCAAACATTTATCCCTTTTTAATAACAAATTAATTAAAAATCAGTAGATTTTATTATTGCTATACCTTCCTGATACTATAAAGATGAATTGGTTAAAATTTAGTACACATTGGTTTAGTAGTTTTCGCGGTTAATGATCACAAACGAAAAATGGCTTGTCCTTTTATATAGTTGTATAGATTAACAATTATGGATTATTCGAAATAAGCAAAGTTGAGAAAAATAGGTGTTTCAAATGTAACTGTTTTCATTCAACCATCTTCTAAACGATAGGCCTAACGACCAATCTTAAATAACCAAAATTATTCTCCATTTAATTACTGATTAGGAAACGCTAAATTTTCAATGAAAGCAACACCAACAGACCTAGAATAAGAATCATAACTCAACTCTAACAGAATTTGTTCTAGTAATTTTGTGTTCACAACAATATTTAATTGCTTCGGTTTGAAGTATTGGGTAGGCAAATAAGTCCTTTCAGTTTTTCTGTTTATTCTTATATCATTACAGTCCATTCCTTATTTGATGAATTAATCCCTAAGGTGGATTATTTACTCTGTTTTTTATATATCAACAAACATTTCTGCAAATTCTTGTTTACATAAAAAGTTAAGTTCATGTTTAGATAAAAAGTATCTTTCCGTTTTATTTTACCTTTTGTCATCAATGTTTTTAAATAATTACTGACACATCTAACCATTGTTGTTATGACTACAAATATGATGATCATATTGTGTTTCTAATATCATAAACATATAAATTGATCTCTGGAGTCCTATTGAATGGAGACCAATGGCTGACCTCATAGATTAATAATTTACCGAGTATGATGCATTTGTTAATCGGATTGAGTTAATTGCCAATTGTCAACAATTATTGTTATCCCGCCCAAACGCGATTAGAACTTTGAATCTGTTTATCTGTTTGCTAGGGATGTGTTAGTTTTTGTTCCATGCTAGGCTACGGCCCGACTATTAATTTTTTTTTTTTGAGTAATGCATGTTTCTAACATATTAAATGTTATGGTGAAAAACACAAAATTTTGGAACGAAATTAGAAACTTACTGTATTTCATGTTTGAACCACAAATTTGAATACTAGATGTGGCTATTTTGAAGTCTTAATTAGCTTTGTTTAAAGGAACTTTTATCATCTTTTTAATTAGCATATTTAAACAGCTATAATTTGACAATAAAATATATATATATATATATATATATATATATATATATATATATATATATATATAAAATTGTTAAATTAAGAACGTTTATAGAATGGCTAATAGTCAAGCCATAGTTTATATGAAATTTTTATTGCAAATGATGCCCAGAGCCGACTTCCGAAGGTACTGCAGACTTATGCTGAAAACTTTATATTGCAAAATATGAGAGGAGGTAAGGTAGTGAGTGGGTGTAGCTTAGTGAGTAAGGCATTTAACTACCAATTCCCAGCGGCCGAATTCGAGTCCGACAAAACGCAGAATATTTATTTTGTGTAAATTCCGCGTTATTCGAAATCGAGGTAGGGATACACCGAGCCTTTATTAAGGGAGTACCTTTGATTAGGGAAAAACTATTCAACATGATTTCGGTTAAATCTGCACCTTTCACTACCGTTGGCGCAGTAACAGTATCCCCGTGACTAAGACCCGTGATTGAACCTAAGACCCTTCATAGGTTGTAGTGGTAAAGGTTTTGGAAAGATTAGAACCGTTCATTTTTTAAGTTCATTTGTCAAACCTCTTGCAGCTAAAAACTTTCAAATTCGTATTTATAAAGGTTAACTAGCAACTTCTAAAAAAATTTTTTTTTCCAAGGAGATGAATTTGTGAGGGGTGCAGTCAAGGTTGAATAAACACAGCCAGTTTTTAAGTGAAAAACTTATTTTTTGACGTGCCAACGTTTCGACCTTCATCAGGGCTAAAATAAAAAAAATTGGATGTGACTAAGATGATACAAACATTAAAAAAATAAATAATAAAAATAATTTAAAAATGGAAAAGAAACAAGAAAAAATTTTTTTAAGAAAAAATTCCACGCCTTTTAAATAAAAATTAATAAAATAGTTCTATTTTTATCCACCATGCGCCCCCTTTCTATGTTATATTAGCCACTGCCTACCTTAATTACTTTCTGCAAGTCATTATCCCCCCCCTTTTCCCTGATTTTATTTTTTAACAGTCATTGTTAGTCAAGCCTTCATCTAGACTACTACAGTAATTCCAATTATTTTAATTTCTCATATTTTCCCAACCTCTTCCTTCGTTTATTGTTATGCCAACTTTATTATTTTGCTTACCTTTCTATCTTAACATTTTCCTTTTCATAGAGATCCCTTATACCTTTTTTAATTCCTAATAAAAAACATCTGTTAATAAAATTGTTACATTGTATTAGCTTACAAAATTTTAAATTTATATTACTCGATTTGAATTATTTAATTACTATATTACAACTGTATCTTTGACTAGACTTTACTACTATTTTGTATTCAATTATCTAATTAACTACAGATTTTTTTTTTGTTATTTTAGCTCTGATGAAGACCTGCAAGGCAGGTCGAAACGTTGGCACGCCAAAATATAAGTTTTTCATTTAAAAACTGGCTGTGTTTATTCAACCTTGACTGCACCCCTGACAAATTCATCTCCTTAGTAAAAACTCACAGTCAACAATACAATCATCATCAAAAATTTTTTAAACATTGTAAAATATAATTTGCCTATTTATAAATGAGGAAAATAAAAAAAAAAACTACCTGGAACAGACACTAAAGGCTTTTTTCCTGGTCTGTTTAGCAATAATTGATTTAGTTAGGCTTCCGCTACAGTAAAAAAAAAAAAGAAAAAGAAAAAAACTCGCTAGCTACAGAGAGTGGTTTCGGTCACGGGGCTCTCCTCTTTTCGCCTACCTTCTAAACCGAATTATCAGTTTAAACTGATTTCGAGCATGACTGCGTAGGTCGAGGGGAGTGGTGAGTAGGGGTTCATGAGTGATTTTAGGGATATTTTAATCGCCTTAAAAGTTTTCCACGTCACTGGAACCCCTGGAGCCTAACTGGAGAACTGCGTTTGTGTCGGGGTAATCCTATTCCGGCCTGTACTTTAACATTTGAGCTGTGAGTTTCACTCGATCGTACGATCAAGGAGTTTAAGTTTATAATATTATTAATAATAAACAAGCCGAGAATAATAATTTTATTCTAAATTGAATCTAAGGAAACTAAGCAGACAAGACCTCTCTGGATCACTCAAGTCCAGCCTGGAAGCAGGGTGATGTATATAACGTTGTTAGGCCTAATTATAATTGAATCCAATAAAAGTTAATCAAATACCGATGGACTAAGACCTTATAATAGTTACAATTAAATATAAAATGATAAATAGTAATTATATATATATATCCCCGACTGACGTAAAGGGACCTTTACCCGACTACCCGATTATATATAAGAGGGTTGTGAATATAAACACAAATTTAATATATTGTGAAAACTAAATAAAAATACTACTTCAACGAATATTTAAAACTTAACATAAAATTCTAACTCATTTATTTTCTTTTTAATTTCGTAACCCAATCTATTATTTCCTTTAAATTTATTAGCTCATGAACTATTTAAAAAATATTAAATTGTACAATCTTCTATTTTTCTCTATTTGAATAATTAACTATACGCCGCTTTTCATAAATTCACAGCAATAATTCACTTCATTATTAATTTTCAAATGATTCTTTCTTAATGCTGCCTTGGTCCTAAGAGATGTTCTTCGACTGGATCCTTAACTCCGATTGCCTCTTCCTCCAAACATCTTATTCTTTCTACTTTATTTTTAATCAGCACCATCTCTTTTGTTTTACCGCAACTTTTTTTTTTCGACAACTATATAATCTTTTAAAATCTATTTTAATTCCTTAAATTACATATTAAATAGTAATTTTGATTTTGCTGCATTAAATAATCATGTATAGTAAATTTTTCATAATTATGTAAGGGATGTGTACATCATTTGTTATCACATAGTTTATTAAAAAAACATTGAAGTATTTTAACAATGTTTCTGCACTTTTGAATAATGTTTGAAAAATAAAATCATTACTTTAAAATTAAATGTATTTATTATTTTCTTCAACATAATAAAATATAATAAAATTCTCCACTATTTTAAACTAAATTAATTAATGAAGTATTAAGTGTAGAAATGGGGTATAATATATGTTTATAATTTTAATTTATATTTATGTGCGATTATCCGCTTTCAAATTACAAACAAAATAAATGTAACTTTATTTACATTTTGTTTGGTGATATGGGATGAATGTTGTAGCACCGACCTTAGAGGTTTCGATGTAAGGTATAATTGTTGGTTGTGCCCGTATTAAAACTTGTTTATTAAATAAGAAAAAAATTTTTTTTTTACTATTAAACGTTAGCTTAATACATTTTTATTTTATATTCTTTCTGTGGTTTTATATGTACTTATAATGTTTTATTGGTGATTGAGAAATGGATCAATATAACTTATTTATTAAGTTCAATTTGAAACGTTATTGCGTTTGTCATCAAAAGTTTTTATTTTTTTAATTACAATTAAAATATTAGGTTCTAATATATTATACAATATTCTAAGAAAGCACCGGCATTAAATATTTATCTTCCCTAGCAAAAAAATAAAAAAGATATCAACCCATAAATATTCCTGATATGAGGGCAAAATAAGAAATAAATAAAACCACTGAACCGTTTTTATATGAGACGATAAAAGGGGAGCAGACGTGTCACTAAAATTGACATATTTACACCGCACTGGGGGTGGGGGAGCGACACCAGTATTTTACAGTTTGACCAAAGAGGAGATCCGACCGATGAGAAATTGTGGACCGTAAGTTAATTATAGTGACTTGGGATTCAGATCTGTCCGCCGGCTGGTGAGTAATGTATACCATACACCACAACCATAAACCAGTCTGCTGGGATGCTTTTTACCTCGAAATATTTGTATAAGGGTGAGGTGTAATGTTACCAGTGTAATGTTAACACTAGAAATTGAGTATTCGCTCAAAGAATATAATAAGAACATAAGTAGTGGAATCATGTTATTATAGTTTAAAAATGAATCATGTATAAAGACATTGTTAAATATTCCAGTTTATAACATGTAGTGATAATTCATTTTCAATTATATGGCTGATTCTCAAACTACAGGCAAATTTCAGTCCAGCGCCCATTTAAATTCAAAGAAGTAAACTTCGTTGAAAATATTGTTTCTAAATCGATTCATGTTATGTAAATTTGTGATATTAACTGAAATTATTTGAAATTTATTCGTTTTACGGTTACATTTTTAGGTTATTCTACGTCGTTCAACATTGTCGTGGCTTGTTCCTGCGCTTGGATTTACAATTATGTTAATAATTATAACTTGCTAGGGCGAGACTAACTCAACTTATGGTTAGTAATATTAAAATATAATGGTGGAAGAATGTGAAAATGTGTTTTTCAGGATTATAATGTTCAAGGAACCAATTCCCGAGTTATTTTATTCTTGTCCCCGCGACTTTTTAACATTGGCGTGCCATTCCTGAAAAAGTATTCGGAAGGAATTTTTGAGTATTTATGACAGGTAGCTGTTTCTCGTGGACGCATCAGTTCGTAACCACGCAACCATTATACGTTCCATTGGCGTGGCCATTATCATTTAGCATTGTCATGGTCTGTTTATATTCCATGCAAATGTTACGCTACCACGACAATGTTAAAAAATTCGTTTTTAAATAATTTTAAGAAAACTGTGACCAATATTGAGTGTGATATTGATATTGAAAGTGAATTGATGTGATATTATTTAAATTATGTGATGAAAAAATACTTTAACATTAAGTAAAGGCTGATATTTACCGAGAACTTAGCCATAGACTCAAGATGCGCCAAGTTTGAAAGGGCTTATCACTCATGCCGAGATATTTACTCATCTAAATGCCTTTCCAAAAATCTAAAAATAAGACACTACAACCTTGTAGTAAAACCAGCTGTTCTGTATGCCTCCGAGTGCCTTGTAATGGCCAGGAAGGGCCCACTCAGGAAGCTGGAGATCTAAGGAAAATCCTGAGAAGGATACTAGGACCAGTCAGGGAAGAGAATATCACATACAGGATACGGCACAATGATGAGCTGTATAAATACCAGGAGGATATCCTGACATGCATAAGGAAAAGGCGACTGGCATTTTATGGATATTTGGCCCGCATGAATCCTAAAAGATTATCGAACAGAATATTTACTGTAGCAGGTAGAGACAAGGCTTCCAAGAGCAAATGGATCACATCAGTGAATCCAATCAGTGAATTTTTCCAGTATCCCTTACCATTAAGAAGACCAAAGGGACCAAATGGACAGAAGAGAGAAAGCTGGCTCATAGTCAGAAAATGAAAGACTTATGGAAGAGAAAGAAGAAGATCCTCGCAGAAAAGTAGCTACGAGCCCGTGGTCCGTAGTGGCCCAAAAAAAGAAAGGCTGATATTCGTTATGAAGCAGGAGTGTTTCATGTTTTTTTTTATTTTATACTATGTAACCTGAAACTACCAAGATCCCTTGTTCATATTGTCATGGGTTAAAATTATAAACAGAAATTTAAAAAAGAGTAAAGTGATTCATATGTTGCTGTACCACCTATAATCCTCACAGGTAGCCTCCAGAAAATATCAAATGTTTGCAGCAAGATTTATCTACATTTAAATTTAGAATTTTAGTAGCTAGAAATTTTCCTGTGCTTTGAGAATCACTTATATTTGATATTCCACTGATTCCCGTTGAACAGATCCGGTATCTAGGACTCCATCTGGACAAAGGACTTATTTGAAATCCGTATACGAGACTTAAATCTTAAGAAACTACTCGTCGATTCCGATTACTCCATCATTTAGTAGACAAGTTACCAAGCTCTCAATAAATTACAAAAGACATAAATTACAAAATAAATTACATGACATTAATTAGACCCATTTTGACATACGGTGATGAGATTTAAGGCTTTACTTAGCCTTCTAATTCTTCCCGTATCCAATCCTTATAATTCAAAATTCTTCATCAATGCTCCTTACTATACTACATATAACCTTATCGATAAATACCTTAATATTCCTTATGTAGCTGATTTGCCCACTGGATTCCACTAGTCTCCCAACTTGTCTCGCACTCAATTCCCGATAATCATCTGAGACGTCTGAAAAGAAGATAACCAATAGATCTCATGTTACCAATAGATAACATGTTCCGACCACTCACACTCAATTGGCAGAGTGCCCGAAAATAATAAATCGAAATCTGAGACGTCTGAAAAGCTAAGAATAACCAATAGATGGCTGCCCCAGTGAGGCATATCTTTGAGGAGTGCCCTGTGATATGGATAAATGGTGTGCCTGTTCTGTATGGCCTTGGGCGAAAGCGTTTTGCGATAAAATTTGCAAATTGGATTATATGACAAAATTTATGTTTTTTTTATTTTTTTTTGTATTTTTTTTTTTTATTTATTATTTATTTTTTTTTTATTTTTTTTTTTTTTTTTTTTCTTTACATTTATTTTTTTTTTTTTGGAGGTTAATATAATTTGATTAGGAATTTGCAGATCTCCATGTGAAACTTTTCTTGGAGAGCTTGCTGCTAGTGAGTAGTTCTTTACATGCTATTGGCATGTCATTGTAATCGTTTTCCTCATTTACTTGTTGTATACATATTATATAGAGAGTGATTCCATCTTAGCGTGAAAAAAAATTGAGTGAAATTATACCAAAAATTGAGAAAAATTCTGCTGACATCACCATTCTATTCCAATCCGTTGCAGATAAATGATAAATCAAAGTTTTTTGTTTTTTTTATGTAACCACTATTTTTGTTATAACAGCTGTAATGCCCCCACTTTCCACAAATATGTTTTCAAATTTTGGCCACATTTTCGTATTCAGCATTATTTTTTTAAAAAATCCAAAGCACATGGAACCTTGAATTTTAAGAATTTTTAAGAACAGCTTGAACCTCAACTTACTTAGGAATGTTAGAATGTCTTCTAATACTTCAACACTCACCGTTCTTTAAAAAAAAGTTATCCACAATATTAAAAATATTACAAAAACTTGCTTTCAAGTGAAATGGACAAATTAATCATTCCGTGTCTATTTTATGGAGAAATTCCCTTTTAAAACTGGAATAACAAGGTGTTTAATTAGGCATTCAAATCAGGTACTAAGTAAATTAATAGAAGTAAATAAAACATTATTATAATCACTTAATGAAAATATGTATTTTAAACAATAGAAATTCTTCTTTAGAATAAAAAACAAAATAAAAAGTTATTGTTTGATAAAAAATTAAGGAAGCGCCAATAGTTATAACGAGTCCATTATTTTATTAGATGTTCAAAATGTCCTCTGTTGTTTTGAATGCAACTTCTTGCTATGTTTTATTCCAGTGTGGCAAGGTAACCAAAGAAATTTTATAATTGTATTCTTAATAATTACTGATTTCATTATTCTCATCCCATCTTTATAACGAATTGTTAACGCTTTTCGTTCTTATGTTTGTTAATTTGAATGTTTGTAAAGTTTGTAAAGTTTGTAATCAGTTTACCTGATATAGCTTTTTAGATGGTCCTGGTCTCTTCTAAGGATCCTTAAAGGGAAAAGACCTAGGGGCTTAGGGTCGCTTCTGGGACTTTGGAAAATAAAAGATGTCCTCCTTGACTCGGAGCGATAAGGTTCGCTAAGGTTGATTAACTAATCAATAAGGAGGTCCTGAAATTCCGGCAGTTTTTATCTTAATAAGATTTGAAGGGTTCTCTGAACGCCTATGTGTAGAAGAGAGTAAGGTAATATGACGCATCTATGAGAGAATGGTTATAGCAACGAACCTTTTTCAATTACTTTCTCCAAAACTCACCAAAGTTGCTAGAAATATTGATTTATAGGTCGTATATGAGAATCATGGATGTAAAACTAATAGTTTTTCTTAAAAAAAAAATTCCGGAGGTACCTCTTTGCGTCATATTTTCCCTAACGATAAAAAAAAACAAGCGAAATAAAGACGAAATGCTTTTAAAACAGTTTTCGTTAATTTTTGTATCCAAAATTAAACTTAAATTACAACCAAAAGCTATAAAAGTATATCTATACCTAAGTATAAAACAAGATATAGGTACTGGGAATGTAAAATATGCACACATACCTAAAATAAGTAGAAATGTGCTTCGCATTTATAAAGTAAAGATAAGTTTTGGATTGCACAAAGAAAAAAATGCTAGGTTAACAAATAAACATGAAGAGGTAAAGAAATACCAGATCAAATATTTGTTTTCATAAAACGGAGGGAGACAGCACACGTGGGAAGAGGAAATGTTTTTGTCCATGAATCATGTTGATCGCAAGGTGAAAGCACCTTTCTGTTCACTCTAAATATCACATTTACTCCTAGGCAGCCCTGCGTCATATTAACCAACTATGTCTTATACCTCACACTCTCCGATATTATATTATATCGCAGAAGAGGATAGGTTTGCTAGATTTTAGTTAGCCAGGGTTGATTTTATATTGTTGTTTTTAGAAGATGGAACCTAAGAATTTCAGACAAAGGATGCCGGTATCATATCTTCTTGTTTTCTTCGAATAAATAAAATATGAGGGTCGGAATATTAAACGAGGATGGAATTCAACGCTTGTGCTTGTCCCTGCTTTTTAGTGTTTTTATGACAAAGTAGGTTAATTTGCATTATCTATCAGAGGCAAGCTATATAATTCACGCGTGTGAGATAATATATTTTTCAGCGTCGTGCCGGCAATAATTCAGCTGGGAGTGAAGTGTGTTGTTAAAATTAGAATAACAACTCTGGAGCGCAGACAGGTCATAAAACCAGGGAACCTCCACAGCGGCAGAGGCCGGTCGTTATTTATTGCCGCACTCAACTGCCATATCTGGTCCCCTCAGGACCCCCTCCCATATAGTTAGCTACTTAAATATATATCATATCATAGCTCCGTAAAATTACCCATATTTTAAAAGTAATAGTAGTGAAATTACATAATAAAACAATTTTTTTTATTTTCCTATTTGTTATTCAACGGCCTTTATTTCATTTCTAGCACACACACAAACACACATATATAATGTGGTCATCTTTTTTAGCGCAGAAAATAAATCGGAATGCTATATTTATTGCTTTCTCGCATTTTCATAACAGGAAATATCCATGTAGACCAAGTCAGAATAACAGACCAAAAGAAGGATAAGGGCAGGCACAATTATCTTCGTAACCTCTCTCAATTAGTACCTTTTCCACCTCGAAAGGTGGAATAGAGAAACTTTGAGAGAGCAAAGTGGAAAATGTCGCAGTTCAGCCTTGTTGTCTTTTGAATCTGATACTTTTATGACTAAAAATTTTTAATATTTTTAGTCCAATTGCGAAGAGGCTTTTAAAAATGTTAAAAATCCCTTAACTGTGTAAGGCCCCCATTAACGCACAGATAAATCCCAAACAGAAACCTTGTAAATTTTCCTTGAGATTTATCTGAACTGACAGTCGTCTGTCGACACACACAAAGTTTCTCCTCAAGTATTCTTGAAGTTGCGACCATGGCTACGAACGAAGAGGATGACGCGAACAAAAAGTGTTGTACTACCTACAACTTTGACTTGTACACGTCGTCCGCTGCCGTTCCTGATTTTATTGAATCCTTCAATTCTTTTCTTTTAAACACTTCTTATATTATTATCTTTTTAAATAACAGAGTCTTTAGTGGCGTTCGGCTCGAATTTCTTTTAGTTTTTCGGTTAATATTTCGTATGCGGCTTCTTTTTTATTTCTAATAATGTTTACTCTTTACCAGCCAAAGGCACGGCTCACATTCAAACATCTTTATAAATTGTTCCAAAAACTCACGGTGCATCTTTTATAACAGAAAAGGGAAGAGGAATCTGAAGGTTGGGATTGGACTGTACAGTTCACATCTGCTCAGTTTTAAGTATGTTTTTTTTTTTTTATTAGATTTTATAGGTCTGCGCAGACCGCGACGATCTCGAGATTCTCATTACATAAGTTAGGATAAAGTTGAAGGTTTGAACTGCGCAGTCTAAACTTTGAGATTTATCTCATGGTGTATGTATGCATGATGAGAATCTGAATTTTTTGCATGCCTACAAGAACAGAATGTCTAGAAGAACAGTTACAATTGGTATTCGGGCTCCTTTACAGAAATAATATTACTTTCAGTGAAAAAACATCTTCATCATCCGGTATACTGCTACGTGATGTTTAGCCATTTATTTTCCTTTACATTCCATATAAATGTCCACTTTAATTGTCCATACATAACTTTCTGGACGCAGTCTTTATCAATAACGACGAAACAAGTTCCACATATTTATTCAATCCTAGCACCTTCAAATGTCAGTGGACAAGGACGTTTGATAATTACGTATAAAGTATTAATAGTCAAGACCATCTTCAATATATTTATATATTTATTTTAAAATATTTAATACTCTTGAACAATGAACTCGGAATGAAATGTACCACTAAAATCCATAAAGAGTCTTTGGTGTTGTAAAGTTGTACCGTTCCATTGATAATTAGTTTAGCAAGAAGGTGATTTGGCAATAATCACACTCAATAGCCAAGTTGACTTCTCATTTCTTCTTTCCGTCTTTGAATCAATCCTCGGCTTATACCATAGAATAAATAATTATCCCGACCAGATCCTGGATCCGTGAGCTAAGGCAACTCTTATCTAAGCAAGTTATTTTCTAGACATGGTCAAATATTCTTTATTTTGAATTTCTTGCCAAGATTCTACCTCCATTCTTTGATTTGCCTTTCCAGTGCCTTGTAATTCTTTTAGATGAGCGAATAGAAAATGTCCTTGTGACCTAGTTGGAGCACTGCCAATGTCTGCTATTCAAGTCAATTTCATATTATAGTTCTCTCATATCATATTTACTGGTTAAATCGTAGTTTAATTGCATTAATTATTTTTTAAGAAGCTTGCATTTATAGCTGTCTAAGTACAGCAGAGTACAAATTATATATTAATAAAAAGAAAGTATACAGGCATCGAAGGTTTCATGAATTAATTATTTTCTAAAATCATTACTGCATCATTACCTTACTCTTCCGAAAGGAGGAGACGGAATATTGGGCAAAACCCGCAAAATCAAAGTCATAAGTCAGACCCTCTTACAATAAGGGCAACAGCTATCTGATCGTATGGGCTGATATCTGATTCATTCTTATAATGAGATACATTCCGTAAAAGCTCATAGTTTTTATTCAATCATTCTCGGCGATATCGTTCGAAAAAAAGGTTATTCTTGTAATTATGCCTTTAATGTTGTTGGATCCACTTCAGGGAGCGGGAATAACAGAGCAGTACTTAAAGAAGAACAGATGAGAAGCCCCTATATGATAGTAGAGTGACGTGAAAAGCAGAAAGGGAGTTATGATTAATAACCTAACTCAATTTTAAAAAAAAAATAATTTATTAATATTCACAACTGTATAAATATATACACAAATCCAATATGATTAAGATCCAGTATTAATTAAATAAGTGTGAAAGAGATGATAATAAAAAAAAATGCTCTATAATAATATATATATCACATCTTCATTCCTCTTAATCCCAGTCCATACTTTCTATACATTCAACACAAGAACGTTGAATGTATTCATGTTTTTTACATATCGGCTTTTCACACTTTAAAAACATATTTTCTTTTTTCACATAATAGTGTTTGTATTGACCTTATTTTTAATCCAAAAAAACACGAGCTATATCATTCAACAACATTTTTGGGAGTCTCTTATTCCTAAGTCTTCGCTCCATGCAAGGCTTTGTATGTGATACCGCCACATTTTTTGGGAAATCCGAACACTTGGAAGTTCTGCTCGTATTTAGATTGGACTTAATGAAGTCAGGGAACAGATACTCTAGGACAAATAGGTGGCGGAGAAATAGGTGCATACACACACAAAAATAAGTGTAGTTGCTGTTTATTTTTAAATGATTCCTAATATCAAAAGTCCTCTTCCCAAAAGATAATAAATTAGAGTTATGACACTTTTCTTACCGACGTGCGATATTTTATATATATAATCTATAACTAATAGAAGAGTTATGAAAACTCGATAAAGAGGAGAAAATTACCGATAATTGGGCCAACTTTCATTACGAAACCAGTTATTTCCTACACAAAATAGCAATTTTCTGCTAATGCAAGCATGCATTAAAATTGAAAATTCAAAAGTTTAACACAACATCAAGAATACAATATGTTATATAAATGTTATTACTTTTATGTATTTATTCAGTTCTCCAATATGTAGTTTTACAAATTTTATTTATCATTAAGAGAATTCTATCTAAAAAATTTTTATATTACATATATAATGTAAGTGCATTATTCAAATTAATACGCATTATTAAATTAAAAGTTATTGTTATTCAAAATTATGTTGTTTAAAAAAAAATAAAATTATAATAATTTTAATAATTATAATAATTTTATCCTTTAGTTTTTTATTTAAAATACATTTTTAAAACAGAAACACCGCCTTTTGGAGTTCTGAGTGCGATCGCCCTATTTAAATAATAATTATTTTCAGTAAATAGTTTTGTTATAATATTTCTTATATTTTTTCTTATTTTATTGAATACTATTTCATTTCGTTATTCCGCTGGCTAACCTGTGAAATACCTAAAGAACCGTAAGATATAAATCAATGTAAATCCAGTGATTGGGTTTACAGGCCCTGACGAGGGAGAGGAGCAGGACTAAATTAAAATGCAAATAAGTTGTAAGTACGTGACTGGGAATATCGGCTGGGCATTAGTGCTTCGGAACCCACGTCGATCGTTCTCCTTCCTTCTGGGTAGCCCAGCACCTAGCCTCATAGCTCCCTAGCCAAACCTAATGAAATCCCAATAAATATTAAATTGTTCTTTATTATTCATTTAGATAATTTGGAATATCAAAACAGTTTATTTTTTATTATTTTTAGGTTAATTACATTTATTTAATTTTTTTCAGTAAAATAATAAAAGCTACGAATTATATAGTATGCAAGGCTTAATACTGATTTTCTTGTCTTCATTTTATTTGATTTTTTTTCTGGACATTTATTCTCACGTTTCAGTGTCCCAATCAAGGGGACACTAGTTTTATTCGCGCTAAAAAATGTAACATTTAGAATAATTTCATTCAAACCGCTATAGCTCCTAAACGGTTGGTCCTGGACACAATTGTTATTATGATAACAAATATGCTTCATTAAATTTCTAATATGAAAAGTACCGTAAACTTTTCGATCCGAGCAATACCAACAGAGCAAGAACGTATCAAAATAATATACACCAAATAAATGTGTCTAGGCCATCTTCTTTTCAGACACCTCGGAGGATTATTGGGAATGATGTGGGAAGCAAGTTGGGAGTCTAGTGCATTTGAGTGGTTATGGAACTTTCTCTGGAAGGATAGGCAGTTTGGGCTAAATCAGCAACATAAGGAATATTAAGATCTTTATGGATAAATTTATTGGTCACAAAGTAAGGAGCATTGAGGATTTTGGATTGTAAGGATTGAATACGAGATTAAATGGATGGTTTAGTGGAGCCCCAAAGCTCAACCTCGTACGTCCAAATAGGTCTGATCATGTAAATGAGCCTTTTGTAATCGATTGGGAGTTAGACATTTTGAGGGTGAAAAAAACGATACAAAAGAAAACTATTGACCCCAAGCCAAATGATATTTTAAGATAGCGAAAGGAAATATTTGGCCTCATGTATATTAGTTTTCGTCCTTTACGATAATATGTTGAAATATTCCAGGATTTAACGGTTTTTTTATTTTAACTGAAGGATATTCCGCCGTTGTTGTCCTTATATTTCTCGTCCTTAAGAATAATATGTTGAAATATTCCAGGATTTAACGGTTTTGAGATGGCGAAAGGTTATTCCGCCGTTGTTAACGCATCAACGGGAAGTTGGAGATAGTTTTTCAACACTATCAATTCCAATTAAAGTTCTTTGTGAGATACTTACAAATTAGTTAAATAATATATATGGATTAAACAAAATTCTGTTATAAATAATAATGTCAAGTTAATTATATTTAAGCATATTTTTCTGTATTTTATTGTTTTTTAGGTGAGATAAATCAACAGATATCAAAACACATATGCTCTAGCTTTGTTAATGTTCCTCGGATCAAAATTTACTGAACTTATCTGAGTTTCCTAACCAGAAATTTAACTGAAAATATTTAACATATGTCACTGACTGTATAGGAGTTATATTGGGTTGACTGAAAAAAGCAACTTTTGGCCTACTTTTTTAAAGTATTGAGGCTTTTTTTTCATGCTTTATATCTGTTAGCGTTGCCTGGAGCGAAATTTTGCTGACAGTTTACTTATCAGAAACAGTAGATATAACAGTAGTAAACTATAGATAAACGTAACCATAATTTATTGTATAATGGAAAAATTGATTTTGTTATTATTTGTTTTTGAATTTTGTTTCGATTTTGAAAACGCTAAAGGCAACAATATTTTTTGAATATATTCTCCAATTTTTAATCTTTGAATCTTTAAAGGAATTTTCCTGTTCCAACTAGTTGTATTCAATTAAAATAATGTAAAACAAAAATATTAGTCATTTTGTCTTGAGTTTCTAAACAGAAAAATGATAAATCCGTTAAAGGCAAAAAGAGGAAAACAATATTTTGTGAATATATTCTTAAATATTCACTCCTTGAACCTAGAAAAAAAATATATGTATAATTTAAGTGTTGGTGTTTTTTCGAAATGTCCTAGATCTGTCGGTATTGCTTGGATTGAAATTTTTACGATAGTTCTCTTATTAGAAATGTGATTGGTTTGAATGTAAAAAGTTATCTTGTTTTTCCCAGTTAGAGAATAAATGAGTTCTAATAGATTTGTCTTTTGGCTGGGCTCTATAGTTTCCTTGTGTGAGGTTATTTTTTTAAAATTGATAAATAAAACGGTGCTAAAAAAAAAAAAAAAAATTAAAATTAAATAGTTATCAATAAATTTCGAATTTTTTAAACCTTTCTTTCATCCATTTATTTTCGATAATTTTTATTCAAAAAATAAATATATATCAAAATAATGTAATAGCTGGAGATAAATGAGAAAACCAAAATTAATTAAACCCTATGTAGGACTGCGATGCCCCAAATGTGACTTATCAGGCAGTTTAAAGTCATCAGAGCCCGTAAGAGCGGCCTTTCTTATCGATTCGGCTCGAGTCAGGCGATCTTTCATGTTCTCTTCACTGAAATGTGACTTCCAAGTCGTAATTCTGGATAGTTTCTCATCTCCAAGGATATCGTGAAAGGATAATATCAGGAAGGAAAGATCTTCAAGAGGGTGAAATAATAATTCGTCCCAGGAGTTGGGAAACATTAATTGTATTCCTAACTTAGGGTTTATGGCTTCTAAAGAATATTTTTCCTTGTCTTGTTTATTTTATTTTACTTCCTCAATCATAAAGTTAAGAGATAAAGAATATGACAAGGAATTTTTATTTGAACTTCACCTAGACATTTTAGTTTTTATTTAGTATACTTTAATAATATTTATCTGATCCATATTAAATAGATTCCCTATCTATGACGTTCTAGACAAACGTCGTATAAGTAAAATATATACTAGAGGAAAACAAAAAGAAACTGCTTGTCGTTTGAATCTATTTCAACATAGAGCATTTACTAGAAAAAAGTTTTAACACTACAATGCTCATATACTTGAAAATAATCACACCTATTTGGACGTGTAGATTTGAGATCTTGAGTACTAATAAAGCACGAATTTTCCGCATATTTTATTCTATCTAAAACCCTCAATGATCCTTTCTATGTTACGACAAATAGCATTCATGTACGAAATATGAGCTATTGATTTGACCGAAACGAGATACCTGTTCCTTTATAGCAACTTACTAATCTCTCGACCTACTTCCCACTCGATTCTCGATAGAGATTAGAGTTATCTGAAATGAATCTAGCCGATGGATATTCCAATAATTATGAAATTAATAAGAAACTTCATTCTTTAATTTTTTCCAAATTAGCACTTAACACAATTTTCCCTATATATTCCCCACATATATATATATATATATATATATATATATATATATATATATATATATATATATATATATATATATATGTATATATATGTATATATATATATATATATATATATATATATATATATATATATATTAGGCTAAAATTATTTTAGAAGAGTTTCAGAAAAAAAAAATTAGGGACTCCATTTTCTAAAATGTTTAAAAAATAAATGTTTTATTTTCCAGAAATAAAGTTTGACTCTTAAAACTCCTATTAAGTCTTAAAACTTATAACTATATACACAAATACCCCAGGGAAACCTCTATCCGAGCTTGTCTTACCACTTATTGGAGCGCAAGCGAGAACCGAAAAGATCCCAACGATGTTCTCTCAACCTAGTATCGAAATCCAGTTGAGGCTTAGAGAGAGCGCTTGTCGCATTCACTCAGTACTTGAGTAAAGAAGCCTTTGTCTTTTTATTCTGCGAGGAAGGTTATAAGAAAGTGTGGCACTGGAAAATGAAATAACCAAAGGTTGAGGGTGGTTGGAAAGGTTTTGAATGAAATTTGAAAATTTATGGGGTATTAGGTCAAGCACAAAAGTTATATTGAGGTTATCATATAGGGTTTTGTTGGAGACATAATGTGGATAATTTACTATAGGAAACAATGGATAATTTATAATATGAATAATTTATGAAGGTTTTTGGATTGAAATGATTGAATGAACAAATGTTCAGTAAGGATCAAATTAGATTCATTTATTAAAAAAAAAAAAAAAAAACTGAAATCGAAATATATAAAATATATTGTTGTTTTGAGGTTATCATTTTTTACTATTCCTATATTAAACTATTTCTGTATAATTATCTAGTACTAGCATCCCCTGTCGTGGATTCACCCGCTCTCATAAGTAAAGAACTTTATTTATATATATAATTGTAACTAATTATTGATTTTTTATTTACTTATAAAAAAAAATTATGAATTGAAGTATGCAATAGAGCATTATTTCTTCAATATTTTCACGCATAGCAATAATTTTCAACGTGATTAATATTGCATTAATTATGTGCTTGAAGAATACGTAAAAGCATAGTTAGATATCCATGTATGAGTTGGTAATCCAGATGGACAGAGACTATAAAGAGACTCAAGCAGATAATGAACTGCATTATCAATGTTTCCAACCACTGGCTCATAAATCATTTTGTAACCCGTGATATAAAAAAGCAAAGGATTGACAATTTTAATTTCGTAATAATTGTTTATTCCGCAGAAATAATTTTATTGATTTCATCTGGTTTGATTTTAAACCACGTTTCTGCCAATCATTATTCTATATTAAAATTTGTATTACTTTTAATCCTTCCTAGAACAATGAAAATTATGTAAATAAAACTGGGTACATATAAGTCCAGTCGTTTTATCAGTGTAATCTCCATAGCGGAATACCCCTTATCGTTCAGATATACCTGGAATCCACGTGTCACACCACATATTAAAATATTTTCAATCGACTTCAAAAACGAAGATGTTCTCAATTCGTCTGTGTTTTTATTTTTATTTATTTTTTTTTTGTATGTGTATGATTACTCTGTCAATTATAAATCGATTTTGATGGTTCTTTTACCGGTAGGCAATACTTCATAGGTGGTCAATCAACTCAGCGCTTTTTAAGAAAAAAAACATTAATATGAAATCACTGTTATATGGCCTTCCACTATAAAAATATTTTTCCAAGGCTCTAAATCTAAATTATTAATTTACATAGGCTGTCAACTCTCGATTTTTAGAACTACAATAAGTCGAATTTTTTAAATAAGTCGAACAAAATCTACAGTCGCACGTTTATTACACGCAAATTTCACCTCAATGATTCGATTTCAGGCAAAAAACGTTGAAAATTGTGTAAAAAAGTCGAGCTGAATATAGATTAGGGACTTCTAGGACTTTCATCTCTATGAATCAAGCTATTTGAAGTCATCGCCTACATAACTCAAATTCAAAGAATTTCATGGATAATTTATTTTCTTGTTTTCTTTCATAGTTTACCTTTTTAGTTCATAGGTATACCAGTCACTTATTGCTTATTCACTGGAGTGGTTTTCAATTGCTCCATTAAAATTGAAAATTCTTCAATTAACAAAAAGTTTAAAATGATTAGCGAAATCGAGAAAGAAGAAAGAAGTTGAGCAGATATTGCTAATAAATTTGGAATTCCGCGCAGTTATCTCTGAACTATCCTAAAGAATAAAGACTGCAAGTCTTAATGCTGTAACAAAAACAAACAGGATTCGAAAAAAAGCTGGCGATTGTAAATATTTCCCTCTATTTCATCTCCTCACACCGCTGTCTCGTGCCATTCGAAAGTTTAGTGCAAAGGCAAGATTAAACTGCTCTTCTTGGTTGGCACCGGCTCCTAAAATAACTGATCATAAATTAACAATAGTTACATAAGTATCGATAATTTCGTTGATTGTCCATTATTGCTCTTTGTATCGAAGTAACTATAATATTATTTTTTTTACTTTTTAGTTTCTACATGTAAGTTTAATCTCGAAAACGGGTTTTGTTTTTGTCTAAAAATTATTTCTATTAATTAATTTAAGTGAACCGAAGTAAATTTTATAATCAATTTAAAGCTTTAAATAACATTGTAACCTCTGATGTAGATTGGCGCTTGCCACCTATCGGTCAATTTTCAAACTTCACTGTTATCTACATATTATCGTTTTTTTAATAAAAAAATTAGTTGAATATCAGTAGATTTTATCTTTTATTTTATTTTAGCTTCCTGAAACTATAACAATGAAGTGGTTAAACTTTGGTACAGATTAGGTCGGTGGTTTACGCCGTTAGTGATCACAAACGAAAAATGGCTCGTCTCTATATATAATAGTATAGATATAGATTATGTAAAACAAAAAAAATAAATAATGGAAATTCAACATTTAATAAAATAATTCGATGAAAAATCGTCCCTATAAATCACGTATCCTCAATAACTCGGTGGGATACAGAAGAAGAACCCTACTAAGAGAACAGAGATAGCGCCACTAAATCAGACCTGATGAGATGGTCCTGGAACAAACAGAGGCTGGAGAGGAACACCACCTCCCCTCCTCCCCTCCCCCCTTACCACCCTCTCCCCATCCATCACAGCAGCTGCGAGTTCTTAGAGGTCGCGACAGATATCCCCGGGGCAACACTCCGTATCTACACCCCCAACCCCACCTCTCGTCCCACTTATATATCTTTGTTCATAGCTGGGAATTCGGCCAGAGTTGTGTATCGTTTTACTCATTTATATTTTAGTGAATATAGGAAAAATAATTATATTAAAAAAAAAAAATTGAAATTAGATGGATAGTATTTTTAAGGGAATATTTTTTTTCTTTTGCATATTAATGAGTAATATTTTATTCATCACAATTTGGTTTAACTATTAATACCGCTTGGTTAATAATTAGATAATCGGGCATATTCCTTACTCATTTAACTAATCTAAATAGCTACATATAAAAATTCATAGTTCTGCCACTTCCTATGTAGCGAATCAGTTTGACCGAAAACAATGGAATACTCGAGGCCAGAAAGTATTGATCGTCTTACGACGAAGGATGAGATTACTTCATAGTTTAAACAGCATTATTACATACAGTTAAAATTTATAATTTAAAAAATCGATGATAGTTTTCTACCCAAAAATATCAGATAATTTTTTAAGATATTTACTTTTTCCTCTAGTTGTTTTGAGCCTTTTGACTGTTTTTGAAAATGAATGTCAAAATGAATTAAATATTTTAATAATCGATTTATATTTCCATTTTGTATTTAATAGTTAAATATAGATCTAAAGGATGGATAAACACCATAGCATTATATTTATTTTTATCCAAACACAAGTGGTAAATATGATTCTATAAAATTACGAGTCTGGTTAGAATTAAAAAGCGACAGAGAAGCCGTTAGGAGCAGAAAATGGCTAAAGAGGAAATTAGCCGAAGCCTCTTAGATAGGACCGCGAGTGTGGCTTCAGCTTCCGTTATATAACACTAATTAATTCTGAGCGGTTTGTCAGGGTTCTGGGCTCTCTCTCTGCTTAGGAGTGGTGTTGTTATGATTGTATTATCAATATTATCAGTATTTGTGGCTTTATCTGAACGTTATGTAACCAGTTTGAGATAATGTGAAACCTACAATGTATCCAGATGTTCAATGATGTAAGGAGATAAAATAGTACTGTCTAATTTTCAGTTAGTGTACTTTCAATTTATGAATTAGTTTTTAGTGGTGATAGAGCAATCCAGGGTCTTGTTCTTCTTCTTCCTTCTTTCCTTCAAATGGCCAAATCGGGACTTAAAATGAAGAAATCAGCGGTTCTCCCAAGGATCTCCAGGCTTCCACATAGCTTTATTCACAACTCAGTCGGAGAGGGCCAGATCAGTCCTCTTGTCTCCAAAAACAGTCTGCATGTTTCGATTATATGTTCAGCATCCGGCCCACCTTCCCCGCATTCGCAGAAGTGCCTGTAACGCTGTTCGTTACAGGAAGATTAAGACCTGTTCTCGCCCAGTGATCTCATAAATGGCAACTTTTGAGTCATTATTTAGATGTTTGCTTGTCCATCTCCGATTGATTGCCGATTTATTAGAGCTTTCAAACTCTTCAATGCTGAGGATACCGTCGAGCAGCGTACTTGAAGCTCCCTCCTTGGCCATTTAGTCTGCCCTCTCGTTTCCACAAAGTCTGTAGTACCCAGGGATTCATTGTGGAATGATCTCATGATGTATTAGGCTTTCTAATTATTTGGCTAGTTTTTTTTAATCCCGTACCCCCCTTAGACTTAAGTGATTGAAATACTGATGCGGCATCTAAGAGAAAAACAATTTTTTAGTTCCCTGGTCTTTTATGTGGTCTAAGCAGTTTGGACGCTTAATAGAATGCCTCCTACTCTTATTATCTTAGTGTTGTATTGTTATCGAGAGTTATAAAACACTTGGACCAGCTATTTTTTCTTCCCATAAAAAAAAAAAAAAAAAAAAAAAAAACGTTATCTAATAAATAAGTGTGTCGGAGAGGGGGGCGTTACACTTCTGAAAACCAATCCCCCCCACTTTTTTTACCCCCACAGTGAGCGCTGGTAAAAAAAAATTATCTGACGAAATGACCAACTATAAATAAAAAAGGAGAGAACTTTACCCATCCACTGGGTTAAAAAAAAAAAATGGGAAACCTGAAATTAAATTAAATTCAATAAAAAACAAAACAAAGAAAATTAAAACCATTGAGGAACACCAAATCGCTGAAAAGGCCCGGGACAGAGACAAAAAGCTGTACCTTGCATTTCTCGATCTTAAGGCAGCATTTGACTCAGTTCCAAGGAAAGAAATTTGGAATGCTTTGGTTGCAAAGGGTGTGCCTGATGAGGGAGATATGATTGAGGCAGTGAAGTCAACCTACGAGGGAGCCACTGGAGTGATAAGGATAAATGGCACAGAATCAGAACCTTTCCCAATTGCAAGAAGAGTTAGACAGGGAGAGTTTAAGCCCCCTCCTGTTTATAAACTTTATGGACGAGATCCATAAAATCTGCAAGCTTCGGACTGCCTGGACTAAAATTGGATACTGGAATATGAGAACAGTCCTCGTACAAAGCTTTTTATATGCCGATGACATTGTTCTCATCTCCGATTCAAAGGAGAAACTACAGCAAGCACTGGTAGAATGGGAAGAAGAGATGCTGAGGAAAGGTATGTGAATAAATGCCTCCAAGAGTAAAGTGCTGGTTATGGCGAGAGAGGAACAGGAAGACGTCCAATTGGTTTGCAGCACAGAGGTTCTTGAAGTGGTGAAGGATTACACCTACTTAGGTACCGTAAGATAGATGCGGAGATTTCAAACAGAATATCGAAGACAAATCAAGCATACTACCAGATCACTAGCAGTATCCTCAGCTGCCGTGAAGTGGATAAAAAGACAAAGATGTACATCTATAAGTCAGTATACCTGCCTATTCTCACCTAAGGCGGAGAAAGCTGGACCATGTTGGACAAACATTACAGTCGCACAACAGCAGCGGAAATGAGGTTCCTACGTAGATCGGTAGAGAGCAAGTAACAAGAGAGCAGCTGGAAGTGTCCGAACTCAAAACCACTTTGGAAAACAGGCAACTTAAGTGGTTTGGACATGTCTGCCGCATGAACGAGGACATGGACCCTATAAAGGTATTAGAGGCTCGACCCACCGAGAAGAGACCACGAGGGCTTCCCAGAGTTTCGTATCAGGAGTTTATACAGAGGATTGGAGTTAAAAGAGGCAAATCCTTTAACCAAATGAAGCGGTTAAGCGGAGACCGGGAAGAGTGGCTGCGCTGGAAAGAGGCTCCGCGACGCTAGAAATGGCACTGTGAGGAAGACAAAGAAGAAGAAGAGGAACACCAACTTAAATCAATTATATTTTTCAAAATCGTTTACCTAGAATATACATACAATAAAGAAAAACTACAAAAAAATATGGTGAGAGAAAAAACAAAAAAAAAGAAGAAATTAAACTAGAAACAAAAAAATCTCCTACAATGATTACATAAAAAAATAAAAGAAATATTCTGGTTAAAAGTATTACAAACTAAAGCTAATCTGCTACAAAACTATTTTTATAAATAATAAGTTTAAAAAAAATTAAAATTTGAATATATATATATTTTTGTTTATGGTAGAATCTGATTCAAATTACGTATAATAGGGTTTGGATACTTAATGTGTTCAGTAGTGTACGTCTCCTCTCAGCATTCGGTAAGTGCCACTCTTGAATTTTCCATGGGCAGGGATAAAAGAAAATACAATGCATCCAGCGAAGTCTGGCCCACCCTGAACCTTGGTGCCTCTTATCTCCCGAGGCGTACGTAAATACGTAAACTTGAACATATGCCTCGATATAATCAAGTTAATTATAAATTGAACTGTTAAATACTTATAAACAAACTAAGAAACGCACTATTAAAACTATTAGGCAATTATTTATTATATTTTTTTTAATAGCAATTTATTGAAATTTAAAACTGTCCAAAATTTATACATCAAGTAAATGTGCTGTTAACTAAAACAATAACGTGACAAAACTTGAAAAGAACTACTCACCAGTAGCACTTTAATAAAAATTCTACACTTGAAGGTCTCTGGGCCATCCATGGGCCAGGAATGGTGTGGGAAACAAGTTGATAAATTAGGGGATTTGTGTGGTAATGGAGCTTACTATGAAAGGATAGATATCTGGTGTGGGCTAAATCAGCAACATATGGAACATTAAGGTCATTATGGATAAGTTTATTGTTGACAAAGTAAGGTGCATTTAGGATTTTTCGAAGGATTTCGGATTGTAAGGATTGGATACGAGATGAACTGCATGGTTTAGTGGAGCACCAAAGTTTAACTCCGTGCGTTCAGATAGGTCTAATCACAGTCATATACATTAGTCTTTTGTAATTAATTGGGAGCTTTGAACGTTTGTCTAATAAATGTAGAAGTAATATGTAACGACTGGCAGTTTCTTGTCTTTTTAGTCTTTTATGTGGATCCCAAGTAAGACGTTTGTCCAAGTGGAGTTCTATGTAGCGGATCTGTAACAGGGGTTAGTGGAATATCATTAAAGGATACTGTAGGACAGGAAGTCGTGGTGTTACGAAGAAGGGTAATGGTTATTTGGTGAGATATTTTTGGATTTATTTTGATTCTCCATTTTTGACACCATTCTTGAAGGGTTAGGATATGGGATTGGAGTGTCTGGGAGGCAATGAAGGGATCATTGTTAACTGATAACACACATGTGTCATCAGCGTAAGTGGTGAGGACAGTGGTAGGATGAGTTGGAATTTATTATATTTAAATCATAGTTTTCTCACTATATGATGTGAAATAATAATTAAAATAAGAAAATAAATTATCGGGCTTTAGCGAAGTGAGGCATAAAAAAAACTTAACAATGGTCCTTAAAATAGAATTATCTCAATGGTATATCTTTAAACATAGTGTGGCTTACAATACTGTAGCAAGTAAAGCTTTTATTTACAAAATTTAAATACCTTACACGATGATCTAAATCTAAGTCGTCTAAATAAAAAAATATATCTATGGGTTTTAAAAAAATTAAGAAAAAAGAAATCTGTACGCAATAACCCATGAAGGGTCTTTAGCCGCCATTAGTTTTGACGAGCGAATTATGTAAATATTGTAATCTAAATTGCAAATTGAATGGATAAGTAATTACCTGGCCATGCGGGCTAATCAAATCCATCGAGTTAATTATAAAACCCATTTATATTATATCATAAACCATAAAATACTCGTTGCTTTGGAATCCAGCATCATCCACAATAGATACATAATTCACCGAACCTGACGGCTTATATAACCAAAATAAAAAATAAAAAGATTATTATAAAACAATTCATAAAGGATCTTCGGTCCAATACTTGATAAAAAAGAAGATTAGATACTAATAAAAAATATTAAATTACATCTAACATCGGGGTTCTGAAACAACATTTATTACTATGCTTTTTTACTTTTTTACTTAAAAAATATATCAAAAGTGTTTTTTTCAAAAGAGGAGTGGATTTCTCTTATTATAGTTTTTACCGAGAAATTATAGTAGAAATATGTATACATGAAATTTCGGTAGGTTTCGAGCTTACCATTTAGTTAAGTTTAACAAGCTGTTGTATTTAGGTAGCCAAAACTAAAGTATGTTTTTGTTTACATATTACATTACATTAGAAAATATTTAACTTTGAATTTAAAAAATAAAACGAAAAACAAAGAGAAACGATACCTATAAAATGAATAATTAATCAAATGGTAGATTATTCATCATCTGACTTACATTGCGAATTACTTCAAAATTCACAAGGAGAAATTTTAGTCGTTTATCAGTATTGCTTAAGGAAATTGAAGTCCTGTAATATTCATAATGATCATTGGAAAGTAATTATAACTTTGAAACGGTTGATCACTTCACATACCTAGGCACTGATGTTAATTCTGCTAATAAAGTCAGTGATAAGATCAAGAAAAGGATAATGAATGGCAATAAAGCGTACTTTGGTCTCGTAAACTTAATAAAATCGACTTTCTCTCTAAATGAACCAAATTAAGTATGTATAAATCGTTAATCAGGCCCAAAGTATATTACGTGGTTGAAGCTTGGACTATGGAGGCGAATATATGGTCCAATCAGCGAACAAGGCGCTAGGAGCATAAGGGGTAACCAAGAACTGGACGAAGTAATCAAACATGCTAATATTGTGCGTTTTTTAAAATCAAAAAGAATAAGCTGTCTTGGGCACGTCGAAAGGATGACCAGTGACAGAATGGTGATGAGGATTATGAGTGAGATATTCTCATATTCACATTTCTAGGAAAAATGAAGAGAGGACACCCTAGAAAATACTAGCTAAAGGATGTTGAGGAGGACTTAAGCTTGGGGTTACCGACTGGAGGAGTAAGGCTCTGGATAGGAGCGAATGAAACAGAATTGTGTGAGAGGCCAATGTCCATCCTGGTCTATAGCGCTAAGAATGAAAATGATCATTGGAAATTAGTCAGTCTGAGCAGCATAGTTTTCCACACATCACGACATCCACTCTCCTGAATATGGACAGTTTTAAAATAAGGGTTAGCGAGTTCTGGGAGTGAGGGGACACAGTGAATGAAACTAATCAAAGCATAGTCTGTTTTTATAACACTCTAAGAAGTGTTTAACTTTGGAGTTGAAGAGTCGCAAACTTAGTAGGATGTGCAATAATCGGAACGTTGGAAAATCAAAATTTGGCTCAGTTAATTTTCAAAATCATATCGGTTCGTACTTCACCAAGTTTAAAATAATAGAAAACAATATGATTATAACAAAATTGTAATAAAACGATAATTGATTTTCATGAAAATTCACTAATAATAAATTTTCTGTTTTTCGCCATATTTTACTCTGAAGGCTCCATATTGTTTTAAACTCAACATAAATCTCTGAAACTCAAGCTTTATTATTATTATTAAAAACACACATAGTTTTTAGAAGTAAACACATATTTTCCAATAATTAAACGGAAGAAAGAACTATTAAAAAATTTATTTTAAACAGTTTTTATTCTGATTTGGCCCACTATGCGCTCTAGTAATTCTTGCGTCGATACCGGAGTATTTTCGGACTTGTACGGATTTTGTTATATCAATTATATTTATATCAATAGACGGATAGGGCCAATCTAACAAGCTAATTAAATTATCATCAAATCAATCCATTGATGTTTTTTATTTGTTCTTCGGATCGTTTGCCTGTGAAAAATAATGTGTTTATTTATTTTTTATCCCACCTAATCACACTACTCTCCTCCAGCCAACATTTTTCTTTTTTTTATATTTATTTTTTTTATAATCTGCCTCAATGCGGGCAATAAGTGAGATGTGAATTGATCCCTTAAGATAAATTAATGGATCTATTCACACAATATGTACAATCATTTTATATATATGTTTAATAAGGTTCTTCAGTAAATAAATAAAAACATTTATATAGAACAATTTTTTAGATTATGTAATGGATATGGGTTATTTTGTCGAAATAGAAAATATTGCCTTTGTATTAACAAGTTTTTTTTTTCAACTGCATTTTTTATCTTTCTTTTTGAATTAATGCTTAGTTATAATTATAAATTGAAATTCTAAACGTAATATGAATCGTCCTCTGTTTCCTTGGATACAGGAATATCATGACCGACCGGCGGGCCAGTACAATACCCTGGAGGATCGACTCCTGGAGAAGGATGGAGGACTTATTAGTGAGTAGGTAGGCGACCCATCACTGGAGACTGCCCCCCAGGGACTCCTGCTGGAGCTCCTGGAGAACTATTTAAGCAGGACTAAGGGCCACACCGAGGGCTAATTGTTATTTAGGGCTTTATGGCAACTTTAGGGCCGCTCTCTGTTTAAATCTAATAAGAGCAGTTCCCAGGAGGGAGCGAGGGGGAGGGGAGGGGGCTTTTTATTTATGCCTTCTGTTTGCATAAGGTCGTGGATTGATGGTCCACAGGGATCCAGCTCCACCGACCCGTTCCAGGAATAAATCACGTTATTAGAACTGGCTCACCTTGTCTTAATGTTGCGGCGATTGCAATGTTTATGGTACTGCACTGGCCGACTAGTCAAGAAAGATAAATCATCATTTTTTCAAACTACTAAAAACATACAACCTTTAGCACTATTTTTGAATGATAAGCTAACTAGGCCATAAAGAAATATATATAGATATGGATATATTTCTTTACTGTTACTATTAGAAAGGTACTTAAGGTTCAGTCAATAATCAAGTCAAAAAAGCAACTATTTTGGCGACGTTACGAGACAATATTTTTCTCATAATCAAGCCCTACAGCGAAAAAAACAGGTTTAAATAAAATTATAGAAGTTATAGAAGTCATTTCAAAACATAAAGTTAGCTACACTATAAATATATAAAAATATAAGTTAGAATAATTAACTACATATAATTAAAAAATATGAAACTACTTACAATGTTACTGGTGAATATGCTATTGCTATCTTCTACTAGATTATAACAATTCTTGTACACAACTGAACTAGGGAATTTTCGAAAAAAGGTAAGAGTTGATATTTCCTGAATTAAAATTAGGCAATAATATTGAATAATCAAATAGTCAATCCTTTATTTGTGTCTAAAAATATGTATGGGCCTTTAGTTGTAAGCACCGAAAATTGTCCGCAAGAGTTTAACCATCCACATTGACAGATACTATTAATTCTGTCCATCAGGATTACCAACTCATGCATTATAATTAAAAATTGAAGGTTCGCTTATGTTTTTACGTAATCTTCAACCACCTAATCTGTGCAAAGCTTCCAGGTTAAAAATTACTGCTTTGTTTGGAAATATCATTCTCAGAATGCTAAAAAGGAGCTGGGTGAGAGATTTGATCAAAATAATCTAAATAAATCTTTTTTTGTTTTCACCTATGCCAGGAGAAGGTGCTGTTAAGAGCTACTCTCCCTCACGTCAATTAGACCTGTATTATTACACTTTGAGCTAATTCACTTACTGCAAATATAATAACAGGTACAAATAAAAAATTGAAAAAGAAAAAAATTCTAACAAACCAATATGACTGAAATAATAAAAAATTTAAATTATTTCCAATTACAGCAAAGTCAATTCAATTTCATTTCAGAAACAAAAGAAAGAAAAATACTAGGAAAATATAAGGCCAGGTGGTGGGCTGAAATTTACTTCAATTTATGCAAATACAATTTGAGTTTTAAAATAACTCTATCTACTTGAAGATTTGAAATTGTCTTTCACGATCTTTATAATTAAAATTGTTTTCTTTATATTGTATTTATTTTTCTTCAGAGGAGTATTATATCAACAGTGATATAAATGAATAAATGAATAGAAAATGTGTCCATTCATCATTCACTCACACAAAGTCTTTTAAAAACTTTGCAATAGTTTTATAAATTCGTGCCAGTCTGCTTTATCTAGGGCTTGCCTCTTCTCACTATTATAAATTAAATATTTAATTATTATACGCCTTCGTTTTTATCATCGTTGTCGTCCTCCTTGCTTTCGACTAGCCCTGCCAATCTTAATTGTTTTTTTTTTCTTATATATAAATTCCACGAGATATTGTTCCGGGAAAATTTTTCGAATTTCTTAATTTTTCCTTATCTCCACTCTACAGCTTCTCACCTCCTGTCAGTATTCCCTTATAAGAACAAATTCGGTCCCATGCTGATATTTTTGAGTTTCCTCGGTCGAAACCCAAGTTTCACGACCATACCCCACTACTGGTCTTATGATTGATTTATACAAAGGCAGCTTACCTCTGTTTCTTAATATTCTAAAAGATATTTGCTATTAATCAGTGGTTATCAAACACTTATCATTCACGATCAAAATCTCTACCAAGCTCTACAACATATGCTCAATGCATGTCTATGTAGTTCATTATTTTCAAATTAACTACGAAATTCCACCATAAAAACCTTGAAGAATCGCCCATTGTACGAGGGCCTTCCCTCGTATTGACAAAACATTATGCCTACTAGTGTAATTATTAATTATTTATAAAAACGGAGAACATATGATCTTAAGATCATAAATATATTGGAGGCTGTGGTTATTAGTCTTTATTATTGAAATTTACAATTATTTAAACTGTTTTATTGATACATAAGACTAAATTAAGGACCAGGATTAATGAGTTCCAGGATGCGATGAGGTACTGTTATCCTTTCATTAGGAAATCTAACGGTAAACTTTCTTTACCGAGAATTTCGGTGGTTTCCTAAATTATTTAGCGAAGCCAAAATAATTAACTTAAATAAGAAAATATTATGATAACAATAATAGCAATAATAAGCTTTTTATAATGTTTATAACTCAACAAAGTAAACCTTAAATTGAAATAAATACAATAAAAAAATAAATTTAACATATTTTCAAATAAGTCCTCAATTATTATCATGTTTACAAATAACATTTTATGTGAGTTGAACATGGGCCTTCCCTCAGACAGTATAGGTCAAGACCCTCCCAGACTGGGAAGCCGGGTTCGCGATTTTGATCCACTTCTTCCATGTATCTCTGTCCCTTGCCATCCTCCACCACAGTGGTCCGTACTTCTTCTTAAAGAAGTCACTCCATCTTTTTAAGTGTCTTCCTCTTCGCCTTTTGTAGCAATTGGGCGTCCAAACAGTCACCTCCATTGACCACCTTTTATCAGTTCTCAAGAAAATATGAACGTGATACTAAATAGTCTCTCTAATATGAAAAATGCTACATTTTGGGACAACTTTTTCCCTTAGAATAACATAAAAGTACAATACATGGGGCAATCTTCTAGCTACAGCTATTGATTAGTAATAACATTATAAGTTACAAAATAGATGAGAAATTTTGTATAGAGATACAACTTGAGTATACATTTATAATATCTATTACCTGAATATTCATATTTTAGATTTGGTCAGCGGTCAGTTTCTTGTCTTTTTAGTCTGGCATAAGTAGTTAAGATTTGCAGTTCTGAAATAAGGTTTCAAAAATTTAATAGGGCGTATCAAAATTCCAGAGTTCAAGAGTTTGTAAATATCTTAATGCTATTTATTATTTACTAATACTTAATAATCCCTTTACAGCATTTCCTTAGCTTGTTTTTAACACTGGACTTCTTAAAAAAAAAAACTCAGTTCAGTTATTAATTTCAAAGAAGAAATATGACAGTGTCCTACGAAATTCTCGTAATTTTAAGACATTACTGGAAAAAAATTTCACAGCCGCTGAAGCAACTCGTGAATTTATTAAATATAAAGGGGAAGGTGTCCTTGAAGATCGCACTGCGCGGCGTTGGTTTGAAAAATTTAGAAGTGGAGATACTACGCTGGAAAGGAAGAAGGGCTCCGGGTGGCCATTAATGGATATTGATGAGGTTCTGAAGGAAGCTGTTGAGTTAAATCCATCCACAAGTACTCGCGAACTTGCCAGGGAGTGTGGTATGTCGAAAGATGCTGTCAATCGCCATCTTCTCTCCATGGGGAAGGTGAAAAAGACCTGTAGACTGGTCCCTCACGAACTTACTCCTCAATAATCAGCAGTCGAACCAAAGAAAAGTTTACAGAACTTCAAGAGTTTGAACTCCTGCCTCATCCACCATATAGACCAGACCTCGCACCTTCGAATTGCTACTTGTTTCGATCCATGGCCCATTTTCTTCAAGGGAAAAAAATCGATAATTTTGCGGAAGTTGAAAATGCTGTCCAAGAGTTCTTTGACAGCCATCCCAAGGTATGGTATCAGCGTGGCATCGAGCAATTGGCTAGCAGATGGGTAATGACGGTAGATAACAATGGCCTATACTTTAAGTATTAATTGTATTTTATATCAAAGAAATAATAATACAAATATTTGTTTCAAAAACGGTCATTTTTTTAATATTTTTATTCACCCCATTATAACGTGAAGGGTTTTGGGTTTTTTCTTTTTTTTTTAAACAAACTTCAAATTGTATTTGAAAATAAAATATTGATAGATAACTAACAACCTATTCCTCTCCTAGTTCTTACGAGAAATACAAATATAGTCCGGAATTCAATAGATAAAAGAAAAATACTGATATCGACTACTTTATAAAACTCGATAGGAATGTCATCTCTGATGAAGGCCGCTGAGGATATATGCCCCCCTCTCCACCCTCCCCCTATATCTAGATAGCAGGGGATAAAAATATATAAACTCCAGAGTGGCAGCAGTTGTCAAGATAGGCCTCATGGGAAATCGTAAACACAAACCGTTCGCTAAAGCTTACGATGGCAGGCCTGTGTGTTTTCTCCTCATTTGGAATTTCCCGATAGCCGATTGTAAAATAAAACCATTTTACAAGCGACGAAAGTTTATGTCTCGCTCCTGATATAGAATATATCTAATTCACCTTTATTACGACACCGAAAGTTAACTCATTTAGAACCAATCACAGATAATTCTAGCCCCATACCTAAGGAGCTCTTATTTTATTATTGTTCTGAACCTTTATCTTATTTATAATTTGTAAATGGGCTTTCGGCAGGGCATCTAGTATGGATAGGGTCGAGAAATAATCTCTAATATCCCGACAACAATTATAGCAATCGATCAGCAAAATTATATTAAATAGATATTAAATTATATTATAGCAGAAACAGCAAAATTCCAAAATAGTTAACGGGAAAGGAGAAAATGTCCATTAAAAAGAGTCAAACAAGAAGAGAGGATCCTTTTAAAAAACGAAAAGATTTTACTGATTATCATGAGGGCAGCAACCATTTAGTAGCAAAGGAGGGGTCGAAGAATATATTTGTCGTAAAATCGTTAGACCCTAGCAGATCTGAATCCACTATTTTTCAGTGTCTGTGTTTATTTGCATTTATGTTCTCTATCAAGTACGTAAGTGAACGAAGTGATCATATTAAACATACTGACACCGTACCTTGATCCTATAACATCTTCATCCAATCTCCAAATATACCTTTTTCAGATCGGCCCATGGTTTAACCAATGGTGTATAAACCTAAATCATCTTCATTAATTTACTGACATCCTCACAACCTTTGCAAACCCTGTATAGCAAAAACCCATAACCCATATCTGATATCTTGGTTTCATCCTTGATTCAAATGAAACCCGCATACTAGCCTCAACAAACTAAATGTTAACAGAGAAGAAGGCCAACTATACCGACTCCTAACTAAACCTCCCAACTTTCCAAGATGTTAATTTATAAACCTATCATTAGACCCATTTGGAGCTAAGGACTGACTTGCACTGTAGTGCAAAATATTCAAAAATAAAACATGCCAAATCCTTCTAATCTAAATTCCTAAAAACCATTATCCAAACCTTAATATTTTCAAAATTTCAAAACTTTTTCGCTCAAACATAATCAATCTTCACCCAACCCTGTTGTCGTCCCCCTCTCAGTTTAAAACAGAAGAGGTTTCAAGATCAAGAAAAATTTCACAGTGGAGTTCTGATAACGGCCAGGTCTTCTCTCATGTCGGTAACATCTGCGGCTTTAGGGCTTTCTCGCTACCTCCACACTAAACTTTGAAATATGAAAAAAATAAATTTTAGATTAATTCTCGATGAAAGAATTTTCCACATTTAAAACGATGGTTCACCTTGTTTATGACTATGTTCCAATGGCAGGATAGCCATACCTTCCTTGGCGTATACCAGGGACAGCCATGTCTTCGGAACGTTAAATCAGTTGAATAAAGTAAAGTCAATTTAAAAGCCTATTAATAAATGTTTGAAGCTGAGCTTACCCGGATTATTAATCGCAGATGTAAAAAATAAAAATAAATTAAATTAAAACGGTTCTTACTCGGTGCATATAATAGTAAAATTATAAAACGCACCTCCGGATGTAAACCCCAATCATAACAGATGTGCGGATTAGTTCTTTAGTTCTGTTTTTGAAAATTTTCATCTGTTTGATCAAATATATTATTCTTGAAAATTGGATTCAAATTATCTAGGACTTCAATATAATTCTATTTATTCTAAACACTATTTAGATTAATTATAGAACTATTTATTTATTCTAAACAAAATAAGATACAGTTGAAAAATTAAATGTTTTTCGAATAAACTCGCCAATCAATAGCACTTAAGTGTCCTAAATCAATACCGTCACTAAATAAGTCCATCCCCAGGTCACTTGTGGCTGTTACATAATTAGCTAGCAGATTAATCCTAGGGAGGGGGGAGAAGATAATCAAATCCCAAGGCAGCTGTCAACAGGTAATGGGATATTCTCATTGACTCGATGGTCTACCATTTCAGATTATGTCACTAGTAGGCCTCACTAATACTGATAATACTAATACTATTAATATATTAAATATAAATTCTTTAAAAAAATAAATTAAAAAAATTAAAAATCATTGAATATTTTTTTGTGAAATTATTTAAATAAACCAAAAAAAAATTGACATGATTTTAGCTGTGTGTCTGTACTTTTTGGTATAACTGTTACGACTGTTTCAGAATTTTGTAGATGAATATTTATTGTGTATAACATTTGTCGTTAGGATCTATTGTCAAGGTCTATTGATCTATTGTCAAGGAGCTATATTGCTTTGAATGAAAAAAGTCACGTTTGCCAACGTTTTTTTAAATATTTGGGCTTTCTTGACTCGCTTTAGCTATGTTTGTGTTGTTCTGATCGATAATCTGACGACAGTATCTTTGTCAAAAATATAATCGAGAATATTTTTATTGTATAACATTTGTCGCTAAGACCTACCTTTTAGGAAGTAGATTGGTTTGAAAGAAAAAAGTCCCACTTGAAACCGCTGTTTTCTCTTGACATTGTTTTCTTTTCATTCTAAAATGTAAATTGGTAAAAGAAGTAAATTTTAGATAGATAGACATGTCCATGATTTATTGTTTTTCCCAGTCTAGGAGAAATTAAGTATTTTCTATCTTTCCGCATTTCTTTTCTTTCCTGTAAGTACTTGAAGAGTGACTTTCAAGACTAGATGCGGTTCCAGAAATATTTTGCGTTAAGTAAATCATCATATTTTTTAGTAAATACACAGATAATTAGGAATGAGTTTAAATTGAGATAAATAAATTATTTGACACTCTGATTATGACCTCTGGTTATTTGCATTATTTTTGAGTTTTTATTACCGGTTCCAAAGATTTTATCTGAATTATCATGAGTATATTTTTTAATGCACTCGATCGAAATCAATAGCTGATACTTGTTATCAAATTGCTTATTATTTATAAAAAAAGTATAGAAAGTGTATGCCAAAACATTTGTTTTCATATACTATTAATTTTTATAAAGCGAATAATACAATAGAAAAATGGCAGTTTTCTCTACTGTGGTTTAGCGTAGAAACAAAAGCGATGATATTTTCTTAATCAGCATTAAATTTTCTAAAATATGACACAGGTATAGATACTTTTAAATTTAGAAGGCCTTTTAATGCGCAAAACACAAAACATTTATTAAAACTTAAATTTTTAATATTTTTTGAAAATTTCTCACTCCCCACTGGAGCACCCTAGAGGCCGTAAAATTTCCCAAAAACTGCAAAATTTAGTTAGCTTTTTAGTGGTGTGACTCATGATACAATTGCACTTCACCTTTTAAGTCTAACAGAAGTTTTTCTGATGAAAAACACGCTAGAGAATAAATACTTGATTGCTTCACGTACCTACTAGATTGAATAAATGTATTAGTTATTTTATCGCTTGTCCATATGAATGAGGGGTAAAGAGTTGTGAAAGTGACGAGCCCTCCCTCCCCCCCTCCAAAAAAAAATCTTATTTATAGGGAGTTAGGGGGGGACCCAAATTCTTACTGATTACCTAAACGTACTTTTTTCTTTCTTTTTTTTTTTTTAATATAAAAAATAATTTAGGATTATTCGAAGAAATTAAATACACCAACAGAAAAATGATATTTCATAATGTGCCTGCTACTCATTAGCCCAAACAATGATATCACGTTCTGATTGGAATTAGTGGATTTATTTAGTTAAGCTTTGTAAACAATTGTAATCCCACTGTTAGCAAAGGTCATAAGAATTTGGGTCCCACCCCCCTAACTCCCTATAAATAAGATTTTTTTTTTTTTTGGGGGGGGGGGAGGAGGGAGGGCTCGCCACCTTCACAACTCTTTACCCCTCATGCATATGAGCAAGAGATAAAATTACTAATACATTTATTCAATCTAGTAGGTAGGTGAAGCAATCAAGTATTTATTCTCTAGCGTGTTTTTCATCAGAAAAACTTCTGTTAGACTCAAACGGTGAAGTGCAAATGTATCATGAGTTACACCATTAAAACGCTAACTAAATTCTGCAGTTTTTGCGAAATTTCACACCAGATTTTAGATCTAACACCATATAATTCACCACATAATATATTCTTTAACCTAACATAAAATGCAACATCAAGGAATAATAGTAGTTTGAGAATCACCCACATAACCTGTGAACGGCGTTACGTATCTTCTATTTTGCTCAATCGTAATGTCGTGCGGTAGTAATCTACCAACGAAGCGTTACGGCGCTGTACCTTGAAAATAGCTTGAAAAAGTAAAAAAAAAAAAAATACATTTACGTTATTACTCAAAATAAATCAAAGAACTCCCATAGTTATTTATTTTTAAACAGCTCTTTTATGATTATTTTCAAATTTTTGAGGATACCAAAAAAATTAAGTCCTGTACGTTTTTCAGTGAAAATAAACTAATAACTAAAAAACTAAATAAATAGAGTTTTTCATTTTGTTTATATACTTCTTGTTTTTTAATTATAATCAATTGCATTTTTGTTTTTATCATTATTTGTATTTACATACCCAAATATTAATTACAACTTTCCTTGCTTCTATTTCTCTTGGTTTATACTCAATGCTTTATTTGCCTCACATTATTATACGAGAAAATTACCCTTTTTTATTATTTTTTCAGAGCAATATGTCCCAGACGAAAGATTATTTTAAATTTAATTTCGAATCTATGATCTCAACATTGCATCAAAATCACTCCTATCTCATATTACAAAACTTCATGGATGGAGTCAAAATTGAAAAATTAAAATAATTCCGACAAATCTCATCAAATAACCTATTCGCTTCGTCGGAAACCTACGACTTCCTGTCTTACAATGTCCATAAATAATATTTCACTCATCTCTGTTGAATAGATCCGATACCTAGGACTCCATCTAGAAAAACATCTTACTTCGAATCTACATACGAGATTTGAATGACAAGAAACTGCTCATCGATTTAATAATTATTATTTCTCAGAAGCAATGGTCCCTAGAATAAGATTTTCTTTTCGTTCTCCGTTACAATTATTCCTAGACACGTATTTGTATGTTTCCAGGAGTTGACTATTACTTATAATTTAAGTCTTTGTATTGATGCTTCCTACACATGATTTTGCTTTTGGTCAGATCCTTGTTCATAATTCATATATTCGAACATAAATGCGACCTAATGATAGCCTTGTATGGTAATCTAATATTCTATTCTATCTTGGTATATTTATAACCGGCAGTCTGCCCTCCAACTATAATAATTGTTTACCACACTACTGCAAACAATTATTTTACTAAAACACTATATTTGGATATTTACTGTTAGAATAAAGCGAGACATAACGATGTCCAACCTCAGCTCATTTTCGAAGTTAATTCTTCTGTGGAATCCACCTGGAAGACTGAAACAAAAAGAAACTGCTAGCCGTTTTAGACTTCTTCAACATTTACTAGACAAACGCCCTAAGAAAGAAACGCCTTGCCGATTAATGACAAAAGAGTTATTTACATGACTTAAATTAGACCCATTTGGACTTCCAGAGTTGAGCTTTGGGGCTCCACTAAATCTTCGCGTTCTTTTTGTACACAATCCTTACAGTCCAAAATCTTTCGTAAAATGTTCAATATTATGTCACGAATAAACAGATTTAGCCCAAACGGACCCAGAAACCTATCGTTCCATGACAAGCTACATAACCACTCCAATCCACTAGTCTCAATACTTAATTCCCGTCCCTACGGGCCAAGGGATATTCTAATATTGAAAATTTATTGAAATTATAGTAGGGGTTCGGGAGTTTTTTTACAAGTTATTGACATGGCATAGTATTCATTTTACCACACATTTACATATGGTATATATTATATAAAGTTTTAAAATTTGACAAATATTTAATGTGTTATGTTATTAAGTGTTATTGTGAGATTCAAAAAGAAAACTCTGCCTCTGCTTTCAACATTTTAACGGTTTCATTAACCGTTTCCTTCACCAAGGTCTTGTGCCGACAGTTACTGACTTTCAAGACGTTACCATCCGACCACCTCAGCTTTGGTCGTTTTTGCCACCTTCGTCAGCAACACCTTAGGAATCTACATCTCCCATCCTTGCAATATGCCCTGCATATCTCAGACGCCTTAACTTAATACCTCTGACCATACCAGTCTCTCCAAAGGCGAAATTTTGACGAAGAACTTTTATTTCAAAAAATCAAAAGCTCTTTTTCAGAAGCTTTAAAGAATGTCTAAAAATCTTACAAGGGTTTTGTTAACAATCCGTCATATCTTCTTCTTCCTCTAGTACAACAGACAATATATAGCGGCCCCTCGCTTTTTAAACTTCTGCCTTCTATTTATTCTTATCCTTTGCATACAATCCATTCATTTTCATCTGCCGTATGTCTTGGAGTACACCATCTCTCCAGCAGCCTTGGTTCTCCTTCTACTGCTCTTTCCACCGGGTGTGCCTTCATAGATTTTCCTTAGCAGCCTACTGTCCTCCATTTCAATCTCCTGATTCTGATGCTGGCCGAGATGTTAAGGTCTTTGTATTTGTTGTAAAATTTCTTATTTTTCATTCTGTGTCCATGTTAGCGTACAGGTCCCAGAATATTTCCAAGTATACTTCTCTCAAAATGGTCCAGTAGATCGCTTGTCTTTTTGTTCATGGTCCAGGTTTCGCTGGCATAGATTACCACAGGTTTAATCAGTTTTTTATACATCCTGAACTTTGTGGTATTACAGATCAGCCTACTCCTGAGAATCTTAGACATACCGAAGTATGCTCTATTCCCCATCACATTTTTTTATTTACTTTTTCCTCCTCATCCAGTTGATTATTTATTGTGGATCTTTCATATATTAGCTAAAAACAAAAAACATATTAACAGATATTAGATATACTGAAAAAATTTCCAGTAGAAAAAAATTTATATAAGGCCCCCTTGCAGCTTGTTATTTATATTCCTCTACCGAGCAGCTACATCTCATAGTAAAGTTAAATGTTTTTACTCTTATTCTAAAGAATATGCTATAATCCATGTTTTACGCCTGTCTATTCCTGAAAGAATCCCGTTCGCATCCCTTATTTTGTTTTCTTCTTTTACCCGACAGGCCTTCGAAAGAATCATATCGAACTAATCCCATTCGGAAGAATAGATACGAACAAAAAAGAGGAAATGTATAAAACGTTGAAGGGAGAGGCGGGAGTAAGAATATCCTTTGACAGACTGTCAGCCCTTGGCCAGTGTCCAAACTGTCACCGCCCCCTGATAGCGGTCAAAAGACGGAGCTCTCGCCTCTTTTCAAAATGTCACTTCCAGGACAACACCTTTTTCTTTTTTTTCAATCTGATTTATTTTTCTTGGAAAGGCGACGGAATAGTTTACGTGCTGACACTGCTTTTTGGCAAAGCCTATTAAATTAGAGACACGAAAATAGTTATAAAAAAAGTTTTCTAAGCCTCTATTTTGGTACGTGCTTTCAAAACATTGTTGATGAAATAGATCATTTGAATGGGTTATCTTTTAATCCTTGCTGTTATAATATATTTACAAGCTTACCACTTTGTCAGTGAACGTTGAAAAATGAACATGTTGTATGTAAAAATGAACATGTATTAATGAAAGTATGTATTCTTAGGTAGCATCAGTGTAAGGAAGCATACAAAGACCTGTCGAACCTGATGAGCCGGTCGTTTGGCTAAAAAGGGATGCTTTCTTAATACACGATTATAGGTTCAGTTGTCTGGCTACATTACAATTCAATGCATCAGTAATTACGAAACAAATTATCAATAGGAAAATAAAAAAATAATATAATAATATGTAATTATTATTAATTTCTATTATAATTATCTATCAGCAGAATTATTTTATTATCTCAGCATCTCATAATTATTATTTCTGAGGGGCAAAGGTTCCAGAATAAAATTTATTTTTCATTAATTTATTTATTATTCATCCTAACTTATGATCATCCCTGGATATGTGTTTGTATTTACTATTTCCAGGATTTCACCACTACATATTGCAAATTATAAATTATAAGCATTTAAATGATCTTTTTTTTTCTTTTTTTTTTTCGTGAATATTTGGAGCGTGATATTTCAAGACTGGAGGAAGTAGTTCCAGTGTATTTTGCGTTAGCTTAGTTATCCTATTTTTTAAAGTAATTACACGGGTAGTTAAGAATGAGTTTACATTGAGATAAATGATGAAATGATTGTTTTTGATTTTGATTTTTTTTTTCGTTACTTTTTCTCTAAGACAAAAATGTATGAATTACAAAGATTATACGGGTCATTCTCCCATTACATACGAATTTGTGCCCCAAAGCGATTGTGGTTTCTTCATGAAATTTCTTGCAACCCAACCGTAACAAGCAGGTGCAAGGTACTTACCTCTTAATCGTATAGTAGTTTTTACATGGTCATTGATTTGTTTTCATGGTTAAATTTGAATTCAAAACGTCAAATTCCATTTCCCTGATGTGTCCCGTAACATGAGTTTGTAACTTTAAAGGTGAATAAGTTCTACATTTCTGAAATTATTAACTTACTTTTTTTTCTAGTACCTCGGGTAAGCAGCAATATATTGATTGGTTTTATAATTGAAACTAAGATTTATTGCTTACAACAAGAAAAATGACTTATAATACCTGTGTCCCATAGAGTCAATCTACTTCCCTCACATTTTTTTTAAAAAGCCCGCCATAGCATAACCAAGATTCATTCCATAAGATTTCAGGCTGACAACATTGCAGACGCTTCCAATCAAACGGAGGGCAACCTAACTTACAACAAATTTCCTTTGTAACTTGTTCCAAGTTTGAGTAGAATCTAGTGTTCGAAACGTGTCATTCGTAATTCTATTTCCCTCATATAGTGATTTTTCAAAGAAGGTATGTTTGATTCTTGATTTCTTTACATTGACGTTTATGTTTCCCTTGTAGTTCAGAGTTCCATTTGTTTTTGTTTTTTTGAAATACGGTGTGGTGTTGTTAATCTTAAATCAAACACAAAATTATATTTCCCTCATTTCTATTCCCCTCACTCCTAAAGTGATGAAATAGATTACAATAGGAAAAAATTGAAATAACATTTAAAAAAATACTTTTTATTTATATTTTCCCTGTTTATAATAATTTAACATAATATTCATTATATTAATCTAATGTTCGATTTCAAAGTTTAAAGGTATATTTTAATGTCTCATCATTTTGATTTTTTTTTTCTTTCAAGTTTTATGTTTAAATGTTTAATTAATTTTAACTAATATTATTTAATCACCTAGTTGATATCATACTCAATAACAGCTTTTTGTACTGTAAACATTGCATTGATTGAATTGTGATTATTTTCTATTTCCCTCACACCATCTCAGTTTCGCTCACTTTCATGGTTTCTATCATAATCGTAAATGTGCATATAGACTACATTCTATGAAGGGATTTTTAGTTAGTCCCATTAGTAGACTTTTATAAAGATGTTTATGAAGAAAAACTTTTTTTCACATAACTTTTTTCTAATGGAATCACAATGTTGAAATTCCGACAAAACGGTAGAACGACCCATACCTGAATTTTCATGCGTATGTTTTAATGGTGTCGTTCAAAATTACTACCATTTTATAAATTTTTATATTGATTACTATGTACAAGAAATATAGAAACATTTCTTTTCATTCAGTACAAATTTTAAAAAAAAAAAAAAAAAAATGAATAATACAATAATATAATAACTATTATTATCATTGGCTCTTGATCTCATCCTGCCACCTAGAGCGTTTAGGGGTCCTCCTAATTAGCTATATAGTTGATCCATGCCACCTGGATCAACAATACCCCTGTAATTAGTAATCATCGTAGCTATCAATACCCATTAACCCAAAACGTAGAAATAAGATTTTTTTTATAACCTGTTCTTCAATACTAAACTACTTCAATACCAAAATTTAAAAAATAAATAAAAAATAATCGTATTTATGAGAGGTAAAGTGTTGGTTTATGTAAATATGGCGAGGGTACAATATATATATATATAACTATTACTTGTAATATAGTGTAATATAGACGGTTATTAAATCGAAATTCTCGATAATTTAGTTGAAAGGCTTTAGTTCCTTCATTAATTCAAAGGAGTGACCTAATATTTTAATAGCGCTTTACGAAACAAAGGACAAAGAGCTAATATTTGATTTTAATAAATATTTTACAAGCGCCAAAGGGCAGGTGGAGGCGAACGGCACTAGAAATAATGAAGCAGGTTGACACAGCGTAATGGCACTACTAGGCCAACAGAGCCTAAAGATAGCCGATTATGAACTTCTTCTATTAGATAGTTTGCCTTTACAACTTAAAAATTTATACTCAAATTCATTCCATCTCTTGTTATTTTTCATCTTCTCTTCTGCAATAGAACTTTTCAACAAATTCCTAGGAAAAGTCAGTGAGGTACTCTATGCGGAAGTACATAAAGAAAGTTCCGCGCATGAATCATATCCTTCCTCAGTAAAAAAGTTTGACGGGACTTCTAGTCTCTACCAAGACAAAATGTCCTTTTGCTTATTTTATGAACGCTTCAAGTTGATGGAAAACTTCGTGAACATTGAAATGAGGTCGACTATAAATTGTCGGTTCAAAAGATAAAACGATAATAAAAAAAAAATTAATATTTCTATAAATTATTTAAAAAATAAATTCCAGAGTTCAGTTAATAACGGTTATTAAACTAATTCTTAAGTAAATACCATTATTAAATATTTTCTTATAGGAAACTTAACTAAGAAGTTCACAAATAGATCGAAAAAATTATTAGCAATAAAATGCATGCGTTATGGATTAAATAATATTAAAAAAAAAAATTTCAGCTACAAACCATAAAGGGTTCGATACATGGTAAGGAAACGTTGTTTCTTGACCGGCGGTTGTATGAGGATGTGATGTGGTCAGCAATCACGCTCAACCGCGTGGTTTTTTCTCCAATAAAGATGGAAAATACAACTGCCTTCTGCTAAACTCAAGCTTTGGGTTTAGCGCCTTGCCCACTGAGCTACCCCGCTTCCTAAAAATAATGAAATAGCATCATAATTATTTACTGATTTCTAGTCTTTCATGAAGAACTACTCGGAATAAATTTAGATTAATGCGTATATTTAGAATTTCGAAGTTGATAAATTATGATCTGATGTATGATAAGAATTTTTTTTTTTTTTTTAATTCTTATCTGCACTATTATATAACAAGAAACATTTCAAATAGCTTCATTCCAATGAGTCATAGAGGAAATCTCAAAGTAAACCCCCAAAATTTAACCTAACTGCCCCCTTCCCCATTCCATGATGGATATATTTCATATGTGTTAGATCTCTTCAGATGAGTGCCAATGTTTGATTTATTGTCTTACTTTCTTGAAAACTTTAGTATTTATAATCCGTATAACATAGCGCTGATTTGTTATAAATTTTTTACGTCTTAGAACTGAAGATGAATTCTGATAAAATAATGCCAATAGAAGTGGCAATTAATTCATCAATCCTAATTGTAAAAAGGCTTTGATAAAATTTTAAAATTTATCGAATGGGATACGATGTCGAGGAAGAAAGATATATTGAGATTGCCTTAATTGATAACAAATTAATAATAACTTCACTGATTATTAAATCAATAACGAAGCAATTAGGTCTGAATAGAAACTCAAGGAAAAGATCAAATTACTGATAATTAGCAACAGTTTCCTTGATTAACAGAGGATTTGTATGAATTTAATTTATAATTTCCTACTGATACCATTAAGTGATTTACATGATAATTTACGACAAAATTAATCAACATTATAATTAACTGACACCAGCTGTAGCTACATGAAATACTTCTGGCAACATACACTGAAATTTGAAAAGGGTGAGGATCTTCTTAACTAACTACTGAGCTGAAATAATGTTAGAAAGTACTTTGGGTATTGGACTCCATCATACCTCAACTGATTTTGTGTATATATTTGTTTAACATATTTTTGCATGGCTATTATATACCCAAAGCTACTGAAGGATAATATTTTAAGATCAATTAAGAACTAACAGATTTTGACGACCGAAGGATATACCTTGGCCACTCCTTCCCAACAAATTAATTTTCGTCCTTATAAAAATTGCCTTAATTATTTCGGTTTTTTTTTTATTATTTAAAGGACACCTTCTCTCCCCGTTTAATTCTTTTCACAGGAAACGGAAGGAAATATTTCATATCTGCCAAGATCTGAAGATTTTTTATGATAGAAGAATATACTTGGACCCTTCTTCCCGGCAAGTTAATTTTGTTCCTATTGAAAATTGCATAAATTATTTCATTTCTTAAAAGACACTCTCTCTCCCGTTTAATCTTTTTCACAAGACACTGAAGGATTCTAGTTTCAGATCTGCCAGGATCTTTCTGATTCAAAATACAGGACAGTATGTTTATTTTCCGATTGTTTAAAATGAGATAAATCTATTTATTTATTTTTTTTACTTTTTCTTTTTAGTTTTACTATTTCATTTTGTATATAGTATATTTTATATTGTTTATGTATAGCATAGTTCTTTTCTTCTATCTTTTTCTTTTTTTTTACAGTACTTATTTACTTTATTTTATTATTTTTTTTCTCTCATTGTACATAATGTGTGAATCTAATTATACGCCATATATATTACTTATTGCCCACAATTATGGCAGATTGTAATAATTACTCAATAAAAGGTTAAAAAAAAAATAAAAAAATCATTTCGTATTCTTATCCTTAATCTTTGTTATCCTAACGAAAAAACATTTATTTATTAACTAATTCTATCAATACATAAGCTAATTTTTTTTCATAATTTCTCATCTCTACCTCCTTAAATGCGTCATTTTGGTTTTTATTTTATGTTAATACGCTTTGAATAACTTCATGTGAATGTAACGAAATCTTTCATTGTAGTTTTCAACAATTTCCAGCTATCTGATTAAATTTAAAATTGTCGCACATTTCAAGAACCAATGGCATTATTATTGCATAATAATTTGATAATAATTGCACAACTTTGTTCTAATGTTTTCACTTAGTCTAGTGAAATTACCCCCAAAATGGGGGTTAGCCTTGCAAAAAGGGAATTAGTAGGTTTTATGTGTTTATATGGTCCAGATGAGTCCTGAGAATAAAATGTTAAAAATGAAACTTAATTTGATAAGGGGAAACTGTTTGGCGGAAAAAATAAACTTAAACGTTTTGAACTTTTTTCAGATCAGAAAAAAACATATAGGAAAATTCTTTATTTACTAAATTAAAGTTTATTAAATTGTGCGTCTAAAGACATCCCTTAAGCTTAATTTGAATTAGGTGTTTAGCCATAATCGATTGAACAAAAATTGTTGTTTTATTTTGATTAAACTGTGTTAAAAATACAAACAAATCACGAATAGTACTGAGAAATTAGCTTCGAACCTTAAACTCAAAAAATTTAAAAGGTCTGACTGCTGCATATTGTTCACCACACATAAGCTTTTTAGTTATGTTTGCTATGAAAGCGTGGTTTTCTAGTTTTTTTTAACTATTAATTTTTTTTTTGCAATATAAGGCGAGATTCTCAATTTCGGTTAATGTGGTAATATTTGAAAAAAAAAGAAGAAAGTAGACTCTGTTTCAAATCTTCACACAATAACTTTGAAAAATAAACTACGTCGAGTTGAAAATCATTTAAAAGTTACATTATATATTCATCTAGTTATGTAAATATAACTGAATAAATAAAATTCGTATTTCTTTCAATAGCCAAATTATATTTCTATCGAAATAAATTGGTTCGGAGAATTGTTAGGAGCAGTTGTACAATTTTCTTTTTTAGATTCTTTATAGCTTTATAGAAACAATATTCTGCTTGTATTAAAAGAAAAATATAAAGGAGAGGAAAGTAGGTCGTCGAATAGAATAGAAGGGACCGAGTACAAAAACCGCATAACGAACCAATAAAGGTCGCCTTATCATCCAGCAGAAATTATCCGCTCCCGGTTATTATTAATAAAGCTCTGAGGGTTTTAGGGTTCGGTGGCGATTCGGGATTAGTCCAGCCGATACCCGGGTACTTGGGGTAATTGGGTCTCCTCGACCTCCTCAGGGAAATCAGGGTATAAACCCTTTTTCGTCCAGGGATTATATAGTGTCGCTCTTAGCTATGAGCTAATCCCTTCCCCTCCTGTACTAAACTAACCGATATAAAATTGATCCGCAGCATTCGAGGACCTGCGGATTAGTTGTGTACTAACGAAAGGGCTTTATCCGCCATTAGGTTTGACGAGCGAATTATGTAAATATTGTAATTAATCTGTATTGCAAAACTGAATGGATAAGTAATTACCTGGCCATGCGGGCTAATCGAATCCAATAAGAGTAAATTATAAACCCATTTATATTATATTATGTATTAAAATATTCTCGTTGCTTTGGAATCCATCATCATCCATATCATAACGACTCATTTATATATATATATATATATATATATATATCGATTTTTTTTTTTATTTCTAATTTTCGTATTCAATTTGTAATGTTTTATTTGTTTCTTTTATATTATGTTCAATTGTTCAATGATCTGAATATTTTAATAATATTATTGTGAAAGTTTCAATGTAAATGTAATTATGACAATTAAGGTACATAGTATACATTTGTATGGAACGTACAACCTAAATAAACGGTCCTTTCAAAGGGTTACTTTGAAAGGAAAAAAAAAAAAATATATATATATATATATATATATATATATATATATATATATATATATACCTATATAATAATAATAATACTAAAGTTCTTTATTTATTCTGGGACCTTAAGTCCCTTAAGAAAAATCAAAAAAACAGTTCATAAAATCACTTATTAACTGTTTTTTTGATTTTTCTTAAAAAGTGCTGCATTGATTTTAAAATATTTTTTATGGGACCACCTCTGAAGTATGCCCTACCGATCTTCAATTAAGTGGGCATACAAACAAAATTACATCATTCACACTGTCTACGGCTAAAGCTCATAATATGTAAATGCATTTTAGAGCCGGCATTATAAATTACGGAGTACCGATGTTCCTGCATCTGTCAAAGATTATGACAAAACGATTGGAATCATTCGAAAATGGAGTTATTAGAAAAATTGTAAAGAGAACGGTATTCGAAAAGAAAAAGAAAAATTAATAAATGGACAGCTTTAAATACCGACCATAAAAGAAATTATAAACCTAAAGTATTTAAATTTACAATCAAAATTACCATTGTCTGGGAATAACTTATTCAATTGCATTATAGGGAAACCAGGTCCCCAACGTTGGCAGAAATATGTAACAACGCACCACTAAATATAAGTTTTAGTTTTAGTTTTAGTTCTTATGTTAGGCCGACCCAAATAAAAGATTGAACCCCCATCATCTAATAATAAACAAATGAAATTAAAAGTATCTAAATCTAAATTCATCACTCATTAATTCCTTAAAATGTAACTCAGTTACAGTACAAGGAGACAAAATTTAAATATTAAGCGTAACAAACAAGAAAATAAGGTGCTTTAAAAAAAAAAAAAGTTTTTGATTTTGTATTCTGTGTCTTCTAGTGCTTTATCTATACTTTAGGGTATATTTTATTTTGTTCTGGCGTTAGAGTGTAGTGTATATGTTGTTACAATGTGTTTTCAATGTCAGTGCTGCCATACAAGTAGTACGAATCGGTGGTTCTAGGCTTCTCATCTGGTAACTGTGGGTAAAAGCTGAATGTCCTATTCTTAGCCTCGTCAAGATTATCTCTTCTATTGATTTCTAAAAGCTAACCAGGGCCAGGTTTTTAATTTCTTGAAGTTTGCTGGGTATTTGGTTACATTTTGTTTTCCAATGTTGAAGCAACCTTTTTCTTCAGTATGTTTTTAAGCCAGAAGTTGTTGTATTCTCAGTAATTATTATTCCTATTTGGTACAGTCTCACGAGATTTCGGCACTGTCTGCAGCTTCATTTCTGGAGATGCCGCAATGTTAGGGTACCCACAGTCCCCCCACCCTCGACTCATGCATCTCCCACAGGCAATTGTACGTACAAAATGAATTCATATTATTAGCTATTCTTTAAGAATATAGATATTCCAAAGCTTTTGTATTTCATTTAATTCTTAAGTAATATATAAACGTTGCGATATTCAACTAAAACCTTTCACTAAATACTTTAGATAGGATGACACAATGATAATTTCTCTGGATGTTGATTTTTAAATGCAAACAGATGAAATCAATACAATTTATTTTTGCCAAATAAAAATTATTACTAAATCAAAATGTCAATCCTTTTATTTTTGATATTGTGTGTAAAAATATGATTCATGGGCCTTTGGTTGTAAGCAATGAAGATGCAGTTCATTATTTTTTTTTTTGTTTCATAATAGTCTCTGTCCATATTTATTACCTACTCATACATTAAAATTAAAAGTTTTACTTTAATATAATCTAAACAATTATAATAAATATCATAAGGAAGGTACAGACTGAGATTGAAAAAGGAAAGATATGAAAGGACAGAGGATCTAGAAACAGATAAGGATAAGGAAAAAAAGGACTGATTGTGAGTTTCCATGGGCACATGGTTAGGATGGATCCCAGAAGGTTGAATAAGCAGAAATTTCAAAAGATATACAACCTGATAAGCCAGAGTGGTTATGTTAAGCAGATAAAGGAATAACTTAAGAGACTTGGAATCACTTATGGTCACTGCTTGGATAGAGAGAGATTCAACAACCGACTTCAATTCATCAGGGTTCTTGTGGAAAAGGGAACAAGGCAGAGAAAGATAATACTGTAGTTAACTGAATATGGAGTTAAAATTATATCTTCGTGCTCCATTGTAGACCAATTCGCATAAAAAAGTGACCAAATTATTTTATTAAGATTATAAAGTATCTATGATAAATTTATTATTAACAATTTGTGTTTTATTGTAATTTTTTAAAATTAATTTTTAAAAAATAATCCTTAATCAAAATCCCTGCCTGTGTCAAGAGATAAACTGAAAAGGGGACGTTTGGAGTTGTAACTCACAGATTCGAATGCCGATTTGTGTGTGGGTAGTAGAGACCTATAATAGTGCAAAACTAGAGTTATAGCCACCAATGAGGATTAGGAGCCGAGAAAAAAAATAAAATATCAAAATCACGTTTTATCTTTTTTCTCAGCTCTCAGTTAAGAAAGAGAAATGATTCTTTCACATTTAATTGCGGTTATGTATACCATTTGAAATAAAAATACTTCAGTTATGCTCAAGACACCACCCGCCTTTAGGGTACACAAAAACTCTAAAAAAATGATAAAATTTCAAGGAAATCCGCTGTAAATCAGTGGAAGTTTTTTATCATGAACAACTGACCTCAAATCTCGATTAATCGCACCACAAAACCCTTATATGTGAAATTTTATCCAAATAAAAAAATATTGATTTTTTTACCCCCTTTCATTTAAAACATTTAAATTATTAAATAATACCTGAGATTTCATCAACAATTTCTAACGAACATAACAACTGCTACGTTCAACCGATTACAATAGTAATAGTATCACTAGAAACAGCATACATTCTGATTTATATCCATGCACATAACATTGGGATTACTTCAGATTTTAGTGGATAAAAACTGATGTGAATGAAAAAATCCGAGGTCAGCTAAAACTTGAGATATCTCAATAAAGGAAAATCCTGCGACCTCCGGATTTGGGTAAACTATACGGCTTCTAGATGACCTTAAAATTTGGTTTTAATCGGTGGTGAAATGTGTGAGATTGTGCAAATTATTTACATTTTTTCTGTGATTGACAGCAACTTGCCTTCTTTTTTTTTCTATTGGAATATCATATATCATACATGATTTAAAAGGTGAAAACAATTTATTTTTGATTTCGACAAAATTGAGTTTCTACATGTTTTTGAGATGAGGAATCTGAAAATAATATCAGTTTTTAGTTTGAAAATTTTCCTCACCTATATTATATAAATAAGACGTTTTAAAATGATCTATTTCTATTATTATTTTAATTTTTTCACACTAAATTTCAAATAAGACCAGTTTAAAAAAATATTGGTAAAGGGAAATTTCTTTTATCCAAAACCTGATATTAATTATAGATTATTCATCAATCTTAGGGTTTCGATAAAATTTGAAATAAAAATATGGGTGAGGAAAATTTTTAAACTAAAAACTGATATTATGTTACAACTCCAAACATCCCCTTGTTTATACAATCCCCTTGTACTAAACTGAGTAGTAGCCCTGCCTGATATAAATTAATCATCTAAATGGTATTTTTTACTTTGATCTATTTATTTATTTTATTCTGTTTTAGTTTTTTCACTTTGAATTTTAGAGGTGCATAAAGTTTAAACAAGATTTTGAAATTTCTTAAAGCATTATTCTTAAGAAATTTTATATTTAAATTAAAACTGCAATCAAGCTACAACATTGTAAGTGATTCCTCGCGAAGGAATAACCTCTTTAACTCTTAGGTAAAGAGTTTCCAGGCACTCGATTTAAACTAACTGCTCCAAAGGTTTGCCAGGGACGATCACCGTGTTATAAATTTCAATTTAGCCTTCCAGGTATTGGACCTACAGTGCCGCTGTCAATCTCATCTCTTCCTTAGGTACCTCCTTTTTTATGGGTAATAAAAACAGATCCGTCTCTTAGAGAGCAAAGGATTTTAGAGAAAATAAGTCAGCCCCTGAAACCGCAGATAGGCTATTAAAAAGGCCGTATATTTTAAAAGAAGTTGATATACATATAAAAAAATACTAGTTATTATATGTTTAATCCTAGTTACAGCTGTAAATAAGAATAAATGCAGATGAAGAGAATTACTAAAGGAATGAAACCAGTATTTTTTTTTTTATTCTTCTGAGGACTCATTACTCATGTAAAACCCGGGAGTTAGCGTGTGTGGGCAAACCGGAAGGTCAGTAAAAATTTTTCTTTATATAATGTTTTTTTTTTTTAGTTTCCTTCTGTGACGAGGAAAGATGTCGGAAGAACAAAGGCCAGAAGGAATATTACAGCCGGTTCTGAATGTGGCCTTAGCCAGTTAACGCAAAATACACTCGCTGAAGCACACACAAACACTTTGGCCTGGATAAAGGTGAGGATGGCCACCGCTCAGGAACTGCAGAGGACAGTCTCAGAATTAGAGAAGTTCACTGGTGAAGTAGGTGAACTTAGTCATTTCATACCAAAGGCTGTTCGCCAGAATTGATGCCCAGGTGGCGGATAATTTACTCGATCCCCGAGACGCTGAGTCACTGAAGGCACTTGTAGAGTGAAGAGGAACATTCTAAACAAAATACAAGCGGATGAGGGAATCTTATGGAAAGTCGTAAAAAAAAACAAAAAAAACACTGAATAAGACCTTTGGCGGAGGAACATGGACAATAATGGAGGATATCTATCAGCTCTTCTGAGAGAGAAAACAGAATCATCAGAAAGAATCCTGATCAGTAAGCAGCAGTGATCCTGTCACGTAACAACAAACTGACAGAGAAGATTTGAGAAACGGTGCCGGCAGAAGAAACGGCGGCCCGTATGGCGTTTTTGGGCATATTTTGGAAGGCGCAACTGGCCATGAAAACCGGAAGAAAAGGGGGGTTTCCCTCGTAGCATGTGTTCACAGAATGCGTCCAGGAATTGTGGATTCAGGTGCCCAGAAGGAAGAGGCACTTGGTGTGGAGCGGAGCATGTTTTCGTTCGGGCGACCACGGTTCGACCCTGCTGTGTGGTGTAAGCCTCATCGGGCTAGGGATAGACCAGTCTGGAATGGGAGAACGTCAGGATAAACGAAACAGAAAGGACGACCGAGAAGAGAAGAGAGAAGATGGGATATGTCAGATATATATGGATGATCAGCTTGTATTTAGCAAATCGAAAAAGGAACATATCAAGCATCTCCAACCGGTATTTGAAAGAGTGCCAGATTATGGTTTGCAATTATCACCGGAAAAGTCTGTACTTGGGAAAGCCGAAATTAACTTTTTGGGCCAAACGGTGTCTAAGGAGTTAATACTGATGTCTCTAAAGTCAGTGCGATCACGAGGGTGGAAATACCCTGAGATGCAAAAGGGATTTGGCGGCTTTTGGTAGAGTTAGATTATTACAGGAGGTTTATACCTGACATGGCTGAATATTTAGTGCCTATTAACAACGTGCTAAAAAAGGGTGCGAAGATGGTTGTTATACCGATCATGAAAGACAATATTCGTTGATGTATAGCACGGTTGAAGGAGGAACTCATACTAGCATTCCGAGATCACTAGCATCCTTTTACTGTTACGACGGATGCTAGTGAATGCGGGGTAGGTGTGTTTTCTGTCCCAGGAGCGACTGGGAGGAGATCGCCCGATAGCGTGTGCAAGTAGGCGACTAACTGAGGCGAAAGCGCGAAACAGGCCGTTAAGTGATTTCCAAACGCACACGGGAAGGGATTCCAGTGGGTTACGGTTAAAGACACCTTTAGCAAATCGCTAAGAAGTTGTTTCCAGTTCTTACGGGATACCGAACAGCGTGTCATCAGATGAAGGGTAGGAGTTCGACAATGCCAACATAAGATTGGAGATAATGTGGAGTAGCATATTAGTACCCCCAGGAAACCTCAAGAGTAGAGAGGACGTAGAGTGGCTCCATAGCACACTCAGCGTCTTTCACGTAGATAAAGGCTTAGAGGCGGACATGGCGATGCCTATGCGTTGCAAATCTGAAAAATCGATTGTATATTTACAATTACTTATTATTGAATCGAAATCAATGTATTCCTAAAATTATTTTTTGACATTAATATATATTTTTGCTGGGGGTATATATTTTTCTTGTGTAACTTTTTTTCTTTTTTTTTTCACTCAAAAATATAACATTTTGATACCACTCTAGCTGTGTTAGTGTTCCTCGGATCGACAATTTGATGACTGTCTCTCTACCATAAATTAAATGGAGAATATTTTTATAATTGTGACTAGGACCTGCTATTTAGAAGCTGGCCTCCCCCAATAAGCTTCCGCCGTTCATCCCTGCTGTGTGCGGCCGCTTTCCAATTCCCGACTCCCAAAAGGTCTCCCAGCTGCCACACCTCTACCCATCTCAAAATTGGTTAGAATGAAAAAAAAAAACTATTACTTTAGAAGGTAGACTTCAGAGGGCCTTTGATTTTATTTATTATTTTTTAATTATTATGTATATTAATTAACTATAGCTAAGACTATCGGTAAAATTTAGGATTTTTCGATTCCTTGGAATAGACTTTGGATCATGGATTCTTAATACTGAACAAGAATCGGTGGAATCGAGAACTGATATTTGGAATCGAGACTTTCCTAATTTAAACAAACAAAGGAAAGGACGCATAGAATAAGGTGAGGCCGCATAATGTTGAGGAAGGCCTGATGGAGAGGGGTGGGAGGGCGGGTTGGGGACTCAATGAGAAGCCACAAAGAGAAAAATTTTACCCTACTAGGAATTAAGGGCTCTACTGAAGCACATTCCTCACTCCACCTACCAATTCATAAATAATCCTAATCGTTTATCTTATTATATCCATTTTGTGATTTGTGCTCACAAATAAAAAAAACATCAACATAATATTATCTTAACATTTTTTTTTATTTGCATCTGATATCAATAACAGTTATAAGGTAATTACAAATAAAAAAACTTAAACATGTATTAATTCTGTAATTTTAATTTAATGTATCTATCTAACCGCCTCTACAACCCCTAATGGGGCCTGGCCTCCCCCAATAAGCTTCCGCCGTTCATCCCTGCTGTGTGCGGCCGCTTTCCAATTCCCGACTCCCAAAAGGTCTCCCAGCTGCCACACCTCTACCCATCTCAATTTCTTTCTCTCTACTCTTCTTGTACGGTGCAACGGCTCTTCAAGAACTATCGGGATTTCAGATTGCTGCTTATCCTTCCTAATTTTATTACATGCGGATTGTCCAGACCAGTTCGTTCCTCACAGGTCTAAAAATCCATCGAATGATTTTTCTTTCGAAAATGAGTAAGTCATTTTGCTCAAAAAATTTACATACTCAGCCGTGCTAGACCTAATAGATATAGTTTGTTTATAGGTATATTTCGTTTTAGCTTCATTTATATATAGCCTTATATAATTTTTATAGTTAAAAAGTTCTATAGTTTTTAATTTTTAATTTTATGTTATTATAATATACATGAATAAGTTTAATTTTATGTTCATGACATCTTTCTAGTATCGTACGGAGGGTGAAGATTTGATAAATTCTTGATCCACCCTTTCGAAAACTTTAATTTTCATGAATACATTATTAATTTAATTTGTAAACAACCCAATAGTTTTTTTATCGTTTTTGGAAGAATTGCCTTCTGGTTAAAATTGTTTACAGTCATCATAATAAATTTTAAAAAATATTGCTATATTATATCCCATCGAGCCCGCGAGATAATACAAGAGAGAGGAACAAAAATAACGAAAAGAAATATATAAGGAAGGAAAATGGATTAACAATTACAGACTGAGAGAGAATAGGGTTGGCAAGATAGGAACAGCTCTGGCTTACTTATTCAGAATTCATAGCTTAGGAAAAAGTGGTGTCAGCCTGGCTAAATTAATTTTGCTCTCTCTCTCTCTCTCTCTCTCTCTCTCTCTCTCTCTCTCTCTCTCTCTCTCTCTCTCTCTCTCTCTCTCTCTCTCTCTCTCTCTCTCTCTCTCTCTCTCTCTCTCTCTCTCTCTCTCTCTCTCTCTCTCTCTCTCTCTCTCTCTCTCTCTCTCTCTCTCTCTCTCTCTCTCTCTCTCTCTCTCTCTCTCTCTCTCTCTCTCCTCCTCTCTCTCTCTCTCTCTCTCTCTCTCTCTCTCTCTCTCTCTCTCTCTCTCTCTCTCTCTCTCTCTCTCTCTCTCTCTCTCTCTCTCTCTCTCTCTCTCTCTCTCTCTCTCTCTTTCTTTTCTCTTACGAATTTCCAATTTATGGTTTGGTATCAAATCGAAAGAAAACTATTTTAAAACATTAGTTTAAAATAACTTAAGAAAATTGGACTTTTGGAAGATTGGAAAATTGGACCCTAAGGTAAACTGAAACTGAATACAGAGCATAAAAAAAAATTATTATTTTCTTTAAACTTTCAATGACTCAAATAGAAATGTTTAATAATAAATGAAAATTATTATTATGAAGAATCATTAAAAAATAACAACAGAAATTCGATTTATTCTAAAAATATTCCTGGGTTTGATATAACGATAAAACAATTATTGATCCAGAAACAATTCGTCAACAATAATATTATATATAATATAATCATCATATTATCATCAATGTAGTATATTATTGCTTATACAATACTTTATTAATAATACAATATACTTCATTCTCCCCTCTGTCAAAGATTTTAGTCAACATTTTCATCATCATTTCAGACCAAAACTTCTTATCTAAATTTCATATAAAATGAAACTTTAACGAATAATTTATTTAACTGTCAGGTACGACATTACTTTCCTTTATTTTCATGAAGTTATAAGGTTTCATTTTTTATCAGGTTTTTTTTATTATATTTTGTCAGACACGTGTATAGACAAAGGGAGAGACAGAGCACACGAAAGACAGTTTCGTGTTCTTATTATCTCTTCCCTCGGTTATTTGATCTCTTCACTGGCTGGAAACTGTTATTTAAGACGTGAAATATTAATTTTTTTTTTTCTCTTTGTCGCAGGATTTTATTTTTATTTTAAATATGTCGCTTTTTTGTATACAGTTCCTCAGGTTTCTGAAATCATCTTAGCGGTGGGACATCTTAAATATATTTCAGAGGAAAAAGAATCTACATAGTGAAAGAAAATTGAAATATTATATTTCCATATGCGATTCCGTTTTTTTTTTTTTTTTTTTGTTTTGAGAGGCGGGATACTTTTTGACAAACGGTTCCTGAAATAAAAATATCACTGCTTTTAATTCAATGTTATATTACTACATTTGAACTACTAACAGTTTTTAGATTACGACAGTATTAAATTGATGTTTCAAGAAATTATTAAAAATAAATGTGTAATTTTTATATTGGGTTAATCCAAAAATAATACAGGTTTTGAATATTCATTTTATTTAGGTAACTGCTTGCCAAGTAGACAAAGATAATCCTCTAGACTAGTTAATCGATAATAAACATTGGTTATTAATGCTGTTTTTCCTTAAAGATTAATTTAGTTTGTGTAACATTTTTTATGAGTAAGAACCTATGAAATTCACAATGACAAAGGATGATTTTTTTCAAATATATTTTTACGAGTTCAATTTTGGTCGCAGTCCGGCCCAAACCGCACGTAATCAATTGATACGTTGCACGTAATCAATCGCTACACTGATGGTTCCCAAATTTCGTCTTGGAGGTTTTGATCTCGAAGACACGAAAGGGCGCGATAGGCCTGCTGTTGTTGGTCACGACCATCTCAAAGCTTTAGTAGGAGAAAATTCTCGCAAAACTACTGGGTGCATTGCTAGAGAATGTTCACCACTCAACGTAAAAAAACCACACTTTTTTTTTTATTTTTTTTGTAGTGGATTAAAAACTGGATTACTTTAGCATCACCCCAATAAAATGAAAATCAGCATAAAAAGGGAAGAATTTATAAAATATTGAAGTATCATATATCGAATACGCCAAATGTTTTATTTAAATACAGTGAAATTCCAAGTATCCGGACATCCTCCGGACTACTCATATCAGTCAAGTTCTGGGTAAACGTACTTAGTTAATTTCTAGAAGCATAGCATATCCATCATACATGGGTTTTGCCCAGTTCGGGCCATATTACTGTAGCGAGTGGTCTTGTTATCAACTTAAAGAGTTATGGCAAAAAAAAAAAAGTGTTGTATTTACTGTGTCCGAAAAACTGTCTAATTTAAAACGTCTTAGGAAAGGCGAATCTGAGAAAAAGTTGGCGGATTAGTTCTGTGTGCGATTTACGACATGTAAACTTTATTTTACAGGTAACTTTGTTACCTAAATATCATGTCATAAACAGCTACATTTTTAATTATTCAATAAAATACATAGTTAAAACATTACATACGTCTGAATTTTTTATTGTGAATCTGATTATCCTGACTTTTGGTTATCAATTTCGGCCCCAATAAATAATCGGAGTTTCACTGAATATTTATTGCACATGTTTCTCTATAGAGACACAACTCAAAAATCTGTATTTTTGATTTATCATTATGATTAATTTCGATACTCTCCTATGAAATGTCAAAAATGTATCGAATCAACTTCAAATTCAACTTGATAGATTTCACTTGCGGTTGAGACCAAGAAATTATTCAGGTACACTTTCGATAGTTCATAAAAGACATGTTTTGAATGCTTGTTTTTGAGTTCTGTCACTTTAGAAATACATGTGTTATTTATGGGTCGTTTTCAAATAAAATGGCAATTTGCTGTCCCGGCACTTTGAATGGCTGTAAAAAACAAAAAACATACAACCAATATTTCACTATTGTTAATTTTATCTTGTCGAGTCCATTTGTTTAAATTAATGTAGGCCTTAAAACTTCAATTTCAAATGTTTGATAAAGAAAAAAACAAAATAAATTATTAAAAATATTGACGTACGTTACTGTCCACAGTTCAAGTTTTCAACTTCTAACCTTCACAAAGAGTATAGGAATTTGTTTTCATTTTATAATCTTTGTTATTTCTTGTTAAATTGTGTGTATATTAATTGAATATAGAACTTTCTTTTGAAAATATGAAATTTTTGGGGGCTTGAGAAAAGATTTTCTTTGTGTCCAAGAATTTCCGAATTTATTCATTTGATGTACGTGACCGGGTATAGAAGAGTGGATTCTGGAGCTAGGGGAGTCGGGATAACGTCCTAACACCCTCCAGACTATGTATTGTAACCATACCCAACCAAGTCCCCAGGTTGCTGTATTAACTAAAGTAAGACGACATTGGTTCTCAAAACATAGTGATTGCCTTAATTCATTTTGACATACGTTACCATTGTTTTCTCACATTGAATTCACCACTTCCAATCTAACTTTTTACGGTTCGTAGTTTTCTACATCACAAATGTTTCAATGCCATTATATTTGAAAACAATTATAGTTAAATAATCTTTTTCTGATTAAAATTCCTAGTATTTGACATACGTTACTGTTAACATACGTTACCGTTATGGTAACGTGTTTTAAAATTTTTGTAACCTGCATTAATTTATGGTTAAAAAAAAAGAGAAGATATTATGAAATAAAGCTTCTTTTTTTTCTCTTTCTCTAAATATATACGTATACAATGAAAAAGACTGTGATAGCTAGAAATGAAAATTAGGTCTTAGCATTTTGTAATGTTGATGATAAAATATATAATAAATACTTTTAATATTGTTTTTTTAAGACTTTTTCTTAAAATGCAATTTTTCTACATGTTTCTCTAAGTCACCGTTAAGTGTAAATATATTTTTGACGTACGTTACCAACAATTAAAAATAAATAAATTAATCAGTAAATAATAATTTTTTGGTAATGAAGGATTATTGAAAGGGTATAGACATTCTTAACAGATTTTAATAACTTTGGGGGGGGGGGCAAAAATAAAATCCATAAACGTTTTAACAAAGTGAAAAAAAAAATTTGGTAAAGTACGTTAAATTTTTTGGAAATTTTTTTTTTCACACAAAATTTATTACTATTGCTCTTCCCTGGGAAATCACTTTAAATAAGCAACCTTTAGAATCCTTTATCAAAAGCTGAATAAAAAACATAATGCTGACAAGTTACGTTTGCCAAATTATTAAAGGTTGTATTTATTTTAAAATTCAGTAAAAATCAAGGAAGCTAAAATTTGACGAACTAACTCAAGTAGTTTGGCAACATCATAGTATGCCACAGAACATGAATAAGTAATTTATTTTTTTTTTTTTTTTATAGGATTTTTGGGTTTTCTGGAAAGCTAAATTGCCATTTTATTTGAAAAAGACCCATATATTCTATGTAATACTTTAGTTACTTTGAATTAAAAGTTTTCCTACTGGTTGGGTGTTCATTAAGATAGCATTAAGAAGTTCTTACTTAAACTAATGTAAAATACAAGTTGTTTCATAAAGATTAAAAGGTTCCTATTTACATTGATAGTTTTTCCGTTATTCTGATCTATTTATTAATTTAACTTTTTGAAAATAATTGTAAGTTAATGAGTATGTAGAAAATGTAGGGAAGATAACCTTTAGTGGCACTCTATTAGAAGGGCCTGAAGCCATCTTCTTTTCTAATTAAAAGCCACATAAATTTTCAGCTTCCTGAAAGTCTACCTGGATATTTTTTGGCTACCGGCTTATTACCACACTTCTAAACAGCGTATTCTTATTTTTTTTTTATTATCTATTAAATTTATTTTAATTATATTATGTTTTTTTTAATATATTTTTATAAATATAGTTTTATTTATTGTTCATTGATTTATTGGTAATTAAGTAATAAATGTGTTCTTTATATCGCTATTATTGGTTGCCTTTAATAATAATAACCAACAAACTCTATAATTTAAACATGAAATTTTTATTTACATTATGTACTTTTATTTTAGGAGTTGCACATACATATGTTTATATATAATGTTTCAACATACAGAGCTGTTAATGTGTTTATTGTAGCTCAGCATTAGGGCAAGTATAAATTGGAGGCTTTCCTTGACCATATATAAGATCCTGGACCAATATCCGACTCCCGTATATTCCCTACCTTCAGCCTCTTCTTATAAGTCCTGCTTAAATATTCTTTACGGGATTTGCTACGGGACTCAAATATAATCTTGTGTATCACGGCTTAGTCTACATTAGTTAAATAATATAGGATATTGAACCCAAATATAACGTTTTACCATCTACAAAAAATTAAATTTTGGAAGACATCACTAACAACAATAAACCAAGCCAAAATATTTAATTTTGATACTTTTTTCGGAGAAGATGGGAATATGAATCAATAGGAAAATGCTGAATAACATAGGATTTGCTTATGATATATGTTTGCTATCACCTAACATCACTGGTCTCAGGAGAATCATAGAAGAAATAATAGAAACCAGAACATAAATACAGCAAAAATCAAAATATGGCCCATTCTATAGAAATAGCAATCTGTTTTAACAATAATCAGAATATGTAGGGGGGAAAACTATTTAGGACAAATAATAGTATGCAAAGCAAAAATGTATAAAAAAAATCCATAGCAAAATAAAGCTCGGGTGGTGCAAATATTGGTCCCTCAAAAAGATTTTTAAATGTAATTTATCAAAAGAACTTAAAGCCTAAGCTTTTACTGCATGTGTATACCCTAAGGTTCTTTATGGGGCTCAAACAAAAAAACTGAACAACTGCATTCAACTGAGGTTGAATGCTATGCAGGAGAAGCTTTCAAGGAGTCGAATATCAATTAACAAGAGAGTAAGAAAATTAAAAATATAGATATTCTTCGTAAAGCAAATATTAAAAGTTTAAGGGTTGAAGCTGTTAATGTGTTTATTGTAGCTCAGCATTAGGGCAAGTATAAATTGGAGGCTTTCCTTGACCATATATAAGATCCTGGCCCAATATCCGACTCCCGTATATTCCCTACCTTCAGCCTCTTCTTATAAGTCCTGCTTAAATATTCTTTACGGAATTTGCTGTTTTACAGATCTGCCAGGATCTGACGATTTTTTGAGGCCGAAGGACATCCTTGGCCACTCTCTCCATCCACAATTTGAATTAGCTTTTTTGTCCTTAAGGATTGCTGTTTTAACGGTTTTTTAAGTTATCCGAAGGATAACTTCTGCCATTGTTGTCCTCCAGGATACTGTTTTTAAATGTTTAACGGTTTTTAGCTGGCGGACCTTAAAAGGACACTTTTTTAAAAATTTTCGACTGTTTTTTAACTGTTTTAAGATCGCGGAAGGATATTCATTCGTTGTTAACTCATTCTACGGGAGGCTGGAGATAGTTTTTCAACGCTAACGACTCCTTCCCGTTTACTCTTTTTGCTAAAAAGGTACGGTATAGAAGAGTGGCGGTGGGGGTTCGGGGCGGGATTAAGAGATGGCTCCTGTTTTTAAAGACACTGTTTGGTACATATTGCGAGGATGAAGAATGAGATATGGTCCAAGGCATGCTCCGAGTGTCTTCTCTGTTGAGATTCTAGGTCCTGTTTGGCTTTTCGATTCAATTCTCTCCAGAAGGTTAATTTAAATGGTTGCGACTTCTGGACTTTCCGACACAACAGCGAAGTCATTGGCAAAAGCTAGGCAGTTAACTTTAACCCCTCCTGATTTTTTTCCTTAGCAGATCGGAGTTATCCTATGGTGTTCAAGTTCATAGTTCCAAATCCTCAAAATCTGTTTAAAGACCCATTTGAAAAGGAGCGGTCATAGCCCCTCACCTTGCCTCACACCTGTCTTGATTTCAAACTTTTGAAACAAATGCTCCAAGAAGTTCACCCTGTAAGTTGTATCTGTAAGGACCTCTTTGATTATTTTTGCCAGTTTTGTTTTATCTCAAAATTCTTTAATGATCTTAATCAAGACTACCGAATCGAAGGCTTTCTTGAAGTCTATAAACGACAGCACAGGATCTTATCTTACTATAGGCGATCGGTGAAACGGACACACCCATCTGGTTGTTGACATCCTGTTTGTTCTCATTCATATGCAGGGGGTTTATTATTATTGTAATCATAGACTATTGAAACTAGTTGCTTATGTTTCTAAATACCATTGCTAACGATACCCTTCTTCCTTCCAGGACCCCAAGGCCAGCAGTGACATCAACGATAATGACTCCGACCCGATGCCGAGGGACAACGGGGACAACAAACACGGAACGAGGTGCGCCGGCGAAGTTGCTGCTATTGCTTTTAATTCCTACTGCGGAGTTGGAGTCGCCTACAATGCTTCTATTGGAGGTGAGCTTTGTGTATATACACACACACACATATATATATATATATATATATATATATATATATATATATATATATATATATATATATATATATATATATATATATATACTTAGTTAGACATTTCAATGAATATATACCTATTAATAGATAGTTAAATATACTAAAGATTAACAACTCCTTTTTTGTATTAATAGATTTTGCAGGTAATTAATATTTCTATCTGTTCAAGCTATTCGACTAGTGGTAAATCTAAAATTATGATTCATAATTTTGAGCAATTAAATTATTTGGTAATACTTTTTTTTTCTTGATTATTAAATCTACACATACATTTTTTGCTAGTAAGATGTCGAATTTTCGATCCGAGCAAATTATGTATATATGTTCCGTTCGTTCGTTAGCTTTATCTTTTTCTTTTTTTTTTCATTCACACCAATATAACTCCTAGACGGTAGGTCCTAGCGACAAATCTTATATAAAAAAAATATTTTTTATTAAATTTCTGACGAGTAGGATACCGTCAAAATTTCGATCAGAGAAACATTAACTGAGGAGCTAAAAAAAAAACAAGGTATATATGTTCCGTTCGTTCGTTTGCTGTCGTTTTTTTTTTTCAGTTCAAACCTCTCAGCGATCCAGCGCTCTGTGCGTAACCCTTGATAAGAAAGCTGTCCAATAATGAAACAGATAAATAGTTTAAGTACATTTAATTTATTTTTTTTATCTTATTCATTATCAGTAATTTTTTTAAACTATTTAAGCATAGAATTCTTCTTCTTCATCTCCATTACCTTCCTCCTGGTGCCATAACTATTGTTAAGGAGCATAAGATTTATTTTTTCCGAAGCCAAATAGGGTTCTTTGAATCCGATTTACTATTTTATAGACGATTAGCACAACAAAAGAGGCCCTGTTACCTCGTTACAGTTCCTACTGCTGGTGGTGAAAAATATTAAATAAATATAGTTTAGTAGTATTTTTTACTTCTTTTTTTTTAAAACTATTTATTGATATTTAATACTGTATACATATATACTATAAGTTTTGAGGGAATTATTACAATGACTTTTAAATATAAAATAAACCCAGTTTTATTAATTTTAGTTATAGTTTTATTAAACTATCTATTTTTATTACATCACGCAATATCTAAAATAATTTTTAGAGAAAAAAACAAAACCGACTTCAAGAATAAACCTACATACACAAACAACTAAAAAATAAAAAATAATATTTTCATTGCTTCAAAACAAAAACCATTAAATGAAAATCAATGAAATTATCGATACTTATATACCTATTCACAATTTATAGCCAGTTATCTTTGGAGTCGGTGCCAGCCAAGAAGGCAGTTTAATCCTGCCTTTACAATAAACTTTCGAATGGCCTGGGACAGCGGTGTGGCGGTGATGATACAGTGGGAGGATCTTAAGATTGCCATTTTCAAATTCTGTTTGTTTTGTTTGGCACCGACTCCAAAAATAACTGATCATAAATTGTGAATAGTTATATAAGTATCGATAATTTCATTGATTTTCATTTAATGGTTTTTGTTTTGAAGCAATTAAAATATTATTTTTTATTTTTTAGTTAAGTTTGTGTATGTAGCTTTAATCTTGAAGTCGGTTTTGTTTTTTTTTCTCTAAAAGTTATTTTTATTTTTCACTTTTTAGGGGTGAGTGTATTTTTGTTTATATAGTCAATTGCCAAAATAGTTCGACCCTGAAACCCTGAAAAATAGTTCGAGTTACTGAACAAAGACTTATCGAGGTTATCATTCCACTTGCCTTCATGTAATAGGGAAAATTGAAACCAAAATGGGAGTTGAAATAATTACGTATATTTTTCATTAATGGGTATGTGTATGTTGTTGGTACATCAAATCATTGATACAGAAAATTAAATATCTGTTACCAATTTATCATATAACTTTCAACTGTATTACGCTTTTTTCTGAGGGTGCCTAAAAGTAGACTTGCCGCCTTCCACCAGTGGCGATCTTTTCTTTATTCTTTAGGACGGTTGAAAAAGAACTACGCGGAATTCGGAATTCACTAGCAACTGAACGTTGCAAATCAATGATTTACTTCCGACCGCAGATTTTGTTTGACTTATTTAAGACTTTAGCTTATCGAAGTACAACACATCGAGAGTTGACTGTATATGTAAATTATTTTTGTTAATAATTTAGATTTAGTTACAATGGAGATTTTAGATAATCATAATCATAAATATGTTTAAAATGTAAGGTTATATAACAGTCATTTTTATTAACTGTTTTTTTTAATTTTTCTTAAAAAGTGCTGCGTTGTTTTCAAAATATTTTTTATGGGACTACCTCTGAAGTATGCCCTATCGGTCTAAAAAAGAATCATCAAAATTGATTCTGAATTGACGGAGTAGTCGCGTTACATCCACACACAAAAAAAATACAAACGAGTTGAGAACTCCTCTTTTTTGAAGTCGGTTGAAAATGAAATCTCTTCTTCTGTAAATCATTTTGGTCAGTATTATCGTTTTCTTTTTTAAGGTTTTCTTTTTATCTGTTTTTAAATAGTGTAGAAGCTTTTTCAGTAATTGCATATCTTTGGCGACTGTGCCCCTGTTCCCGTCCTAAATAGCTTTTTAATGATTGTGGCTTAATCTTGATTTATAACGAGGTTTTTTATCGCAGCAACATTACTACTCCAATCTGCCTCTGTTTAATCCATAGTTCTTTTAAGTGAGGAATCTGTATCGATATGAACAAGCGCTGTGTGTCCGACCATTTGAGGAAATTCGTCAAAGGATACAAGTACTTATTTCGCTTCTCAGAATCAAATATGAATTTATTTTTTAAGAATTAGCCATTATTCATCATTTTTCAAGGTTATCTGATTTCTAACTATCTACGATGATTTTTATATCCTAAAAAAAATTATCCTTGCCTTTTATGATGTGATGACAGTTTGTGAGAGAGGGTGAACGTTAAAAGTAATTAAAACTGCAATAATTCCATGCAATAATTTATCTCGAAGGAACAAGGAAAAACTAGAACATGATAAAGTTTCTTAGATCCTACCTTGGACTGCTACTGATTTAAAGAATAATAATTTTTTTATGACATAGCCTTGATTTAATTTTGAACACGTTTCTATGGGTTCTAGTATCCTATAATTAAAAAAATGTGTTAATTAAATAGGACATCAAAATGTTTATATCATATATTTTAGTTATTGCGGAAGCAATTGAACCAATGTGTATCTAAATTTAAATATTTAAAAAGATAGCGTAGAATGCTGTCAGGGTTAAGAATAAACATTAAGTTAAAAAAAAAATAGTGTTCTACCTAGGACTTCTTTTTCAAGCTGACATGGGGGCCAAATTTCAGTACAAAAATTAAATCGCTAAACTTTCGACTAAAACTACTATATTCGATTCTACATCGACGTTCTAAGTTACCACGATAGAAACGGAACGTATACACATATTTATTTAAATCCATACGGACTTACGCATACCGAATTTACTAATCCACCAAAAAGACATTTATTCGAAAAATCCAAATATTTTAACCATCATCGACTAATAACAGACTCCCTTCCATAGTACTGTATACTTATTTAGTATCCCGACTGTCAGGAATCACATTCGGAATAACTACAAACGATTTTATGGCAAATTAATTGGACAAGTAAACAGAATAATACAAAATATTGCAGCAACAGATGTCATTAATGTAGCACGGCAGAGGTTAATTAGGAACTGGATGAGAGACCTACTTGAGCAACACTTTAAATTAGCTAGGAGTATTAGATTCAGGAGGTGCTGTCTCCCTCATGCCTACCTATGACATGATTATTGTATATTACATGATATTTGCTGATATGATTTGTATAACAGATGCAAATATCAGTTTTAATGTTAACATTTTTTTTTTTTTAATTTTAAAGGAGTGTCGACGTTTCGGCCTGCTTTGCAAGCCTACTTCAGGACTATAAATTACCAAAACAAAATTTGACGAGTAAATGTGGGTAATAAACGAAATAAACAAGGAAAATTGAAATAAATAAATGGAATTAATTTTTTTTTTTTAATTAAAACTTGTTGTATTTTTATTTTTTTAAAACATAAATGTGTTTTTATTAATCCTCACTCCATTTTAGAACACTGCGTAAAATATATCCTACAGTCAACGATATTACCTTTGTTAAATATATATAGTTTTACGAAATATTCCTTAGTTATTAAGTACATTTATAGACTCCCTGAGACTGACTTGAAAACGAAATGAAAGTGGACCTAGGATCAGCTACAACTTAATAAACCGAGAAGCCAACTCCATATTACCGCCGGTAGTTTTCAGCCTTAACTGGCTCCTTTTACTGCGCCCCCGGCCATTACTCCTGGAAAAAGAAATTACATCGGGAAAATTTTTGGCTTTTCCAGTGCTAGTAGTAAAAAAAACAACCATAAAGGAAGTGAATTTAGCCTCAGAGGCTGGCTATATCTCTCAGCAACATTTTTCTTGACTTTTAATGCAAGAGGATATGGCCCATAGTGCGGGGAGTACGCTGGCTACCTTGTCTCGAAATAATTTTAGCTTTATTACTTTCGTATTACTTCCATTATTCGGTTTTACTATCTTGAATTGTTATCCTTGTATATTCCTTATTACAAAGTCTGTGTCTAGGTTTACATCTTATTCCATAGACATCATATTTCCGTGAGTATGAATTGGATATGACAATACTGTATTACTGGCTGTCTTGTAAAAAAAAAAAATTAATCATAAAATTAAATAAATGAAATTATCTTGTATTACAGATTATATTAAAAAATATGGCCTCGCCTATAATTCTGCTCCATTTATTCTTATCCAGAGTCCTACTTCTCCAATTCGCAACTCCAAGTTTCCTTTTATCTTTCTTATCATCCTTTTGCCAAGATTTCCTAGTGGGACCTCTCTTATAATCTTCTTCACTATTCCCTCATTAGCTGACAGTAAAATAGTTTCTTATAAACTACTATGTTTCTCATGCCTACTAATTAGTAACTATGCGATAATACCTTTTAGGCGTAGTTTATATGCTTCCAGTATTGTAATTTAATTTAATTAAACAACCAACCTTTAAATTAAAGTACCTTTCCAGTAATACAAAAAAAATACAATATTTATAATTTTGATTTTAAAATTGTATTTTTGTTAATTTAAAGAAATATTATTCTCAGTCATTGTATAATCGTCATTTGTTAACAACATCCATATAACAAATTGTACACCGCTATTTCCCACCATACTGGATTCAGAACCCATTAAAAGCACAATAAAAGCACAAGTCGCAGTTTGATCGCTTTAAACGATAGTCAATTTTTTTTTTTTTTTTTTTTTTTTTTTTTTTTTTTTTTTTTTTTAAATCATCGTTTATTTGGTTATCGAGAACTCATTTCCCAGGATTTTGCTTTATTACCAGTATTTCACTGGTATCGATTCATTATCGACGTAATGGATAATTTGTCGAATTGGGTCTGGAGATAATACAACAGTCTACTCTTCCTGACTGCAAGATTCCTGGGTTTTGGCTTGACTTGAAAGCGGTTAGTTTACAAAAAGTAAATATTAATCCAAATTATCTGTTTATGTTAATTAATTTTTTCATTTGCAAAGTTGACTTTTTCTCCATTGCTAATTATTCATTTCTTAATTTTTGTTTTGTTGTTTAATATTTTCAATCATGTTTTCTTTAGCTTGGTTTGTAAATTAATAATTAAGTTAGTTTTTAACATAACTTAGCAAGGTATTTTCCTTTTAAATATTTTCTTGTTTTTGCTTTTTTCTATAATTATTTTAAGGACGAAGCTGAGGAACCGATTGGAAACGGGACAGAAGTAGGTGCAGAATAAAGGCTGGTCATCTCCCTAACACCATGACCAGGTATATATTAGGCGATAAGTTAACTGGTCTACCATGGATATATTAAACGAATCCTTTTTTTCACGAGATAATAAAGGCCACTTCAATATCAATAAAAAAATATATTATAATCGAATTTAACTTTAATTCTATTGGAAATGTTTTTAAACTAAAAGTTATGAGGGAGACATCGGTTTAAAGAAACAAAAAACAAGCTATGTTAATGAGGCAATATTGACGAAACGACAAAGTTTTTCTTTTCGAAATATAAATTGGGCTCGGTATAGACAACTAACTCTAAGTGGATCTCAGCCCGCACATCGGCGGCCGCCTTCTTGGCATTCTTCCTCCAGCGGCTACAGAACAAATTTAATTAATAGCCTAAGTTTCCTATTTGTGGTTTTCATAACGGCTTAGTTTCAAGTTGAATTAAATGAAACCAATTCCAGAAGTTTTCTCCCAAGCCAAGATTTTATATTTTGCCTTATTATAAAAACAACGTATACTAATTTTCCCGCTACACCATCGCTATTCTAAAGCGTCTTAATTATTTTCGTCACCTTATTCCTTTCGCAACCCGTAAGTTACTTATTACTTCTCTCATTTACCTTCACTATTGCTGTGCTGTGTACAAGGATTTTCCTGGGGATTTCGAGGCCAGACTCAAAAGATTATTTAGCTGCTTCATTCGCGACATTTTTAGGAAGAACACATACGTTTCGCAGTTTTATGCGGAGTTAAAGCGGAACTTTCCTTCCTATCGTATTTTTTGGTATCTTTTTCTTTTGGACCTGCTATGCCCTCGGCTCTCTGTCGAGTCCGGTTCAGCATTAATCTATAGAAATGCTAGTTAGGACTTACTTCTCTAACAAATTATAAATAAATATTTTTAAAATAATGAATCTATTGAAATTAATTGGATAAGTGACATTAAAAGCTATTTAAATTGCAAGGACTGTATATTCAAATAAGGTTGACATATAAAATTACAACTAGAAGTAAGCATCAATCAAACTTAATCTAAACTTATCTTATTGAGATTGATGCTATGATGTGGGTAAGGCGTATTCGGTGGAAGTCATGGTTTCAGATCGGTGAGGTTTTATCAGGAGATAACGAACCTAACTCGGCTACATCGTGGTAAGAGCGGGACAGGTAAGACCAGCTAGAAGGACAAGACCCGATGAGATCTCAAGAAACAATCCCCCGAAAACCTTTTTCCTGCTCTTTTTAAGCATTGTCCCCACCTTAGCTCTGGCTACAATTCGCCTACGGACTTCTTAGTAATTTGAAGTTGGGAGTGAAGTGTTTATCCATTATCCTATAAATAAGGGAAGACTCTCCTTTGTGTTTTTAATTTCTGAACTCCTTCAGCTCAAATCCTCTGTTCTTACCTGCATTAGTTCGAGGCATCAATAATTAAGTTTCCGCCCACATGGTCCACTTTAGCACTCTACATTAGCAACTAACAAATAACCATTAAATTTTGTAGCTTTATATTCATTACTATAGCGTATGCACAGGATAATCAGGTACCTCATTTAGTTATTCAAATAATAAACATTGTTATTATATATTAAAATAGTTGTTACATATTAAAATAGCTGTTGAGATTCTAAATATATTGATTTCCTATGAACAATAATCAGTAAGTATAATTAAAACAAATCAAGTATAAGACTTAAAATATAATATTAAATTTTAGAAATGGACTTAAATCAATTTCAAAATAATTAGCTGTTATATTCCTCAATTATATTAACCAATTACAAATAAAATAAAATATAATATTAAATTTATTTTTGAAAACGGAGATTCTAGCTGAGATAAGAGTCATGCAATAAGGAATGGTGCACTATTAATTAGGAACTATATTTTCAGTAAATATTACTTCCTATATTTTCCATGAAACTCTTTGTTTTAGGCGTTATAGTTACGTGGGCTCCATATCGAGATCTCTCACTACGAAAGACTTATTCACCAAACGTATTCCAAAACTTATCCTTAAGGCAATATCCTAACTTATCCTGTAACTGCATGCTTGAGCTTCAACATTTAGGTGCTATTTTACCGTGGTTTGGAGATATCTTAATCCCAAGAATGTCCTCTCAGTTCTTCACATTCTTCATCCATAAATAATAGACATTGCAAGGGAATTAAAATATCACCTTTTTGACCTTCCTCCTCCTCTGACTATGCTGAAATAATCAGACTCCTACATTTATTCTTACCATTGCTTTCTGGTCTTGGTAAATGGACTGGATTCCTTTCGCTTAGTTTACCAGCACGTTCTTTGCTCTCAGCGTTGTTTCATTCCTTGGAACTGAATGAAATGCGGACTTGAAGTCGAGAAAAGTGGGATACATGTTTTTATCTCGATCGTAAGACTTCTATAGAACGTTCCTCAGAGTGAAAATGTAGTTATTTTTACTCCTCCCGAATTAAAGGTCCCACTATGACTAATCATTTTTCTGATAAGGCTGGGTATAGTTTATAGACTATTGCTTTATGCTGTCTGAATCAGCTACTGCCCCATCCCGGCCTGGAGTTCTTCCAGTCTCCATCCTCAATAATGCTCTTTCAATTTCCAGCTTCTCTATAACCCCATCCGTATCAGTCTCGTCCAACTGTACATCTTAGTAAGAGTTATTCAGCCTGTCTTCACCAATATATTCTTTAAAATAATTTTCCAGATTTCCGGAATTTCTTTATATATGGTAACCAGTTTTACTCGTTCGTTCTATACGTTCCGTTCTGGTAAACTTTTCCGGCATCTAAAAATATGAAGTTTAAGACGGCAACAATAATAACGGCTAAAGAAACCGTCTTACTAACAAGGGGACGTTTGCAGTTGTAACTCACAGATTTGAATACTGATTTTTGAGTGGGTAGTAGGGACCTATAATAGTGCAAATCTAGAGTTATAGCCGCCAATGAGCATTAGGAGCCGAGAAAAAAATAAAATATGAAAATCACGTTTTATTTTTTTTTCTCAGCTCTCAGTCAAGATAGAGAAATGATTCTTTCTCGTGTAATTGCAGTTATGTATGCTATTAGATATAAAAATACTTCCGTTATGCTCAAAACTTTACCCGGCTTCAGAGTGCTCAAAAACTCCAAAAAAATGACAAAATTCCAAGGAAATTCGCTGTAAATCAGTGGAAACTTTTTTTCATGAACAACTGACCTCAAATCTCGATTTAACGCACCATAAAACCCTTATATGTGAAATTTTATCAAAATCAAAAAATATTGATTTTTTTACCCCTTTCGAGGAGGTTAAAATTTTAAAGTTGAGATTTCATCAACAAAATCTGCCGGCCATAACAACTGCTGCGTTCAACCGATTACAATAATAATAGCATCACTAGAATCAGCATACATACCCTTGAATTTTATCAAAATCAAAAAATATTGATTGATACATTCTGCTTTTTATCAATGCGTATAACATTGGATTTACTCCAGATTTTAGTGGACAAAAACTGATGTGAATGAATAAATCCAAGTTCAGCTGTAACTTGAGATATTTCAATAAGCGGAAATCCTGTGACCTCCGGATTTGGGCTAAACTATACAGTTTTACATCTCTAAATGACCTTAAAATTTGGTCTTATTCGGTGGCGAAATATGTGAGATAGCGCAAATTATTAAAATTTTTTCAGAAATCGACAGCCCCTTGTCTACTAAAATCCTACCAGATTTTAAAGATAAAAAAAAAATTATTTTTGATTTCGACAAAATTAAGTTTCTAGGTGTTTCATTATATCATTTTAAAACGTCTTTTTTATATAATATAGGTGAGGGAAATTTTTAAACTAAAAACTGAAATTATTTTCAAATTCCTCATCTCTAAAAACACATAGAAACTTAATTTTGTCGAAATCAAAAATAATTTTTTCTTACCTTTAAAATTGCGTAGGATTTTAGTTGGCAAGGGGCTGTTAATTTCTGGAAAAAAGTAAATAATTTGCGCTATCTCAATTATTTCGCTACCGATTAAGATCAAATTTTAAGGTAATTTAGAAGACGTCCCCATTAGCCCAAATCGGAGGTCGCAGGATTTCCGTTTATTGAAATATCTCAAGTTACAGCTGACATGGATTTTTTCATTCACATCAGTTTTTGTCCACTAAACTCTGGAGTAAATCCAATGTTTTACGCATTGATAAAAAGCAGAATGTATCAATCAATATTTTTTGATTTTGATAAAATTTCACATATAAGGGTTTTATGGTGCGTTAAATTGTGATTTGAAGTCAGTTGTTCATGAAAAAAAGTTTCCACTGATTTACAGCGAATTTCCTTGAAATTTTGTCATTTTTGAGCACGCTAAAGCCGGATAGTGTCTTGAGCATAAAGGAAGTATTTTTATATCAAACCACATGCATAACTACAATTTTTTTTTTTTTTTTAAACGTCAACTGCAAACGTCCCCTTGTAAGTACTTTTCAGTATTTCTTCTTCATTAAGGTTTAATTTTGTAGTATATAGAATACTAATTGGTTTTAATTAATCCTATGCGAGGAGTTTTCCCTTTTCCTTATTAACCTGTAATTTTCCTTGTTTTTCTTTATTTGTGGAAAGCTGATCATAATGAAGATAAGTATTATTTCTATTTACATTTGCACTGAGTATGCAATAAACCTGCTCTATCTTCCTACTTGCTTTTAGTTGGTTATCGCTTCCATAGATCGTCCCGTGGAAATAGACTGCCAACAAGCTCCACCTCCATTCTCTGGTTTTTGTTCCACTACGTCATGACTTCCTGGCGGTAGTAGGAGCGACCCCAATATATCACCCCTTCCCGGGCGTAAAGCTTATATTTGCAGCGTTGTCAGCGTAGCCATATCCGCCATCTCCCAATTGTCATGTATAAATCATTTTACACCGAGAGTGTCATTGGCCATGTGTCATCGGTATTGGAGCTGAAATTGCTAATTGGTTTGGTGTTTAATTTCTTATTCATTGCTTGTAATGTTCATACTGGATGGAAAATATAAACTTCTGAATTATATAAACTTCTAATACTAATAGTTAGCTGTTATACTCTGCAGATTTTTTTTTATTACTATTTTTTTTTTTCAACACCACAACTATCTTCTCCATAATTTATCTTACGGCCATCTACATCTACCAAAAAATATTGAAGCATTATTTTTAAATATTTGAGGAAAATAATGAAGTACTCACTTTGTCGAATAATTATATTTTGGTTAAAAACAACCCAAAATGTCTTGTTATTATGTTCAGATAACTCTTCTATGATATCACACTGAATATAACATTTAGGTACTTCTATTGTATATACAAAACTAAGCACTGTAAGAATTTATTTTTCATTTCATTTGTGGAGTGTTATCTAATTTTCTTCTTTATATCTTTAGATAGGTATATATTATTTTTGTTATGATTATTTGTTTTTCTTCATTTTGTAATGTCTCTGGCTAGATGTACTAACTCTATTTCTGTACATATTTGTTATTTTAAGGAACTTGGTCCCAGAATAAAATTATTTTTCTATTCTATTCTGTATGAAGATAATTGATATCGTTAGTTGTTCAAAGATCAGCAGGCTACATGAGGTGTAATTACTTTTTTCTTTATCGACTACAAAATATTGATCGAATATCGAAAATAAAGTACTGCGTAGAATATTTGGCCCAAAAAAAGGATGAAGAAATAGGAGAATTTAGAAGGCTTGCGAAATTGTATGTTATATCCGGTAAATATAGTTCAAGTACGTAATAGCAGCGCGACGCTTAAAATGGGCATGTAAGGTCGTTGGGTTGTATAAAGATCGAATTCCGTTTTGAGCCGTCAGGTAAACGACCGAGACGAAGATGGGAGGATTTCAGAGCCGACCTGGGGGATTTGGGTTTTGTAGGAGTGGGTTAGAGGGAAGTGTGCGGTCGACGGTTGGTGGTGTCTGCATCGAAACTTCGGGTTCGCTAAGCCTTTATTTATCATTATTATTATTATTTATAAATATTTGTTATTTTATAAACAAGTTGGTTATTTTTACTACATATAAGTTATTTTATTTATTTATTTATAATTCTTATTTGTTATATGGGTTTTTTTAATCTATAGAGGATAGAGGTTTTTTTTAATCTAGATGTAAGGACCACAACATGAATACTCAAGTGAATTTTTAAAATGTATATTTGCAAATAAAGCATTATTAGTTTTATTATTATTAGTATTGTTAATATTGTATATTTAATATTTTCTAATTCTTAACATTTTAATCCATATATTTCTTATATTTCATTGTTAAGTAACTCGACACCAAACTTTCCTTTCGATATATCCTCTTAGGACGCTTCATTAAGATGACGACTTGTTATAACACTTGACCGAGATACATTTTTTTTTTCTTTCCAAATTTTAATCTCTACACTCTAAAATACTCAATATCTCCCTGACTGGGAAAAACAATAAATGTCTATCCATTATCAATTGTTTTTATATCTACTGCTTCTGATGAGGAAACTGTAGACAAATTTTCGATCCGAGCAACATCAGAGTTAGAGTGTATCAAAAAAGCCCCTACACTTTAAAAAAATAGGAAAAACCTGACTTTATTCATTCAAACCATGAGTTTGACAGCGACAAATTTAATATATCCAAAAACATTTTCTATTAAGTTTCTATTAAGAAAACTGTTACCAAGTTTTCGATCTAACACCAATAGAGCTAGAAAAAAATCTTACACTTTCTAAGGGTAAAAAAAAAACAAAAAAAAAAACCTTAAACAAGAAAACTATAGAACTCCAGAAAAAAGACATATTCAAGTCAGTAAATAATTGGAATTCATTGATTTGGATTGAGCAATCATGTAAATTTAATTGTAAATATCGAGTTTTCAGATCTGCCATTTTCAAGATACAGCGCCGTAATCGTTCTTTGTTAGATTAGTACCGCAAGACAATGTGGTTATGCAAAATAGAAGATACGTTACCCCGTTCAGAGCTTACATATTCCTTGATTTTATGATAGGTTTAAGATATTTTATAGTGAATTTTCAGATGTTAGTTCTAAATTAGAATTTGTTTTTGTTAGTCTTTTAGTTCGAATTCGAGGTTTAAAACCAAAGTTGAGGATAGGCAATACGTGTTTTTTTTTTTTTTTATTCAAACTAATATAGCTCCTTAGTTTCGGTAGTTTCTAGTTTCTAGCGAAAAATGATATAAAACAACAAAAAATTAATTTAATTAAATTTATGATTAGAAAACAGTCGGAGATTTTTAAATTCATCGCCTAATTACCACTATATAGATTACCATTGGTTTAAAAAATATATAGTATAAACCAGTTCCCATCGAATATTTTTGGTATTAAATGATATCTTGTTATAACTTAAATTCAATCAATATCTTACCTCTTTTGGTCGATATTTATTAATCTAAATATTTTTTTGTTCCTTAATATAGGAATAGTTAAACCAATAAATGTTTGAATTTGTATAAAATTTATCATTTTTTTAGTATTAATAAATTAATAGCCACTTATATTGGAATTTTTCATTTGAAAATTAGCTCCCTAAAATATCACCCAAAGACATTAAAGACCCTTCCAAAAAATAACGGTTTATATGAACTAAAATATAATGACTGTGAAGCTAAATACACGGGAAAAACTGGATGATCGGAAAATCAAAGATTAAAAGAATATATAAGAGTATACATTAATAAGACCTAGATTTCCAATTTCGCGATCCATTTAAATGAAACTACCATAAATTCAACAAAGACAAGAAACTAGTACATCAAATAGACAGTCTAAAAGCAAATATTTATAAACCGTTAGAAATAATAAAATCCTTCAAAATCAATCGATATTTTTGTTTAATATCCAGATAAATGTTTCCAATAGTGTCATTATGTTTGTGTGTCATCCAATTGGAACTGAAAAACCAACCAATCATAAGGAAAACCTTAAAGACCTATTCTGCCTGACCATTTCAGCCTCTTACTTGACATTTAGTCCAACTATTGGTCCTAAATCATTCAGAAGTCCGTTTGCCTAGGTGAATACCAATATATTAGATTCTTGTCTCACATTTTAAAAAAAATTTAATATACATAATCTATGTAACGAAGTGCTGATGTTTTGAAAATTTTGAAATGTTTTAGAGCCGATGATGAATGTTCCAATAAAAGTTACAATTTGTTCCTTTTTCCTTCTTGCTTTTATAGACTTCTAACAAGTTTGAATCTTTCTAGCAACATAAATAATTGATTTTATTGCGTGATAAATTCCAATCAAACCACTTCGATAACGAAAAACTGCTAAAACAGTTATCTAGTGAACTCATCAACTTGACATTAGAGGAAAAAAAAATTTAAACAAAGTATGAGTCAGTTACTAACTTGGCATAAAAGAAAAGTAACAATAACAAGTTGATGAGAGGCAACAAAATGTCTCCGTCTTACCTTTTTACATTCGTCTTCCTTTAAAGCTGAAGATGCAGACGTAATAAGAAATAAGGAATAAAAATGGAATGAAGATTGAAAACGCATGAAAATAACCTGGGACGATTCAGCCATAACGAAACCTGGCTACCAACATCACAGTTCAGGCGAAATAGGACTTGCTCGTGTTCCATTCAATCAAATAGTTCTGAAAGTTTGAGGAATATATTGGTAGAGGTTTATTGAATTCTTTTTTTCAGTTATTGGCGCATATATCGAAAACAGAAAACTAAATTTTATTACATTTCTTACAAAATGATAAATTTATATTTACATTATATGTTCGTCTTGGACATCTGAACCGCTGGAAATAAAAAAATAAAAAATAATGCACCTCTATTAGCATTGGTAAATTACTTACTTTAATTCTATTAAAACATTCAAATATTAAATATTTATCATGAGCTCTAGAACATACAAAAATTTTCTAATCACCACTTTGTTATATACCTATAATAAATTTTTATAAATGTAAGACAAGAAATTAAACATGTTTATACTCACTTAAAGCGGCAAAATGAACCGGGATTTTGAAAGTATCATGGCCTAAATTAGATACAGTTTAACGAGACGATATGGCCAGTGGGTAATCACTTAGGTTCTCCATATGACTGGTTGTTTTTTTCTATTCCTCCTGGAAACAAATTTATGTAGGAAAAAAAACTTTTGGAAATATTCGGAAAAAAAAGGAAAAGAAAAGAAAAAGGTCCTGATACCTTTTTAAGCTCTTTTTATTTTGCTTCCTTACGGTATTATCAACATTTTTCACTTTGTCTTACATTTTTAAAAATTAAATATATACAATCTATGTAGTAAGAGTCGATGTTTCGAAATTTTCATATTTTTAGAACTTTTGATAAATGTTTAAATTTCGAAACTATTCTTCAAATAAAAAAAAAATAAAAAATCCAATAGGCAAATAATTCAACCATCCAGATAGTATTTATCCTTCAATATTATCGTGCGTGCCTCAAGTTATTGCACTTCGTCATTATCAAAGCTTTTTTCGTTATTAAATAAAATTTAATTTTCCAATGAACATCCTGTCAATTCCTGTTGAGTTGGAAGGCGAATTTAGCGAAAAACGTGAGGAGCTACTACAATATTTTTGGAGTATTACTACGAATATGTTCGCTGACACACGTATCACAGATAAATAATTAGTTATAATTATAAATTATTATTAGTATTTTTTCTGATTCTGTACTTAGCATTTACTTGTTTGAAGCCTTTGGCTTATTAAAAATAATGTTTTATAAATTACAATTTTTTTTATTTTATTTTTATCTCTTGGACTGAACTCTCTTAACACTCCCCTTCAATTATAATCTTTAAATGTTTATCCTCTCTTATAAATTATATTATTATGTTAACGAATTATATGTTATCCATAATTAATTCCTGGATGCTATTATCTATGATTAAATATTATGGGTAGAATAGTAACATGATACCCGTGTGAATTCCAATCGGGAATATATTACATAATTGAGGTAGCTACAGGTAGAGGCCAATGCTACTGTTGGGATAATAATCATACTACTAATTTCATTGTTAGATTGGCTTCCATAAGGAACTACAATTATGGCACGAAAAAGTATGTTGCATTAGAATTTTTTTTTGTTTTTTTAAACCTTTGTTGAGTAATTATTATGGCCACAATTGTGGGTAATAAATGATATGGATGAGTTTATGATTACATTCAAACATTATGTACAATAAGAAATAAATAAATAGGAAGAATGAAAAAAAAGGGAACAGAAAAATACTATGCGATAAATGAATATAATAAACTATACAGTATATTCATTTTAAAAAATAATAAAATCAAAACAAAAGAGATAAAAAATAATAGTAAAAGTAAAAATAAAATTAAAAGTTAAAAACACATCATACTTTATTAACAACTAGCTTTCCCCGTAGCGACTTCGCCCGCTCTCATAATTAAAGAACTTTACTAATAGTTGATTAACTAAGAATGATTTGTTTATCTATAAAAGTCTTGTATTGAAGACTTATGTTTATATTATACTTATACTTATATACTTAGCTCACTATGCACAGGTGCACCAGATATTATAAATATATAAAGGCAGAATCAATAAGAATTTATTTAACATAACTCCTATTTGTTTAACATTTGTAGCTACATGTTTCGGAGAAAATACTCCATCATCAGACTTCTAAATTTAAAAAAAAAAAAAATACATTAATCTATAAAATTACACCAATAGTTATTACCAACAGTACACCTCTTAATCTATGATTATTTTCACATTGTCCATTCTCCATGTTATAAGGAATTATATAATATAAGACAGAATCCATGTTGAAAGTTAGGATGTTAATTTCTGCTATATTATTTTTAAGGGAAGTGGAAATAAAAAAATATGAAACCTAGGATATACTTTCTCACATTTATTTTTAGATCTTTATGTTTTATTGAATTAATTATACAATCTGTCTCACTTTAGGGCATTAAGTATTATGGATGACAAAGAATCCATTCAAAAAAATATGTATACAGAAATTTTATCACTTAAATTGATACAACAAATCAAAATATATAAAACACCAAATCCATGTACAAATTAATGTTCTTAAGTTTTGTAACACTTTTACACATTAGATAAGAGGAAATATGTAAGAAAACATGATTTGATAAAACACTTAATCCTTTATGAAAATCATTTTGTTAACTTCTGTTTCACTTATTTACATTTAATAAGACTAAATATCAATATAACAAACTAAACAACACAATCCAAGTTGAACCTGTAGAGGTTTGCTTACATGTGAGGTCATAGGAAAGAACTATCGATAAATTTAAACTCGAAGTGAAGCGTAAGGATCAAACTTGGTGGTGGCTCGTAAGCCGACTATTACCTAAAGAATTATTATAGTAAACTATACTATTTAAAATCTTCCTAGAACTATGAAAATTTTGTAGTTAAAATTTGGCACAGATGGGTTTAATAATTTTACCATTGCAAACTCTGTTGCAGAATGGTGCTAACAACTTATCGTTCGATTATTAAACATCCCTAGTATCCACACGTCACACTAAGTATTTATAGCTTTTTTTTTTATAACAATTTATTTGAATTAAACCAATTTTATTATCAATTTCTAGCTCTATATAACATTGTACTGCTATAACCTCTCTTAAATGGCACTCGCTATATATCGGTCAATTTTCAAAATTTACAGCGTACCACATTTTTATCTCTTTTTAGTAACAATTTAATTGATAATATGTAAATTTTCTTATTGCTAAACCTTCTTTCAACTAAGAAGATGATGTAGTTTAGATTTGGTAAAGATTGGTTCAGTATTTTTTGCGGTTAGTTTTGTTTTATAAAAGTAAATTCTATGAGTAAAAATTTAATTATTCAATTTATTCATGGTTAAACTCTTAACAAATATTATTAATTAAATTTTATTTTAATAACATACCTACATATAAACCTGAAACATCAAAATAAATTTGAAATCGTTTCACGGAATTTTATTCTTCTTAAAACCTTCCTAAAAAACTAAGGAGATATAGATTAATTTAGAACATATTTTTTATCGGTAATTGTTTAATAACACCTGCACTAAAGTAATATTTATAAAAAATAAATATTATTTTGATATTTTTGGGATATTTCTTGAACCCTAACTCTGATTTAAATAAAAATTTACAAAAACCTTCCCGGGGATATACTTAATAACTTCCCAAATTTTCACGGCGATTAGATGTATGGTTTTTGAATCTATTGAGAACAGACAGACACACACACATTCATTTTTATATATATAGATATGCACTCGTCCTAGGGATCCATCCACCCACCAGAACTAACTCTCCAATTACGAAAGGACGAGTCAGGTACTGAGAGGCCCCAGCTTGTCTCTCTCAGATGCGTCACTGATGTAAAACAAAAAAAAAAATGGAGGCTGAGTGAGAGCGCTATAGTACATTCACTCAGGTCATGAGTAAAGAAGCTGGCCATTGCCAGCACTCCAAAATAAATACATTTTACAAAAGATCTGGCGGCCAGTGCGAGGTGGGTTATCGGGATTTGTGGAACTGCATAGTAATTGACCCAATGGGTTGGGATGGAAGCGAAAGCGGACAATGGAATTTCAAAAATCTAAGGAGTATGAGATCGAAGACGTATGGTATATTGAGATCATTAGGTAGAGTATTGTTGGAGACATAATAAGGTCTTTCACTACATTTTGAAGGACATTAATTTGGAAGAATTGAATGCGGTTGATATTTTACTTTTTAGCTGCCCCTCACAGTTTCAAGTCCATAGTTCCAAATGGGTTTAATGATGGTTTTGTATAAGAGAAATTTGTTTTCAACGGGAATATGGGAAGTCCTATTTAGTGGTATAGACAGTTGGCTGGAGCGTCTGTTAAGTTCTTGCCTTTTAAGACGATTATGATGGTTCTAAGTAAGTTTTTTTTCTTAGTAGAATCCAAAGAGAAGGAAGCCCCATGACCTAATATAGGGTTTTGTGCTTTACATTCAAAGTCATTGATATTTGAAGATTTTTAATTTTGAAAAATAAAACTATATTTTATGTATATATGTTTTAATAGTGTATTTTTATAATTATTATTAGAAAAAAATTGCTAATAAGCTCATAAAGAGCTTGATTGTAATATAAATTAAAAAAAAAAAAATAAAAAAAAAAAAAAAAAAGTAGAATCCAAGATACCGACCTGTATCAGATTTAGATAATGGCATAACATTGAAACAGAGAGTAGGACGCATCAGTAGTATAGAAATTTTGAGATAGGACCTCGAGTGAAGTATCAAAGGTTTAACGGACTTTAGACTGGAGAGTTTAGGTACGGAAATGATTCTTTGAGTTCCATAATTGTTCGTTGAAATCGGTCTGATGGTCTCATGTAGACAAGATTTTTTTGAACAGTAGGAAATAAATATAATCAATTAATTAAATTTCTGAATCGCCTTTTCGTTGAAAGGGTTTCATATGATTATCTTGTAGAAATGATATCTGGGAAATGTAAAAAAAAAAAAATAATTACAAATATTTCGAATTCTGGTCTAGCAATGGATATACAAAAACACTTTAGATATCTATAGACAAATTATTTAGACTAAATTCAATTACTTAAAAAAAAAAATAGCCCTCACTAATGACTTAGGCAATCAATATGACTGAATTCAAAGTCAGTAATGGTTCCTTCCTCCTTATACAGGGTGAGTACCTCTTAGTGTAAAAAAAAAAAATTGGGTGAAACTAGATCGAAAATGTAGAAAAATGCCGCAGACCTCACCTTTCTATTCCAATCCGTTGCAGATATACTATAAATCAAAGACTTTTTTGCATTCAGAAACGGTGAGCGTTGAAGTAATATAAGACAATGTAACTTCCCTTAATAAGGTGAAGATCAAGCTGTTCTTTAGATCCCATGTTTGTAAAATTCAAGGTTACAAGTACTCAGCTCTTATAGAAAATTTAATGCTTAATCTGAAAATGTGGTCAAAGTTTGAAAAATATTCAAGCAAAATGGAGATATTGCAGCTTTTATGGTAAAAAAACGTGGTTTCCTCAAAAAAAGTCTTTGATCAATCGTATATCTGCAACGGATTGGAATAGAAAGGTGAGGTCTGCGGAATTTTTCTACATTTTTGATCTAGTATCACCCAATTGTTTTTTGTTTTCTTACTAAGAGGTATTCACCCTGCATAAAATTCTATTACCAACAACTAGGGATTGGTATGGATACACGATATATCGAAATATCTATATTTGCAACGGATTGGATTTAAAAGGTCCGGTTGGCGGATTTTTTGTTTTTATTTTTGGTCTAGCTTCACTCATTTCCCTTTTCACACTAATCACCACGTGGAATAACAAAACCTATAAAATTTGTTTGAATGAGACAAGCAATCGATTAGTATGAAGCTTAAAGTAAACCATCAAAGTCGCCATGGATGGATGGTTTAGAAAAGGGATGTTGGTTGGAAGAATAAGGTGGAGAACTGAACTAAAACGATAAAATAAAGAGAAATCATATTGTAAATTGATTGAAATGTTTAAAATGGCATTTCATAAAAAAAAAAATAAAAAATAATAATATATATATATATATATATATATATATATATATATATATATATCGGGAATTATATCAAGAAAAATATATATATATATATATATATTATTATTATTAATATTATATTACTATTACAATATTATTTTGATCAACAATATATCATATTGAACTCAAAAAAATTGTTGATATGTAATATTGTTATTTTTCTAATGATACCCATCACAACTGACGACCAATTCCAAATAGAAGTTCTATTTGCCTTAAATCGTGGAATGGCTGGTAAAAGAAGCTTTTAACAATTGTTCGTTCAGCAAAGTACGAACTTATTTAAACCAATTCACATTTATATTTAGCCGGTTTTGTATACACTGATATCATTCCTAACATAACTCTTACCCTTATTGAATTATTAATTCAGTTTATGTATACCCCACACAAACAGGACCATTCTCCCTCTCTCCCTCTCTACCCTTTATATACATATTAGTTCTGCCAAGTGCTGCCTTTAGCGGTTTTTCAACCTCACGCGAAATACGGATCAGCGGTTAAATTGCCTCAGTTAGTTTAATGGTTGGAATTCCGTTGGAGGAAAATTCACTCTGACGAAGTTCATTTACAAAGCTATTCAGGATATTGAACTGTAAGCTGAATTAGGTACTTATTGATCCGTTGAGGTTAGATTTAGTTTTTCTATAAATATTATTTTTATATTTACAGCTATCTTCAGGCTGAATAATAAAATACCATAATGATGAGTTTAAAATTGAAATATCAATAAATAAAAATTCTGTAAATAATTGTTTTTTGTTTTTAAATAATTTAAAAAATACAAATATACATCTAAGAGTACGTAAAATAGGATATTATAACTGTGTTAATAATTTAGTTGGCGGACCCACGAAATGAATCCTGACCTCCCCACTCTGGCTGGAATAAGTTCATGACCTGGTACGTAAGAACGTTAAACCCCATCCAAAAAAAAAAATAATAATAATAATAAACAAAAAAAATCGTATAACTCCCTGATAAATTACATAAATTAATAATTTAATTAAATTAAAGATTATGATTATTTGAAATAAACAAATTTGAGAGAAAATAGGAGTTTCAACATGACTTTTTCATTCAAACTTATTTACCTCCTAAAAGTTAAGTCCTGCGATAAATTTTGTATAAAAAAAAATATTTTCCAATTAATTCCTGATTAGAAAACTGCCGGAAAATTTTTAATTAACCCCAATAGAGCTAGAGCGTGTTAAAATGTTACATTTTTGAGGGTAAAAAAAAAGTTGCGACAAAAAAGTATATTCAACCAAAAGATATATCTATGTCAAAAATAATTAAATAAAATTGTATCACCTTCCTTCTTTATTCTCTTCTGACGAACTAACTAGCCACCACTCTGCCACTAACCTAATTCAAAAACTTCAAATTAATTTTTCTTTGTTTCTGAAATATTACAATAACGTCTATTGTCAAATATAGATTCGATACAAGATACAATACATATAAGGACGATAAAACATCTTTTAAAATAATTTTAAAACAATTATACAATGAAAAGTCAATACCATACATAATACAATAATATATAAGTAAGATGCAAAACATATTAAAAGAAATATATAAAAATAAAACAAATGAATAAAATAAAAAGATAAAAAAAACGATACAATCTGAATACGACACAAATTACGATAAATATAAGTATGACAGAGGAAAAATATTTAGATAAAAAATAGTATAGAAAAAATACAGGTAAAACCAAGAAAATAAATAATACAAAGACAATTAAATACAAATATGATATTATTTAAATACGATACAATATGTAACGCGTTTAAGTATGATAAAAAAGATATATTTAAAATAAACGAGTAGTAGGTTGTAAATAGCATAAGAAAAAAATCAATTATTTAGTTATAACAACATGCATACAATAGTTTATTTCACCCGAGCCTGCACCACTGAAATGAGTTTGGTTCTGGTATTGATTTTTCTATTCGACAATAACGTAAAATTAAATGAGGAAGCAAAGCAATATGATGTCTAGGAATACAGCAGTATTCCGTTGTGTTCATGAATGACGCAATGACAGCGCTGTTTACTGAGAAGAGGACAAAGAACAAGCCGAGAGAGAGAGAGAGAGAGAGAGAGAGAGAGAGAGAGAGAGAGAGAGAGAGAGAGAGAGAGAGAGAGAGAGAGGTTCATGCATCAGTTATTAAACCTCAGTTCTCAATAGTTTCAATTTCGTTACATTTCCCAGAGCTCTCATTTCTACATTAGAAAATAATAATTTCAACCCATATTCCGGTAAAGTGTCACACATGATTAAAACCTCAGTGTGTTTTTTTGGGAATCTGGCAGACTTACTACAAGTATTTCACACTATTATAAAATGAAGAATTGAAAATCCAAGCAATAGGGAAATAAGGAAATTTGAAGGGAACTAATTATAGACAACATGAAATCCATGATTACTGCTTCGATCCTCTCTTTTGCACAAAATTCCCCTTCCATCTAAAGCCGGGTCCTGGCTTTCAGTTGTCTCCGATATTTTCGTTAGTAGGTAAAACCTAACTTTTTTTTTTTTTCATGTAGTCTTGATTGAAAAGTGGAGGTGGAAGAAATCTATCATATTAATACACTCTACTACACTAGTATAGTCATTTAATAACTCTCAAAACGTTGAATAGCTGAGTGCCTGTGACTGCCAGGCACATCGCTACACTAATTCTTATACATTTAAATATTTTCCTGGAATTTGAAGCTGAAATAGGTCCTAAGGCATTGGAACATCGTAAAACTGATAGCCGAGGCAGAAAAGATTTTATGATGCTATGAAAATTTCGCTCGCCCGACATGTCTGGAAGCCTGTATTACCTTTCTTCGCTGCCTTATCAATGTCGTGTTACATCCTTTTCACATTTACCAAGATACTAACCTAGGTAATTTAATTTATTGGAAATTATTTATTTACTTATTGCAAACTATATAATTAATTATAACTATTTTTTAGAAATTACATCTTACATTAACCTAACAAACGTTTTCTCTAGTGCTTCTTCATCTTCGTAACTTTGTAAAGAGATAACATTTTTAAAGATTGTTTTTTTCTATTCCGTTCCAATTTTTCAACTCGTTTATGACACTGAGACATTTGTCTCAAAGTTGATCCGTACTAAGATCTTCATGTTCCTTTCTTACGGTCTCCAAATTCTTATATAATATATATATATATATATATATATATATATATATATATATATATATATATATCAAAATTATATTTTGTCGACCCTTAGAAATTATTTAAATAATTATTCTACAATATTCGGGTTATAGCTCAGAGTATCCTGGTGCCTGAGCTGGCGAGTACTTGTTGCACGAGTCGATGGGCTTACTGGCCTGGAGTTTTGGGTTACCAATTTTTATTCTGAAGAGGATACCATTAAAAAAGGGGTCGAAACTTAAATAAAAAAAAAGAGAGGGGAATATATATATATATATATATATATATATATATATATATATATATATATATATATATATAAAAAATAAATAAAAATGTAACAATGCATATATTTTTTAAACAAAATATTGTTAAATATAAAGGAGGACCTAAAACCCGAATATTGTAGAATAGTTATTTATATATATATTTCGATATATGGATATAGGGTAAACGCACCAGTAGCTGACAGGTGCACCAGTAGCTGACAACCTTTTCGAAAAATAGAAATAATAAAGTTTCAAGGCCTTTTAGATCCATCTCTCTTAAAGACGTGGCTTCTGTAAGTATTTCTTCATAGTTAGGTTGTCTACCCTGTTTTATTTAGGCGGTAATTGTTATAAAAGACGGTCACGTTAACTAAACGTTCTTCGTTAGTTGTTCAGAGCCTTACAAGCAGAGACCACCCGTCTAGGACACCAAGGTAGGTTTCATGTTCTCCTCTTGACTTATTCCGTTCTATTCTCAAATAAGTGTGTTGTTTCTTCTAATGAGTGTTTATAGATTGTGTTTCATCTGTTTTTAACCTTATTTCATGGTGAATTAGGAAATACAATGGGTGTCAGGTTCTGGACCCTAATATTGGGTCATCACCAATAGCTGACAGGCCCTGTCAGGACCTGGTGCCTCATATAATTATCTTCCATCAATTTTTTCCTTATTTAACCTTTATATTTTATTACCTATGCTACACCGTTTAATTCTATTTTTAATGTAGGATATGTATTCCAGTAGCTGACAGGGGGTGTCAGGTACTGGAACTTTTATTTATTTATTGTTCGCCCTACCTTGCCTTCAGGCAATACAGGTTTAGGCAATATTAACTTTTAATATTGCCAAAATATCAATACTTATATACACAAAATAAATTATATAAACAATAACTGCACACAATAACAATAACTACTATAACAATTGCTTCAAAACAATTACAATAATTACAACAAAATTACAAAATAATTACAATAATATATACAACAACAATTACATAATTAACAATAAAAATGTGGCAATGTAACAGAGAAATCCAATCTTAGGCTGCTCCAAAGTTGTCACCGTTTTCTTCAGTCCCTTCGCTGTCCGGCGGCCTCCCAGGAATATGCCCTCTCCTATTAAGATTAAAATGGGATGAACCAATTGCAGTCTTCCACCCGTATACAAAATTTTTGTAGTGTGGGTAGTTGTCTTCTGTGATTAGCTGAGGGAAATCATTCTCCGAGAGAACATATAGCCCAGTTTCCCTCAGTAGTTTGGCCCTCAGAGCTTCAAAAGCTATGCAGTTTATAACGATGTGCTCGGCCGTTTCAGGAATTCCACATCTGGGGCATAAGGGATCTATGTCTACACCAAGACTATGGAGTTTAGCCCTAAAGCCCCCATGTCCTGTGAGGAATTGTGATATCCAGTAATCGGGGAAACCCCATTTGGCATACAAGCGAGCCTGAACGGAGGGAAAGTATTTTCTCAAGGTAGCACCTTTCGAAGTTGCCACCCATCGCTGGTTCCACATTTCTATAGAATCATCCCGAAGAACCTTTTTCCATTTTCTGGGCTCCGCTGTAAGTCTCAGTCGTAAATTCTCTGGAAGACTAACTGAGTCCCCTCTCTTAAATTTATCCTTGAATACCTCTTCTCGTAAGAAGAGATCAATAGGTATTCCTCCCGCTAATACTTGTACAGCCTCATGCGAAACACTTCTGTAAGACTTGGTTACCCTCATTAGAGTCGTTCGCTGGATGGTCGCCAACTTTCTTTTCTGCCGTTGTGAGAGATTCTGGTACCAGGCGGGAGTTGCGTATCTTAGAATACCCAGAATTACCCCATTATAAATCGTAATTGTTGCTGGGTATCGAAGGCCCCAAAATGCACCACCAACGCGGCTAAGACCGTTTAAAGCAAGTGCCACCCTACTTCTCAAATATTCCAAATGAGGGGTCACATTAAATCCTCTTCCGATTCTTATTCCAAGATAAGTGACTTCCTCACTGGGACGAATTCTGATACCTTCTATACCTATGTTTATTGGATGTGCCCTATCCGTCTTGCCTCTTAGTAGCATGGCCTGCGTCTTTGAAGCTGCCATTTTCAGCTTCTTACTCGCACACCATCGTCCTACAAGGGTGGCGCACCGTTGTGCCTCTTCTTTTATTCCAGCCCTGCTGTTAGATGCCACAATAACAGCTAGATCGTCAACATAGGCCGTTGCAGGGAAACGCTCTTCTTCGAGGACACTTAGTATCTCATCAAAAACTAGCTTCCATAGCGCTGGACCAAGAACTGATCCTTGAGGGCATCCCCTCTCGATAGAAGCTTCTTTCTCATAAGAACTTCCTCGAATCTTTACTATCCTATTCTGAAGATAGCTACTTATGAGAGTATATAAGTTACTGGGAGTTTCGTATTTCTGGAGCTGTTGAAGTACACGGGGCCACCAGACGCTGTCAAAGGCAGAGGATATGTCAAAGAGCATCAACATGACATACCGCTCATTTCTCTTTTTGACGTCTGTACGAATTCTCAGTAGGGCATCCGTTGTTCCTTTACCTTTAGTAGAGCCAAATTGCCGTGGATGGCTCGCTTTTGTAAGTATCGGCTGCAGTCTTATCATAATGAGGTTCTCCAGTACCTTGCTCATCACCGAAAGGAGACATATAGGTCTATATGACTTTGGAAGCTGCTTATCCTTGTCCCCTCCCTTGTACAGAAGTCTCAAATCTGCTATCTTCCAGCTTCTCGGAAAATATCCCCTATCTAGGCAGTCATTGACAGTTCCTAATAATCTATCTTCAATATAGGGGATACTACTCTTTAAGATAGCAGCGTCTATAGAATCTAGCCCTGGAGCACGTCCGGTTTTCTGCCTTTCAACAGCAATACGAAGGTCGTGGATGTCCCATGAAGGGCAGAGGTCTGTACCAGGTGGGTATATCGTTGTGCGTCTTATATATTCTTCCTCTTCATTATCTTCGGACGGATCGTCTCTTGGATATGTCGCTTCAATGTAAATGGTCGCTGCTTCTTCGAGGGTAGTTGCCTGAACATCTACATGCTTGAGGGCTGCCAGCGTTTGCATAGGAGTCAGCTTTCCCAGAGCAACTCTGTACGGGATACCCCATGGATTCTTCTTAGACTCTTCGACAATGAATTCATCTCAGGACTTCCGTTTTCGTAATCGCAGTTCGTTTCGGTATGCCTTAGATTTAGCCTTGTACTCATTGCGAAGTGCAATACGCCTCTATCACATCTACATCTCTGGTACAACCTCCGCGCCTTGTAAACTTCTCTCTTCATTGTTGTTAAGGCCGGTGTTCACCATGGAACTAGTCGATTTCTATCCTTTCGCCGTTGGAGAGAATTTTCAGCAGCGTCAAGAATGGCATTAGTTATTTTTGAGACTCTATAGTCCAAGTCGTCAGCACTTTCTGATTCCGCCATTTCCCAATCTTCATCGGTGATTTCTCCTTCCAGCATGCATCGAAAGACGCTCCAGTCGCTCCTTCGGGTAACGTAACCCTTGTCAATGACTTGATAACCTGCCATAGCCTGCACTAGGCCAAATTCCAGGACTTTGTGGTCAGAACTAGTTTCAGACCTAAGGGTCCAGTCAACTATGTGCCCTACTAATGTCGGTGATGCCAACGTGACGTCAATCGAACTTTCACCCATTGGCCCTGAAAAAGTGGGAGTAGAAGAGACGCTATTAACTACTACTAGCTGGCTCCTTGCTATAAATTCACCTAGCTTAGCTCCTCGCCTGTCTGTTCGGATAGAGCCCCAAACCGTGTTCCAAGCGTTGGTATCCGAGCATAAAATCACATTTCTACTACTAGATGTGATCGCCTCCAAGACAGAAACAGCTTCTTCAATGCAGCGATTTAACAATATCTGCCAATGGTTTAACAGAGAAAATGGAGAATGTCCCCAGCATTAATTTTATTGGAACACCGATTCATTCAGATTGAATCACCGGCTTGGCATTTTTCCATTTACCTCTATTCAGGGCGGTTTCCTAGAATCTAGGAAGGCTCCAATATGCCCCATCAATATTTTCAAACATTATTCATCTTTTTATCAAACTTTTTAAAGTAAGTTGGTCCTGACGATATTTCTCCGTTTTCTTCTTCATCAGAATGCTGTCGACGACGTTCGCATTTTTTGAAAGGGATGTCTGTAGCTGTCGTAAAATAAAATAGTATTTTTACTGCTTGCTCTTAACAAAAAGAAAGGAAAAGAAACAAACAAAACACCAAAAAATGTTCCAAGAACAACACTCTTGTGTCAAAGTGACAGAGAAATATCGATATGGATAATGCTGTCGAATGGGGAGAGCTGGTAAAAAAATGGGGCACTCTTGTGTAAAGTGACAGAGAAATATCTCGTAAAATACTCCTCTATCATGTCTCGTGATTAGGAAAGTTTGCTTGTGACATGGATTGAGCACATGGAAAAAATGGGTTTTCCTGATACCTCAGGTCAACACTTATTGTAAGCGTCCAGCTCCTATAAAATGATTGCGCAGAGAAAATCCCTTCACAGATGGCCGCCCTGGTCGAAAGTGGTTTAGTCTATCTCTTACGGACATTCTTCCCACCTAATCATACATTATAGTAAATTTTGTTATGATAATGAGATAATTTTAATTGCTCTTCATCCCAATTCTACCCCTTTGCTTCAACCTTTGGATGTCATCCTCTTTCGTTGATTGTAAAATTAAGTCCATGAGTGGAGAATTAGAAATGCAAGTGATCCAGTTTTAAAAATGAAGTACCTTGATCCTCTCCTAGAAGAAGCCATAAGAGATGTTCCACCATCTGCTATCAAAAAATGGATTTAGGAAATGTGGATTGGTGGCATGGAACCCCGAAGCTCCATTTCCTTCCACCACACTCTCAGATGGAAAGAAGAGTATTAATTATTAAGACTCAATTAGGCTGAGGGACACTAAAATGGGACTCAGAATCATAGAATAGAAGGCAAGAAAAAGCCTTGCTACTTAAAAATACCGAATCCTGTCCGAGTGGGGATGATGACAAATCACAAGTAATTTGATCCTTTTAATCTTAAAATTTAAATTAGGATTATAGAGTTTCATATCCATGATTTATTGTTTTTCCCAGTCCGGGAGAAATCGAGTTTGTTTGTTTTTTTCAGATTTTAATGGAATAACTTCACATTTTTTTTTTCGATATTATTAATATTTTACTAATTAGAATTTAAAATTTAAATAATATTAAACAGCAGAAGTAAACAACACATTTCTGAAAAGATAAAGGAATCCAAGTTGAAGTGGATACGTTAGAATGCTGTCGTACTATTTCCTCGCCAGATTTATGTTATCATCCCGTAGATCACACTGCTCCTGTAGTAAGCTCCAAGTCCCCCGCCGTCAATCTCCCCCCGAGCTACACGGACGCGGGCTTAAGCTTGTCTTCCATTTGATCGATTCCAGTTCGGTCAACTCTAATCGCACACAAGCCGTCACTTCGCTGAAAACCAGAGGCAATTCTAACTTCGGGAATGGCTCTATAAATTGCACTATTAGTTTCGAAGCTGCATGGCGTCTGACATATAAGCTTAATCAACTAAATGTAAACTTTATCTTGATTGATTATTTCAAATATATATGTCTAACTATTATACATTGCCATTTTGGATATATTCCTCTGTGCAATATATTATTTATATTGTAATTATTTTTATTATTGATCAATATTAATAATATTCTATATTTATACTGTTATATAAAAGAACAAGCCATTTTTCGTTTGTAAAATAAAATACTAACCACGAAAAATATTTAACCAATCTGTACGAAATTTTAACCACACAATCTTTTTTAATCCAGGTAGTTTTAGCTATAATAAAATTTACTGATTTTCAAATAATTTGTTATTTAAAAAAGCGATAATAAGTTTAAAAATTGACGGATAGATGACTAACATATTCTACACGGGAAGTTACAAATGTATATAGATCTTAAATTATTAACAAATATTTAAATTTATGATACGATTTGTAGATCCCAGTGAGGTTTGAAAATCGACCTATATGTAAATAGCAACATTCTGCAATAGAGTTTACAATGGTAAAACTACTGAACCCATCTGTACCAAATTTTAACTACATCATTTCCATAGTTCTAGAAAAGTTCTATAATAATAAAATTCACAATAATACAAATTTAAATGTACAATGTTGAGTGGAAGAAACGAGATTTGCCACACCAACAAGTACATTAATGGTTAGAAATTAAAATCCAACCTGATGAAATGGATAAGATTATTTCTGTTACATTAAAAATTATTCCTTTATCACATTTTTGATCCTTCGCATTTTGATATTGTGTGTAAAAATATGATTCATGAGCCATTGGTTGTAAGCACTGATAATGCAGTTCATTATCCATAAATTTCTTAATTGTCTCTGTCCATCTGAATTATCAACTCACGCATTAAAATTAAACATTAGTTGTCTAATTACGCTTTTATCTAATATTCAATCACCTAATAAGTGCAGTTTTAAACTGTTTTAAAATTACTGCTATGCATAATGCTTATTATTATGTTGTTATCAATAAACAAATTAAATTTCAATTATCAGTTAAAATTATCCAAGTTCTTTATATATGAGAGTGGCCGAAGCCGAGACAAGGGATACTATTCATTTATTTAGAACAAGGATTTATATTATTAACTATATCCCTGTAGTTATCTAAGATCCCTCCTTACAGTAACTGAAATTTATCAATTTTTCTTATTGATATCTCAAGTGGATTCTGATGCATTAACGCGATCAATATTATTATTTTTTTTTTATAATAAATCTTATATTGAGAAAGTATTAAAATATGGCTCAAAAAGACAATAAGTCTTTAAGAATGTCTTTATAGATATGTGCAATAAGAAATAAATGAAAAGAAGGAAAAAACAAAATAAAAGAATCTAATAATACATAAAGTATTAGGTAAAAAAAAATACAATAAATTAAATTACATATAAATATAAAATAAATAATAATAGTAATAATGAAAATTGAATAAAATTAAAAGTTAAAAATACAAATATGCACACATCATGGGAATCCTACAACCAGGCTTGTCCAATGAGATCTCTCTCAGCTGCGTCCTTGGTGTAGAAAAAAAATAACGGCAGAGGTTGAGTGAAGCGTTATAGTACAGTCACTCAGGGCATGAGTAGTAAAGCTAGCCATTGCCAGGACTCCATTTCGAATTTTATACGAGACTAGAATTTTATACCTGCGATGAGGATTATAGAGGTGAGTGGAACTGGATAGGGTTTTGATGATGATAAAATTCTTGATGATTTTCAACGGGTATGGATTCTAGGACAAAAGTATATATGTAAGGTTAAACAATAAAATATAAATAAATATATATATAAAAAAATAAAAAATCTTGACTCAATAATATTGATCAAGTATCAGTTTCAATTGTGCACTGAATCCAAGCCAGGCATTAATAGGTACTAATTGTTATGAATTTTCAAACTAAAATGAATTTATTTTTAGAAAATCTATGGAAATCTTTTAAAAAATATATATCGAGAATATTTTTTGTTTAATAAAATTGGTCTCTAGCACCTACCGTTTAGAAGCTATATGATAAGAATGATAAAAAGTTACGTTTAAAATCCAACTTTTTTAATTATGGTTTATAATTAATAAACAAAGTTTGTTTATTTTGTATAATTTTTTATTGTTAATTTAATTTAATTATTAATTTAAGTAATTTGATTCTTTTAATTCTAAAATGTAACTTGGAAAAATCGGTAGGTTATAGATAGACAAATCTATGATCTATTGTTTTACTCGGTAAATTAAGCTACCGGAGAAATTAAGAATTTTTAAGTTGTTTTTTTTAATTAAATGAAAAATTAATATCTAAGGAATTTATTTTCCAATTTTCCAAAAAAATATAGTTGTTCAAATAATTAAGTCTAAGCGTCGATAGACATGTCTTTCTTTAATGATTATGCAAACATATATATATATATATATATATATATATATATATATATATATATATATATATATATATATATCATATGTGTGTGTGTGTGTGTGTGTGTGTGTGTGTGAGAGAGAGAGAGAGAGAGAGAGAGAGAGGAGAGAGTTTATCCTCGTTACAAGTTTGGTCCTTTGGAATGTCTCTCTTATTCACCTATCCTTTCTACTATCTCCGTTTCCTTATTCTACACCAACAATATTAATTATTTTGTTTCCTGACGGCTCTCCGGTTTGTATTTACCTCATATTCCAAAAGAATAAACTTGTGACGAGGATAAACCCCATCCTTTCAATATTTTGTTTTCTGGTAGGTTTCCGGTTTGTATTTACATCACGAGGATTGTTCCCCTCTACAATTTACCTGTTTCATATTACGTTTATTTATATTGAAGTACTGTGAAACTAAAGCCCCCTTTGGTACGGTCGGTCCTCACTCATGTAGAGGTTTCATTAGCAGGTTGTGGGCGGCTCTCACGAGCTAATAAAGGTGACCTGATATGTGTGGGATAGACAAATCCCGGCGATTACATCCACGTGGAGGGGGAGGGACTCGTTACTATTAGTTTACTGAAGGGTCGAGGGGTCGGTGGCAGGGGGGGGGGGGGGAGTAGAAGGAGTAGGAGAACGCAGTAGAACAAACAGAGGCTGATATTACTCCTTTCAACGAAAACTCTAATCCCAGCCGCTGGTTCAATTCAACGCTACACCTTCAATCTCAAGCCGCTACGTACTACAAACTTTCTATGTTCTTGCAATTTACTATTTGTTTAAAAATGAATTTACTATAAATTATTTATTCTATAGGGATTTTGTAAATATTTATCTCAATATTTAATTGTTAATGAATCGTCTGAAGAATGGCGGCTGAGGGGATGTTCGATCTTTCCTTTCGCGTCAGGATCAGCATTCTCCCAGACACTCCAATCCCATATCATAAACCTTCAAGGATGTCAAAAATGAAGAATCAAAATAAATTCCATCAAATAACCTTTATCCTCCGTCATAAACCTTCCTGTCCTACAGTATGCTTTAATGATGTCCCTGTTGAACAAATACGCTACCTAGGACTCTTACCTGAACAAACGTCTTACTTGGAATCCACATACAATACTAAAACAAGAAACAGCCTGCCGTTTTCGACTACTTCAACATTTACTTGGCAAAAGTTCAAACCTTCCAATTTATTACAAAATACTCATTCACATAATTGTATTTAGATCTATTTGGACATACGGAGTTGAGCTTTGGGCACCACTAAACCATCCAATTCATCTCGTATCTAATCCTTACAATCCAAAATCCTTAGAAAAATCCTAAATGCTATACCTCACGTTTCTGACTTTGCTCAAACCAGATATCTATCCTTTCATAGCAAACTCCACAACCATTCAAATCCATTAGTATCACAACATGCTTCTCATTCCATTCCAGATAACCCTCTGAGGTGCCTGAAAATAAGACGGGCTCGGGACCTTCTAATAAGTACTTCATTATATAGAACCTAGAAGTGCTACCAATGGATAGTTACTTTTAAAACAAGTTGTCAAGGAAAAGCTGTTAAAATGGTTTGAGTGTGATAAAAATTCCATGTAGTTTTTAGTGGAATCGTTTTTAGGGTGAAATGGACCGTGTTTAAACAATTAAATATTCGAAGATGTTAAGGGAAACAAATATTTGTTAGTTGTATTGAATAATATGAATAAAAGAGTTTTATAAATTAAAATTACGTCTAGATTATTTATTAAACTGAAAGAAACATAAAAATCACTAAATATAATATATGCATAAATATGATATTTAAAGCTACTTTACTTACATCTCATTTTTTGGAAATTAAGGAGTTCGGTAATGCCAGGTAAGAATGTACTGTTACTGAACCAGCGTTTGTGAAATGAAGAGATTTGGCCAAAATCACCCTCAACCGCCTGGGCTTTTACCCGATTGAGGGTACCCACTTTATTGGGGCTGTGTGTGCCCCAGGAGGGTCTCCTGACCTCGAAGTCGATCCACGACTGAAATAACAGAAAATAAATTTTGAGCCTTCAGTCGGACTCGAACCCGGGCCTAGGAGCATGGTAGTCAAATGCCTCAAGTACCCACTGAGCTACCGCGGCTCCCACTTATATATTATATTTATAAGTACTATATATTTATAAATAGTGTAATATTTACAAATGGATAGGTCAAATGGTCAGCTGTGGTAGACAGTAGATATATAAAATTCTTGGTAAAAACAATAATAAGAGAGGAGAGGATATTGAAAAGCACTTTTGATATATTTTTTTAATAAAAGTAATAAAGTCAAAAAGTTATTTTGCTTTTTTACTTTATTACTTTTATTAATCTTATTAAATCTTATTTCCAAGAACGTCTGCCAATAAGTTTAAAAAAAAAAAGATTATTTGATCCGTCATGGTAGGTTTTGAGTTTTACATTACATTACACACGAGTATAATTCAGATTTGGCGTACATATTCACAAAATCATTTTCATGACACATATTTTGGGACATTACACTATCTTCAAATTCTGTTCATCATGAAAATAAATGCAGAGCTGTCGTTAACTGTAAAATACAGCACCATATATTAGGCAAATGTATTTATTGGTAAATATATTACAAGTATAATCGACTTATTAACGTTTATTATATAACTCTTTCAAAACGGTGGGAATATAATTAAGGTGTTATAATACCGCGTAACATGTGAACTAACAGATGTTTATAAGATATGGGACGACAATTACTTCAGCCGACAAGTCGGCCAAGCCAATCATTGCGTCCGTAGGATTTCGGGTGATGTCGTCAATGTTCCAGGCCCTTTCGTTTATAGCTTTATACCGTCAGTACATGTTTTACTTATCAGTACAATTCTACAGGTTTTTGTTTATCTTATATTTTTTCTTGGTTTGGCCGGCATTTAATTCAGTATTTTTTAATAAAAGTAAAGCAAAAGTCAGCAATTTACTTAGCTTATATAGTTAATTGCGAAATTTGGAATTCAATCATACTGAAAAAGATATCGTGTTTATTGATTTATATATACAACAAAAAATACAGAGCATGTAATCTATACTATTATATAAAAGGACTAGCCATTTTTCGTTTGTGATCACTAACCAAGAAAACTACTGAGCCAATCAGTACCCAATGTTAACCACATCATCTTTCCAAGAAGGATTAGCAATTATAAAATCTACTGATTCTCTATTAACTTATAATAATAATAAGCTTTATTGACATCTATATAGACAAAAGCCTCTCCCATAGGAGGAACTTATAAGTCGGCAGAAACAAATTATATATATACAAATTAAAACACAAACAAAACAAAAAACACAATCAAATAAACAGAAACCTTATAAAACAAGAACATGAAACTAAATATTGCTGATAGCTTTCTTCCATCCACCTAAGATGTGGGTGTCTCTTTTTCCTGCTGTCTTCTCTCGGAATCCACTCGGTGCATGCCTTGGACCATCTTACGTCCTACCTTACTTAATGTCCTGCCCGATTCCATCTCAACCGATAAGCTTCGACCCTTAAGCTTTTAACATTAGCTTTGCGAAGAATTTATTCATTTTTAATTTTCTCTTTCTTCGTAATTGCCATTAGGCTCCTTAAAATTTTAATGTGCATGACATTTAGTCTAAGTTCATGTTTTTTGGTTAATGTCCAAGTTTGGGCCCCGTAGGGTATACACATGTTGTAAGGACCTTGGCTTTAAGTACTATTGCTGGGTTGCTTTTAAAAATGTTTTTGAGTGACCAATATTTACACCAACCGAGCTTTATTCTTCTATCTATTTCTTTATTCATTTTTTCCTTGAATGTAATTGTTTGTCCTAAATTTGTGTACTCTTGTACATGTTCTAATTATTATTGGAGTAGATTGGAATTCCAATGGAATTGGTCATTATTTTTGATTTTGCTATATTCATGTCCAATCCATATTTTTTGCTGGTTTCTACTATTTTACCTATCATTCTCCTTAGACCATTGATGTTCGGTGATAGTAAACATATATCAGAAAATCTTAAGTTATTCAGCATTTTTCCATTGATTGATATTCCCAGGTTCTCTCAATTTAGTTCTTTAAATAATTTATTTAGGATACAATTGAACAGAATTTGTAATAGGAGCGCCCTTGTTTTACTCCTCGTTCAATCTCAAAATATTCTTATAACTTATTATTAAAAAAGCAATAATATGTGGATAAAAAGTGACGTTTGAAAATTGGCCGATAGGTGGCGAGAGCCATTGTAGCCTCTACACGAGAGGTTACTCTGGTACGATTTTATGCAAAGCTTTAAATTGATAATAAAATTTACTTATATTCAAATAAATTATTTATTTGACATGTCTTCCAGTTAAGTTTGAATATCGACCGATATGTGGTTAGCAGCAAGATTTTCTTGATGATTACTGTCCATCTGGATTACCGATTCATACATTGACATAAAAAATTGGATCTCTAATTATCCTTATAGTTAATCTTCAACAACTAATCAATGCTATTGTAACCAGATTAAAATGCGTGAAAATATCAGTGAACAGATAATGCTCAATTACATACTTCAATACAAGATTATTATATATAAAAAAGTATAATTCCAATTATTAGTTAAAATTATCTTAAGTTCTTTACTTATGAGAGCGGGGGAAGCTGGGACAGGGGATGCTAGTTGTTAATAAAAACTAATGTAAATCGCTAAAATAGCAGTTTCCTTTTCGCATCCCTATCTTTATATTGCATTTCAATAAAACATTAATATTTTTTAATTATGACACAAAACCAAAACCGTGATTTAAAAATAAAAAATAGTAAGTTACGGAAGTTCTTTATTGAGTATTCTAGAAGTTATTGAATTTATTTTTGTAATATCATGATCATTCCTAAAGATCAACTATTGATTACAAAAAAACAAAAGCAAACTGTAAACATGAGTATAAAATAAAAATTGTGTTCAATAAAGGCCATGTTTTCATTCTTATCAACCTATTTTTAAGCTTAGAAATATTCTTAATTGTCTGCCAGTAGGAGCATTTATTTTATCCACTATCTAGTTACTATTATTATTACTTTTATTAAATAAACTTTGGTTTTTTTCATAGCCCCCATTCATATTTTTTTTCTTGTATTTTTAAGCATTTTATGGCGTCATTGGTGTTTTTTTTTATCATAATTTTGTTATTAATTAATATAGTTAAATAAATAATTAGATGATGGGGCTCACCGTTTATTTATCTGTATACGACTTACACATATATAAGAAAATACGCCTTTTTATTTGTAACTTATAACTGATTTAATTTTTCCTCCTCCCACCAGCAATAGTGGGATAAAATAAATAGGGAAACATATTCCAGGAATGTTATTTCCGGTGAAAAAAACTTTATATTTTGTTTTATATTCCTCTTATTTATATATACATATACATTTTTTATAAAATGATTTTTAGGATAAAAAAGAGAAGAAAAAAAGCGAGAGAAGTTAAAAAAAAAATATGAGATGAAGAACGGCTGGTTGACCATGTAAATTTATTCCATATCAATATGGCAAAAAGAGGAAGCCTACGGCGAGAAAAGTGAAAATCAATAGCTCAGCCTGATTTTAATAGCGTCTCATTTTGATTTCTGTGTTCTTATACCGCCTAGTAAAGACTAACTTACGAATCGTCATGTTTTTATTTCTAAATATTTTGATTTAATTTAATTGTTGATTATTTTAAATAATTATTAGTTTAATTTTAAGAAGATTATTTTTTTTTATTATTATAATGAATTTTGCGTGTGTGTGAGAATTTGTATATATGGTATGCATGAATACATTATTATATCTGTGCCTATTGCGCTTTACTGAGGCAGATTGTACATTTATTTCAATAAAAATATTTTTAAAAATATAAGAAGCTAATTAATTTCTAGAAGATTTAATGAATAATTCTACTTATCATTGCTTTAGTATTCAAATTTGTCTTTATAAATTATATAATTCCAATTTTTCCAGCGTTCCAAAAACAAATCGCAAATCTCATTTTTACAAAAAAATAAATAAAAACTTAATTTATTCCCTGACTGGGAAAAACAATAAAGCATGGATATGTCTATCTATAATATATTGCTTTTATATCTGCTGCTTCTGATGCGATGGGTCGTTCTGGGTGAACGGAACTTGAAACTGGTTCCAGCTTTGAACCTTGAACGAATCACCCAAGTTTTTCGTTCCACCTGGAACGATAACCAACGCCAAAAGATCTCTCGTTTCCAAACCGGTTCAAAGCTGGAAACAGTTCCAAGTTCCGTACCCCGGTATAGTACAGTTTAGATTGCATCTCTGGTTTCGTTCCACCCAAAGTTGTTCCGAGTGCTTTGTTGCGTTGATCCTGCAGTTCTTAATTCCCGTCCCCCTTTCCATCGCCCCACCACCCCAATGCATGAGCATCTTCAAAATATACCGCTTTCTTTGAAATTTTCTATTCTACCGACAGATCTCGGCTACTTCTTTCTAAGAGAAATTAACCATACAAGGTTTTACTGCATATGTAATTAAATGATTTTTTCGCTATTTGTTTAAAAGCTAATGGAGTCACAAGAATTTATTACTCCTTTTTTCTCGGAACTAATGTAGATGGAAAATTCTCGCCTAATTGTGAACTATACTTGACCTAAAAGTTTTCCAAAAAAATTTTTTTTTGAGTTAATAAAACTATTTTAAAAGTATAATTTTTTTTTAAAATAATTATACTTAGCTATTTAAACCTTCTTAATATTATTTTACCTATACAATTTTTAATTATAAAATAGAAGGAGATTAACAGACCGAAGTCACAACTTTTCGTTGTTCGTTTCACAATAAATTTTCGATCCGAGTAACACCAACAGAGCTAAACCGTTTCCAATAAGCTCCAACACTTATAAAATGAAGGCAAAGACTTTTTCATTCTATCCAACATAGCTCCTAAACGGTAGGCCCTAGTGACAAATTTAATATAGCCAAAAATATTTTTTATTAAGTTTCTGATAAGAAAACTGTCCCCAAGTTTTCCATCTGACTAACGCCAATAGAGCTAGAAATATTTTTTACACTTTCTTAGGGTAAAAAAAAAACCTTAAACAAGAAAACTATAGAACCTCAACAAAAAGACATATTCATGGTAATAAATAATTATCGGAATTCATTGATTTGGATTGAGCAATCTTGATACCTGGATTGGTTTAAATCAAAATTAAGATCTTTAAGGATAAATTTGTTTGTGACAAAAAAAAGAGCATTGAAAATTATTAGGTTTAGTTGAGCCCCAGAACTCAACTCCGTATGTCCAAATAGGTCTAATAACTGTCATGTAAATGAGTCTTTTGTACTAAATTGGCAGCTTTGAACGTTTGTCTAGTAAATGTTGGAAAAGTCGAAAATGACGAGCAGCTTCCTGTCGTTTAAACTTTGTATGAAGATTCCAATTTAAACGTTTGTCCAGTTTAAAGTCCTAGATAGCGGATCTGTTCAACAGGGATCAGTGGAATATTATTAAAGGATACTGCAGGACAGGAAGTATTAGGTTTACGATAAAGAGTAAAAAACTAACCTTTAAAATTGATAATTGTAAAGTTTGAGTTAAACGTCGAAACTTTGGACATCAAATCCATATTTTGGATAGATTTACAAGAATAATGCTAAATGGAATGGAGTTATCTTCAATAAGGCCCTTTAAATTGTCTAGACTCCAATCGCGCTACTTCATCGTTCCATGACTCCATTTGGAATGATTACTGGTCAATAGCTTGCAGATTATAGGAATGAAGTTTATCTTAAGGAAACTATAGTTGTGTGTGCCTAGCCCCTTAAGCAGTTCGTTACGTTTTCTATATCACATTTAAACTTTTTTTTTTTGTTGCAGGAGTGCGGATGCTGGACGGTCCAGTCAGCGACGCTGTGGAGGCCAGAGCTCTTTCCCTTAATCCTGACCACATCGACATTTACTCCGCCTCTTGGGGTCCAGAAGACGACGGGAAGACTGTAGATGGTCCTGGACCTCTGGCCCTCAGAGCCTTCCTCAGTGGGATAACTAACGTAAGTTTTGATTTTTATTAAATAGGAACTTAGGAAACGAATGGCAGGATATTTTTTCCATTTGGCATCAGAGGTTCATTATTAGTCCCTAGGATTAATATTTATAGCCTTCCATGTTCGCGTAATCGTCATGCTGTCAAACCTCTGTTATTTAGTTGCCTTCTTGATGCCTGAAATCAACAGTGGTAAGTTTTAGCTTTAAGAGAAATAGTTGAAAAAGGTAGCTAAGATGGTTTGGCCATGTTTACCGACTGGAGAAGGACCGTGACTCAAGAAAGCTCTTTGATGATGGTGGAAACCCACCTCCCTACTAGTCGTCTAGACTAACATGGAGCACATCCCCAGGTTGTGCAAAGAAGAGAAAATAATTCAAATGGCATGACCGCTGGCTTGGACCGGGGCACCACCACGCTGAAAATCTCGGCAAGGAAGAAGAAAAAAAAAAACAGCGTTGTTAGATCAGGTGCAGAAACTTGGACATACATTCGATTTTGAAAATACAAAGATTCTAAATTATGAGAACAATACACAAAACCGGAATATAATGGAAGCAATTGATATAAATAAAAAAAATGATTTCGCAATAACTTATAAAACTGATACCGATAAAATTGAAACAAATTGCGCTAACATAATAGATAAATTAAAAATATAATTAAATTGTAAAATTAATTAAAAATAATAAAACAGTTATAATAATAAAATAAATATTGGTAACAGCGTGAATTTTTTTTTTTTTTTTTTTTTTTTTTTTTAATAATATAAACTTACAATAGTATTTCAAAAATAGATTTAGTGAACATGCGGTAATTACTATGCTGATTAATGACATGACTAAGACTTGTAGAGGGACTTCCTGAGAGATGTTAGCACTCGAATGAAAGTTCTACTATAAAAAACGATCCGACGCCATCTTCTTTTTAGACGCCTCGGAGGATTGCCAGGAATGGGAAGCAAGTTCAGAAACAAGTGCATTTGGATGAGTATTTAGTTTATCGTGAAAGGAAAGGTATCTGGTTCCTGCCAAATCAGCGACATATGGCATATTAAGGTTATTGTGGATCAGTTTATTTGTGACAAAGTAAGGAATTCAATTTTTAAAACGAAGCATGAAACTGTCCAACTTAATAATAGTATTAGGGAACTAATCACAATAAACAAATATTGGACCTACGAACCCATGAAGCAGGGCAGGTTAAAATGAAACAGTTATAAACAGATTGACACGGTGAACACATTGTAAAATAGGTAAAATAAATTTTTATTTTTTTTTTATTTTTGAAGAGAAAAGATTTGACCCCGGTTGGGATTCGAACCCAAGTCTCCACCTCTCTAGCGTGGAGACTTGGGTTCGAATCCCAACCGGGGTCAAATCTTTTCTCTTCAAAAATAAAAAAAATTTATTTAAAATAAATAATTATCAACCCAGAATTATTTCATAATAAAATAAAATTATTTGATGTAATTGTATTAATAGTAAATCAGTGTTGAATTCTATAAAAATGTACTAATTTTAGTTTCTAGCCTGATGATGGGAACGATGTTCCTGAAATCTTGAGAGTTGTAGAAATAAAAAGTATGAATGCGGATTGTATTGCTCCAAGAAGTTATTATGGACTATATACGTTTTTATTTTTTTAGTGCTGTTATGCCTGTAGATGTAATTTTCCTTTAACATGCAACTAAGTGTAAACAAAAATATAAGTTCTCAGTATATATCATATCAAAGTTTCATCACTAAAAATTACTTGGACTGAATTATTATTATTAAGGTGTTAGTATTATCTAACTGTGCTCAACGTTTTCTACTTTAATTTAAATTTAAAAAATTTCTCTTCCTCATTTCTTTATGGCATTTATCGTAACACAAATACCAGCCGGAAAATTCACCTATTGTTATATTTATAAAAAATGTGAACAAACAAATAACACGAAAAAAAAAAATTCAATCCGCCAACGCAAGACATAACTTTACATGAGGAAATTAATAAGTTCCATGGCTTTTGACACGTAATGTAAGTCATTAAGAGAACGGAGCGCAGTACTGGGTTGACCAAAGGTAGACCTCTCCCCCCCCCCCTAAGCGACCCCCCCCCCCCAACCTCCCCCTAACCGCCCAATCTTACCCCCTGAGTGCGCTACTGCCGCCAACACCTGTCATTTCCATAATTTTGTGGGCGTCGGGTGTTTCCTCCATGTTCCTCATAATAGCCTCTGCCTTTATAATTATTTTATTCTTCTCCTTGTAATTGTTCCATTTACTATAATTTATTACTTGAATCATTGTTTCTATTGATATTTAATAACATTTGCCTGAGTTCATTACAATATATTTTTGACATGAAATGCGTCAGAGTAATGATTAAAGAACTTTTTAATGTTAGCACTTAATTGAATAAAATGCAGTTATTGAGCAGTCTTTCCTCAACTTCCTGGTATACTTTAGCTTTTGAATTTTATTAAATATATTTGTTAAATATAATTTAATTGCTCTGTTTTAAGCACAGCTTGAAGGTTTAATCAATACTACACTAGTATAGAATAGAATAGAATAGAAAAAAAAAATTATTTTGGGACAATGTCCCTTACATTACATAACACAACGTAAAATCATAACTGGCCGAGACCTTTTAAAAATAAAACAACAGATAAAAGTAAATACAAAGATGTATGAGAACAAATACACAGAAAAAAGAGAAAACTATAAATAAAAAAAAAGAGAAAGAAAAAATAAAAAGACAATATAGGAGTTATTATTTAAATAAAATTGCAGAAAAAAAAAATAATAAAAGCTAGAAAATCAAAAATTATCTTCACAAAAAATTAAGAATTATCATAATAAAACTATAATTTATGCTAATGTTTTATGACTAGCAGACTTTGTGATTAAATTATAGGATTACATCCATATAATTAGAGAGCGTCAGGTTGAAGAGAAAGAAGTTGGTGGAAAAAAAATGTTTTAAATTTTCCGAGGGAAGAAGCATTTTGAATACTAGGGGAGAGGGAATTCCATAGACTAGAGGATCAGACAAGGAAGAACCGATGGAATGCAGTACTTCTGTGGGATGAAGTATAGAGATCGGAAAGACGAGATCATGTATGCAGTGGTTTGATTGAGGACTTGAATCTCAGGATGCTGTAAATAAAGGGAGGGAGACGGGTGTTGATAACTTGGAATAGGTAGATGCCAAGGAAGTATTTTCTGCGGAAGGAGGGGAAGAGCCAATTTAACTCGGTATAGAGATGCGAAACACGGAAACGTCTTGAAGTTCCGAAGATAAACCTAATGTAGCAATTCAGGATGCGTTTTAATCTGTCTTCAAGAACCGTTGAGAGCCCGCCATATATCACGCAACCATAGTCAAATTGGCGGAAGATAAGGAAGAATAATTTTACGTGTGGGTAGGGGAAGGAGGTGACGGGAGCGGTGAAATAGTTTTAGGATACCGATATAAGTTAAATTCCCTGATAAAACAATAGCCCCTTCGTCTGATTTATTGGATTCTAGCTGTTCTATTGTGCAAACCAATTCTATTTTAACTAGCGGAAATCAGGTGAATAATAATTAATAATGTTTGTGGATAGATTTAATTCATTGATATTATAAAGTTAATTGTTAGTTTAGTAGATTTCTATCCACACACTACATGCTATTAACATTATGATGTACTTATCTGAGTTGTTAAGGTTTGAGTGGACTTCGTGAGGTTCATCTCTTCTAGGTCTTCCTCAACCATTATGGTCCCTGCTTTTTTTCCAAGCCAAATCTTAAATAGACCACCCTCCCCTCTTTCTAACCTGTGAACTTCTTCCTTTGAATACTTCACTCCTTTCTTTGGAAACTGCTTGTGGGTTATACGATTATACCAGCCCAGCTTTGCCGACAACGGACAAAGACAAAATAGGTCACCTGGGCCTGACTATATCCTAAATGGATCTCTTGTCGAAAACCCCCCTGCCTGTGCTGTTAATACTTAATATTAATGCTCTGCATGATTAATAATAATAGGTATTAACCTTCCGAAGAAAACATGAATTAAAGTCACGTCAAATACAACCTGGGGTCTGCCCTGACCCCATCGCGTTGAATCTTGTATTGCTAACATTTATGAAATTTAGTTGTGATAAGGCTAACTACATAATATGTGATAAATCTTTCCAAATTATTATTAATTTAAAACAAATTTATGGAATAAGTAACGAAAAATGTATGGAATGAACATTGATTACAAACAAAAAGTATAAAAATATTAAGAGTGACTATTCAATTCTTCCTGAAGGAGACTGCACTGACTAGACTACCTATATATATATATATATATATATATATATATATATATATATATATATATATATATATATATATAATAAAATCAGACGTTTTGCTTTTTTATTGAATATATCTATATATATAAAAAATATATAAACCAAAATATAATAAAATATATCACATCTTCATTCCTCTTCATCACAGTCCATACTTTCTATACATTGAACACAAGAACATTCAATTTATTCATTCTGCATTCTTCTATCCACCTTTGAAACACAAGGTCCCAACCTTTTAACCCGTATACCCCCTCATAGAACTGCTTCCTTAGAAAAATACTTCGTATTCGTGCTACTTCCTTTAATTCCCTATCCGCTTGGATAAAGAAGCATCATTTACTTCTTTTAAAAATAGTTTGTGATTACACCTTTTAGACAATCAATCTTACGCAAATATGTAAATAGTTAGACAAATATTTCTAATTGTTTTATCTTTTCATATATTGTATTCCATTTATTTTTTTTTTTCAACTGTCGAAAATATGTTGTAAATCACTGAAGCATTTAATTGTAAGTGATACGACTAGACAATTGCACATGTAATATTGCTTCATTGTTGTTATTCATAGGGGACTGTAAGTCTCAGAATAAAGTTTATTTTTCATATCATTTCATTGATGATTTAGTTCATTGATCACTCACCATTTTTTTTATGCCGAATCATTGATCGTCCACCCACCAAAAAGAGCACTTTGAATAACCACCTGAATGGAATCCTCACTTCTAAAAGCGACCTCTACTGTGAGTTAGAAGAGCATTGAAGTCGATAAATCTAATTGTGTTTTCATGGACCGACACTATTATGAATCGCACTGACCCATAGTCAGCTCTTTTACAAATTATTTGAGCACGATTTTTGTTCAGATTTTATAATGAGCTGATACAAAGACTAACGTTCCATTCAGAGGCGCATTCGACGCTCAATCGCGACAGGACAATGCAACTAAAGTGAACTCTACTTTTGTTCCATTTAATTCGAACGACAGTTCAATAGGAAAGGCTGCACAAACGACGGATTAGAACGACTCTGTATTCTGTATTCAGTTAAAACCCCTCTCCCCCGCCGCTGTGGAGCTGTCATAATAACATTCGCCCCCACCCCATCCCCCCGCGGAACAATGGCCTCCATGATTAAACCTACAGACAATATCCTTTTCTCTCCTCAAGAGTGCGCTGATTAATACCGCCGGGGGAAAAAATCGATACTTAAATGTCATGTGATAGAAATCCGTTTTGAAAGGATACGAGAGCCATTCATCGGTTAAATCTATCAGCCCCAACAAAAGAAAAATCTTTTAAAAATATAGGCCCTTTACAAAAAGATTATTGATGCCTAATAATGATGGAATTATTCGGTTTTATATTCAGTAAACTTCACCTAACGGATACGTCTCTCTCTCATACTTCCCCCAATCACGGAAAATTTTTCATTCTCCGATTGTTTTTTTGTTGTTTTTTTTTGCAATATATACAATACAAGCATCCGGCATCGCGGCTTCCCTCGCTCTCATAAGTACAGAACTTGGATATTTTTTATCAATTATAATTGAAACAATTATCCAAGTTCTGTACAGTTCTGTCCAATAATTATTGAAGTTTTATTTGTTTATTGATAAAAATGTAGTAATGAACTATTCAATTGAGCATTATTTCTTTATTGTACAAATTAGGTGATTGAAGTCCATGTAAAAACAAAGTTTTACATCCAATTTTTATTTTTAATATAAGATTTGGAAATCCAGATGGATAGAGTCTATTAAGAAACTTTCGGAAAATGGGCTGCATTATCAGTGCTCACAACTAAAGGCCCATGAATCAAATTTTTCACACAATATCAAAAGGCAAAGGATCGACATTTTGTTTTAGTAATAATTTGTATTCGGCAGAAATAATTCTATTGATTTTATCTAACCACAAAAGTATATGATAGTGTGGCAAAACTCTGTTTCTGCCCCTCAAAATGGTACTGTTAAATTTTTATTATTGTAAAATTTATTATTGCTTACCTTCCTAGAGCTATGAAAATGATGTAATTGAAATTTGGTACAGATAGTTTCAGTAGTTTTATCACTGTAAACTGGGATCCACCACATCCATGTCTCACCATATATTTATAGTTTTTTTTTTTTTTAAACAATTTAATCGAAAATAATTAAATTTTATTATCAATTTCAAGCTCTAAATAACTCCGTAGCTTTGTAACCTCTCAAGTAGAAAGGCGCTCAATTCGGTCAATTTTCAAACTTCACTGTTATCTGTTATTATCGCTTTTAAATAACAAATTAACTAAAATTTAGTAGATTTTATTATTCCCAAATCTTCATGGAACTTAAATGTCGGTTAATTATAATAATTTTGTTTCGCTGAAATTTGATACATGTTGGTTTAGTAGTTTTCGTGATTATTTAACGCAGACGAAAAATGGCTTGTCCTTTTATATAATAGTATAGATTTGAATTTTGATAAGAAATAAATTGCCTTATTTTTTTTTATCTGCTAGATTGTTGATAGACAGCACAGTATGGGGTGGGCCGTAACTAAAACTTGGTCGTCTAAAAGTTATCCTACACGTCTCGATTGGAACTCCAACTCGATTTGAAAAGCGAAGGCCTATTCGTAGAGCGCAGAGATAAGCGACCGGTGGGAAGCCTTAAAGAGAACACAGCCGAGGATGGTTGGAACTGACTTACTCCGAGGAGTTTCCTCTAGTTGGCGATGATGTGTTGTTAGCCGACATTCATTCCTCTACCACCGCAACCAACATAAACTTCATCCGCGAACGATCGTTTTTCCTCTGGGCGAGTTATGTGCTACGCGGTCCAGTAAATTCTAGTGAAGGATCGCCCATTGTTTCTCTTTAAATATTTTTAGTTCTCCTTTAAATTGATATAGAGAAACAATGTGTAACAATATTTCTAAATTAAGACCTATATATATTTTGATAACATAATTATTGAAATTACCAAATGTATAAAACAAAAGAACACCAAATAAATGAAAAAATTAGGAATATGATTAGAAGGCGAGTGTTGATTCCTAAAGTACACCAGCCAAAAAAAAATCCCTAAAACATACCGAACTCAAAAAAAATCTGTCGAGGATGAAAGATTAAAAATCAGGTAATACCCATAAAATCATGTATGCAAATGATACGATAATCATCACTAGATAGCAAAATTCAACGCAAGTATTACTAAATATACAAAGTCACTTACAACATGACAGGTATTAAGTCAAAAGAATAATGGACAAAATTATTAAAATCAAAATAACTTGAGGTACGCACGATGGTATAGAAGGATCAATACAATTAGGATTGGTGAATTAATTGCCACTTCTATCGGAATTCTTTTTATTTAAAAACTAGTTTCGAATGTTAAACATCCACCATCAAAAATTCTAAAAATAAATAAATACAAATTTCAAAACATTAGCGAAGAATTCCAACTTCGCTATCCATTTAAATTAAAATAACCATAAATTGAACAAAGCCTCGGGAATGAAACTATTGCAATAAGTAGAAAATATCCTAAAATTAAATATTAATGCATCATTAGAAACAATAAAATCGTTCAATACCAATCCATATTTTTATTTAAATGACCAGATAAGTATTTCCAATATTCCAATTTTAAATATGTTTCCAGTAGGAAGCCACCTGGAAAACCGAAAGGTTTAACCCATCTTACCTATCTGAACCTTTCGCCTCGACACATTTAGTCCGCTCTAGGTTTTTATATCCCCCTAAAGTCCTTTTCATTTTGCCTTCTTAGGTGAGTACCAACATATTTGATAACTTGTCTTACATTTTTAAAAATTTAATATATATAATCTAATATACAATGTGCTGATATTTTGAAAAATGTTTTTATATGTTTTTAGGACCGATGATGAATATTTAACATTCAAAAGTAGTTTTTAAATAAAAATAATTCATTAATTAGAAGTGACAATTAGTTCATCAATTATAAATTTTAAATACGTTCACACTTAGACACAAAACGTGACCTCCAGTTTATCTTGCCTATTCTCCATTCCCAATCAAATGGACCTACCTTCAGATAAGAGAATTTCATGAAACATAATAAGATGTAACGGGAATTATTTCATGGCTAGACTAATGCACTCACTATAATGAAAAAAATCATTATATTATTCATTTTTAAAAATACCGAAAATAACGACTTACACATATCTACTTAAACCTGTATGGACTAAAGGTCGTTGCCCACTAGACCGTACCGTGCCATGACCGTGCCTGGCCCTACACATGCAAAAAAATATTCTTTGCTTAATGAGTATGGGACTGTGCCCATTAAACCGTTCCGTCACCGGCCAGTACATGACCGTGCCATGACCGGCCAACTCTGCAATTGTCGAAGAGAATATTTTTTCGGTGACGCACATGGCACACGACGCCATGAATTTTCTTAATAATTCATTAAACTGGAATGACGTCATAAGAAAATACTGGCAAAACTTTACATCATCAACTATGTGCCTATATAATATCCAATATTCTCCCTCAGTTTTCCGTTTTCTTGGAGATTCGTGATTCTAATAGGGTCTCTGAGTCTTGTTTTCGTTTTCCTCTTCCTCGTCCAAAATATTGGAATCATTGCCAATTCTCTTAAGGACAATCGCCTAGCCATATTTTATTTTTTATAAAATTCACAACACTGCAAGTCCACTACTACATTGTTCTCTCGGTAACGCATCCACAAGAACTGTATAGCACGGATAGAACAGGACTAAAGGATTACGAAACGAACGCAAATCGCTGCTGATCCGTTATAGTGGGCACAGTAGTGACCGGAACGTTTTTTTCCCGTGCCTGGCATGGTCATGACACGGTCCTAGTATGATACGGTCTAGTAGGTAAAGACCTTTCGGCAACTCAAATTTACAATACAGATAAACAGACTGTAGCAATACTAAATAAAAATGACATATTGACACATTGTAAAATTTAAATCAAATCAACCACCATTGGCATTTCTTCCATGGTCATTTGACACCCAAACTACCTTCGGCGCTCGGGGTTGCACAACCTGCATCCACTTTACAGTCTCTTCTTGAAATAGGTCCCGTGAAGGTTTCCCAGGAACCTTCACGCATTCCAACCCGGCAGTCATTGCAACCTCCCTTCGTCATGTGTACAGAGAAGTGTCAGTGGTGGTCAATCCCAACATTTGGGACCTAGGCTATAGGCAGGTGCCACATAAACGTGATACATAACTTAGCCGACTTAACCTCCCGCGTTCACTGGTGGCCTTTTCATTTCTCGACGAACCTGAGATGTTAGACAACGCCACGTTCAATCGGATCGATATCCAAAGAGGTAGCAAATAATATCTGTCAGTGATCAATGACGTCACTAACGTCGCTCCTAGAAAACAGTTTTTTTTTTTATCAAATTCTTTTATTTATATCACGGAAGAAGTGATTCAGTTATTTATCTACTATATATTTGTCAAATACCACTCACTCATTTAACACGAAATCTCAGAAACCACCGAACTGATTGGAATGAAATTCGATATGTAGCTTCCTCTAGGGCCGTAGGTGCTTGCTAAGAAAGGAATTTAAAGCTGTGATCAGAAATTTCGCATCGATTTAAATTACCCCTCTTCTCGAACACTATTGATCGGTTTTCTCGAAAATATCTATCACCAAAAATCGGCCTGGATCGAATAAATTTTTTTTCGGATTTGATTTTTTTATTTCCTCTTGTTTTAAATTTGATAAATTGGTTTTTAATTTCTAATTTATTTGTTGAGGCTTGAACAACTCTGGATATTGATAGTCACATTCTTCTAATGGCAATTCTCGAAAGCAAACATTATCAACATTTCAGAAATATTCTTTTTTTATATCTTCATCGATGTTTTACCGCAACGTATCTATAAACCTTTGTTTTTCTTATGTATTATTTTCATTTTTTGCCTATTGTTGTTTTATTTGATAGAGAAAGTAGTTTTTTTACTTACCTCTTTAAATTCATTCTGGCTTCTAAATACCAATCATATTTTATCATTTTATGGATATGCATTGGATCACAAATTCTTCCTCAGCTTTCTTAACAACTTGAGGAACATAAAAATACCATTTCTTACTATCTTGGCTAGGTGGAAAACAGTTTTTTGTTTTTTATCAAATTCTTTTATTTATCACGGAAGAAGTGATTCAGTTATTTATCTACTATATATTTGTCAAATACCACTCACTCATTAGGGCCGTAGGTGCTTGCTAAGAAAGGAATTTAAAAAAATCGGCCTGGATCGCGGCTAATTTGCGAAAAATACTATTAAAATTTTTATTGGGTGAATAATAATAGATTATTTGTCATATGGTATTTCGAGATAAGCTAAGTTAAAAAATAGGTTAGATGTTTAAGCCGCACAATTTGACCACAAATTAAGTTCCTTATAGTTGTAAACAAGGAAAAATACGATCGATGTCGAAACCTTATAATATGGTACTTTCTGTGAACTCATGGTAGCTGCAGAGGTTATTTACAACTTACAAGTTTGAGTTGTTTCGTGACGAGAAGCTATTAAAAGACTTGTGTTAAAGAGGAGGTTAAAAGACTTATGTTCTCTGGTGATGACGTGTAAGGCCATTTCGATGTAGTGACAAAAAACAGATAAAAATCAATGAGTTCTATCAAGTGTATAATTGTCTTTAGTATCGTATCATGTTCTACCATGGAGAAGAAAGGTACAGTATTAACATCCCTCAGCGTGACCCAAACACCAATACACCACTTAAGAAAACTGAGTCTGCAGCTGATTTTTACGCCTAAATGTTAGTGGAGCAAGGAGGTGAAGAACCTTATTTACTTTAATTTCGTAATATCCTCAACCAATTTATGCTTGATATGTACACAAAAATAGAAACAGAAAGACTAAACTTTCTTCAAAAAAGTTGAGAAGTTGAGACTATATTCACTTAAAGTATGCCGTAAGAAAAGCTGATGGTCTGGTATCAGAGCTGGGTAAGAGGGTAGTGCTGCCTTGAAGCTTCACTGGAGGACCATCAAAATAATATAAAATTAACTTTTGCAAATTGTCAAATTTACTTATTGAAATTATTCTAAGAATGGAATTCTTTAGGTTTATTTAAGTAATAATAATTATCAACGTTAAGCTTAACTTTTACTAATTTAAGTTGTCCTTCATCATAATGATATTAAACCGTAGCGGAGCAGGGTCCTTTCAGCTAGTTATATAATAAAGGAACCTTTAATTTTATTAACACGCAATTTTAGAACCCTTTTTGTTTTTGTTTTTTCATTTCATACCAGCACAGATCTTAATAAGACACATATGTAGATATTAAAAACGTTTAAATACATGGCATTAACATTCCAGTAGTCGAATTTCATCTCAAAGATTCCTGAGAAACATTTGTGAGTGTAGCCAGTACCTTTTTAATCCTACAAGCACCCGCCTGGTGCTACCCTCCTAACTTAGTGACAGCCACATGTCAGTGTTGTGGTTATTTTCTAGCCAGGAGGCATTACGATACCAGCTGAAATCATCTCTGAGATCCTGTGACTGCTATTTTAAGTAATATAGAAATTTAGTTACCAATCATTTCCCAAATAATATTCTAAGGGAATACAAACCCAGGTAATAGTCCAGCGACTTTTTCTTTAACGTCTGGGAAGAGAATTATCGGAAGGACATCTTCGAAAGATGAAAAAATTCTACTCTTCCTCTGACAATGTTGACCATATTGCAGGAAATTCCTTTAGCTGACTCTGCTGTTGAAGCAAATTAAGATAGGTCATCAGTAAAAGAAACTACCGCTCAAAAACTGTGTGGTATTTGTCACTAAGAAAGAAAAAATAAGTATACTCACAACAGATGTCAATACTGTGAAGGAAAGGGCGAAAAAGACTGAAAATTTTGAATTTTTTTTTTCTTCAAAAAAATTTTTATTTGTAACATTATTAGATCCATGGCCAGAAATATAAATATTTCCATCATTTTACTTATTTTTTGTAAGATTAAAGTAATCTAGTGGGTATGATTGGACAAAATGGAAAAGAAATTTCACTGATGACATGTGACAACTGGATTTTTAAGACTATAACAGAAGCCCTGGTAGGTCAGCTATAAAACTATATAGATTGATACCAACAATTAATGAACAAACACATAAGCACTCAAAACTGATTTACTTTGAAGTAAATAAAAACTGAAATAAATTCATTGATGAAATGGCATATCTTTCTAGCCAGAAATTAAATGAAAGAAACTGAAAAGTAGGATCAAGATGAGTGCTTTATCTCCATTAGCATGTGAAATAAATTCAATGAAGAGATGCCCTCTGGGCATCTTTTCATCTGCTTATTTCTTGATTTTATTTATTCATTCAACAGGAATGAACTGTTCTTCAGAAGTACGTCAATTTTTAGAAAGACTATTAAAAGACAAAATTTTAGTTAGGATTCAGTGAAATGAAATCATTATAAAGAATAATAAACTGGAAAGTTTGTGATTACAACTGCAAATGTTTTAGAAAAAACTTGTAGACTTTCTCTAGGGCCACAATAAAGATATGAAACAGAATTCTAGAACTAAAATTATTATATTATTCTAAACGGCTTATTCCATTGACATTAGTAGGGACTATTTTTCTTTTTAAGTAAGCCAACTTTTGGTACAGTTTAAAAGTCAAAGAAAAAAAATGAGCTTACCTCCTCCTGCTACTATGAATATACATCAGAAGGCTGAGTAATGCATCCATTAGCAATTCATTGAGCAAGAGATGGTCATTGGCTCGGAAAATATTCTTCTGAATATTCGAGAGGGCCATGTAAAGGAGGAATTAGCAATAGCTACTGTAAAAAAAAAAAAAAAAAAAAAAAAAATACTAAGCTTGATAATTATGATGTAATAAATACCTAAATTGTAAAATTTAGAGAGTAAAAAATTTTATTTTCAATTAATTTTTGGGAAATTTTTTTTTTTTTTTTTTAATCAATTTTTTATGATATTTACAATTAAATGTCAATAACATGTAAAGAACTACTCAATACTAATACTTCAACAAAATTTCTACATTAGGCCTCTTGGTTTATTATTAGTAGCACTTCAATAAACATTAGAACATCCATAGGCCATCTTCTTTTCAGATGCCTTGGAGGATTATCGGGAATTGAGTATGAGGCTAGTTGGTAGACTAGTGGATTCAAGTAAGTATGGAGCTTACTACGAAAGGGTGAGTGTCTGGTTTGGACCAAATCAGCAACATATGGTACATTAAGATCTTCATGGATACGTTTGTTTATAAAATAATATTTAGGGTTTTACAACAAACTCCTAATTGTAAGGATTGGATATGAGAAGAATTGGAAGGTGTAGTGAAGCCCCAAAACTCAACATCATAAGTCCAAATGGATCTATTAATTGTCCTGTAAATAAGTCTTTTGTAGTATATTGGGAGCGTACAGTTGTCTAGTAAATGTTGGAATAGTCAGAAATGGCGAGCAGTTTCTTGTCTTTTAAGTCAGGTATGTGGGGAAAAAAAAAAAAATTAATTTTAATGTTAATGCTAAAGTATTTCAAAATCAAGACTAAAAGTAGACCAAACAGTAACCAAAAACTCAAATGATAGTTCAAAACATTGTTATTTTTTGGAACATTTAAAAAAAAATATATATATCAGATTATTTGTTTTGATTTTTTTTTTGTTGCTATTACTGGACATATTAAAGGAAATTTTATTATTTTTTTTGAACCAACCATAATTGACCAATATAATTGACTATGCTATCTGAATGTTGATTACATATTGATAGAAACGAAGCATTATCAAAAGGTATTTTATATTGCAGAAAACATGGCAACTTTATTGTTTAACAATGTATTCTTTAACTGTTAACAACCTCTTCATCCGACAATGAATTTTATCAGTCTATATTATATTTCTTTAGAGCAATTTTTTTTTTTTTCCAGTTCTTTTCCTTTATATTAAATTAAATGAATGAAAAATGTGTTGTTTTTTTTTTTGTTGTTTTTTTTTTTTTTTTTTCATTTTTTCCCTTTCCTAACGAATATAAATGAGGAAATTATATCTATATTATATTATTACTACTATCTAAGTTCTACTACTATTTAAGAATTTTAGTGAAATAATTTTGCCATTCAATACCTCAGGTATTTTGAACCATTGCACAGTGGGCTAAAATCACCTTTTAGGTGGACAAAATTCATATAAAAAATTGTATAAATCGCCTACTAAATATTATCTAGTATGAGTTGGAAGAAGGGAAAATGTAAATATTTACTTTCTTGGATTGTCAACAAGAGACGGATAGGACTATTAATGCCACTATACCAAAGAGCACATTTTTCTCAGTGTTTATTGCAGTCCTGTTCTTGTAATTACTTTGCCGTTCTTTGAACAGAAACCATACTTGATTATTTAAATTTCATGTGAAATGGATACCACAGAGACTAGTAAGTATTAATATTTCACTATTCGGGGTGTTGCATGGATATAGTTTTACCTATAATAAATCATATCATTAGATAGAACATTTCCATATTTCAATAGTGAATTACTTGCAGAAGGCCAAGGAGTGCCAAACTAATTCTTTCATTATTATTTCATTCAAACCATATATTGTTCATATTCACATAGTTTTTTTTGCGATTTGAAGAATATTGACTAATTTAAGATGGATTTCAGGTTTCATGCTCACCATTCCAAGAAAAGTATTTGTATCTGAATGGTTGAAATATGGATCAAAAGATAAGAATAAACATCTCTTAATCTACATTTTAAAACTAGGAAATAACAATAAAGATAAAATTACAAACATCAGAAGAATTAAAGACTCCATAAAAGATTATTAAAAAAAAATCAGTGACAAGCGGGGAAAATGTCATCGGAGAGCTGATGTTTTTTTAAGGACTTTTTCGCGTGGCTTGAAGGGAAGGAGTTTGAGTTTGAGTTTGTTTGTTATATTGTTGTTATATTATGAAAATGTTCTAGAGAGGCCGCAACTACAAAGATCTTCTCATGATGCTCTAAGTTTCATCAGACCCGCCTTCATCACCAGTTTTCGGAAAAGTTTGCGTAAAAAAGCAACCAAACCGTTTGATGTGGATGTAATTAGCTTATTACCATATGATGAGCTTCAAGAACTGCCATTAGAAAATGTGGCTGAAGATACTGACTCGTCAGAAGAAAATACTGAAGGATGTAGCAATATTGAATCAGGCGATGATTGATGGCTAATTCATTTTAGCCATAGTGCATCATATAATTGTATATGTTTGTTATTATAAAAAAACAAATTAGTACAATGACATTTTTCTTTAAGTTGTTTGTTGTTGTTTTTTTTTCATTATTTTCGTAATATAGGCTTTGTTTTCCGATGTGTGTTATTTATTTATGAATATATTATTATTAAGTTACTGCTGAAATGTTCCAAATTTATGTGTGTGTATAACATTAGTTTGTTCGACATACTAAAAAATATGGGTGTAAGAATTTTTTTAAGATTTTCCCCTTACTTAGTGACCTCAAAAAAAATAGAACAACACAAAAAAATAATTTTGTCCACCTAAAAATGGATTTTTGCCCACTGTGCATCGGTATTGCAAACGTTGTTTTTATTTACAATTATTTTTGTAATGACCGAAGAAAGTAGTACTACTAGAGGGTATCTTTTGGCCACTACCAGGAACCAGGCTGCGTCTCCTACCAGGCATTAAAAGAAAATGACTTTCTATAATTGAATGGGTCTGCCGAAAAACGTTCTAAGCGACAAACATAAAATTTTGAGTAATCAATGAAAGAAAATCATAATCTAAAGTAGTTTTACTGGTTAGATTTTATGTTTAAATATTAATTTGTTATATTTACATGTATAATGACATAATGGAGTACTATATCATGCTATTAAACATTTTAAAACCTTTGAAATCGCCACTTTGGAAATTTTGTTGGATAGAACATTTTTTGGCAGACCCATTCAATTGTATATTCCATTTAAATTACTTCAATTTTGTATTTTTATAATCTCTTAGGCCTAATTCCTCCTTATTAGTTTCTTTTTTTTTTTGTTCCCTGTTATAAGTTCTCGAAAGATCCGTCTGTGTTTTCTGAATTAGACAGGATAAACTCCAGTCCTAAAACTCTTTTAATTTCTGATTTTTTTTTTTTTCTCTTTATTTATCCCCCTTCTGTTTTTTTTCCATTGTTACTCCCTTAATCTCAGTGTAACATCTTAACTAAATGTAACTCTGTAATATTTAGCACTAATGTTTTACTAAACTTTATTCTCATTAAAACCTATACTTTGTAAACGTATATTTAGATACTCGTATATTATATTTTAATGATATAATGTATTAATGTACTATTTTTTTTTTTTTTTTAATAAAAATATTTTGAAATAAAAAAGTAGGAAAAAAGTTTTGTGGCTTGACTAATACATTAGCTGTATAAATAAAGCCTTCGGCAGAGACAACCATTAATCTCAGGCTAATGTCTTAAGAACACTCTACCTCCTCACCACAACTAGCGTTATTCATATACCTCACCTTTCTCTTTCCTTGTCCTCTTCCCCATCGCTATCTAAAGTTATAGAAAACTATAAAACCCTTTGCTTCTTTCTCAATCCTCTCAATAATGGTATAAATTTATTATTGAGACATTAATAAATTTTGGTTATTTAAATATTTTGCTTTAATTTTGGGTACATACAACCAATTATATAATAATATGTTTTTATAGGGTCGCAATGGCAAAGGTTCCATATTTGTATGGGCAAGCGGAAACGGAGGAAAGCATACAGATTCCTGTAACTGTGATGGCTACACAAGTACAATTTACACCCTCTCCATATCCAGTGCAACTCAAGCAGGGTAACATAGTCAAAGCATTATCCATTATAATTTTAAATGTTATATTTTTTAAAATCATAATATACTGTTCGGGCAAGGAGAAAAGTAGTAACTCAAAAATTGTGAGATAATGACATATTGGTATCATTGGATTCATTGTGAAATTTTTGATTTGATGCTCTGTAGAAGTAAATTACTGGTTTTCTACGGGGCATCGATACACAATTTCAAAAGGAATCCAACAATACCAATAAGTCATAATCTCACAATTTTTGAGTTTTTGCTTTTCTCCTTGGCAGGGCCATATACACTTTGTTAGTTAATATATTTTATCAAATCTGTATTTAAAGAAATATTCTTGCATTATTAATTTGAATATATTTAAAATGAAATATTAAATATTCATGAATACTTTTTGTAGGTATAAACCATGGTATTTAGAAGAATGTTCCTCAACTATTGCCACAACATACAGCTCTGGTATTCTTGGAAGGGACAAGAGTGTGGCATCTGTCGACATGGATTCAAAGCTCCGTCCAGAACACCTTTGCACAACTGAACATACGGGTGATAACACTTATATATTTTGTAATAAATATTTATATTTTAGAGAACTTTGAAGATAAACTTATTTACAATAGAAATATACATCTAGTGGATAGAAATATACATCTAGGAAAACATAATTTGAATAAGATATTAAAAAAAAAAACACTTAATATTTACTTTCTTTATCCAACCTTTCAATCAAGAAAAATTTATTACTGTCACTGTTTTATACTGCAATTCCTCATGATTGTTATGATGTTAACAATCATATTTATTTACATGTTTTAGGTACCTCAGCTTCTGCACCACTTGCAGCAGGAATGTGCGCTTTGGCACTTGAAGCTAATCCTGATCTGACATGGAGGGACATGCAGCATATAGTAGTAATGTCAGCAAATCCAAAACCTTTAAGCAAAGAAACTGGCTGGATAACAAATGGTGCTCACAGAAAAGGTACATTTATTTTAAAAAAATCTTATATAAGTATTAAAAAATTGTATAAAATATCAAGCATTGAAAACATAATAATGAATGTTGAAGGGTAGATTTAAACCTTATTAATTTAAAAATTTGTAAATTTAAAATCACTCGGTGATATTTTTGAATATGCTGTCTTTAATTTAATGGATATTTTTAAACATCCTAATGCATTACATATGCCCAGGTTAAAATATTTGTGGGCTTAAAAATATTTAAAAAATAAAAAAAACTTTTATCTGAGAAAATTAAAAACAATTTGCTGTAATTTTCTTCTGTCAGTGTATATATGAAATTCAATCTTTTGTACATTTATGAATATTTTGTGATAGAAAATATGTTTAATGTGATAAGTTATATTTATCAACCAATAAATACTTATTACTAATTAATAATATATAAATATATATATATATATTTTTTATAGTAAGCCATAAATTTGGATTTGGTTTAATGGATGGAGGTAAGATGGTGGAACTGGCTGAACAATGGACTACTGTGCCAACTCAACACCTATGCCAGACTCATGAAATCCATGAAAACAAGTAATTTATAATAAATTACATATGTTTTTATAATATGTTGTTTTAGCCAATTAATTTTATGATTAAATCGAGGTTTTTAAAAAGTTGAAATAGTTACTCAAGGAGACTTTTAGTTCATTTATTATTCATTAAAAACTAAAAACCCTTCCTAAATTCTTGACCTAAATGCTCTGTAATTCTTTTATCAATCTTCTGAATACAAGATACCAGCAATCTATACTGTGTATCTGTATATATTTGAAGATCAGTTTTTATTTATTTCTACTTTATATATTTATAATTTTCCTATTTTATAGTCTACTGTTTTCTTTGTTTAAAATGTATGCACAAAGACTAAAGTACCATTTTATTATAAATTTGTATTACTCTTAGAGGCTGTGTACCACAATAAGGATTATTTTTCAACTCATTCCACTATAATTTATTTATTTTTTATTTAATGTTGAAATCACAAATTAATTGTAAATTGTTTTAGTTTTTTTATTATTAGAAAGAAGTTGGTCCTAAAATGAGAAAATGTAGGCAGTAAAAAATATTTAAATTAAAACCTAGAGATAAGTTTGTTAAATAGGAAAAATATAATACAAAATCATCAGGAAAGCAGAATAAGGAAGATATCATGTAATGAGACGTAATAAACTATTAAGATATAACAAAAATAATTCCTTCCTTTCAGAAAAATTATTTAGGGAAAGTATATGAACTATGATGGTGTTGGGATTTAGCAGCCCCGTCACCCGGTTATTGAACCGCAGATAGCACTGGTGCTCCAGATCGGGGGAACAGTACACTGACGCCTGTACACAATCACACTGTATACATCACACTACAAACACCCTCCTCACTACAGCTTAAGGTCACTTACAGTAAATACCCTAGCACCACCTTCCCTAGGTTGCCACCCTGCTGGAGGAGCAAGTCAGGATGCTTTAAGGAGAGGCACCCCCTTCATCTGACTCAGGGGCATTGGGCTGGTAACCCGCTCCCCTTGAATCTATCGTATCATAAAAATGTCACAGAGAGATAATAGCCGAACTGATAAAACTGGCAACAACTGCAGGCAAGGAAAAGGATTAAAAATTGGATTTTGGAATGTGAGAAGTTTATTCACAGCAGGAACAAGCCACAATCTTGAGTTAGTACTATATATGTATGGGGTGGAAATTATAACATTGCAAGATATTCGATGAAGGGACTCAGATTTCACCATGCTGAAGGACCATGCTCTAATTAACAGCGGGGACACAGATAACAGACAGTGGACTGGCTTCATAATTAAAAAGAAGTGGAAAGAAAGATATGTTAGGATATGATGAAAGAACAATTTTATACCATATCACTAATTTCAGTTCAGGCGCCAACAGAGAATAATAAAGAAGACGATAAAGAGGCTTTTTATGGTTCATTAGAAAGACTTTATGATAGTCTACCGAGATATGATACCAAGATGGTTCTAAAAGACCTAAATGTAAAGGTGGGCTTTCAAGAAGATTTTTAACTGGCAGTTGGCAGTTTAAACATTTCTTCCCATGCAACACCCAAGGTGTTCCTCAAGGATCCTCCATATCACCAATCTTGTTTTTTATTTATATTAACAACTTCACTCTATATTTATTTACAATTACAAGTAGCATTTATATAAAAGGGGGGGGATTCTCGGGTGAGCTCGAGATAAGATTGAAGAGACTGATGAACTGTTTCATTAGATTCATCTTCGGGATTCTCAGGCGGTCAAACATTGTGTGCCTGTATTCCGAGAGTGAATAGCTTTTTCCTAATTTCCAACAGCAATACTTCCTTGGTACTTTCCTGTTCCAATCTCTAAAAACCAAAAATACTTTTGACCTAATTACTCTGCATCCTGAATACAAGATCCCAACCTTCAAACCTGTAAACTCCATCCAAACAATTGTAACCAGTAATTCTGCATTATTATTATTCTTAGGAGACATTATTTCCCAGAATAAAGTTATTTTTTATTTCATTTCATGTTTTAGACAAAAATATGACAAAGTAGTAACTAAAAAGTGACAATATAGTAATAATTAATTTAATTCAATTGTCGTGAAAACATTTTTTTTTTTTTTATAATTTCAGAGTTTTGGAATCAGACTATGAAAGTGAACTTTCTGTGGGTAAAAATATCACTGGCTGTGAGGGCAGCCCATATGAGGTTCGGTACCTAGAGCATGTTCAATGCAAACTCACATTGACTTTTAACCCGAGAGGTAACCTGAGGATCACCTTGAAGTCTCCGCAAGGCACCCCTTCGGTCCTTCTCGCTCAGAGGCCAAGGGATGTCATTTCTTCCAGCTTTGACTCTTGGGTTTTTCTGTCTATACACTTCTGGGGAGAAGATCCGAGAGGTGTTTGGACTCTATCTATAATCAACGCTGGCCCGAGAAAAGCTGATTCAAATGGTATCTCAATTGCACAGTATATAATTATTTTATTAATCTTCATGATATTTATTTTTATAAATTTCTTTCAATTAGGTATTCTAAAGAAATGGGAATTATTTTTATATGGAACTGAAACAAATCCAATAAGACTGAGACCGCCTTCACTTCAGATGTTCAAAAAGAAACACCCTGCTAAAGAAGAGGAAATAAAGGTAATAATTTTGAAGATAGTTGTTACTAAAACTTTTTTTAATTTATCGAAAGAGGTCTTGTTTACATTAGCCCAGCCAGTGATTTTATAATGATATTTATTAACGGTTGCAAAGTAATTTTATTCCATTACATTTTATACACATGTTTTAACTTAATTTTAATATATGACTGTTTGATTAATTGGGGTTAATAAAACAACCAAGATGAATCTTTTTAAAATGTTTGAATTATGCATTGAAGAGGAAGGAGCAAAGAGTTTTTAAAAAAATACATTAATTCGTCCTATTAATGCAATACTATATCATAAAAACATAACTTTAAATCTTAATTAAAAATTTTTGTAGAGAGGATAATATAGTTGATATTAAAAGTAAATTGACTTAGTGTAGATATGGTCTTTTTAAATTGTATGAATCATGCAATGAAGAGGAAGGAGAAAAGAGTTTTTTCGTTGGAAGAGGAATTTTACCGAAAATAATTTTATTTAAAATTTTGTTATATAAAATTTCAATTAAATAAAAACATGTTTTTCTAATCCACACCTTTTAATTTATCACTAGGTTGCTGTTACTAGATAAAACCAATGGCAGGGTTATTCTAAACAAGACCCATCAAAGTACCCCCTAAGATTTCCATATTTCACAACACTATGCCAAGTTGAAGTGGCTTTTTCCTAACCTCTGCCACAAGTATCCAAGTAGATGCCAAAATCCACACTAGTAGACAAGTTGTGCAATTTTGGTCTCAGGATGGCTATGTAGATATGTCTTTAGGCCAAACCTCTTCTATGGGCCTATTGGGAGACCACAAATCGCAAGTTTAAAGTCACCTTTAAATAGCACATAAATAATGAGTACCCAAAAGACCTGTGGACCCGCATATATACTGATGGATCAGCCACAAATGCAACAACAAACGGTGGCGCCGGTATCCATATACAATTTCCTGCAGGAAACATAATCGAGAAGGCTGTTCCGACTGGCTTTGCTTCATCAAATTATTGAGCTGAGCAGGAAGCCATATGTGAGGCATCGAGAATACTTGGGATACTTAAGAGACCAAAGAACTCAAAAATAGTATTCTCTACTGATGCAGCATCAGTGTTGCAATCTCTTAGATCAAAGTGGGGCACGGGCCTGAAAAATCTATCCAAGGAACTCGAATGCTTGATGGCTATCCACAAAAAGGTCATCCTGCAGTGGATTCCAGGACACTGCGGACTCACTGGAAACGAGAGGGCGGACCAGCTGGCCAAGGAAGGAGCTTCGAATGGGCAATTCGAATGTACCCTCAGTCTCGAGGAAGTAAAAATGCTCAACAAAGCCGCAGTCAGCCAGCAATGGATTGGGAGACATCCACATCACGATCCTGGAGATGCAATCTACAAACTCACTTGAAAAGAGCAGGTACTCATCTTCCGATTGCGAACGGGACACAACAGGCTCAGAGCTCACCTTTTCAAAAAGCTTCATATTGGATCCGGCCCCCTTTGCGAGTGCGGAGAGGGTGAACAAAATACTGAGCACATCCTTCAGACCTGCAGGCTCTATTCTGAGCAAAGGAAGCTGATATGGCCCTCTCCAACCAATGTGCGGACCAAGCTCCATGGTGACCTGGAGGACCTTAAGAGGACCACTGAATTCCTCATCTTGACCCCCGACCTGGCCATCTAAGGGAAGATCGCAGAAGAAGTCACCTTTTCGGAATCGGTGACCACATGTAACATTAGAACATTTTGACTGTGACGAGAAGACACATGCCAGTCTGTCTCCAGCTTACAAGTAGTGTGGTTTGTCCTTTTACTGTAATATCTCAAATTTTTCTAAATTTTGTTGCTTGCTTCATTTTTATCCCTCTATCAGAAGCAAATTTTTAAAATCAGTAGGGGTCAGCTGGGTGAAATTCCAAAAACCGTGACTGTGAAACCATAAATGTGTTAGAGTTTACTTTAAACTGAAATAGATTGTAGTTTAAAGTAATTTGAAAAACAGATAATTGAGGCATGTAAATGGAAAAGGCTACGTAGTGGTACGTACCTATCATGAAGGCCTTGGTACAAGAAAGGTATGTACCACTGTTTCCATTACATTGGCGATGGAACTTATTCATTTTCCAATTAAAAATTTTTTATTTTATTTTTGGCACTTACTGCCTTTTCCATTTACATGCCTCAATTTTTTAATATATCAGCTGTAAAATTATTTGAGGGATAAAAAAAAAAAATTATTTAAATTAAATTATCCTTATTCTTTTTTGAGCAATTAATATTTAAAAATATATGTATGCTAAATTTAAATATTTTATTTATCGAAATTGATCAAGTTAAATATTATAGAAAAAAATTAATGATAATATTCATTAATGTCATAGAATCATTAAATTGACAAACATACATTAGAAGGACAATATTAGGTTATTTCACATAAAATATATATATGTATTACTGTAATATCCACAAAAAGGTCATCCTGCAGAGGATTCTAAAAAAAAAAAAAAAAAAAAAATAATAATAAAAAAAAAATCCAGAATCCAATAGATTTTTTTTTTGATTTTTTTTTTATTATATTAATTTATTATATAAATTTTTATTAGTATATAAATTGTTGGTTTAAAAATACTTTATTTTAAGACCGACATTTTTAAAATTAAAAATATAGTGAAGTTTGAAAGTTTGATTACAGTTTAACATTATTAAAACAGTTATTAAATTCTAAAATAATTTCATCATGATCCAAAAAATGTCTGATTCTGATTATATCCATTTTGAAACAAATGATTCCTACTACAAAGCTTTTCTGTAGCAATAATTTATTTATAACTTAAATTTACAACTGTATAAAGAAATAAAGTCAGTAAATGTGAGAGATAGTTTATAAATGACAAGTCAATGAATTTTAAAGCAACAACTGATTGGTAACACTTCAATTAAAGTTCTTTAATAGAAAATCCTGAACTCATTTCCTTTAATTATAATTTATAGATATAGTTTATCAGTGCTATTTAAAAACAAAATAAAAGATGTAGTGAAATGAAAAAATAATAACCAAATTGTTCTACTCTCTGGTGGTAGTTGCTACAACTAATGTAGTTCTAGTTTGTATTGCTAGACAGAAGCACTATCAGGAATCCTGATAGTTGAGCTCCTTGTACTCCTTCCTACTCTTTTATTACAAAAGGAAAAATTTTCAGGAGGAACTTCTGGAATCTCTGTGAGACTGATTTTAAAACTTTCTTGATTTGTTCTCTTTCCTCTTCAAACCATGCTATCAGTACCTTATTTTTTTATTTTTCCTTTTCACGGAGTTGTCTAAGAGGGATCAGTCAATTTTATAATTAATATGAAATTTGTCAAATATATGCAACATTTTAAGCCATCATTAGGGCTCCAAAACAGCTGTGTGAGGAAAAAAAAAAAAAAAAAGAAAAAAAAGAAGAAAATAGACAAGAATACCTAAAATAATCAAATATTGAAATACAAGTTAGTGAAGATGAAAAATTGAAAATGTTGATAAGTAAATCTAATCCTGGTAACTAATATATATATAAAAGAGAAAATAAAAAATAGAGAACGCAAGTAATTAGCTGTTCAGCCACTATAGTCTAAATTAATGATAAATTGAAGAATAATTTTAATAATAGAGCAGCAAGACTATTACTTTTTACAATAATAATTTATTATATAATTATAATAATTTATAAAATAGAAAAATCAAAAATAACCTAAAAGATTGAATAATTAAGAACTAATCTACCCTACTAAGGTTTAATTTAAGAAATATAACAAAATTAAATAATTACCATCAATTTGAAAAAACATATATACCTATAATAACAAATGAAGTATATATATTGTTATGATATATTTATTCCAATTGCTATTGAAATAAATTAAAATTATATCACAGGTTTTACTAATAATTTAAACTAACTCGAATTTCAATCATTTATCAAAATATTTCCTCTTAAATATGATTCCGTACAATTTAAATCTCAGATTTCATTTATCAATCCATTACATGGCTCCTCTGGAGAGGAGAGCTGATGATGCAAGTAATATTAGGCATATTGTTAACTTTAAAACAATCTTTAAAAAAATGCTACGATTTTTCATTGATGGCTTCTTCCACCGCCTGATCCAGTCTTCTCAGAAGTATTATCCGTTCCTAGAGGAGAAATTCTAGGAGACATTAAGTGTACTCTATGCTTTGAGTGTTGTCTAACACAACAAATAATATGATACAGTTATTGAAGCCACTGAAGGATACTCGTTTCAGATCTGCCAGGATCTAACAATTTTTGAAGGTCGAAGGACATATATTTATTTTGTTCTTTTGAAAATTGATTAAATCTTTCCGTTTTTTAACTGGCCACTCTCTCCCTGTTTAATCCTTTCTACTGGGCACTAAAGGATACTAGTTTCAGATCTGTCAGAATACAAAAATTTTTGACAATCATTTTTCAGATTTTCTGAGGATATATTATTTTTTTTTTTTTTTTTTTTTCACAGAGATTTATATTTTTTCAAAACCACTAAAACTGAGATACCCCATTTTTTCATATAGTATTCAAATAGTTTTTAAATATAATTTGAAGCCAATGGCTAAGGTTATGAGTGAAAATATCTATTAAAAGGGTAGAGAGAATGGTGTAAAATGCAGATATTCAAATATTATAAATTAATAATATAGAATTATCAAACCTGTGTTAGCAACACATAAAAAAAGATTGAAACATCACTGAGAACAGTCTGGACTATATCATTTACTTGTTGTTATAATGCTTACTTTAGCTTTATGAAATATTAATACAAAATTGTCTTTGCAGGTCATGGTAGAAAACAATGAAGATAATGATATTGAAAATGGATTGGAAATTGTCTATAACTGTCATGAAGAGTGTGATAAGGCGGGCTGCTATGGTCCACAGAACACACAGTGTATTTCGTGCCTACATTTCAAGTTAAACAAGTATGTCTAAATTGTATGTTTTTCTTTAAATTGTTTAATGATTTCATACTTTCAAGCATAAAGTATTATTATTAATTTGTAACTTGAAAATGTTTTTTAAAAATTATTCAAGAATTATGTTAAATTACCCTCCATTTCATAAAAATTCAGGTACCTGCACACTTTTTACTGGCTGTATAAGATATAAATTTTCTGCAGTAACCTGGTTGATAGACCTTGATTTTCAGTGCCTTAACCACTGAGCAAAACTATTCTTTCATCTTAAAAATTTTGAAATAAATAATATTTAATAACTGGTTTTCCTGACTTTTAAATAATTTGTCAAAGAAGGTGTGTTGCCGAGTGTCCTGAAGGCTATTATAGCACTGGCAAAGAGTGCCAGAATTGCCACAGCGACTGCCTGTCCTGCACAGGTCCTGGGAGAGACAGTTGCCTCACCTGTGCATCCCATCTCTTCTATGTCACTGACTTGGCGCTCTGTATTCCTGCTTGTCCACACACCTATTATCAAGGTAACTTAATTTAAAAAGATTAATAATGTTACTATATTCTCAAAATAAATAATTTAAAAATGTTAAATTATGTTTTATTATGGAGATATTTACTTATTTTTCTATTTCTGGTGATGTGATGATGCCTTTGATTCTGGACCAAATCAATGGAGGAGACCCAGGGAAAAAACTTTCTTTTCTTTTTTTTTTTTTTTTTTTTTTTGGATTTGAGTTAATGTTGACATTCAACCCACTTCCAACTAAACTTTAGATTACATATTTGTTTCAGGGGAAAAAACGTTTAAAACACCCAAATATTAGTGATTGAAGTTTTCATGTCCCTATATATAGCCATTCAATAGTAAACTTTATTTGTGTTTTTTGTGTTTGTTTGGTGTTTCACAAAATACATACAAACCATTCAAAATTTCAAAAGATCGGGAGTTCAATGTATAGATTATGTTCATTACATTAATGTAAAAATATTGATGGTTTAATGTTGAGATTAGCCCATTAGTTGACATTCTAGTTCCTATTCATTGGGTCTTCATTTTCTATTTTTGAGAGCACATATATTTTCTCCATACATTAGATCTGACTCCACTTCTAGGTAGGAGTTCATGATTCAGAAGAGTCAGTCAGAAAGACAAAACGTTAACTTGTAAACTTTAATCTGCTTAATCTCCTCTTATCTGTCTTGGGAAACTCTCCAGCCAAACTTAGTATTCTTTAAATTATTTTAATTTTCCTAATCACTACCTTATCAATATAGAATAGAATAGAACAGAAAGAAAACTTTATTCTAGGACAAAGTCCCTTAAGAATAACATTACGTAATACAAAGTAAGATCATAACTGGCCGAGAGGCTGTTAAAAATAAAACAACATAGGAAAAATTAAATACAAATATGTATGAAAAAAAAATACAGAGAAAAACTAGAGGAAGAAAAAACTATTAATAAAAAGAGAGTGAAAAAATAAATATACAAAATAGATGTTAATATTGTAAACAAAATAGCAGAAAAAAAAAAAAAAAAAAAAAAAAAAAAAAAAAAAAAAAAAAAAAAAAAAGATAGAAAATCAAAAATTATTACGAGAAAGCAAAACATTATCATAGTCAAACTATAATTTTTTCTAATGTTTTATGTCTGACGGTCTTAGTAAATAAATTAGACGATTACATACATAGTACATACATCCTTAGAATTAGAGAGCGTCAGGTTGGAGGGAAAGAAGATGGTGAAAGAGTGTTTTGAATGTTCCAAGGGAAGAAGCATTGCGGATACAAGGGGGGAGGGAATTCTAAAGAGTAGAGGATCGGACAAGGAAGGAAAGTTGGAATGCAGTACTTCTGTGGGATGGAGTATAGAGATCGGAAAGACGCGGTCTTGCTTGTATGCAGTGATTTGATAGCAGACTTGAATTTCAGGTTACTGTAAATAAAGGGAGGGTGACAGGTGTCGATAACTTGGAATAGGTAGGAGCCTAGGAAGTACTTTCTGCGGAAGGAGGGGAAAAGCCAATTTAACTCAGTGTAGACATGAGAAACATGGGAACGTCTCGAGGTTCCGAAGACAAACCTAATGAAGCAATTCATAATGCGTTTTAATCTGTCTTCAAGAACCGTCGAGAGCCCGCCATATATCACGCAACCATAGTCAAATTGGGGGAAGATAAGGGAGGATACTAGAAGTTTGCGTGTGGGTAGGGGAAGGAGGTGACGGGAGCGGTGAAATAGTTTTAGGATACCGATTGACCTTCGGGAGATTTGTGCAATATGGGATTTCCAGGAGAGGGTTTGATCAATGGTTAAGCCTAAATTTTTAACAGAAGAATGGAAAGTTATTGGATGACCATTAAGGAATAATGTGGGAAAGTTGGCATTTGAATGGAGAAGGGAATGTGATTCTAGGGCAATTGCTTGAGTTTTAGCTGTGTTTAACGTTAATTTGTCCAGATTTGCCCAGGCACAGATTTCGTCTAGGTCTTCCTGAATTTTGGCAAACGCAGCTAACATTTCGGATGGAGGAAAGGAGAAGTAAATTTGGAAGTCATCGGCATAAAGATGGTGGGAACAATGGTGAATTGAATGGGGAAGATCATTGATGTAGGAATTAAACAGTAGAGGGGAAATGCTCGAACCTTGAGCTACTCCTGATTCTAGAGTGAGGAAAGAGGATAGGCCTTGGTTAGGAGTTGCGACTGCTTGGGTGCGGTGGGAAAGGAAAGATAGAAACCAAAGGAGGGAGCTGTAGGAAAAGTTTAATGATTTCAATTTGGAAAAAAGGATATTATGGTCTTAGGAATCGAATGCTTCAGAGAAATCAAGGAGGATCAGCACGGTCAGTTCTTTTTTGTCCATCGCTGCTTGGATGTCAGTGATGATTTTGATGAGGGCGGATTGTGTTGAAAAGCCCCGGCTTCCGGGGACCTGACTTCCGTCCCGACGGAAACCTGATTGGAGGGGATCGAGTAACTTGGAATCTTCTAGGAAATTGGAAATTTGGGATTGCACCAATCTTTCTAGGGGCTTAGAAAGGTTGGAAAGTATGGATATAGGGCGGTAGTCCTTTGGGGATATAGGGTTTGGGTTCTTGTTGATGGGATGGATTAAGGCCTTTTTCCAGGAAGTGGAAAATACAGAGTTTTGGAGGGAAAAAAATTATATATGAAGAGGAGAACCGGAAGGATTTCAGGAAGGCATAATTTCAATAATTTAACAGGAATGCCGTCTAAACCAGATGAGTTGGATTGAGACTTCATAATGGAGGTAATTAGATCAGAGGGAGTGATATAAGAAAAGTAAAAATTATTGTCGTTAAATAAGGGCGGAGGTAAGGACTGGGAGGGTCGAGAAGGAGCAGATGAAGTGGAAGAAACGAAATAGGAGTTTAACTCATCCGGAGTGACCGGAAAGACTCCCGAGGTAGAGGAACTAGAAGGATCACACAAGGAAAGTTTGGGGAGGAGCAGCCATTTGGATTTAGGATCGGGTGCAGATGAAAGGGCTTCGTGGAAGAAATTGGATTTAGTTCGCCGGATCGTGGATTGTGTTAAATTTCTAAGAAACTTAAACGCTTGATAGTCATCTTCAAGCCTGGTGCGTCTGAAGCATCTTCATGCAGCCTCGCGTCTTCTTTGTAAATCTTTAATGTTTTGGTTCATCCAAGGAGCAGGGCGACGCCGGCGAAATGTTGAAGTTTTAAGAGGAGCATGGGTATCAAGGATAGATAGGAGATTGGTGGTGAGTAATTTAACCATGGTATCAATTGAGGAGCAGGAGTAAATTGGATTCCAATCTATGGTTTCGAGATCGGATAAAATCTTATCTCGGGTGAGGGAGTCTATGTTACGGAAGGAGATTGTTTTAGGAAGGAAACGAGGTGTTGGGATATCATATGATATTTGTATCAGGTTATGAGAGGATAGGAATGAAACAGATCGTTGACTTGAGGAAAGAAGGTTTTTTGGAGTCTATGACATGTAGGTCCAACCATGTGTCGGACCCGCGGGAGTGGTGGGTGGGATTGAATGGTACAATAAAAAGGTGAAGGGAAAAAAAAAGGTTTTCAAGATAGATTTTGTCATAGGAGTTAGATAGGATATTGGTATTCAGGTCACCGGAGATGATTATATTGGAGTAGAGAAGAACATAATGGAAAAGGTTAGATTCGAATGATTGGTCAAAAGGAACATAGGGACGGTAAACCACTACATACTGGAGAGAATGGGCATCAATAGAAATTTCAACAAATAAGGACTCAATGTTTGGGAGATTTGAAGGAGGTGAAAGAAAAAGGACACGAGACTTCAGGCAATCATGGACATATAGCGCTACTCCACTGCCGGTCCGGTTAACCCGGTCATGACGAATGACGGAGTAGTTAGGGAGAGAAACCGAGGAAGAAGGAATGTAGGGTTTAAGCCAGGTTTCAGAGACTGCAATGATGTGGTAAAAATTTTGGGTGAAAAATTGTAGGAACTCATCGTAATGGGCTGGTAGGGATTGTGAGTTTATGTGACAGGCGATTAGGATGTTAGTCATATTGGGAAGGAGTTAGGGAAACATAGGACAGTAAGTAAAAGGATGACGCTGAAAATGAGAAACAGTAGTAGACGCCAAGAAGAAAAAATACATATCAATGATAAGAACAAAGTAAAATGATATATACAAAGTATATATAGAAGTAGAAATATTTACAATAATGGAAAGTAAAAGTAGTAACAGGTAAATATATAAGGCCCAATTCACACAGCACGGACGTGGCGCTTTTGTCTCTTCGGATATAAAAACAACATTAATAAAATTTGATATCGGACTTACATACATATATATCAACAATTTAATGAGGGTGAATCATCACATTTATTTTTTTTTTCGGAGGGGGGCGAGGGTGAATCGGATATAAAAACAACTTTGATAAAATTTGATATTGGAGTTACATACATACACACCAACAATTTAATACGGGTGAAACATTACCAATTTAATTTTTTTTTTCGGGAAAATCTGTTGAGTTGTTTATGTCCGATTCACCCCCTCCCCCTCCCCCCCCAAAAAAATGATATCAGTGATGTTTCACCCCTATGAAATTGTTGGTCCATGGTTATGTAACGCCAATATCAAAATTAATGAAAATCGGTTGAGTTGTTTTTATGTCCGATTCACCCCTTACCCAAAAAAAGAAAGCTATCTAAAAAAGAAAAAAAAAAAAAAAAAAAAAACTCGTGGCTAATAAGTGGCGTGCCCCTTCTTGTACGCCACGAGAGACGGCAAAGAGACGTGGCTGAGACGTGGCGCGGACTTTTGTCACTTCCGCGCCACTCCTATTAAACAAACGTTCCAATTCACACAGGACGGACGTGGCGCGGACTTTTTTTAATAGGACAAACCTGGAAGAGACAAAAGCGCCACGTCTCCGCCACGTCCGTTCTGTGTGAATCGGGCCTAAGAATAGTATAGAACGAAATATATACTCGCTTTCATTGATATAAATATTTAAAATTTTCTACCTACTCTAATCTGTCGGTTCTACCCTCATTACCCACATTACTCTTCAATGTTTCTTCCAAATGTACAGGCATTTGATCTTCCCACAACTAATTTATATATTTATAGAAGATAAATATTCCTTATTTTTTTTATATTTCTTCATAATTAACATCAATTCCTCCACATTACTGAGAATGAATCTAATATGACTTTACTCCTGCCGAAGCCTCAATAGCTACTGTTCCTTTCTCTAAAGTTTAAAATTAACAGTTAATGGCACCTAAAATTTAAAATTTAAGATTTTTTTCATTTTGATTTTTTCTCAAGCATTTGCCAAAATGATTACTTTGGTATAAGTGGTAACGAGCAAGCAGGTGCCTTAGCAAAATCAGCATCAAAAAAACAATTTGAATATTACTTTATTCTTTACCATTTGAATATTATTTGATTCCTCTGACTCTCATAAAGAAGTCTATTGAAACTGATATAATTAGGAATTGAAATAAAGCTTGGAATCGGTCAACAAAGGGTCGACCTTTATATAAATTTATTCCATACATTACATTAAAAAAAACTTTGATAAACTCAAAAGTACACATTACAAACTAACACAATTCCTTACTCAACATGATACATGGTTTCCGCAACGGACAAACAACACAAATGTTTAACCATATACTCTATAATTGCTCTCATTTTGAAAAGGACAGATACAGTTTGATCAGGATCATAGTCTGATCGCTGACAAATGGCCACTTAAAGTAAAGGAAATTTAGAGAAATTACCTAACAAAATTTCAAAAATCTGTAACAAACATCGACTTCCAAAACCTAGAACTGAAGAAGGATTGACTGGGACAAGTATTTAAAGAAGAAACCACTAGTTTTAATTTCGTGTTTACAGACAATTTTCTTGTTACTCCATTTTTTCTTTGAACTAATTTGTTTTGTATTTATTTTAAATTATTTTTTTTATTTTTGTATATTTTAAAATTCTGTTAATTCCTATCTAACTATTACTCCATGCACAATATGATAGTAAGCTTAAACTCTCAAGTAACTGATAAATGATAAATAAATCCATTATAAGACTTTCTTTACAAAAATAATCTATTCATATTCTTCATATGTTGTTTTTAGATATTGAGAACCGAAAGTGCTTAAGCTGCTCTGAGAACTGTGCAACCTGCCAAGAGAGTCCGAACCAATGTACATCCTGTGAATCTCACCTCGTCTTTTATAATCATTCTTGTTTGCCTTCATGCCCCACAGGAACATTTGAAAATAGGCACCAGAAGTAAGGATATATCTGCTTTATTTTTATTATATATTTTTTTTTGTTATATCTATTTATTGAAATTTACAACTGTATCTAAAAACATACATCCAGTAAATGTGATAATAACATAAACTAATAAAATGATAATTGCTTGTGAAGCAACGACCCACTGGTAGTACTGCTTTATTTTTATAGTAATTATAATTACTACATTCATAATTGTGATGATGGAAATGTTTTATTAATTACTCAAAGGATGGTACAAAATTTGTCTCAGTATTATTAGATATGAGATGTAGACTCTACCTGTACGTCTATAAACCTCAACAAACAAACAAACTCTACCTGTTGTCCGTGTTTGGAGGAACTCTAAAAATCTTGTTGTGTGTGGTCTTTGTTCTTCATATTCTAGCACTTATAATTGGGGGCTGGCATAAAAAAGGTCAAAATAAATCTTAAATTTAAAAATAAAAATGCTTTGTACAACCGAGCCCAGAATGAATTAACTATATGTTGTTATATCTTACTAAACCGAGAATAGGGGTTAGATATTTATTTAATTTAATCTTCCAAGCATGCTCATTTATGAATGGGAATAAATTTAATAAATAAACTAATAACATTAATACTGCCCCTGCGACACATTTAAAAGGTGTAAATGCAAAAAAATAATTTTTATTATTAGAACAGATTTTTAATGTTTCCAGTATCTTCCAAAATGAAAAATCTAAAGTCTGATTGATTTAGCCATATTCACTTTTTCTTATCTAAAATATTATTTATTATTTTGCAGATGTGTAGAATGCCATCCTTCATGTACTGCCTGCACAGGGCCTAAGTTGAAAGATTGCATCAAGCGACAAATGGAGATATTTTGTTCAGATGGTAATTGCTCACAGTGTCCTCAAGGAATGATAAGACAAAACAACACATGTGTCACCAATTGTGACAGCGGGTAATTATAACAACTATTGGGATAAATTGTACAGCGTTATGCAGAAACCAGCCAACTTACAAGAACATCAATCTGAGATAATTTAAAATTAAAACTTTAACATAAAATTAAATTCAGCTTAAAGTCAAAAATCTTCAAGTTTGATTGATTATATTTACTTTTCAGTTGTATTAATGTAAACTTGGTTAATTTAAAATTTTTTGATAAGATTGATTAGTTTTTGTGGCTTGGTTGGGTTCTGCAGATTAAATTATTATTAATCATGTGATTTTTTAACTTTTATCAACTTTATAATTCATTTTTATTATTATTCTTTATTTTTTTGTATGTACAATGTTCAATTTATTCTAAAAATTAATTGAAACAACAATAATTTTTTTGCTCAGCCCTCAGTCAAGATAGAGAAATAATTTTTTCACATAAAATTTTTTATGCTATCTCTTTACCACAACCAGCACCTATTTTCAGGAAATTAATGTAGGATTTCATGTTTAAACCAAAACCTGATATTATTATTAAAGAGATTATATCAGGTTTTGGTTGTGGTAAAGAGATAGCATACAAAACTATAATTTTATGTGACACATTATTTATCTATCTTGACTGAGAGCTGAGAAAAAAATAAAACATGATTTTCATATAGGTTTTTATTTATTTATTTTTTTTTTGCTCAGCTCCCAATGCTCATTGGCAGTTATAACTCTAGTTTTGCACTATTATAGGTCCCTACTACCCACACAAAAATCAGCATTCAAATCTGCGAATGACAAGTCAAACCGTCTCCTTGTTAGTTTAATTTTTATCATTTTGTGGGATGGTTGGTTTCTGCATAGCGCCATCCAATTGTACTGCTCTCTATTCTGAGAGCTCAGTGAACTATTTTTTTTATCAAACTTGAATTGTTTTTTTAATGAACAAAAGGTGGTATCGATGGGGGAACGTCTGTAAGAAATGTTGGCCAGGATGTACATCCTGCTTTGGAGGCAGAAGGGACGAATGTATCAAGTGCACCGATGGAAGATCCTTAGCTAGAGGTCAGTGCCGCCTCCACTGCCCTCGGAACATGTACAGCACTCCGCATGGCTGTGCCAACTGCCATCACTTCTGCTCAACTTGCAATGGTAAATTATTTAGGTTTGCATGTTATGTACCATAAACATAAATATATATAATTGGATCATTCCACTTAAAGTGGTCCAGGGATGGCTGCTTTACCATTTTAAAAAATGGTGAAACTTTTTAGGTTGTTTCCATTATGTCTCAAGACTTGAAAACCAATTTTTTTTTTTTTTTTTTTTTTTTTTTTTTTTTTTTTTTTTTTTTTTTTTTTTTTTTTTTTTTTTTTTTTTTTTAACTCGAACAGTTCATTTATGGTGCCCATTTTCTTTTCGCTGCACATGATTAATTTTGCTATTATAAGTGTTCCTAAGAACATTCACAACTTTAAAAGTATTTGTCTTAGAAGGATAAAACAAAAACCATCTTGTTTATGATGTTGTAAGGAAAAATAAAGGTCTAGTAGTTTATTTAGGTTTCTTTTTTTCTCTTATCTTTCTTTATTATATATGAAAATTACAGGACAAATTGAATGTAAAATCCACTGAAATATCACTTTTTGTAAATATTTGTTAGCAGAAAAAGTGTCAAATGCTATATGATATATTTTTTCATTTGTTGATATATGTTAGTAGTAAACCAACAAATAATATTAACTGCAATATGAAAATACTAAATTATTTATGAATTTTCAAAAAATCATATTTTTTGAAAAATTGTACTGTTTGTCTTTCAATAGTTCTAAAGGGATTAGAGATAAAAATCTGAAACTTACACTAATTGTCGTTCTTATTTGTATTTTACTAGAGAATAACAAAAATTCTTGTGTATTTTACTAAGAAAGAAGTTATAATAACAAGGATATATCAGTTCAGAGCGGCATTTTTTTTAAACTGTGATGGGGTTGGAGATAAAAATCTGAAATTTACACAATTTGTATTCTTATGTATCTGTTTCAATAATTAATTATATTTTTTATGTTGTATTTTTTGAACATCATGGATGTTCTTTTCCCATTTATTGCTTTTTAGTATTTTGTATGTTTATGAGCATGTAGATAATTGAGGGATCAGTCAATGAGAAAAATAATAAATGTAATATTAACAAATGATTATTTTAATGCTGACATTCAAGCCAAAACAATTGCCATCATCAGGGCTATGAAAAGGTATGCCAGATAATAATCAGAAACTATACAAAAAGGAAAAAATTACAGAAGTAAAACGATATAGCGATCAAAATACAAGTTAATGGTAAATGAAATATAAACTCAGTGAAAAAGCAGTTTGATAAATAATACAAGTTGGTAAATATGAACAATTAAAAAGTAGTAGTAATTATATTGTTATTTAAAAGATAATGGATTCATTAAGACCTCAATAATCCGGATGCCTTACAATCAGGACGACGCAGTAGTCTGGAAAATCCCTTTTACTTGGATCACCCCCAACATATTTTTCCTTTTTTCCTTCCATCTTTCCCGACAAGTGTCAAACGTAATGCTGCTCTCTCCAATGAGGGAATCTCATTTAACTTTTTCCAACACAAATTAGTTTCACTCTTTTTAAGTGTTCATAAATACTTATTTTCATATCACTTTATTATGTTCTTTTAATAGAAAATCTATTTTAATTGTACATAAATAAATACATTCTTCTCTTTTCACTGTTCATTTTATTTTACCTACATTTAAACCACTAAGTGCTTAGTAGTCCAGACGATTTCCTAGTTTGGGCATCAACAATTCATCCATATTATCAAGGTCCTTCTGTATAAATAATTTATGTAATGATTAAGCAAGTAAGTGATTTAAATAAAAATAAATGCGATAGACAATAATGGATTGTGTGGTCCACAATGGTCAAGCAAGTTGGGACTATGGTCCCAGACACTTGGTACGGAATGTTATGGTTTTGATTCCCACCTGGGTTAGTTAATATTTATTTTTTATTGGTCCTATAAAATGAATCTCAGCTTTACCAATCTGTCTAGAGTAGGTAAATAACCTGTAGGCTATCCCTTCCTTTTTTTTTGTAGCCCTTACTATGGACATAAGTCGTGACCAAAACATTGGCATAAAATGTGAGATCTGTTTCATTAGATTCATCTTTGGGATCACCAGGCAGCCACACGTTACTTGCCAATATTCTGAGCTTGGGTGGCTTTTTCCTAATTTTCAACGGCAATACTTCCTGGCTACTTTACTATTTCAATCACTAAAACTAAAAAAAAACCTTCCTATATTCTTGACCTAATAACTCTCTGTTCTTTTATCCACCTCCTGAACACAAGGTCCCAACTTTTTAACCAGTACACCCCCTCACATAGAGCTGCTTCCTTTGAAAAAATCCTTTATCATTTGTGCTATATCCTTCTGGAATTCCTTACACCTTTGTATCCACCTTGTATCCTAAAGCTTCTTCTCTTGCTTCTTTTAAACATCATTTATTTTTAAACACCATAGATGATCAATCTTTTGCAAATATGTAGATAAGTAGTAAATATTCAGATTTGTTTTATCTTTTTATATATGATTGTATTTTTCTTTTTCCTGTCAACAATCTGTGTCGTAATTAGTGATGCATTGGATTGTAAGTAATACGGCGAGAAAATTTTACCAGTAATTGTACATTATTATTATTCATAGGAGATAGCAAGTCCCAGAATGAAGTTTATTTTTCATTTCATTTGTTAATATAAGATCTCTTTTTTTTCCCTCATTGATTGATCCCTCAAAAACCAACACATCTCCTATTGTATGCTTTCTTTAACATTAATGTACCGCTCAAGCAGAATGTTTTTAAAAATTTATGTTTGGAGGTGGAGGAGCTTATGCCTGTACAACATGCGCCAAGCAGAGATATCAAGATGACAGCACTGGCCTGTGTTACTCTTGCCATTCAAGCTGCAGTGAGTGTGCTGGACCGGGGTCTGAGAACTGCACAGTTTGTGACAAAAGTAGCTTACTCCATGATGGAACTTGTATACCATCGGCTTCTTTATCACAGCTCTCCGATAGCCAGCTGAGTGAGTTATAGTTTATTTCTTACTTCTTACATTACAATTATTTACAGAAAGCTAATAAGTTGTTAGGATTGATGACTTGTTTAACACTTCTATTGGAATTTTGATTTTTGATTTCTTATCTTACATAAGAATGTAAGATACGATATATGTATCAAAGTGTTGGTGTTGTGAAAAATGTTTATATCTTTTTAGAACTGTTGAATATTTAACATTTGAAACTAGTTTTCAAATAAAAATAATTCCTATAGATGTGATCATCAATCCTAATTGCATTGATCCTTCTATATCATAATACATTAATTAATTAATTGAGGTACACACCTCAATTAATAAGTTGTAAAAATATTATATCTAATGCTGTTTCAAGTACACATAAGAAAAAAATATATATTTTTTTGCTTTATTGAAGAAAAAAAAAATCAACGACACAATTCAATTTTTTTTTTTTCATAGGATTGTAAATGAATTTCCAATCATATGAATCTAGAGCTATGTAAAAAATTTTCAACTTAGTACCTCTTATTTTTTTAAATTTGAGTTTAATTATAAAAGTTATTTTTAAATTAATTCCATAAAAAAAAATATATTATATTTTATTTTGTCGAAGATTAAGAAGCTGAGTATTGAGTAATTTTGTAAACTAATGATTTTTTTATAGGTGAAATGACTCACTCCGCAGCTGCTGGGAAAAGGAGAAGCTACGAGATGTTTTCTGCAGAGGAACCGCAGTATCGCAGAACAAAGCCGCCCGAATATTCTCCATTTGTTACTGTTACCATTATCGCTGTCATAGCTTGCCTTGCAATACTTATTCTTTTCGCTCTTTTGTTTGCAACTCTACAAGTGAGATGAGGTAGCTTTGTCTAAATGTTAAGATTTTTATCGATTGAATTTTCTTTACTAATATATATAATAATATATTTTTGCTACATATTTTTCTATTATTATTTGTTTAGAAAAATTCTCAATATGAGGAATATGTAAAGCAAAATTTGCCATTTATCGAACTTTTGTTCCTCTGAGCTGTTTCTATAGTATACAAAGTTATATTTTATGATTTATCTATTCTTAAAATAAAGATTAGGATAAGGACAAAGATAAATAAGGAGTGTGTTAAAAAATATATTTATAAAAAAACAAAAAACAAGCTTTACGGGTTTCAGAACTTGGTAAGGAAAATTGTTTCTTGACCAATGGTTATACAAGAAGGTGATGTGGTCAGCAGTCACGCTCAACTGCCAAGTTTTCCCCCCAATTAAGGTACCCACTTTATTGATGCTGGGTGTGCCCCAGGAGGGTCTCAAGACCCCTTATTTACTGTAAAGCACATCTCTTTAGAAAATGCTAACCATAAAATGGGGTCACATTAGTACGGTGGGGTGAAATTGGTACACAATTGTTTCTGTTGTGATTTCCTTTTCACAGGTTGTTGTGTCGAATTTACCAAATGAGAGCCCACGAAACAACTCATTTATGCGCTCTCATTTGGTAAAATTCGACACAACAATCTGCCAGAAGGAAATCACCGCAGAAATAATTGTGTACCAATTTCACCCCACCGTACTAATGTGACCCCATTTTACGGTAAGCATTCATGGAACAAAAATAGCTTCTGTCTTACACATAAAAATGGAATAAAATAAGTAATAAATAAAACATATAGTACATTCAGAACAAAAGAGGCATAAATCAAAATTCATCATTATTAGTTTTCTTATTTAAACCTTTGTCACCAAGGTAAACAACCCTCAAATATTGGACTGGTAAAGAAACACCTGATAAAAACTTTTATTATATTTAAATTATTATTCATACAGATTTAATTTGTAATTAAAGGGGTAACAATATAAAAAGTTTTAAATTGATCATATCACAGTTAAGTTTTAGAAGATAAAATTAATTTATTGAGTAGGATGTCGAGAGGGATCATTCATAAAAAATGAGGCAGTTTGATTGTAACAAACATTTTTTTTTTTTTTTTTTTCCAATGCTTCGATCATTGATGGCCATCATCAGGGCTAAAACTAAAAATAGTTGATTACAGAAATACAGAAGAAAAAAAAGAGAAAGGGAAAAAAAGATATATCAACATAATAACATGCGGTTAACATGTTGATTTTTCTTTTCTTTTATCCCCCACTTTTCCATCTGGCATGTTTTTGTTATAACTTTATTCTGTTTTTTATTTACAAATTCATTTTGAATTATTCATACCTTTGTTTTTATAATTAATTTAATTTTTTTTTTTTTTTTTTTTTTGTCCAATTATTTTATCTGGTCATTTCCTCTTTTGATCATCTTATATCTTATTTATTTTTAACCTCTCTTCGCATACAATAATTCATATTGTTTATTAACCCTATTATATTTCATTATTTTTTTATTTTCTTTAACATTGTATAATTTACCTAAATTTTTTCAGATCATTTTAAATTGTTTACTGACCCTATATTATTTCATTATATATTTTTTTTCCTTTTCTCTTTTTTATCGTAATCGACTAGTTTTTTGTTCTAGCCCTTATAAATGGCTATCCATGATATGGCTGAAACATTTATCAAAGTATAAGAAAGAATATGATGTTTACAAAAACTCAATTCCCCCCTGACTGGGAAAAACAATAGATCATTGATATGTCTTTCTATAATCTACTGCATTTCCCAATTTACATTTTAGAATTAAAAGTATAAAATTATTTTAATTAATGATTAAATTAAATTAACCATCAATGATTATTCTAAATCAACAATGTCCATAGAAAAACTGTTTCAAAAGGTCTTTTTTCATTCTAACTGATATAATTCCTGAACGGTAGGTCCCAGCGACAAATGTTATACAACAAAAAATATTCTCTATTTAATTTCTGATCAGGAAACTGTCATCAAATTTTCGATCCCAGCAACGCCAAAAGAACTAGAGTGTGTCAAAAAAAAGTGCCAAAACTTAAAAAAGATATGCAAAACTTGACTTTTTTTCATCCAAATCAATATAGCTCCTGAAGCGACAAATTCTATATAACAAAAAATATTTTCCATTACACTTCTAACACTCAGATTTGATTAAATTTTTGATTCGAGCAAAACCAACAGAGCTAGAGTGTGTTAAAAAATGTTACAATTTCAAGGGTGAAAAAAATGTTATATATTTGATGGTGAGAGAAACGTTATGTGACTTTTTTCATTTGAATCTATATTGCTCATAAACGGTAGATCCTAGCGACAAATGTTATATAACAAAATATTTTCTCGATTATATTTCTGACAAGGGAACTGTTGTCTAATTTTCAATCAGAGCAACACCAACAGAGTTAGTGTTTCAAAAAATTCCCTAAATCAGAAAAAAAAAGGCAAGCGTGACTTTTTTCATCCAAAGCAATATGACACCTGAACGGTAGGTCTTAGCGACAAATGTTATATAACAAAAAGTATTCTCCATTAAATTTGTAACTAGGAATCTGTTGTCGAATTTTTGATCAGATCAACGCCAACAGAGTTAGTGCGTCAAAATGTTGAATGTGAAAAAAAAAATTACAGCAGTAAAGTAAAGACCCCCAGCACAAGAAATATCCAGGCCAAAAATAATATCAAACATTGCCTAATTTTTTATGACTGACCACTCTCAACATCATACTCAGTATATTCCCCCAGCCATTCAACATAGCTCTAAAATTAATTTAATTTTTTTCAGATCCGGTTTGGGAGGTCATACGTGGCTGGTTCACCGATGCCAAAAATAAAAACACAGCCACCGAACAAGTTACCGACAAAGTTTTAACCTAGAGCTGCTAACCTTTGACCCAACCAACTTGTGGCCTTCTATTGACTTAAAGTTAGAGGTAACAGAACGAAATCAAGCTCAACACAGTATCTGGTACTGCAAAAGGTTACTGCTAAACTATACTGTGTACCAGACTCAATGCTATCTCTTAGGCTACTGTCCATGTGATTCAAAAGTCGAATGTGTACATACCTATGTGTAAAAAAAAATATTAAAAAAAAAATTATAATACGTCAGATTTAATTGTACATATTTCATATCCGTTGTAAAGCTGTGCTGTATTTATGATTATATTTAAAATGGGCTCTAAATTTAAGTATAATTTTAGCCTTTATAAGGGGTCTAATATTGTGATTGTATATAGTTAGTCATGTGTGTGACCTGGAACATTTTGGCGTCAGCTAATTTGGCTTAAGTAATTTTGAGGAAAAAAATTGTAATTTATATATGCTGACAGTGAAGGTTGCTGATGCTGTTTTAAGCGTGCATTTGTGTATAATAAGTGCATTTTATATGTTTATATTCAATATTAATATTTTTTTTTTTGTACTAAAAGCATTGACCTACTACCATCGTCAACTTAAAGTTATTGTACAGTTAATACTTTATGAAAAAACATTTGATGTTTAATATTTATGGATGTTAGCATGCTGCTATGGATGTTTATTTGTGTCTATAGGTTTAATGCATATATTAACTCAAAATGAATTATCAAAATTGATATTTGATAAATTTAATATTCGAAATGTAAATAAGAAGCATTTTGAATCTGCACGATAAGGCTTTTCACTAATATTTGTACTTATAATAAATCTACTGTGTAATGGTTGTGTTTTCAATATTATGTTCATGTTTTCTGATATATTTTTATCTGTTGTACTCTGATAGTATGTATAATAAAACAACTATACTTCTAATATATTTATTATAGATTGTGAAAGACTGATTGCAGTGGCCACTATAATTCAGTTTCTTTATATCCTGTTAGCGGGATTTTGTATGTGCATTATGTAAAAAAGATTAAAAAAAAAAAATTAAATTATATTTTTGTCATATGTTTAGCGACCTATTGGTTGTTCCGAATTCTCGAATAAGCGGCCTACTGCACTTAATGCCAATAAAGGTCACACATTTATTAATGTTGAATTTTTTATAAGTGAGAAAGTAAAATTGAAATATATATATTCTATGTTCTTTGGTATTTTGAGCAGACATATTTTAAGAAGAAAAAGAATTTAGTTAACATGTAAATATGATAAATGTCACGTTGTTAAGTATTAGTGTACAAATGGTGTATTTGTAAAATAAAACTATTTAAAACTAAAGTTTAGATTAATTTTTCATTTATTTATTTTTCAGTTTCATTATAACATATTCTGTACTCCCTATGATGCCAGAACATAGGTTTCCTCAGACATAGGTTGCTCTCCCTATGTCAGAAACAATATACTACACCAAGATCTCAATATTTCAACAATCCATTCTTTTTTTATTCTTGTTATACATTTTTTTTTTTGTCTCCACATACACTGACAACACAGCTGTAATTACTAGGCACCAAAATCCAACATAGGCATCATTGAATTTACAACACCACTTTCAAGAGGTACAAGGCTGGTGTAAACTTTGGAAGACTCAACTTAATATCCCAACACATTATGTTTACTCATAGACACAAAACATCCCCTTCCGTTTATATTGACAATGTCCGAATTCCACAAACGGACAAAATACAATACATAGGCCTTACATTTGATAGGAAAATCACATGAGGCCAACATATTAAATAGAAACAGACTGAAACTGATATACTCATCTTTCAGGAAAAAAATCAAAATTACATATAAGACAAAAATTAATGACCTACACACATTTACTTATTAAACCTTTATGGACTTACGCATCACAAACAATGGCACTGCTTAACAGACAAATATAAAAAGATTACAAAATTTTCAGTCCAAGGCATTAAGACTGATAAAACATGCAGCTTGGTATGTTAACAATAAAACTATATACATAAAGCTATAAACTATTTCATAAAAAATTAAAGGGACACCCAAACAAACTCATCAATAATATGGCCACATCTCTCAGGCCGGAGAAAACCAGGAGGAGATTGAAAAGTAACTGGATGAGAGACCTACTTACTTAAAAGTAAACCAAAGACAAGGAAGGGGTGATAAATAAAACTGAATTTTTTTTTTTTTCGTGTGCCTCTATTCATCACTACAAAATTTCAGATAGTGAGGAATCTCCACAGGGTGATGCCTATCAAGCCAGTTTTTGTTGGCAAAAAGAAAAGTTTCACTACGAAATTATACTAGTATTAGTAAAAATTTTAGTTGAATGTATCATAAGTTGGATAAACACATATATATTCATTGTTCAAGCTCTACAGTCCTTGAAGAACCAAATTAATTTTCTTTGGTTCCCCTCTGTCCACCATCCAGTCCTTCCAGCAGTTTATAAGCCTCCTGAAAGTCACCTTCAAAGTTGTCCAAAGACTAGGCTTTCTCCTTCTTTTAGAATTCCAGGGTTCATGGTAATTCTAGGAATTCTTGCAAAGACCATCCTCTCCACATTCCTTAAAAATTGTAGTCTGAGCTGAAAGAGTGTTACAGTGACTACTTGACCAAATGATCTGTTTAACTTCTGGTTGGTCCTGCTCCTCTATTCTACTTAATGCACATATTATTTTAAAAGTAGAGTGAAAAATAGACTGAAAAGAAATGAATAAAAGTATTTATTATTTTTATAAACAGTCTCTAAATGAAACCAACAGTAATTTATAAGTACCTATCAAAAATGCGTACTCTACATTCTCAGACGAGGAAGACAAAGAAGAATATATAATAAGTTAAAATAAATGTTTCAAATATAAAATTTCCTCCAGTAGTAGCCAATACTACATTTAAGACCACAAACATATTTTGGACCATTTAAAAACTAAATTAACTAAGGTAAATATCAAGTATGCTGGAAATAAAACCATATTTTATGTTCAAAATAATGAAGATTTTGTGAATATCAAAAATGAATTGAATTTTTTTAGTTACACCCCAAAACACGAAGTTAAGCCAAAAGTTTTACCTAAAGGCATGCTCCCCCTCCCCCCAAATATCCAGAGGACATTTTAAATGATCTAAAAAACCAGGGTTTAGAAATCCATAAAATGTTCCAAATAATAAAAAAACAAAAAAAACAGACGGAATAGAAATTGAACTCCCCTTATCTATTGTTATATTAGTAAATAAACAACAGCTGTCTAGATTAAAAAATATAAAATACTATGAAAGCCTCCATATTTCATGGGAAAACTACAACAGTAAAAAAAAACGTTAGCTCAATGTTATCTCTGCCAAGAGTTTAATGATTAAAGAAATTGCTTTAAAAAACCGAAATGTTTAAAAAGTTCAGAAGAACATATATCAAAAGATTGTCCAAATATCCTAGCAGGCGGGTTTAAACCAAAATGCTGTAATTGTCAAGAAGAACATTTTGCCAATTATGAAAAATGCCCCATTTCTTTTTTCAATTTTAAAGCCAATTAAACTTACTGTCATACCTCATATATATGAAATTTTGAAATACCCAAACCGAAACGCTGAATGTGTAATATTTGGCAAAACAGGAGAAATTTTACATATTCAGTGGGCTGGCGTATTTTACGGGTATTTTCCAGAATGTAGTCAACATTTTATATCCGGAGCCGGTAGCACGAATAAGTTCCAGTTTTTCGTAAAAATGTATATAACCAAACTTGTAGCAAATTTAACAAGTTTTTAATTTGTACTAGCTGTACCTGGCGCGCTTTGATAAGCTCTTAACAAAATTGTAAAAAAAAAAAACTCAGTACAATAATTATTGTAGTATTGTTTGATTTATTTTGTGTAATTTTTCAATATTTTAATATTTTTTTATCATAATTGGGATCTTAATGGAATACAGCTAGTTCTAATAATGGCAAGTCGTTCGAATTTTGTCTGGATTGAGCATTGCGTTATCTATAAGTTTCCAATCTAGATCCGCGCTGATCGGCTGTCTGGGACGAACGGGTTTGAGCTGTGCGTAATCGATCAGTTTCTAGCCTTAGTTTGCGTTGCTCGTTTGTTCCTGAAGCTCTTGATTTCTATTTCTTCCGTGCTTGAGGAGTATTTTGGCCGATCGTCCGTCGCTTAGGAGGCATATTTGAATAATAATTGCTTGTAAAGCGTTAAAGGGAGTAGCTGACAGCAAAAAGCAAAACATAAATTGAACCCTTACACAAAGCCAAAATATGCACAACACGAAAAATATGAATAGAAAAATGTAAATGAAAAAATATTCACCAACAGTTCAAAATAAAATGTCTCCTTGTAAATGTCTCGTTTCTTCTTTAAACTTAAAAAAATTGTCTCTTTGCTCCTTTCTTTTTTAAACATCTTAACACAATATTATTAAAACTACATATAAATTAAACACAATACAAAAGTCACTTTACACGTTATACAAATCACATTTTAAAAACAAAATACACAGACAGTGGTTGTTCTTTCACAATAAACAACATGGGACTCAGCTGTTAAAAATACACTGATTTGTTGAAGCGATTTTTATTAATTCACCATTTTTACATTTTGGTCCATAACTTGTCACCTATGCTTCCAATCAATATACCAATAGGCCTATAATCTTTCCCTGAATATGTGAAAAAAAAAGGTCGCCTCACACGGAGCATTATCTCTTACCGTTTCAAAGCTTATTAAGGACACACACACATACATTGATTTATATATATATATATATATATATATATATATATATATATATATATATATATATATATATATATATATATATATAGACTAAATAAACTTTTCCAATACAACGCACCGTTTTTGAGTTATAAGCGAAGAACTGAAAAATTGAACATTTAATCCGGGACTTAAAGTACAGGAAAATCAAAGAAACATCGCTGCAAGTGTGCAAAGTCAAGTTGTGCAAGCTATCTGGTGAAAATCCCGCGTGGGAGCAGGGGCAAGAAGTACTATTTTTTTTATTCCGTGTAAGAAGAATTTCTATTACTATCAAAGGACAAAAAATAAACTGACTACAATTTAAAAAATGAAGAAGGTTATGATCTGAGTATCTCACGCTGAAATGAGGTAATGTGTTGCCGGCGTCTTAGCAGGTAAACCAAACTTTAGGTAGAGATACCCAACCCAACAAAGCTGGAGGGAGAAAAGTAGTAAAATTCTTGGTAAACATTTTTATTTTGTAGAATAGAAAACAAAGAAGCTCCAGAATGATCTAACGTATATTATCTTTTAGAGCTAACTGTTATCTTTAATAGATTATTTATTTCTACTTCCATGTCGTTAACAATGTAATTTTCTTATAATAATAATCATTTCCATTTGATTTGTATATTACTGCTTTAAAGGTATATTCCTATTAAATTTGTTTGAACAAAAATATTACTGTCATATTTCTATAAATATTATTCCTATCCTGTAAACCTGGTTCAAATTCATCAGATGCTTTCATGAAAGTGATTTAGGTATCCAATGGCATCTTGGGCCGGGAGTTAGTCCAAGTCTAAACTATCATTTGTTTTTCCAAAAATAGACTTTATATTGCTAACAATGCCACCTGGATCATCAACAAACGGCAGAAAATCAATCTCAGCTAACTCATTCCAATTATCAGTTCCTATAATATTATTTTCTGTTGTATAAATTTTTGGGTCATCATTTGCTTGTGGCTCGTATGTTAACTGACTAAAGTTCGAAGGCCGTGGAAACCACTCATTAGAAAGGAGAGGGTTATTGCAAGGTGGAGGGAATCTGCTATAACTGTTTAGCCACTGCTTTTTGTCAGAGAAAGTTCTATACCCATTATTAGGTTTCATTTTCTTTCTAATATTCTCTTGGAGTTGTGGTTTTCTATAGCTTGTTTCCTTCAAACCATGATAACTGTTGAGTGAATATGCCAATTGGTTTGGAGGTAAAATATTTGACCCATAAACGTCCTGCTGGCCTTGAAAGCCCTTGGAATACGTGCACAATGCTTGGGCTAACGACCTTTTATAAACTTCTTGCACCATCTCAACATTTTTCAACACAGGATTTTTTATTGCAAACGTATGGAAATCTCTGGGTTTATCCATTGTAAACAACGTAAACCAGGTTGGGTGCGCCATGAGGTTTTCCAAATATTTTATATCCGACTTTCTTCGATTCGATAATTGTTTTGCTAAAATAAATGGTGAAACCCTCATGGATTCGTAATTCCTCTGATCTACTGAAGCATATTCTTGGCTGCTTGAGGTATATGAGTTTTGTTGGTTATGTGATATATTTGAGTTTTGTTGGGTACCTGAAGTTTCGTCAGCATTGCTTGCTTCTTCTACCAATGGGTTGAAGCTGTATTTAAAAACATAAACGTGACTAAAAGGGAGGTAATTGTCAGAATGTTTTTTTATTTCTGGAGGTTTTTCCGTTTCCAGTTGATTATCTTCTTTTGACTCTTTTTTCTCCTCAGAGATCGCATTTCCTATAAGTAATTGAATTATTATTTATAAATATATATGTCTGGGGTACATTGATAAAACTATTGAATATTCACTAGTGATATAGTAATAAGATTGAAAGGATAATTTTTATTCTATCATCTTTAGTAACTGTAACCGGGGGCCACTTTGAACAGGTTTCGTACATTTTGCACCGCAGGGCGATCGTTTTTGTGGATATTTTAAATTTTCGTGGAACAAATACACAACTCGGATTCAAAATCCCGTATGAGCGATTCCGCTATCATCAATACGAGGGTGGGGGGGATCATTTTTCTCTTGTTCAAGTAGGGGCTACTTTGGATAAGGATGATTTTCGCCCAAAAATGCTTCTCTCGGAGTCTTCATCAATTTAATCCTATTAATTATCAAATTTAAGTTTTAAAAAAAATGTTTTTAGAGGTTTTCTATTTTTGTTTTGGGTCGAAAAACATTGGAATGAATCACTTTTCATCAAAATTCTTCCGTAAATCTGCCAATTGGGTTCATTTTATCACCAGTTTTGTTAATAAAAGATAAATAAATAATAAAAACTCTAATATTTGTATCAATGTTAATAGCTTTTATTAAGATATCACTATTAAATTAACAAACAACTTTGAAGCGCGGGAGTCGTCTTTCGAACAGTTCGAATTCGATAGTGAACAAGTGTGTACATGTTGGGTCTCAGCGCTCTCCTAAACTTATAACTTACCAAAGTGCATAATTCATTTCAAGGTAATATTTTCGTTTTAACTCTGATGGATTGCGATAATATAGGAAAGAACGATTTGTTTTCGTAACAGAAAAATGTAATTAACATTACCTTTCATTCATTTTTAACACGGCAAACATCACTCTGTCCAAAATTTTTTTTAGATATATTTAAATTCGAGTGCCTTTTTAATGTACTTTTGAGTCCGTCCCTGTAGTGATTTTCATAATACTATATAATTCATGTATGTAACTAACTAATTCCATAAGAAATAAAAAATCGCGCTTTTTTGAGCTAATCCCTTTTGAAAGGCTCCTTGTCAAATACAGGAAATATTGACTGTGCGATATTTTGTATTAAAATTGCTGTTTATTTGTTTCAGGTCTACCTACTACCTCGGGTACTAAAGTAGTGACTCGTCAATACATATTTGACCGACTCACTACTCGACTCCCGCGCTTCAAAGGCGGGGGGAGAGGATGTTATATTGTACATCCAACTGTTGACTCACCAATTGTATAGATACCTTACCATTATATTGATTATTAAAAAAATACTTTTGGCCGGCTAAATCATTAAAATCTATGTATGTGCGATGGTTGCAGGCCTGGAGAAGGATCAGAGGGTTTTGGGCGTCAGAAGACGGAGAAGTGTAGCAAGGGATAGCAAATGGCGGAATAACATTCTGAAGGAATTCAAGACCCGCCCTGGGTTGTACAGCTAAACCACACAAAACTATAATAATTTTTTATGTCACATTTAAAAACCTACATTATTTTTGCACCAACCCAATAGTAAAAAAATTACATTTTCCAGCTTTACAACTGATAAGATAATTACTTGCAATCCAAGCTTATATTACAAGATATGTTTTAAGATGATTTTATTTGTTCTGTATTATCTTTTCTGGGACTAAAAGAAAAGCAAAAATCTTTGGGGTTATGTTCAAGGGGCAATAATAATACAATCATTTCAATAATATAGCCACATACAAATAAATAATGAAGGAACTCATTTTGTAGAAATAGTTAACTGTAATCCTAGAGGTAATAAAGGTGGTGTATCAACAATGCTTACCATAATCAATGACAAAACCACTTAACAAATATAGTATGACCAATTTCATCTGAGACAGGTGAACATAAATGACATATGTTCGTGATTATTAACGTAAATATTCTTTTTAAAATGGATATGTCTATTGGATTGGGGTCAATACCTTTTTGGTGTAAAGTTTTTTTCACTTTCATTTTGACATGCTCTACCTCTCCGATCGAAAATTAACCGATATTTTCTAAATCATACATTGAATTAATAATATTTTGTGTTGTATAGAACTTGTCGCTTGTAACAACCGTTTAGGACCTAACTGGTTTGAATTGAAACAGTCACGATGTAACATTTTTTCACCCTCAAATGTTTAACAATGATTTCACACTCAAAAATGTTTAATGTTGAGAAGCTCTATCTCTGTTGGAGTTCATCGAATAGAAAATTTGAGGATAATTTCCTAATCAGAAATTTAATGTAGACTACTTTTTTTTATGTAACGTTTTTTCACTAGGAACTACTGTTTAGTGCAACGGCTTCAAAAGGGATAGTAGTAGGAAGTACTCTGTTTCCGCACAAGAGAATTCATACAGCCACATGGAAGTCTAATGATGGCACAACTGCAAATCAAATAGACCACATACTAACGAGTGCTCGACATATATCAGGGCTGCTGGATGTCCGCTCATATAGGGGTGCTAATATCGACTCAGATCACTACCTTATGAACGCTAGAATTCGCACTTAAGCTGTTTAATGTAAATAAATTAAAAGATGAGGATACAGCCAAAATATTCTCTGAAAAAGTAGAAGAGAAAATGAGAGGTGAAACTGACTCAGGAGATTTGAACTTAAGATGGGAGAAATGCTTAAAACTACTTTATGATGCTGCTGAAGAGGTAGTGGGCTTTGAAGAACGAAACAGAAGAACACCATGGTTTGGTCAAGAATGCCGTGAAGTAACTAACGAGAAAAATAAGGCTTATAGAACAATGATCCAAAAAAAGTATACAAGAGCTTCGAATGAACTGTACAAGGCTAAGAGAAAAACGGAAAAAAAGCTAGATAGACGAAAAAAGAGGGAATGGCAAAATAAGGAATTGACGGATATTGAAGAACACAGAAATCTGAACGAAAATATAAAGTTCTACAGAAAGTTAAACGAGGGGCGTAAACCTTTCCAGCCGATGGTCAATATGTGTAGAGACACTGATGGTACTCTGCTCTCGGATACCAAAGACATTGTGAGGCGCTGGCAGAATCACTTCAGTAATCTGAAAATGCACACCAGACACAAAACGAGGACGGATTGAACGATTCAAGTTGCATGGAACTGCCAGATGAAGACGATATCATGATGACAATAGGACGGCTAAAAAATAATAAAGCCCCAGGACATGATAATTTTTCAGCAGAACTTTTCAAATATGGAGGTAATGAACTGCTTAAGGTATTGAGAGATATAATTCTCACAGTGTGGGTGGATGAAAGCATGCCCCAGGATTGGAATATAACGGTGATCTGCCCTATCTTTAAGAAAGGCGACGCCCTAGAATGCAGTAATTATAGAGGCATATCCCTACTTCCAACCACTTACAAAATTCTCTCCAATATTCTATATCAACAGCTAGTTCCCTATGCAGAAAACATATTGGGAGTTTACCAAGCAGGATTCAGGAAAAATAGGTCTACAACCGACCAGATTTTTTCCCTCCGCGTGATGTTGGAAAGAACTAGGGAATACATCATAACGTATCATCTTTTTATTGATTTTGAAGCGGCATATGACAGTGTCCTTAGGCCTGCCCTTTATGATGGAGGTGCCCCCTAAGCTTGTTCGTCTGATAAGAATGACAATGGAAAGCATACAGTGTGTGCAAGGTGCACTATCAGACCAGTTTCATACAGGAAAAGGTACACATTTAGGGGTGTGGAAAGTTTTGTATATCTAGGAAGCCAGGTAGACCGTCACAATAACATGCACCCAGAAATTAAAAGAAGGATTGTAGCGGCTAATAGGTGGCTCTTTGGGCTGCACAAGTATATGAGAAGTAAACTCATCTCACGTAAGTCCAAGGTAAGGAAGGATCTACAAGACCCTCATACGCCCTGTGCTGATGTACGCCTCCGAATGCTGGGCTCTCACAAAGAGCTATGAACTGAGCCTTCTGAAATTTGAAAGAAGAGTTTTAAGAAAGATTTCTGGACCTATTCGTGATGGTGAAATCTGGAGGCAGCGGAATAATCGGGAACTAGACCAGCTGTTCAACGAGACCGATGTAGTCCCGCTAATAAAGATAGGTAGACTCAGATGGGCTGGTCACGTCGCGAGGATGAGCGAAGAGGAGATGCCAAAGAAGATACTGGAGGAGAAGATCCATGCTAGGCGCCGAGTTGGCAGACCAAGACTGAGATGGCAGGATGGTGTTAGTGACGACGCAAGGTCCATAGTTCGAGTGAGAGACCGGAGAGCGGCGCACATAGGGGTATTTGGCTAATCTAGGCGGCCAAAAGTCGAATTAATAAATTCCACAGAAAGTTAATGAAACCAAGCTATTTATCAAGTTAGATAAACAGAGGACATTATGGTACCCTAGTCCCTTCCTTCCCTGCAATACTTACTTCGTACGACTAGTCGAAACTGCACCACCTAGTCAGGCCAACGGATCTCTCTCGGCTTTATAAGTGTAATCGCTCCAGTTAAAATTGGTTTTCTTCTCTTTAGTGTTATTCCTTATAAATAGAGTTATTGATCTGGAAACTGCAGGTGAGGACACATACTTTTGAAGTGGATATTATTTTATTAATTAATGTATCCGTGTCATTTCGACTGTTTGAAAACTACTGTATTTTTCGTTTATTACATTTGTGGCGTAACCTTTAAGGAATTCAATGATTTGATTAAAAAAATAAAAATTATGTTGTTGCCGATGTTCTTTCTTTTGGTTTATCTATATTGCACGCCAGGATTTGAATGTTCAAAAGCATATTGCATCTCTCATTCTAGCTTCCTGAAAAAATGTGGTAGCCATGAACTGATACTGACAAAGCAATAGATATTAGATTAGATGCATATATCTGTGGTGTTTATTTATATTTGTTATACCAATTTAAAATTATCATTGAACTGAAATCAAGTGAACACAAGGTACAATTACAAACGTTTGCAGACTGACGTTAAATATCAAAATTACAAATAAGCCTTTATCCACTTACGATGCATAAACTTCTAAGTCACAGTGGAACTTAGATAGAAAAAGCACTGTTGCTAAAAGGGTTGCTCTCCGAAGAAGCCGATGAGGCAGACAACAAACATTTCAAGTTATACAGTCAGAATTTTGCACGAAAATTTTAAAGGAGGGAATTTTTAACTATATTGAATAAACTTTTTATTTTTATTTTCTTTTCTTTTTTTTCATAGAAAGACTGAAAATAACTTTTTCTTTGCTTAATATGATTAGTAAATATATTTTCGACAGTTAACTGGGATTAAATAATTTTGGCCGCCTAGATTTGTAAAATACCCACCACAATGTGCGGCGGTTAGAAATCGAGACGACTGGCGTAAAATATTAGAGGACCAAAAATGTTTTATCACCATTATCATTATTAACTTTATGCTGCTGAATTTGAAAAAAAGAAAGGAAATTCTAACAAATCTAGGACCTCTGGTTTTTGAAATGTAATGTTAATGTTGCGAATAATTACCAAATCCATCAATTTTGTCTGGGTTTCGCAGTGAAAAGGAGTTAATTAAATTACTTTTCCTAACTTTAAATTTTTCAACAGCTTAAATAACAATTATATCGACACAGTTTTCTTCTATATTTAAGGTTAAAAAAAAAAAAAAAAAAAAAAAAAAAAAAATATAATAATATATATATATATATATATATTATATATATATTTATATATATTATATTATTATATATATTTTATATATATTTTTTATATATTTAATATATTTTAAATAAATTATTTACAATGATCATTGTCTTATATATATATATATATATATATTATATATATATATATATATATATATATATATAAATATAGACAATGATTCATCTTGTAAATAATTTATTTAAAATATATATTAAAAAAAAAACTTGGGAAAATCACAACACAGTTTTTAATTAATCAACTGATGATTCACAACTTTCATCACTCTCCGAATTCAGGAGTCTCTCAAAAATGGCTTGCTTATTTTCTTCACTACTTCAGACCAGGATCCAGGATCGGAACTTAAAAGGAATCTAATCAAGATATCTATGTTAAAAGATTTTCTAGACAATTTTTGAATGAAATTTGTTTAGTATAGCCTGAAATGCTTATTCCTTGCTTCTGCAGCTTCTTTAGAAAGCCGGTTAGTGGGATTCAGAACAATTGTCTTGATTTACCAGTTAATTTTCCAAAAATTCTAATTTCTTGTCGAAACTGGGTATTGCTGGCCCCCATAAGTTCAAAAAGGTTTCGCCTCTTAAAAATTCCCACTACAGGCGGCCCAAAAATAATATTTTCCCTTAAATAATGAAAACAGCTAAATATTTATATAATTTTTTTCAGAATTTCTTTTAAGATTAATTGCTTCTTTCTTTCATTTTTTTTTTTTTTTTTTTTTTTTTTTTTTGTCTTATTCTATATTTTAATTAATAATATTATGCTATAACATAGACACATAACTGGTCTCTCATAATCCATAATAAGTTGATCTAGTAAAAATTTGATCGCTAACAGGTAGCACTGAATTAGTTACTCATAAAAGTTACATTAGATGCGTAACAAAATAACCGTAGTACAAAAGGCAAGTTCAAACTGGTTTTTCCTCTAATTCGTTCAACTAGGGAAACACCCATTAATTTCATTCATGCCCATAAAATGAATCCTCCATTATTCTAGTTGACTATTCGATAGTGTTTTCTCACATTCGCTGAATTTTGTGAAACTGATTTCGGACCAGCTAGATTATAAATTTAAACCTCTGAGCGCTGTTCTCTCCCACTTTTGTTTGTTTAAAATAAGCATTGATTGTTAATTTAATTTAAGTAATTTGATCCTTTTAATTCTAAAATTTAAATTGGGAAAAACAGTGGTTTATAAATGGATATATGTTAATTCAAACTTTTTTTTTCGGCACAACTCCTAATTTATTTATTTAGCTTGCATGTTTCGGGACTTTGCGATAAATACATATTTTGAATGTTATTATTTGTCTTTTGAATTTTTTATTTTTCTTAGCAGACAAAAAAATAAAATATAAATAAAAATCGAAAAATAACTACAGGAACTCCTAATCTTTTTTTTCCGCAGAATGAATGTTTGCGGTAACTGCCGATCAAATTTACTTCTCTTGGAATTATTTAAACGGATTAATTTCACATTCTCGCTCCGCTCAAATACTTGGATTACTTCACTTTTCTTCATCTTACCATCGTTCAATTCTTCAGTCTCCCATGCTTTGTCCATCAAGATACATCTTTCGTTAACTGTTTATTTGTGTACTCTTGAAATGCCGAATATCATTATTTACAAAGACAAAATATATGGTTGGAAAGAGTGTGAGTTCTCAATTGAAATTTTAAAGTGTGATCGAGACGTTTAATTTGTATTTGTTTTGATGAAGTTGTAGCAACTGCTGCACAGTTTTTAGTAACGCATCACATAAAAACAGCATTTATACTTATTCATGTCCAGCTGACATATACTTCCATACCAGTTTTTTTAATATTAGCCTTGTAGCGAAGTGGCACAGGACTAGGTATCTATCAGATAAAAATAATTACTGCAAGATTACAAACAAACTTAAGACAGAAATTAAGAAATACAAACTTCAAAAATTACAAGACTACACAGATTAACTTAATACCGCTGACAAACCATTGTGGAATACCACTAAAAAACTACTGAACCACAGAAACTATAATCATCTCCTACTTACCGAAGCCAAAACCTGGTCAAAATCTGATGAAGAAATATCACTCATTTTTGGCCAGCACCTTTTCCAAACTTTTAACCCACATCCTGATATCCTTAATCCTACTCATGTAGAATATATTGAAGCAGAACTTAATATCCCACTTCGAATGTCCTCTACCCCTAAAGCATTCCATCCTTCAGAAATATCAAACATCATTCATAGATTACCTTTAAACAAAGCCCCTGGACATGACCTAATTACATCCCATATTCTTAAACTCCTTCCTCAGAAAGCCACCCTATTCCTAACATACATATACAATGCTGTCCTCTGTACCACATATTTTCCTGACTCATGGAAATTATCTATATTTAAGATGATACCAAAACCCAAAAGGCCACCTGAGTTCCCATCCTCGTACCGTCCTATTTCACTTCTGCCAATCATGGGTAAAATCCTTGAAAAACTAATTATAAAACGTTAGCATCCTATCCTAGATTCCCATCATGTAATCCCAGACCACCAGTTTGGATTCTGAACATCACACTCCACAATCCAGCAATGTCATCGTGTGGTGAACGTTGTCTCCTCTGCATTGGAGCGTGGAATGTACTGTACGGGAGCCTTTCTCGATGTTGAACAAGCTTTTGACAGAGTCTGGCACCCAGGACTACGTTACAAACTCCGTAGATTCCTTCCTTCAACATACTTCCTAATTATCCGTTCCTATCTTAGCGATAGAACCTTCAAAGTTAATCATAACTTTTCCTATTCTTCTCTCTTTACCCAAATCTGGCGGTGTTCCTCAAGGTAGTATCCTAGGTCCTATCCTCTACACAGTGTATACAGCTGACATCCCAACTCATCCTACCACTGTCCTCAGTAAACGATCCCTTCGTTGCCTCTCGAACACACCATTCCCTTCTCCTAAACCTTCAAGAATGGTGTCAATCAAAATAAAATAAAAAATGGAGAATCAAAATAAATCCAAACAAATCCCACCAAATAGCGTTTACCCTACATCGTAAACAAGTGTTCCTGTTTTAACATGTTATTATAATCGTTGTCAATACATCTATTTGATGTATATATTTTGTACAGTTGTAAATTTCAATAAATGTATATATATAAAAAAAAAAAATATTCGCTTATATTTTTGTTTTTTAATAGCCTTCTTCCTATTGTTTCCTTTTTCAAAACAATTAGTTACTGTAACTTGAGTTTGTTCTTATGTTTAAATATGTATTACAATTTTTTTTATTTTTCTAAATGATATAGATAGTAGCATATTTTACGTATTTATTGCATATTTTTCAGTTTTAATTGCATATAATTCACAACCCTACTTATCACCTTCATCTAATTGGACCCTTCGATTAAGAAATACCTTTTATTAAATGTATATACACTGTATTATATCACAATGCAACATGTAGTGTTGCTTAGCTGGTAGACTGAAATTAAAGTAAGAAAAGGATATTTTTTTTCCCACTGATATCTTCATATATATATACACTTATATAGTTTATAGTTCTTAATTGAAGAGAGTTGTTCCTGCAGTGGGGTATAGGTCACGATTGAAGATGTTCTTCACATATAGAGAGGCACAGCATCTTGAGCACATCAGGTCTCATTTACCTTGTACTGGTTTATATTTGATGGGGGAGCCTAATGAGTCCGATCCGCAGCCATCTGCATCACCACGTGCTCCCTACAGATGTAGCTTTGCAGTGCCCATGTTTGTGGCATCACTACATATTTTTTTCAGTATGTTAGTCACTGGTGTCCTGGCCCAAAAATTAATCCAAGTCTTAAGACTTATAGAATGATTATTCAAGTTCAGAAGTGGTAAAATTGACAGTAAAAATAGTAGTCAAGCCGGAAGAAAAAAACAATAAGATTAGAAGACAGCAATGTGATATTATCTTATTTTAAGACCCATAAAGCCAATTTATAAAATTTATCTAGATTTTAAAATTCCTTTGAAATACTGGAATGTTTTACCAAGAGTACAGATATTAAGATGGCTAATATTTACAGCTAGCAAATAGCAGTCATATTTTTTATTGGGTCATTATAAGGACTGTGTGCAACTTATCAACACATAAAACATTTTTTTTTTTACCTTTATGTAAGATTCAATTTTTTATAAATTATTTGTTTATTTTAATGTTATACTTCTGTTTTGCTTCTTTTTTATAAATACACAAATAGTATAAGTATGATATAACCTACTAACCAACAGAACCAAAATCCAAAATAGTCAACGGGAAAGCAGCGATTATCTTTTAAGACTAAACCTAGCATGGTCATTGTCGAATGATCATTTTCAGATTTTTTGGCAGAGTTCTTGGAAACAACATTCATTACTTTGCTTTTGGACTTTACTACCTTTATTAAAAAATACATCATAAGTTTTTTTTTCCATATGAACTCATCTCTTATTATGGCTTTTTAATGAGAAATCATGGTAGAAATAGGTATATATGAAATGTAAGTAGGTGTAGTGTTTATAAAACTAAAAAATTTTCAAAAGGAAAACAATTACTTTGTAGTTGCAGATCTGAAACCAGTATCCTTCAATAAATTTAGTTAATTGTTGACGCTATGCACAATAACACAGTGTAGGGACACATTCTTCTGAATCTGCCAATAGAGAGAATTTTTTATCGTATTTTACCAATTTTCCGGGTATAGTGATATCCATCAAAAAGCAATAACTAAGAACACTTTTCAATCTGTGTCTGCTCTCAGTAGCTATAAGTTATAAATATCAGTAGCATATTTAATTATGAGTAGATATTTAGTTTTTTTTTTTGTCAGCTATGATTTACCACATTTCTGCAGCCAGTTTTCGGATAGCAAAGACAGTGACAGAGTTCAAAATTATGTTCAGATCATCCATTTCAAGCATAGGATTGAATAACAAAGTAAGACCTAAGAGTTGATTTTGAATTTCCTAGATGACAACCTACCTGATGATATCTTCCTCAGTCTCATCAACTAGATAGCCCAGTAAGCAGGTACTGGGCTTTGTTTTTACCAAACAAAATGTCAGGACTTTTATTTGTATATCTTTGTATAGTTGTATATTCATTAGGATAATTTTCTTGAATTTTTATTAAAATTTATGCAATCGAAAGTGGAGCTATATTAGGTTTTCAAATGGGTTAGATTTTAATTTATTATTTTATTTGTATGCATTTTAATTATTTTAGTATGCTGTACATTAGGATGGAGTGAAAATGGAAAGAAAAAAGAACATAGAAAAAAAAAAAAAAGTGAGAATCAGTAAAACCCTGAACCGAGAATAGTGGTGAAATTGAATAAAATTATGTAAAAATTTGAAAATGAAATATGACAAGTCTTGGGGTCACACAAATCGTTTGAAGTTCTAGGTTTGAAAAAAATTCCATTCAAATTTCAAACAATATTTTTCAGTGAGAGGGATTGATAAATAATTCTTAAAATTTTTGCTCAATTGGATCAATGTCCTGAGGTCACTGTCATCAATATTGAGGAATTCCTTATCTGTGTCATATATGGAAGTTGCTTCCTAGAGTTCATTCAAGTTCTCATGAACCCGTCCCATTAATAGTTCAACTGCACACTTATTTAATTTGCAGGTACTGGGGTCTCACAATTTCTTTAGTTTTTGTATCACTTTTAAAACTATCAAATAAGTTTTCAACATAAATTAAATGATTCAGAGTGAAGGATTGCTAACGGTTAGAATATATATATAATTTTAGTTTTGAATACAGAAAAATTTAAATGACTTTGAGTAGGTTGCTCCTCAAGAAATATAATACCAGTATGGAATTTTTACACAATTTTTTTTGCTGATTTCACCACTTTTCCGATATCAGAGATTTAACTTTTCTTTTTCACTCCACCCAACCGTACATAAATGGTCAGTGATGAATTCCCAAGTTATCAACCTTGAAGACCTAGCAGTAAAATAGGGAAGGAGGAAATCTATTTCTTTTCTTTCTAGTTTTTCTATATATATATTTCTATATATAAGGAGGATCTTAATTAAAGAGGAACTAATTAAATTTAACAAAATTTGAATTGGTTAAAATTATTTTTATACTGAATGGATACCAAGACACAGTGCTTCAAGTAATAGTCCAGTAATATGGTGATCATACAGAATAAAACATATTGGAGTTTTTGAAACTAATTATGCCAATGCATGTTGAAGAACAAAAAAGAGAGACTAAGCAGTTGGTTAGACAAAAAATATGAAATAACGAGTAGAAAATTGGATATACTTTTTGTTTTTTGAAAGCAAAAGAAAATTTTAAAAAAAAAACTAATACTTTTTCCTATAGTTTTAAACATTTTTTCTTTTCTAAAAGCTTCACTTTTTCAAGGTGGTAAAGTTAATATTTGGATTCAGAATGAATAAATTAATAAACTCAGATGATGAAAAAAATTAAAATATATATAAAAACAATTTTTTTTACCCAGCTCATGCACCAAATTAATAGACTATTAATTACACTGAAAATCTAAATCTCAGTAACTATTTAACATAAATATTAGCATAACCAATTAAAATTGAATAAAATTTATTATTAAACTTAAAAAAATAAGAATGAATTTCTCCATAAAACTAGAAGGAAATAAGTTACAGTAAACACCAAACAAATGTTGAAAATTTTTCAGTTTTCATTTCTCCCAAATTTTTATTAATGTCCTCGAAGTTGAGAACTTAGTACTTCTATTACAGACCATGAATAAACAAAACTCTAAAACTTCAAGTTCCAAGTTTTGAGCTTTTCACCCACATAACCCTTTTTCAGTACCTGCCAACTGGACTAAGACAGGTCTAAAACACATAAATCCAGTGGTTTCCAACCAATAACAGGGTGCCACTTTTAACAATTACTTTTAAATATAAAAAAAAAAAGAAAAAAGAAAGTCAAAGTTCCACTACTAGAAGAAGACCTGTTTCAAAATATATGAGCAAAGGTCTGCTAGACAGAAGCTGATAACAGCTGCAAATTTTATTAATAATTTGGAGAGGAGTATAAAGAAATGAGGAAGTCTTTTTCAGAAAAATGTGCAATGGTATTTTAGCAAAATTTTAAAGTACTTCCACATTATATTGAGGAACTTTGGCTTTCTCATTAAAAAATCATTTTAGCTCAAACACCCTTCGAAGTACTTAATAATATAAATAAAAAATGAAGAGTGTTAGGCTAGAAGGGGCAATGCCCGGTTACCATATTTATGATAAAATCAAAAATAGAAATTACTAGGTCTATATTTTATATCATTAAGAACAAGTTCTTCAAACTTCAAAACATGTGAAAATCCTCTTTCTAGCCTCCATGAGTCAACAAGTGACAATACATGGGACAAGCAAACAGGTGGTGCTGAAATTTATTTCGATTTTTTGGACATTCATCCTTCTAGCCTAACACCCTTCAAATGATTTAAAATAGTAATCAAACTTTTTTTTTTTTTATATACATTTACATATATGCTATTTTATACTTGGTCCAAGGTCTACAAATGGAAACCCCACACTGCATAGCAGCAGAGGAGACAGGAATATGATGACGTTATTTTATTTTGTAACTTATTTATACATAATAAATTGTATTAGTTTACAACTCACTAAAGAAATTATAATACAGTGGAATCTCGCTAATCCAAACTAATTGTTGCAAGGTGTTCAGATTAGCGAAAAATTTGGATTATAGAGGTCAGAGAAAAATAAACAAAAAATCAGAATTAACGTTCTATTTAATGAACGTAATATGTATATATTTATGAAATAAATTTGAGAACAAAGTCTCAGACAGAGGGATTATTTAATTAGAAGGTAAACGACAAACTTTAGAAGGAGTATATAATTTTGTTTTTCATTTGAAAAGATTTTTTTTTTTTTAAATATATAAATATGTAAAATTAAAAAACAATTCTGCTTACTTGCTAGTTCGGATTACTGGAGTTTTCGGATTAGCGAGATTTCACTGTATTAAAGGAGCAAACAAAATCTATTTTTTATAAAAAACGGGTGGAGATAAATAAGGTTGGAAACCACTACAACACTCTATCTGGCATCTCTTTAAGTTTTCATAATAATTTTAGGATTCGTGGAGAGTAGTAGATCATTGGGCTTTTATCAGTTATAAAATTTATTTTTTAAAAATTGAAATCATTTTTAAAAACTTTTATGATAAACAGAAACACATTGCGTAACTTATAAATTACTAAAGACAAATAAAATAAAAAACATTTATTATTCTACATTAAAATACTAAAATTAATAATTTGTTTAGCTACAGAACAAATGGCAAGATCTTTCAAAAAGAGAATATTTAAAGAAAAAAAAGTTTTAAAAATTGTTGACTTTTCAATCCTCCAATGTCCTATTCCAAAACTAATCAACCTTAACAATAAGTACACACTAACAACTAAAAAAATAATTCTCAAATCTCATGTTCTCTATAAAGTAAAATACAATGAACTTAAATAAATTGAATTTGATGAAAAATAGTGCCTAACTAGTTATATCAAATGTTTACGACACAGGTTTAGAAGGGTGTCTGAAGCATAAAACAAGGTAACATACTCTTCTATTCATTCGATCTTTCTAGTTCAAATACATCAGAAAAAATAAAATAAAATAAAATTTTAATGGAAATAGTTTTTATTTAAACTTCTAGCCACAAAGCTTTATAAACAACCAGAATTTACCAATTAAATATCCCAAATCAATTTACATAGGATAAGGTATGTATTGAATGTTAAATGTGAAAATAAAAAAAAAAAAACTTACTAACTGCAAAGCCTTCACAGGGAAAACTACTTTTACTTATCACTAATGGAATGATTAACAATGTATTTATGCTCATGTATACATATATACATACACACAAATAAACAAACACACCCACTCACACTCACAAACATTTACTTAACAGTTAACTTTATTTCGATAATTAATTTCATTTCTATTTAATTGACTTTCCACTGGAATATTCAAATAGATTTAAGTATTTCAGTAATCAATAAATAATCTTTTATATACTAAATATACATTTAAAATTTTTCATCACAACGCCTGATATAAACACTTACTATCTACAAAAGCGAAAACAAGAACCGTCTGGTTATATATCTAACATTTATATATATGTACATCTCTCTATATGTACACTTTTCTACAGAATGAAAAATACACACATATTAATAGAATAAGAGGACCGAAGCAGATATGCTTTGAAAAATTTCTACTTTGTTGCCAGGTTATATTACAGGAATTAGTAGTATAAATCATGTTATATGTGTCGTTACAATAAAAGAAATACTGGACGGCAGAATATTAAAAAAAATAAATAAGAATTCATGCGAGCTTTCATAGTCTAAAAAAAAAATAAAATTATGAAATGAAATAGCTATGATGAATATACCCAAGCACAATGTATAGGAATAATGCAAGTACTAGTTTTGTTTTAAAAACAAACCCTACAAGCCTCCTAGCCACATTCCTCTCTTCAATCTAATAACTGTACAGTAGACTTCCGACAATAGGGAGGCAAATTATTTTATAAAAATTAGATAGAAAAGCCTTTGGATTAAACCATAAACTAAAATAATTTTGATTTGTTATATTGATAATAAATGTAAATGCTTCAATTAGTTACTTCAATATTCTTTTGTTTTGCTCCCATGACAACTGATATTATTTATATCATTATATTATTACCCTATTTGGGGTGCCTCTTAATATCACAAAGTCAGATTCAAATGGCGAATGATTATTTTATACTTATGTAATATAATCCCAATCCAACCAGATGCTCATATTTCTTAGATTTTTGATTGACACATAGCCGCCAAGTACCTTTTCATTTTAAAGGTACCACCAGCTCTAGCATAGAAGACAGTCTGTGTCTGCAGCACCAATTAAAGCTTGGTCTTTGGCCTATGTTTTTCACCACTCAATTCTAAAGTTTTCAGGGCTTTTTTTAAACAATTCTTTTAAAGCTAAGTTTCACATTAATCATTATTGCTAATACATAGGGTAAACCAGACAGTTATTGACAACCTAACATAAAAAAAAATTAACGAACTATAAATAAAAAATAAAATTCCTTTTAAATACTACCACTCAACTGTCTAAAAATATTTTCAATTTTGTCCGTATTTTAAAAAGATAACCATAGGGTTGTAACTGATTGTACACTAGTTATTATCACTATCTTGTAAAATAAACACCAGGAATAATGTGTGAACTTTCTAGTTTAGTTTAAAGTATAGTAAAGTAATTAAGGAAAAATAACTGTAAATTTTTTATTAAACTGTCCTTTCTATAATTTTGGTATGAATATTTCCTTAAGGATATCAATAACTGTCTGGTTTACTCTATATAAAAAATTAAAAAAAACTACCACTTTTTCAAGAGTCATGGGTTCATTAATTAGATAAGGTAAGGATGTACTGTTTCTGGGCCAATGGTTGTGAAAGGAGGAGCATTGGCCAGAATACTAGAACAACTGCCAGGTTTTCCCCCAATAAGGGTACCCACTTTATAGAGGCTGTGTGTGCCCTAGGAGGGTCTCCCTTACCCAAAGCTGAGCCATGGCTGAATAACAGAAAACAAATTTCTGGCTTCAGTCAGACTCGACCTCAAGCCCGGGAGCATGGTAGTCGTGTCTCCCCATCCTTGACCCTATATTCATTATAGGTCTATATTATATTATAGGTTTACCCTATATTTATTATAAAATGTTTTAAGGGGTTAAAACCAATAATCTTTGAAAATGCACTTTAATTTTGTAAATGTTGTGAAAAAAAATTATGAAAATTGATTAAAAAAAAAAGAAAGTATTTATTCCATTTTTCAATTAAAAAAATGAGATGGCAGTATCAATCCCTTGCATGAGAGATGGTTTGCCTCACCTGGGGGGGGGGGGGGAATGATGACTATGCGCCATCATTGGTTTTTATAATAGAAAAACCATAACATATTGTGAAGTAATTTATGGTAAGAGTAATGTATTAACGAAATAAAAACTTTGAGCATAGAAAAGGACCATAGTAGAAAGATTTTGCAGTCAACGTATCAAAGGCCCTTTCCTTCCTACTTTCGCCAGTAACATTCAGTTACAATTTCCTGCTCTTTCCTGCCAACCAGATTTAAATACTCCAGCTCACTACGTCACTGCTAAGGTCAGATCATTTCTATTTCAGTTATTGCTCCAGTGAACACTTTCTGTTCCTCTATTTGTCATTTAAATGCCCTATTTAACCCTTTGACTGCTACAGATTACTATATTATTTGGCTGGTTTTATGGCAAACTGCTACTAACTCTTATCGCAGTTCTTTTTCCATCACCATCTATGAAACGTTTATAGAAGCTGCAGTGCCTCTATAGACCAATAGATGGCATACAACTTTACTTTTGGCATATCACTTCAATTTCACGAAGTTTCTGTGTACCTGCTTTGACCCTTTTTTACTGCCATGTACCGTTTCTCTTTACCTGAAATTTTGCCTGCATATCCTTCTGTATATTTTCTGCTTTTGTAGTGAATAGTTAAGTGTGTTACGTCAAAAAAACTTTATTATGATGAACATTTATTAGAACTTCTGGCAGGTGCAAGTGAAAGTTGAAAGAGAACCTTTAGATCATGATGAGGATTTTTGTGATCAATCCGGTAAAGTATCTATTGGAGAAATGGCGGGAACTAGTTGAATATCAAACGTAAGAGAAAAGGAGGATGGGAAACATGTATAGAAAATGTAGAATGAAAGAAAACGAAACCGCTTAGCGTAAAAAGTATGCCACATTCGGGGCACTGCAGGTGCCTAGACTATGCCGCAGCCAAAGGGTTAATTAAAATTGTTTTGATAAAAAACGTTAAGTAATGTTGAGATAACATACAAAAATGAAAATTTTCATTATTAATAGTAAGCATTATGGATCTGACTTTAGTTCAGGTTTTCTAATTTGTGAATGATGTTACTTTCATGTAAGTTACATTCATAGAACATGGGTAAAATTGACGTCACCTATTGTCAACTTTATAATACAAAAGGGCAGAAGCCGAATAAATTAATTTCAAATATTTCAATCTTTTTTTTTTTTTAGATCTATAAGTCCTTATAATAAAAATGCTAAGTCCTGCCTTCCGAGAATTATCGACAATCTACTGTACATTAACAACATTAAAAAATTGCAAATGCATCACTCGTTTTGATGTTTTAAACATTTTTTTTTTTTTTGTAGTATACGATAGTTTTTTGTTTTCTTTTTTTTTTCAAAGGAGATTAATATATAAGTAAACTCATTAATAAATCTCTGATATAAAATACCCCATGAAAAAATAAAATAAAATACTTTTTTTTTGGATGTTAAAATATATATAAAATAAATTTGTATTTTGGGATATATTTGTCTTGGTCCCAACTTTCTGGCACTGTGTTCAGCACATAATAAAAAAAATAAATTAAAAATTAAGAAAAAATATAAACAAGAACATGAAATCATTTGGCAACAGTGTCATAGAAAAAATATCTTACAACGTACCTGTATGTATTGTTATGTTGTTTTCAAGGATAAGCTTACTCTGTTGTAATTGGCAGATAAGTGGTAAATGAAGTGTCGAGATCTTAAAACTGTTTTATGAAGTTATTTTATTTTTGTGTTTCACAGGTTTTATAGTGTGACAATGTGTATTATATATATTCATATTTATAAATCTAGTTTCTTAAAATGTAATTCGCTAACGTCTACAGTTTAATACATAACAAGGAGAGCATTATAACTATAAACATACAAGTGAGAAGACATCAATCAACTACATATCTCAGTTTAAACTTAACCCCAAATCTACTAATTCTAAACGCTCATAAAACACCCCCAAAATAAATCAAATTCAAAACAGATAGAATTTAGATTAGAAAATTTACAGATTAAAAAAATATTGTTACAATTTACAATATTACTGTTGTAATATGGTTGTATTCAGGCATCTAAAGCATTTCGTTAAACGATGTAATGAACGACTTTGATAGACTACATGCTTAGCAAATGCAAAATAAAAATTTACTCCTTAAAAATTTAAAATGTAAGGAAAAAATTAATCTGTATGAGAATCAAATGAATATAAATTTTAAAAATTAAAAATAATAATCTTAAAATAGAAAATTCCGATTATGCATCAATACCTAAATAAAACGTGCACGTTGACATTTCCTTGTTAGGCTTTAAATGTCATGGAAGCAAGCTAAGCACTAGAGACATACATTAATGAAGCAGAACAAATATGTACGTGTGCGCTCTGTCACTGCTGTTTTTCATGATGTCTGTTAATCTACTAGTCTAAAATGGTGTTCACAATTTTCTTTACAAGTTAAATTGGGTAATAATCCACAATTTTATTATTATTATATAAACATCGATTTTCACGACTAATTGTCTAAAAGCTAACAAAGCAAAATTTCTGATTGATCATAAGTCAAAAAAATCAAGCTGAACAATTGTATTATTGAACAGAAAAAAACAAAACAAACTAAAAACATCTGAAAATCTAAATTAAATAAATAATTATTGATATATTTTCTTTATCAATAAAATATAAACAATAGGATAAATACAACTAATATTCATATAAACAATTACCACTATCAGTAATAAGGGATTGAATCTTCAAAGTAGGTCTAAATTATTAATAAATACACTTTTGTATTTTGGATATAATTATAAAACGTATTCCAAAAAGAAAAAAAAACCTTCTACACTAATCTATTTTCACAATATTTCTACAATTGGACTTTGCACGCACTAAAATTTAACCTACGTGTACTGTCTTTTACATAACGATCACACAGTCACTTCTGCCTCAATATATATATCATGCTGTTTTAAAAAAAAAATTAAAATTGAAAAAAAAAAATCAATGCTAAAATGCCCCCTGTCTTACTCAACCATATTTCTTAAATAATTAAAAAAAAAAAAAATAAAAAATAAAGAAACTTGTAATAAAATATGAGTAGACAAATTTAATAATACAGCTTTTATACAAGCCGAGCTTTAACAAATTAATATAATGACAAAAATAAATTAAAACCTTAATTAGATACAATTTCCTTTAATAATTGGTGTATCGTGTCATCGTAGAAATCTAGTATTTAAATCTTCTTTCCATAACAACATCTTAATCTTAAGAACTTACATTCATTCATCAATATTCTGAATGTAAACAGTTTCTCTATAATTTTGTATACTTTATTTATTATTTTCTTTTTTTTTTTTTTTTTTTTTTTTTTCTTTTTTTACCGACAACAAATTATGTTACTTTAAAATGTTTTTGGTACTTTTTTATTTTTCTTATACGAATAGTAATTGACATAAACAGAGAAACTGAGAGGCATAGAATCTCTACTGAGTTTCGTCTTTGTATCCAGACCCTCCATTTGCTGTAATGGAACGTGATGATGAAAAGCACAGCTTCATCATATATGGAAATTTACTATCTGCAACACAAAATTAAAACTTTTGTAAGAAGATATAGAAAAGATTTCATAAACATTTCATATAACAGGATAATAAAAAAAAAACAAAAACTGATTGTTAAAATTATATCAACAAAGAATAGTTAAATGAAAATTAGTATAAAGGCTTATATACAAGATATTGGTATGCTTCATTTGACAGGGGAATTAATGATGTAGACAGTTGGGGTGTACAGGCATATTTTTAAACACAATTAAGAAAACTTTGATTGGTTTATGATTTGGTATTTAAGGTTTATAATATAATATTTTTGCCATTTATTATGGCTCAGAGAGGTAGGCCTCACATTTTGTTGGCCACATCATATGTTTTGGTTGAAAGTATGGCTGGTAGGGGACTAACGGAGGAGGAAAAGATGGGCAGAGGATTGGAGGAACTGACAGGGAAACTTCTGTATTTAAGAGGAGAATGTTGCTTTGGTAGATCATACTTTTTTTTTAGAATAAAAAACAAAACCCTTCGATAGAATATTCTAAGATGAATTCAATAACCTTGCAAATTTAATAGATCGATTAAAAAATAAAATAAATTAAACATAATTGGTGTATATGGGACGTTGAGTAACAGAGTGGACCAAGCCTTTTGATACATTATTGTACTGCCAACTTGATATCAAAGAGACATTCTACTATCTGTTTAACTCTACATTATCCACATTTTTGGTTAAACTGAGGTGTTGATGTTACGATAAAAAATTTGGGATTTGGTATTGGAGTATTATGGATAACCTGCATATTCTGCACTTTTTACTAAAGGAGTAAAGCTAAAGGTATAAGTAATAAATATAACCTAGACAAAAATATCATTTAACCCTTTTGATTTGTAGACAGCAGAATGGCACTTTCTATCATTGAAATAAATGAAATACTTCCTTGGCTCAACAAATAGTATGACATGTTAGAGCCAATTTTCATAAAAATATAGTCAACTCTGTTTCTTGCAGCCTCATATTAACACACACACACATATATTGTAACATACTTATTTCAGTCCATTTATTTGAAAATAATAATAATTATTTTTTAAAACAAATCCAGACATTCATGAAATTACAACATTGAATAATAAATTTACACATATCATTTAAAGAAAAATGAAAAAAAAAAAAAAAAAAAAAAAAAAAAAAAATTGGCTTATAAATATAATATTCCTCAAGCCTACTATCTAGTATATAAATTATATAGTATTAACTAAGTAATAGATATAATAAAACCATATCAATACCAGGATTCTTAATTGGTGCGTGATTGCAGTAGACAAGAGCATTCACAGCGTCAGCTAGATCTTCAAATTCTAGCAAGCCTGATGAACTTCGTTCTGCATAGAGAACAAACGAAATAATATATTTAACTAACATTAGATGAAAAAAAAATATAGTAATTCATAAAACAAATTTTTAATCATATAAGTTATAAAACAATTTTTTTGATAAAAAAAAATAAAATATTGTCTTTTTACCTTTCTTAGGAAACAGTTTGATCTGTGATGGTCTCTTGACATCCTTCTCTTCGAACACTTGATAAAGCTGATCTTCAGTTATATCGGGAGGAGTGTTGAAGAAATGAAGAATCTATGACAATACAACATCGGACGATAAAATCTTTAAATATACGCACAAACATACTTATCTATGAATGTGTATGTGTGTGTGTGTGTGTATATTTATATATCTGAATATAAATAGTTTGTTTACATGAATCTTGATCTTTACACCCTAATTAGAATAGTTGGGATATACCGTCTTTCCTGCCTAGTTGGAATACATAAGGAAGCTTAGCCCCAACAATAAAATAATTATTTACAATTATAGTGGAGTCTTACTTATATGAATGTGATGGGGAACGGAAAATGTTTCATATAAGTTAATACTTCTCATAACTGAATGTTTCTTATAGGTGAGTTTCGTATAAGTGAGACTCCACTGTATTCCAGTAATGGTAGTAAAATATTATTAAAACCGATAGAGATAAAACAATACTAGTTAAACAGCAAATGGTTGACTATTTAGTGAAAGCAATATTAATTGGAGTTAAATCATAATTTTAATTTTAAAAATCCTATTTCAGGTTTATCTACTCGACGTAGGTAGTATGATAGGATATAACAACGATTGGCTATAGTGACTGAAAATGTCTGGTCCCTTGAAGGGAGTTATAAGCAATATCAAGTTTTAATTATGAGGAAAAAACAGTTTTGAAGGGACCAGACTTCACATTCGCTCTAATTTAATTTAAGAATTGGTAGTCAAAGCATATGTGGGTAGAGCTTGGCAGACAGGTGAACACCCCTGTAAATTAAACAAGTTAAGAATTTTATAAGAAGAGGATATAAATCCGGAAGTTAAAAGCAAACGCGATAAGAAATATGGCTCAAATACTCAATCCTGTGATTTAAAACAGAGGAGGAACTATAACAGAAATAAAACATAAAATATTTGTATTAATCAAGAAATTTTTTTATTGTAACCAGAAAGGTTTGTATAATATTTTAAAATACATTTTTCAAATTTTTGCTGGGTTTTCCCATATCATATTTATAGCTCGTTTGATACAATATGGCACAATGGTTTATTATACAAACTTACCTACATCATACATACTATCCATTCATTCCTTTCCAATAGATCCTTTCAGATTACAATTAACAATTCCACATCTCCCAAATATCCCTTATCATCAGGTCTTCCTCAAGGATCCTGTCTTTCACCAACGCTATTTAATACATACATATCCGACCTACCTTCTCTCCCTTCAGTTGAAAGATCATTATATGCCGATGACACGGCGATTTACTCTAGTTCCTTCAGGATAGACACAATAGAAAACAGATTAAAATCATTATACTTCAGATTTAATAAATATTATAAAAAATGGAAAATAAAAATAAACGAACAAAAAACAACTGCAATAATTTTTACAAAAAGAAGGCCCAACATACCAAAACATATCAATCTAAAAAATATTCAAATCCCTTGGTCTCAAACCGTTACCTACCTTGGTTTGGAACTAGATAAACGATTGGCATTCACACCTCATATTAATAACAAATGCGACAAAGCCAAAAAATTCTTAAGTACTATGGCTCCGTATTTTAGAAGAAAATCCCCACTGTCGATCAAAAACAAAATCATTCTCTATAAATCAGTCATAAGACCATTACTGACGTACGCCTCTCCCGTATGGAGCTACACCTGTGATTCAAACTATAAAAAAATTGAAAGGGTGCAAAACCGATGCATGAGAATAATAAATGACTACCCCAGATACACAAAAATAACCGACATGCTACTCGAATTAGATTTTCAGACTATTAAACAATTTATTCACACACAGACCAGAAACTTTTTCAACTCTACAAACAATTCAGGAAATCCTATAATTCAAACAATAGGCAGCAATTATAACAAGCAATCCTTAAGAAGATACATACACAAACGTACAAACCACATACTACTATAACAATATTTTGCTAATAAGACATCCAAAAGTTTTTGTCTCAGCTTGAAATTAAATTTATTGGAACACAAATAATACATAAGTTAATTATCCAAAATGTTGACTTTTGATGTACAAAAAGTTAATAAATTATGCATTTTAGTTTAGTAAATTTTATTATGTAGGTATTTGCTTTTATCAATCTCATTTTTTCTTCTTATTTTGTAGGTTTTTTAGTATTTTTCCTACTGTTAAAATAAATGCATTCCAAATTATACCCATTTTAGCTAAGCTCAGCTGTCAATGTAGTGTAAATTGTTTTATTACCAAAACATGTAACAATATTTAATACGTGCAATTGTAAACTGTTTAATCATTTGAATAAAACTCTTATTTATTTATTATATAGCTCCTTATCAAATGCAAATGTTTACTGGTTGTTCACTAGGCACAACTAATCAGAGGTTGTAGGAATTTTTGTAAATAATTAGTCTCTTTATGGGTTAGATTTGTCTTAAACTAAAATACCAGAAGGTTTTGAAAGCTATCATAAATTGTTGACCAGATATTTCTTAAATCAAACATAAATAAAAAAATAATCATAATATCTACCTTTGCAGGGCCTTGAATTCTATTCTTGCTGGCCATCGCTGCATTTATGAACCTATTATTTTTGCTGGCAGAGAAGTCTTTGAAGGAAGGACTGTTATCGGGTAGATTGTATGGTTGGGCGACCTCGCTTAAGAATGTCTGTTTTGAAAATCTGAAATGAAATACATTATTTTAATAATAAGCTAATATTCAATTAAACAAACATAACCATTTGAAGGGGAAAAATATAATGCCAATTTTCACAAAACTTAATACAATTTTTAACTAGAAAAGCTTAAGAAAGAATGACATAGAAATGTTTTAGAGGTTGACACCTCTTTTTTTTATTTATATTTATTTTATATTGTTATACCTAAATAAGGTTATATATTATCTTTTTAATATTTTAAATTTCGTTTTAATTGTAATTTATATTCTGCATGGGATCGATCATTGTTATATGTAGATTTTTATATTTTTAAAATAATGACTATTACGTTTTTTTTTTTTTTTTTTTTTTTTTTTTTTTTTTTTTTTTTTTTTTTTTTTTTTTTTTTTTTTTTTTTTTTTTAAGTATTGAATATTGTAAAATGTCATATTGGATAAAGTATGCTGTGTTTTTAGCAACCCATTTAAAATGGGCAGCACCACTTAATAAAGAGTTTCTCTCTCTTCTCTTACCTGTGATTCATTTGTCTGAAGGTGATAAATTTTCAAATTTAATAGCTTAATCCAGCTGACTGCCTATGCCCTTATGTTCTTTATTTTTTTTTCCGCTTAGCTATATGACTTTAAATTAAATTAACACTTACTGATTATTCTAAATAAACAAAATTGAGAAAAAATAGGAGTTTCAAACATGATTTTTTTCATTCGAACCAATAAAGCTCCTATACAGTAGATCCTAACGATACATGTTACATAACAAAAAAAAAAAAATTCTCCATTTAATTTCAGATGAGGGGCCTGTTGGCAAATTTGTGACCTGAGCTACACCAACAGACCTAGATCCTGTCAAAACACGTGTAAAAGATGTTCTATGGTAATATATTTTCATATTTATACTTTTTCATAATTTGGCTCAAATTCAGGAATATATATCAGTCCACAGATGGAATAATGCTCACTGTAATTACAAACAAGTGTTATATCCTATTTAATTTTGTACAGATTATGAATTGTATTTAACCAAAATACTTTATATTATTAACAAAAAAAAGAGTATAATTTAATCACCCAAGTTGCAAATTTCCACCAAAGAGAGGAACATTCTTCAAATGTTGTACACATCTTTCGACCGACACGCTGTCTCCCATTTGAATCATTGCACAACCTTCTTTGGTCTTCAAAAACTTAATCTGAAAAAATATTATGGATTATATTCAATCATCAAAAAATAACTGAAGTGAGTAAAAAATACACATAAATGAAATAAAACTTTTATATGAAAATTATATCAGAGGTAATAAGAATAAGGAAATTTGTAATACATAACTATGCAAACATTTTAAGAGTGTAAATAATACTAAAGAATAATTTTTTATAAAAAAACGCTAACAAGATAAACAAACAATTATGTTTGGGAGTGAATCAAATGTTGATAGTAATATAAATAAATTATCCTATAAAATATAAGGCATTGTGTGGATACTGCTGGGTTTGACAACAGGTAGGAAGCCCTATGACCTTTGGGTACCTGAGGAAGGATAAGGCATGAAATGACCATAGGTGCAGTTATAAAGTGCTTACTTCAGGGTCAGTCATGAGTCAAGTCCTACAACAGTCTTAAGGTGGCTTGAGAGATTCAGAAGTTAGGATGCGAACAATAAAGATTTAAGCGACAAGGACACTGATGTGTCAAAGTAATGTTAGTTATAGTGTGAATAAAAGGAAAAGAAAAGAATAAAGGGAAGGAATCAAATAGATAATTCAGTCATAGTTTAATTCCTTCCAGTAATAATTGGACTTAATTGGTATAAAAGTAAGATAACTAAATTTTAATTGATATGTTTTAATTTATATTATCACATACAATAAATATAAGAATCTAAAAAAAAAAAAAATGTAATGTAATCATTTCCAGTCATAATTTAAAAGAAATATTGACAGAACCTGCAATGAGTTAAATATAAATATTAATTATTTATTTTATTAAAAATATATAAATACAAGAAAATAATAACAATATATATATATATAGTCACTTATCAACAATAAAAAAAAACTTGTATTAATTAATTTTTTGTTTTTTAATCATGTCTCTTACAAAAGGGCTCATCTTGAAAAAAATGTTTTTGTTATTCAAATTAAAATTTTTGTATCTTATGGATCAACACAATGTCATAAAAATTATAAAAGATTAGATAAAAATAAAGATTTAAAGAGATGAACCGTTTCTGAAATGACAAATTTAACTTTAAGCTATTTATGAGTCTACTTTACCCTTATGACATTTCCATAGAGGCAGAAGAGGTTGAAGAGGCGCTCTGGATTGGCCTGCTGTGGGTCGAGCCCGTAGGCCATTAAGACGCATCCCGATCCGCCTTGAGATCCACCGTTGGCAGGAGCTGGGAACGCTCGAGGCCCCGGTACAAGCGGCTCCCTGCCGGGAACAGCCTTCATGAACCTACTATACACATCAATAGCCAAATCTCAGCACCCTCCTCTATCAATGAGGGGCTTACCATCGGCAACCACAGAAATCGAGGGGCTTTCTCCCCCTACCTTTTTTAAGTTCAAATTTTGTTTTGTCGCTATCAGTAATGGATAAAATAATTAATTACAATAATTTGTCCATGCATGTATTTCAATGATGAACATTACATAAATATAAATTTCTTCATAATATTTAAATAATTCTCCATCTATTGTTGCCGGGTAGCCCAAAAAAAAAAAAAAATAAAAAGTAAATAAATGATGAGCTTGGGAAGTGGCAGACCAAATAAATATCTCATACAAGCATTTAAATATAAAAAAAAAATAAATGTAATGGCTGTTAAAAAAAATTTACAAAATGCATCGGACAAATTATAAATAATACTATAACTAAAAAAGTCAAGTGTGTACCTGTACCTGAATAGATATTATGTGTAAATAATTTAAGATAATTTTAAATCATAATAATTAATACAGAAATAGATGCATAAAAGCAATATAGAGTGAGGTCTGATTCACTCGATAGAGCTACCACTCATTATTTCCTCGATTATTCATCTCTCATTTCGTATAAAGTGATCTTATGATTAGTTAATGAGGAGAGTACACATATCTACTCAAAAGTCCTCCATTTTCTAGAAAAAATTAGCATCATAAATAATAAGATTAACAGAGTTTTAAGAATAAGATAGCAAAACAATATATGCAGTTATGAATAATTCAATTTAATATTTAAAAATATGTAATTGAAAGTAGTCAATAACTAACATAAAGATCAAATGCTTAACTAAAACTTATCAGAAATTCATGAACAATTACAACTAGTTTTAAAATTAACACACTGCTATAGCTTATGAATTTTCAGATGTGAATTTATATTTTATTTAAATATGACTTATTAATATTTCATCCAGATTTGAAGGAGAAATGGAGAAACTATAAGCGATTGATCGTACTTTAAGTATTCCTGATACACTACACGATAATTATCTATCTATTTTCCGTTAACCTTTATTACAGAATTACCACTTGCTATCAACCTCAACTAAGTTTCAATAGAATGGGAAAATCATTTCTGAACTTCTTCATTTGTATAAAAAAAATTATATAAAAATAGTTTCAATAAATTTTGTGAGCTCTGATTCTCATTTTATGGTTAAAACCTTTCTTATTATATTGAATACAAATATTTTTTTATTTTATCACTTTACTCTGCCAAATGTTGACAATAAAAGTGGCCCATCCACTACAACTAGAAGAGAAAAACTATTTAAAAAAATTATTCCAGCCAATACAAGTTTAAAATTAATTATTAAAAACTTTTTAAGGACTAAAAGTAAACATATACGATATATTATTAGGCCTGCCACTTACCCTATCTCATCAGACATATTAAAAAAGATCCACTTCATACGGTACAGGGTAGAGTTTTGCATAAGATTACTGGAAAAGAGGAAAGGATTAAAGAGGAGGAGTGTATCATAAAAACACAAGGATTAAATGTATACCTAAAATTGATATAATAAGCGATATATAAAAAATAAATTCCGACTCAATAAAGTTTAAAATTTCCTCTCAAAATTATATGATTGCAATATAAACAAAATAGATCCATATCAATAAGACAGTTTTCCAGGAAACAAAAAAAATAATACCATTTATTGTTGACTAATTTTGAAGATAACTTGTGGCTGAAAAAGTAAGAACTCTTTAAAAAAACTATATGGTTAACACTAACTGTGCCTCCTGAATAGATCAGAAATAAAGAAGGGATTTAGGTTGAGGAACTGATTAAATTAAAAAAAATTTGTGACAAAGAATAATGAAAATATAAATATTTTCAAATAATGTAAGCCAGTATATTAAATAATGCAAAACTCCAAACAAACAGTGGTAAAATTCTCCTGCCAATATATATTTCATTAGTTGGCCTTTTTTTCCCCACTATGTATTCCTTTCAATAGTCCATATCTGAATTTCCAAGCAAACTAACTTTTATTTGGATTGAACATTATATGCAATTCCTAAATTTTAAAAATCATGAGGCTTCCTACAATATTGTAAACTGTTACATTTTCTATAATTACGAACCATAGAACATATAAGCTTGCAGATGCTTAGATTTTCTTCTTAACCGTGCCCTGTTTCACAGCTGAGCTGTAGGAGGGGTTTACCTGTGGAGCCTTATCAACAGATCCAATCCTGTACCAGCTGGCTTTGTCTGCTCCAGTTCATTCCTCTCCTATCGATTGCTTCTTTGACATAAAGTAATACTGAAGGATACCATAGTCACTGAAGGATGCTATTTTCAGATCAGCCTGATCGAACAACTTTTCACAGCTGAAGGATATGCTTGGCCTCACATTTTCCCAACGAATTAATTGTCGTCCTTTTGAAAATTGATAACATAAACTGTTTCGATGTTTCGATTTTTAAAGGACACTCTCTTCTGGTTTAATTCTGTTTATAGGACCCTGTTTCCATTCCCACTTAATATTTCAGATTTTGGCTCCCTTGATCAGTTGCTAGCATTGTTGTCAGTAGGTTAGAGATATTTTCTTGACCTCATCTACTCTTACCCGTCGAAAGCTATTACTAAGCTTTTATCTGTATTTTTAACTGTACCTCCTTGTTTTTGATGTGAATACGTCTTTAAATTTTCTACCATATGGGGGCAGTACAAAAAACCTAATGATAACAAAATCGGGGGATACAGTTGGGCGTTGTAGTTTCGATTCTATCCTTTACATCCAAAATTAAATTATACCACTGGAATTCGCGAATGGTGGAGGGGGAAGCACCTCAATTATGAGGTTTTATCTTCTCAATCTATCTCAATTCCAATCTTGGGATTTGGTTCCTGTGTTCAAAGGTGATAGTCTAGGACACACTGGCTTAGGTTAGTAAGAGGATAATTGCAACCTTATACATTACATGTTTAACCTTTTCACAAAACTTCTTTCTTATCCAAGAAGCCAATCTGAAAGAAATGGAAGCACCTTCCAGCCGATTTGAACCTTTATTTCTCCGATTTCCCCATATATACATCAAAAGTTAACTTTTCTGATTATTAATAATTTTCACTCATACGATGACTAAACCTATGTACTTCACTAGTACATGAAATATAAAAAGGTCAGTAATCCTTTTTTCATATCAATTATTTGGTGATAAGAGATATTAAGACTATTTATGAAAGTTTCTAAATCCCAAAGAGGTAAGACAATTGTAATTAACTATTTATAGAAATAAACAATGTTATCATTATTATTTCTCTAAATTGGAAGATAATAAAATGAATTTAAAAGATAATATCCACTAAAATAATTTCAGAATAATAAGCAGTTGTGAAGATACATTCAAATATAAGGGTTGAATTGTGAAGTGGCTTGTTAATTAAGAAAACGTTGAAAGGATAAAATATCAGAAGAAACAAACTTGTCTACAGCTGGAGGTGGGTATCTGTCATTGACATAGTCTCCGTAGGCAGAAGGAGGGGGCGGCCCGTTCTGGTAGCCTGAGTCGTCGTAGTCCATGTAGTTCGATGCTCCAGGTCCACCTGGAAACAAAATAAGAGGAAAATTGCAGGTTAAAATGCGAAATGAAAATAAAAAAATAATAAACCCATGCCAAAAGCAATAACTCTTATCTACAATTAAGTAAGCGATAAAGATATTAGTTTTATGCTACATAAGACACTAAATTCTGGTAGAAGTAAAATAAAAAAATTAATAAGAATTTAATTAAAAGAGTAGATAGCTGGAGTTTCAGTATATAGAATTATAATAATGATTATTTAATTGTTTTTTCTACTAGTCATATCCTATCCATCTTCTCCTCTAATTATTTAAGGCAAATCAAACTAAATCATAATTAAATTTATAAAACTTATTGTACATTCAAAATGATAGAGGTATAACTCAAAATGAACTTAAATCATTTATATATATATATATATAAAAGCAACAGGTGATTTTAATTTTCTGATCAATATTTTTTTTTATTACAATTTAATCATTACCATTTATGTAATACCATATCACTCAGTGAGTGACCATTATTTTTAATACAATCAATAAACATCACAGATCGATTTAATTTTTTATGTATAAATCAAGCATGATTTTAAATTAAAAATACAAAATAATTTTCGATTTTAAACTCAGAATATTATATTATTCATTTCGGATGCGTGTTAGAAAATAGAAAAAAATAAATAAAAATTTTTTTTCTTGATATAACTGAATAAAAGATTACATAAATAAAAAACAAATCAAATATAATTATTGTGGATTCAATTTAATTTTCCATATGTGAAGCTTAGTACAAAAATATTTAATGTTAATTCAGTTTGTTTTCCGCAGGAGTGTTTGAACATTGAGAAATATTGTGATAAGGGTCTCTCTGCACCCCTTTTTTATTCATTTTTTTAAAAATTCATATTAATAATAAAAACAAAATAAATTTGCTTTAATAAGGATTTATTAATACCGAGCCAAAGTATACAATATAACTAAAACTACTTCTTAATTAGTTTGGTGAAATTCTCACTAAAATACAGAATAGTGCACTTGATAAAACTAGAAAAAAAAAACTAATGGTGAAACTAAAAAAAATATTCTTTAGTGTAAAATATGGCGCAATACAATACAAGCATGAAGTAAAATGATTTGAATTTAAATAATAATTAAACTACTTTGATATCAATTAAGAATAAATTTAGAAAAATAAAGAACAATGAACAGTTTTTTGCCCTTAAAAAACAAACAACAACAACAATGAAAATAAATTAAAAAATAGTTTTTCTTTTGTTTGTCCCCTGAATGCATTAGTTATCGAACTAAATCTGCTTGAGCTACTAGATGATAAATAGCTGGAGTTGTGGAAAAACACGATAAACACAGGTTCTTCAAGAGAAATTTATAGATATGAAACATATTTTAGTTATTGTTTAAGACTTGAGAAATATTTCATTTTGAACTAGTTTTTAATTAATTTGCTTAATTCACACATAGCAAATACAATTTTTGCAAACTGGCGTTATTAATAAAATGCATGAAGTACAAACAAATAAAAATAAAATAAATTTAAAAAAATAAGTAATAGATTTGCTAAATTATTAAAAATACATTTTCTAATATAAAAGTAACTTTCAAATTGATTCTTCACCATTAAATGATTCCTTTTTGATTTTTTTTTTTTTTTTTTTAAATAAAAATAAAAATAAAAGATAGTTAAAGACATTTCAACAAACAAATTTAATACTGATCTTAAATCTTACTCACTAAAGCATTCATTAAAACTACAAAATTAACAGATAAAAACAAAGCATGCAAACAGGAATCAGAAAGGATAGAAAATAAAGGATCCAAAGAATTATGGATAACTGATGGATTAAAAGAACAAAAATGGAAAATAATTACTGACAATGGAAGGTAAACTGAAAGCAATGAAAAAAAATTACTATTTCATAAAAACATGTAATTTTATTTTTTATCAAATGAAATAAGAAATAGACATGAAATTGTAACCATTAAATATCATAAAAGCGTCAACACTGGGTAATTGTTTTACAAGTCATTAATACACCATTAATTTACTTTGTAATATATTATTGTATGTACACATTGTAAATAAAAAAAAATAGCGTCATCGAACTAGAAACGTCATCTACAGTACATAAGGAAATCATAAAGAAATATACAGAGAAAATTTCAAGGCTACATGAATCTTAGTAAAAAAATAGAAAGACTATCCAATCCAAACAATATCTTGAAATTTCTAGTCTACAATAAAAAATTCAAACAGGAGAAGAACATATTTAAAACCATAAAAATATAACCTATATTGTATACTGACGAACCATAATCAGACAGATTATTTATATTTTGCCAAGATGTCTAAAAAAAAATAAAAATAAAATAATAGAGTAAACATTTTATTTTTTATTTTTTAATTCAATCAGTGATTGAATTTCTGATGAGGGATCTATTGGTAAATTTTTAATTGGAGCTAGAGCATGTCAAAATGTTACATTTTTTAGTGGAGAAATAGTTAAAAATTTTGAAGATGGAAAAAACCTTATACAAGAAAATTATAGACCCCCACTCTAAAAAAATAATGGAAACTTTTTTTTTTTTTTTAGCTCAAGTAGTATCATAAATATAATCAATTCGATATTGGGGAAAGTTTTTATAACAGTATGAAATCAGATGACATTAATAATGAACAGAAAAAAAAAAAAAAAAAAAAAAACTAATCCTAAAACAAAGGACATTTATCCAATAAGTAGGTACTGCAATTACATAAAACATATTTTTATCCCTAAATTGTCATCACAATTTGATCCACTGAACTGATTAATGAGTTTTATATTTGTAATAACCCTCCACTCAACAGCCTTTATCAGTATTAATAAATTATAAGCCCAATAGGGACAAATTACAATTATTTATTAACTTTCCAATTAAAACAAAAAAAGCAAGCAATCAATATCTCCTCTTTTTTGAAGAGAGGTGTAATCCCTTTTAGAGATAGACTTTTCATATCACAAGCCCCCAGCCGAGAGAGGTCAGGAGGGGGAGGGTTTGGAGGATTTGAAGCTGATCCCTTAATCCTCGCTGGCGGGAGATAACAGAGATTCCTTCAGCCCTTGACCAGCAGGGTAAGTCCCTCCAGTGACAGATCGGTTTAGTTATAGAATCAATTGCCCTCACTGTACTGTCATCAAATTTTTTAAGTATTACAGAAATTAAATTTCCCCATCATTATATATAGTCTTTCTTTATCTGTATCTGTGATGTGTGTATATATATTTTCTTAATTGTTAGTATTAGATGTTTAATAAGGTTCTAGAGGTCCAGTCAATAAAATAACTTATTTTGGTGATGTTTCGAGACGATTGTTCTCATAATCATGCCCTACAATGAAAAAACCAGGTTACAATAAAATTATATAAGTTACACAGGCAATTTAAAGAAGAAATAGTTTGATGGTAGATAACCAATAGCAATATCCACCAGTAATATCGTAAGTAGTTTCTAACTACTCTATATTTTTTAATTATAAACAGTTATGTATTCTAATGCATGTCAATGTATATAAAAATCAATATATGTGTGTGTGTCCTTTATAGGCTTTGAAACGGTAAGAGATGATGCTCCATGTGAGGCAGCATTTTTTCCCTCATATTCAGAGGAAGATTATAGGCCCATTGGCATATTGATTGGATGCATAGGTGATAAGTTAAGGAAAAAAATGTAAACTTTGTAAATTAATAAAAATCGCTTCAACAAATTACTGTATTTTTAACAGCTGAGTATACCCATGTTTATTGTGATAGAACGAGAAACCAGATGATTAAAAATAAGAACGAGAGACGAAATGAACTCAATGCATGTTTGAAATCCTCAATTTTGTGGTGATATGCGCAAAAATTGACTTTAAAACAAATATGAGCATCACTCGCCTTTGCAATGACCATCAACAAGGCACAGGGGCAATCACCACAAGTTTGCGCACTAAATTTGGATAATCCATGCTTCTCTCATGGACAATTATTAACAACCTGCTCACACGTTGGAAAACCATCTGATTTATTTGTATACCCAACAGATGGAAAAAAGAAAAATATTGTATATCTATCAGCACTACAATAAAATGAATACAAGTAAAAAATTTAATTCTTTGAAAATTATTTCAATTAAAAAAAAAAAATTAATACACACAGATACATTTTGGTGGCGAATTTCAATATTATAATAGAATTAAGAGATTTTAAAAGCAGTGATTTTAATTTAATTTTAATAACAAGGCACCTGCAAAAACATTTTACATCATACCATTAAGCTAATTGCAAATACAAAACTTAATTAGTTAATTAACCAGAATATTTGTAATTCAATTAACAGAGCCTTATTTACAACTGAGAAATTTATTACTCAGCTTAACTTAATTTTCATTTTGAAATAATGTTTATGAGAACTAATGTTCTCGGTCTAATTATAAAAATAAAATATCTTTATGACTAATGACTGAAATTATAACCTATTGTATATTATTTACTAATAAAGAAACAGTTCATTTGCCATAGGATCTCATAAATTTAAAATTTAGGCAATTCATACACCAGCTACATAAGATACTTGGTAAGGAAACCAAGTACCACGTCAAAAGACTATTCCGATACCAAAATGCCCATATTTACGTCTCATGTCAGAAATGGGAGACCTGAGACGATTGGTGATGTCAAGTTATACTGAACAAGCTATACCAATTTGTTTTGAAGCATTTCAGAGAATATTGATCTCAATGAACATTTTTTTTTATTGAAATCTATTTATTGATATTTGAGTCTGTATAATTATATGGCAAGTTTAAGACGGTTGAATGGTTGGATAAACTTATTGAATGAAAATCTAAATTCAGATTCAGAATTGGAGGGCGAGCACGATTGAGATGGCTGGATGATATGGAGCAAGATCTCAGTCATGCAGGAGCAAGAGGATGGCACCGCAAGGCCGCGCATCGAGATGGTTGGATAAAACTAAATGAGAAGGACCAGGTCCCGCTTTAAGGACTGTCGCCCCGTGCATATAATAATAAACAAATAAATTTTGTACAGATAACAATCAATAAAAAAAAAAATGAACGAGCTAATCTGTGAATCTAATTAAATGAAAGAAACTGCCCTTCGATAGCAGTTTAATTAAAAGTTCTAATCGATAGAACCCGAAGCCATCTTCTTTTTAAATCCCTGGGAAGATATTGAACATCTTGATTTTCTATTTTATTTGCTTTGGTACAACCCTGTACTATATCAATCTAATTAACACGTATCAATGAAAATCAATTAATCTACTAATTGTCGCTGGACGGAAGAAGTATTCAAACTTAAACGAGCAGCCCCTCCCCACGGACAAAGAAGCCAGCAGCTGTGAATAAAAGGTTGGATTGAGCCCAATAAGATTTACCCCCCCCCCCCCCCCCGTCCTCATTAGGAGACCAATCGGGGAGAGTCCCCGGCAGCAGAGGAACCCATTAATATTACAAACAGTGCCGGGATTAGTTAAAGTTGCCTCGGGCGGGGTAATGAATTCTCTAACAGCCATCGCTACAATCCGGTCTGTAACCTTCCAATGGCTGATTAATCAAGTTTTAAATAATCAATTTCAACTTTAAAAATGATTTATACCAATGTTGTATATATTTTTTTTTTTTGGTAACAAAAACAGATATGCACGAATGATTCCTTAAGAAAAATACTAACCATGAATCTGGATCGATAGCCAAATATGTATTTTTACTATGGACTGTTATCTTAAAACAACAATTTAGTGCTGAAGTAGCGGGGTAGTTTTTTTTTTTTTTTTTTTTTTATGTGACTTGGCTCAGAATATTTTACGCAGTTACGAGCATAAATATATATTTCCTTCACTACTATTAACCTATTGTCATTCATAATAGAGAAACCCATTTACAAATTAAACAGCTGTCAAGAGAGCCGGAATTGACAGTTAAAAAAACATTTTAAGGCTTGCCATCACATGCGATGAAAAAAAATATAAAAAAATTTTGAATGCCTGAGGAAAGAAAGACCCTACTTACAGAATAAGGAAAAATGAAGAATTAAAACAACTTTAAGGATCAGATGTGATTATAGCCATAATTAATAGATTTTGTTACTTTTACTCCGCGATTGAAAAAAGCCCAGAAAAGATATTTGTCATTGTGTTGAACCGGTATACCCATTTCTTGCATGATAGATAATTCGAAAAGAAACTTTGGTACTAGTATCGGAAATAGTATCGTAACCATATGAAAGTATTAACAATATGACAAATCTACAAGTTTGAAACGTATCTTTAGTTGGAAGGGGTTGATAGTGTTGAAAAACTATCTTCAACTTCCCGTATAATGCGTTAACGGTGTAATATACTTCCGCCATCTTAAAAACCGTCGAATATATCAAAATAATATCCTTAAGGACAAAAACTAAAAGGACAACAATGGCGGAATAACCTTCGGATAACTTAAAAATCGTTAAATCCTGGAATACTTTAAAACAGTACCTTAAGGATGAAACTAATAAAATAATTAAATAGTATCCCTAAGGACAAAAATTAATTCTAAGTGGGGAAGGAGAGTGGTCAAGGATGTCTTTCGGGCGCCAAAAATCGTCAGATCCTGGTATATCTGAAAAACAGTATCTTTTTAGCAGTATCCATTATTTTATTTATTTATTTATTTTTTTTATTGACAAATTCACCAGTTATATTATATTGCATGTGGTTTCGTCATATCAACACTCAACAACGTCATGTACACATAGTTTAGTCTTTGATAAAAGTATAAAAAACAAAAAATTAAAAAAAAATAAAATAAAAGAGAAAACTCTTTACTTTTGTAACGTACAAGTACTATAGAACCCAGTTTCCGCTTGCATCCCATAGTTGCGACTCTCAGAGGAGATAGCGCTACCTAGCGGTAGAGAAATACATTATGCAGGCAGAGCCCCTCCCCCCTTCCGATATTTCCCTACAGCACAGCTCTAGATTGATATACCAGGACGCTATCTATCTATGACCGGGGCAATTAATCAACTGGACAACGCCGGGTCGTTTCTCTTCGGGGTTGACAAGTTGTGGGAGGGAAGGGAAGGGAACACATGGTCTCAAGAAGTGTCCGGCTTTATTATCATCCACTTAGCCTAATGGACATACCGCATATAATGGATATATCCCTCTATATTTGTTACTGGGAATGTACGATGTATTTTTTTCGTCCTAGAAAAGTTAGATGAGAAATGATCCCAAGACATAATAAAAACTGTTCATAATAAAAACTAGACATAATAAAAACTGGCTGCCCATGTCCCCACATGCAGCCTACACAGTACTTTCAAATGGCTTATTGTAGTATTGATAGTCTTATTTAGGGGCGATACTACAGTATTCATGTAACAAGGAATATTGAATACCGTTCTTTTATTAATATACTCAACTTTAATACTTAAATGTGGAGCAAAGATCAAGAAGCGACATATTCTTCTATGTATTTTGGCTGGTGTCTACAGCTTTTTACATCTTCGAAAATGTAATACTCAACCTATTATGTTGGTGTTACTCGGATCGAAAATTTGACCACTGTTTCCTAGTCAGACATTTAATAGAGAATATTTTTGGTTATATAACATTTGTCGCTAGGACCTCAAATTATAAAAAATAATATATATATATAGGTTGGAGTAGATAAGAAAGTTGCACGCCAATAAACAAATAAGAAAACAAGTATTTATTACATTTCTTTGCACTTCGCAAGAATTATCAAACGTATTTCTTTTGCAATTCAGAGTCCTTCGAACCAATACAAATGGTTTGTATAATACAGCTAAAAGGAACCCTACATAAAGATCGTAATATATTTTTCGTCCTCGACCTCCTACAGTTTAATAAGAATATTATAGTCGACTGTTCAGTCAACCTAATCTTCCTAATCAGCAAAATTATTTACTACAGACTATCTCCAAATAAATTTTCGTCCTTCTGAAAAATGATGAAATGGTTTTAATTGTTAAAAGAACACTCTTCCCGTTTTATCATTCTCACAAAATATAACATGAAACTATTTTTTTTATGTCCGTTGGAGACTATCTCCAACTTCCAGACAAATATGTAAAATACTGACCAAAATAGCCAAAATATTTAAAAGGAAGGAGAAAGTATCCTTGTAAAACGAAAAGACTAAATAAATTTTCCGAAAGGACAACAATGAACGTATATCCTCCGACCGTCAAAAATCGTTAGATCATGCCAGATCTGAAACCAGTATAATTCAGTGACTTAAATCAAAGTTGGCATTAAAGGTCATATCGTCTTTACCGTGTATTAAGTAGACATTCATCCAATTCATCCCAGCACCGTCCTAATTACTAATGCTAATTGCAACAGTTTTATCAGTAAAAAATCATTCATTCATTTATTGTATACCTACCACGATAGATAGATGACAGAACTGGACAATTAAAATAAATCCCAACAAGTTCCATCAAATTTCCTTCCCGCTTCACCGTGAACCTTAAACGTAACCACATCTTGTTCAAAAATTAAACATTGACGGAGTTAGACTTTAGGACTTCAACTAAACTTTAATCCTTTATTCAATTTTTACAAACTAAAATTCTTCGAAAAAGCCACAACGATAATAATATTTCAGATGTTGTTGATTTGACTAAAACCACTAGTCTCTCAATACTTCCCATCCGATGCTCAAAAAAAAATCTATGAGTATGGTGAAGAAGACCTCAGCACCTTCTAATGTAAGATATCAAACTAAAGTGTTGAGTAGTTGCTTTGCAGATATATACGTACTTTAGTTCTCATATGTATTTCTTTATAAAATTGTACAAATAAATAAATAAATTTTCACGGGTGTGGATAAACAAATAAAGTTCCAAAACTGCTAGACAATAACTAGGTCCTAGGGTTGAAAACATCAGAGAGGAGGCTTAGGGACGATCTGTCAAAAACACCGGGAAAGGAAAGCACTTGAAAACAGCGTCAAAATCGAATTATGGCACACTTGGGGAGAAGACAAACAAGAAATGTCCAAAACAAGATGTCCGCCCTTAGGCTATACATCACCCCAGTTTACGAGGCCTAAATCAGCTGCTAGATCTCACCCGACCAGCGCTGCTTCCCTATCGATTTATTGTTCGTTTAAGTATCGAGGACGGAAGGGTACTCTCGATATTATGAATAGTTTTGTTTACCGGCTCTTCTTAATAGCTTTGTCTAGTTATCTCTGGCATTCATTCGCTCTAGGTTCAAATCGATATTTGACGATTGGATGCCTAAGGCTTAAAACGATAAAACATTTAGATACAATAATGTATATTATATAATAAATAGATTTTTACTGATGGTTACCAAACATATGAAGGGTGGAGGGAGAAGAATATCAATCCAATCAATAATGTATTTTGTTATTCACCTAGCCTTATTGGTGTGATAATATATCATACAATATTTAAGCGAAATCGATAATTGTTCTCAATCTCAAACTATTGTATTATCATTATGTCTGGAACTCGATGAATCGAGTATAAATAAACTCGATCAAACGAACCTTCTATTTTTTTTTAATAACATTACTTTTTCTTTTAAAAAAAAAGAGAAGCTTATTAGTGATTATTTTGAGCCATAAACTCTTTCGATTTACATATCTAATAATATTACTTATGCATATTATTATTGCATAATTAATAAATATTATTTTTTCATTAAACATATCTATCTATGACGTAAATTTTACTACGTTATTTTATCTACTATGTATTTCCTTTACTTTTTCTGGGTCTTGATAAACCGAAGATTAGGACTTCGAGCTTATCACGGTTCAAACTCATCGGTTAATCGACTCCAACTCCCATTTCCTGGTTCACCTCTTCACAATTGAATGTATTGGTGAATGAGGGGATTATGTCACATTTTCCTGCTAAAGAAAAATGTAAAAAACAAAAAAAACTTTAAATATAAATTACTCAAAATTGTTTTTTTTACATAACTCCTTCATACACCAAACCCTTCAATTAAGTATATACTTCCTAGATAAGTCAATCGGACACCGTTAATTTAAAATTTCAGCAGGATAACGCTAGGCCATCCACTTTGAGACGGATCAAAGAAAATTAGAACTATCTTCGCGGGTTCCAATTGTTACTTATCAAGATAAAGTAAAAATTAGCTTCGTATTTAAGGCATTGAGTAAAATCAGTTTATTGTTTAAGATGTTTAAGGGTCACTTCATCTTTCACTCCCAAGGATTATTTTTTTCTGATAATTTCTTGGGACGGTTTCTTCAATCTCTTGTCATGATCCATTCATATTCCGGCGCACACATAACTATGGTAATTCGCATTGATATTTGAGAAAATCTAGGCACTTCCAGACAAGAGAGGATGCATTTTTTTAATTTATTTATTTCCCTTTCTTGCCTCTCGACTTCACGGGTTCTGCAGTGGTGAGAAAATAGCCATCGCTGCTGGTTTCACACAACAAAATTAACAATACTATATTTAACATTTCAACTTTTCATTTAAGCATTTAACATTTCATTGTATAAGATGTAATGTCCTGAGCGCTCCGCCTGATATTATAAAAATAGTTCGCCCTATTGAACCTTTTTCAAATTGGATCGATAAGCATAGCTGCCAATACTGAAACGTTTGAAGCGGAATGACAACGAACTCTCACAGCAAATGGAATACGATAAGCTTACTTCGTGGATATTAATGAAAATTTAAGTAAAGATATAAATTAAGAAATGAATTAAGTCAGAGCAATACATTTTGTACAATATCCGAAATTTTCCCAGCTGTAGTTATACAATGGTTTTAATTATAAATTAATATGAATAAATTAAGATAAAAATATTATAAAAATTATATTGATAATTGTTTAAATTTAAAGAACATCGGCAAATAGAGACAGTAGCACAGAGTGATGTGATATTTTGGCAACGGCCTCTCGTCACTACAAGGAGTCTCCATAAATCAGAACCGTCTGTTAAATTAACTGGACATTATCACTTCATCAAACAAATCTCCGAGCTTGTAAACAGAAATATTTTAATTCTTCTCTTTCCCTACAGTTCACCTGCTGAGGCATAACTCCACTTGACAAACGAGCTACCCACTCGATGAGATGTAGCAATTTTTTTCTTTTAATATGTAAAAATGGTTACTTAAATATCACATTAAAGATAAATTTAAACTTTTTTTTTTTGAATAATTACGACGGACAGACATCTATTCAACGTTGTTGTCTAATAATACACCGTCAATGGATATTTGACTTCATACATGTTATATTAAGGTTTCTCAGTGCCTCTCAAGGATACAAGTATCAGATCTACCAGGATCTGACGATTTTTAATATAGGATAATATCCTAAACCACTCCTTCCCGAAAAATTAATTATCGCCCTTTGAAAATTGATAAAATATTTTCGGTTTTTAAAAGGACACCCTCTCTTCCCTATATATTACTATATACTATTTTGAGACCTGCCAAGATCTAACTATTTTTGACGGTCGCAGGATATTCCGCTGTTTTTTTCGAAAATTGAGGTGTTATATTTAGAAAAGAAGATGGTTAAGAGATTACCATACCCCAAATTCGAAATAGGCAAATAAGGAATAAATGTGAAAATTATATCTTAATTGAAATGATTCATAGATAACCTATAACATATGGCAAACATCTAATAATAATCCCAAATCGTAAACCACCCGAATATCGATTCTTCATATTTGAGTTCGTCATTCCAGTTTCCGAATTCTATGTAGTTCACTAGTCTCCACCGTTTAGACTCTTAGAGGTCACAAAATATAGACCAGTAATCCCCCCCCCCCCCCCCCCCGGTGGGCCTGAATTTTTTTTTTCCTCTACTACCTTAATAACATGCCCCATTATTGAAAATAATAAAATAGTTCATTCAAAGAATCCCAGCTTCATCCCTATGCAGAAGTAAAACCGTATAAAACTTCGTAAATTTTTTTTAAAAAAGTCTGAAATTTAAATTGCAAATTTTAAATATTTTGTGGCATTTGGGAATAGTCGATTTAAGTGCATTTTGTATGTTCAGTGTATTTGTGAATTTTGGGTTATGGCTATCACCAGAAAGCTATTGTTTTTTTTCTCATTATTTGTGTCTAATGTACATTTGGATGATAGAGATAAATACTGATTTGTTAATAATAGTGAAAAAATGCGTTTTTCCTAAAATACGATTTTTGCTCTTATCTGACCATCCAAAACCAGCTGTGTCCAATTTTCAGATTTTTTTTTATTAGTTTTTCTATAAGATTATTTTTAGGTGTATTACCTTAACAGATTTAAAGATTACCTTTACCTTTATTGACCAGCTGTGAAAATTTTTAAAAATGGGTATGGCTGGATTTGGAAATCTACGGCTAATCTGAATCAAGAATTTTTGTTATGTTATTTTTCATTTTAAATGCCCCATCTTGCGATACCGACAAAGAAAGACTGTCTAGTAAAACTGAAAAAAAAAAAATAAAATAAAATAAAGAACTATATGATTCTTCTTTCCAAACTCTCAAATAAATCTTGCAGACATCTTGAAATAAAATGCCTCTTTATCCGAGATATTATCTATAGCATTGAAACATCCCTTTAATGCTGATATATATACAAACAATAAAACTAGACATAGAGGAGAGAACATACCATAGGAGCCTACCCAGTTTCCCCAAAACAACTGGGTATTCTATTATTTATACCGCCCGGTGGTTTTCCACACAGTATGAGTTCCATTATATCTAAAGCCCCCCAGCACTCCACAGTGCGGATCCTCTCATATTTCTTCGCCGTGGAGTTATCTACAATCCCGCAGCAGACCAAGTTAGTTGAAGGTGCCTCAACTTGGGCGGAAAGGGCTGGTTATCTCTCCTCATATCTTAATTCATCATCAGCACTCAGCTGCCCTCGTAATGTGAGGGCACGGGAGAGTTATCTATATTATGGAGGGACTGCTCGAATATACTAATAACTGAATTTAATCATATATATATGATATAATATATATATATATATATATATATATATATATATATATATATATATATATATATATAAAACAATCCTATATAATTTTTCTAAAACGCCTTTTCAAATATCTGGATCCATAGCCAAAAATGTCAACACAATTAAATTGTTTTATTTATATTTTCTTTTGTAGCATTCAATACAGATTAATACTGTTGAATAAAAACGTAATTATGGATTTCATTTCGACAAGAAGTTCAGTTACAACACTGAAACAGGATTGAAAAGAAAGGAACCTGTTAGTCGATTCTGATTACTTGTGGATTACTATAACGTATCTTATAATTTGAGTAGCATAATATATTCTATATTAAAAATTAAAATTATAATCTTAATTTTTCTTTAAAGTTAAGGGATATCACCGATAATTCCGACTTTTCTCTAAGATACTCCACTAATTTAAATAATTAATTAATTAAACATTATTTATATTTATTAAATACTATTACCTAAAACTAACGATCAAGGCTCTTAACAAAGTAGTACTGAGATATGGAGACCTATATTATATATATATATATATATATATATATATATATATATATATATATATATATATATATATATATGTGTGTGTGTGTGTGTGTGTGTGTGTGTGTTTAGTAAGGTTCTTGAGATTCAGTCAATAAAATAAAAACAACTATTTTGGCGACTTTTATAGAGCCTATATTGTTCTCATAATCATGCCCTGCATCTTAGTAGGAATGTCCTAGTATTCTTCGCACTCGCTAGTTTTCTGTTGGATTTCAAGAGTTCCTTCATCACTGTGACTGCTTCAGGACCGTGAGTCCCATTCTTCCACTATAGATATTTTCCAGTAATTGAAGAACCTTACTAAACATCTAATAGTAACAGTCAAGAAATTTATATATATATATATATAAGTGTGTGTGTGTGTGTGTGTAGCCACAAAATGAAGGAGCTGACAGCCAAAAAATGAAGGAGTTTAGAATAAAAAGAAGCAAAGATCCTAGCCAAGAGAAAATATGTGACCCGCTCTCAGTAGGCGCAAACGATAAAATAAAATAACAAACACAAGGCAGAAAGAAAAACAGTATAATTTTCTTTGCCCCAAAAAATTTATTCTGATACCAGGTTCAACTGGAAATAAACTCAAATCTCATCTGATCAACCGCGACCACCTGTAAAAATAAAAGGAGTATTCACCCATTCCAAAGCCACCTTAATGAGATGTTTACTATTAGCAATATATTCGAGAATGACAGATGTATGTTTTCTAAATAGTTTTGAACTCTAAATTGGCGACTGTCGAAGTTTGTTATCGTAGTAAGAAGGTGTACTCGGCTCATCAGTAAAAATGAGAAGAATTACTACAGGAAATCGAATCGATACATAACATCCTACTCGATACGAAGGTGAATAATATAATAATTACCATAGATAAATTCAAAGAACCATCCTGGACAAAGACTTAAAACTATATGATTAAACATGGCATCGTATTGCGCAATTTAAAATTAAAAAAGAAATAAATAAAAACAAATGAACAAATATTTAAGATTATGTTTTTAGCTGTAGTCATCCGATTAAAGGAAATGACAGAAGAAGTTAACATAAGAATTAAATATTTCCATTTTTCCGACAGGGGGGTGGGGTAAGGTGGAGCGCCATAATCATTACCGACTGCTCTCAAACAGTTTTAATTAAAATTCTTCCAGCGTTTCTAAAGATTTCTCTCTTTCTTTTTTTCTTCTTCTATTTTGTAAAAGAACTCCTTTAATCTGCCCAGTCAAGGATTATCAATTTTCTTTCTTAATTCTTTCGAATTCTCTGAAACAATTCGAGGGAATCACGGTTAATATTATTTAATAACTACCACCAAGAACAAGAAAACGGAATTATTCTTATGGAAAGAATATTAATTCAAGTAAATGGCGAATTATTCTAAATTAGGATGTCAAGCACTCCAGCCCTTCTTCCCTACGAAGAGATGAAAATTATAATAATAACAATTCTTCTCTTTTATTAAAGAAAATCGTCTTGGGTAGTTTCAATAAAATTAAACTACAATCATTACATATATTATCCCTCATGTTTAATGCATTTTGATATGAATGTATAAATTTTAATAATTAAAAAAAAAAAAAAAGATTGTACTCCACGACTAAATAAATGACTATTGTGGGTTGCTGATATAGGACTTGGATAATGTTATTAAAGTATATGACAAATATGTGCCCTTACTCAGCCTCCATAGGAATCAAAACCGGATTTTTGTTTGACGTCACAGTCGGTCATCCGTGAATTTAACTTGTACCCCTCAGTATCACTCCTTTAAAAAACTTCCCTTTTCAGAAATTTAATAGAGAATATTTTTTGCTATACAGCATATTGATGTCTAGAAGCTATATTGGAGTGAATGAAAAGTCTAGTTTCACTAGCATTTTTTATGTATGGGACTTTTAGACATGCTCTAGCCCTATTGGTGTTGCTAGGATCGAAAATTTAATGGAAAATATTTTTTTGTTTATAACATATGTCGCTAGGGCCTACCGTTTAAGAGCTATATTTATTTTTTTGAATGGGAGAAGTTAGAGTTCGAAACCCCTACTTTATCTCAATTTTTTTTATTTCAGTCATTAATTGTTAATTTAATTTAATTATTAATAAAACTAAGTTGATCATTTTAATTCTAAAATGTAAATTGGGGAAAGCAGTAGATTAAAGATAAACATGATCTATTGTTTTTCCCAGTCAGGGAGTCATGTTGCCAATATTTTATACATCAAATAATTCGTTATTTTATTTTCTTTAGAAAATCATAATAATGCATGAATACAATTACATTTGTTTGTTTTTTTTAATCGTTCATTTTTATGATTGATCCCACAATAAAAAGTTATTTTTAGATTGAAATCCTGGTTTCTCTAACACTTTTTATTTTTTTTTTAAATTTCTTATATCAATTTATTGAAATCTACAACTGTACAAGTATATACATTAAGTAAATGAGCTGATAACGGTTACAATAACATGTCAAAACTAAAAAAAAACTACTCATCAGTAGCACTTCAATAAAAATTCTACACTAGAAGATCTCAAGGCAATTGGTGACAAAAAGTAAGGTGCATTTAGGATTTTTCGAAGGATTTTGGATTGTAAGAATTGGATACGAGATGAATTGGATGGTTTAGTAGAGCCCCGAAGCTCAACTCGGTACGTCCAAATAGGTCTAATCAGTCATGTAAATAAGTCTTTTGTAATGAATTGGGAGCTTTGATCGTTTGTCTAGTAAATGTTGAAGTAGTCTGTAACGACGAGCAGGGATAATGGGAAAATATATAACAGCTGACACGAAATACAGATTGAAGGGCATAATTAGATAAATTATATAAGGGAAACAGCTACTGCATATTACAGCCAATTATTAATATGACGCAACGATCAATAACTTTATAGAGACAATTTTTATTATTTTAGTATTATATTTCAGTAAAATACAGCTGTAAGAGACGAAAAGGATTTATACCTGTAGCACGTACTGCGCTGCGCTGTACTCGGACAGACTAAAATAGACTGAAATAAACCTAACTGGCTTGATGGATCGCAAGCTGCTGTGAATTCTAAACGACCTTATTACCGCCTTCACTAGATTCAAATATGCCATTGCAATTAGGGCTCTTCTCGATTCTCTTTGTGTATATACAAACGAGGGTAATAACTGCTGAATAAACAAACAGATATTTATCAACAGTAATATTTTGAATTAAATGGCTCTGGGGGTCCCATCAGTGAGCAAATGTTTAATCGTATTGATTACATAACTTCGATATATTTAATTAAGAATGAAAATAATTAATTATTATCAACGCTATACCTGATCCTCTCTACCACATTAATAAAGGAACGAAACGGTTATTGATTCGGAACTATACTACATATATTAAGATTTTTCATAATACCGTGAAACATATTGTAACAACATGTAAGATGTAACAAGTTATCTAGCTGCATCTATTTTTTTTTTCTTAGTTAACCGATTATTAATCTAAAATAAAATAAATTTTATATTACTTTCCACTAATAAATGAGTTGATAAAAAGACAAGAAGGTTCGATTCGGAAGAACTACCACCCAGTCCAACAATTTTACAACTACCAGTTCTGGAGCCTTATAAATTCTCCAGTACTTTGACCTTTTTACGAAATGAATACTTATTCGACTTAATTTTAAAAAATAACATTTTTTTCATACAGTGACCGATTATTTTAAATCCAAAAAATATTATAAAGTAACCATACACAATTTAGAAATCAGAAATACGTTCACCTGCCTCACGCATAATTTTATAGTTACTTCGCGAACTGACAAATAATATACAACCAACCAATACAAACTCGGGTTGTACAGACTCTAGATCAACGCTTGCGAGACGATGTCAGAATTACGCAACGTAACCTTAGTTAACGTTTTATTAAACATGATTTTTTTTTCTTTATTCCACAAGAGATATCCACAGGATTATGTAAACATGTCGATGACAAGTAGAAACTCCAGGGTAAGATATTTTGCTCATGCAATGGACCGCTACCTACATTAATTATATTTCTTGTCCTTATTGAAATTCATCTCAAGGGCCATTGACTGTAGAGATACCCCCCCCCCCCCCCACGCCAGAACACAGACCTCTATTTTCCTCAGTCGCTTTGCGCTCTCTACCTCATTTGATGTCGAGGCAATTACGACATAACCTCCGATGCTGCGGTTCATCGGGACATAAAGGGTACCTTACATCCTGGAATCATGTTCCTGGGATCGGGTGTCTTATTCCCCTCAGAGATGAAGGGATATAACGGAATATCCTTATTCGCGGTTTTGCGCTTTTTAATGAATTGAATCATTTCTTCATTATGTGCGATTCTTAAATATTTAGTTTAAAACATTAAAGGGAACAGGAATGCTGTACACATGTGTTGTCGTTATATACCACCACTGTTCAACTCGCGCGTAGACGAAAGGAGACATAGAGAGGATAAATGAAAAAAAACGTGTCTCGCAATAGGAATTCATCATACAAAATTTATTTACTGACTTTTGATACAATATTTCGTGAATTTATATACAATGAAGGGTACCCAATCTAAGGCTGGGCGTGCACCAGTAGGGTCTCCAAACCCCGAAGTCAACTCACGGCCGAAGAAACAGAAATTAATTTTTCTCTCCTCAGCCGGACTGGAACTCAGGGGCCAGAGCAGAGTTCAGTGCCTTACCTACTGAGCTTATTTCTTTAATATATATATTCAATATAGTTTCAATTGTAAAGTAAAATCCTTCAAATTATCTTCATTATTAAGTTCTCAATATCGAGCGTGAGTGTTTATAGCGAATGGCAAAGTCAGCTCGACGGGACATAAATCCCTTCGACCCCAGCCAATATCCTACCCCCTTCCTTGTTCCATAGGAGAGTCCTATTGTTCGTTTTATATTCCTGATCTAATATCTTCGCTATATTAAACATTGGGACAATATGTCTTCTCTGTCCAAGATTTTTATTATCATAAGTAGCTTGAGCCAATAAAGTGAAAGAAATAGCTCGCCTCAAAATTTTATTGCTCATAATTCTACAAAGACTATTGAATCGGAGAAGCTCCTCCAATATAAAATATCATTCAGTAAATGAAAGTCGTTGGATATAGAAGAAGGTACTCAACAGCCAAATACCATCTCTCTACACACTCAAGTACTTATTTTAGGGATGTGTGAGGAAATTAAGACCCGTATTTTAATGATAGTTACCATGCTGGGAATATACAGGTAATTAAATTTATTTTCATATACAGTTTATCATATTTCATTTTCCCTAGGACTTATGTCCACTACTAAACATCAACGGACAAACCTTTCTAATAACGAGCAATGTGAGGCACACCATGGAATGGATTTTAGTCAAATTAATAATTTTGAATTATTCTATTTTCCGATGCGATAGGTTACTATGAGATAACGCACACTATGTCGGCTCAGAACAGAGCGCATTTTCATATCAAACCATGCGCCCCGTTTCGACTCGTCATTAGTGTACGCAAACCTCAACACTGATAGGCGGTACAAAATAAAGCAAGACCTCCTGACCAACTATCTTAACACTAAACCAACCATCATGATGGGTCACATGACCCCTTTTTTCATTTGTAAGGCAATAGTTAATTTTATTGTTATTTAACTTATAATTCTTATTTAAAAAAATGTCGAAACTCTCACAATATTTGAAGAATAATATAAACGATTTAAAAGAATAAATAACATAAATGAAGAGTGTTCTGAAAAATCTGAAGAGAAGTAGATGGCACAGAACTTAAAATTATTCAAGAGACACTAAAGTCAGATTCGGGTTCTCAGGTACAATAGTGAAGATCAGATTATTTTGAATAAATCTGGAAAACGCATAAAAAAAGAGATTATTATTCAGTTCAAAAAGTGAAAATAAAATTAAGCATCCCAAAACGATACTGGTATCAGATCTGCCAGGATCTAACGATTTTTGGCGTCCGAAGGACATCCTTGGCCACTCTCCTCCCCAACAAATTAGGTTTCGTCCGTCCTTAAGGATACTATTTTGAGATCCACTAGGGTTTAATGATTTTCAGATGGCGGAAGGATATTCCACCATTGTTGTCCTTTTGTAAATCCGAAATTGTTTTCCTTTATGAAAATTAGTTAAATTATTACGTTTTCTACGAAGAACACTCCCCCTTTCCGTTCAATCCTTCGGATTTGATCCTTGACTAACGTATTCAACGGGAAGTTGGAGATAATCTTTTAACATTATCAACCCCTTCCCGACGAAACAAGATAGAAGATTTTGGAAACAACTTTACTGTATTTTGTTACTGACGAAAACCTTAAAGTTAAAGTGAAATGTATAGAAGTAGATTGTCAAAAGGGAATTTTTGGTTAAGGTTAAATTAGCTAGGTGCACCTAGTTTTTTTGAGTAAAAAGTACAAAATAAGCAAAGGCAATTTTAAAAATTTCATGGACAAATAAATAAATGAAAATATGAGACAGCCTTTCATTATCATTCACTTTACTTTCACCCACATTTTTAAAATTATTTTATTCTTTGTTATTGACTGATCTTTTGTAATAACTCCTCTTTTTTTTGTTTTCTCTTCCATATCTTATACATACAGGCTTATTTTCAGCGATAAAACAAGAAGACATCTCCTCCATTGAGGTAACAGACACCACGACATGGCTCCCTCTATTAGCGGTAGTTGTAAACACAACACGGCTCAGAGGCCGCCCGATCGGTTGGCAACTGATGCGTAAATATTATCCATCCCTGTCCGGTCCCGGGGATAGTCACTTGTCTGGCACAGTTCCAAAGTCACCGTACCCCTCTCGTTCCAGTTACACCGGAATGCGTTCCAAATATAGCCCCAACGTACAAGCAAGTTCAGGTTTATACGGCAGGGGAGTATTGCACAATTGGAGTAGAACCGGCTTCCGTATGTTTGGCATAGTGGAGTGGTTTAGATATTCCACATAACAGGCAGCTTATTTTGGGGAAACGACGCATCGTATCGCCAGCTTAAAAACGTAGATAGTTGTATTTCTAATACAAGCACGATATCTTTTTCTTATTTCTGTGGTAGTTGTTCTAAAAATAAATTCTTCCTTCATTATGGTAAACGCGGCATTGATTTTTTTAAATAAGTTCTTGTTTTGAAAAAGCCCACTACAACTTACCTGTAAGAGAATGTTTAAACAATTGTTTCCCACAATCCTGGATAGGAAGACGGGGTCCAATTGAGTGGCCAGCATGGTCTCCAGACCTCACGCCCCTCGATTATTACGCCTGGGACCGTGTCAAAGATTTGGTTTATAATGAAGAATTGTTTTCAAGACAACTTATTAAAAAAATCAATGCCGCATAGATAATGAAGGAAGAATTTGTTTTAAGAACAACCACCACAGAAATAAATAAAAGATATCGTGCTTGTATTAGAAATAGTGGAGATTATTTTGAGCAATACCTGTGATACCCTACAAATTAAATTTATGAATAATTTACGGGGTTTGATTAAAACTTCATTAATAGATTCTTATAGTAAATTTAATCAGCTTTAAGATGAAAAAAAGTAATGTTGTATCGGACAAATAGTTTCAGAGTTATAGCCAAAAGAGTACGACAAACGTGTTTTCGCGGAGCTGTGGGACTGACGGCAAGTTGGCCAACTTCTCCATTTTTTCCCAAAAACGTAACTTCGCGAAAAATGGTCCGATTTTGGATTTATTTTTTTCATTATGTAGGTACTAGTTCCAGCTACAATTAATATTTGTAGACGTTCTTCGAAAAAAGCTTCGTTATCGTGTTATAGATAAAAAACAACAAAAATAACGGTTTTTTTGGCGTTTTTTTGCGATTTTGAATATGAAGCCGATGGTTGCCGTGGTAGCAAACTTCAGATTCCGATTCAACACCCCAAGAAACATAAAGATCCGTTGAGAATAAAAGTTCCGCAGTTTTTTCTTGAAAACGGCCTTTTGGAACCATATTTTACTGGACTAACACAAGTATACTGGTTTTAAATCAGCCAGAATCTTACGTAATGCTGAAAGCCGAAGGATATCCTTGCCACTTATTCCCAACAAATGAATTTTCATCTTTTTGAAAATTGATTTAATTGTTTTAATTTTTTAAAGGACACTCCTTCTTCCCATTAAATCATTTTCACAGGACACTCAAAAATACTATATTTTATTCTTCCAGGATTTAACCATTTTTAATTGCTGCAGGATATTCCACCATTGTTGTAATTTTTTAAACTTGAATTAATTATTACGATTTTTAATGGATAATTCTTCTTTCCGTTTAATCATTTGAATTTTGGTTCCTTTAGTCAATAAGACAACATTATTCACATTTAAAGACATTAAGTGAAGCGTAGAACTCCAAAACCAGATAAGTCCATTTTTAACATTTTTTTTACAGCTGGTCGATAAAGGTAAATATCAGACTGGACTTGGAAAGAAAATTATTTTTGGTATGGCCGTTTTCAGTATGATTCAACTTTTTTTTTTTTTTTTTTTTTTTTTTTTTTTTTTTTTTGAGAAAACTGAGTACCTATAGATAGTCCAGTAGAAAAAACTATTCAATAAAAAAAAAAATCAATAAATAAATAAAATTTTAAAAAATCTGGAAATTGGAAATAGGGCTTTGGAATTCCATGCTTCAAGAGATAGTGCTGTAAGTTCACATTTACAAGAAAATTAAAGAAATAATGAAATTATTTTGTCAGTTGTCACGATAAATTAACACAAAGAATTTTTATTTTATCTTAAGCAGATTTATTAAGCTGTGAAAGCAAATAGAAAGTAAAACTAATTGTAAGACATACGCATACAATATAATGTGAAAGAAGGTTATAAAATTCGAAATAAATTAAATTAAAGGAAAATATGGAATGTACAAAATAAAAAAATAACAATATAATAAATAAAAAGAATATGATGAATTACGATAAAAAAGAAAAATTTACAATAACAAATAAAAAAGAAAATATTACAATAAAAATTTACGTCACTCATGACAGCTACAAAATAGAATAATAAAAGATAGAATTGCAATGGGGAGAGAGAATATCATTTTAAAGAACAAAAATGATGGGCTATCCTGCGACCGTTTAATATCTTGGGATCCTGGCAGATCTGAAAATATGAAAATGTCGATAGGTATGTACATCTACGTACATGCTTGTAAATATATAGATTTATATAACTTTTATTTAAACGAAATTGCAGGTAGGAAATTAAAATCAATAACGTAAAAATAGGAGATAATATTTTGAAGCTATAATTTAATTATGATAAACATTTTGAAGTTTGGAGTATTAGCATAGATGCTCATTATTGTGTCCAATAAAACATATGATAAAATAAGTCCGCAAATGTGAGAGAAGTCAATATAAGGTTTAGTTTTTTTGTTTTTTTTTTAACAGCAGAACAAATAAGATAGAAATAACTATGTATAAATTTAATGCAGACAAGCATTGCGACAAGATGCACATGTGTTAGATGTTCAAAGAAAGTGAGTAATTATTTTATCTAGTATTTTACTTTAGTATGTCGCAGAGAGCACTCTGTGAATGATCAGCTATGTCGAGAGGGGGAATGGAATGAGCAACTATGTCAAGCTTCAAAACAATTTTATGGATAATTTGACAGGACTAATCGCCTTTATCCGGAGTTGAAATTAATGCTAAGAGCCACTTAGATCCATTAGCATCCGCTAAGGTAGTTATGCAGTTATGCACTCTGGATTGAACAATCACCCATTGACAGTTTAATAGTCAACAAAAGGTCCATCAAAATTTATTTGTTTCATCATTAAAATGTTTAGATATGCTTTAAGTTCTATTGACTTCATTGAAATTTAATATGAAACTAATAAATTAATTATTTTAGTATAAATAAAAAAGGGAAAAAAATCGGCAATTACCTTTTATTGACTGAAAGATTGACACTGTCAAACGAAAAAAAGTTTTCAACTGTGTACCACTTTGAGAATTTCACTCTAAGAAGTTAATATGACAACGGACTATGGACAGGTTTCTCATATCGTCTGATCCCATGATAATTTATCTACAGGCAAAAACTTCCTAAAAAATGTTACTCCTTACGAGAAGGGTATTATTTTTCATGTGTGAAAAATGATACTCTTACGAAAAGCAGCGACGAAATAAGTGTACTGATACATAAGACGATAAATGAAACTGGAAGAGAGAGTATCCTTTGAAAAATTAAAACGAATTTTCAAAAAGAAAAATTTTTATTTGTCGGCAAGGAGTGACCAAGAATGTCCTGAAAATCGTCAGATCTTGGTAGATCTGATACCAGTATCCTTCACTGGATTTTGGGCGTATTAAAGACCATTAATGTCGATCAATTCCAAGACTACCAAAAACTTTTTAATTTATAATGATGAAAATTCTATGGTTAAATGTATAGTAGAGAAAATGGAATGCAGCCAGGTATAATTAACACATCCAAGTTTTTTAATTAAAAAAAAAAAACTTTATACTTGAGTGGCAACGTTTCGACCTGTCTTGCAGGTCTTTTTCAGAGTGATTCTGGTCTGGTTGATTACAGGGCCAACAATATGAGACTGTTGCGATTTTTTTTTTTTTTTTTTTTTTTTTTTTTTTAAACTTGGATGAGTTAATCATACCTGACTATTTATCTACTATTTTTAACTTTAATTTTTCTAAAATAATTCGATCAATCATCATTTCAGATAAATTTGTTTAATCTAAGTTGGTTTAATTTAAATGTTCAAAATATGTTTTATATAAATAAGTTTTATTGTGTCCATTAATTAATTAGTTGAATTTGTTATTACTTCTTTATCTAGAATTTATACAAACCAACGGTTATTATAAGCTTACAGTGATATCTTTGTAAGTTAACTTGCATTGCAGTTACTGATAATTCTATATTTTAATGGTAAAATTGTAGATAGCACTTTAATTGATATCTTTGTTGTTAAATAAAGTTGTATTTTGTATTATATTGAAAGTTCCCGGTCCTCTAACCGGAGAAGTTGTACACGGTACCTAAACTGAATTCAAATAAATAATCAATAAATTATTTAAAATATAAGGCCCAGATAGACGTCATGGGAAGAATCCTCTGAAACATATTTAAAGGAATATGTTAACAACTTTATGAAGTTGCTATTCTATTTCTAACTATATCACTTCGTAACGCAATGATTTTATAATTTTAAAAAAGTGATATAGGTAATAATACTGTGAAAAGGAACCACACAGCCAGCATCTTTATAATATTATAAATGAAATTTCCTCTAACCGCTAGGGATAAGACATTATACGATGGAAATAGTAACCAAACAAACCGGCAAGAGAGGAGAGAATTCAGATGAAACTTTCCGAGCGAATAGGAAACAGGAATTATAATATAGGAAAATATTTTCTCCCAGAGTTGGAACGCAAATAATATTCCACTTTTCGTCAGAGTACGGCAAGGGAGGGGGATGAGAGCATTCTGGCATTTACATATATATCGCCTCCGAAGGCAGAAACTTATTGGAAACTGAGCGAGACGTAAACATTACTTGGGAGGATAGCATATGCAGTCTCCAATCGATATCCTATCTCCTCGAATCCCGTACTAGGGATGTTAAATTCGGGCTCATCGCAGCGAAAGAAATGGAATCATTTACTAAAATAAACTATTATATAACTGGGTTCTTTGAAAAGGAATGTATAATCGAATAATAAAAAGACATAAAACGGTTTTACTACATTTAAAACTTGTTGCTTTCTGTTTGTGAAAACTCTTTACGTTATAAATTGTTATCTATCACTAACCCTGCCTATTTATTCAGTTTTGAAATTAACTAGTCTCGATATAAAAAGAACTCCAGAATTAAATGAAAAAACCCTAACCAGAACTTATCCCGGGTTCTGGTAAAAAGCAATGGTTGTAAATTATTTTAATATCAGAATTGTTAAGCCCAAAAGTAGATTGATAGGTTGGTAAGTGGGATTTGTCACCGTGTCTTCCAGAGATTATCATGTAACTAATTTTAATTTTAATTTAATTTAATTTTAGTGGCTATAGTTTTTCTTCTTTAAACAATATTTCCCCAGCTCTTTTCTTTAGCAGATTTTATCTCCACTTTTTGTCATATTTTATTCAAATCTGCGGCACTTTTGAAAAGTCTGATAGGACCACTGAGTATGTTAAGTGCGTTTGTGAATTTCGGGTTTGAGGTGTCACAAGAAAACTATTTTTTTTCTTCTCTCTTTACTTGTGTCAAATGGACATAGTTATCTCGCTAATACAGAGAAGAAAATTCATTAGTGAAAAATATCGTTTTTCCTAAAATACGATTTTAACATGGAACATGTTTTACCGGTGACCTAGTAGGTAAAAATCGATACGTTTTTGTGGAAGGCGAGAGCGTTACGTGTAGTTAAATATTAGGAGATTAGGAACATTTAGGAGTTCAGTGATCCACACTATTAGTTCCAAAAATTATACTTATACTGAAATGCAGTAGTCAATTTAGTTGATTCTAGATAATCCAAACGTTCGATAATTTACTGAATATTCCAGGTTCATAGATTTTTGATGAACTCTTGGTTTTGCGAAGAAAAACAAGTTATTTTGGTAATACGAAGAAAAGATCGGGGATGACCAATCGATAATTGGAAATTTTTCTAATTGCACTCTCTACGATTCGAAAACGATATTCTTATTAACCCAAGAGTTATAATTTTAAATGTTTATCATTTGCGGAGAAGAAAAATTATTTTATTTATTGGCCCCCACGAATTATTTTGATACGGGTGTGTGTTAAAATATTTAACTAATGTGCCATGGACTATGTCGCCAGTATAGTGACAAACGAATTAAACCTAAAGGTACTCTCAAAGGCTTTAAAAGAACAATGTGGAAGGGAGTAGATAAAAACATGTCTAAAGAGAAACTACTGTAAATAATTCTGTTAAAGAAGAAAAAACAAGGGAAAAAAATCTTTCTTAGAAGTGAACCATTCAACAGGCTTCTCTAGGAGTAGCAGGAATCCTTTCATCCAATTCCCTCTTCCTTTATTCTTCGAGGATTATATCTCAGGATCCTACCTACCTGTTGTCTCAGCCAGGGGGAGAAGGGAGAGAGGAGGGTAGACGGTAGGGGTTTGTATGAATCCTGAATTTTTCAGATCTACCAATGTCGATAGTTCAGGACTAATCTTTCTCGCAGCAGTTTTAACTATTTTAATTTGTTTTTACATTTGGTATTTCTCTGAAGAATAAAGAAAAAATATACATACCCTCAGAAATAGATTTTTAGAGATTGATCAACGAAGCCAATTCATTTTATTAAGCATTACTATTATTATTATTTTACGAAACATTTGACAGCCCAAGAAACAAGACATTAGAAAATCTTTGAGCATTCTGAAGAAGGCCATTCAATACCTAGAAGGCGGAGCTGATTCATCATTGATTTTATGTTTTGTAGACAATGAAGAGATCGAGATATAAAATCGGTATTTAAACAAAAGAAGATAAGAGTTTTTTCAAGACATAAAATCTTTGTATTTACATATTTAATAATGTTACTTATAACAAGTACTATTTTGTTATTAATTATACATCCCCAAGACACTCCAATCCCATATCACAAACCTTCAAGAATGGTGTCAAAAATGAAGAATCAAAATAAACCCAAATAAATCGTATCAAATAACCATTACCCTTCGTGGCAAACCTACGACTTTCTGTCCTACAGTATCGTTTAATGACGTTCCACTAATCCCCGTTGAACAGATCCGCTACCTAGGACTCCATCTGGACAAAAGTCTTAGAATTCACATACAAGACTCAAACGACAAAAAACTGCCCCTCGTTTTCGGCTACTTCAGCATTTACTTGACAAACGTTCAAACTCATTTACATAACGGTAATTAGACCAATTTGTACATACGAAGTTGAGCTTTTAGACTCCACTAAACCATCCAATTCAGCTCGTATCCAGTCCTTACAATCTAAAATCCTTAAAAAAATCCTAAGTGCTCCTTGCCTCGTCACAAACAAACTTATCCATAAAGATCTTAATATATATTACGTTTCTGACTTAGCTCAAACCAGATTTCTATCCTTTCATAACAAACTCCACAACCATTCAAATCCATTAGTATTACAACTTGCTTCTCATTTCATTCCAGATAACCCTCCGAGGCGTCTGAAAAGAAGATAGCCAAGGGACCTTCTAATATAGTACTTAATTATATAGAACCTTTATAAGTGCTACCAGTGGGGTAGTTGCTTAGAAACAAGTGACGAGTCATTTTTATCATTATCATCATATTTACTTGATGTATTAAATTTTTATATTCCATGTATAGTTGTAAATTTCAATACATATCTATCTAAAAAAAATATACATATGCATTACGTCAATAGCACTACGTTGCTTTTTCTTACTCTTATCATTTCTATACGTTTTTAGTATTTCGATTAACCAAGGCTTCAGTCCAAAATACGGAAACACGGTTTTGGGTGGCCATTTTAAAATTAGTCCTTCAGTTACTTAATAATTTTTTTTTACTTATTAAGTAAAAAAATTCTACCAAAACTACCTCGAACTATAAAATTACATCAAATAAATTTTCTTAAAATACGCATCGGCAGTAATCGGAGTTGATGAAAGATTTATTTAAAGAGTAATCAACTCCGAAGCGACGGGTGACATGATTGAAGAGCAGATGAGAAGATTACGGTTGATCTGATTAATTTGGTCCCCAACGGAGCCACATCTAAGAGCTCTTGATGGTATCGGTGTAGAACCTCAGGGGTTAATAAACTTTCAATGTTGTATTGAATAACCTCCTTAAATCATTATCTTATCAAAAATTTTATTGAATTCGGATATGACTTGTTTAACTGGAGAGGTGTTGATGATGTTGATAGCTAGGTGTGCAAGCAAGGAAACACCATAAAAAATATTAATTTTTTGGCATTCCCAGATGCGGCTTCGCCCGCTCTCATAAGTAATAACTTTTTTTTTCCTTCTTTACTTTTGAAAACAACACCTGTCACTTGTCATGTGACAACAAGCAGATGTTATGATTGTAGTATACAAGATAATTGGCATGTCAGGCATGAGGGAGGACAGTACTCAGCGGTACTTACTCCTAACATGAAACATTATATTCAATCAATTTTAACGGATTAGATCTCTCAACCAACTCCTTTTTAATCTCCTTTGGGAATTATCTGGCAAGCTGCTGGAGGTCACACTTTGTATTAAATTGTTGATATTTCCGTGGAGTTTGTCGTAGTCTTTTGTATGAAGTCTGGATGTGATATTGTACCAATTTTAACTTAAAATTTACGTTTTATTTGTTTAGCGATATAAATCTTGTATTGAAGTATACAATTAAGCAATATTTCTTAATAATTAAAATACAACGAAATACGATATATTCGGTGAAAATAAAAGAAATTATACTAACAAAATATTTTTTTATTGTATTTATTTTTATTCTTGTTTTTAAACTTGTTTTTAATGATCATACAGTTAATTAACTTGTTTTGACTTATTTTTTACTTTTTTCTTCTACCCCCGATGAAAGCTTATATTGTAGGTCAAAACTTCGGCACAATAAATTAATATTTTTTATCGTGTTTCCTTGCCTGCACACCTAAATAACTATGTACATAATCATATATTCAATTTCATTTGAACCAGTATATGTTTAATGATCTAGACCTATTAATAGAATTCTGAATGTCTTGGGGGGGGGGGATGAAAATGAAAATGTAAATAAATTAGCAAGAAAAAAAGGAATATAACTAGTCAATCATATAACAAATATTTATATTATAACTTTCAGACAATTATATGAAGATATAAATAAAATCAAGTCGTAGAAGAAAGAATGGAGAAAAAATATAAATTATTTCTGTATTTCCCCTCCAACTAACAAATCGCCCGTTCTAAGAACAACACAACGGTCCACGGCCTAAAATGTCAATTTGTCTACAGCCTGCTGGCTCTAGCAGCGTACCAGGCTCGAAAGTAAAACGAAACGCTCAAAGACAAAGGGGGAAGATAAAACAAAAACGAAACAGCCTTTGTACAAGTGTTTTGTTTTAATTAAACCAGGATACGAAAAGCCCTTGTCGATAGGACTACCATCGGGAAACAGGAAACTAAAGCACTAACAACTCTCATTTTACTGCCATAACATGATCCCGTTCCAAAATCAAAAATTATAAAATTTATTTCAAACTTCTGCAATTACTAGAGGTACCTATGCTGGTATAGAAGGACTAATACAATAAGGATTGATGAATTAATTGCCAATTATATTGAAATTATGTTAGTTGAAAACTAGTTTCGAATTTTAAACATTCATCTTCAGTTCTAAAAACATACAAAATTTTCAAAATGACAGCACTCTGTTACATGGAGTATACATACAAAAGTTTTCAAAAATATAAGGCAAGAAATCAAATATAGTGTTACTCACCTGAGGAGGTCATCAGGTTTTCAGAAATCCGTTTGATTTCCTCAGGTTTCAGAACTGAAGATGAATGAATGTTTAACATTCGAAACTAGTTTTAAAATATAATAATTCCAATAGAAGTGGCAAATAATTCATCAATCCTAATTCCTCTACAATTTTTAATATTCGTGCATTTAAAAAAAATAAAAGTATACGTATAAACGTATTTTTGAACTGAGGAAATCTAATAAATTTAATGAATTAAAAAAAATCGTAAACCCATTGTTCGTTTTGCCAGAGAAATAATGTTTATATTAATTATTAAAACAGCAGTCAGTCCATTTTGATTATGTTACTTATGGAAAATGTACTTGTTACTTATTGGAAATATAACTGTTACTGTTGGGAAATGTAACTGTGAGATGACACCAGAGAGAATTGCTTTCAAGTATAGAAAATGAGTTAAATAGCCTTTTATAATTGTTAAGAAACTTCCAATAACCGTGTCAATAAAATTCCTCACAACCAATGATGTTGATCACAAAATTAAACTTTTTTTTTTTTTTTTAATAGCCCAGTCAACGCTAAATGCAAAAATAAACAAAATACTAAATACAAGATAAATGTTTTAATAATGCTATAAGTGAAGATGGACAAGAAGGAAAAGAAAAAGCATATTAAAGAATACCAGCGTGATATCTACAATGATGTGCGCCAACGACCTTCTTAAGAGTTACAACACAATACAAACAATAAAAATCTCAAGCATCAAGCAAGTGGGTTCAAATCCCAGCTGGGCGGGTTAAAATTTATTTTGCAGCAAACCTAACGAATGATCCTCAAACTTACCACCACATAAGGACGTTAAGCTTCAACAAACAACTGACAAGCAAATCCATCTGAATGAAAAGAAATTGTGCAACTTTAATCATTTTGTTTTCATTCCCATATTCTTTATTTACTAAAAACATAGTATTGTTTTTCTCAAATTGTGTTTTTACTTAAGACTGTACTTTAATAATTTGTAACCCAGAAGAAGACCGGGAAAAGCGAACAGAAACGCCAGTCTTAGCTCACAGATGTGTTAAGCGCAAATTTGAAAAAAACATTTTCAGTTATTCACCAAAATCATTTTTCAAATGTTAATGCATGTAATTCAGATAGTTCGAATAATTAGTGCTCACTAAATACAATACAATTTTAAATACCAGTTTTGGGGCTTTAAAGTTCCAAATTTGAATACTATAAAATATTATTTTTGGCACTTAACACACCCGTGAGGTAGGGCATCGATATGTTAATTATCACAAAATTAACACATTCCTAGACAGTAATCGCATAGTTCATGGGAGATGACAATGAATGATTTGCAAAAAATAGACGTAATTAACCAGGCCAACATAACAATAACAGAAGAACAACGAAATTTTTAACATCACCTAAAAACATATCGTCAAAATGACTCAATGTTACAGAAAGAAGGAAGATTTTCGGTTGTGAAATTGATGTAACAGCTTTAATAAATGGACACAAATATGTTCAGCAAGACCGAATAAGATGGGCAACATTTTTGTTTGATTATAGCTTCATTAATATAAAAAACAACAACAAAAGCAACAACGGTTAGTAAACAGTTAGTAAATACAATGGAGGAAAGTATGATAGGATACGGATGTTATAAGGACAAAGGTTGTTATAAGGCAGTAACAGTGGTTGGGTTGTCTTCCTGGAATGGAAATAAATAAATAGAAGAATAAATAAAAGATCTTAAGAAGGATTTGTGTAAATATTGTGGGAGCGACATTCCTTACTCAGCAAACCTGAGCGTGTGTTCCTTATACGCTTGTTGGCTGTGCGAGTTGGTGTAAGGTACTCACGGTAGAGCTGTGGCGGGGCTCCGAAGCGGGGTTCCTGGAGAAGCGGGGCTTGCCTCGGCAGCTGGCTTAGTTCTTGCTGCTTGTCTGCAACATACCACAACAGACCATCTCAACTTAGTCCACCACACAATACTCTTAAATTATAAATTGTCTAAAATTGTAAATGTATTTTAATCGTGTCTACTTTGTGCATTTCGTATTTTGTTGTAAATGAATGTGCTTGTAGAAATATCTTTAAACCATGCAGTGTTGTGTTCGCCGTCGTTACTATCGCAGGCGACGGTGTAACAAATCTTTTGTTAAGGAACAGAAGTTGATCCAGTGCCAAGAAGGAACTTCTTGTCAGGAACATTTGCTCTTCTATGGTCAAACAATCCGGGTGTTTGCATCTTCAAATATTCACAACTTCCTTATTACACTTGATCCAAAAAAAAAAGTTGAATATGAACAATCTTCGCAGATGTGTGTATGTAGAGTATACTCCCTATGGCAAATAGTTTCACATATTCCTTTGAAAATCCATTTTCCATGAGAATGTGCTGTAATCTTCGCGTTTCATGCACTGTATAGAATTTTTTAGGAGTAGGATAAGCATGCAAGAAACGAAAGACAAGGATCACAAGAGAACAAGTAAGGAAAACTAGTTCTAGGGATATAGATAAAATTATTCTTTTATATCATTTTCAGAAAATTGAACTTTTTTTTTTTTTACATCACAAGGTTAAACAAGATAACTTTAATTTTTTTTAATGAATTAATTATTATTAGAAGCGAATGATGTGAAAAAGAAAATTGGCCTAAGATTAGGTAGATAAAAAACTAATGTTTGGGCGCCATTATATACATTAAAAAGAAAATGAACTAGATGAACGCAGACAAAACAAATCACGAGACAGTAAAAGCATCATTTTCTTGCCAGTGAACGCGGTCATGGACGGTCTACTGCTGAAGAAAGTATCCTACCAGCAATTAATTTAAAAAAAAGGCTAGGTTCGCAATAAGAAAATACTAGATGAATAACAGCCAACCCTGCCAGATGTACATATATATTAGTTTTAAATATAAGTAACAAAAAGCAGACAAATGAACGACACATAGGAAGGACATATGATTACTTCAATTAAATCAAGTGAGCAGTGTTGGAAAAAAAAGAAAATCTATTTGCCTGTTAATAAAATCTCCATATAGTGTCAATAACTGATTTTGCACAGTTTATTCTGAATATCAATTTAAGCACTTATGATTATTGGTGTGAAGTTCTTATTCAGCTCAAAGGATTCCATGAAACATTAATGTAAATTGCAAATTAATTGAACTATTTTTAAATTCTTAATTTCATACTATGAATATTACCTTCAGGGTGTCAGAACCTGCCTGGATTACAATACTTCCAAATAAGAAAATGGTAAACAAGCAGCCTGCAGCAGTGAAGAAACATTAGACAAAGTACATTCCTTCAATCGATGACAATTACCTCAAAATTATATAAAATAACAGAAATCAATTGTAAAAAAAAGTGTTTAATAAAATTGATAGAAAAACCGATAATAGTAGCAATGATTCGGATTTCAAAATATTTAGGTGTTTTATCAAACATAAAGAAGTAAAAAACAAATAAACTAATGTAATGATGATAATAAAACAAAATTATTTTTGAAAATTTGAACTTTTTTTTTTTTGTCTCATTACTTTTCAACAAAAAATAAATGGAGACACAAACAAAACATTTTATGGGTAACGACCACTGCATCAGAGACAAATTCCGACAGCAATCGGTTACGTTGGACAACCCTAACTACATTTAATCGAAGCGCTGTGAATTTTCCTACCTATACATATAACCAATGTAGTGGGCAAGTTTGATCATCAATATTGTGTGATAGTGGGAGATGGTTTCGAAGACAAAGAAAGAAAATACGTATCGAATTCTGCGATTCCAAAACAGCGAATATTATGAGCAGCCCATAAGTCAAGTGTTACTTGAAATTATAAATTTAATTCTTCAATTTCGTTCAGTTACATGATAGTAATTTCATTTGAAATTTTTCTCCTTTTGTTTATTCTGATATTTTATAATTATTAAAACAATGATAATTATTTAAATTAAAAAAATAATTCGTTTCTAGTATTTACAAATTAAGATACGGTTTATGACAATATTTAAATACAATATCGAATTACTTGCAACATTTATAGACCATATTATTCACATAAACGTTTTTCAAGTATCTAACTATATTTCCTAGAAACCAACACTATAAAAAGAGGTTCAGGCGTGACTTTTTTTATTGAACAAAATATTGAACAGCAGAGAGGGGTCGAGCAAAATCGGTCAAATCCAGGTTTAAATTTTCGTATAAGGAGAAACAGAGTCAAAAGGATCTCACTCATTAGAGCCTGCCTCCTAGTCAAGATCAGGTGTAATTTAGTGTAAGAAGAGTTGAGCTCTTAACTGATCCTACTCTCCTAATATCAAAGTACCAAACATCGCGTAACTCTCTTGTGTTTCCCAAAAACGTATCGCTTTTGACCAACTAGGTCACCGGTAAAACACGTTTCATGTTACAGAACATTTTGAACCATTTTGTAATCTAACTAAAAAAAGATTGATTCACGCTCAATAACTCGATACTACGCATTCGAACTTAGGCATCACAGATAAATGGTTCAGCCGAAAGAAAACCACAAACACAAACTACAAAAATTGTTATTGATTGCACGATCTCCATAGTACTTAGTAATAGAACACTGCAACAGACCTTCACATACCTACTGTACTAGACCACATCAGATTAAAACATAAAACATTTCAAGACAAACTTAATGACTATCCCAACAGGCTCAATATATGTTCCCGACAATACGTACCGAATGCTAAAAATGAGCTGGATGAGGGACACCTCCTTAAGTAAGAACCTAAAGTAATTCCAGGAACAGGTACCGACGGGTAATGGTTTCCCTCATGTTTTACATGTATTATTTGTTTTATACATATTTCTTTATTGGTCAGCGCATTTGCTGGTTGTCTTCAATTTGAAGAGAAGTGAGAATATATAAATAAAAATAAAAAAAAAAAAAAAAAAATCGATACTTTATCAAAGTTAGTATGAAAAGTGAGAAGAAAAAATAATGACTTCGTTTTCCTTCAGGATTAATGGATTCCAATTATTCAAACCTGCAGAAATATTTGAAATAATAAGGAGAGATGTTGCTTTTCGAAAAAAGAAAAAAGGAAGATAGAAAAGGAGAAAAGAACAATAACAAACCACAGGGAGCAGGGGTGATACGACAAAAGATAAAAACCCTTTGATATAGCACTGCGCTGATGGAACCACCATCAATGTTTTTACAAAACACTAAAAAAAATTTTTCTTCTTGAGAAAAAAAAGGGTTTAAAAAAAAAAAAAAATGAACACTGACGAAATATAATTTTTCATGCATCTACAATTCTTACTTTTCAATTATTATACATAAGTACTAAAGAGAGTCGTTAAGAAATGGACAGAGACGATATATTTGTAATAATGTCAAAGGTTAGTAAATGTTAATTTTAAAAATATTAAAATATAGTTATTTAATATCTAAGTCAATTGAATCCAATAGAAGGTTAAACATAACTCACGTCAGGAGTAAATATCAATTAAAACTAATGTTACATGCGAGGTACAAACAAATCTCTCCAAACGGGGTGAGTAAAGGCTTTGAACTTCAATTCAAATCACTGATAAACAATACAACCAGAGCCCGACCATTAGACTTATAATCGTAGATATGCAGGAAATGAAATAATAAGTCTTTCTAAAATTACTCCTCCAGCCTGTGGAGTTCTCTCCCTCTTAATATTCGTCATGTCAACTCGTTAAAAACTTAACCGTCTTTTCCATCACCTTCCCTCTTCAAGTAAACAAATCTATAATGATCATTAATTCATTTCAATAGAAAGACACATTTTGTTTTGGTACAAACACATTTTGGCTTGGGGTCTATTGTTTTTCTTGTTTAAATTTTTTTCACCCCCAAAAATGTAACACACTCTAGCTCTATGGGTTTTGATAATTGATAATTTGCCGACATTTTCGGTATCAGAAATTTAATGGGGAATATTTTTGTTACATAAAATTTGTCGCTAGGACTGACGTTGAAGAGGTATACTGATTTGAATGGCCAAAAAAGTTAGGTTTGTAACCCTTATTTTCTCTCAACTTTCTTTGTTCCGAATAATCATTAACTGTTAATCTTATTTAATCATTAATTTACCGTAAGATGGGGTAATTTTGAGACTGGGTGGATAACTTTAAATTAATGTTTGTGGGGATTCCGTGGAGGAAACACTCTGTTGGTTCAGTCTGCAAACAAGTGCTATGTGTAGACTTGTACTGTGCTGAAAATTGCAGTGGTTTGGGGACACTATCTCACTACACTCGTAAAGGTAGATTTCATATTTTCCATTGGTTTTTCAAAATTTTTGTTTTTTTCAAACTTTCTCTTGTGCTTCAAGAATCAGATTACCTTCAGATATGTATACATTCTTAAGTGTTTAATATATACAAGTAATGATGTTATTATACGTATTTTGTTTTATAATCCGTAAAATGTCTCGTGCTGAAGGTCTCCATACTATATTTTTTTCATTGGTTCATTTTTTCATTATTTTATTGGAAAATAATGCGTAGAAATCCTAAAACAGCTCTTCGCATAAGGCCATAAAAAAAATTAAACTGAAGAAAATTTACAAGAAGCCTTATGAGCAAAAAGAAATAAGAAACTATCGATCCGAAATGTAGCCTTCATGTACGGAATACCAAACAATACACTGCATCACAAAGAAAAGATAAGAAATCCGTAGGTCGGACTACTGTATTTTCGAGAAGAAGAGTAACAGATCATTGCGCATATTGTTATCGTGTCAAACTAGAGATTTCCAGTCAACACCTTTGATTTATGTTTTATTGTAAATTCTTATCTAGCGGAAAATTTACTAAGTGAAAGAGTTGTAAGATTACAGCGATCTCTTGGCTTCGGTTAAGAAAAACCGAAAGTTGTTTATTGGAGCTTAACGTCCTTATGTACTCCAACGAGGGAAGAAAGGATGGGCTATCCTACAGGTTACTAACCTATTCTAGCCAGGGTGGGAAGGTAAAGATTCATTTCATGGGTCCACTGAGAAATAAATTTTAGCCTGCCCAGGTGGGATTCGAACCCACACCTTCAGTAACGAGCGCTGTCTCGGCCATCGAGTCCCCAATTGTACGAAGTGTTTGTTATATTTTCTGTTTATTCAAGAACGTATTGTTACAAAATATGATTTGCAATAATTTTGTACCGTTAATACAAATTTATTTTTCTTATGTGTCCCTCAATAAAGTATTGTTGGATAAATCTTGTGTAAAAAATGAGCCTATACAATATTGTGGGGCAACGCTGGTGAAAAAAAAAAAAAATGTTTCAAATGGCATAATGCACTGTTCCAATTCTACCCCAATCCCCAATCGATGCGGTAAGATTGGGACTTATTTAAAATGTATTTAGTACTGGCAGACTGACTTTTCAAATCAATAATATTTTAAGCATTTTAATTTAGAAAATAAAAATAGAATTAGTTTAAAACTTTGAAAAGTGTCCCAAAGTCACTTAACCCATTGTACGGTAAGTAATTTAATCCTGGATGAGTATTTACTAATTAAACTCTAAAAAGTAAATTAATAAAATGAAGCCTTACATTTGGTAATGTAATTGAAATTGGATTTGGATGTAATACAAAGACTGATGGATTCAAAAGCCTAGCAGACGAACCCATTAGCGGCATGCGATTAAACTTATAGAGGACATTCCGCTGGCGTGATCCAAAGAGAACTTCAACATCCCTCTGCTATTAAATCTTAAATATCTTAAATGCTATTAAGATTTTTAAAGAAATTTACACGCAACCCATTAAACATAGACATATCCATGATCTACAGTTTTTCCCAATCAGGGTGAAATATATTTTGTACGTATACTATTTTAAGACATCTATGCAGGAGTGCGTAGTCATTATTCTAAGGGAATTTTGTCCCAAAACAAATGAAGTCAATTTTTCATTTCATTTCGAGCGTATTAATAATAAACTGGGATTGCTACTTATATATCCTTAAAATATCCATATAATGACCAATTAAATTAAGAAATATTTTTCACTGAAGAATTTCGAGCACGGGCCTCAATTATACGGACAGGTGGCGGCCATCTGAAGAGAGACTATTTTTGAATGGTTTTCCCCTACCACTTACCGAAGCACAACATTAGTCAATCGCTTCTCTGTGTTTGCTTTCCTTTGGTCTATTTGTGTCTATGACTTAGTAATATATCCTATCCCTCTTATCTGAATATAAAAAGAAAAAAAAAAACCATAAATTTTCTCTGATGTTTGGATAAGGTGAGAAGGATTATTTGCTATTATATGTCTAAATGGAAAAGATTGATATCAAACATCAGAAGTTAAAAACACTTGACTTAAACCTTCATTCTTAAACAGAAAAATATTTGTAAAATGTATTAAAAGTAGATATAAATAAATACAAGGTTTAACGAACGAGGTGGTTTGAAGCTGACAAATAATTTTCCATCCAATCCCACTAAAATGCACAAAAAGTTCGTCCCTGACCAGGATCTTCCTACTTAAGTTAAAATACATAAATACTAAGAATAAAAGAGTAGTGGAACCTCATGATACGAAGGTATATAACGCGAAATGATATTAACATTCAATAAGAATTTGTGGTTTTATGACAATGTATGTGAGCTCAAAACTCAAGAGGCGAAAACATCAAAAGAAAGAAATGTTAGCAGCTCACTCAATATAACTTTCGCTTTATTCGTGATTTAGGTGTCATGAGCGAAATATTTTAACTGTAAGCCGTATCGTAACGAGACTAATTTAAATAAAATTTATCAAATAATGTAATTGTGATCAAGACTTTCTTGTTAAATCTTTCAATATCCTATAATGCAGCATGCCAATTTTAAACCAAATAAAAGATGATTTTCTGAACGTTTTCTCAACACACTTGTGAAAGATTTTGCACTTTACATATATAAAGTAATAATAACAAATTTACTACGTTAAAAGCAATCATAGGATTTTAAGAGAAATCCGCTTAAAGTAAGACGTTTGAAGAGTTCAGCAAAACTATCACAGTTTTCAATGCAACAAAATGAATTTAAAGTTCCATTAAACCATCTAATTCACCTCGTATCTAATCCTTACGATTAAAAATTCTCTACGTTCCCACTAAGTCTCAACTACACTTATCCACAATGAATTGAATCATAGCATCTGAAAAGAAGATGGCCTCGAGACCTCCTAATATATTAAAACTTTTATTGAAGTGCTACCAATGGGTAGTAGATTTAAAAGTCTTTTATATCTTACATTATATCTAATATTCCTCACATTTACATATTGTTTCCGTTTTGTAAAATAAAAATATCATTAAGAAGATAATGTCTCAAAAAGACGCACCATAGAAGCAAAATAAATAAACTTTTCTTAGCAAACCTGAAGGTTCGAACCCCCCAGGTTTCCAACCCACTCCCTGAAACCAAAATCCACAAGATCGGCCCTGACACAGGCCTCTTATCTACGTCTAAGTCTACCCTTCGGTCGTTTACCCAACGGCTCAAAACTGATTTCATTTTTTTAGAATCCGGTCATTACTAAACAAATGAATGAAGGGGTACCACAAACCAAGTTATCCCCCATCTTTCAAGGAAAGATCCCACGAATACAATATCCAATCCCACCACCTGTGGATTTTCACGCACTATATATATATATATATATATATATATATATATATATATATATATATATATATATATATATATATATGATAGTGTGAAAGCTTTATAAAGTCATGATTAATATGAAGGTTTCACCTAAGCTCGTGAGACTTATCCTGAAGACAAAGGAAGCGGTGCAGTGTTCTGTACGCAATTGATAGTGAGCTCTCAAGCTATTTTCAGACTTTTAGGGTCACGGAAGTGCGATGGTCTAGCGTACCTTCTCACTAATTTAGGAAAAGGAGGGCGCAGTAAGGGAGTCGGGCATCCTGTGGGAAGACCGATTTTCAACTGTGACATAATGGCCGGGGCGTTCACAAACCTACGAGTGGAAGCTGCGTGAATGGGGCTTGAAGCCAATCAAGCTAAAACAAAATACACGGTGATGAACTCACGAGAGATCCTTCCTTCATATATACAAATGGATGGCTGTTCATTTGAGAGAGTCGAGGAGTTTGTTTATCTTGGTTTCTTGATGACGCACGACGATAAAGTTGGAAAAGTTATCCCAACAAGAATCTTGGCAGCTAATAGATTCTATTTCGGGCTAGTGCGACAAATGAACAGCTGTACATTGTCTCGCACAACCAAATTGCCTCTACACAAAACCCTAATTAGACCTGCTTACATATGGGTAAGAGAGTTGGACGCTTACCACGCACAGAGAATCAGCTATTCTGATTTAAAGAAAAGTTCTGAGAAGAATGTTCGGAGCGATTTTTGATACCAACAAGTAAGCCTGGCGAATAAGGCAAATTCGAAAATCTGAGCTAATCGACGACTGCGACGTCGTGGGTCTTATTAGAGTTGGTCGGCTCAGGTGGGCTGGTCATGCAATCAGGACGAGCACTGACTCAGTGCTAAAAAGGATCCTTGAGGAGGAAATTCACTCCACCATAAGCCGTGGGCGCCCCAGTCCTCGCTGGGTGGACGGTGTGGCGAGTGATGCACGCACCTGGGTTCTGGGACCCGGGACGGGAGAGCGGCTGCAATGAAACGGGGTGAATGGGAGAGATTGCTTCGGGAAGCCTTAACACCTCGGTGGTTGTCGAGCCAAGGAAGTAGAAAGGTCATTACTAAACCCAACGACTTTACATGCCCTTTTTAACCGTCGAGCTGACATTACCTGAACTATATTTAACGGATATAACTCGCGCAGTTCCGCATTGCGAAGCCTTTTGAATTCTTCCGTTTCTGTATCCTTTTTTGGGCCAAAAGAGGTCCTCGCGCAGATATCATTACCACGTAAGGGAACGTCCCACGGATAGCAGATGGGAGGATGGTCGGTGGAATTTCCTTGAAAGTTCCTCCCGGTCAAGTCCGATGGACACGCTGAACAACAAATGAGGGCGGCCCCCCAGGCTTGATGGAGGGTGTGGCGTAGGTTTGAGCACCCTACTCACATATTCTTTTGTTAAAAAAACATCCCCATTGAAGCAAAATACTACGAAATATTTTTTTAATTTGTAGTTAATAACCACAGACATTCTATAACTGTTAAAATAATAGCTGAAAAACAAAACAAAAAAATGAATCTGATACAAACATCATAAATGAATTCTAACATTTTATCGTGAACCACAAGTATATCGTGAGCTAAGTATATACAATTTTTTTATATAAAAAGATTGTTAAAAATAAAAATTGACTAAATTAATGAAATAAATAATGCTTCATTTATAAAAATGGATGCTCCCGTCATAATGAATATCCCTACTGTACTGGTACTACTGTACCTGACCTCAGGCAATATACCTCTCGTGTTTCTTATCTCTCCTTTAAGTTCGAAACAAAATAAAATATATTCAACACGACATGACCGCCCGTAGTAGCTGTTCCATTGTGCAACAGTTGACTCAACTCTTACCATTCAAAAACAAAACATTCGACTTTTTCAACATTTACTAGACAAACGTTCAAACCTTCCGATTAATTACAAAAGGCTCATTTACATGACAGTTATCAAACATTTTTTGGACATACGGAGTTGAGTTTTGGGGCTCAACTAAACCATCTTATTCATTTCTTATATTATACTTGCTACCCAAATCCTTCGAAAAATCCTTAATGCACCTTACTTTGTGAAACATTTTAGCTACATACGATTCGGTTAACGTTTTTTATAGATTTAAATAAATTATTCTACCTTCAAGAGCTATATTATGAACAGTGATAATTTCAAGATTTGCCGCTTTATAGAAAGGAAAGTGTGTGCAAGATGGATTAAAAGAGAGACATTTAAAAACAAAATACTGTAATAGTTAACACATATTTGTAATATAGATTTAGACTGTTGAAATGAATGAGAATAGCATTTAAGAAACATGAAATATTTAATTATTTATGTTAGAACTGCAGTAGTTGCAGGAGTAGTTTTTAATTAGTTTTTTAAATGTTTATTCGTGGTATGCGTAGGCAGTAAGAAAATAAGGCGATTTAAGAATTAATCCACAAGGATGTGTCATGTTTTCAACTGTGTGACGTTCGGATATGTGATAAAATGAGTTGTAACACATCTATTCTACAAAATTTCAAAACTAGTACATTCAAAATCTACAAAATACAAATAGCCAAATGATCTGTTATCTTCATAGATTGGATTATTTCCATTTGGCTAAGGTAGAATATGTCAATAGAGAAGTTAAAAAAAGTAAGAAAAAAAATGGCGTAGGTTTCAGGGTTTATTAAGGACATATCAAGCAAAAATTACATTCAATCTAATTCGGATATCGATTTTCTGCATAAAACCGCAAAACTGGAATCATATCTAGAAGATCCCAGATAACACAAATGTCAGACAGTCCTTAAAAGTTGGAATAGAACTGGATGTGAGCATATACCCTCTCCATGCCTTACTACGACATGCTTTATCCGTATTACTACAATCCATACTCGGGGATAGTGCACTTTTTCCTAGGTTCCTATGTGAGAATGGAATTATAGTGCATAGTTGGAAAATGAGAATATAACTAACCTTTTACCAGACAAATAAACTAGAAATTATGAAAGTATTTTGCTTGCCATGTAGTAGATATAAACAAATGCCTCCACATGGAACCGTCGTGATTGCGTTATGAGTCATAAACTACTTCGTTTTTCTTTTAGGGCAAAAGGTTTTCGTCAATTTATAAAAAACAAAACAATGTATTTAGTAAATAAAGACAAAATGTATTTATTAGTTTCAATAAAAATATCATGACCTCTAAGATACAACGAAAGAATTTATTGCCTATTTTTATCTGTTTTTAGTCCAGTTATTAGGAGAAAAACAACCGATGCTATGGGGAAAAAAAATAAATATATCATGTATAAAATCAATTTTAGGATTTTAAGAGTGTAACTAAGCCACCTGGAAAAATTAACCCCCCATATTCCAGAAATAATGCTGAAACCTAAAAAAAGAAGAAGATTACAATGGGAATTTTCGCTTATGGAAAAATATTATTAGATCAAAAAAAAAAAAAAAAAAAAAAAAAAAAAAAAAAAAAAAAAAAAAAAAAAAAAAAAAAAAAAAAAAACCTTAAAGAAGTATAAACCACAAAAATTTTCTAGAAGCCGTTTCCTATACTTTAGACCTTCGACGCGAACCAATTATTTATAAGGTAATTTGAGTTGAACTAGATTGAAAAATGAGCATTTTTCCCTTTATTTTTTAGAATGCTACGAAAACAAGGATGTTGGAAAACATTTTCCTCGACAAAGTATTATGAAAGTAGACTATATGATGAATTGGGAACATGCTATCGAACTAGACATCTGCAAAAATTGCATAGGTAACGTACTAACATCTGGAGAAAATATTAATCCAACGGTACCTATAATATCCTGACTCATCCGTTAATACATAACTCAAGGATCCAAAATTCTAAAGAACTATTCCCTCAGGTACTAGAAACCCTTTATTTAAGTAAAGAGAAGGAGTTCCAAAGTTCTGCCGAAACCCTTAATTCTACCATCCTCCGAAATTGGACAACAATGCCAGGTTAATTTATTCCAATTACAGCCACTAGGGAGAATAATAACCGTTACTCTGCTCGGCACTAAAATAAAAGTTACGGCCGTAACAGGTTACGGAGGAAACGTAATTGTTACTAGGTAGCTACTGTAACAGCACTTAAAAGTTACTAAACCTTATTTAGCTACAGTACATCACGGTTTTATGAGCTCGAGTTAGGAATTCAACAATCAATATCTATACCTCTTCCGCTTAAAAGATACAGCTCGCAATATGAAGAGCTTTTACTGAATATTTTTGTATCGAAAGTATCACCCGCTTTTATTAATATATGTTAAATAAAATTAACTCAAACAAATATGACATACATTTTATACCAAAGCCTAGGTTCATATAGTAAAATATTGTCCAGCTAATCAATTAAACATTAGTAATCAAATAAAATGTTTTTAAAAAAGAAGTGAGCAATAACCTACATTAAGAAGACCGATCAAAAAAGTTCTAGGTTCATATCATAGCTATCCATCACCAGTTTATTGTTTAATTTATTTATTTCTTAATGGATATGTCTTTTAGCTAGCTAGCTATCTTTAGTTTTCTTATGTAACGTTTTTTTTTCGTCCTCAAAATATGTAACGTTTTTTTTCATCTAAAAAATATGTGACTTTTTTCATACTCAGAAATATAAGGGTGATTCTCAGATTACGGGCAATTTTTAGTACAAAATGTTTAGTAATTTTTACGCTAGTTTAATACTTTTTTTTTAATATCAACGCATTCTATTGTCGTTTAGCTGTTAAAAAAAACAACAAAAAAAAACAAATGATCAAGATCAAAAGTCATATTTTATTGAGAAATTTAAAATTTTAAAACTTTAATAGTGCGGTAATGACAATCTCAGCTAGGTAATGATAATCACTTGGATATAAATTTTTAAAAAGTATATTGGAGGTGATTAAAAAAAGTATATTGGAGAAGGAGCCATTGGTTGTTTGTTATTGAGAGCCTAGGGGGAAAAATAGAAAAAAATAACTTTTCAGGTAATATTTCTAACAATTTAGTGCTAATAAAAAATAAAATACTAAATGGACAATTAAACTTAAAACAAATTTAATTCAGGAGAAAATCTATGAATCTAAGGTAGCAATAGTTAAAAAATGTTCATTATCGCACAGTTCATGTCATATTACACACTAACAATTCGGGCATTTTATTCAATCCTAACCTCTAGATGGCTAAAATAAAAATTATTTTTTCTGCTAACTGTTATACAACAAATGATATTCTTAATTAAATTAAAGCTAATAAATTAATTTGAAAATTTACTATGATAATACAAAGCGTGCCAATGACAACAAAAAAGGTATGTGACTTGTTTCACAAAGAAAATCGTGGGCGAAATCTCCACTACAATTAAACTCACTGCCTGACCGTTGCCGGCTGGTGTTCAACTACCGGAGTACTACCACTACTCCTGGGAAATATTTAGTCGCCGAGGCCCTATTTTCGCGGGTGCTTCACCGGTTTATCATAATGATGGGAAAAAGTTTAGAGCTATGTAAACTTATATTATATTAATACCCAAAATACAAAACTCAAAACATTTATGATTGTTGAGATTTCCTTTATGTGTGGAAGTAAATTCCACAACCATTTACCTTACGTAACGAAATAAATGAATAAATGGATACAAGAAAACTAAGAGTGGGACACACCGTGGTAATGACATTTGACTAGCTTAAGCAATCATAAAATCAATTCAGTTATATAATTCTTTCATATTTAATATTTTATTTTGGAGAAATATTTCTTCTCTGTTATAGCAGTGGGAAAAAAATTAAAGAAGGATTTGATCAATTGAGTAAAAAATTCATTGGACAAACAACTGTCTATAATCTGAGAATCACTGAGAATTACATTTTGACACGCTGTTCCTGATGGTAATGCTCTGATCGAAAATTTGATGTCAGTTTTTTGTTAGAAATCTAATGGAAAATATTTTGATAACATAACATTTCTCGCTAATAACTACCGTTAAGGAGCTATTTTGGGGTTTGAATGAAAAAAAAAAAAAAAAAAAAAAAAAAAAAAAAAATCCCCCTTCAGCCTGTCGGCTAAAGGATAAATAACATGCAATATGATCTACCGCCTGCCGCCTCCTTGACCGTCGATGCTAATGTTTTTTATTTCCATTTACCTGTATGATTTTATATTACTTAAATTAAATTTAACAGGTAAGGATTATTCGCAATAAACTAAGTTGAAAAAAATTAAGGGTTTTAAACGTGAATTTTGATTCAAACCAATACAGCTCTTATACAGTAGGTCCTAACGATAAATGTTATCTAACAAAAATATTTTCCATTTAATTTCTAATAAGTTAACTTAAGGCAAACTTAGGATCTTAAAAACACCAACTGAGCTGGTGCATAACAAAAAAGCTCCTACACCTAAAAATAAAGTTTCGTGACTTTTTTTCATTCAAAACAATATAGCAAGCTCAAACGGTTGGATCTTGCGACAAATGTCAAAAAAACGAAAAAAAAAAGAAAGAAAAAAAAACTATTTTCCATTACTTTTTTGACGAGAAGGATATAGTCAAATTTTCGATCCGAACAACACCGACAGAGCTGGAGAATGACAAAAAAGCCCTTACACCTAAAAATAAAGGACCTTTTAATGCTTTAATAACAGCTGTCGAGCCAGATCCAAAGAGGTGAGGTAAAACATATGAAGTTATTCATAAAGAAATTATGTTCAAAAAAGTTTTAAAAAATTAATAAATAAATTTTAAATTAAATCCCAAATTGCTATTTCGTTTAATTTTATAAATGTTTACTTAATATGACTATTAAAATATATCTGAAAACACGCAATTTAAATATAAATTAATCAGATTAAACTAATTTAATTTAGCATCCAGCTAATCTGTTAAAACATTGTCCTTATAGCAGGAGCCATCTCCTATTCCCCTCCCGTAGAATGCGTTAGGCCCCTTTTACAATGCAATACCGAGCAGACGATACAAGTATCCAAGCTACTAATAGAACAAAGAGATCATTGTTAAAAGGCCATGCCTCTTCAGACTGTCGACGCGTATCCGATACTCAAAGCGTGTAGCCTGTCCCCGTCAGCCGCCACAATACTTTCTGAATCGGCTTCTCGGAATCCTAGTGTAAATGGGGGAAGAAACATTGTGTAAACATCAAATAAATATAAAAGCTAATTAAATTTTCTATAAAATTGATTATATATAAATTTGTCGTAGTTCTAACCGTTTACGCGATATTCGTTATTGAAAATCGGTGATTTTCGGGAAAAAACAAACATCTCACTTTTTGTCAAACATTTGCTTCAAGTACATTCCACATTCGTTTCTCAGAAAAAACGTCAGAATAAAAATTGTAGAACATTAAATTTACTTTAATTTCATATATACGTTTCTGGTATTAGAAGCAAATGTTTAACAAAAAGTGCGGTAAACATATGTTTTATTTCTAAAATTATCGAAAGGGGGAGAGTGTAGCCGTCAGGCTACTGAATCACGATACTTTTTGCGTCTCATACAGCATCGGATACGTGTATCGGCTGCTCGGTATCACAGTGTGAAACCGGCCTTAACGCCGTCTCAAAACAGTTAAATATTCTAATATTTCAAAACAGTGTCCTTATAAGGACAACGATGGTGGAAGTTATCCTTCGGATAACTTAAAAACCGTGAAAACAGCATCCTCCGGACGAAAACTAATTCTAATTGTGGAAGGAGAGAGTGACCAAGGATGTCCTTCGGCCTCAAAAAATCGTCAGATCCTGGCAGGTCTGTAAAATAGTGTATATAAATATCCTTCCGCCTTAAAAACAGTTAAATCATCGAATATTTTTAAAACAGTGTCCTTGTAAGGACAAAAATGGCGGAAGTTATCCTTCGGATAACTTAAAAAACGTTAAATATTTCAAAACAGTATCCTGAAGGATATATATAAGATGGCCTTAAAATTAGGAGAAATTCCCAAAGCGAGTGCTAAGATTCCTTTAACTGAAATTCCGTCCCTTTGGACTTGAAGGAAAGGAATTCTTGATGAAAAGGGTTTATTTATACATGTGATTGGACCCTACGCCTAGGGTGGGGGAGGGGGCTAAAGGATACGCGATATAAAAGGCAACTCTCTTATTTATGTAAATGCATCTTTTCAGAAACAGCTTTTGAAGCTTTATCTTGGGCGAGGAGCGTCCATTATTACCTTCAAATAAAAAACCCTATAAAATGCTTTTATCACTGCAATGACGAATGCTGGGGGATATAATTTTCTTAAAATTAAAAAAAAAAAAAATCTCTTTCATGTGGAGTGAGAAAAGGGATATGAACATTTATTTGAATTAAAAGGGGTTTGCTTATTACTTCATTCAGGTAATAAAAAATAGTCCTGATATCTTTAGAAAGCCATTTTTATTTTGTCCTAACATATTTGATTTCTAGTGTTATATTTTAAAAAATTCAATATACATATCTGAATATATAATTGATGAAGAATCTAGCAAGTGTCATTTTACTGTAAGGTAGCGGCAACTGAAATAATTTTTAAAAAGAAAATGTAGATTTTAAACATTTAAAAAAATATATTTGTTTTACTTTTAGCTTTGATTTAACAGTACTAGGTTAACTTCTAAGTTCCTGGGAATTAGTAGGCATGACTTAGCCGGTTTACATATTTGCCTTAACAGCGTACATACAATAGCCCCTTAAATAATTCTATTACTATTAGCCTTAAACAGAGTTGTCGCTTTCGAAAACATATATCTCATTTGATTTTGAATTAATTTTAATCAGCCCTAATCTCTATATCGGTGTAATGCTTAGACCGTTTAAGGTGGGAACACCGGCTGTATAAAAAATATGAATAATTTTACTCGAGATCTGCTCTACACATAACCGGGATCTCTACCCTGACCGTAATGTGGCACAGTCATCCTTCGAAAGACATTTCATCTAACCGAAGCTATAGCCACCCACCAACGCACACTGGGGCCATCTCCATCTCAATACCCTATTTTTGATTTTTTAGTAAATTGACTGTTGTTTTTAACTGCACTACTTTACATAATATGGCTAATCAACTAGTAAACAATACACGCTCCGGTTTGTTTACTTTCAATGTTTTAATCTGTTTTATGTCGCGGATTATTAGACAGGATTATTCAGTGCATTATAAGTACAACACATTTCAATACGTTAATTTTGTTTTCTTTTAAAGTTTTATATTTCAGTCACAAATTTATATGTGGTGTTCAAGTGAAGGTATATAATATACAAAACAAATAAATAAAATAAGGATTAAATTCAAAATTTGAATTCTTAAATCTTATATTTGATTAATTCAACTTAAGATATTGAAAATTTTGGATCTAATGAAAGGCCCACAACAAAGATTTTAAGGGTTACAGGAAAAATTTTACTAGGAAGACTTCTAAAATTAAATTAGTATGTAATATAAAATAATAATAAATAAAATCATAAAAATAAAATTGAAAATAAATCTTTCAATTTGATTAATTCAATTTTGCGCAAGGGAATTCTAACACTGTCATTCTAATATGATAATAGAAGCTCTAGTAAAAATAAATGTGAAGGCGAAAGGGAAATTCTTTTGCGCAAAATTAAGATATTGAAAATTTTGAATTTAGTGTAAGGCCCGCAACAAATATTTTAAGTCTCATAGGGAACAATTGATTAGGAAGACTTCTAGAATTTATAATATTAAAGACGTTTTTAATCGGTTGCTAATATAAATTTAGCTAATATAATTTAATCTTCGATCGATTGGTAACAAAACTCAAAATAATGCCAACTTAAAAAACGAAATCATTTGACTCCGAAGTTTGTAACATGTTAAAAATAGACTTGAACTATCTAGCTTAGACATCATTACATGTCACATTTCATCTAGCTTCATATTACGGATTCGAATAATTCTGATTAGAGCCATAATAAACTTTTTTTAGGGGATCAGGTAAAACTAACATTGATTCAATATTAAAATTTGAAATAATTCCTCAAAATTTACGTGAATACTAAATAACAAATTTTAAGACATGTAAAAGAACATTAGGTAGGTATTCATTAGTTATAAACCTAAAAATATGATTGATACTTAAAATATGTTAAATACTAATTGTTTATATTTTACTGTTTTATCTGTACATATTGGGCGATATATATCCGTTATCTCTCACACATCCAGATTAAGAGAAATTAACCACTTAAAATTATTAGATTTAATAACGACCACTATACCTAACTGTAATCTTGTTTCTTAACTATTATTTCAAAATATATAGTTTCATTCAACATCTGTCGAATTAGTTCTCCAATACCACAACAGTCATTCAATCATATTGAATTACTTTTTTCATCATTAATTTCCATCCATTAAGCCATTCATATTACTTATTGCCCACATTGAGGCAGATTGTAATACTTACTTTAAATAAATGTTTTAACTAATAATAAAAAAAAAATTTAACTTAACATCCAAACACCTTTTAATCCTCAGAGAAAAGAATCTGATTGTAAGATCAAAATAAAGTAAAGTGAACATCTGGGACAACTATATTAATTAATTAATGATTTTCTAACATGCATTAGACTTCAGACAAGTATGTCTTTACTGACAGCCATTTCTAGCTTAATGCTGACTCGGACTGGACAAAGCTTAATCCGAAGCATCATACATATGCAACATACATTTTTTATTTGACCGGAATCAGATACTTTCATTTTTAAAATGAACTGCACATCGACTCAAAACCATCAATAATTTTTCAAATCGCTTCCTGATTATCCAAGAAGCAATCAGAAAAAAAGGCCTCTTGGTACAGAAATTTTATTGGAGCCCTGTTTATCGATATTATAAGTCATTAGATTCATTCCTATGTTTTTTAAATGTATGTTTTATTGAACTGCAAATTTTATAAAATAGATTTGGAAAAGAAAAAAAAATGAAAATTTGATATTATTTTAAAAAGGGAAGGAAAACCCTGTGTTGTCGAAACAGCTAGAGAGGAGATAAAAAAAGTTAAGTACGTTGGCCAGGATAATAATGGTAACGACCATGAACTTTAAACCCAATAATAACCTTAGTGTTATCGTTAATAATAAAACCTTATGATTAGTCTGGGACATAAAATATCTCACTGACTATAATCTAGTAAACAATATATTTCATATTTAATAAATAAAGTTTATGACTTCGTTTCATTCCTATAAAACCTTTTCTTTATAGCAAAAGATTACCTAGAAATCCATAAACAAATATTACCCCAAGGATGTAAGAAATGCTTATTACTATTAATGGCAAGATAAAATATAGCTCCTTTATAGAGTATAAACCCTAACTAATAAACATTTTATGATATATAGTATATGTGATTATACTTAATGTGTTTATTAATAAATAATAAATTGCCTTATTATAATTTATGACATCTTATAAATATTAATATACATATATTAGAAAATCGATCCATAAAAAATTTTTTATGGAGATTTCTATGTCTAAAAAATTTAAATTTTTTAGACATAGAAATCTCCATAAACAATAAACAACACGAATTTAATATATACAGGAAACCCACACACACAGATGTATAATAAAAATAAATAAAAGTTTTATTCAAATGATTAAACAGCACAACAATTGTACATATTAAATATTGTTACATGTTTTGGTAATTAAACAATTTACACTACATTGACAGCTGCGCTTAGATGGGTATAATTTGGAATGCATTTATTTTAACAGTAGGAAAAATACTAAAAAACCTACAAAATAAGAAGAAAAAAAAAAAGATTGATAAAAGCAAATACCTACTGATAAAAGCAAATACCTACGCACACACAGATGTAGTTATAGACAACAATGCCAGGAGACCACTAACACACAAACTCGCAGCATTTCATAGCATGATATACCGGCTTTTAAATATACCGCTAAATGAACGAAATTTTAACAAAGAAATACAAACGATTCACACTATAGCTAACAACAACGGATACAGTAAAACCACAATCGATAATATTTTAAGAAAACAAATACATAAAAAAACTATGAATAAATATATACAAAACACCCCCAGAGGATAAAGCTACCCCTAAAAAATATATTTTGATACCATACTACGGCCCAATATCCACTAAAGTCGGGAAAGAATTGAAAAAATTAGGTTTAAACCCTGCATTTAAAATAGATAAGCCATTGTCATCATACTTCCCTTCACCGAAGGACAAAATAGACCCTTTCCAAAAAAGCGGCGTATACGAATTAAAATGTAATGACTGTGAAGCAAAATACACGGGAAAAACCGGACGATCAGTAAATCAAAGAGTAAATGAACATATAAGAGCATACACTAATAAGACCCAAAATTCCAATTTCGCTATCCATCTAAATGAAAATAACCACAAATTTAATAAAGACTCGGGAGTAAAAATATTACATCAAGTAGAAAATAGCCTAAAATTAAATACTTTTGAATCACTAGAAATAATAAAATCGTTTAAAACCGATCCAGATTTTTGTTTAAATGATCAGATTAACATATCTAATAGCCCCATTTTAAATTTGTTTCCCATAGGAACGGAAAAACCCAATGAGTCATAAGGGAAACCCTGTTGTAAATCTAAAACTTAACCTACCTGCCCCTCTTTTACTTCTCACAAATTCAGTGTTTTAGTTACCTCGAAGGTGAGTGCCTGTGCTTGATTTCTTGTCTTATCTTTTTAAAAAACTTTAGTATATATAATCTATGAAACATAGTACTGATGTGTTGAAAATTTTATTGTATGTTTTAGAACTGAAGATGAATGTTTAGCATTCGAAACTAGTTTTCAAATAAAATAATCTCAATAGAAGTGGCATTTAATTCATCAATCCTAATTGTTATACGTTAGTTTTTTTAATTCCCGTACAATTAAGGGATCTCGATTAACCGAGGATTTGGTTATCCTATATCTGTCCCAAACTCATCTGTCGGGTCCTGAGGATATAATATTGTGAAAATAAATGATTATAAATGTAGCCATCTTCAATCTATCCTATCTAAGAAGTAGAGGGACAACTATAAGCTATAGTTTAATATTTTCAGATTTCTAAAAACAGATGTATAAAAATTTTTCTTGTTTTATCAAATAAAGCTCACTTGCTCAATGAGGAACATATAAAAGACAACATCCTTAACCAACAAAATGGTTTGATTGAAAATAATTCACCAATATGGAATGCTTATTGCAGCACCTCTTTCAATCAAGTAATTCAGTAAAGTAAAACAAGTAAAGCCATTTATTAAATTGTATTCCTACTTTTCGTGATAATGTTAATTTTATACTCTAATATTAATCAATTTATTATATTGTTCAGACTAGTTTAGAAATTAAAGTCCATTAAAAGCTAACATTTTCGAAAAATATTCTTCATTCTTTTAATTAAACACTAAACCGAGTGGTTAGTCTTAAGACTCAACTTAACATTGGCGGACAATCCTGCGACCATCAAAAATCGTTAGACACTGGCTAATTTCAAAATAGTATACTTGCGCGTCCAGTGAAAAGGACACACGTACAAATGTGTTCTAGCAGAATTTAAGTAGAGTACACCAAATAATTCAATAATTTATTTAGTTCCGATCAATTAACTCGCAAATTGATAGTCCCTGGTGAAAATTCAATCGAATGAGCAGGCCAGAGCACAGAGATATTTTTCGTTCCTCAACCTTCAAAGGATTATAAGAAACCCTTGAGGCTATTCCATTTTACGGTGATATAAATTTAATATTTCTTTGACGGCTCCCCGTCTCGCCCCGATGAGGGGGGGGGGGAGAGACTAAAATCGATTCCACAAAAGGAGAACTCAGCTTCCTGATTAAATGAGGCCCAATCTTCAGCTCAACTCATTATTTTCAAAATTATTGAAGTTGAAAAAAAATGTTTTTTTAAAAGTGAAATGAAACAGTACAATTTTCCTCAACTAGAGTTAATTACATGCAACAGTGAACAGTGAAGGAAAATAGCCACAGTTCTAACATTACAGGAGACCAGCTCAAATTTCTGTTATCTTCCTTTAAAAATGCTTCCCCTTCAAGTCCTTCAGATCCTCTTTTAAAAGTTATTTATTTATTTTTGTAATAATTCATTCAACCACAACCTAAGAAGTAAGCCTGATCTTGTTCCAGCACAAATTATTTTTTGTAAATAAATTTTTGCTACAAGAGCAATCTTACATTTTACTCCTTGCTAAATTCGAAGATGTATTTGATTTCTTGTTTATTCTTGTTTGTTTGGGCTTAATGTCTTTATGTACTCCAACGAGGGCAGAAAGGACGGGTTATCCTACAGGTTACCAACCTATTCTAGCCAGGATGGAAAGGCCGTAATTCATTTCGTGGGTCCGCCACGAAATAAATTTTAACCCGCCCAGGTGGGACTCGAATCCACGCTTCAGTACTGAGCGCGCTGACACCCTTGCTCTAAATCACTCGGCCTTTACATTTGATTTCTTTAATCCATTAGTAAATAATAAAATAAGTACAATCTGTATTTAAAACTACTGTTGTTTTGAACATTTGTAATTTTTATGAATAAAGACGAATATCTAATATTTTATTTATAATATTTACTATTTTAATTATAAGGAGGCAAGAAGTGGAATATCAATCATTAATTCCGCAATAAAAATAACTACTTGCAAGACCGTTGAGAAAGTAGAAAAATAAAAAAAGAGCTAAGATTTTGCAGAATACAGAACAACACTTGAACCTCACTAATCCGACCCCTGAGGATCCAAGGAGTAGGGAAAAATGACCAAAAAGTCGGATTAACCGGGTATTACAATGAAACATATTTTCTAAAGTTAAAAGTGAATTATAATTATACTAAAATTTAATGCTGTTAATAAATTAATTAATTCTGTATATTCAATGAAATGGAAACGTATATTAAAATATATGTGGCATTTAATTCTTTAGGGGGAATACGACAAGTTTTTAAAAGATTAAGTTTTTATTTATATATATATATATATATATATATATATATATATATATATATATATATATATATATATATGTAAACCGATTGCTTTGTTTATGTTAATATTTTAACGTAGTCCTAATTCCAGTGCTCAAGCAGCTATATCACGCAATCTTTTGAGCATTAAACATTACCTAGCAAGAAATCATCGTGCTCCTAGACATGATGTAAAGCAATCTCAATCTTTTTCAATACCCCTCCTTGGCAGAGGCGTAACTTATTTTTGGGCGCTCTCAAAATTCTCATTTTCATCCTTATTTCCACCGGGCGTTTAAGAAACGGCAGATATAATTTCAACGTCGGTTAATTCCTCACAAGTGTTGTCATTATCGTAAGCGTTTTCCACACATCCAACAATTACCGAGATATCAGTTGTTGAATTTAAGAATCCTGTGAAAATATTGTTGCCTAGAGTAGGTCAAGCGGAAGGCAGCATAGTGAGGTTCGACTGAACTTATTGTTATATTTGGGTCGAAGGATATTCACACTCTTTTTGTATTTATGGGCATTGGAAAACTTTCTTCTTTTGTTCTGAGTGTTGGTGGCTTTAGCACTCTGACTCTTCCTCCATTGGTTTGTGGATGATGCGTTAAGAGAGATACATAGAGAACTACTACAGCTCTGTTTTACATCTAACGATTAGGACAAGATCATTTATGTTTATAACCATTGCAGATAAATATATTGTATGACTGTAGGAAGAGTGCGGCACTGTAATAGTGGACAATAAATAGCAATTTACAAAAGAGATTTCGTGACAAAGACATAATAAATAATTCATCAGATTTAATGAGGCAGTTTAATGTTTAAGGCACAAATTAAGAGGGAAATTTTAAACGCGGATAAAAGCCATGACTTAGGAAGGAGGATTTCACTAGGTCTAAAGGCACTTACAGTTGGTGATATTAATATATTTTTCTAAGCAAAATTAATTTGTGACAGAATTACAATTCCAAATGGTTATTCTTATGTCAATTCATTGAAACTTGTATATTGGGTTAGGTTGTTTCCTTTTTGTAATGAAACATATAAACGACTGAAAGGTTGAACCATTAAAAGAGGAGGAAAGAATGTTGAGAAAGCAGCAATAAGGGTAGCACCTTTCCTCGAAGAGAGGCACTAATGATCTCACTAACTTCTATCATTATTTTCTCTAGCCATGTAATAGCCTCACTAACAAATGATCGAACCTCATATAGTAAATAATATTTATTTATCTTTATTTATTTTTGTTAACATTTATAAATATATATTTATAATTTATTAGATATATTATTCAGAAAACTAATATCGAAATAAAAAAAAAATTCTGAAGCATATCAAAAACTAGAGACAACAAAAGGTATTAATCCGATGCTGACATTATTTGTTATTCAAGCTCGAACAAAGCGGTCGTTAACCGATTACTATTAAATCAATATTTAAGAGTTTGTCTTAATGAAACAGTTAGAATAAAAAAATAAATAAAAACTTTCATAAACGTAATATAACTTCCTGGTGTTCATTTGCTACTAGATCGTATCGGAACTATGGTTTATTATACAAATTTATTTTTACATCTTTCCGAATTTAGAATTAAAAGTAAATGACAAATGCAAACATACATTGCCCCTGAATTCTGCATAAAAATGGGCCCACTCAGCCTCCACTGGATATTACTAGTGATGCAGCTGAGAGCACAGCGCTGGGATTTCTTGGGGTTTGGCCTTGACTCACAATAAGTGGGGAATAGGCTCGATTCGGGGCTACCCAGTCTGTGTGTGCCTGTATTGTACATACAGTATTTATTTTTTTTTTTTTAATTTTTTTTATTTTTTTTTTTTTTTTTTTCTTTTTTATTATGACTGTTTTATTTTATCTCTTATTATTATTAATTGTGTATGTATGAGAACATGTATATATAGTACGAATGAACTCTCTTTAGCACTGTTACTTATTGACCTTGACTGAGGCAGATTGTACATATATTTCAAAAAATATAGTTCAAAAAAAAAAAAAAAAAAAAAAGAAGGTATTCCTCTCAGTTACGTAATAAAATACATATTATTAAAAATACACCGAACAACCCGCTTATTGTAATTTTTTTTTTTTTTTTTTCAACATTTTTTCTTATATAGTTGAGAAAAATTCTGCATATCTCTGAATCAATATAATACTTCCAATGAAAAAAATAAATACACTTTATAATAATTCCATGCATTAAATTAACTTTAGCAGATGTAGATAATTAGGGTAGGCAGTCAAAGATATTCAGCAGATCAAAATAAAATGTTTATTTTATTCTAATTCTTAAAGCCAACGTTTCGACTTGCAATGCAAGTCTTCATCAGGGCTAGAAAAAAAGAAAGCATGCAAAGAGGTATGACATTGTAAAAATATATGAATAAACACACACCAGAACATATAGGAATCAGTGAGAAAGAAAATAAACATAAACAAACAAATAAACATAAATAACTGTATAAGAGTAAGGATGGTAACTTAAAGGCAATATATAAAGGCCATAAGGCCAGTAAAGACTATTGAATTGAGGCTAAAATGAGAATTAAAATGGGTGATAGTTACTTAAATGCTAATGAGTAATCTCGACAAAATAATTGGTGAACATAAACAGTGTAGATACTAAGTTGTTGAGATAATGAGAACAAGTTACTGAGTTAAAACTTAATGAGTAGATACAGAGTTACTGATATATTGAGGACAGATAACTGAAATAATATCTGAAGGCAATGAAGCCAGTACAATAAATGTAAACCATTGAATTAGAATTGAAAAGAATGTTTCAGGAGTGATAATGAATGAGTAAATATAACAATATAATAGGTGAATATAAGAATTGGTAGATATATAGTTAGTGAGATATAGTGGTTAAGCTAATGAGTTGGTACAGAATGAATAAAATTACTAGTAACAGTAGGGAGTTAACTAGATAGTTTATAATAAATCAAATATGCAAAGTACAACTATAGAGTAGTGATAAATATATTGATACACATGATAAATATTGGGACATATATAGTAGGGTAATTATAAGTATGTACAGTGGAAAGAGAAAGGAAATGAAATAAGGGGCAAAAGTGAGGAAAAAGAATTTTAGCAAAAGATTGTGCACTAACATTTAAATTGGAGAAAGGAAAAGGATATATTTATGAGTAAAGGATGAATATTGAGTGGTAAAGTACAAACAACAAAAACAAAAAACAAAAAACCAAACATCACAAAAAATAAATTAAAACTAAATAAAAATATTTTTTTGAAAATGACTTACGTTCAGGTAAAGGTAAACAAACAAACTGAAGAAAGAGGGAAATAGATGGTAAGGGAGGAAAGGAGGGTGGAGAGATCTAGCGTCGGGTATCTGAACTACAGACCAAGGTGGGAGCGGGAAAATATTCGTTTATGAAGTACAATACGGTGATATGGAGCTGGCGGTGATATTGAGTTAGCGCGTTGGAGTATCAATAAAACGAGAGGGTGGAAGGAAGTCGAAAAATTGGAGTAAGGAAGATAGTACAGAATTAATAACATTTAAATATATACATATACCATGGGAGGAATTTAGGGTTTTTTGAGAAGGTTTAAAACTTGGGAATACGTGTGGGAAATGTATTCCTTATCTATTTTTTGATTAACAGGTAAGGGTTCTAGGTGGGTGTGGATGGATTCGCAAATTAATCGTTTTTCTAAGTTGCTAAACGAGTCTAGGATAGAGGTTTTTTCAAAGTCAAAATTATGGTTAAGGGATAAGGAATGTTCAGAAAGTTTCGTTGCGAACGGGTTACGGGATGTGATAGAGCGGTGATGTGAGTTGCGGGTTTTTAGATGGTTTTTAGTCTCACCGATATACGAGGAATTGCAATTGGGGAAGGCACAGAGGATACGGTAAATGACATTGGAACGGAGAGGAAGTGGTATGGGATCTTTAAGTTTGGAGTAAATATTCAAGAGTTTGTTGTGGGGTTTGAGGCCTAGGCGTAGATTGGGGAAGATTGGGCGTAGAGACTTTTGTATTTTATCTAAAGGATGGGTATATAGGGGAGGGATCTATATAGATATAGGGGCGGGGGTAATGGGGAGTTGGATAAGGTGAGAGTGGTAGATGATTGGTTATTGTAGTTATTAAGGAGTTTGTTGATAATGGTTATGGCGAAGTTATTAGAGCTGAGTATTTTTTTTATTCGAATGGTATTAGAAGCGTGGAATTGGGGATCGGAAAGGGAAAGAATACGGTGGATTAGGTTTTTTGCAGTATTGATTTTTTGATGATAGGGGTGTTGGGAGTGGAAATTTAATAGTATTAATGAAATTTATATTCATAATATTCTGTACCAACTCATTAGCTTAACCACTATATCTCACTAACTATATATCTACCAATTCTTATATTCACCTATTATATTGTTATATTTACTCATTCATTATCACTCCTGAAATATTCTTTTCAATTCTAATTCAATAGTTTACATTTATTGTACTGGCTTCATTGCCTTCAGATATTATTTCAGTTATCTGTCCTCAATATATCAGTAACTCTGTATCTACTCATTAAGTATTAACTCAGTAACTTGTTCTCATTATCTCAACAACTTAGTATCTACACTGTTTATGTTCACCAATTATTTTGTCGAGATTACTCATTAGCATTTAAGTAACTATCACCCATTTTAATTCTCATTTTAGCCTCAATTCAATAGTCTTTACTGGTCTTATGGCCTTTATATATTGCCTTTAAGTTACCATCCTTACTCTTATACAGTTATTTATGTTTATTTGTTTGTTTATGTTTATTTTCTTTCTCACTGATTCCTATATGTTCTGGTGTGTGTTTATTCATATATTTTTACAATGTAGTCATACCTCTTTGCATGCTTTCTTTTTTTCTAGCCCTGATGAAGACTTGCATTGCAAGTCGAAACGTTGGCTTTAAGAATTAGAATAAAATAAACATTTTATTTTGATCTGCTGAATATCTTTGACTGCCTACCCTAATTATCTACATCTCCTATATACATCACAGTCAACTAAACCTTAAGATTATAAATTAACTTTATTTTTCGTTTTTGATGACTAACCATGAAAACTACTGAATCAATCTGTATCAACTTTTAACTAGATTATATTCATAGCTTAAGGGACGAGGTTGGGATCGCGATAGTAAAATTTACTGATCTTCAATTAAATTGTTATTGAAAATTACATATATGAGAATATGAGCCGCAAAGAGAGTGGAGAAGGAGGACTAATGAGGAGTTGAGAACCTTGTATGGCCAGACAAATATTGTGAACATTATAAAAAATGGAAGTTTGAGGTGGCTCGGCAATGTGGAACGCATGGGAAGTGACCGACTCCTAAGGAAACTACCTTATTAAAGGCCTGGAAGAACTCGTAGACGAGGTCTTCCGAGAATGAGATGGTCGGATGACTTAGAGGACTTGAAACAATTGGAAGTCAGAAGATAGAGAAACGTTGCTGCCGATAGACCAGCTTGCCAAGCAATTTGTGACAAGGCTCTTGTCCTTAGATGGCAGTAGCACCTAAATAAATATATAAGCCGCAAGTAAGGTTACAAAGTTGCTGTGCTACCTAGAGCTTAAAATTGATAATTTCTAATGATAATTCCTTTCTTAAATCCTTTTTAATTGAATTGCCATTAAAAAGAGATGTAGTGCCAAATCTCAGTGAAGATTAAAAATCGACAGATATATAGCTTATAAAATAGTAAATCTGTCATTTTGATTACCGACTCATAGATTAAACTTAAAAATTGGATATCCAATTTGGTTTTTAAGCGACCTTCAACCGCCAAATCTGATCAACAGTACCAGGTTAAAAATTCTAGGTAAGCGTGGATCTTAGTGTCTATAATTCTCACAGCAACAGCGACAGCAGAAATCGTATCTATTCCTTATCCAGCATTTCAATTCAAACCATCAAAATTTCCTGTTAAAGACTCTTTACCTATTAAAACTAACAAATCGCAAGACCAGACCCACAAAAACGCTGAAGTGGATCTTCGGACTGAAGGTTTCTATCACGGTAGAAAATATGTAGGGCTTTCCATAATTGGAAACCATTACAATCAAATCACTTTCATAATAAAGGAAGACATACTTGAATTTTAGTATATTTGGTTGTCTTACGAATTTATATTGCCCTTATTGCGTGCTTTCTACGATATAAGATTTTTAAAATTGTTGAAGTTCTTACTTATAAGTAGCGGCGACAGTGAATGCTTCTATAAAATACATAATTTCAAAAACCTAAAACTAACCGTGCTGATAATATAAATCATTATTTAAGACAATAAGTCTTAAATACCGTTCTTTATAGCGTCAATAAATAAATATTTATGTTTCGTTTAATTCATTGCTACTAACATTTGAAAGAGGAATACATTTACCAGACTGAAGTAAAAAAAAAAAAGGAAGTTAATTAAACAGAAAACATACAGCCCAATTGGTACATGACAGGTCTGATATACGGGTGCGGGTTTTATTAGGGTTAATACCCATGTGGGTACACAACATCCATATCTCACTGAGTTCTCAATACAGCTTGGGGAAGAAATATTTATAAAAATATATACATTTCTTTTGCAACTTTATACATCTAAAATGACTTATTGCACTCTTATTAATGACTTATGAAACTCTTATTTATTAGAGTTTCATAAATAACCTATTTAACAAGTCCTCGTTCGTAGTTTCTCTACTAATTGTAATACAAGAAGCCATTAAAAGTTCAGTAATTAAGTTATCAAAGTTACTACAGTATTTCAACGGTATGGGATAACTTCTTAATAAATGTGAGAAGAATAACTCTTCTTAACGATAAAAAGGAACAAACAGCAGCTTCAGTCCATGGTAAACCAGACTAAATTAAAAATTATAACAAGAAGTGGATACTCGAAGGTGTTTGAGGGACTTAATATGCTTTAGATCTTTTTAGTCATAAAAAAATTCAGAGCTTATTATGTTTTTTATATGTATTTGTAAATTCATGCAAATTTGTTCTTCTCTTTACCTTCTGAATTTGATGAGGGCCTTATTTTTTTTTTTTATGTCCTACTTTCTATCTCTCTCTCTCTTTTTTATTCTCTTTTTCTCATCTACATGGACCCTTCACACGATTTTACAAAATATCCAAGCCTTGAGGTAACACTGGATTAACCCTCTAAATTATTCCACAAAAGATCTGATTTTTTTTTTTTTTTTTTTTTTTTTTTTTTTTTTTTTTTTTTTAAATCACTATTTTATGAAGACTAAAACATCAGTTTGGTACACAGTATAATTTTCAACAACATTTTTCCCCAACCAATGATGGACAGAACTCATAACTTGTAGTTGTCCGGGTCAACGGGTTTTGCTGGATAAAAGTAGATTCGTACCAAATTAAGGGCATGATATATAATAAATGATTGTTTAAGCTCTTTTCAGAAAGACGGGATAAGATGAAACATTCGGTGAAAAAAATGGAAAATCGATATCTCCCAGACTGGCTTTCACCTATTTATATTTCAGAATTAAAGAATCAATTAATGATTATTCGAAATAAACAAAGTTGAGATAAAATAGCGCTTTCACCTAAGCGATAGGTCCTAGCGACAAATGTTAAATAATAAAAAATATTTTCAGTTGAATTTCTAATCAAGAAACCGTCGTCAAATTTTCTTTGAATGATGAAACACCTCAACAATTACCTGATCCCCGAAAATTGATTTTGAAAAGAAACAGGATATAGGAGAACACCGACTCAATAAGCTGCATAATAGTATGTATGTTATTTTATATTATTTTTGAAAATCAATAATGCAGCGGCGACCTAAAATCTCTATGACTAGGAGGAGGCAAGCTTTACGTTGAAAATAATAAATGTACGCAGGAGTTATATATAAAAGGACTATTATATAAAAGGACAAGCCATTTTTCGTTTGTGATCACTAACCGCGAAAACTACTGAACCCCCCAAATTTTAACCACATCATCTTGATAACTCAATAAGGTTTAGCAATAATTAAAGATTTTCAATTTTATTGCCGTAAAAAAGGCAATAAATATGTGGTCCGCAGTGAAGTTTAATAATCAACCGATAGGTGGCGAGCATCATTTGAAAGAGGCTACAAAGGCATGGTGTTATACAGAGCTAGAAATTTACTGACTTTCAATTGAATTGTTATTAAAAAAGCTATAAATATATGGAGTGACACGTGGATCTCAGTGCAGTTTTAAAATCGAACGATATGTGGCCATTCTGCAACAAATGAAATTCAATTATTAATTTCAAGACTAAAGCGACAAGAAACTGGTCGTCGTTACAGACTACTTCAACATTTACCAGTAAATGATCAAAGCTCCCAATTCATAACAAAAGACTTATTTACATGACTGATTAGACCTATTTGGAAGTACGGAGTTGAGCTTTAGGGCTCTACTGAACCATCCAATTCATTTCGTATCCAATCCTTACAATCCAAAATCCTTCGAAAAATCCTAAATGCCCCTTACTTTGTCACCAATAAACTTATCCATAAAGAGCTTGATGTTCCATATGTTGCTGAGTTAGCCCAAACCAGAGACCTATCCTTTCATCGTAAGCTCCATAACCACTCAAATCCACTAGTTTCTCAACTTGCTTCCAGCACCATTCCCGATAATCCCCCGAGGCGTCTGAAAAGAAGATGGCCTACAGATCTTCTAGAATAGAATTTTTATTGAAGTGCTACTAATGAGTAGTTATATTCAAGTTTTGACATGTTATTGTGATCGTTATCAGCTCATTTACTTAATGTATATATTTGTACAGTTGTAAATTTCAATAAATTGATTTATAGAAAAAAATTATTAATTTAAAAAATCTAAGTTCTTTATTTATGAGAGCCGCGACGGGAGATGCTAGTGTGATATAATTTTCCAATACATGTATACTTTTAGACATGGTAAATCCTTTTCATAATGGGACAAGAGGTGGGGGTAAAAGTGGTTCCAGGCCTACCCAATTGAAAAAATTACTTTACACAACGGAAATCGAATCCTCTACAGCAAAGAGGTTGTATCATTCATGGCCAAATAAAATCCACCAGCGATTTTACAACGGCCGTTAAAGGGAACGAGAGGAGGCCCATAAGTTCTGTATTTACGATTGCAATCCAGGTTAAGTGTTTCAATCAATTAAAGTTAGGTTTTATGGCGGGGATCCGATAAAGAATTAATACATCGCTCATCCGGTGGAACAAGGGGCGGATAAAAAGAATGAACTTTAACTGGAGAAGCGAGAAACATAAATGAAATACTTCCAACAAACAATAAAAAAACATAAAACAAAAAAAAGTTTCCAAATATTCAGCGAACAGTTTTAATAAAAAAAAAATAAAATAACAAAAAAGGTTATTGGACCTTTTAACGGAGCAATTAAAACATTCCAGAGAAAGGTGAGAAATGGAATATCAAAGGCTGCCAGATCAGTGAGTGACAGTGTCGATAAACGCCTAAAGAATCGAGAACATGGAATAACCTATCGAAAAACTGTGGGAAAAACGACAGCATGCTTTTCAATAAAGCTTCCAATATTGAAATCTAAAGACAGCTTGTCAAAACCAACAACGGCAATATCGAAAAAAAACAAAAACGCTAAAGGTAGGATATAAGAGCTGCAGGATATTTTATACTGCTATTTAATTACTTTTTTTTTTGCCATTTATACAAAAATCAATTTTATTTTATTTTTAAATTACAATTTACAAATTTAAATTTAATTACATTTACTAAATAAAATTCATATATATTTTCCATACACTCACTAATGCAGTTGTTAATCAGAAGATTAAAATTAGGGTTTAAAACTGAATCCGGATTTTGATCTAGAAAAAATTTTTAAAGGACCGGAACTGATGCCCTTTGTTAGAAATAAAAACTGGTATAGATGGTTAGGACATCTTGGAGAGGATATGACATCGAAGAGAATAATCATAGAAGAAAGACCCAGAGGAGAAAGAATGAATCACATCACATGATTTAGAAGAATAGTTAGGAAAAGTTGATTGGAGAACTAGGAGCCGGAGGATGATCAAGCTAAATTCAAAAGAAGGCGCTCGGATAAACAGAGATATATAAGTACATCACGTATTACGGTTTTCATATCTCTCTCTTCATAGCTCTCACTTCCGGGCAAGGTCCAGGCAAAGCCAGCCAAGATCTAATCACTCCCAGTTTGCTTTTCCAGCAGTCTAGACTGTGATAGTAACGAGACTGGCGTCACAGGATGGGTGAGTGCATTGAACACTGACCACCTATTTTTCATCCTTCTCTATTAGATTTCTTTCGACAGTTTTCAAAGCGTCTATTCTATTAAGGTTGAGCGAATTTATGAAATCACATTCCGAAATAAAGTATAATAAGATCTACCAAGTCCCTTCCTTCATTCTCTCCTTCTAGATTAATGTATACTATGTCCCAAAACGGTATCAGTGATATTTATTAAATTTTGTTTTCTTTCTCCAATTGATACATAAAGTAGTGCGATTTGAAGTTAGTTTAAAAAAAAAAAATTGCCACCTGTAATTTATGTTCATCATGGTACATGGGCACCCCCAGACCCCAGGCAGTTTCGATCAAGGATCAAAGCAAGGATACATGGTACATGTTTTTCGGATAGGTATATATCCTTAGTATGTATTACCATTAGTATGTACAGTCATTTCTCGGTTACAGCTAATATAAGTCTATGATAGCTAAAGTAGCCAACACTAAATGAATTCAAGAACCACTATTTGTTGTACTGGAATTTTTGTTATAAATGAGTCCCACTAGAATAATATTATTAATATAATTATAATCAATAAAAATAATCAATACATTTATATAAAAGGACAAGCCATTTTTGTTTGTGATCACTAACCACAAAAACTACCGAACCACAAACTGTACCTAATTTTAACCATATCATTTTTATAGTTCCAGAAAGGTTTAGAAATAATAAAATCTACTGATTATCAATTAATTTGTAATTTCAACTAGACATTATATGTGGATAACAGCGAAGTTCGAGAAGTGACCATTAGATAGCGAGGACCATTCTCCATGAGAGGTTACTAAGGTGTGGTATGATATAGAGCTTGAAATTGATGATGAAATTTACTAATATTCAGTTAAATTTTTAAAAGTGATTTTAATATGTGGTGCGACATGCAGATTCCAGTTTTAGAGAAGTTTGAAAATCGACCGATATGTGGTTAGCACCATTCTGCAATGGTAAAACTACTGAACCCATCTAATAAAATTATTTCTACCGAATAAAAACTATTTCCAAATCAAAATGTCGAACCATTCCGTTCTGATATTGTGTGCAAAAATATGATCCATTGGCCTTAAGTTGTAAGCACTGATGATACAGCCCATTATCCGCAAGTTTCTTTACTCTATCCGTCTGGATTACCAACTCATACATTAAAATTGAAAGTTGGAAGTCCAGTTATACTTTTACGTAATCGTCAAATACGCAATAATTAAAATTTTAACAAGGTTGAAAAATACTGCTATGCTTGAAAATATTGCTGGATTTCATACAACATTATCATTGATAAACAAATAAAAATTTATTTAGTTTAAATTATCAAAGTTTTTACTTATGAGAGCGGGCGAAGCCGCGACGGGAGGTGCTAGTATTATATAATTATAAATAATAATATTAATATTAGTTTTTTTAATTAATGATTAACAATAAAACACTGTTGAAACCGAGTTAGTATCCGTAAAAACATGCAACATATTAAAAAAGGAATATTGCGCTTGATAGGAACAGACTGGCAGAAAATAACTACCTTAGTTCCGATTTGATTTATATGCAATATATTTAGAGCGTGAATGTAGCTTCAAAGACTTAAAAGACTAGAAAAATATTTAGAGTATTTTCCTAATCATAATCTCATGTAATATTCTGATTCCGGTTGTGGTAACTGAATATTTTTAATCGTAGCACATTAATTAATATTTAAATTAAAAGCAACATATTTCAATCACAGTGAATCGTCAATGAATAGCGCTCAACAACAATCCAAACGGTTCTATATTTAAACACCAAACTCCGAACAATCCAGGGTGAATTTGTTAACATTTAAAATATATATTATCGTTTACAAATCAAGGCTACGCTAATTTATTTTTCGTTATTCAGTTGGTTTCCCCCTCCCCTATTACCTGGAACGAAAATCTCGTTTGCAATAAATCCTTAACAATTGGTATTTTCCTCCCAGATTGCGCAAAACAATGGGTTAGTGACAATATCAATTTATACAAATATAAAATAAATATTTTTTTAATTAGTTATAAAAACCTAATTTTTTTTCTCACAAATTCAGCCAAAGCAGACCGCATAGGCCTTGAACATTTAAGGGAAACACAATTAGTATTTTAAGTTTTACGAAATAATTTCTATAAGGCTCTAAAATAAGCTTCACCAATCACTCTGAAAAAGTGGTGTTTAAAAATCACGCCTTCCAATATTTATCTTAGGATGTGAGGCCTTGGAATAATATAGGAGTAAGATCTAACTAAGGGAAATGAGCCGCTGTATGAAGTTAGGCAGCAAGACAATAAGCTACAAGAGAATCATGATAACGCAGACCCAGTAAGACATGGGAGGAAGGAGAGACGAAGTGATAAAGGAGAAAAAAAATCTAGTACCGGACCGAGACTTATACGAAAAAAGATAATCCAGGAAGGTACAACTGAAGAGTGTGACCTAAGGTGGATGGGAAGCCTAAATTGGGCTACATTGAGAAGGTAATACAGTGGAGCTCTCTCAAATATAGGAACAATGGAAACCGCTCCTGGGAAGTAACCGAACAGAGGATACTTGCCTCTAGGAAATGCGGAACGATAAGGGACATTAGAGCACAATATATAGAACAGGTGCACAACCCCCCCCCCTTCCCCCTATATCTGCACTACTTCGACAGATGTTATATCTTGTACCAATTCAGCGTATTATAGGAACACCATAGCGAGGAAAAAACATAATATTGCGCAGTAAATAACAACCTATTAACTAAATATCACAAAAGAGCCATACAACTATTTATTGCTACAACATTCATGGTGGAGAACAAAAGGAGGAAAGGAGTTAACCCTTTAACGGGTAGGCCGGGAATTCAGAATACACTTCTTTTCTTTTTTTTCCTTTGAATGGCTACAGCCACGCTAACCCCAACTCATGTATCATGTAATTGAAGGTTGAATAAAGCATATTAGACGATAATGAGTAGGATAATATATCGGAAATTACGGCATTTATTGAGCAGAAGGCATTTAATATGAGTATCCTCCGGGATACATCGCCTGTTAAAGGGTTACATAAAAGAGTAGATGAGGGATATGCCAACATAATTAAAAAATAGTGTAAGAAAATAGATAACGTTGCTGGGTGCTCTTCATCTAGCCTCACATTTAATTTTCAATATTTACGGCAAGCTAGTGCTTCGAAAAAAATAGAAGTTTGCAGAAACAATATATATAGTTTTTCACCCAGATTTATATATAACCTATACCTGAAAAAATTAATAAGTGAAATCGAGCAGCGAGTACCTTGCATATGTCTAACAAACTATGACGGTGATATGGTCCATGAAAGACCTTGACCTCCTCAACAATCCTTATCCACTCAGGGCAATCCACTTCATATTTATTGGGCTTAACGTCCTTATTTACTGCAACTAGAGCAGGAAGGACGGGTCATCTTACAGGATGCTAACCTATTGTAGTCTGGGTAGGAAGGTCAAGATTCATTTCGTGGTCTGTCCACGAAATAAATTTTAACCCGCCTAGGTGGAATTCGAAACCATGACGTTCTGTCCGAGCGCACTGAGACCCTCACCCCGACTCATCCGAACAATCTACTGACGCTCTCTTCAATTAAGAAGGCGCAGGTCAGCGACATCTTCCAACCAAAATTCTTTCTCTCTCAGCATCCTTTCATTTTCATTCCCGGGAGGCTTTCCTAATTCATATAAATTATATGAATAAATCATATATTAAATAATCATATAATAAATTATAATAAATCCTTTGTTATCTTATCCTTTCTCTGTTAATACATGAAACCAAATCTTGATCTTCATACAAATGTTCCGTTTTATTCTGTATACAATTTCGACTTCGGCTGAGCAATACATTTTCATAGGTACTATTATCTCCCATTTACTCTGATACCTATCTTGTAGCTTTGTAAGAATTGACGTTACACTGCCATATATCGAAGGAATGTCATATATATTCAATTTTTCAATGAAGGAGCCAACAATTATTGAAATATCACACTATATTTTGGCATCACTCCTCTTTATTATTCCTCAATTAAGTTACATGTTTCGGGAACTTTGTCCCATCCTCAGACTTTAACAGTTATTTCTTCATGGTGTTATCACACTGTGTCTGTTCCTTTCACATATCTAAATAAATATTTGTGAAAGGAACAGACACAGTGTGATAACACCATGAAGAAATAACTGTTAAAGTCTGAGGATGGGACAAAGTTCCCGAAACATGTAACTTAATTGAGGAATAATAAAGAGGAGTGATGCCAAAATATAGTGTGATATTTCAAGTCATATATATTCTCACTTTGATCTTTTGGGGCACTAAGTATATGTTACTATTACCTAAACCCGGGTTGATAAAAGGTAAGAAGAATGAAAAACGACCATTATTTTCTAAAATCCCTGATTGATTATTCACAGATAATTCATTCTAACCTTACCTAAGAGAACATTAAGATGGATATCATTTAGTACATGATGCAGTCATTTGCCATTACCCAATCGAGTGAAGAACTTATGTTCATAGTAAAACCGCAAAAACACATGCCAGCGAATTGGGAGAGAAGCTCGCTGCTGTAATGCGCCAGCAACTGGCACACTTAGCATACATTTGCTAGTAACTGGCATGCGAGCAGGGAGAGTCCCATCCAGCTTACTGTAGGGCGTGACTCTCCACGCATGAGCAGTTCATCCCTCGTCACTCTACTAGCACCCAGATCAAATATTGTGGGACCTCATGATAAAAATGCGAAGTCATAATAAACATTCCATTTAATAAAACCTTAGTCCAAATATAATGTGATTACATCGCCTCCCACAAGTCTCTTCTTTTATATTTAATAACCAATATGAATACAGATAAGGTACGAATCGATTCTTTTAATAAGGTTCAGAGCTTATGTTAACTATATTTTTTAGTATAATTTGTTTAAAAAAAGGATGTTTCTGGATAGTGGTCTAATTTAATGCTACATAGATTTTAAATATAACTATGGAATATACCTGGAACAGATTGAGCCACATTGTTCCATCAATATACGGCGCCATTTAACTGACGCTTATTACGGGGAGGTATGAGGATATCATTTTTGTAAGGGATCCACTGCCTTATCGGATAGCAGCAGTATATTATCGATACTAATATAACCGCCTTCAAGATACTACAATGGCTTAGGGACTAGAGAAGATACGATAAAGTGGATAGCAGATCCATCAGGGTGATTTAGTGGCCATCTGGTGTAGAAGCAACAGGATCCACGGTGGTCGATCGCCTCTTATATATAGCCCCCTCCTATTGCCGCTTTACTATACGGCCCTTTATTGAAGCCCATCCGGTAGAACACAATCATTTCCAATTCATCCTAGCTTTAGACAGAAAATAGACTATTCCAGTGAGCAGTTCCTGATAAATCGGGAGCAAAGAATTACGATTATTCAAGTCAGAGGAACCCATCCTTTGAAATGCTATGCTCGTTTTTTAGTCGATCCTCCCATATATGGTTGATAGTTGGTAATAAAGTTGAAAAGGAAAACAAAACTCAAATATTTAAAAGTTCTCATACTTTTCAGTTTCAACTACCAGTGTAGAAAAATTCAAGTACTAAACCGTTTATTTCAAAGCTTTCGATTTATTACAAAATACTCATTTACATGACAGTAATGAGACCTATTTGGATATAAAGAGTTGAGCATTGAAGCTCCACTAAACCATCCAATCCATCTCGTATCCAATCCTTTGAATCCAAAATCCTTCGAAAAATTCTCCTTACATAGTCAAAAACATATCCATTAAGACCTTAATATTCCATATGTAGCTGATATAGCCCAAGCTAGGTACGTATCCTTTCAATAAAATGCACTAGTATCTCTACTTGCTTTCCATTCTATACCCAACAGAAACCCTCTGAGGCACCTGAAAAGACTGCTATTCTAAAACAGAACTTTTATTGAAGTACTAGCAGTATTTACTAGATGTATTTTTTTTTTTTAATTAATCCGTTTGTAAATTTCAATAAATAGATAATTTTAAAAAATCCGCTTATAAACCATACCTAAAATGAGTACGTTTGGAAAAATGTTCGTGTTGAATATAACATAGGTATATTAACCGTTGCATTACACATAAACCTTACATACACACACATTAATTAATAAAAAATAAATAAATTAAATGATTACTATAGGAATATAAATAATTACAAAACTGAAATTAAATATAAAATACTAAATACAAAATAATACCAAATGCTATATTACTTACTAAAGTTTGTGTAGTTTATAAAAAAAAAATGTGTCTTAAGTATTAAACATACAAATAAGATTAACAGTTTTAATTCATAATAAATTTGTAAAAAAAATAATATTGAAAAAATAACAGGACTGATAAATTCTTGTAGATTAACAAACAGTTCTGAAAGATTTTTTTTTTTTAATTAATTTTTTATTATTTGTAAGCAAGACTATCAAACCACTTAATTTATTATTTTGCTATATTTATTTATTCGTCTTAGATGTTTTCAAAAATACATTATCAAATAATCATATCTAATAATAAGGTCTCATGTAGGTTATTCCCATGTCTATAAATTCATAGCCTGTTCAGTGTAAATTGATCAATACAATCCATAATGCTGTATGTAATCTGACGTAATATGAACCAAGCTCCTTACTAGGTCTAGAAGAGTGTTTAACCTTCCTGAATGTAAAACAGTATTTGATATAGAGGTATAGCATTTTCAATCCCCATCATCCAGAAAGAAAGAGGCACAATTCAATAGAATTATTGAGTAAGAACAAATATTAGAAACACAATATTATATTAGGCGTTTAGTATCAAAACCAGCTCAATCCATGATTTTTTAAAAACAATTTTTTGCAGCAGATTTTTAGTTCTTGGTCGATACTATCGCACCACATAAAGAACAAACTATCACAATTCGCTCGAAAACCACTTTCAAAAGCCGGTTTTTTTTTTTCAAGTCCAACTCAATGCAAGCCTTAGCAAAGATAAATAACGTGAACAATTTGCTCAACAAGCATTTCTGGATCAGTGGATGGAAATTGAGTCTCTCAAAATATTATAAAAACGTAGTGAGTAACCATATTCAACAAGAAAATAATGCATAATAATAAGTTGTGTTGCCAATGTGAGCTCTGATAAAAATGCATTTATCAAAACAAATTATTTTACTAACTTCCTTTTATTTTCTTTCAGCTTTATAATAGTGACATTTTAATTTGTTTAGATAAGTTTAATTTTTTTTTTCATTACCTATTACTAGTAGTACTGCACTAATTTTCTGTTTAGAGATTTTTCTTGTAATTTTTGTCAGTTTATTCAGTTATTTTCAATTTGCTTGCACATCCATATGAACAATAAAATATCACCATTAATAAGATAAATTGATTAATTGACTCACCTTTTTGATTTTACATTTTGATAAATGGCAGAAAATTAAGATAAAAAATCAATTTAATTGAAATCTAAAAAGTAGAATGAAAAAAAAAAAAACCGCAGTACTAATGTATTCGCAGGAAAACTCATGGACCGAGAGTTCTCCCAGATGGATCCTACAGACTGAAGGCGAATCACAAATTGTACCGACAATTGGAAACAGCCAAAAATGCTGAGAATGCACAACAATAAGCTTACCAAAAATATCTTATCGTTAATTAAAAGCTATAAGACTCGAAGTCTGAGGCTTAATAAGTTCAAAAAGACCTAAATTCTGCTGGAATTTCTGGCCTTGATGTATTGAATCGGTGGAAATTCAGAAGTATGGTGAAATCTTGGTCCCCACTACCAAAAGTTAAAACTAGTCGAAAACTCATGACGAGAGAGAAAAAGGAAAAACTATTGGCTGGTCTCAGGAAGTATTGGGAACAAAAGAAGGCATCCAAAGGAGCTGGTCATAAGCGCTCCTAGATGGGCTTAAACAAAAATGAACACGCAGTACTAATAATTTAAATAAGAATAACGATTCCGAATCATTGAGACCAAAAAAAAGTATTTTCGGAAAAATTGAACGGGCAGAGCGTGAAATATTTTTTGCCTCTCCTGTAAAATTTATAAAAATGGATTGAGCTGGTTTCGATACTAAACACCTCATGTTTTTGCAGCATATTTAGAATCCTGAATTTTTTTCTGAAATAATAGTTGCTGCTAGCAAACTAGCAGTATTAATTATTTTAGCTCAATATTCAAGGTATTTTCATTTTCACAGAAATAAAAATAAAATGAATACTACAGATGAAGTGCCTTTTTCATTCTGTGTGTGCAATTTATATTGGACTTACCTCCATATTTAACTTCTACACACACAAATTTTTACTACCCATCAACCAAGAAACATTGAACAGACTATAAATTTAAGTGTATTTCTATAATCTACAATTTTCTACTTCTCTTTTCAACCAATTAATTATTTTAAGGACCAATATAACTCCTTTTTGTTGTTTTTTTTTAATACAAAACATAATGTAATCTATATAATAGTAATAATATTAGACATAGTTAACAAACAAACTATAAAAACAACAATAAAAATTGCACACTTCAAAATTAACTCTATTACGATGCAAAATTAATAAGAAAAAAAAGGAAAAAAAAAAGCTGATATTCCTTAAATAAATTATATAGCCTTCACATTTATATATAAAATTTCTAATTGTTAATCTAAAATTGTAACAACAATCGATAATTTACTTACATGTTAAGGTCGGAGATCTAGAGAGAGATCTAAGAGGTGGTGCGGCCGCTAAACTAGAGAGCATACCTGAGGGTGGGATCCTCCATCGCTCCTGCACATAGACAAACATCGCCATATCATTCCATCTGTCCTGTGTTTGTATGTGCGCTGTTTGTCTGTGTGCAGTTTTTTGGCTCTGTTTTTTTTTTTTTTTTTTTTTTTTTTTAAATTTATATTTAATCATTTTATTTTTGAGAAATATTCTCTCTTTATTAATTGATTGTATTCTTCCACAAGATCTATGTTATATCAGTTGGTAATATGTTTTCAAAGAGTTTTTTTTTATTGTTGTGTTTCTCATCATCTCTGTTCCACAAAGCTTGCCCTCACTTTCATTCTCCTGTGTCGGATGTGTTTTTTGATCACTCTCTTAATGTGATGTTATCTGTTGGTAGTGGTGATCAGAATTTGGTTCTTTTGTTTGCGTTTAATTTTTTAATTTTTTTTTTATTATTTATAATTGTAATTTTGTTTTATTATTATTTTTTTTTTTTGTATGTGTCCTTTTTATCTTCTTCGACTTGGATCCAAAGAAATTTTTGTTTTGTAATAATATCTTCTACATGCTATTCTCTACATGTATGATGTAATAACAAAAATATAATATAATAAAATAAAATGATGTTTGAAGTATTTCCTACCTGTTACCGTGTCATCTCTCTCGTGTGTTAATAGCCTCCAAAAAATTAGAGAAAAAAAAAGAAAAAAAAAACATTTGCAAAAATCATTCAGATGGCTAGTGTAAAATGTTCTCTCTTTTTTTCCTTATCATGTGAATTCGAAAAAAAAAAAGAAAAAAAAAAAAGCATATATGAACTGTGAACATGTAAGTTAATATGCATGTTAAAAAAATGGCAAGCAGGTAACATTGACGTAAATTATGTACAGTGTAATAAACCTGAGTGTAACAATAGTTCTAAACACAAAGAGCATGCACTACAAGGGAGAGATGCGGATGAAAGGACATGTTAAATCAAATACTGAAGGACCAGAGGACATCAAGTCCTCGGCCACTACCTAAACTACTACTATCAAATTAAATACTCACTCTCAACTAGAATATTCTCTATTATTCCAAATTTCAAATAAATAAGAGTGAATAACAGGAAAACAAAATTTAAAAAAAAGGAAATAGATACATTTTTTTTTAATTTTTCGATTATAGAAAAGAAACTAACAACATTATTAAAAATAATGTAAAAAAAATTATTGAAAATAATATATTCGCGATAATGATACATACAAACAAAATTTAAATATATAATAAATTAAGAAAAATCTAACTGGGGCAAGGTAAATATAAATACATGTAAGAACAGTATTGTATTGAAACTATATAAAATACGATACGTTATCATATAATGTTTATTTACAATTAATCTATATGCTGTGTAACATATTTTTAGCCTGAATACAATATCTAGATCTAAAGACGGGTAGCATTTTTTTTATAGGTAAATTAATAAGAAGGGTAAACAAATTATTGATGATTTTATAATTAAAAAAAACAAAAAAAAAAATACTTTTGTATGATTTTCACAAAATAGCTGACCGTCGTAATTGTAATACTGGAAAGAAACAAATATACAGGAACTGTGGCACTTGTGAATTAGTACAGGGAAATTAGAATCGAACCTTAAACTCCAAAATTAAAAAGGTCTGACAGCTGGAAATTGTTCAACAACCTTAGCTCTAAATGTGGTAAGAAGTCTTCGTCCAAATAAAAATTTTAATATGTTCAGTGGGATGGCGTAGGTATTTTGTGGGATTTAATCAAAACTTCATATACTTGAGGTAACGACATAATAGAAAATTTAACCAGCTTTGAGAAGAAAAAAAAGAAATTTGGGAACGGACAAATCGTATTGGAGTTATAGCGAAAAATATGCCAAATAAACCCATATTTCATAACAGTACGCATGGGTGTTCCGCGGGATTCAATTAAAATTTCATATCTAGGGCCTGATAGTGAATTTAACCATTTTTGAGATTGAATATTGAAGTGCGACTTACTGCAAAGTAGCTAATTTAAGTGTACTGGTGGGCTATCCATACGAGACGAAAACTATTCATGGGTCTGATAGTAAAGAAAAAATAAAAAAAAAAAAATGAATAAAACCAAATTTGTTTGGGAAGTTATTACCAACAAATTTCATTACCAATAATGTGTAACACAAAATGTGCTAAAAGTAACGGTTTCCGAGTTATTTCATCAAACAGCGAAATCATACAAGTTTCAAACATTTCCCCCTACCCCGCCTGAATCCGACCGTTATTTCAAAGAAGACTTTTTATCACATTTAGAGCTAAGGGTGGTGAACAATGTCCAGCAGGCAGACCTTTTTATTTTATGAGTTCAAGGTTTGGTCATTTTTTGGTTTAATATTCTCTGTCCTAAATAGGTTAAGTGAAAAAATATTATTTTAGGAAAAACAAATTTTATGAAAAATAATTGTTCAATACATCTATACTATTATATAAAAGGACAAGCCTTTTTCCGTTTGTGATCACTAACCACGAAAACTACTAAACCAATCTGTTCCAAATTTTTTTAACTACATCATCTTAGTTAAAGGTTTTGCAATAATAAAATGTTAAAGTAAAAAATATAAAAGTTTTTCAATCATATTGTAACTAAAAAAAAAGGAATGAATATGGGGTGAACAGTAAAGTATGAAAATTGAACGCTAAGTGGCGAGCGCCATTCAAGAAAGGTTTTTGAAAATTCACCAACATATTTTCAATTAAATTGTTATTAAAAATCTACCTATATACTAAATTACCTATGTTCTAAATTTTAACTACATCATTTTAACAGTTCTATGAAGGTTTCACAATAGAGAGTTTACTTTAATAATAATTTAAATGTACTGTGATGAGTAGCAGAAACGGTATTTTCCAGTCATAAACCTTTTTGGTTATAAATTAAAATCCGACCAGATGAAATCAATAAAATTATTTCTGCCGCACTAAAAATGATTGCCTCATCAATATATCGATCCCCTGCTTTTTGATATTGTGAGTAAAAATATGATTCATGGGCCTTTAGTGGTAAGCTCTGATAATTAAATAGTACATTATCTGCAAGTCTCAGTCCGTCTGGATTTCCAAGCCATGCTTAAAAATTAAAAATTGAATGTCTAATTATGCTTTTACGTAATCTTCAAAAAACTAATCAGTGCAATTTTAACTAGGTTAACCCTTCGCCGGTCGCAATGCCGTTCTTTGGACGGCACTCGGTATTTTCTTTATCAAAAGGAAATGGAAATTTCCAGAGGCCATTTCGGTACAAGTTATAAGCAAGTATTTATAATTGTATTGACACAAAAACTAATAAATCTGAAATAATTATGGATTATAATATGGCCAAAGAAGATGTTGATATCGTTAACAAATCTCTAAAATGCTCTAGTTACTCTTAAAAAAGATTATCAAGAAGATAGCGGATGGTAATTTTATATCAGAGATCAACACGGTGTTAAGCTCATTATTACCACCAGGAGCTCCTAATAGAATGAAAACATTTCTAAAAAATCCACCGCAAGAACTAATGAAACAGCAGTTGTATGCTAGGTCAGAGATAAAAAACCTTTTACTTGATGTCAATTTTTTTCTAAATGTACGCTATCTGAAAAGAGCTATTGAAGACTTCGAATACACTGCTACTTCATCAGATGCAGTATCCAAGGGAGGAAATGTGGATTAAAGGTACTACAAAAACGTGGGAAGTGTCCAGTGTTTGTGTGCGGGAAACATTCAAGAATAGTATGCGGAAATTGGTATGAATAAGCAATAATTATGTAAATAATAATATGTTATATTTGTTCATAATATTTTCATTTTTAGTTCAGTAATACCTATAGCATAGGAAAAGGATTGACCATCAATTGCAGCAAGACGGAACACGTGGAGACTTCAAGATGCCTACAAGGATATGGAAATAACGAAGTACAAATTAATGGGCACACATTTAGGCGCTGCAAAACGTTTAAGTACTTAGGGTCTCTAATAACAGAAAATATATATATGAAATTAGAGATCAAAGCAAGAATAGCGGCTGGCAGCAAATGCCTTTTTGCCCTAAGTAAATTTATGAGGTTTCGAGAAGAGTAGGAACCGTCATCTAGTCGAAAATGGAATGACAGATGAAAGCCTACAATTAGTACGTAATATTGTGATTTGAGAAAATAGTTTTTGTAATGGAAAGTTTATGGAAGGGACTGCTACAGCGGCAACCTAATAAGAAGCTTAATCGATACACCGGTATGGAATCGATGTTTGTTTTTAATTTTCCTCAATGCTGAGTTTAAATTTATATCAGATAAAGAACTTTCAGAGTATAATAGTAGTTTAATTAAGGAGAAAGAGATAAATTGTCCGTTCATAAGGCCATCTACACCGGGTCGCACATTGTATGATCTTTAGGGCTTATTTAAAGTTTAATGGGAGCGGCTAAGTTTCGGTTACTGATGAGGGGACTCCATGAATAAATAACACCCCAGCTAACTAGATCTCGAGGACGGAGGAGAGGAGAAGCTCTCAGATCATTATAGCAGCGGAGCACCTGCCATCTGGGAGGGGGGGAGGACTTTTCGGTTCGAGATAAGGTGGAAAACTTTTTTATTCTTATCTACCAATTTACTCTTAAAATGAAATTGGGAAATTTCTAATGGGAAATTCTAATTATACCTAAACGACTTTATACCTCCGTAAAATTCAAACTTGGTTAAATAAATAGGAAAATACGATAATTCTTTATTTATTATAAATACAGACGTTAAAAAACAGGTTTAAAAAAACTTGCTATTCATATTTTATGGTTGAGAAATGCCGAGAAATGCAGTCAGATTGTTAAATTAAACATTTAAGTTTTAATTTTTTATATTTATACTATTATATAAAAGGACAAGCCATTTTTTGTTTGTGATCAATAACCGCGAAAACTACTGACCCAATCTTCACCAAATTTTAACTACATCATCTTCATAGTTTAAGGAAGGTTTATCAATATTAAACTTTACAGATTTTCAGTTCAGTTGTTATTAAAAAAAGCGATAAATATGTGATGTGAAGTTTGAAAATTGACCGATAGGTGGCGAGCGCCATTCAAGAGAGGTTACAATGATAGGGTGTTGACAAATGTCTAGAGAATTGGTCACAAAGATTCTACAAAATGGGAATCCCAATGAAAAATATTTCAGCTACTATTTCCTGATGACCGGGTAATCATTGCAAGATGAATTTGGTATTACATTCATGTTCAGAAAATTAACCGAACAGTATAGGATGTGGGGCCTAAAGATAAACTATGACAAGAAAAAATAGATGTCAACAGACAACGATGAGGTAAGTGACCCAGTTTTAACAAAGTTAAGTGAGGTTAACCAATTCTGCTACCTAGGCACTATTCTCGAAAGCAATGGAAGAGGAAATGAAAACAAGAATAACAGATGGAGGGAAAGCTATCGGAATGTTAAATTCAGTCCTCTGGAGTGCCAACATATGTACCAATGTTAAAAAAAAATAACAGATAAGGCCCTGGAAGAAAGCATAATGATATACAGCTCATTAACATGGCCTCTAGAAAAATTACAAGGCAAAAGATTTCTGGCTGTGGAGATCAGGAGGATTTTTGGAGGAGATCAGCAAGAATCTCAAGGATTCAACGAGTCCGGAATGAGATCATAAGAGAAAGAATGGAAGTTAAGAGGAATATTCTGGAGGAAATGGAGGGAAGGAGACTGAGATGGTTCGGCCATATTAAAAGAATGGAGAATAGAAGAATCCCCAAATAGCTTATGAGTAGAAGGGAGGAGGAGAGGTAGGCCTCGCATCAGGTGGAGAAATGTTGTGGCTGAAAGTAAGGTGCGGTGGGGACTAACGGAAGAAGAAGCGATGGACAGACAGGAATGCAGGAACCGGCTGAGGAAAGATTTTGGTTGAAGGAAATTTCGAATAGCGAAGAAAAACCCTTTCAAAGAAGAAGAAATTGATAGTAAAATGATTACTTATTTTCAATTAAATAGTTATTAAAAAAAAATCTATAAATCGACTGATATAGATGCAGTGGTAAAACTATTAAACAAATTTTAACTGCATCATCATCATCATAGTTCTAGGAACGTTTACAATAGTGACGTTTGTTATTATAATAATTTATATGTACACTGATACGTGACAAAAACAAGGTTTTCCACACTGTCATAAACGTTTGTGGTTAGAAATTAAAATGAAACTTCAATTATCTAAGTTAAAATTATCTCAGTTCTTTACTTAAGGAAGTGGGTGAAGTCTTCATATATTTTGCTTAAATTTATTTCAATTTTTATTTATACCTTTTAATATTCAAAAAATAAATTGTTAGTAAAATTGTATCATTGACCGTTTAAAACCGATCCAGATTTTTGTTTAAATGACCAAATAAACATTTCCAACTGCCCTATTTTAAATTTGCTACCAGTAGGAACGGAAAAATCCAACGAGTCATAAGGGAAATCCCATAGTAAACCCCAAAAATTTAATCTAACTGCCCCCTCCCCCTTTCCACGATAAATATATTTCAGATATCAGATATCCTCAGGTGAGTCGCAATATTTGATTTCTTGTCTTACATTTGTGAAAACTTTAGTATATACGAGGTGTGATCAAAAAGTTCCAGGACTTTTTATATACTATGGGAATGCAATGTCTCACAGCGATGCGGTTGGCAGCATTGTATTGCCTGACTCAACAGGAACACAGCTGTGTTTGCAGATCAATCATAACATCACTGAAAGTAACATTAGCACAGTTTGTTTGAGGTTAGTTTTATAGAGTTTGGCTATTTATGAAAATGAATGTGAAAGAAGAGCAACGTGTTTGTGTGAAACTGAACAAAACGTTTTCTGAAACCTTTTTGATGTTACAAGAGGCTTTTGGTGAAGAATGTCTAAGCCGATCATGCTGCCATCAGTGGTTCAAGAGGTTTAAAGATGGCCGAACATCCTCAGACGACGATGCTCGTTCCGGACGACCTTCAACGTCAATCAATGATAACAATGTTGCTAAAGTGAACGCTCTCGTACGATCAGACCGTCGACTAACAATCCGTGAAATGGCAGAAGAGTGTAACATTTCATTTGGGTCATGTCAGGAAATTTTAACTGAAAAACTTCAAATGCGTCGTGTTGCAGCAAAGTTTGTGCCAAAACTGTTGACTGAAGACCAAAAACAACACCGAACTCATGTTTCTAAGGAACTTCTTCAAAAGGCAAATGACGACGAAAGCTTCTTGAAACATGTCATTAAGGGAGACGAGACATGGGTTTTTGGTTACGATGTGGAAACAAAAGCCCAATCATCACAATGGACATCAAAAGGTTCTCCAAGACCCAAGAAAGCACGCCAAGTCAAATCAAATGTGAAGGTCATGCTTACGGTTTTCTTTGACTGTAAAGGTGTTGTCTACTATGAATTCCTTCCACAAGGTCAAACAATTAATCGTTTTGTGTTTATCTTGAAACCCTCAGAAAATTGCGTAATGCTGTGAGAAGAAAGAGACCTGAGCTGTGGTAAAGTGGTGATTGGGTCCTTCACCATGACAATGCTCCTGTTCACTCTGCATTAGTTATCCGTAACTTTTGTGTAAAAAACGCAATGACTGTCATTCCTCAGCCCCCCTACTCACCTGACCTGGCTCCAGCCGACTTTTTCTTTTCCCGAAGCTCAAGAGACACCTGAAAGGACGAAGATTTCAAACAGTTGACGAAATTAAAGAAAAAACAACGGAGCTGCTAAACATCTTTGCAAAAGAAGAGTTTTCTGGGGCCTTTGATCAGTGGAAACACCGGTGGGAAAAGTGTGTAGCTTCCCAAGGGGAGTACTTCGAAGGAGACAAATTTGAATATCCTGTATGTTGTATGAATAAATGTATAAAAATACAGTCCTGGAACTTTTTGATCACACCTCGTATTATCCATGTAATATAGTGCTTTGAAAACTTTTCAATGTATGAGAACTGAAGATGAAGGTTTAGCATTCGAAACTGGAATTTTAATAAAATAATTCCAATAGAAGTGGCAATTAATTCATCGATCAAAACTATTCTATTACATAAAACTAGACATTGATAGTATTTCATATTCAATTCCGTAATTAACCATTCGATATTCTATCAATTATGAAACTAGCTCTGAATTCATAAATTGAACAGTTTTAATCTATACAACATAATACGCGGAAATAAAATTAATTAATTCATTAACATTAAAACAGAATCATAAAACAAAACTCTCATAATTGAAGGTTACTTTATTTATCGATGAAAATATTGTATTGTATAAAGCACAAAAAAGAAGAAAATAAAACAAATGATTTATAAAAATATATGGAAGATAAACTACAGTTTGATTTTTGTCTGCGGATATTATGAGAACGATTTGATTTTAAGGGTTTAAAGTTCTGAATATTACAAACTATTAACCGTGAGAGAAACAGCGAGTTCCGGAACCTACTACAAAGCTTTTTACGTCTGGCCTTGAGTTGCTTTAATTGCAATAGGAAAAGAAACTTTAATTGAAAAATTCTAATCGTTCAAATTGAAATCAGAGATTTAATAGGGTTCATTTGGATTATAGGAATAAAAGCGACTTGGAATGGCACCACATATTTATCTCGTTTTAATAACTATTTAATTGAAAATAAGAAGATTTAATAATTGCTAAACCATCCTTGAACTATGAAGATGATGTAGTTAAAATTATTTGCAGATTGGTTCAATAGTTCTCGAGGTTAGTGATGACAAACGAAGACGGCTTGTCCTTTTTTTCGTAGTATGGATATATACTTCTGCTCTTTCAATGTTTAACACTTAAATCCGATGTAAACCTTTCTGGATGTATTTCCAGGAATACCGTCCCATTCTCCCATCTAAGAGCCAATCAAAAGGCAAAAATCACGTGATGGTGGGGGTACGGGAAGAGACCAACCTAACTTTTAGTCTAGAAGCTACAGAGAAGGTGATTGTTGCATGGAGATGTGTACAGCAAATTTTTGTTCTGGGTGCTTCCCTTACCCATATAGATCATTTTTATCATGGGTACGCGTTTCTGCTATGGGGAGATTTTTCGCAAAATGGCCGCCAATATCCGCAAAATGACATCAGGAAAATCCATACATCTCCTTAACTAGTCGCTGATGTGAATAAATAGTCGTTTATCACCTTGTTCAAGAAAACATTTCAACGCATTTTATTCCATGATTTTGTTTCCTATAATTATAACCCGACTCAATTAACTCTCAAATAATGCTAATAGGGTAGATATAGTTTTTGACTCCTATGCGGACATCAGCATTAAAGCAGGTGAGATACTATACAGGGTGTCCCGAATTTAAATGGTAAAACTTCAGGAACTTATAGCGGACCGAAAAACAAAGACAAAAAGTCCTACAGACATTAGCTCGTTTTCGCTTAGTTTTAGGGAAAATCGCAAAAAAAGAAACAAAACAAAAATGGTACAGGAAGCAATTATCACCTTTCAAAGTTCTTCAGGCTAGGCAGTGAGATATGTAAACACTTAATGTTATCCTTTACATTATTATTTTTGTCTACATTTTGGCTTCCTTCTAGGATTATAATTCCTAAATCAGTCTTCAGTCAGTTACTCAGATATTTTTGTGAGAATAGCATCAGCCACAATGCCGCATACATATTCTAATGTTGAATACGCTGATATGATTTTTGTGTATAGTTTCTGTAACGGTAATGCTTAGAGAACAGTGCCTAATCGACGAGGCATTTCGTTCACTTTTAATAGACTTTTAATATAGAGAGACTGGGTCATTCTTAATAAGTAATGAAGGAGACCAATTCCAGGCAGCAATAAAAGCAGATTATCGGAGAAGAAAACGGAGAAGACAAAACGGAAAAAATTTATTCATATGTTGTTGTACATGAAGTAGTGTAATCGATTTTTTTCCAACTTTTTCAGAATTTCGTAAATATCTCGAGAGCCATGCATCGTACGAAAAATATTGTTTACTTCTTTTTTAAAGTAGATAAAATTACCTACAATTTGAGCCTAAGATCTGCTCTGTAGCTCTAATAAATTCGGAGATTCAGCTCGTCAAAGATCGGGTATTTTTTCCAAAAAATTTCTAAGTCCACTTAAAGTCATCTGTTCAATAGAATATCGGCTTCTATACTTATCCTAGGGCATTTTTTTTTTTATTATAACTCTGATGTAGAGAAATTATTACATTTTATTTATGCACTTAGCTGAAAGGCCAATAGCTCTATCATTTTCAAAAACCTAAATTGGCAAATTCTGAAATTTTGCAACTTGAGAGTCTGATAATTAGCATGACTCATATTATTTCTATAGAAAGAGAGAAAAAAAAAAAGACAAAAGAAAACACAAAAGATTTCCAATGTAAGTTTATTATTAATTTCGGAAAAGATTGTCATTGTGATAGAAAGAAATAATAATAAATTAAAATTAAAAAATAATAAAATTGTGTATCATGATTGAAGCTAATTGTGAAATAATATCTTATACAAAAAATATTAACATTGAAAAAAAAATTAAATACGTATATGTTTAGGCGCAGGCCTGTGTTCTAGTCCTCATTGTCGGATTCCTCGATATCTACTGTAGGAGTATTAAAGCACGTCTTTCCCATACAAAAGCTGCATAAAGCAGAACATTTCAGCCCTGCTTTCTTGCAGCTGCAGCCTCTTCCAGATCATTGCTTACGACACTTACACGAAATAAATTTCAGCAAACTTTGTGAAGCAGGCTCTTTTGTTGTTGTGACGGGTAGCAGACACTGCTGGCTTCTGGTCCATCCCCACAAAGTGGGATCCTTATCCACTCTTAGCCATTTTTGAATTTGGTGGTACGTCCGATAGGAGTGTTGAGCGGCAGCCTCTTCAGTTGGGGGCAGACTAGTCAGGTTGACCTTTGCATTGGCAGCTGCATGCACAAACAGCTTGTACCGCAAAGAGTGCAGAGTGTCGTAGGTGTCTCCTCCATACAGTGCTACAAGGCACTTGATGCCAGCAGCAGCTACCTGTTCTTGAGTTACGTCAGGCTTTAGGAACACATCTATCTCGTCCACTAGACGTTGATTTTTCTCCAGAGTAGCCAGCATCTTTGTTTTTCCTTGCCCGAATATAGCCGATGTGGTGTCACAACCGCTAAATGCGTGGAGGAACAGGACGAAAGAGGGGGGGGGGGGGGGGGGGGAAGAACAGATCTCCATATCTGAACGATGTGGATGAAAATTGCTGGCAACCTGATCTGCTACATTTCTGGAAGATGACGTTTTCCCTTTCTGACCCTAATCCATTCAGGAGAACCAACAAGCCGACATCCTCTCCAATTATCAATACATTTTCAAAGAAAGAGCTCTTATCGATTGCAGTTCTTACGATGGTGGAGTCTGCGTCCTCTTCTGCCTGTCTTGTTTCTATGCCCACTTTTTCTAAACCGGACCGGAGGAAGCTGATTAGGCGTCGTTTGTTACTTTCATTTGTCAAAAACTTCTCCTGGGGCACCACTATTTGAGTCACCTCTTCAAAAATAATGTCGCTGCAGGATGAGGCAGCACGACGTAAACGCTCCGCCGATTTGGTGCTTTGCTGGTAGCCATCGAAAACAACGGTTGCATTTCTTCCATAATTATTGGATGTGTAATTTACGTAAGACGCTACTATTTGACTTATTGTATTTTTGGGGTGCCAAATTACTCGATGTAGCAAGTAGCCACCATCTAGCACCGCAAATGAATTTGCTCCTATAACGATATTTTCAGGGCGTGGCAAGAATGCTAAATAAAATGTTGACTTGGTGCCTCTGCGCATTCCTTCTTCACTAAATAGTGACATCGGATAGGGAGCTAGTTCATACTCAAAGTGCTTTTTCAGATCATCGTCGGATTGCTTTGTAACACAAAGCCTTTGAAAAATGGTGAGTGGATCAATATTGACTGTCTTTGCGTTTAGTTTAATGGTTGTTGTCATTTCCAGGTAGTATGTAGTTTGTAGTATAGATGCCCCCCCCCCTAACAATCTAGTTGCAATCGAATCTATAGGAGGCTTTTCACAATCGTTAGAAATTACATGAGATTCTTTAAAAATGTGTTGCCTGCGAACTTATCGTCGAATCCGGTTGACACTTTCGAGGTAATTAGGAACTAGCAACGGCATTGTTTCCTATAAATTCATTGCGATCGGATTGAACTGTCCCGTTGAACAGTTGTAATCGTATAATCTTCCAATACGAGGAAGCTATGTGCCATCCTTCTTGGCAGACGATTTTTTAATAATAGGAAAGAGCTACTGGGCTCTCCGCTTTGTGCATAAATAAAAGGTAATAATTTCTCTATAACAGAGTTATAATAGAAATAATGTCCTAGGATGAGTATAGAAGCCGATATTCTATTGAACAGATGACTTTAAGTGGACAAAGTGTTTTGAGCAACTTTTATCCTTTAGAATTATTTGCTAGAGCGACTATTTAAGGAGATATATGGATTTTCCTGATGCCATTTTGCGGATTTGGCGGTCATTTTGCGGATTTGACGGCCATTTTGCGAAAAATCTCCCCATAGCAGGAACGCGTACCCTTGATAAAAACGATCTATATGGGTAAGGGAAGCACCAAAAACAAAAATTTGCTGTACACCTCTCCATGCAACAATCACCTTCTCTGGAGCCACTGGACTATTTCAGTAATGAGCAGGTTTAATAACGATCATGAGTCCAAATCTGCCACCTCTCAGGCGATTCCAGCGGGGGCAGATAAATATAGGCGAAAGGTCAAAGGACAACCCATTCTAAAGATAACAATTTCAGTCTGCAAAGCAAAAATAGCTAATCGGAATAAGATAAAACTATTTCTTCTAATAGGAAGAATCTAATGACTGGAAACTAAGTCGTCATTTTAGGTTTTAATTCCGGAAAAATTCCTAGTGAGCTGAATTTGTATAACGGCATTTTAATGGATTAGTAAAAAATCGATATTGATATCGTACCGGCTAAATAAGTTACAAAGGTCAAAAGGTCGCTAAAATCTTGCGACCTATAACTCGGAAGTCAATTGAGGTCATACTGAAAATTATTCTGTAAGATCAACAGTTTCTTGAGCAGAGCGCAGAGAAAGCGACTAACAAGTCAAGAGATAAGTCGCACTTTTGCGCGAAAATAAGTTTTTTGGCACTCTTTTGTCTATAACTCCGAAAATATTAGTCTGATCTAACATATGTTTTTTTTCATCTGAGAACTGGTTAAATTTACTGTCAAATATTATGTAAGAAGTTTTGATTAGGTCCCGTAAAACATACATCCCAACACGCTAATATACCCGTACTATTGTGAAATCCTTATTTTTTCGGCACATTTCTCGTTATAACTCCAAAAATATGTTTCAATCCCGAATTCCTTTTTTCCATCTAAAAGCAGGTTAAATTTACTGTCATATCCCATATTTCAAGCATAGTCTGACAGTAAATATAATCAGCTTTTTGATGAAAAAAAAATTTTAGATCAGACAAATAGTTTCGTAATTACAGAAAGCAGAGTACTAAAAAACGTGTTTTCGCTGAAACGTGCGACTTACCGCAAGTTAGTCGCTTTCCCAGCGCTCTGCTAAAAAAAACGGTTGATCTTACAGAAAAATGCAACGGGCATTTTTTGTATATAATTGCAGAGTGAACAATTTTTATTATGACCTCTATTGACCTCCAATAGGTCGCTAGATATTAGGTGAAAACTGATTTTCGCGACTTTTTGACCTTTATAAATTTTTTAACGGGGCGATATCAATGTCGATTTTTCACATGTTCATAAAAATACCGTAATAAAGTTATATACAAAAATTCAGCTCACTAGAAATGTTTCCAAAGATTGGGGCTTAAAACGTCTAAAATGATTGGACTGTCTATATTATTTCGGGAAAAAACTAGGGAGCGAACAGTGGGGAAAACAGCGAATCTAGGGGTACAAAATTCAAAAATCGAAGGTACGACTATAAGACAGTAATGATAAGGAATGTAAAAACAAGTGTCAAATGGAATGAACGAAGAACCCTACTTGAAAATTCTTTCTTTATAGGTAAGTGTAAACTATTTCTAATGATGACATCTCAGTCGTGTTTGTAGCACCCACGACCTAAAGGATAATTTAATAAAAACTGGACTAGATTGATAAAGTTTCCCTGGAATAGTTTAATAATCGTTTTAAATATTCATTTTTTAATCAAGAATGACATCTTTAAGCGAAGGTGACAGAAATAAATAATTAAACGGTTTTATGATTCCTTTTTTATTTAATTTATGTACTCATTATAAGATTCACCTGCATTCGCTTTGCCGTTTATGCAAACTTATTCTGATAGAAGCAAAGAACAATATTTACAAGAATTAGCTGCAACTATTAGCATCTTTCAAAGTTATGTAATTTTACTTAAGAAGAAGAGGCTTTTCCAGAAAGGAACTTTCTGAAGTTAGGCGGAACTAATCATGCTACAATGAAAATAGTATTATAAGATAATTCATTCTCAATTCGTTAGGACAACACGAAGATTCGGAAGTATAACTGTCAAAAGAGCCGTTAAAGGCTATACAAAATTTAAACTTGTAGGACGACTTTTATTGTATGATATCTCTATGCGTTGCTGTAATTTTTAACCTGGTACTGTTGCATTCATTTAAAGAGTACGTAAAATCACAATTAGAAAACTATTTTTTAATTTTGAGGAATAATAACCAAGATGACTTTGGTATGGTATACCATAACATTATGGTAACCAAGATGACTATTATTATTTACTGTATAATATAACAAAATATTTACTATATTATTAGCGATATATCGGTCGATTTTTAAACTTCCCAGAGATCAACATGTCCCAAAAGATATTTATAGATTTTCTAATAACAATTTTATTGACAATAAGCATATTTTATAATCAATTTTCAAGTTTTAGATAAAACCGTAACATTGTAACCTCTTATGCAAAATGGCCTCACCTATAGGTCTATTTACAAACTTTATTTTTTATTAAGATTACAATTATCGTTTTATTTTTATAACAAATTTATTGAAAATCATAACATTTCCTTATTGCTAAGCCATCCATGAACTATAAGAAGGATGTGGTCAAAATTTGGTACAGATTGGTTCAGTAGTTTTCGAGGTTAATGAAAAATGGCTGTTCCTATCATATAATAGTATATATTATTTCTCTCTATAGATGGAAATTATTCATTTATTACAATATATTTACAATTATATTACAATGTTAGGCTTAACAAAAGTAACGTTCCCAGTACATATTTATTTGGAGACGTGTGACCCCGAAAACCTACGGTAGGTAGCAGCTGTTTGCACTACTGAAAGCTCCCCGTGTTTGTTTAAGTGCTTATCTCCAACGATTGACCACTTACTGGATAGGACAACCTTCGCACTAGTTGTATTCCTTTTAGTCCATGAGTAGAAAAAACTTGATTTGAGCTATATTGTGTCTAACTGCACTGATCGAACAAGCAGCTGATTATAGGCCAATTTACAGTAAGTCATAACATTATTTATTTATTTTTGTGAAGTTTTTGTAATTATAAAAAAGTTTTGTCATGCAAGAAAATTAAAATTCCTAAAATCGATAGTTTCGACATGGTAGTATAGAATAATAATTAAATCGTGAGTGAGTATTAAAAATAAACCGTAAAAATATGCAATGTATAATTAGGTACTCCAAAAATAATTTAAAAAAAAAAAACTAAATAAATCTCTTGCACTGTAATGTAAGTATCTGAAGGGATGGTAAGAAAAAAGTATAAAACAGGATTTAATACAACGGAATTAGCGACCCCAATAGAAAAGAGAAAACCTGGCTTCTATATCTAAGGAAAAGAAGCCCGTAGAATATTTTTTACTCATTTTATTTTCCACTAATCTGAAAAAATTACGCCAGCAAACTATTATATAGTCAGTAATCACCAAGGGTTAAAGTTAAGTTAATATGGCAAGTATATATAACATCAAAATTTTATATATAACATTCGAAATCAGTTTTGAATCCAAATACAGAAGTATCAATAGTTTCTTTCATTAGAATGATCATTCACTAATACTATGAGTACTTTAACTTAAGGTAAAGAATACCAGAATTAAATCGATAATATTTAACATAATTCCTTAATTTTTGACAAGGATATAGTTGTTTTTTGTTTGTTTTTTTTACAGTTTTCTTTATTCTGAAAAATTTTAATCTTGACACGCTTTGGTTCTGTTGGCGTTGCTCGGATATAAAATTTACCTTCAGTTCCCAAACGAGAAATTAATTGGAGAATATTTTTGATATATAAACTTTGTCGCTAAGGGCTTTATTGGTTTGAATAAAAACAGTAACGCTGAGACTATGATTTACTCGCTACTTTCTATATTCTGAAAATTAATGATAAATTGTTAAGTTGGTTAAGGGAGAGTGAGAAACACTTTATTAAGCGATTCTGCCCATTTTAAATGGGTTGCTAAATACACAGCATACTTATCAACCTCATTCTGACATCTGACAATATTAAATACAAAAAAAAAATGTAGCAAAAAAAAAAAAAAAAAAAAAAAACGTAATAGTCATTATTTTATAGACTAACTAGAAAAATTTTTTGAACACTTCCGCAACAAAAAGAGCAAATTGGTTTAAGGAAACAGAAGACTTAAACGAACTCCATATCACAGAAAATATACTCGTTGATGAAAGTGCAAAAAAAAAATAACTAAAGACAAAAAAGAGAGGTTCCAATTCAAAATCAAAACAAAACGAATAATCCAAATGAAGACAAGAAGAAAACGAGATCAGAAAGAATGAAGCAATAGTGGGCTAAAAGAAAGGCACAGGGCATTGAGAAGTGATTGGTCCAACGTACCCCAAAGTCAAGTGAAACGAAAAAGAGAGAGAGAGAGTCATTATTATAAGTAATTTGATCCTTTTAATTCTAAAATGTTGATTGGGAAAATCAGAGGATTAAGGATGACATATCCCCATGATCAATTGTTTTTCCTGGTCAGGGAGAACTTTTTCGAAAAAAAGTCTATCTTGAGCTGACGGCAAATGATATGCCTAATACTGTCTTTTTTATCTAAACGCGGTGTACAACTATTTTTTACAGCTAAGAAAAAGCCGTTGTTTCCTTAAAAAAAACAAATATATTATGTTTTTATATTAAATCTAAAGGATTACTTTTAAAGAAATTAGTTCAAATTAAAGGATAAATATTGATATTATATCAATCCTCTTCAACTCCATGGCCATACCAACTCCCCAATTGTGAGATAAAAAGACATTATGTATGATGTAAGTAGGTACCTATATATTGTAATTCAGTTTTAACACTATTCGTGAGTAATGATTCACTTCTATCATATATACAACAAAACATAACTCTTAAAGAAAAAAACTTTTTTGGTGTCAAGAGATATTCTATACATAAAAATATATATTTTTATTACGAATCCAGAACATTCGGATCGTAGTCGTAAGATGTGTAGGTACTACTGCATCGGGATCCGCAGCTATAAACGGAGTATTCCATCTTGTCCCTGGCAGTTTCCAAGTTTTACGATTGGGTCGATAAAACGCCCTGAGAAACTACCGATAAAGTATAAAAAAGATTTATCGGATAAAGGAGGAAGAGTGGAAGCTGGAAGCACTTAAAAGCTTATGAGAAAAAAAAAAGAAAGGAAAACTAGATTCTTTGCCCACCAAAGGGTCTTCTAAGAGAATTCAAAAAAAAAAAAAAAGAAAGGAAAACTAGATTCTTTGCCCACCAAAGGGTCTTCTAAGAGAATTCATATAAAAGGTGGAATCCCAAAAGATATTGGAAAAAAAAAAAATAATATACTGAAGAATATAAGTTGGAAGAATCGCTCCCTATTTAGTACTATAGATAATGGTTTGTAATTTAATTAAGACTTTTTTTTTTTATGTGACACTGTGTAATAAGAAATTTTATCCAGCATTTTCTTAATCTTTCCTTATATTTATAAATTCACAACTGTATAAAGAATTGAATTCTGTAAATGGTACATGGTAAATGGTATTCGTATCGTAAATGGATACGAGATAAATTGGATGTCCCATTATATATTGACTGCCATAATCCGTCGCGGCTTGGCCCACTCTTGTAAGTGAAGAAATTTTAAAGATAATTATAACTTATAATACAAGTTTGTTTGTTTTTATTTAGTATTCTTTCTTCCATGATGTTTTCCCGCATAGCAGGTATTTTTAACCTGGTTAAGATTGCACAAGTTAGGTGTTCGAAGATTTCGTAAAAGGCATGATTGGGCATCCAATTTTTAATTTTAATAAAATAGTGGATAATCCAGAAAGGCAGAGACTATTAAGAAACTCTTGCGGATAATGGACTGCATTATCAGTGCTTACTACTGAAGGCTAATTAATTAATCCTATTTTTACACACAATATCAAAAAGCAAAGGAAATATATTTTGATTTTTTTTTTTTTTTTTTAATTTTTAACTGGCAGAAATAATTTTATTAATTTCATCTGGTTGGGTTTTAAACCATATAAGTATATGACACCCTAGAACTATGAAGGTGATATTGTGGAAATTTGGTAAAACTGGATTTAATAGTTTTACCACTGCAAAAGTTTGTTGCAAAATGGCGATAGCCACATATCCTTTGATTTTTAAACTTCACTAGTATCCCACTTGTCACACCACACATTTAGAGCTTTTTTAATAAAATTTTAATTGAGAATAATTAAATTTGTTTATAAATTTCTAGCTCTATACAACACCGTACTTTTGTAACCTCTCTTTAATGGCGCTATCGGTCGATTTTCAAACTTCACTGCGCACAAACTTCAAACTTTATCGCTCATTCCATAACAATGTAATTTAAAAACTGTAAATTTTATTACTGCTAAACCTTTCCTTATCTATGAAGATGATGCAGTTAAAATTTAGTACAGATTGGTTCAGTAGTTTTCGTGGTTAGTGATCACAAACGGAAAATGGCTTGCCCTTTTATATAATAGTATAGATAGCTAAGATAGACATTTAGATAAGTCCTTTGTACATCAAAATAGTCTGCATATTAAAAAGGGGAGATAAAACGTTATGTTGGCTACGAAAGAAAAAGACATTACTTGAAGAGTAATAAACTAAAAAAATAAGTAATTAAAACTATAAAGGTAATGTTTCTATGAAGGCCGGTATAAGCTTAAATAATATAAAGCTGATGTGCTGAGGATATAGAAACACAAGTTATCCAGAGATCCAGAATTATTGAGATTCAAACTTTAACAAAAGGAATAAAAAAAAACAGAGCAAAACCAAAGACGATGGAGCTAACTAGTTATACCCATATTATACATAAATTTTTGAAAACAAGAGAAGCTGGAGTTCTCATGAAAAGTTTAAGTTCTAAGGTAAAGAGCTGGCGCGGAAGCTTAAGAACTGTCTAGAAAATGTATGAATGGATTTATGTTTAATTTGAAAATGAAGTTTGACTCAAAATTATTTTTAGCATATGAATAGATATTGAACGAAAAACGGATATACGTCACAGTAACACACTAGTGCTTGTTAACAGGCTATATACGATAATGGTTTTCAGCATTTACCATAAAATCAACGTTCAAATTTAGTACTTAGTATTTAGGAAACCTTTTCTGGTTTCCTCTCCCATAAGCAATAATAGTATAACATAGTAGGCATAAAATTCCAATTCCAGTTTTGTAAATTTTTCACAGCTGGTCGATAAAGGTAAAGATCTTACTGAATTAGGAAGATGCCATATTTCTAGTATGACCGTTTTAAATATAATTTAACTACTTTTAGGAGAAAAACCTTCCAGCTTAAGATGATTAAAAATAAAAAATCTGGAAATTTTGTAATTCTGTGCCTAATATATATAATAATCCAGTAAAAAAAAAAAAACCACAACTCCTAAATGCAATAATATATTGGGAAGATCCATTAATTACGAAAGCTCAAAATGACTAAGCAATATCACGTGAAATCTAATCTGAAGGAAACGGACGTTAGTGTCAAAGAATATAAGTAAATAATATATATAATTATAATACAATAAATATAATATAATAACAAATATTATAACAAAGCTTATGTATTTAAATGTAGGTATAAAAGTACATGAAACCAAAATTAATTACTTCAAAATCAATTAAAGTAAATCTCACGTGAATGGGGGAGTGGGGACAAACACAACGTACCCAATCACACAAATAGAAAGGGAGGGATATAAATAAACAGAAAAACATCTGACGCAGTTAATGGACGGCCCCTATACTAAAATTAAAAGCTATTTTGAGAATATATTAGAACTAAGATATTTTTATTTAGCAGTCATAATCCAAAGAAGTGGTTATCAATCATAATAAAGGATTAAAGAAATATATGTGATACTATTCGTGGATGAACATTACATTACCACAATATGAGAGGAAGATCTAAAAGACTAACCACAACATAAGAACAAGATGGCCGGCCCAGAGGACTTAGAGAAGGGTCACCTTACCACAACTATAAAGAAGGCTTAGGCCCATCAACCCTGTCCGCGGCAAGGAATCGATAGTGTCCAGGTGGGAACATCGATTTTATTCTATCTTGTCACTTTCAAATCAGCTTCAGTCTTTAGTACACACCACATTTTCACTATATTTTTTTAAAAAATATTTATACTTCAATAATATTTACAACGGAATATAAAATATACAATTAGTAAATTTCAATAACTTGTGAAGAATTAGGATTGCTAATGAATTAGGATATAGATAAAATCAAACATTGGTATTTCTTGTCATACATTTTTGAAAACTTTAGTATATATAATCCATGTAACATAGATGCTGATGTGTTGAAAATTTTGTATGTTTTAGAACAGAAGATGAATTTTTAGCATGCAAAACTAGTATTCTAATAAAATAATGCCAATAGAAGTGGCAATTAATTCATCAATCCTAATTGTATTGATCCTTCTACACCAGCATGCGTACCTAAAGTGAACTTGTGAAGAATTACTCATCAGTAGTAATTCAATAACTATCTACAGAAGAAAGTCCCAAGGGCATTTTCTTTTCAGACGCCCAGGAGGGTTATCTGGGATCGAGTATAAAGCAAGTTGTGAGACTAAAAGATATGGATTTTTCTATGAAAGGATAGTTACCAGGTAATAAGAACATAATGAATTAGTTTATTTGTGACATAACGAGCATTGTGGATTTTATAAATGATTTCAGATAGGAGGAGTATTGGAAAACTTAGTGCGGCTTCAAATCTCAACTCCGTATCTCCTGTCTGATTACTGTCATGTAAATAAGTTTTTTTTGATTAATTGTTTATCTAGTAAATGTTGGAGCAGTCAACTAATAAGTTACCAACAACTTCTATTTTGACACATCAGCCAAAAACATTAGATATTTAGTACATTAATTCATTAATCGCAATAAGAACTATATGTATATATGTGTGTGTATATATATATATATATATATATATATATATATATATATATATATATATATACACGAGGTGTGATCAAAAAGTTCCAGGACTGAATTTTTATACATTTATTCATACAACATACAGGTTATTCAAATTTGTTTCCTTCGAAGTACTCCCCTTGGGAAGCTACACACTTTTCCCACCGGTGTTTCCACTGATCAAAGGCCCCAGAAAACTCTTCTTTTGTAAAGGTGTTTAGCAGCTCCGTTGTTTTTTCTTTAATTTCGTCAACTGTTTGAAATCTTCGTCCTTTCAGGTGTCTCTTGAGCTTCGGGAAAAGAAAAAAGTCGGCTGGAGCCAGGTCAGGTGAGTGGGGGGACTGAGGAATGACAGTCATTGCGTTTTTTTTACACAAAAAGGCCATTTTTAAACCTCTTGAACCACTGATGGCAGCATGATCGGCTTAGACATTCTTGACCAAATGCCTCTTGTAACATCAAAACGGTTTCAGAAAACGTTTTGTTCAGTTTCACACAAAACTTCACACAAACACGTTGCTCTTCTTTCACATTCATTTTCATAAAATAGCCAAACTCTATAAAACTAACCTCAAACAAACTGTGCTAATGCTACTTTCAGTGATGCTATGATTGATCTGCAAACACAGCTGTGTTCCTGTTGAGTCAGGCAATACAATGCTGCCAACCGCATCGCTGTGAGACATTGCATTCCCATAGTATATAAAAAGTTCTGGAACTTTTTGATCACACCTCGTATATATATATATATATATATATATATATATATATATATATATATATATATATATATATATATATATATATACAATAACGATTATTGTACCCATGATATAACGGATGTATTAGAGAATTTGTAAAAATTACAGTAAGCAATATTATTATTAAATTTGTTAAACTTTTGTCAATTATTACTTTAGAAACGTACGATGGTATAGAAAAATGAATAAAATTAAGATTAATAAATTATTTGCCAATCCTATTGCTTTTTTTTTATTTTTTATTCGAAGATTGGTTTTGAATTTAAAATATCCATCATCAGTTGTAAGGAAGCAAAATGGGAAATGGCTTCTAAAAGATATTAGGACCAGGACCAGACTCCTCATTCCTTCCATTTTGCCTCCTTAAAACTGATTATGAATGTTCAACTTTAGAATAAAAGTGGGAATAAAAAAAAAATCCAAAATAAGTGGCAAACAATTCATCAATCCTATCGCCACTTTTTAACATTTTTTCTATAGTGGTATTAATATTTCTATCAAACCTATTTAGGATCAAGACCATACTAAGAATACCCAAAAATAGCATATACATAAGCAGGTATAATTACAAAACTTTGTAACTGTAATCTTGTAACTCGTTATAATACACTGTTTTAGGTAGGTTGAGATAAACTTAACATGGAGCCATTAAATCTCAAGTCGAGATTTGGTGTTCATTAAAAGGGGTTGGAGACCGAAGACAAACTCCCGCCGTGAGGTATATATTAAGGCCTTGTAGAGGGGTTGGTGTAGACACTACAAACTTGCCCTGGGTGGAGTACCTCCACGGTCACTTGGTAGTTAGTGAGTTGTATAGCAATTTACCGGCTAGTTCAGTTTCAACATTAAAGCAACTAATAATAATTTCAATTTTAGGCTAATGATTGTATCCAATACCTTGTTCATGGAACTCAACTTCTACTAAACGACACTTAATATATTGACATTGAAGGGGAGTCTTGAATTTTAATAGCATACTATATACAAATTACATTAAATCACGATAATTTTGATATACAGGGTGTCCGAGGCAAAGAGTAAAAAATAAAAAACATTGAGATACATTTTTTTTTGTTTTTTAACTCTTTACCCCTCATGCATATGGACAAGTGATAAAGTAACTAATACTTTTATTCAATCAAGTAGTTTTTTCTAATAGGTACGTGAAGCAATAAAGTATTTATTCTCTAGCGTGTTTTTCGTCAGAAAAACCTCTTTTAGACTCAAAAGGTGAAGTGCAAGTGTATCATGGGTTACACCACTAAAAAGTTAACTAAATTCCACAGTTTCGGGGAAATTTGACGGCTTCTAGGGTACTCCAATGGGGAGTGAGAAATTTTCAAAAACTATTTAAAAGTTTTAATAATTGGTTTTGCGCGTTAAAAGGCCCTCAAAAAGATTTAAGACCTATCTCATCTTTTAGAAAATTAAATGCTAATTAAGAAAATATCATCGTTTTTGTCTCTACGCTAAACCAAAGTAGAGAAAACTGCCATTTTTCAGGAAAAAGTAAGATTTTAAAAATAAAAACAAAAAAAATTCTATTAATCAACAGATTGAGATAGGAAACTCGTTTCTGCGCAGTTCTACCCATTTTAGCATGCAGTATCTTTTTTTTTTTTTTTTTTTATGTTATATATATATATAACAGTATGTCTGGGACATATATATATATACACACACACACACATCTCGCACATTGGCAAGAGCACTGCCACATTTTAAAATTTATCAATTTTGAGTTAACTTCACGATTCTATTAAGGAAATGAACCCCCTCCGATGAAAACATGTGAATTAAGTGTCGTGCTCACAATATCGCGGGGCGCGCAAAATTTAATTCAATTTAGGTAAGTAACTAATTTTTCATAAAATGATTCCCAAAAAATAATACATTAGGGTAATGAAACTGTTCTTGCCGACCTGGGTTGTATGACCACGACGATTGTAGGAAGTGTTTGGAAGAGGATAAGACCTGTAACCAGGTTGTAGCACCATTAAAAAATATAATAAAAAACACCACACGTATCAAACTTTTGGAGAAGAACTATGTTAATTAAATAGTTATTTAAAAAAATTTATGATTTATCAGGCATAGGTAGTGTGACAGACATCCCATTTGAATAATGTTGGTCTGCACTCGACATAGCGGGATGGACATAGCATCAAGAATGGCATCCCTTTGAGAGGATCTGATTGGTAAGATAATTAAGACTTTTAATTAGTGTTAATTACTGTTAATTAATAAGTGACATAAATTAGTTAGTATTGTAATTGAAGCGTAATAATGGCGTTTTATTTAGTTCACTAAATACTGTATGTTTTTAATTAGTTTACTGAATATTGTATTTTGAAATTATAAGGGTTTCTTCTTGTTATGAAGAAGACTCTCCTTTCTTCATAAAAACATTCATCTTGTTTCTTTTATGTGGGTGTGGAGGTAGTCATATCTCATATGTAACTTTGTCAATAAAGACAAGTTGTTAACACATCGTTTTGTGATCGTTCAGTATATCTGCAGTATATAACTCCCTGCAGATTTCAGTAATAACATTTGTTCAATGTTTGTGTAGTAATATTTCACAGTAGAATTTTTTTTAAACAATGCTTAAACATTGGATATTATCAGTTTTGAATCTGAGTTAGAAAAGAAAACTTAAGAAATTATATTTACAGGTGATCACAGTAGAAAAATTAGACAAATTTAAAAATTCACGGTTATCACTACTATATAAGTTATGCATTAATAAAAATAAATAAATAAAAACTAAAAAAAATAATAATACATATTTTATGAAATATTGAAATATAAAGGACACTGCGAAACGGTAACTGTACAATATCAAATCCTTCAATGTAGTTATATACTCTTTCAATACACTATTCTCATAACTCGTGTTGAATAAATCATCCGTTTACTTATGGCCAGAGTAATCTTTTGAAGCACTTGGAGCAGGAACTATAAATAAAGCAGTACATTGATGCAATAGATCAAATCTGAGCACGCGATGGTTTAGTAACCTTCATGAGGGGGGGGGGAGGAAGGTTATATCGTTGTAATAATATCGATAAGTGGGCCCGAGGATCGACATGAAAATCGCTAGGAAGGCACGTATAATCGTCTCAATGGCTTACTAATAACATAAACACTATATAATAAACGAAATAATAATTTCGTTTATTATATAGTGTTTTATTACACATTAAAACAATATTATTTGAGATCTTAAAGTGTGCTTTTATTTCCATTACATTAGAAACATGTTGAATCATTTCACAATAAGAAAAAATTGGCTATTGATATTAATAGAAATCGTCGGAGATATGTATAACAAAAATTAATGTTTAAGCCATAAGTTTCCTACAAAGATTTATAGAAAATTTCAATAATATACATTGCGAAGTTTAGATGAATCTTTGCCTGGTTTTGGAAGTATAAGAAAAGAACAATCACGGAAGTATAAGAAATCTACCATCACCACGGGTCAAATGGTACATTTTGGAATAGCAAAAGTTCTCGGAAACAACGTTCATTACATGGCTTTAAGACTTGACTAATTTTATTGAAAAATAAATCAAAAGAGTTTTTCCAATTTTCACTTCAATTTTATTATTGTTTTTTTTTTTATCGTGAAATTGCGGTAGAGTGTATCCATGAAATTTCGGTAGGTTTATTGTTAAAAATGGTAAATCACTACGAGATTTAGATAATTTTGACTGAAAAAAAAATTTGAAATTTTATTCACATCTTAATCTTAAACCGAAAATAAGACGATGTAGAAATTCGCAATTAACATACCGACCTTAGCACCTCATGCAACCTACTAAAATCCGATACTTCGTCAACGTATCATGTTGTATTTTATTAACTAAAATCATTTTAAAAAATCAAGGACACATATATATATATTAATATATATATATATATATATATATATATATATATATATATATATATATATATATATTAAAAAATTAAATAGCTGGTATATCAAACTGGAAAGGTACTATACTATTAAATTTTCCTTTTCCGATGGCGATCACACTTTGTAAGTTGGTAGAAGTTGGAAGAGCATTGGTTATAACAATTTGACAAAAAATCCATTAAACTGGACAAAGCTGTTAGGAGATAAGTTTAGAAGTAATTTAATTTAATTAAGGGGAAGGCCAGAATGTGAGATAGCAAGTTGGCAACGCTCCTCCCCTCCCGGCCCACCCTTCCCCCTCCCACCACAACCCCCCACCCCTCGCCGCGGCACTCCTACAACCACTTGTAGCAATAATTTACACAGCGTTCAGAACCCCTTTAACATATTGAATCATTTCTGTTCCTCTATTACAGTAATTTATGGTCTTTTTGAACTTGATTTCATACATTGCAGACAAATCAAAACGCAATAATTCAAAGAAAAATTATATTAGTTTGGGTTATTACTGCATAAAATACAAAACCATGAATATATCCAACTTTTGATTATACAAATAAATAAAAGAGGAAAACTAATTAGTCGGGAAGGAGAGAGGCTAAGGATGTCCTTCGGTCATCAAAAATCGTTAGATCCTGGCAGATCCGAAACCAGTATCTCTCACTGGCTTTTGTGCGTAATGGCAATACAAATGGAAATCGGCTGACTAAGAAGCTTCTATTGTCCATTAATGCAACTATGCTTACGAATAGAGCAATTAAAATAAAATCACGGCAGTCATTTTAAGTACTATTTAGTATCTACAATATTTAAAAAAGGGGTCACCTGTGGTGTAGTGGTTAGAATAGCAACCTACTAAACCCAATATCGCGGGTTCGCAGCACGGCAGATGACATTAGGATTTGTTAAAGGGAGTAAATCCTTAGCTATGCCGTCCTTCGGAAGGGACGCAAAATGGGGGTCCCGAGCCTGTGCGATGTCAGGTACTCGTTAAAGCTCCCTATCCTAATTATACCTGGATAGGCAAAATTTAGGACTCCCACCGTAGCATCGTCCGATTAGCCATAGCAGCATAAAGTGACGTTAAACGAAATAAACAAACAAATTCTTAATTAAAGTGTAATATAAAAGTTGGAACCCTTTCTTTCCAGTACTTTTTTTATAGCATTCTATTTCTTACTGTTTCATATATGTACAAATCCTTCGAAGAACTGCCGCTCACTGAAAAAGAAACTAGCTACATGACCCCAATGCTATACAGCAATTAAAAAAAACAAAACTGCATGAACATTTTAGATGTCACAAAAATTCAGAATAAAGCAATCGGCCTTTTTGCCAAAAGACTAGTCGGTCAAAGTCATAGTAGGCCATGTGCGAGAGCCGGATTCGAACTTGGAAGCTTGGAGTTCAGTTCTCTGAACAAAAAAAAAAAAACATAAAAAAAAAAAAAAAAAAAAAAAAAAAAAAAAAAAAAAAAAAAAAAAAGTTTTGAATCATAAGAGGTCAGGCTTTGCAATTCACAGACACGTAAATGGATAAAAAATGGATATATGATTTACACTCAATCTACCAAAAAATTTAAAATTTATTAAAAACATAAAAGATAAAATAGCTAAGACGAGTGACTTAAGACCACGTTGACCAAGTCGCTGATGAAGACAGTGACAAAGAAAAACATACAGAGATGTTCCGTCTGATATATCTGTCACAAGAGTAACGCCCTGACACGCAGTAAAGACAAGAACTTGGACACCTGATCCAAATCGAGCTAGCCTGCCTCACTAAACGGAATTGTGACAAATTGTATGTGCCGGCATCAATGGCCTCATTATAACGAAATGAGGAAAGGCAGTTTGGTCCTGAGCCAGCAGCTCCATCAAGAGCTGATCCTTCAACCTCAGCCCTGCGTAATCCCCACAAAATAGGTCCAAAGGATTATATTCCTTTACATACATGGTTTTATTACATATTTTTTAAATATACAATATATATATAAAGATATTATGCACTAAAAACATCTTTTTAGTTTTTCAAAGAGTAATTCATTTTACTCAGGGTTTGAGGAGTTGGTTACCAGACTTTTTTTAAGAACCTTAAACATTCTCGTAACCTTTGCAGTGCCAGTTAAAATCCGGGAGGGGCAGATTGAAATTTATTTTGCAAAGCAAAAGCGAAATAATAGTACAAATTCTTACTCCGGATAGAATAGAGTTAATGTTGAGAAAAACCACACCTTCTTGCCCTAGTTGAAACACACGAGAGCGGCGTGAAGTAACAATAAACAAGAGGAATATTGAATCATCTTGTTATGCACTTTAGCTAGCTTAGCTTCTGAATATAACATTTTTACGATTTACTTTACTCTACTTTAGGGCTCACATAAGAAAATATAACGCGCATTACTGCAAGAAAGTAAGAAGCATATCACAGCTTACATTGTACGTCTTTAAAGAATCCGAGGGTAAATCAAGATGTTTCCTTTAGACTTTTCAATCAATTTCTATCTTTTTATGTTTCTAAAGCTTTACCTAATAAGGACGAGTGCAAATATTAAAAAGATATAAAAAAAAAAGAAAGAAATTAAAAAGGTAAATGAAGTTTCGGCTTTCCTTTCTCTAAATTCAGTCATATGAATCCTGAAATTCATTGTTATTTCTGCAAACAGAGGTTTGGCTCTTTGCGTTGCGATGAATATGAAAATATAGCGGCTAACTGAACCAAGAGCAGAAAAAAAAACCAATTTAAAAAGAAAACAGTATTTGTTCTTCAGAATCACACTTGATGAAATTAATTCCCTACCCTATTTTTAATTTTTTGCATTGCAGTTGGTTTCTTTACAAAAGAGTGGTTACTTTCATAATTAAAGAGATCTCAAAGCCATTTCCTTGGTAAACGCCACGTTTAGACGGTCCTTGGGTCATAGGATATGGTGAATTGATATTCGTATCGTATAATGCTTTTTTACTTCTAATTTTACATTAAAACATCTGTATTTTAAAAAGAAAAATTTAGTACATTGATAGATATATCATTAAAATATAGTGTATCTAAATGTTGTTTTACAAAGTATCATCCTTTTAAATGCTTTAATGAGAATGAGGGTTAGTAAAACATTGTGCTAAATATTAAAGAGCGACATTAAGTGGCGATGCTACACTGAGATAAAGGGAGTAAAAAAGATAAAATATAATGGGAAATAAATGATAAACAGAAAAAAACAAATAAACAAAAATCAAAATAGATTTTTAACACATAAATTTTCCCTTCCATTTCAGATGGTTGGCTTTAAAGGAGAATTTAAGGAATGATTTAATATAGCCCAGTAAATTTAGGATTTGTCGCAAAAGTAATACATAACATTGTGTAATATAGAACAAGTATTGAAATTTTGTATTCAGATTTCAAATGTAATACAAATAGATTCTATACAACATGGCGGATTGCCAAGAACATTTTGGTCAACGAGTTTTTCATCAAATATTTGTCAAAAAGCATTTTTTTTTCAATTCTGGAAAACATTTACTCGTAAAGGACACATGTTACGATTCAGAGCAAAATTTACCTGATGATAACATGATTGAGATTCTCTATGCCATGTGACAATAATAAAAATTCCATGTTCAGAAAAATCTTTGAAACAATGAAAAATAAAAGTTTTGCATAACCGTTGAAAAAAAAAAAAGTTCATAAATCCAATTTTTACTAAAATGTTCCAGATTTTTAACTTGAATCTTTCATTTAATTATCAGTTTTAGATGTTGCTATGATTGTTTCTAATTTAAAAATAGTAAACTAGACAGTTACTGACACTTTAGATATATTGACACCCTCACACAAGAAATTGAAAAAAAACAAAACAAAAGTTGATCAACAAAAATAATAAAATTCCTTTTCAATCCTACAACTCGACTGTTTGTAAAATATTTACAATTGTGCTCGTATTTTAAAAGATATCAAAGGTGCCAATAACTGATTTTACTTTACTTATTGCCATTATCTTGTACAATTTACATTACAGTAGTTTGGTGTGAACTTTCTTGGTCACCTTAGGGTATAGTAACTAAGGAAAAATAATTGTGGATTTCAAAATTATTGAACTATTCTTTCAATAATTATAGTATGAATATCGTTTTAGGGTGTCAATAGATGTTAGATTTACCCTATTTATTTTACAACTTCGACAAAAATAGCTATGTATACTCTATAAACTAATCAGATTGTGTGATCTTTGATCTACAGATTTGAATAGAAGCTTAAATCTGAAAAGTTAGGACTTGATAGTACGTAGTAAGTTATACATGCATACATAATTAGAAGGTGAGTCCTTAGTGTAAAAAAAAAAAAAAAAATTGGGTAAAACTAGATCAAACAAAAACGAAGAAAAATTCCGCAGACCTTATCTTTCTATTCCAATAAGTAGCAGATGTACGTAAACGTACATGTTTTGTTTAAACATTTTTCAAATTTTTACCACATTTTTAGATTTAGCATTAAATTTCCTATAAGAGCAGAGTGCATGTAACCTTGAAGTTTAAAAACTTGGAACCTAAAGAATAGCCTGATCTTCAGCTTAAATAGGGTTACATTAAAAGTTACAATGGATTATATGACTTCAACGCTCACCGTTTTTCGAGAAAAAAAAAACAGATCAAAGGATTTTATGTTATTACATTTATTTATTTATTATTTTAATTTAGGATTTATTTTATTAGATTTTCAATGTACCAATTTTTGAAGTGAAGTTTATGGACAGGTAAGCCTGTTTTTAAAGAGGAAGACATTTATACCTATCCATTTGGGGTATCATTGGTTTATTCATTTTTGTACTGCTGTCGAATAGTGTAAGCAATTTTTTTTTTCATACTAAGAGGAACTCAGCCGGTATATATATCTTTGGAAATAGCCAAACACCTATGAACCTTTTCTACTTTCCGCTTTTATTTATTTACATGTATTCCGCACTTGAGTTCTCCGAAGAAGAGGCAACACGCACTCACTTGCGTTCCCAAAGGAGAATGACTTCGAGCTCTCTACAGTATTCAAACTGAGGGTCTCAAGCCCCCTCCCTCCTCCTAAGAGTATATTCTCAGAATATTTTATCTACTATATATTTGTCAAATACCACTCACTCATTTAACACGAAATCTCAGAAACCACCGAACAGATTGGAATGAAATTTGGTATGTAGCTTCCTCTAGGGCCTTAGGTGCTCGCTAAGAAAGGAATTAAAAAAAATCGGCCTGGATCGCGGCTAATTCGCGAAAAATGCGATTACAATTTTTATTGGGTGAATAATAATAGATTAATTATCATATAGTATATGGAAATAAGCAAAGTTAAAAAATAGGTTAGATGCTTAAGCCGCACACTTTAACCACAAATTAAGTTCCTTATAGTTGTAAACAAACAAAAATACGATCGATGTCGAAACCTTATAATATGGTACTTTCTGTGAACTCATGGTGGCTGCAGAGGTGTACCCTTACAAGTTTGAGTTGTATCGTGACGATACGCTATTAAGACTTATGTTACAGAGGAGGTTAAAACACATGTTTTCTGATGATGGCATGTAAGGCCAGTTCGATGTACATATTCCTTGCAAGCAACCCACCAACCTTGCTTCACCAGTAGCTTCGTCCTCCAGCTTTTCTTACCACTAACGAAGTTGCTGTTCTTGATTGTTGGCCATGTGTTTGAAAAGCGAAACATTGTTCTCCACGGCAGGGACTAAAAACTTTAAGAATCAGTGAGTTCTATCAAGCGTGTGATTCTCTTCAGTATCGTCTCAGGTTCTGCCAAGGAGAAGATGGGTACATTATCAACATTCCTCAGCGTGACCCAAACACCAATATACCACTTAAGAAAAGTGTGCAGTTGATTTTTACGCCTATATGTTGATGGAGCGAGGAGAAGAACCTTATTTACTTTAATTTCGTAATTTCCTCAACCAATTTATGCTTGACATGTACGCAAAAATAGAAACAGTAAGACTAAACTTTATTCGAAAAAGTTAAGAAGTTGGGACTATATTCACTTAAAGTATGCCATAAGAAAAGTTGATGGTCTGGTATCAGAGCTGGGTAAAATGGTAGTGCTGCCTCGAAGCTTCACAGGAGGACTGTTAAAATAATATAAAATTAACATTTGCAAATTGTCAAATATGCTTATTATTGAAATTCTAAGAAAAAATTCTTTAGGTTTATTTAAGTAATAATAATTATCAACGTTAAGCTTAACTTTTACTGATTTAAGTTGTCCTTAATCCTAATGATATTAAACCGTAGCGGAGCAGGGTACTTCCAGCTAGTACCTTATACAAAATGCAAAGTAATGTAAATACTAACAGCTCTAAATGGATGAAACAGACAAGTGAAGTGGAAAGTTGCCATTAAAATTAAACTAGAACATAATAATGAATGCATCAATAACAAGGCAATCAGAAATGAAAACAAAAAACAAACATAGAAAAGAACGGGAAAGCAATTCAATTACGAAAGAGGCATCATTCATAGCGTACACATATACCTGGAATATAAATTTTAAATAAATTATATAAAGATGGATGGTAGCCCATGATTGCAAGACAGATTGTAGGATAGATGGTATCGGATGGCGGAGTATATTTCACCCTCAAGCAGACTTATTATTTGACGAAGAAATATTGGCCAGTTGGAAATATGTTGGACCTTATCCAAAAAAGAGCCCACTCTAAATATGCAACTGACAACCTGCGATATTTATTCTGCACGGATAACTTATGCTTTACCTCTACCGTAAATTTATGAATGTTCTTTGAGAAAAAAAAATCCGGAGTAAAGGTTCCTATCAAACTAAAAGCTGTAGACAGTTTTATTTTTTGATCTTTTACTTTTCTTTCAACCTAAATTTTGCCCAATTTTATGTCAAATATTCCTTTCTAAAAATAAAATTCCAACTCAAAATAAATAAATCTGTATACATTTTTTATACATATTAAGTATGATTTTATTTATTTATTTTTATTTCTGTGCTTAGTGACCTGAATCAAGAACAGGTCAATATAAAATTATTACATCGATACCAGAGCTTCAGGTCTTGCCTTACGATTGCCATTAAACCATTTAAAAAAAATAAATAATAAAAACAAACTTTTTAATAAAAAAGTTTCATGTTTTTGTAAAAAAAAGTTTAAATCTATAAAATTTAAAAATCACAAATGTTCCTGGCACAAAGGATTATTTTTTTACAAACATTTAAACAATGATTTGCTCAGGATAAAAAATATAGTATACATATACTAGGGTAGAACAGGGATCAAACCTTAAATAAACATGAATATTATGGAGATGACATATATGAAAAATATAGATAAGTATCAAGTCATTAAAGATTAATAATATTCATGAAAATGAAATATTCAAAAAATATTACCAAAGCTAACGTTTCGAATTAAACATTGAATAACATCGCCAAAGGCTACAGCATATATATGATTTAATGAATTACTATAACAGTATAATTAAAAACATATATACAGGGTGTCCCAGACATAATGTAAAAAAATCTCTGGTCCATATGCATAAGCGGTAAAGAGTTGTGAAGGTGGTAAGTCCCTCCCCCCCCCCAAAAAAAAAAATCTTATTAATAGGGAGTTAAGGGGGGAGGGCACAAATTCTTGCTGATTACTAGCTTGAAACCCGAAAATTTGGGTATCGGTTCTGATACTCTCTCTGAGCTGCTAGCGCATTGCCATTGCCGATCCCGTAGACGAAAATCATATCTGCGTACTCACTTATAGAGAACTCCATGGCTGAAGAAGAGTGAATGCCAATTGATGCAGTTATGAAATGAGAGGACAACTTCTTATGACCTTTACAAACAGTGGGATTTTAATTGTTTATAAAGCTTAACTAAATAAATTCACAAATTCCAATCAGAACGTGATATCACTGTCTGGAATAATGAGTAGCAGGCACATTATGAAATGTCATTTTTCTGTTGGTGTATTTAATTTCTTCAAATAACCCTAAATTGGTATTTTTTATATTTAAAAAAAAAAAAAAAAGAAAAAAGTACGTTTATGTAACATTAGGTAATCGGCAAGAATTTGGGCTCCCCCCCCTAACTCCCTATAAATAAGATGTTTTTTGGGGAGGGGGAGAGGGAGGGAGGGCTTGCCACCTTCACAACTCTTTACCCCTCATGCATATGGACAAGAGATAAAACAACTAATACATTTATTCAATCTAGTAGGTACTTCAAGCAATCAAGTATTTATTCTCTATCGTGTTTACTTCAGAAAAACTTCTGTTAGACTCAAAAGGTGAAGTGCAATTGTATCATGAGTTACACCACTAAAAAGCTAACTAAATTCCGCAGTTTTAGGGAAATTTGACGGCTTCTAGGGTGCTCCAGTGGGGAGTGAGAAATTTTCAAAAACTATTAAAAATTTAAGTTTCAATAAATGTTTTGTGTTTTGCGCGTTAAAAGGCCCTCTAAAAGTGAATTTAAAATAACTAGACCTATGATTTTAAAATAAAAACAAAAAAAATTCTATCTCCTCAACAGATTGAGATATGAAACTAGTTTCTGTGTCATTCTAAAACCCGTTTCGAAATGAGTATGCAGTATCGGATGAGGAAAAAATTGAACTTTTTTTTTATTTTTTTTTTTTACACTATGTCTGGGACACCCTGTATAGTAGAAAATCCCCTGGACATGACTTAATTAATGCTGAGGTGCTCCGGCGAATGCCTAGAAAGGCTCTAAACTGGTTAAAATTAATAAAAGCCTAAATGAAAAAAAAAAAAATTAGTTATCTTCTGAATAGATTATTATTTACAATGTTTCTATCAATTTCAGAACTAATTGAAATATAAATTTTTGCAGTGACACATAACTTCGATCGCCGATAACTATTTAATATATTACCATTTCCTTGGTAGAGGCAAAACACACTAAGTCACCTAGGAGCGGAACACATTTTTTTTATAAAACAAACATTAGTAAAAAATTCGCTCCGGTGCGCTCCGATCCGTTGGCATTGTGCGCAATCCTTATACAGGAACAGCGAAATAAACGTAAAATTTACTCATTTCTCACAATAAAAACAGTTATTTTATCAAACAGGAGGGAGTGAAAAAATAAATCGACAATCAAATATACATCATAAATCGGACAAGGAAAAATATTCATCAGTGATTCTGGCTAATGGGAGCTATTTAATTAATTTGCTACATTTTCAGTGACTAAGTGAAAATAAATTAGGTTATAACACTATGACACTACACTGATAATTGTTAACGAGGAGTGTTTTTAGTTGTTTAGCTTTGATGTTTCTTTCATAAATTAAAAATATTATTATCAATGTGCATTATGTTACTGTAGAACTAACGACGATGTACATAGTCGGGTGTGCAGTCACGGAAACATAATTAAAAATATTAATTCACTGAGCCGATGGCTAAGAGAAAAAAATACAAAAAGATACAAAAACAATTTTTTTATTTTTATTTCTACAGATTAATAACATTCCACCATAATCGATTAATGTTGTTATTAAATGTTTAAAACAAAATATTAACTTTTTTCTATCCACCTCTTTAATAAAACATAAAAGAACTCAGAAGAAGTGTTACAAGGGATCTCAGTATTGTGAACAGCACGAACCTAAAAGGAAACGTTACTATTTCGGTACATAGCTGTTAACGGCCACTGCCACTAAACATGCCAAGGGTATGAAAAAAAAAAAAAAAAATCGAAAATATTTTTCGGTTTTTGGATCGGACCCAAATAACCATCGATTTATAAACACGAGTGGCTTATTTGTCCGTCAGGATAGGCCTATGGCCTCACACGCGCTCAACATTTGGCCAATTCGGTAACCGAGTACGATGAACCGTGTAATATATATTCTTCGTACCTTATATTCTACCTTCCATAGCAACATTTTTCAATTTTTTTTTTTTAATTTAATTTTAATTTATTTTTTAGTGTATCTTAGGAGCTAAATCAGCCTTAGCAAACGTATATCAAACTAGCCGGAATATTCTTTAGATGATACTTATATTGTTAATTTATTTTCGTTGTATATTGATTCAACTAAAAGGAACATTTGACGTACCTTTAAATCGGAAGAGGATTTATTATGTACTGTTTACTTTTATCAGGGAACGTCTTTTTAAGAAAAGAATACACACACACACACACACACACACACTCACTCTCTCTCTCTCTCTCTCTCTCTCTCTCTCTCTCTCTCTCTCTCTCTCTTTCACACACACATACTCTGCTACAGACAGGAGGAAAGATGAATGCCTTAGACAAAGGACTATTTATGTTGCAGCAGCGAATGATTTATACACGATTCACGATACGAATGACGAGTCTAAGACAACAAAAGATCTCGAGCAACATTTACAACAATTAAGGGCTCCTCTTCTATAGCAAGGATGTTCGTTCCAAATATACAAAGCCTTGTCACAAGAAAGGAGAAGCAATTATGTCAACAACTTCTGAAACGCTGAGACAAAAAAAAAAGTGTATAAAAAGAAGCGGCTACCCCTGAATAGCAAGAACCCCCCTGCCCTTCCAACAATCCGGACAGGAATAGACATGAAGCCCCCAGGCCCTGCACTTGACTCATATCGTCCAGCAGAACCCCCTCCCCCCATCCGGTTGAACAATGTATGGTTATTGTGTTGTTGGTGTCTGTCAGGGTCTGACGTTTATGCCCCGCAACACATGTTGGCCAGGATAGCATCGAAAATGATCCACTTCAGATCTATTTATCACTTTGAAATGCAGAACGGAAAATATCGAAGCAATTCAAGTGGAATGACTGCTCCAGAAATACTCATCAGATTATTTAACGATAATTTAAATGAGGAAAATTCTATCAAAACAAGTAATTAATTAATAAATACTACAAGAAATCGCTGATATTACCGATAAAGTTGTTTATAAAATGAAATCATACCTGATATTAACTTAATTAAAAATGAAATTATTATATTATTTATTTTCATAAGGTATTAGTTGACTGAAGAGTATTTAGAGTTATAGAATGTTGGGGTAGGCAGTCATAGATATAAAGCAATTCAAAATAATATTTTAATTTATAATGCCGACGTTTCATTTTTTTTTTTCAATTTGTTTAATAAAATAAATAAAACAAAACATTCCTATCAGGATTAGTATAACTGCACATAATTAATAACAGATAAGATAGTTTATTCACAGATCAAGTATAACAATTAGTAAACTGTTTAATTATTCCTAGAGGGGAGAACTCTACAGTTTAAGTTGCGCTACAAGTTTAATCACCCCAGGAACTCGATAAGTAATAAGTTAAGTTATTAACAGGAATCGAACATTACTTCCCCAATCGATATAACAGCGATACAGGTCGCTAATGAGAACCAGGTTTCCACTCGTTGGATAATTGAAATTGAACAGAGACGGAATTCTACCGGTCATACAACAAAACCACTGGTTCATTAATGTACCTCTTCGATGATCATCAAATATTTCAACCTTCCCTTTTTTATAAAGTTCACAATATTTCGCTGGTCGTACAATATTCTTAACTCAACATTAAACCAAATTCTCCACTCTCCCTCGGAGTAGTTAGGTCCGTATATTTTCCGAAGAACTTCGGAAATTTTTTCCTTTCCCAAGTGGAAAGCCTTCTTTCCATTTTTTTTTTTTAAGTCTAATAAATAGTCTTTTTTTTTTATAGTCTTATAAATAGTCAACCTACCGCTCAAAGAGAGTTCTTTGATTTTTAAACGTTGATGATTCCGGAAAGGCAAAGATTTCCTGAGGCTATCCTAGCCTCAATTTCATTGGAGAGTTCATTCGTTTCGGTAACCAGTGCTCCAAAATCTTTGAAGGCCTTGCAAACAGGGAAATCATGGTCATTTATTTTTACCGTAAGTGATGGTATAGGTTGAGCTACTGAGCACTCCTCATATATTCTGTCTTCTTGTTGATTTGGAAACCTCTCTTATTGGCTTCACCCTCTAACTTCTCTGCTTTCAGTGCAGGCAGCGTCCTTGCAACCAGGAGAACATCGTCTTCGTAGGCCAATCTCTGTGTGTGTCTGTTATATATAGTACCACAAGGATCGGTCCTAATTCCTCGCGCTGCTCCCTCCATGGAAAAGTTAGAGAGAGTTGGTACCAGAGGATCCCCTTGCCTAAGTCCATTGTTAACTCGAAACTCCTCTCCAAATGCTCCTAGTGTTTTAACCTGACATTCACATTCATCCATCGTCATTCTAAACAAACGAACTACCTTCTTTGGAAGCTCGTACCTCCGTAAATCATGAAGTGGTTTTATCCTACCGACAAGATCGTATTCCTACAGATATTCAATGAAGAAATGATGAAGCATGACGTCAAATTAGTTCTTTCCATATACACCTTCATCTTCCCAAAAATTAATGTTGACAAAATCTTGTAAGCAATGTTAAGTAAGGCTACTCCTCTGTAATTTTCGCATTCCAGTTTTCCTCATTTCTCGTAGATGGGACCTAATAGAGCCTTTAACCAACAGGACGGCACGTTTTCAGTAATCCAAACACCTAATATTATCTTATACAGTTCTTTGAGTAGAGCATTTCCACCGTACTTCAACAGTTCTACCGATATGTTGTCAACCCCCAATTTTTCATTCTGTGAAGCAATTCCATAACCTCCTATTTTTAACAATATATAAGTTAAAACGAGGTAAGAAAGAATTTTTCAAAAGTATGCTTGAAACTTGATTTAATTTTTTTAATCCTGTTAATCATGTAGTCTATTTGATTTGTTATAGTCCATTGATTTTATATACTTTGCAAAATTGACTTATAAAATGGTTATGAAATATAGTACCTTTTTTTCCTTCTTTTGTTATTCGAAATACCTATATTTTTTCCTTTAAGAATATGTTCTGAATGTTTAGCCGTTTAACCTGTTCCTTATATTGTTTGACAGGGAGGCCAATCTTGTGATTTAATAAAAGACGAGAAGAGGGTGGTAGATGGGAGGTGGGAAGTGAGCGAGGGAGAGCGCAGTGTAATCCAGCAGTACCTTGGGTCTCTTTTTTATTGGTGTTCCTTCTCTCTGCTATTTGTTATTTTCTTTTATGGAATTTATTTAAATATTTCTGTTTTATCATTTATTTTGTTGTTGATTTCCGAAAAATAAATATTAAAGAAAAGCGAACAATTTTCTAAAAATCCACACTAATTTACTCTGGTATATAGTACTAATATTCTTCCTGATAGCCTGTTACAAACGGATGATCCATTATTTAAAAGAAGATTATCAGTGACTAACTCAGTTTCGGAATCCTATCTAGTTAAATATTCCGTGCGTGGAGCCATTCCCTTAACAAATCTTGTTTAACAAATTTCCTTTTCTTCTGCAAAAAAAAGTTTAACAGCTCAGCAGTCATAAGGTTATTATACAATGGGTTCCTCTAATTATCAATGAATGTATATTAATAATTAATAATTGAAAGCAGCACCAGTTATTAATTTTCGAGAAAAAATATAAAACTATTTTGAAAATTAAACAAACTTGCTACGAACAAACATGAGAGACCATTCCTTTTCAAGCCATCCAACTATACAAATATGTATTTATCTTTAATTTTTTTTTTTTTTTTTTTTTCCTGCCCCGAAAGATAATACATAACCTCCAATCTCCAGTAAACTGGAGCTACCTCCGTTTTGCAACAAACCCTTCAATATCTCAACTACAAATGGTCCTTATTAAAATAAGGTAAACCACCTTAATCGTTTAGAGTTTGAAATTTCTAATGCTTAAACATTAAGCTTTCGAATGTGTAAAGAACCCACCCTTATGCTATTGGCAGTAGAATTTTCTCTTACTTATTAATTACTATATAATATATATTAATTCATGGTATGCTACTTTCTAAATCAAAATATTTGAAGTAAAAGACCAACCACAATGCATTTTTATCATTTCTATGTTTGTAGTTTCTTATGTTGAGAATCCAACCATTTATATGATTGGTTCCAAAACAAATAATTCATCGGGATGGGTTCTTAAAAAAAAAAAAACTCATTATTACGTCAAATAAATGAACCCTAACATGTTTTGTTTGTTTGTTATTATAGAAAATTAATGTTATTTAATTGACATGAAGGATATACAAGAAAAAAATTAAGTCATCTATAATAAAACTTTTTTACATTTTATTTAATATTTATTAGTTTATTGTTTGTTTATTTCGTTTAGCGTCACTTTATGCTGCTATGGCTAATCGGAAGATGCTACGGTGGGAGTCCTAAATTTTGCCTATCCAGGTATAATTAGGATAGGGATCTTTAACGAGTACCTGACATCGCACAGGCTCGGGACCTCCATTTTACGTCCCTCCCGAAGGACGGCATAGCTAAGGATTTATTAGTTTATTAATTGGTACTATCTATTTATGAATCGAATTTCGGTGGTGTTCAAACATAAATATCAGTTTCATTTGATTTAAATTGAATTGATGCAACATCTAAAATATTGTGTTGCAATGTTATTCGTTGGTTATTGACTAAAGACCTAATTGTTTCTAAGAAATTTATAAATCACCCACAAAATGTATTCAATATTGAAATAGTTTCAGTGGAAGTCCTCGCAATATGCACGCGATACCGTATGGCGTCATTTATTATATAGAGCAGGGGAGTTATTGCGAAATATTATGCTTAACCGAGAATGCCGAATATATTTTGAAATGTATTTACTGCTCTGTTTGGGCCAACAGGTTGTAAGCGGTGTATACTCTGCTGGGGAGCAGCCCTTAAAGAATTTTAATCTCATTGCATAAACTGGATCGTTGGTTGGAATTCAACAGGTCTTAGCACCCTATCGTAAACTTATCAGTCTATATTGTTAGTCGTGTTTTAAACACTTTCTCGTCAAATATTTTTCACTTAGTAATGATATTGTAGTAGTAGAACAAGAAAAAAACAAAAAAATACAAGGCATTATTATATTTCCTATTGATTGGTTGTACCGCCTGAGACTTGGTAAGCATTTATTTCCTCCTCGGTCGTTAATTAATTTGAAGTACTGTTTAATTTGATTTCATTTGATTTGTGTATTTTAATTACTTTATGTATAGTTTCCTCGTTCTCTCTAATTAATATTTTCATTTCCAAAATGATGTTAAAAACAAAACCCCTGGTATTATTGCAACTGGTATCCACATTGAGAATGTGTCCCACCCCACACAATAGGACTAGAACTTGATCTACTCTTAGTACTCGGTCGACCGTCTTCTTTAGGACTGAGATAGACTCGGATAACCTAATCCTTGGTTAATCGAGACAATAAAAACGTTAGGGAAAATATAACATGGGGCAATTGATGTAATACATACATATAAATAAACATCAATATATATATATATAAATAAAAAAACGATATGGTTTTAAAAAAATCTCTATTTTTTTTCGGCTAGATTTTATCACCGCACGATCTTCCCATTGTCTAAAAACCATCAAAGCGAACGACGTTCCACTATTTTTGCCTTCGAGATATTGAAGTGCCTTCTCCATCGCAGCAAACCCTTCTTTATGATAAATTTGTTAACGATTTATTTCCAAGTAGAAAATCATCCTCATACTCCAGCCTTCCCGTAGTAGTACTCGTACAAAGATTGCGTAATGTTTTGTCCCTCAATCGAATGTTTTCTTTAAAAAAAAAAAATAATAATAATATTAATGCATAATGTAATGAAATAAAGAATACAAGGCTCGGCCGACGTTGGCTAATCGAGTCCCAGTTGTATAATACCTCATGGATGTATAAATTTCCCACCATTTCAAGAACTCTGAAAATGTTTGTATTGATGTTGGATATTTTGATTTAGGTTTTATAAATATTCGTTTAAGACAAATTTATGAGTTCAATCAAATTGTGTGAATGATCGCGTTGCTTGTCTGCCCCAGAAGAATTTATAGTCCGATGACTACGTAGCGAATATAGACCTAAAGGTTCACCACTTTTTTTTTATTAGAATATGAAACTTGTGTGAATGAAGTATATGCTTAAAGAAAACTTTTCAAAATGGAAGGGACACGAAAATACGAGCAGAAATTCAAAATGTCAGCCGTCAAAGATGGCGGCCATCGTCCTTTTAATTGTTCCGTATCTGTGCTTCTAATTATCCGATTTTGAAGTACTTATTTTTGTCTAAAAGCTGTTGCAATACGGGTACTTTTTTGTTCTTATACAATTACCTGTAGGTCCAAAGGATTTCATACAATTTTAAAACATCACAAAATTTCCTTTATAATATATATATATATATATATATATATATATATATATATATATATATATATATATATATATATATATATATATATATAATTTACTATCCATTAAGATGGCAAAAGAAATATGTTTCATTTGCAATAAGAAGGGTACCACTTGAAACCTTTACACAAGGTTGCTTCCTTACAAGATCAGAAAATTACAAGATGTGTCGAAACCACTAGTAACATTGAGCTGAAATCGTTCCTTGAGGTTGGTGATTTAGTTGCCAAACAGAAGCTTTCCAAGCTATTTTGGTCCCGGAAGCTTGTATTTCAGAAGACACTTTTCAGCATCTTGAGAAGTTCACTGTGCTATTTTAGTACGAAGAAGAAGAAATATTTTCATTGAGCAGGATCAGAAAGCACCCTTTTCCCTCGAAAACCCGCAATCGTCAAACTTTACCACCAACTAAAGAAACCCTTAGAGATCATTGCCTTCAATCAGCTTATCTTGCAGGGCAGATTTAGGGTGGAGTGTTTTCAGAATTAGACAACAATGTTGGGAGAGAATGTGGCCAGGATGTGGATGGACCATGTTTGCTGGAGAGTGGACGCCTGTTAGGTCTAACTCTTCCTCTACTCTAATAAAGGGCTTACAGGGAATCTGTAAAGTGCAGCTGTAGTCCTGCAGCAATAGGTGCTCCTCTGTTAAAGCCAAGGCGCCATGCACTAAGCCTAGTACAAACCGTGTCGCAAGCCAAAGCAGCAACCCACACAATAAAAGGTTCAACGCCTACCTTTGATTATTTTTAATTATCTATCACAAGTAAAAGCCATAAAATGGTTTATGGCTAAAGTTACAAAAACTAGGAACAAAAAGTACCCGTATTGCAAGGGCTTTAAAACAAAACTAAGTAAATTAAAATCGGACCATAAGAAGAAGAGATACAGAACAATCAGCCACATTTGACGGCCGACATTTTCCGACATGTCCCACAAGGAGTGCCTCGCAATCTGAAAAGTTTTTTGTGGGATAAACTTAAAAGCCTTGTTCTTTAGCATTAACTGAAAAGTTTTTTTGTGGGATGAACTTTATTCACAAAAAGTGGCATATTCTTATCAAAAGTGAACCTTCTTTAGGAGTAGTCACGGTACTAATAATATTGCTATATTTCTTTTTTTTTAAGCTTTTAAAAAAAAAAAAAAAATTGCGGTGTGTCAAAAATAATGCCAATATGTCGTATATTATATCGAGTACAACTATGTAGTGTGCCACCGTCATTCAGTCTTATCTCTGTAATATACTTTAGTAATGAATAAAATAAATAAACCTGTACCACTACAACACATAAAGGGTCTTGGGTTCAGTAATGAAGTAAGCCTGTTACTAGGCCAACGGTTGTGAAAGGAGGAGATTTAGCCTAAATCAACCTAAAGGTTTTTTCCTAATTAAGGGTACCCATTTGGTAGAGGCTGGGTGTGCCCTACGATGGTCTACCGTCCTCGAAATCCAGTAACAAGCAAAATAACAGAAAATAAATTTTCTGCCTCTATTCGGACTCGAACTCGGACCCGGAAACTTAATAGTCAAGTGCCTTACCTACTTTCTGTTATTATCTCTGTATTAAAAAACTGCCAACAAAATCTTTTTAACCTCAACATTTATCAAGTATTTAGTCCTTCATTATTTTACCGAAAATCTGATGCACGAGAATGAATGAAAAAAAAAAAGAGGCCTGAATAAGTAATCGCATAATGCAAATGTAAACATCCCAACACTATGAGTAAACCAATTGAAACCTTTCCAATGGTAATTCCTAGAAGATAGATAGCTGGTACTAAATTTACAATATGTATGAGCTAACTGAGAAAGAATACGACAATACAGATAAGAATAGTTTTTAAACATTCAGAACAAGTTGGAAGGGGTAAGAGCAAGGGGTTACAGATTAAAAATGAACACGTCCACAGGGCTTCTTGCTACGGCAACGATCCGGGTGGTGCGTCAAATATTCAAGAGGGCAGGAGGGAGATAAGCAGATAAGCAGAAAAGGGCCGTGAAAGATTCAGTTAGCAATCGACAGGGCTCGAACCCGCGATAGCTACACCTCCATCTTCTATTCAACGGCCAACATCTATAGTGAAGGAGGGAGCGTGTCCTAATGCCAAAACTGTCCTAAAATAGCCTGCACCTTACTGCCATGGAATTCCATGCCCTCGGCCTGTTCCTACAATGTCATACGACCTTCTTCACAATTTTAATTTTTTATTTCCTCCAATAGGTTACAAAAAAAGAAGAGGGTCGATCCACAGTTCAACTAGTAAGCTCATATCATTATCTGCGTCCCAACGAAATTCATTTATTACTACAGGAACTTTACGAAGTTGGTCCTATTAGAATTTTAACTGAAGAGAAGAAGAGAACAAAAAAATCGATAACATCTATTAATGAAATAACTGCAGTTGGGCCCCAAGTCATTTCGAAATAAGAGGCTATAAAATAGCTGATAACAGCAAAAGAAGCTTTATCTCTTCCAGGACGTGGTAAAACCTTTCTAACAAAATCGGAACACGCAGACGTTATTTCTAAACTTAAGTTAATAGAGAAGGACATAGGACCCTGGAGCATTTTCTGCTAACTGGCCGCAAAGAGGAAGTTAACAAAGCGTTTCTAAGAATAGGCCATACAAGACTAAAACTTCTTCACCTAATACAAAGATGTTCCTTCCAAATGAACCATAAAATGTGTGGCAATAGTCTTTCAGTATACCACATTTTTAATCAATGAGCTTACTTCACCAAAACGTTGAATAACCCGGGAGTGCCTCCTGAAATTTCAGTAGCGCTGGAAACGATGAAAAAAATACATTTAAAATTAAAACCTTTCTATACTGAGAAAAACTATTTCATAAAATCTAGACAAATCTTAAATTTATTTTATTTTGATTGCCAATTTTTAATGCTGTAATGCTTAAAGCTCGGAAAACTAAAACAAACAAACTGTTGTTGTTAAAAATAATCATAGGAAAACGAAAGACGTATACAAAATATGTAAACATTATCGTGGTTGGAACTGGTTCAGACAATTAATTCTCTAAGCCATTGGAATTCAAAGGGTACTGACAATGAGATATAGCAATACTTCTACTTCAAGTACAGTAGCTATTTCATTAATTTATGAATTGTCCAAGACAAATTTATTTAATGTAATGTTGCTACTGGACTACTTTCAAAATAATCCACAACACGGTCAACTGGCGACGACTTACCTGGGCAAATCAAGTATTGTGGAATTTAACATGAAAGTGATTTGACAGTGATCAGCGTACGCGGTTTGTAAATAGATAAATAAATACAATTTTTTTTTTAATCCTTAAATTAGTTTTGATTTTACACAATAAATGCAGAGAATACTTGTATAATCCAATGAATCCTGTATTAAAAAAGAAAAAAAAAATCCCAAGAATATTGACGTTAGTCAAAATTGTGAGAAATGTGTTAGTAGATGAACAAAAAGACTTGTAAAACTACAAAGGCCTGCTGTGATGTCTGGAGAGGGCGTCCACGCGCAACAATTTGTGTTATTAATGCTCTAGAGTAGAAATTTCAAATCACAACTTCAATAACTGTCCAGTTTTTAGTCTCCCGGTCTACACTATTTTATTTTCATAAAACTGATTTGGACTGAAAAATCGTGGCATTTCAAACATACGACAGGCTGAAGTTCTAACTAAAAATTTAAACAATAAAATAAAAAAGGAAAATTGTCAAAACAACATATAAGTGATACTGCAGAAAATTACTAATTAAAATTTTTAGTGAACAACAAAGGTTAGTATATTATAATTATATTTAAAAAACGTAATAATATTAAAAGGAAAATTTATTCAAGAAATAAATAATTTTTCTTTGTATATATTTTATAATAAAATGGGACATTTTTAGAAAATCCTAAAAGCATGGGGAAAACAATAGCAAACTTTATCTTACGAGATAGGATAAAATTAATGCAATTACAGGAAAGCGTGTTATCTTGAATACATCAATGAAGAAAAAAGGGATAAAGTTCATACGATAATTAAAAATTTAGAAATTAAAAATAATTTCACGCATTCAAGTAACATCACAAACCATAATTAGGGGTTTCATAAACAAAAAAATAATAATAATAATTATAAATGTATTTTTTATTTATTTTTATTTGTGCTTTTTAATCATTGTATTTTCATCATGTGTAACATTTTTATAATTTAATGTTAGCTGACCTGTGGCACATTGACACATAAAATGATGTGTTTGCGTTGGCCTAATTATGAACAATTCAATCAAGATGAAATAAGAAGTAAAAATAAATTATGAACTTGAAGATAAAAAATATAAAATAGGCATTTATTGATTTTCATAATCAACATATAACGATACACACAAGTTCAAAACGTATGTAGAAAGATAATTCCTGCACGAATAGAGAAATAAAAAAAATAAGAGAGAGGGAAATAAAAATATAAAAATTCGAAAATATAAAAACAAGAGACAAAGCGATATTTTTTTTTCCAATTAGCTAAGTTTCAAATGATTCTGTAAGACATAACAAAGGCTAAAAAAATATTGTAAATTATTTTATACTAAACAAATTCTGGGACAAATGAACAGCCTAAAATAATTGGCAAATAATACTCAATATAGAGTTAAACAAAAATAAAATATACTCTGGTCATGCGAAATAAATAAGATTAATTCATAATTATTTTTCCTATAGTTAAATATATTTCATTTCTATTATTATGATTATAAATTACATCATATTATGTCAATTGTAAATCATGTCAACTGATAAAAATGTATAGGTTAGGTACATACCTATACCGTATTGTATGTATTTAATTCAACAATAATACTTATGACTTGATTATTTTAATTTAAAATATTTTTTATTTATTTGATGAAACGAAAAGTAAATGATAAAACAATACAGAACAAATTTTTTAAAATTAAAATAAGTGTTTTTTATAATTAATTGTTACAAGTTACTTCAGACCTTAAATATAAATTTTTATAAATGGTTGAATTATTCCCTAATATAATTTATATGAAAAAGAAACCTTCATATTTTATATAAATAAAGAAAAAATGTTTAATTGTTATCAGTTAATGATATTTAAAATAAGTAAACATTGAAATACTTTTCACTTTCTGCGGTTTTGCTCTGACTCTTCCAAACAATTAAAAAAATGTAGAGAATAAAATTAACTCAATGCATGGTTACGTGATGTAAGATGTTTAATGGTAAACAAATGTAAAATGAAACAGATAATTCTAAAAAAAAAAAAGAGAAAAAAATAAAGATAAATTGACAATTACGATAACTAAAATTTAAAAATTTCTAACTGGGAGAATATTAATGATACCAAATAAAAATATTTAAATCATACAACTAGTAATGGATAAAGAAACAAAATTTCCAAAAAAAAAATTAAATAAATATAATGTTTGATTATTAAAACAAGAAATGATATAAAAATAAACTAATAAAAAAAGTTTAAACTGATTAATCATTGCTTCAAATAAAATATTTAATGAAAAGTTTTGTTTTTCTATTTAAAGATCTATTATTTATAATATAGAGAACAACATCTAAAAAGACATCTACCTATGTAGCAACACAGACTACTAAAATATATATAAAAAATAAAAAAATCTATAATACTTTTTCTATTCCAAATACTAAAACAAAATTAAAATCTATAACACTTATCAAACGAACGGTAAACGATCACGACACAAAATCTTTAGCTACACAATATCCTAAACAAGTACATGGAATAAGGTACATATATATGTATAAAGAAATAATTTTATAACTCACCACCGAGACCAGGGGATGTGTAGTCCCAACTATCCATATCGTTCCGATAAACGTTTAATTTTGAAGGCTGAAACGATAAAAATAAAACATAATTAATTTTACTACGTATTGAAATACCATTATATAATTAATTAAACGAAAAAACACATAATATTCATAATAATGAATAGCATACAATTGTATACAGTATACTTCAGTTGGTAATTATATAGGAACATGAATAATTATGACACAATAATAAGAATGTAACAATAATTATAATAATAGGTCTAATACTATATAGCAATATATATGTAATAGGTTTACTAATAATATATATATATATATATATATATATATATATATATATATATATATATATATATTTTTATTATTATATATAAAAATAAATACAAGAAAATATAAGGAATAGAGACTGTGAGGGAAATATCAATTATTATTATTTTGAGGTTAATTAGAATGTTGTCTTCAATGAGACAGACCAGGATGCTGTGTGTGTTGCGACAAGATAAATTTGCCAATTTTTCTTATCAGAAATTTAATGGAGAATATTTCAAACCCTTACATTCTTGTAACTTGGAAAAAAACAATTTATTTAAGTGATTTGATCATTTTAATTCGAAAATGTAAATTCGAAAAAAAAACCAGTAAATAATAGATATACATACATATCCCTGATCTATTTTTTTTACCAGTCAGGAATAAATTTAGTTAGTTTGTCTCTGGTGGTATACGGAATGCTGCTCAGCTATCAATTTTTATATAATCTTCCATCTTTTATTTCTGTTTACTTTTTTTATTTTCTAAGTGTATGTAGAATTAATCAGAGGCTAATTGAACACGGATCTGTTACAAACTGTAACTTCGTGACTTTAACATCAAATTACTGTAACAATAATTGCTTTATACACGCACAGAGTAACAGTTCAAAATTACAGTCAAAATTCTTGACGCTTTTTTTTTTATCTTGTTTAGCCTTCTTGAGTAAGAAAAACCCTAAAGAAATGTCAGGAAGAGGTATCGATGGGTACTGGTCTCCCTCATGCTTTACCTGTCTTCTTTATTACATATTTTTTCGGTACATTCGCTGGTTGTCTTCATTCGAAGACAGGTGTAAATCAATAAATAAAGTTAGAAATAAAAAATAGAAGTAATCGAATAGTATGTTAACTCAGTTTGAATGTCTCCAACGAAACATCAAATCCCAGATTAACCTGGTTTTCAAAATTCAACAGACCTTTTCTAATCACCCAGTACCACTCATTTCTAAACATATATGGAATTCCCATATATTTAAATTTATATATATTATCTTCACCCAAGATTTCATTTATTTTTGCTAATGTACAGAAGTTTCCTCTATTTAGGGCTCTTCGTGCTACTGTACTAGATCTTTCGCAACATTTTGATGCAACACAGCTAAAGTAGTAGAACCTCTTTTTGATATTTCTCAACACGGACCAATATCTTTTTTTTTTTTTGTACTTTATAAATGTTTTCAATATATTAAACCACCGACGAAGTAGAGACATTTGTTGTCGAAGAGGACAGAGATATATCCATCCAACAACGGGGAATAATAACAGACAGGAAATAGAAAGACCCCTCATCGATCAGTGCGGGCTGTCACCTCGACACGAGCTCTCACATCGGGGCAGCCCACAATAATAATATCTTCAATTCCTCAATATTTGAAGGCTATTTTAATTTAAAGTTATGTATATTTTCATGTTTAAAAGCTTACTTCTATCAGTTATTTAGATTAAACATAGTATTGTTTACTAAAAACAAGGACCTCAAAATACAAGTTAAAGTATGCCTGATGGTATAGAAGGATCAATCCTCAAAATGTTAGGACCTCACGATCAGGCACGGTGTAGGAACAACTTTGATCTAGATACTTAAGGAAATCGGATGTGTGAAGAATTCGATGGTTAGGTGAAACCTCATAAGTCCAAATAGGTTTGATAATGGAGATTACAACTTTTGTCAAGTAAAGTAATGGAGCAGTCAAACTGACATTCATCTTCTTGTCTTTTCAGTCTTGTAGGGTTCCATTTTAGTTTCTTGTCCAGATAAAATCCAAGGTATCTGTTGAACATTAGTTTGGATACTTAAAACGAGAAAGACATAAAGAAATCACTCCAAAAATTAAATCATTAAAAAATCAACAGCTAAGGATTAGGAAGATAATTCTGATAACACTATCGATTTAAAACTCAGGTAAAAACTAACGTAGTCACTTACGAAGACATATGTGTAAGTCAAACAAACGTCTATAAGTTCTAAAACAAAGTTCTTATAACATAAGTACCCAACATATAAGTTTTCATAACTATCTTCATATCTCAAATGTTAACAAGCACATGGTATATCAAACAGATTTTCACCAATAATCGAGTTCTCATTACCAATACTTATATACTTTATATTGGTATGCTTATACCGTAGCATTCTAGCTGAGAATATATCTGTTTTTACTTCAATCATTAATATTAATTACAATAATAAAAAAGAAAAAATATTGGAAGATTGTCTTTGAACACACACCATTCTTGACATGAGAGGAAAAAACAAATCAAAATTATACTATTAATGGAATAAAGGAACTGTGAATAGTGGAATATAGGAACAACAACGATCTGTTACTTTGGTTCATTAAATATTAAAGCTTATGTTTTATTAATACCGTATATAAAACAAAAGAAATAAAAAATTAAATTCCTAGATAATTTTAACACAAATACAAACTCAATCAGATTGCTAAACTGGTAAATACCGTTTCACTTAGAGAAACCTAGTTTAACTTCAATAGGGAAATTGAAATTGGACTTGGCCAGATAATTTCCGTTGCTGGAGGAAAATTGAACTGTTGCGGTGAGAAAAACCAAGATATACAGGAAATTGTCAATCGCCAGTGGAGCATGTCCATCGAGTACTGTGGGGATAAACCTCCATTCCGGAGGTAGATCCAAATAAAAAAAAAAAAAAAGAAATGCGAAAAAAAGAATTTGGAAAAAATAACACCAACGAGGTCGTCTAAGCCTTTGAAGTAGTGGAATTCAGGAGGATAAACATCACGAATGGAAAAAGGAAAAGAAAAAAAAAAAGAAAAAAAAAAAAAAAAGGCTGGATCTTAACAAAAATTGCGATCTGTTCTAGTTTCGATTCTGGTATCACGTTTATTTTTAACGAACATTCCTAAGGACTAAGGATACTGACGTAAACATCCTGTTATCTAAATTATGAAGACCAGGAGAGTTAAAAACACCAACACTTCGTCCTTTCAAACCTACGATTTCTTTCTACAGAAAACTGCCTGCATTGCAAAGATTCAGGTCGCATCATGACAGCAACATAACTATAAAATAAGCCTTGATAACAAAAATTACTCTAGGATAATATAACTGGTTAATAAATACTAGAAACATATGAAAACTATAGTAGGAAAACGCGCTTCTCAGTTTTGTTAATTTTACAAGAAAGCATTTAATCATAATTTTATTCAAAGTTGGACTAATAGGAGTAAAATAATAAAATAAGCAGTGAATGTATTTTCACGAATGCTAAAGGTATGAGAGTTAATAGTTAATTGTTATCAATAATTAAATAAATTGTTTAGAGATTATTTTAGGTTCGCTCTTAAGATATGTTAACTAAGTCTCGCCTATTCATACCCTTGAAGCTCTGCGATGCGAACTACACCAATTAATGTTAAGGGAATGATTTATTTCAGTGTGCTATAAATGGTTACCCAGAATATTATGAAATTGGGAAATATTAAAAATATCTTTTGAATCAACGTGTGTATGTAATTATATCGCACATGTATTTATAAAGTGTCACAATAAAAATCTGTATTTTTAATTTATCATTCTGTTTAAGTTCTTCTAAGAAATGTATAAAATGAATCGAATCAACTTCATATGCCACCTGATACATCTCACCTGCGGTTGGGATTAAAACATAATTCAGGTACACAATCGATATTTCATGCAAGACCATAACAATTTTACATATTTTAACGGAAGTATTTGAGTTGTGTCACTATTGAAATACATGTGCGATATATATGAATACGGATTTAACGAAAAAAGCCAAGCACACATCTAGCTTTTTTTTATTTTATCAAAACCTTTTATATCATCTGGCAGCTCACGTTAAGGGAGTAATAACCCCTTAAAGTTTTCGAAAATATTTAGCCCAAAAAACGATGAACGGAGAATTTTGAAGGCTTCACAATGGGGGACTGCGGGAGTTATATCCGACAAATATAGTTAGGGTAATAGCAGCACGACGGTTGAAATGGGCATGTAATGTAGTTGGGTTTAGTAATGGCCGAATTCCGAAAAAAGTAATCGGTTATGAGCCGTCGCGACGGCATAAGCCTGACGCGTCAGGTAAACAACCGAGGTGAAGACCAAGACGTAGATGGAGGATTGCGTCAAGGCCAATCTTGGGGGTTTGGGTTATGAGGGAGTGGGTTGGAAGGAGATGTGTGGTCAACGGTTGGTCGTGTCGGCATCGAATCATCGGGTTTGCTAGCCATTTTTATTTATATTGCATGCACATCCAGTATAGATTGACTGACTTTTCTATTTTTGGTAAGATATTTTTCATTTATTTCCATATTTTAACATGGACTCTAAACAACTACAAATTTTCTCACTTGATCATTTTATGCTATCCTTTATTACTTCATAGTTTTAACAGGGTCTAGGTCTCCCAACTTTCTTCAGGGTTTACTGAACCATCACTAAGATATTTCTTGAACATATCATTTCAGATGAAAAACATCGTCATATTCCAAGATCAGTTAAAATGTTCATTTCACCACTCAAATAGATCGACATAAAAATGTGTAGAAATGAGATATTGAAAAGTATAGCAGAGTATTCTAGATTGTAAAATCAAAAAAATAAATAATAAAAATCTATTATGACAAAACAAAAAAAAGGAAAAGTAAAACAATGGAGATGTAAAGCCACAGATAGTAATTAGCGCAGGGTGTCAATGACAGGGGCTTCCACTCAGCCATCGCCGGCTCAATTATTGGTCGCTTCTGTCTCTCTAGCAGTTAATTTAGCTAACACTTTTTTCTCTTTATCTGCCTCGGCGGTGAACATGTTAATTCGATTAATTTCTTTTATCCGCCCGCAAACAAAGTTGATTGAGATCGCTCAATGGTAAAAAAGAATTGATGAAAAACTAGATTGGTAAAATTTAATTGAATGAAGATCAATGAAATCAAAATACCTGCACTATCCAATCCTGGTAATCTGAAATCCTAACATACACTTCACTGTGGAAAAAAAAAAAAAAAAAAAAAAAAAAAAAAAATGAATATATATATATATATATATATATATATATATATATTTATTTATTTGTCTTCAAAAATAAAAAATAAATTATTAACAACCAAGAATTATTTCAGTATATATATATATATATATATATATATATATATATATATATATATATATATATATATATATATATAAACATAAGCTTAATTGATAATCGAATAGAAAGAAAGCTTTTTAGAAACAAAACGAAAAATCATATTTGGCCAAAAGATTTTTAAAATAAAACAAGATAAATAAAAGTGAATAAGGATTTACATTATACCAACATCAACAAATAAATATAAAACTAGAAACAAGGGGGGGAAAATAGTCTTTATAGAAATAAATATTATAAACAAAATTGTAGAGAGAGAACAGAAAAAATGATAATGAAAATAGAAAAACCATACAAAAATGAAAATATCATAAGAAAACTATAAATTTAGGCTGATGCTTTTTTGTCAGATATACCAGCAGAATTAGATAAATAATGATACATCCATATACATAAAGAGCGTCAGTTTTGAGAGGAAGAAAGTGGTGAAAGAAGAGTGTTCTGAATGTTCCGATGGAAGAAGCATTGGGAATACAAGGATGGCCGAAATTCCAGAGAAAGGAAGGAACGTTGGAATGTAGTTCTGTAGGATGGACTATAGAGATCGGAGAGACGAGATCTTGTATGTAGTGATTGGATTGCGGACTTACGGAATCGCAGAATGCTGTAAATTAAGTCAGAATGACTAACTTGGATAGTCAGTGTTGATAACTTGGAATAGCTATGTGCCGAGGATGTTTCTTGAGGCTCTTATAAGACAAACATTAAAAAGCAATTCATGGTCCGTTTTCATTTGTCCTCAAGGACCTAATCCCGAAGAATGTTAAGTAGGATATCCATTAATTAATAATTGAATGGTGGGCGTCAACGGTATCCAAGGGACAATATTAGTACTTTAATTATTAAATCGGTTTATGATATTATGAAAGATTACGGACATTACACAGAAGCAGAAACCTCGTGGCTGCTGAAATGATTGAAACTGGAGTGGAAGTTGTTTTGAATACTGAAAAAGGCAATTAGCGCGAAATCAAATCTAGTAGTAACTGAATTTATTTTATTTGATCGGACGAAGTTTATTTGAGTTGTGGAGGGGTTCTGAGAAGGGAAATGGAAATAGATTGTTTTGTACTATCAGGATCTGATTTCGTTCGAATGGATAATTATTTTTAAGGATTTGATCAGGAAAAAGCTATTAAAACAAGCTTTGGTAAGGGATGCTCGAATATCCAGAACCCTGGAAAATCCTGAACGCATTTCGATCTACTGAATAAACTTTTAATGAAGTGATTCAACTACATTCAGGTCCCGCTAGATTCTCCCCGCTAGAAATTGGCCGATGAACGAGATTAAAGAGAAAATGGAAAAGGTTTTGAAAGATTTATTCAATTTTATTTTACAATAAACAGTCTAAAAAAGCGTAGTAGCCTTACAAAACAAATCACGTTTAAAAGAATTAAGCAACTGAAGACATTCAGAAAATTACTTTATTTTGTATTCCAAGTGCTCTTTTTAAGTATTGCAGCATCAGTTTCGCGATGAATCCTTGTTCAGGATCTAAACAAACTGAAGACCAGGAATTGGTCTTATCTGCCATTATCAATTATGGTCCATCAATTATCAATTATCAATCCATGGTCTAATCAATTATCTGCCAATTCCTGGTCTTCAGTTTGTTTACCACTACCTGAACCCCTGATGAAGACTTGCAGTGCAAGTCGAAACATTGGCTTTAACAATTAAAATAAAATAACAATTTTATTTTGATCCGCTAAGTATCTATGACTGCCTACCCTAACTATATACATCTCCTAGTGCATTTTTAAATTAATAGAAAAATTTACCGTGATAAGAAGTAGGCTAAATCCTCACAGCCTTTGGCACAAGGGACAACCCTTTTTGGAAGTAAGTGGAACTGGGCCGTAAACAAAGGATAGTTATTTGGTACCTATTGCTTACTTAAACAGTTTCTGGGGAAAATCTTTACCCCGCAAAAGTTGGTATTCTTAAAGTTTACCAGGTCGCAAGTCACCAATCCAATAAATTACTAAAGCTTACTTTCTTTTAAGGCGCGACTTGCTTGCCCCTCGTTTTTGGGCATGCACCGGTGCATGCCATTCCCTTGCGCCTAGTAGCAGGCCATGAAAAAAGGCAACATCTAAACAAACCTTTATAATTATCTTGATGATCTGGTTCCAAAGTATTAAAACTTTTGATATCATGTTAATTAATTAATTATTTATGTCAGGTAAGTTGGTCCTGACTGGAATCCCTATAGAATAATGCTGATCTGGACTTAACTGAGAGCCAAGGAAAGAGTTGGACATAAGCAGTAAAGATAAGGGGTCCAACCTTGCAATCCATAATCCTTTGAAAAATTCGTAATGCTCATTACTTTGTCACAAACAAGCTTATACATAAAGACCTTTAAGTTTGGTAGGTTGGTGATTTCTCTCTGATAGGGTTTTCTCAGTTTACAGATCTAGATATCTCGTCTATCCATGCAATTAAAGCTGAATTAACACAGGGATCAATGGAATTGTTTAAGGCTAGAAGGCATAGCTCCGAGATAATTTACATACATGACATGCCACTTAGCAATGATACATTTGCATCAACGCTCATGACACAGCAATATTAACCCGATATAAGCTATTCAATTTTTATGAAGACACCGTAGCTTCATAAACTCTTCAACACCACTTATCAATATTACAAATCAGGTTCCAAAATTGGAAAAAAATAACTAATTACTCCATATGACAGCACCTCAATAGTTTTTTATTTATTTTTTTAAGGAACACTATTCATCTGTTCAAATATATCCAGCTATTTCTTTATCCTCTCAGGAAAAAAACTTTCATTTCTTTCTCATTTATTGATATTTACAACTGTACAAAATAATATACATTAAGTAAATGTGTTGATAATAAATAAAATGGTATGTAAATAACTTGTGAAGAACTACTCACTAGTAGCACTACAATAAAATCTACAATAAAAGGTATCTAGGCCATCTTTTAAGACGCCTCGGAGGATTATCGGGAATGGAGAGGGAAACAAGTTGGGAGACTAGTGGATTAGAGTGGCTATCGAGCTTACTATGGAAGGATGCATATCTGGTTTGGGCTAAATTAGCAACATATGGAACACTAAGATCTTTATGGATAAGTTTATTGGTCACAAAATAAGGAGCATTTAGGATTTTTCGAAGGATTTTGGATTGTAAGGATTGGATACGAGATGAATTGGATGGTTTAGTGGAGCCCCAAAGCTCAACTCCGTACATCCAGATAGGTCTTATCACAGTTATGTGGATGAGTCTTTTGCAATTTATTGGAAGCTTTGAACGTTTGTCTAGTAAATGTTGAAGTAGTCTGTAACGACGAGCAGTTTCTTGTCGTTTTAGTCTTGTATGTGGATTCCAAGTAAGACGTTTGTCCAAGTGGAGTCCTAGGTAGCGGATCTGTACAACAGGGATTAGTGGAATATCATTAGGAAAAAAACAAACGAATAAATAATTATTATTTAATAATAATGTTTAAACAATTTTTATCATTACTGCTGTTTCGATTAAATCATTTCCAAACATATCCGTGTATAGTTCATTGAAAAAGAAACAGTCTGTTAACAGCTAATTGTTAATAACTTTGGAATTCGCAATCTAGGCTATTCAAATGAACTGTTAAACTAAATGCTGCCGGTGGGCCCTGTTATTGGGCAATTGTGCAGGATATTGGTTTGGAGAGAGGCAGTGGCGGGGGAAGGATAATGCTGGGATTAAACTTCGCATGTCCTTTATTAAAGGACCTCTTGTTGTACTCGCCATTATGGCACTGGAGGATTTCGAACTGGGCCTGGATTCCAACCAAGAACAGAATAATCATACCATTATCTACATAGGTAAGGCAACGGCAGTTGGGAAATGTCAAGCTTTATTTCATTGCGTTTTTTAATCCTATATCTTAAAAAAACTATTTAAGAATTAAATAAAATAATAATAAAATTCCTTAAATAGGCAACACATAATTTTTTCTGACACAGGAGGCATCAGAGTTTGCATGCACCAATAATAATACTATTTTTTAGTCATTATATATATATATATATATATATAAACTGGATTTTTCTTGGGTCGCTCAGAAGGCACGGTACTGGGTGATTCTCAAACTACGGGTCAATATTACGTCCAAATGTGATTCCTCACTAACCAGCAATTTAACTTGCCCATTTTTTTTTTTTTATTTCTTCAATTGAAGTGCTAATTTACAAGAATCTATTGAATGGTTGTGTATAAATTCAGTAAAAAAATATGTTTTTTATGCAAACAAAGTGTGTATTTGTAATTACCGTGGCTGTCCCAAAATATGATTTTCCAATATAAAAGTGTCCTTTAATATCATAACCTGAGGCTTGGATCCCGAAAGTTGTGAAACCACCAAGAGGAAGCTTTCATTGATCAGAATCATGAGAAATTCTCAACTTTTGACGGCCAATAACAATATAAGCAAAGTTTACTTTTTGTCCCAAGAAATACTGTATTTGCTATGCTAAAAAAGAAGAGGGAGTTTTTTACCAAGGCAAATAAGGGATATGGGATTTTTCTCACCCCCATCCATGTTGGCAACCCTGCTTGCCAAGGTTACAGAAGTTTCCAAGAGGTTGAAGTCATTTTCAAGTGTGCACCCAGTGGTTAATGTTGTGAATCTGGTAAGTAGCTTTTTATTTGTAATTACCATGGGCTCTTGTAACTTTTTTATTTTCAAACTTAACTTTTTCTTTTTGATTTTACTTTGAAGAGCTCGATTAGCTGATTTGAAGACAAAAAAAAGCATCGCAATAATATTTTTTATTGTCCGAATATTTCAATTCAAACGTCTGTATGTAATTACCATGCTACAAAATGTGTAATTACCATGGTTGCAGTAAAAAGCATGGTAATTACATTTTGACCATGTTAATTACATATTGCGGTAATTTTGTCACATTGGCTTCATTTTCATTTGCAGTTTACTTATGTGACTTCAAATCCAGGCAACAATTAAGTTTACACACTGGGGTCGCCTTTTGTGGGGCCGAAATATAAGTTTGTATGATTTGATTTTGAGCCTTCAATAAAAATCATTTTTCTTTACGCATTGGTTGTTTAACCTAATTTTAGCTCTTAAAGCAACATGGGAGCCAACATAAATCTAACAAATAGAAAATGTAAGTACCATGCTCCAACTAGTAATTACCATGGACCCAAAATTTGAAAATTTTGATTTTTGAAGAGGAAAATGGAGTTTGATTTGTTTGCGGTGTATTTTCTGTACAAAGGTGACCCCAGAAACATGCTAGATTTTTTTCAGATTTTTAGAGCAAAGTTCAATTATGACAGATTTTGCAATCCAAAATTGACCCGTAGTTTGAGAATCACCCTACTGAACTGAATTATATTAAAATATAATTATTTAAATTTTATTTTAATAAATGGTATTTACTCGATTTAAAAAAGTTTATTATCTAACCGGGAAGGCTACGGGGAGAGAGCCTAAATTAAAAGTTTTCATTAGCTTTTTCACTTTGCGCTTTGCATTTTTATTTTACTGCGCTGTTATTTATTGCCTCTGTGTAGTTGTTTGAGTTATAAAACGACTGAAAAACTGCGTTGTAGCAGATTACTGTACAAAGAGGACTCGTAACCTGTTGAAATAGTGATTGCGGTCTGTACGAGGGAGCTGTGCTTTGAATAAAAAAACAAAAAGGTGCAGTATGGTGATATGGTTTTATAATGATTCCTTTATACATTGCATGAATCGCACAACCAGTATGGAACAGGCTCAACTCAAAACAACAATTTCTTTTTTATAATAGTTAATTTTGTTTAAAACCTGTAAAACATGTTCTCTTTATTTTTTTTATTTTCTTAGGCTTCTGTATATGTTTGAAAAAAAAAACAAACTAACTGTGACCAATTCGAAATCTTTTAAAAATGTAGTATAGGAAAAAAAAAAATCCATTCCTACAACCAATAAAGGGTCTAGGGTTGATATGCGTACTTATTACAAATGGACAGTTTTTTGACCAAGGATTTTGCAAGAATGAGATTTAGCCAGAGCTACTGGACGCAAAATGAATTATAAAGGCCGGGTGTGCCCATGAAGGGTCTTCCGACCTAAATTAAGAAAATGAATTTGCAGGCATTGTAGATTTCAGATATTGACATCCCAAGCACATAACGAAGAGATAACGATTTTTAAAAGGCGAAGAGGGGAATGGGGCCTGCTCCCGAAAGATAATGGAAGGGGAGATGGGCACACTCAGTATTTATAACATCAATTACCGTAGGAGCGGCTGAAGCTGAGCAATGATCCACAGCTCTGAGGGAAAGGAGAGAAAGAAGGGGAGTTGAGTGAAAGAGATAAAAATGATGAAAACTGTTTCATTTGTCAACGTCGGCGGAACTAAGGCCGCGGCGAGGCATTCACATCACACCGAACCAACAAATTGAACAGGATAAAACTGGCCCACAGGCAGCCTATACAGTACTTTCAAAGGGCATATTGTAGTATTGATCGTCTTATTTAAGGGCGATACTACTCAATTCAGATAACAAGGAATATTAAATACCGTTCTTTTATTACTATACTCAACTTTAATATTTAAATGTGGAGCAAAGATCAATAAGCGACATATTCTTCTATATATTTTGGCTGGGGGTCTATAACTTTTTACAGCCTCGAAAATGTAACAACCAACCTATTTTGTTGTGTTGCTCGGATAGAAAATTTGACCACAGATTTAATGGATTTTTCTGATTTATCCGCCCTTGGTTAGAAACGAGGATTGACGTGAGCGTCAACGAGTTAAATAAAAATCGTGAAACATAGCTAATGTTGGAAAATAATTAGAATTACTTCCTGAGTGTGAAGAAGAGCTCAGTGTGACCATAATTAGATTTTCATAAGGTTCTGAAGCAAACTGTTAAAACAAATTTTAGGTATAATTTAATCCACGAGATCTTGCAAGATATAGCGGAGTGTCGAATAACGTTTAGTCGTCATCATTCACCATCACTTCCAGTCAATAAAACGTACAAAAATCATTATGGAAGCGAACATTGGCAATACTTATCATATATTCCGCACAGCTGCGTCAGATAATCATTCAACCAATTCCAAGGACCAACTACTTAAAAAAAAGTTAAATTGTGTTGCACTTTTTCGGAACCTATCCTAACTACACGTATACAATTTTCGAAAAAAAATTTTTAAAACAGTTATTATTTCACATATTTTCTATCGACAATTACTTATGTAATGATTAAAAATAAAAAAGACATATTTTAATTACTGAAAGGAACTTATTAATAACTTATTAACCATGATACAAGACCGAGACGGCTTGGAAGTGTTATTGCAAGCGACACCAGACACAATGGGACGAGGTTGTTCTGTGGTACGACATATCCTATTATCTCATGTGGGACAAGACATTATCTCCTCCAATATTAGCTGCTGTCCCTGAATGCCAAGCATGGCGGAGACAGCAGCAATCACCAATTCCTAACACCTCGCATGTAATACATAACACATGTTCACTCTGTCTAAAACAATAGACTACAAACAGTATTAGCATCTTATAATTAATGGGAAATCAAAGACTATAATGAACAGATAAGCTGATCAAGATTAAAAATAACTATCAGACAACTGCAACTCATAACAAAAACTTATGCAAATAAGATAATGACTAGGAAGAGGTGATATTTCAAATTAAACGTTCATGCTCGTCAAAATTATTGAAGCAAATAAACAACACATGAGCTAACTGGAGTAGAGTTGTTGAAGTGTTTCAAGATAAAACTTAAAAAGTTTCCGCTTCGGTGAAACGGTGGCGGTTCTATCACCACTTCAACCTCTTCAGCGGAGACAGATAGCAACTTATGGAAACAGAAACAAGGCAAACATTTCGGACGTCAACTTTAATACATGATATTGTAGGAAGGGAGGGTAGATGTGAAAGCAACTCAAAATGTATGTTTGTAAAACCATCAAGACCTGAAAGTGAAGAGTGAAAAAAACATGGCTACAGCAGCTGATTTTTAAAACAAACCAATTTTATAAAAAATAAATAAATATATAAATCATAATTTCATAATCATAATAGTTCGAGATTTTTTGGTCGAAACGTAATGTAATTTTTATTTAAATAAACATCAAAAATAATAATCCTTTGGATTTTAGTCCTTTTGGTCCCTCTCTAACACATTCGTTGGGAAGTAGGAAATAGTCTCTCGACCCTATAAAGCCATGTCGAAAGTTTTTACAAAATTGGCACAATACATAACCGTGGCAGTGGGGATTCGGTGCGGGATTAAGAGATGGCCCCTGCATTACGGCAAAAGGCACTGATACTGGCTTCTTGGATTACTAACGATCCTTCGGGATGTAGGAGAAGATAACTTTAATTAGAGCGCACCTAAAAAGGAAAGTAACTCTACAAGTAACTGCAAAATTTTGATTCATGATTCCAACAGTATGTAAAAAAAAAAATCAGACATAAAAATGAAAAAGTAAAAAATTACCTAGATAAAAGGCAAAATCTAAACTATTTTCATAAAAAGATATTATCAGGGATACAGTAAGAAACAAATAAATATGTAAAAGTAGAAACTTATAATAGAGTGCCAAAGTTTTACAGGTCAGGGCTAAAAAGAACAGACAGATAAACTGTGACAAGTGGCGAATGGAAATATAAAACAGCTAAAAGATAATATATATATGACACAGATATCATGGTATAGTAAAAAATACAATAAAGTTCAAGAATGGAAAAGAACAGATATATAATTCAGTGATGATACAAAGAAAGATGGTAAGGACAAGGAAAAGAAAGGACTGATAAGGAAAAAAGAATATTTGGATAGAGAATAAAAAGATAATACATGAAAAAAGTGAAGAGGACGGAAGGAAAGGTTAAGTTAATTAAAAATATATAAATACAAAAATCAGGGAAATATACACTAATAGAAACAAAAAAATATAAGAAAAGAAAGGGAGAAATAATATTTAATATTTAATTAATACTATCTACCATAGTTAGACCAAAAGGCCTAAATAAAACTAAGATTGTATGTTACCCTACTAAACATAAAGGAGCAACTGAAATTTTTGGATGCATTAAAAATTTGTATTAGATTGTTAAAAATTACAAATACCTAAGAAACCCTCAACTTCCATTTTTACAGTTATGATAATTTAACATACATTAATAAATCGAAAGATGTCAGTAAAATAAAAAGTACTTACAATGCCAATATTGTATACAAGAATTTAAATGTATTACATAGGATTTCAGAATAAAAAAGAAAATAAAAAACCTGAAAAGAAATATGCCTAATCATGATTATGTATTTCAGAAACCTTTTTCATAAAGAAGTTTAGGAATAGCGCTATCAGGCTAACGAAAAGTATTTAAGAGAATTCCATTCTAAAAAGAATACCTCATCATCAGTTTGAAAATCCGAATTAGGAGTTCTCTTTTAGAAGTCTACTGCATAAGTTTTCACTAATCCCCACCGTGGGGCACAGAATAATTTTCAAACTTTGTGAAGAGTTTAAGAGACTTAAACTGCTAACACTCACGTAAAAGTGTAGCAATTATTTAAAGGAGGGACACCGATCGATGAATGTGCATAGCGTCGGGAATGTAAGGACAAAACTCCAGCAAGTGTTGGCTATAATTCATTTATGCTAATGCGGAAAGTTGAGCAACTCATGATGGCGAGAAAGGAAGCGCCCGGGGGCCAAAGTGCCGTATACATCATCTTTATCAAAATAGAGCAAGTGAAAATAGAATTGGGGACTTAGTGTTGCCGAAGGGTGAGGGACCCACCGCTCCCGTTTACACAGTAATAATTCACTCCACCTGCCTCCTGACACATCGCATTATCCGCTGCATTACTAACCAGCCACCGACCTATCATCTACCTTCCACATATATCATCTTCCTTCTAGAGGGTGAGGGGGAGAGGCTAGTAGCTGACACATTAATATCGAATTAATTTTATATATATATATATATATATATATATATATATAGAAGATTTTTCAAAACGTTAGTCATAATACTGGAATGAATTATACCTAATTTGCAAAATTCTAGTGATAGAGTTATTTCTTTTACTTGGTTTAGTAATTGAGAAATATGTATGTATAAATTATAAGCGTCTTCATTTGTTTTTAATGTCATCGTATTATTGGTGATAAGCTCGAAATTTTTTATTTAGTGTTTTAATTTATTTTTATAATCAGATATTAATTGTTTGTCGATATTAACTGAGGTTTCTATATTATGTTCAATTCTATAATTATTTTCTTCTATCGTTCCTATTATTTTATCGTAGTGTGCTTTATCATTGGCATCCATATTGCCAGTTAGCCAACTAATTATATTTCCTAAACCGTTAATTAATCCTCTTTTTGTCCTATGCTTATATTGTAATAGTTCTAATTGATGATTAACATTATTGGTTAAATCTTTTAGTATAGAATAAAGATTATGTCCTTTAAAAATTTTAAATGGTTATATATGTTCTCTAGTTCAATTTCTAAATAACTAATGTTGAAGAAATGATATGTTTCATCAAATAAGAATTTATAACTTTTATATCATTTATATAATAATGAAGTATTCCTGGCGAGTTAGTCAGATCATGCACTTCAATCGTTTGGATCTTCTCCATCAGAGCTAGAACCATGATCAGAGTTGTGAGTTTGCATAGAGGTGTCATCTGTAACATAGGTTTTACTCTTATTTTTCGTTGGTCTTTTGATATTGTCGACGATATGGGTGGTTGTTCTCGTTTTCCTTTTACTATGATGTTCACTTTCCTTTAAAAGATCATTTTTTTTCTGTAAATCAACAATTATTGAATTTAAGAAATTTATTTGGGTATCTGCCAATTCTTTTTCTTCTAATAATGTAGTCATTGATTCATCCCCTGAAATAACTTTTTCAGCAGACTTTAAAACTTTTTAATTCAGTCGTCAGTTGCTTTTGATTTCTCTTCATGAACCGCTTTCTCGCCTAAAGCAACATTTAGTTGAGCTTCTAAAATTTTTAACTGATTGGTATGGTCACTTTTTATGGCCTCTATTTCTTCTAAGGTCTTTTGGTTCAATTCATTAACTTTTGTGACTTCATTATTTAATTTTTCAACAGTTACTTTCAGACTACTTTCTGAAGCTTTTAAATTGGTTGTTTCTTTCACTAAATTTGAATTTAACTCTTCCATTTCTTTAATTTTACTAATATTTTTTTTCCTTTTCTTCATGTGACTTATTAATGGTTCTATTGTTTTCTTGAGCACTGAACATTGTTCTTGGAGCTCATTTGTATTTTTAGAACTCGATGAGCACTTTTCTTTATATTCATTACTAACTTTATCAAATGAATCTTTTATTTTTGATAGTTCATCTTGAAGATGTTTTTTCTTTCATCAAAGCTTGTTTTTCTAGTTCAGCTTTCTCAGAAACAATCAACTCTAATTCTTTTTTCTTACACTCTAATTCTTCTCGGAAATGTAACTGACCATTCAATAATTCCTTCAAATTTTCTATTTCTGATTCCAGTTTTTTAACCTCATTCAAAGATAACTCTTTTTCTTTAGTTAAACATTTAACATTTGAATTTAATTCAAGAACTTCAGATTCCAATAGTCGTATTTTTTCATTCTGCTCACTTTCACGCTGCTTACTTTCCAGATGTTCTTTTTGTAGGGCTTGTAGTTCTGCACTAAGTTCCATGATTTCTTTAATCTTTTTCTCAGCTTCTTCGGTTTTTTCTTTTATAGTTTTATCTTGATTTAACAAGTAGGCCTCCTTTTCCTCAAATAACTTCGCTTTATCTTGTAACATTTTTTTAATTTTGTCCATCTCAGTATTCAGCGATAATGTTGCCTCAGAACTCTTATTTTGTAAAGTTTCATTTTCTCTAGTCAATTCTTTATTTATCTCTTCAAAAACTGGTTATATAACGCTCTAATTCTGAAATTTGGAAACTAATGTATTATTCTTTACTTCCAGGTTTTCTTTTTCCTGTAATAAGATCATAGCATCGTTTTCAACACTAAGAACCCTTTTCTGTAAATCTTCAATTTGAAATATTTTGTTTGCTAATTCATTTTCAGCCAACGTAATTTTATCTTCCTTTTCATCCAAACTTTTCTTCAAGCTGTTATTTTGAGTTGAATAGCTATCAAGATCAACTTCCAACTGATCAATTGTTTTCTTTAAATTATAACACTCATTTCGGACTGTTTCTTTATTTTTAAGAAGTTCTTCAAGTTCTTTGCATTTTAAATTATAAGCTTCTTCCATACACTTAAAATTTTTCACAGAATTTTCTACACGTCCTTTTATTTCAAAAATAGCTTTCTCTCCTTCCCTTTTGACTGAATCTAACATCATTTCCAATTCTTGTACTCTATTTTCATGCAGCCTAATCTCCTCAGCAGAAGACAATTTTAACCTACTAAGCTCATTCTGTTTTTCGACAAGATCAGAATTTAAACTCATTAATTGTTGTGAAGAATCAGTTGAACTGTTCATTAAATGTGAAATGTCATTTTCAAGTTTTTCTTTCAAATTCTGAAGTTCAGTACATTGTTCGACAGCATTGTTAAATTTCCTCCTCAAATCTCCGATTTCCAACTCCAAAGTCTGCACCTGATTTCTAAAAGAGTTTTCACATTCCAAAGATTGATTGTATTTTAGGGAAAGATCTGAGTAGTCCTGTTCTAATTTTGTCATTTGAGAAATTTTTGAATCCATTTCAGAAGCTTGTTTCTTAACCATTATTTCTAAATCTGAGCAATGCTTTTCTACATCAACTATTTGTCTATTTTAGAAGCTAGCTCGTTCTTCAGTCTATCATTCACTTCTTTCAATTCCGGTGGATCATTGTTCGTATTATTTAATTCGTGAACTTCTATTGGTCCGGCGGGTCGTTGTTGCATGGACCTGAGCCTAAAAAAATTATCCTGTCGAGCTTCTATAGCGTTCAGTCTTTCTGTTAGGATTCGAATCTGCTCGTCTTTTTCATTTTCTGTATAATGAACTCTATTGGACACAGTTCTCATGGATACTGTATTGGAATCTTTTTCAGTTGGCGGTAATGAAAACTCGTTCTCGATTTGGATTTTGTTGGTTTCTCCAGTTTCCCGATGGAGGTTTGTTAAAAAATTGATGTTGAGATTGCGGGTCCCATGGTTTGTTGTATATTGGTTTTTGATACTGCTTATAGTTTGGGTTTTGATTATAATACGATTGATACGGTTGTTGATACGGTTTTTGTTCGTACCTTGGTTTTTCATAGTGGGGTTTCTGATGTTCCCAGTCTTTTTTCTTTTGAAAGTTGGGATCAAAATGTTTCCCTTTATAATTTGGAATTTGAAAATTTTTTGTTGTGGATTATACTGATGTTTACCGTATAACCTTTGAACAATGTGTGCGGCACTGTTTTTAAGGATATCTTCAATATCTTCTAATGTATTCCATGTCATATGATAAATGAAATCTGTTAAAGAAGGGTGGAGATTATGCACCGCGTGATGGGATATTTGTCTATCATATCTTTTCATTTCTGCTTGTTTATCTAAGATCGTATCGTCGGTGTAAACTCGAGTATATAAGTCACAATGTCGTTCTATTAATCTTTCTAAATAATTATGAGGATTTTCGTTACTATGTGGCCTGACATTTAATAATTCCGCAATTAATTGTTCTCGAGTTCGAGAATCTTGATATTTATTTTTTAGAAAAATTAAAATTCCTTCTACGCTATTAAATTCTTTATCATGTACAGCTGCGGCTACTTTCCCTTTTAATTTACATAATAAATTTAAAATAATCTTTGTATGATTAATATGTCTATGTGGATTATTTTCTTTACAGTATAATTCTGTTAAAAAAACTTAGTATTACGAATAAAATTCACTAGACCTATTGGATTTCCATCATAATCTGGAATCATTTTAAATTCACTTTCTTTAATTTCTAACGCCATTGTGTTTTCGTTTGTCTGGTCGGTTTAGTCTTAAAGCGTTAAGTCTGTCTAGTAATGACATACAAATGTTACAATTTATATAAAAATAATTACCCTAAGATGTCTTCAGTTGATGTTGGCTTCTTAACAAAAGAGATGTTGGGTTGAGATTGTAGAAATTGAAATTTCTGCTTACTGGAAAGAAGATCCTCGTAGTCGTGGAGAATGCTTGATCTTGTTCAAGACTCAGTGGCAAATCTTCCTCTTGACGTGGAGACGTGGTTATGCTGCTACGGTACTGGTATTACACTCAGCCTAAGCTCCGCAAAGTTACTAATTCTTCAAAAATAAGCTCTCAAATCCCTAAGTTCGGGCGCCAGTTAAATAAGCTTACTCCAACTTAGACTTTTAAAAAAAGGTTTATTTCAAATTACAATAAATATGACACTTGTGCCTAACTATGACTGACTAATAGCTATAAGACGTGTCGAACTGACCACTACAATCCTGGCTTACTTCTATCTTACTTCTAATTTCCGTCCTAAAAGACGAGGTCATATATAGGGTTGTTATCGGAGTGAATAAGGAAGCGAAGGGTGAAGGAATTGTGTAAGAAATGATTATATTAATGATTGGTCTTAGCTATCGGTGTGAAAGTAAACAGTGAGATAAGGAATTGTGTTTAAGGAGTGATGACCTTTAGTAAAGATTATATTAATGATTATATTAATGATTGGTCTTAGCTATCGGTGTGAAAGTAAATAGTGAGATTAGGAATTTGTGTAAGGAGTGATGACCTTTAGGTTACAGTTATAATATATATATATATATATATATACACACACATACATACACATATATATGGATATATTTCTGGACTGTTACTATTAAATGTTTAATAAGGTCCTTGAGGTTCAGTCAATTATAAACGTTTTTCGATTCTCAATACTGATACCGATTAAAAAAAAATGGATCATCGCATATTGGCTGCACGAAGCTACGCAGCGCGACTCGCGAGACACGACAAACGCGTGGCACAGTGCCCGAGATACAGTTTCTCCCGCCACGCGTGTCACGTCTCACGAGTTTACCACCCTAGTGCAGTTAGTTTTTTTGAGAGCAGTTGTGAATCGGGTAATTCTGAAGTCATTTTAAAGTTCTCATGGGTTTTTCTTTTAGAGAGATAAAAGTTACTAGAAGATTTCGGTTTCTTGGTTGTCAAAGAATGCAATAAAACTAAGACCTTGCCTTGGCATAAAACTAAGACAACTATATTCTATACTTCACAAACAATGGATTTAAAAAATCGGACAACGATTAAATGTTTCTACTTACTTACTGAGACCTAAGCATCACCAATTTTCGGGGCAGCAAAAAACACTCACATTAAAAAATAAAAAAATTTCAGTCAAAGGTATCAAGTATCATAACAAGCTCACCCTGTTACGTCAGTAATAGAACATTGCTTACAGACCTCAACATATCCTCTGTACAGGACCATGCCCACACTACATACAAAAGGTTTTATAACAAACTAGCGAGTATGCAGAGCTATTTTTATTATTAATTTTTCTAAAAATTTGTCATTGATGAAGAGACCTCAGAAAAATCAACTGAAGAGACCTCAGAACCAACTTCATCAAAAGACCAGCATAACAACAGAAGTGATCAGAAAATGTCAAACAACTTTTTACACGCACATCTACAGGATGGAAAGCTCCAGATTAGCAAAGAAATTATTCAAAGTTATAACGACAAACAAATGTGGCACAGGATAGTTAAAAGATGCACAGAGGGACCTGCAGCTGATCAATATACAAAATTTTGAAGATCGTAACGAATGCCGGGCTAAAATCAACAATATGACATTTGAACAAAGAACATAGCGACAACCAGGAAAGAAGTGGACGGAGGAGCGGAAGCGGAAGCAGTCCAAAAGAATAAAGAGACTCTGGAAGCAAGGAAGGAGGAATAACCAATGAAGTGGCTTTAAGTTCAATCGCTCTCGTCAAAGGAAATATTCGTCATAAAAATAAATAAATAAATAAAAAGAATTACATTAAGTTTTTTTTTTAACTTTAAAAAAAGTTTAATTTTAAAAATGCTCTAACTTTTTATCATTGGTTTCTTTTTATATACACGTTTGTATTTATTTTAATCTATGTTTGAACTTGTTAAATATTTTAATATGTATTACTTATCTCGTATTTTATACATTACATACATGAAAAACAACGTTTATTCTAATTTTTTGTTTATTTTCCGGTAACCTCTATAATCTAAATTTTTCGCTAATCCGAACACCTATCAACAATTAGTTCAGATTAGAGATTCCACAATATAGTGAAATTAAAATGGTTAAATTAAATTTGTATCACTAAGTTTTAATTTTTTTTTTTCCGTATTTAAAAAACTTCAGACTGTTGAGGGAGCTATATCTGCTAATTTTAAGTCGATTACGGAAAATAAAACTTCATAGCTGGGCTTATAGCAGAGCTCCAGACAGCGTAGATCAGGAAAAGCAATGAAAAGGCAATTAACTATGAGAGAGTTAAGAAGAAGTTCCAGGAGAATATTAAACAGGAGTCAAGTTGTAATATCAGAAAGGATATCAAGGAGAATACAGTGTAGATAGCGGAGGGATGGAGAGAGGGAGAGGGGAGGATAATAAAGAGTAATTAGGAATAAGGAAGAGTAGTTTAGAGGAGACAATAAGACTCGAGGGGGCGAGGACCGGTTTTATTGTCGCCTCCTCGAGCAGAGATATAATCTGCCACGGGGATCCACCAACAGCCCTCCGCAGGATATTGTCAAGCAAGAAGTGTAACAGTTAAGTAGCTAGCTAGTTCTTTAAAATTAATAAGACCCTTTTGATAAGAAGTTGGAGCACTCCAGTCACTACAGCAGCTAATAGAGCAAGGATAATTATTAACTCATCTGCTTAGTTATACTGATCCAATATGTACCAAATTTTTACCACATCATCTTTATAGTTCCAGAAAGGTTTAGCAAAAATAAAATCTACTGATTTTAATTCATTTGTTAATAAAAAAGCGATAACATGTGCGTAACAGTGAAATTTGAAAATTGATCGAGCGCCATTGTAGATGAGATGTTACAAATATACAGTGTTGATTAATAATAAAATTTAATTAGTTTATTGATTGATTTGAATTTACTTAAAGAGTAAAGGACGTGATAGAAAGATAATGTTTCATTCTGAAGTTTTTAGAGAATAATCAATTTCTCCATGATAAAAAAAAGTCAAACAAAGAAATCAGTCGTCAAATTATTGAGCAACACGAACAGTGCTTGAGTGTGTCAAAAAGACCCCAGCATAAAAATGTAGGCAAAACGTGCCTGTTTGTTTCAGAATAATATTGATGCTAAACAGTCCTAGCGACAAATGTTAATAACAAAAAATACTCTCCATTAAATTTCTGATAAGGAAGCTATCGCCAAATTTTTGATCTGAGCAACACCAACAGAGCTAGAGCGTATCAAAACGTTACATTTTTGAGTGTGAAAGAAAAAGTTACTCAAGAAAACTATAGACCCTCAACCAAAAGACATGTCCATCTCAAAATGGATAAACAATCCCTAAGAGAAAATTTAATAAAAATCTAAATAATTGTCATTTTTGGTAATAAACTCGTGCTCGTGAACCAAGAATCTGGATAACCAATCATAATCAAATATTTAATATAAAAATTTAAGTTGTTTTTTTGTTTTGTTTTTTATGAGGTCATACTACTCAACTCGATTTGGACGAAATTCATTGCAATAAGGATGGGGACAATAGGCGAAGAAAGAGATTATAATGGACCGAAAATAAAGATATAAGAGAGGCCACCCTGGATGGGAAGAAGGGAGGGGAAGAGCAATCACTCAAGAAGAGGGTGCACTCAGAGGATCACCTTCCAGGACAGCAAGAGCAGTCGGTGCATCCCGCAATATCGTTCAAGGAAGGAAGAAGCAAACTGAAGCAGAACTAAAATAATTGTATAGGAATTGTCAAAAACTATACAAAACACTACATAATTATCGAATATTAATCAAACGAAAAAGAAAATTTTAATAATAGTTCTCTATATAATTTAATGATATGGATCTCTTGATAAATATAACAGTCTTAATTTGTTTTATTGAAACTAAGGAGTGAAAATTATTATAATTTTTATATGACTTTTACTACACATTTCTTTGTTCTTTAATAGAATTTTGTTAAGTTAAAATTATTTATTTCCCGCGATGACTTTATGAGCAAAACTGGTTAGTTTTGATTGTATTAATTTAATAAATTAATATAATATAATAACTCTGCAGACGATCAGTGAATCAAAGATTACTAACTATCCATATAAATAAAAATAACCCTAAATTCAACTATGACTCGGGAGTAAATAAAGAATAAATTTTTGTTAAAACGGCCCGATAAATATTTCCAACAGACCCATTTTAAATTAGTTTTCATTAGGAACGGGCACAAAGAAAAATAAGAGGGGAGATATATATATATATATATTTTTTTTTTTTTCGGATTTGACGACCTTAGGTCATATACCGAGACCCAATACATTGGACCGCCAGTATTCGCGGTCTTCCCAATCTCCTTCCCGTAATCCTCTCGCCGCCATTACCTCCTCAACTACTTGAATCCATGTTTTCCTTGGGCGGCCTCTTTTTCGTCTTTCTTCCGGGAGGTAGTTAAATATCCTTTTTGGCCATCTTTCTTAAATGGCCATACCACAGCAGCTGTTTGGTGTGAATAGTGTGAACTATAGTGTTTTCCACCTTGACGATACTTCGTATGGCAGAATTAGTCACCCTTTGAACCCTGGAAATGCGACAGCTTCTTCTCCAAAAATCCATTTCGACAGCTTGTAAGCTCTGTGCATCTCTTGTTCCAACCACCCACATTTCCGAACCATAAAGGATTACTCCTTCAAAAAAGGAGTGGAAAATCCTCTTCTTGGTTTCTAGTGAAACATTTGGGCTTCACAGTACAGAGTTCATCATGCCAATCAGCTTTCTTCCGTTCTTTATCTTTTCTTTTATGTCGCTCTCAAGCGTTCCCCTGCCATCGATATAAACTCCCAAATACTTGAAGATAGTACTGCGATGTAACGACCAATTTTCTAATAGCAGAGAAGCTGTAGAGGCGTTGAAGGCCATGTATTCTGTCTTCTCCTTGCTGATTTCTAGGCCCCATTTAGAATATTCTTCTTCTAGCTTTCTTAGCATATAACTTAGATCTTCTTCCTCAGAAGCTATAACTACCTGATCATCAGCAAAATGTAGACTGTACAAAGTTTCCTTTCCTATTCTTACCCCCATACCTCGACATTTCCTTTTCCACTCCTTCAAAACTTCCTCTAGATAGAGGTTAAAAAGGGTGGGTGATAAACTACACCCTTGTCTTAGGCCTTAGGTGATAAGAGATATGCTTTATTAATATAAAAACATACTGCTGCACAATTTTATTGGGTTGCTACATAAACAGCATACTTATCAGTCTAATTAAAGATAACTATTTTCCAATTAATAACCATTATTCATAATATTTATACTATGGATATAATCCCAATATATAACGTATAACAAAGACAGGAAACGGAATATTTGTTTCCAATAGGAACGGAATAAACCAAATAGCTATAGGGAAAATCTTAAAGATTCATCTCTTTAACCTTACCCTTTAGCCTCGGCACATTTAGTGATATGTTTCAGAAGTTGTGCTTTTCGTTTGGCCTCCTACTAGGCAAGTACCAATACAGTGGATTTAGTGTCTTGAATATTTACGAATTTAATTATATATACATATTTTATACAAGACTAAAGCGACAAGAAACTGCTCGTCGTTACAGACTACTACAGACAGACTACTCAACATTTACTAGACAAACGATCAAACCTCCCAATTCATTACAAAAGACTTATTTATATGACTAGGCAAAATTTAGGACTACCACCGTTATTAGAACTATTTGGACGTACGGAGTTGAGCTTTGGGGCTCTACTAAACCATCCAATTCATCTCGTATCCAATCCTTACAATCCAAAATCCTTCGAAAAATCCTAAATGCCCCTTACTTTGTCCCCAATAAGCTTATCCATAAAGACCTTAATGTTCCATATGTTGCTGAAGCCCAAACCAGATACCTATCCTTTAATAGTAAGCTCCATAACCACTCAAATCCATTAGTTTCTCAACTTGCTTCCCACTTCATTCCCGATAATCCTCCGAGGCGTCTGAAAAGAAGATGGCCTAGAGATCTTCTCGTGTAAAATTTTATTGAAGTCCTACTGAGTTGTTACATTGTTGTTTCAAGTTGTTACATGTCATTTTAATCGTTATCAGCTCATTTACTTGATGTACATATTTGTATAGCTGTAAATTTCAATAAATTGGTATATATAATTTTAAAAAAACATATTTTATATACAATCTATGTTGCAAAGTTTTGATGTTTTGAAAATGAAATTTTTATGTTTATAGAACTGATGATGAATGTTGAACATTCGAAACTAATTTTCAAATAAAAATAATTCTAATAGAATTGGAAATTCATTAATTCAAGTAAATTTCTATATTTAAACCTCTATTATCAATTCTTTAATCGATCATAATTGAAGGGGTAGATGGATGAAGGGTTTATGTAAGATAACACAATTTTGAGTAATTTGACTTTTTTACATGACCCCTTCATACCATCTTGTTCATAACTTTTTTTCTAGTTGTTTTGAAATAATCAGATGTTGCTACCTAAAACTCTCCTTCATCCACTGAACTATATTGTATTTTTTTTTTAAATATGACATAACTCCTTTATCCACCAAACCCTTCAATCACTTATAGTTTCGCTAAAGAACTATCGGGTGAACGTCAAATCACATAAGAGACATCAAAAGAACTGTGCCAAAACTAAGGGGCTGTAAGATGAGGAGATGACAGGAGTAGTAAATCTAGAGGAAGTAGAACAGTGGAACACACTCAAGGAAGGCAAACATAAACTAACCGCTACTAAATCTGCTTTATGTTTCCAGTTAAAAGCTTAACTAACCTACACAATACCAGGTCAGAGCCCGCCTCTACTGGCAGGAGGGGCAATAGATATTTAACCCCCCTTCTATGCTATCCAATCAGAGTATCATCATTACCTGCATAGCAAATGTCAGTATTAAAAAGAGACTAAAGTTCAAATGAGCCATTGACTGACCAACACTGTAATAGATAGTTACTAGCATAATAGGGCTATCGTCCAATTTATTTTCATATATCCTAGAACATTAATGAGTCCTGTGCGGGTAAATAGGTTGTGTTTATTTTGAAACAATCGAGCTGTTCATTTGCCAAATCGATTAATTAAAAAAAATAAATAAAATAAAACGAACATCGATCAAGAGACGATTTGGATGAAATCATATTTAGTCTTTGAAGTCGGTAATATATTTACAAACTAAGGACACACTTAGTGTCAAACGTGTAATGCTTCATTAATAATAAACAATTAATCATATAACTATACCAATGAATTAGAGGTTAGTCAAAAGACTGACAGAAAATATCTACAATCCCTCAGCATCAAAGACATATATTATAAGATATTTAATTTTTTTTTTTTTTTTAACATAGGGCATGTTTTACCGGTGACCTAGTTGTTCAAAAACGACATCCTCCATATCAAAAATTAAATGGAGAATAATTTTTCTTGCATGACATTTGTCGCCAGGACCTACCGTTCAACAGCTATATTAGTTTGAATATAAAAAGTCAAGTTTGAAACCTCTATTTTTAAGTGTAGAGGCTTTTTTGAGACGCTCTAGCTCGGTTGGAGTTCCTTGGATCGAAAATTGATGAAAATGCTTGTCAAAAGGTTAATGAAAAATATTTTTCCTATAGAAAAATGATTCACGTATGAGCGAAAAAAAGAAAAGAAAACATGAGAACATCGACGGTCAAGGGGCAACCTCTAAAACATGTCCCATGTTATTCTTTCTTTAGCCGACAGACTCAAGAGGGCCATTTTTTTAAAACCTATTATTGAAATTTATATATACACACAAAAAAAATATTAAAAATAAAAAATAAAATACAATAAAAACCCTAGAAATGTCAAGATAATAGGATTTTTTAAATTAGTGAGAAGGAACCTATTCTTAGTATTTGTACGCCATCCGACAGCTTGGGGAGGAGAAGTTTGAGGAAAGCTCCTCCGACTTTTTCCGAAGGTTGTATCATTGTTTTAATCGTCTTATTATTTCACCCAGAACATTGTCATATATTTTCAATTATCTTTTACTACCTACATAATATTCCACCTACATAATAATAATATGTCATTAATCCCTGTGAGTTCATATTGACAAGCGGCTAACCTATATTGATCCATAACATTTCTCCAACGATCTTAGGTGAGATCTTAACCATAGAAGGTAGGACTTCCGATTTATTGCAATAAAACTCTTGAAGACTACAATACGATATAGATTAAAACGGATTTGGACTGTCTAAGCCACCAAAACCATGGCTTTGGAATCCATTCAAATATTCAAAGAATTCTCATTGCTGTTAAAATAACGGTCTTATTTTCCTCGATATCTCTATATAAAATGTCTAAGTTTGCTTAGGAATCGACTTGAGAAAATACACCAAATGAGGAAGACCAATAAAACAACTAAATAATACTTTTTTTTCGAATAAGCCAACAGAGGACCACGTGCCAAGTCTTTCTTTCTTGTTCTTTTCTTTTTTTCCAGTATGCCTTCATCCGTTCACCATGTTTCCTCTTTCTGTCAATATATGTATATATATGTGATATATTTTCTACATCTTGATATATTTCATCATTACTTCGTAACCTCCAACCTTGTATTGTGTTTTGTGGGCCTAAGATTTTCCTCATGATTCGCCTTTCTAGTTTTTCCAATTTGTCCAAATTATAGTTCAATGCCAGACATTCACTTGAATATAGGCATTCCGGATTCACTACTGTGTTTTAATGCCTTATTTTTACATTTTTAGATAGGCATTTTTTATTGTAAATATCTTTGGTAATACCATATGCACTCTCCATTTTATGTAATCTTTCCTCTATTGCAGATTTTTCCAAACCATTTTCTTGGATTATTTCTCCCAAATATTTGAACTTTTCTACCCTCTCAATTTGGCCAATATCTGTTTTCAGATGTTTAGGTGCGTCTTGAATGTTTGTTAAAAATTTTGTTTTTTCTGCAGAAATTCTTAGGCCAATTGTGCTGGCTATTTCTTCCGAGACATTTACTTGGGTTACAGCAGATGTGACATTATCAGAAAGGATTGCAAAGTCATCTGCAAATGCCAGACAATTTATTTCAATCTTATTGTTTCCTCTCCCTAACCTTATTGGCCAAATGTTGAGTTCAATAAATTTTTCATTCCAACTTCTCACTGTTTTTTCTAGGACACAATTAAAAAGAATTGGGGATAGTCCATCACCTTATCGTACACATGTTTTTATTTTGAAGGGAAATAATACTTTTTATAATATTTAGAGTTATTTTAGAGCAGATATCCCCGAATTTTATAAATACAAAAACAGTCAACAACGGAAAGAGTGTATCCTGTTAAAAACAAAACAATTTTCAGTTTTCAAAAGGACAATGGCCGAGTATCTTCCGGTAGTCAAAAATCGTAAGATGGGGTAGATCTGAAACAAGTATTCTTTAGTGTCATATAAAACTGAAAAGCCAAAAAGATTTAATTAATTTTAAAAAGGAGAGCAATTAATCAGCCATGAAGGAGTGATCAAGGATATCCTTCGGCCGCAGACAATCGTTAGATCCTGGCAGATCTGAAAAAGTATCCTTTAGTGTCTATAGATTGTTGTTATGCCGTGGTCCTTTCACGTTCTACAGGTTAGCAACCCGGTTTTTTGACATTCTAGCCAGGGTTGGAATGTCCAAATTTATCATTTTCCGCCACGAAATAAATTTCAATCCATTGAGGTGGGATTCGAACCCACGACCTTCTGCAACGAGCGCGCAGAGTCGTGTTCCCAACTATAGAATTTTATTTCATCATAATTCATTTCATTTCAAATTTATGAATCAATAAAGACAATAAATTGTATTTTTTATACAAAATGGAACTTCAATAATTCTACTACGGGATGAGCTTAATTTTTCTTCAGATAAAGCTAGGCTATAAAATCCATTAAAAGGAGATAATTTAAGATATATTGGTTTTAGTAAACGATACCTAATTTACAGGTAATGAATATAGTGATGAAGAAAGGACTATCTTATGAAGTAGTAAGAATCAATGAACTTACAGGTGGAAGGGAACAAAGAGGAAGTGACTGCAGGGCCGTGATAAAGGGGGCAAAAGATGAAGTTGCTGACTTCTATAACTTTGGAAAAGGAACTCCCAGAGAGAAGCGGAAGGATACAGAGACCCCTGAGCCTTCGGGCATTCCACGATAACTCCCAACATTAACAAAGGATGCAGGATCTTATGACATAATTAAGTTGTAATAGAACTTCTAAATAATTACAGGTCCTTCTACCACCTTAAGTTCTGTATTGAAGACTTAGTCAATGTATATATAGTAGTTTATGAAGGTGAGAAAGGAGGGGAGACATATCTGGTCAATTTATATTGCATATTATATATATATATATATATATATATATATATATATATATATATATATATATATATATATATAGATATATATGGTATATATACTATATATCAAGTTATGGTATAATATATATATTATATATATATATATATTACATAATTTGGAGAAATATTAATGTTACAATCACTAATCTACTAATCTAGTTTAAATGAAGAAAATAAAATTAAAATGAAGAAGGAAAATCGATTAACTAGCCAATTAATAAATAACAATTAATTATTAAATCTATTTATACAACTTTACTGATAAAATGATCAAGTTATTATAACTTCAAAAACTCATAGCTATTAAATTTTAAAATGTATATATTTTTTATAAAAGTCTTATTATATATTTTTAAACCGTCGATTATATGGTATGATTAAGAATTTAATAATAACGGAAGAAAATTGATTTTAGGAGTATGTTGATTTCTACCCAACTGAATGTCGCAGGTTCGAATCCCTCCAGGGCAGATTAAGTTATAATTCATTGCGGGCCCGCGGAAGTTGCCTTCCCAACAAACAACCGCGTGATGTAGGAGCTAGGGATGCTTAACAGGCAGTTTTCTTAAACATTTTAAAAACGATTACAAAGTTGTTTAAGATTAAAAATACAAAAATTATAGTTTAAAAAAACTAGAAAAACACACGCTTTTATAGCAAACTTAAAGCTAAGCAGTCAGACTTTTTAATTTTTAGAGTTCAAGGTTCCAAGCTACTTTCCCTCTACTATTTGTGAAGTTTTTGCAATTTTAACACAGTTTATCCAAAATCAACCGAGAATTTTTGTTTGTTTTTTTAGAGTAGGAAAGGGCAAACTTTTACTTTAAAAATCCTATCTCGCACAAAATGTAATGATCTATAACTTTTAGTATGTAACATTTTTTGATTGGATTAGCTATTCTGTGTTATGGACTCTTAAAAGTGACCAATACTAACTTTTTCTGAAAGTGTGCAAAATACGTCAATGTTTGACAATCGATAGGCTCAACGCTTGAATCAAATTCAGCTTAAAGGATGTCTTTAGGTGCATAATTTAAAAACCTTCAGTTTTGTAAATATAACATTTTTCGATTGAAAGCATTTTTATTTTATTTTTTATCCAAAATCCGAAAAAAGTTCAAAAAGTTTGGATTTTCTGCCCCCCAAAAATTTTCCTCATATCAAACACAGTTTAGTTTTTTATATATATTTTTTTATTTATAGTAATTTAACTAGATTAATTGAGAGCATTAGAGCGAAGTTGTTCAATTATGGTATTGTCATTGGTCCTTGAAATTTATGCAAAATTTCAATTTAATCAGATAGCTGGAAATTGGTGAAAAACACGATTAAAGATTCCGTTACATACAGGTGAAGTAAATAAAAGCGTATTAAAAAAATACATAATTTTCATAATAGTAATAGTAATGAGACAAAGGAGGGAAGAAGAATAAAACTAAACCGAGGAGAAGCATAGACATAGACAATATTAGGACCAGGGAGGACATAACATGTTTGATGGCAGAGTGTGGCCGAGAGATAGAGCCCCAGGCCCATCTAGCTTTGTAATAAAACAACCGCTACAATAAACTAGGTCTCACCGCTCTGTAATCTGTCTTCTGACCCCTCACCTCCCTTCGCCCGCCTCACATCATAAAATGAGAAGTGCTTGTCTAGTTTAGGGTTGTTACCCTAGGAATCATCGGCTACCGAGGCGATAAAAGAATCTTCCGTAACGAGGCGGTCGTAAGAGCAGTCGAGAGTAATTAATATTAAATAGAAACGAGCACAAGACCAGCAAATATCACGAAGGATTGTATTGTTTCTTCAATAACAATAATTTTGCAAAATACTAACTTGAAATAAATATAAAAACAGCAACCTAACTTAAATACCTAACATATTCTTATTTAAAATGTTGCATGATAATTAAAATCTCTAACAAGTTTCTATTAGCAAAATCGTTCACGTTGTTAAAAATAACACTAGTTATCCTAACATATAAAGATTAAACATTTAACTCAAATATAAAAAAAAAAAATAGACTTCAAATAATAAAAGCATTCAATATATAATATTTTATAAAAGCATTCTTAGTTAACAAATGAATTGTATTTACAGTTAAATTTACCGATAAAGATTCAGTCCAATAAGAGAACTTTGTTTAAAAATAGGAGGTACTTACCTATATAGAACTTTTTTTATTCATACAAAAGAGCCACTGAAATGTGCAAATAAAGACAGATGTGGAAACATTTATTGAAGCTAATACACAAAAGTTTGTCGACAGTTAGAAGTAATTAGAAGTAAAATTGACTTGATAAATGGATTTCTAATAAAGAATCGAATACACTTTTTTTTTTTTTTTTTTTTTTTTTCGAATGATCCATCTTCTGTCTAATAAATAGAGAAATGAAGTGAACCTTTATGCAGCACACATCATTTAGAACAACATCGATATATATAACAACATATCAATATTCGAAAAATGAATTTCGAGAGAAGTTCAGTGCTTTTCGCAAGGGATAAATGCAGTCACTCTGAAATTTTTAGGCAAATGAAAAAAAAAATAAACACATTAATATGATATAAAGAAAGTGAAATGAAGAAAGTGATTTAGGGGTTCCACGCCTAAAATGTGTAAAAATAATTTTCTTTAAAAATTACTAATAATTTTTAAAATTTAAATTTTATTCAATTTAAAATAGTTGTGCCATATAAGTAACCGGTCCGAGCGTACGCACACCAAGTTGACATGTCAAAGTTTCATCATAATCGTGTGAATGACACGTAAAAAAACTAAATATATATATATATATATATATATATATATATATATATATATATATATATAATATATATATATATATATATATATATATATATATATATATATATATATATATATATACACACACATATATTTTAAGGAAACCGATCTTTTTAAAAAAAAAAAAAAAAAATGTTTATAACCAACATCAATACGGCATGAGAGTTAGACGAAAACCAGGGAAACATCAAGCGGACAGAACATTTTAAATACTTAAGAGAGTAGATAGATACCAAAGTATCCGAGGACGATGCTTTTCAGTTACGTATGAACAAAATGGAAATCTCATATCAACTGACCAAGAACGTTCACAATAAAAAGTCAATATCCTTAAAGCTCAGCCATTATTGCTCGGTCATCCGACCACAATCGTTGTACGCATCAAAATGCTTTGTTATGAACAAAAGAGGCCTTATGGAAAAACTGTAAATGAAAGAAAGAAAAATTTTGAGGATAATCTTCGGCCCGATTAAGGACAAAGCCAAGAAGAGACAGCTGAAATGACGTGGTCTTTAGTAGGCCGATACGATAAAAATAAATAAATAATAAATATGATATGGAAGGATCATTCTATTTATTGTAATGAGTTGACATATTGTAGATAATAGCGGACAGAATCGAGATAATAGCATGATAACCCTGTGGAGTGGACGAACGAGACCCAGAGGAGAGCGGCACCCCGACCTGGAGACAGTCCATTTACCTTATCTTCTCTAATTAGAATTACTAACCGTAGCTTAGAGCACCAGCTAGATAACAACGTTGTTATAACTTTTTAGAAATTTATCGCCACATCCCGCATTCCCAGGAAGAGCTTGTAATTCTTAATATTTTTGCATTTTCAAACTTTATAATTCATAAATAATCGGTAAATATTACCAATATTAGAGCCGACTATTATAAAATATTTTGAAGGTAATGAAAAAAAAAAAAAATCCAATCCACGACCAACGTTATTTTATAAATCTTAGATAAAATATGTTCGAGGTAAAATTATCTATATCTATACTATTATATAAAATGACAAGCCATTTTTCGTTTGTGATCACTAACCGCGATAACTACATATCCAATCTGAACCAAATTTTATGATTCTTTATAGTTCAAAAGGTTTAAAAAAAAATTCGACAACTAAATGTTGTTGCACAGTTAAGTTGGAAAATTGACCAATTGGTGGACAGCGCCATTCAAGAGAGATTACAAAGATAAGGTGTTATTTGGCTGATTCTCAAACTACAGGCGACTTTGTGTCCCCCGCCCATTAAAATACAATGGAGTAAACTTCGTTAAAAATATTCTTTTCAAACCGATTTATTTTATGTGAATTAATGATGAAAGTGGAAATGTGTTTTTCCAATGTGTTAATCCCCGAGTTATTTAATCTTTGCCCCCTCGACTTCTTAACATTGGCGAGGCATTGCTAAAAATAGTGATGAAAACGCAATCGGAAGGAAATTTTGGAACTTCTGAGTTTTTATTTACAATGGTAGATAGGTATTTCTCGTGGACACATCAGTTCGTAACCACACAACCATTATACGTCGGAATATCCTTGTGTAAACACAACCTCTTACTGTAAGTACATTCATTGTTCACATTGTCATGTCCACTACAAATCTGTTAAAACAAATATTTATTTGTAACGATCCTCATGCGTTTTAATACTAGGCTACGGCCCTCATAATATACTCTCGAGAAAATGCGACATAAATGCATAGTCTTTAGGCGGTAATATTTTTAACCTTATTTTCACATTGTCATGGCAGTTATCATTTAACATTGTCATGGTATCTTTATATTCCATGCAAATGTTAAGATACGACAACAATGTTAAAAAATTCATTTTTAAATAATTTTAGTAATAATGTGGCCGAAATTGAGAGTGATATTGATATTGAAAGTGAATTGATGTGATATTTGCAGTGATATTATTTGAATTACGTTATGTGATCAAAAAATACTTTAAATTAAATAAAACTGATATTCGTTATGAATGTTTCATGTTTTATTTATTTTTTACCATGGAACCTTTAACTACTAAGATCCCTTTTTCACATTGTCATGTATAAAATCACATTGGTGTGAGGACAATTTCACATTGGGGTGGGGGCATTTACATTGTCATGGGTTAAAAAATGAAATTTAAAAAAATTAAAAGTGATTTATGTACTACCACCTATAATCCTCACAGGTAGCCTCCAGGTAGTATCAAATGTTTGCAGCAAGATTTATCAACATTTAAATTTAGAATTTTTCCTAGCTAGAAATTTGCCTGTAGTTTGAGAATGACCCATATAGAGCTAGAAATTGATAAAGAAATTTGCATGATTCGATTAATTGTAAAACTATAAATATGTGGTCTGACGTATGGATCCCAGTGATATTTAAAATTCGAACAATAGTTTGCAATGGTAAAACTATTGAATCCACCTGCACTAAATTTATACTACATCATATTCATAGTTGTAGGAAGGTTTAGCAATAATAAAAATTGAAATGTTCGATGTCGAGTGGCAAAACCGAGGTTTATAACACTGCTCAGTACTTTTATGGTTAGAAATTAAAATACAGCCAAATGATATCAATAAAATTATTTCTCTTAAATAAAAATTATTACCAAATCAAAATGTCAATTCATTTTGATATGGTGTGAAAAAAAATGAATCATAGACCTTCAGTTGTAAACACTGATAATGCGATAGAGTTAATAATTCGCAAAAGTTTCTTAATGTCCAATTATGCACTTACGTACTGTTCAACCAAATAATCTGTACATTTTTAACCAACTTAAAATTACCTCTATGCGTGAAAATATCATTGAAAAAATAATGGTAAATCGCATACTTCAATGCAAACTTTTTATCGAAAAGCAAATAAAACTTCAATTATTAGTTATATTTATCTATGTTCTTTACTTATGAGAGCGGGCGAAGCCGCGACGGGGAATGCTAGTTTCACTATAAAATGGATTCGATCTTTTTCGATACTCCGAAATAGTGTAAATGTCCAAAACTAAACATAATGATTACAATATACTTTTCGTTCTCCACCCATTAAATTTTCGTAATTTTTTATAATACGTTTTTAATTTAGCTGGGCTGAATCACTATCCATTTCCATTTTACTTTGTTTTCTCACATTTTGTGGTTTTCGGTCTGCGACGAAGAAAAAAAACACAGACAGATTGGGTAAATACCAGCAATATCATTGGCTCCACCAACGCCTTTTCTAAACGATTATGATTATAATTTTCGGCACTATTGAGCTCCAATCGCTTTATTAAAGATTGCCGGCAAAGCTGGTCTTTCGGCAGCAAAAGCTTTCTGTCGTCTAATTTCCAACTCAACTGCCACAATTCTTCTACGCCAAACAAAACTTAATAGCTTTTCATACAGTATTTTTCTTGAGAGGCGTTCGCATCCGATACGCTGCACATAACCTTCTCATTTTAAATAAAATTCAAAATATCTTAATGGTCATAAGATACACTCAATTCATTGTTTGTTATAATTATCTATTACCCTTCAGATTGATCCATCAAATGACCTAAGTGCTTTTCCATTCCCATTCAATCCTCTAACTCTAAACCTCGTTAGGTTAAAACGACAGTAGCCGGTAGAATATATGCAAAGCTGTACCAGTACGCAGAATATTCTGATAAAATATGAGGGGAAGGGAACAGACCTGGCTGGTGGATCCCAAGGCGAATTGCGTCCATATTAATTTTTCATAGTTTAAATAATTCATACATTTTTCTATTATTCATTTTATCTTAATTTGTTTTCATCTTTTGTAATATTCAGATAACTTAAAGATAGTTTATTTACTTTTGTTAAATATATCATATATATTTATTGAACATCAATAGACTTATTGTCTGTAGATAAGGTACATTGTAATGTTTCGTTAATAAAGAACACTGTTACTTCTTTTTCGAAATTTCTTGGAAACAATATGCAATCTCATTCATAAGGTCATCTAACTGAGAGAATATTCATAGATACAATTTTACTGCCCTCAGTTCCTGTAAAATACGAGTACACACAATAATAACAGTTTATTTACTAACTTGAAAACTAGCGATTAAACTGGAATACCTTCACGATAAATGCACCATCCATGTTTAACGGAAACCAAAATATTTACATATATTCAACGACTCTGTTTCCTAATAAACACAAACAGGATTTATCGATCGAGGAAAGGAATGCCCGAAAGTAAATCAAGAACCACTCAGTACACAACTGGTAGTAGAGAGGAAGAGGAAAAGAGAGAGCCATAAAGATGAAGAGATCTGGAAGAGACCGAAGCCATTGTAGAGTTGTGTAGTTACTGTCCCAAGCATCTCTACAGAATAATTACAAGGCGAGGGATTAATTTTAGCAAATGCCCTCAGTTAATTAACGGGCAGCCATGTTTAGTAATTCTTGCTACCGTCTCTCCATCGTCTCTGTTTGTGTCCCTCCCTCGTGACTTCAATAAACCAAGTCCATCCGGCCTAATCTCATTGAGAATCGCTAACTGACGGGCGACAATAGAGAGCGGGTCTACTTCCCCACGCACAAAGCTTAAGTAATTGCTAAGAGCCTCGTCGCATCCTTACCAAATCTCTTCTAGAGCCAGCAACAATGGAGGTTTGTAATAATTTATTAAGCACTACAAACATAAATCTCTGCCTTTGGTTATAAAAATTAGGGGTAACAAAAGAAATTCAGTTTAAGTACAATTTATAGATATACATTTTACTATGCCCGTCCTGCCCAGTCGAATCCGGATCAGCACTAATCTAAAGAGATGCAAGTTAACTTGCCTGACAAGTTACAAATATTTATAAAATGGTTAATTAATTAACATGATCTTCTTCAAGGTTTTGATACGTGGGGCCAAATAATCAAGATAATTTAAATAATTAAGAAAAATTAATATAAGGGAACTGAATGGGTAAGTGACATTAAAAGTAATATATGAGTGTCCAGTTGCAAAACTTAGCAAAACCAAATTTCTAAATTTTTCACCTGAAGCCAAAAAACATAGCAATATGATGTACAATTGATATGAATGTAATTTTTGTTGTATAATTAGCAGAAAAATAGATGGCTTTAGTTGGGCAAGTGTAATAAGGGCCCCTGTTGACCAGATTTTTAAAAATTGGTTTTTCTTCTGTATTTACTCCGTTTTGCAACAGTTTTGAGGACACACTCTGTTTTGCAACAGTTTGAGACTTACTCCTTTTCGATAATGAAATAAATACATGTCCTGAGTTGATTTATAGAATTGATATGATGGATTGAAAAATGATTTTACGTTCGAAAATGTTACTTATTTAGCTTGGTGAACAATAAAAACAGATAGTAAAGTAATAAACGATATATGTACATACATGGACTAGTCTATGTAATCACAATACACATTTTCCTAAACAAATTATTGTTCTTCCTTATCTTACTTCTAGACAGACTTTGAGTAAAACTTCTTTGAAAATGGTTAAAAACAATTTATCATTAAAAGATATTTGTATACATAAATACAGAGTATTGAGGAACAAAATAAAAACAATGAAATATTGAACTACGTAGTAGTATCAAAACATAATTGAATCTGTTTTTTTTAGTAAGTAACTTTAAAATTCAAAACAAATATCTATCTAAAAACCTTTTTTATAATGCTTAAAAACATTTATTAGTTTAGTTTAACATACAAAAAATGAAATATAATTTAAAAAATGGACTAGTCAATAGTAATTACGATCACAATAACAGGCAATTTTATTAAACAGCTAATCGTGTTTCTTCCACCTCGTTTATGTCTCCTAAATCTGGCAAATAATATGCATAATATGGCAGCCATATTGCGAGATACTCCCTTTTGGTACTGTGATAGGCATGGTTTTACTTCCTTTTGCAACAGTACGTGATTTTTAATTGTAAATTTGAACAACTTTTCCTCCGTTTTTAAATCTAAAACCTCGTCAGTCTTCTGCGTGGCAAGGAACTGGATCGAACGGTATATAAAACTCAATTTCGATTCTCGGTGGATTTTCTACGTTTTGCAATTAGGCGCATCATATATTCAAACGAAAATTGACAAATAAAATTCCATTTAGATGGCATGATTATTTCTTAGTATTGTGTCTTATTTGGTAACCTAGACCTTTCCTTAATGAATGAGAGAAACTATGGTGTAGGAAAGGCATCGTCGGTGGAAGTCATAGTCTCCGATCGGTGAGTTTCATCAGAGGATGACCACGGCTACAAATACACGCGTTGTAATCAGCGCAGAGTAACAAGCCAAACCTACAATACCAGATAAGGACAAGACACAAGAAGAAACAAGAGCCCAAGAATATTTTTCCGGCCCTTTTTATTACCATCGTCCCCACCCTGGGTATAACCAACACCCTTAATGATTTCTAGGTTTGAGGTTGGAAGTTAACTTGGTACGATGAGGAGAATTATCAATTTTTGTGGGGCATAAGTGTTTGCCAAGATTATTATAAGTAAGGGATAGATAGAGCAACCACAAAAAACACTTCTTTGGTTGTCGATTTCTAGATCTTTTATTAAGGGTTCCTATTAGTAAATAACAATAACAATAAATATTAGCAAATAACAATATTTGTTTTAAAAAAAAAATAAATGAAAGAATAAAACGTATTTATCAGCGAAAGCCAATCCTGATCAGACATTCTTATTTTCTAATCCTGAAAAAATGACCAATTTACCGAAACGGTCCCTCTAAGGCGATCAGCATCGTTATCTTCAGTTTATGCCTACAACCTTATCTTAAGTGACTCAAAGTGCTATCAAGACTCAAGTCATGCTATTCAATATTTTATTACGTTTGTTTAATTTCTTTTTATTTGTTAAAAATAAAAATAAAAGGGATATTTAGAATATTATAATCATATGGCTGTACCCCTCTTTATGTATATGCTTCAGCAGTTAAGAACAGTTATTATATAATTAATATGTTCAGTAGCCCCTTAACAAAAATATTAGAATATTTCACAAATTTTGACGGTAATATATATTTAACACAACAACGGCACATTTCAAATAACAGAATGATTCTCATATACAATTTTCACAAATTACATAAATGTGAAAACCAAGAATTTTCACTTTTCTAAAAAGCATCCTAATCAAATTTTAAAGACATTTCTGTTACCCGACAACCGTTAAAGTAGAAAAACCGTTATATTTAACGAACCTGGGCAAGAGGTCTCTTGTTTTACTGTATTTTTAAAGATAAGAAAATGTGATGTTTAAAGTAAATTAAATTCTAAAGAAAAGAATAGAAGACGTTATAAATTCTCTGATACTGTACAGAAGGTAAATTCGCCGAGGGACTGCTCGTTAAAAATATTCTTTATAACCCTAGGCAACGTCTTCCAGAGAATATTTAATTTGGTAAGAGGGTTTCTTCAAAAATTGGATACTCTGTTTATTATTATTTTTTTTTTTTTTAAATATGATCACAAATATTAAATAACGATGAATTATAAATTCTTACATTATTATTCTGTTAAATCATTGCACGAAAATTATCAAATCGCATACATAACAAGTGCATTATAAAGAAGGAAAAGGAAATTTAAAAAATATATATATATTTTTCTAAAACTTTATTTTAAATAAATATGTATTTATATTAATTACAGCTAATTTATACAAAAAACTGAAATTCAGAACCATAATTTGTTGATGACTGTCATCGTGAAATTACCAGTTTTAACATATTTTTTTTAAAAACTATTTTCCAGAATTTCATTATATTTTATATTTATAATATCAAATAATTATTGCTTGATTTATAAGACGTAATAATGAACCATAAATAGCAACGAAGAATGGAGAAAAAATAGTCAGGAAAGAGCAACAATGTCCTGTAAGTAGGGATATGTCTTGAGGTACGCATGATGGTATCGAAGGATCAATACAATTAGGATTGATGAATTAATTTCCACTTCTATTGGGATTGTTTTATTCGAAAACTAGTTTCCAATGCTAAACATTCATCTCCAGTTCTAAAACACAAAAATTTCAAAACATCAGCAATTCGTTACATGGATTATATATACTAAAGTTTTCAAAAATGTAAGAAAAGAAATCAAATATATTGGTAATCAGCATATTTGATCCATGTAAGAAAGTTTTGATGTTTTGAAAATTTTGTGCTTTAGAACTGAAGATGAATGTTTAGAATTCTAAACTAGTTACAAAAAAAAAAAAAAAAAATCCAATAGAAGGGGCAATTAGTTCCGCTCCAGGAAAGAAAGTTATTTCATATCGTTCCACTAGTATAGTCCAGTCAATGTAAACCTAAAATAGGCAATCAGGAAATTTATTCAGAAATGTGTAAGGTAAGTTCCCCAAAGAAGAAAAAATAAAATTACGGATTCCAGGGCTACTAGAGAGAGGGGGGGGCTTTAAATGTTCAATTTTTAAGTTTTTCGCTTATAACTCGAAAAGAGTGCGTTGGATTGAAAATTTTTTTCAGTACAAAATGAAAGATTACTAAATTTGCTACAAGTTAGTTATTTACATTATTACGAAAAACTGGACTGTTTTCGTGCTACCAGCTCCGGAAAAGTTGTAATTTTCAACATAATTGTTTTTCACTCTTGTTTTTGTTTATTTCTATCTTCTAGCTCGTCATTCTTACATTCTTTAAATTTCCAAAAAGAATATATAGCTTATGTTAATTTATATTGAGCATGTCTTAACTTACAGAATTTTTAAGATTTCAACGAAAAATCACATAGAACTGTAAAAGGATAGTTTGACCTAACGGAAACCCAACGAAGGGAAACACCGTTTAAAAGAAAAAAAGAACAAAAAATCATGATTTCCCAAGTAAATTTTGATGTCCTATTTAACAGAAACATAACAGCTGAAATTTATACAACCGCATAATTACACTCAGTAGGTCACGTGCATTTTTCAAAACTGACGCGCTGAAACACTGAAAAGTGCGACGTGTTCAATATAAATGAACATAAGCTGTATATTCTTGTAGGGACTTTTATTGCTGTAGAAGTTTTGTTATGATGATCTGCCCTAAATTTAACGAGTGAGGATCGAGAAGACTAAAGTATACGAAAAACATTGGTGACATTTTTTTTTTACTTTTTCGGTAGCACGAATACGGTCGTTTTTCGTAAAAATGTAAGTAACTTAACTTTTAGTAAATTTGTATTAAAAACTTTTTCAATCCAACGCACCGTTATCGATTTATAAATGAAAAACTAAAAAATGGATCATTTAAAACCCTCCTTCTCCCACAGCGGTACCGGATTTGAAGGGACTTTATTTTTTCTTTTTCAGGGGACCATCCCTTACACATTCCTGAAAAAAATGGAACTGGTATCTTTAGTTCCTCTGATTTTTTTCTTTTGATTATATTTATAGTTGTCGGGAAGGAACAATATTTCAAGTAATAAATAAGCTACTTACTCAACTTTCATACGAAAGAAGTTAAAAGATTTTGTTTGGTGGATGAACGGGTTATGAAATATTTTTAAAAAAATACAATCTAGTTCACTGGGACAAGAATTTAGGTACAGAAGTGTTAGGTAGCAAAATCGTAATATTTTAATTAACTAGAAAAATATATAAGAAGATGAAGGGGCTATGTAACATTTCTCTACTAAAGGAAAACATAAAAAAAATACTATAAACATAAATTAATCAAAATTGTATTTTGTTACATAACCCTTTCATCTACAAAACCATTTATGTTTATGATTGACTAAGCAAGATAAAATATGTTTAAATTATTATTTTAATTTCTGTTTTTTGATATCCCTTCTATCGCATTACATTACGGATACCTTTCGATACAGCTTCATCCACGAATCCCGGTCATCCACCAACTATTTCAACACACCACCCTATCCATTTCTGTCGAATGGACTCGTTCACTCATTTATACAAAAGTATTTTAGGTCTTCCTTATGGTTTCCTACTTTCTGCGATAGCGTCGAAACGTGATTCTGGCATTCAGAAATGAAGGCAACGTGTCTTTGATTTTCGCGGATGACCTTTATCTGACAATTTTTCTTTAAATATAAACTTTTATAAATAGACTATAATGTAGCTGCACGTGATAACATATGATGCAACACCTTCTCTCGTAGACATAGATACTGAGATTTGGTCACATTATTCATGATAATCCATCTTGCCTTAGGATAACCTGAGGGAAGCACAAAACCTAAAGGTCCCGAGGCAAGGAGAGACCTATTATACCAGCCCAACGAATCGATCACTCCAGACAACTGGCTCCTAATTGAGCGATGGGCTCTAAATCGGGGATTGTGACCTACAGGACGACCGCTGCCCTTATTCCAATCCTCGGGAACTTTTCTAGTACTAAATGGAACTGGAGAAATCTAATATATATATATATAAAAAAAAAAAAAAAAAAAAAACCTGTACCACTTACAACCCATGAAGGGTCTCGGGTTCAGTACTTAGGAGGCTGTACTGTTTCTAAGCCAATATATTTGGCCAGAATTCACGCTAGGTTTTTCCCCAATTAATATAGGGTCTATATATCCACGATATATATATATTCTGCCTTATCGGACTCGAACTCGGGACCGGGAGCATGGTATATATATATATATAAACCGAACATTTTTTTTAATTTTTATGAGAAAAGACATGTTTCAACCTGCGGAAGATACAAAGTAAAATAGATAGAATATTTGTTTGTGATTACTAACCACGAAAACTTCTGAACCAAACTGTACTAAATTGTAACTACGTTATCTTTATAGTTTAAACAATAATAAAATCGACTTATTTTCAATTAAATTGTTACTACAAATGCGATAATTATGTGGATTCCAATGAAATTTGGAATTTCTGTTTGTATACGCTCATAATATCTGCCCGTGAAATTATGTTTTTACATGCCCTTCAACCACCTAATCAGTACAAAGATACCAGATTAGAAATTACAGCTACGCGTGAGAATACCTTTGCGATAATAACTCTCACTGGAACATCGACCGAAAAACTCGCATTTATTCCTAGAATCCCGATAAATCATACTAAACTGCCATTTCAATTCGAATAATTAAAATTCTCAATTTAAGTTTCTTTTGATATTACAATTAACAAACAGCAAGGCTAGACTTACAAAAACGTTTTTTAGATCTCCGGGATTCACTGCTTCTCACCCGGTTAATCATACCATTCTCATAACATCGGGAGATAAAACAAGAAATGTAGTTTATTCGCATGTCTTATGACTTTATTTTTTCCTTTTTGCATGCTTTCTGCAATACATAATTTTGCAGAAATATTGATAAACAAATAAAACTGCAATTATTAGTTAAAATTATCTAAGTTTTTTTATTTTTGAGAGCGGGCGAAGACAAGATGCTAGTTAATAATAAAAATCGATTACTAAACAAGCAAACTTTTTTTAAAAAATCATTAAGTTTATCTAGCATAGATATTTGATTGTATATCTCAATAATGAACCTGACGAGGAGACTAAGTGGGACAGGTGCCACGGATACACAAATAGACAACCGCCCCACGGGACCTCTACCCACTGGACTCGTATAATAGCGCTCACCGAGACAGAAAGACGCTTTGGAATGCTGGCAGTGGACGGAAATACCTGGCCTGCATCAGCAGGTGCAAGGCCGAGCGGTACACTAATAGTGCAAGGAAATGCAGCAGTAAATTGGCGTAAATACATGGCAAGATAATTATCAGAAATTATCTATCTCTCGAGACAGGACGTATCCTCCAATAAATTTCATCTTAATTAACAGAGTAGGTTGAGCTGACGTGGGTATTAGATCTTATTCCAGGACGAAATTGTTTACCATTAATCATACTAGTGAAAATGGATACCCCTAATGTAGCAAAGTGAACGCTGTAATTGAGTTGGATAAAAAAACTGGACTGCCTATAAATGTCCTAAACGTAAGAAGAATACATTTGGGGAGAATCTGATGCAGTCATCCTTTATACCATGTCCTGTTGCCAGTTATTATGTGATTGTAAGTAGTTATTAAAAATAAGAATGTAATTCCAAATAATTAAATATCATTAATACCACACAAGTAGATCTTTATGAAATTATATTGCGAAGAAATACATAACCTCTTGGGTTTGTTTGTTTATTTCGTTTAACGTCACTTTATGCTGCTATGGCTAATCGGACGATGCTACTGTGGGAGTCCTAAATTTTGCCTATCCAGTTATAATTAGGATAGGGATCTTTAACGAGTACCTGACATCGCACAGGCTCGGGACCCCCATTTTACGTCCCTTCCGAAGGACGGCATAGCTAAGGATTTTTTACTCCCTTTAAAAAATCTTAAGATCATCTGCCGGGCGCGAACCCGCGATTTTGGGTTTAGTAGGTTGCTATGCTAACCACCACACCACAGGTGACCCCTAACCTCTTGGGTGTAACTAAGATCATAAAAAACCGATACCAACATTATCATTCCAACATATAAAACCTCATTAATCCGCCTTTCGCAAGACAGATTCTCAGGGTAATCTAACTTTCTCGCGAAGTCTCAGCAATGACGAATAGCTAGCAAATGTTGAAAAAATAGAGACCTCAATTGTGAGGAATAAACTGACGAGAAAATTACATCTGCTGTTTCTATAGCAAAGAAAGAAAAAGAACATGAAAATGAGTAATTTTCAGACAGTCCAAAAATAAGTCACACCTGTGCAATATTGCATTGCATTATGTAAAGGTGCACGATGATTGCAGATCTAGTAACATTTTGATGATCAAGAAACGGATTAATAAATCTGCTGAAGCCATGGAATCAGAACTACGTAAAATAATAACAATAAACAGTTTTTAATAAATAATCTTTATCTTTTGTAAAATTTTCATTTTCCCTTTAAACAATTATCATACATATATGTACAAATTATTACCTTATATATCATAACGTACGTTTCTATTTTCTTTATTTCTTTTTAAATGTCATATATCAACATTTAATATAATTATAATAACTTTTTAATTTGGATAATATGTGTGCTTCGGTTAATCCAACCTTTTGGTCGCCCTAATCCTTAATGAGGTTCTACTGAATGTAACTTATTGGTCGTTCGTCACCATGACAGTACCATTTTCTTAAAAACTGAGAAAGTCAAGTTGATTGAATTATTACGGAAGTTACTGTAATACTAACACATGTCTCTTTTATGGCAACAACTTAAGCCAGAACTTACGAGACTGGATGTGTTAAAGACAGACTTACATGAGGAAGTGTTACATACTGAAACTAATACTGAAGCCTCAATTTCTGATGTAAATGTACTATAATCAATCCACAGAGTATAGTTAAGAACACGTAAGTAACCTCAGTAATAACTAACTTATTTACACGTAAATGGATTCATGTAGATTTGACTTCTGAAACTGAAATGATTTTTCAATTTATTTGATATGATTCAAAATGATCACTCAGTGGCAAGTTACTCTCGGGTGTAAACGCACATGCAATACAAAAATAAAACCCAAAAGCAACTTAAGTAGACTAATTTGAAACAAGCTATAAACCTACATGACAAGTTCAGCACTATCCATTAAATATATAAATTATTCTTAGAATATAAAACATTTAAAAAAAAAGAAGAAAAACAAAAGGAAAGGAGAGGTTAAATAAATTAAAGTAAGTTGTAGAATAATCCAATAGACTATTCTCTACCCAGCTTGACAACTTCTTTTTTCCCCCCTCTATTCCCTTTCACGACCGATCTGCATGCAAAGCCCCGACGGGGCGGCGGTGATGTCGAAGAAACCTATTTAACCAGGCTAAAGAGAGCAACTTCATGAAATTTAAATTCAGCAACTTCTATTCCTACATACTACAAATCCTATTACATTAGCTGCTCTCGAACGAATTGCTAACTATTCTGCAATACTAGGAAATTTAGTTCTCAAGCTGATAGGGATAAAAAAAAAGTATTTTTACGGCTCCTAAATGAAAATGGTTTCCTTCCTAATTACCTGAGGAACAAAACAGTAATTCTAAGTGTCCCGGGCTATTACAACCTTAATCACCGGCCAATAAACAGTTTACTCATCCGTCCGATAATAAAAATACAATAATAAAAATTCGCCAGTGGGCTGGATCGCATTTAATATGGCGAGTTTCATTTGAACTTCTTCAAAACAACTAAATAACTTCGGTGATTGCCAGTGAGTTCCTTGGAGTTACCTTATTAGAAAAGGCCTGAAAAATATAACAGAAGACCACACTTAAAAGAAACAACAGTAGTCAACATATAAGATGTTTATAAGAAAAATATGAACAGAAAAAAATGATATATTAAAGAATAATGAAATATAGTTTATTCAGGATAATAATTTAGCAGTATTAAGGATGCACAACACGTCGGAATAGATCGGAGTGCATTTTCCTATGTTACGTTTATTTTAAAAAATATTATCAATGATAAAGTAATAAACAAAAATATGTTAAACTATAAAAAAAAGTAAGAATTAGTATCCTCGTACAGCAGGAAGCATTAATTGTATTCAACATAATATAAATAAGTAATGAATAACAATGAGCTCAGAAACAACTTTTAAGTCCTGAGTCATGCTTATTTATTTTATTAAATGTTCACACACTACGGCCTCAAAAAGCTTGCCAGAGAATATTCGAAGAAGACTAAAAAGGAATTGGTTGAGAGATCTACTCCGTTAAAATTGAATAAATATCATAGGATGCTGACCTCCCTCATGCCTGACATTCGAATGATCTTGCATACAATTATCACATCTGATTGTTGTCACAAGATAAATGACAGGCGTGGATTTAAAAATTAAAGAGAGAAAACATTTTTTAATAAACTTCACTAGGACAAAGGGGATAGACGGGTACAGAAACATTTTAATGTAACTTGATGCGGTTTTTTTAACTGATATTTTATTCTGTAATAACACCTGTAAAGAAGTACTAAATTGATAATCAGCTGATATGATGCAAAAGCTGTTTCAGTTGTGTGTAATGACACGAAAACTATTACAAAGCTTGTAAGTACCCGCCATATTAAGATTCGCCCTCAGTGAATTGACACTGTTGACGAGTTACTGCAGCTTCGCAATGCACACACCTCATTGTAACAAGACCAGAAACTTTCCGTCTATATTTTGATTGCCATTAGTTAGCAGTCTTAATTTTGCAAAATTGAAATAATGGGTTTGCGTTTTCATTCCCAGATAGCGAATACATACCAATGTTTGTTTAGCAATAATCAACGGGCGGGCTAGGGATTTTTGATAACATTTCTTCTTTTTTTTTTTTCCGTTGAATGGCTACAGCTAAGCTAACCCCTATTCAAGTATCGTGAAATTTAAGGTTGAATAAAGGATATTAGGCGATAATTGAGCAAAAGGCATCAAATATGAGTATCCTCCAAGATACATCGCCTGTTAAAGGGTTAATATGTTTTGAATTTTGAATTAGGTGACTCGATGGACGGGTAAGTTGGGGCGAGGGACCCACGAAATGAATCCTTCCCACCTTGGCAAGAAGAGGTTGGTAAACAGTTGGATAGTCCTTCCTGCCTAAGTTGAATTACCAAAGGACTTTAAGCCTCAAATAAGAAAAAAACTTTGGATTAAGGCGAGTTGATCTACACAAAAACTGCTCTTATGCTTAGTATGAAATCTCATAGTTTTTCTTCACTATAGGAATAAAATTCGATGTATTATAACCTTAGAAATATATATATAAACTAATGTACAAAGTAACGATAATTTCATCTCATCTGCCATTACTTCATTGAATAACGACATAGACCGAAACATAGGAATCGAATATGCATATTCTATTCTTGTAACTCGGTTCGAATAGACCAATACCCAACCTTGATGCGGGACTTTATTCAGTTTTATCATTCCATTCAGTTGCATACATGTTTACCCGACACATAAAAACTTTTGAGATGGTTCCAGACTTATTAATTACATCACACACTATTAATCCACGCAAGAGGAGAGAGATTTTTTTTTTTTTTTTAATTTACGTTGCGACGAGAATCCATTTTAATTCATCTAAAACTTTCCGTCAAAAGCCTCTCTCTCCCAACCACTCGCCGCCTAAATTTCCAAATACTTTTCCCCAGATAGAGGACAGTTATTAATTACTACAGTCCGTCCCTTAGCCGACATTAAGGCTCGTCCCTTTTCAAAAAGTCATTTGTTTCTCTGTAAAAAAAAAAAAAAAGGAGGGGTGGGGGTAGGCATTCAAACATCCAGGACGCGATTTCTGTCAGTCCATTAAAAAAGTGGAATAACAAGCCCGTTTCCAACTTAAATCTTGAATTATTAACCCTTCATTAATTGTTATATTATGTGTATTAAAGAATTCATATGAGGTTTTTTTATATTTTATTCTCATTACCAGATTCAAATCCATTCAAAATCGGATATAAATTCATCGAAATATATATATCGATCATATGGTGGAACAAGACGCAACTCTAAAAAATAAAATTTAATAGGAGAAGCAAAAAACTGAATTGAAATATTTTCAACCAACAATATGAACTGGCGGATTGGTCAAATGACAACAAATATCTTTTGATAGTATTTCGAAACGGATATTTTTTTTGTTGGGGTAACTTTTTTTTACCCTCAACAAAAATATTTTGACGCGTTCTAGTTCTGTTGGTGTTGCTCAGATCGAAGATTTGCCGAAACTCTCCCCATCAGAAATTTAATGGAGTATTGTCCTTTATCAATATTATTAAGAAATGATTATTATTTTCTCAAGTTGATTAAGAATTTCAACAGCTGAAATAGTTTCCTATTGTTAAAAAACTACCTGAAACCTAACCCACTGAAAGATCGTCTAATATAAAACATTTACCCACTTTTGAAATTCAAGTTTTACGATATTTTCCAATTTAAAAAGGAAAAAAAAAAAAAAAAAAAAAAAAAAAAAAAAAAAAAAAAAAAAAAAAAAAAAAAAAAAAAAGGGGGGGGGGGGGGGGGGTAAATGTGTATAATATATACGTGTCCCCAAGATGCCCTTCCGCCATCTTAAAATAGTAACCTTAAGGACGAAAAATAATTCTAAGCGGGGAAGGAGAATGGCCAAGGATGTCATTCGGCCTCAAAAAATCGTCAGATCCTGGCAGATCTGAAAACAGTATTGAGAAAAATCGTTTACGAGCTATATTTATAAAAGTCAAGTCTGAAACTTCTCTCAACTTCGTTTATTTCGAATAATCGTTAATTATTAATTTTAATTTAATCATTTTAATTATAAATTGTAAATTGGGAAAAGCAGTAGATAGACATATCCATTATAGTTTTTCCCAGTCAAGAAAAAATAGAATTTTTTTATTAGCAATGACGGCTACGTATATGTATACCAATTTTTTTCTGTATTCATGTTTTTTAACCTGAAATCTCGAAACGCGAAATTTTAATTACGATCGATGAATTAATTGCCACTTCTATTGAGATTATTTTTATTAGAAAACTAGATTCGAATGCTAAACATTCATCTTCAGTTCTAAAACATACAAAAAATTTTCAACACATCAGTACTATGTTATATAGATTATATATACTAACGTTTTTAAAAAGGTAAGACAAGAAATCAAACATGTGCTCTCACCTTAGAGGTAACTAAAACAGAGATGGACTTCTCACTGAATTCGTGAGAAGTAGAAGGGACCAGGTAGGTTAAATTTTTTATTTACAATGGGGTTTACCTTATGACTCATTGGGTTTTTCCGTTCCTAAGGGAAACAAATTTAAAATATTGGATATGTTTATCTGATCGTTTAAACAAAAATCTGGATCGGTTTTAAACGATTTTATTATTTCTAGTGATTCAAAAGTATTTAATTTTAGGCTATTTTCTACTTGATGTAATATTTTTACTCCCGGGTCTTAATTAAATTTGTGGTTATTTCATTTAGATGGATAGCGAAATTGGAGTTTTGGGACTTATTAGTGTATGCTCTTATATGTTCTTTTACTCTCTGATTTATCGATCGTCCAGTTTTTCCCGTGTATTTTGCTTCACAGTCATTACATTTTAATTCGTATACGCCGCTATTTCGGAAAGGGTCTATTTTGTCATTCGGTGAAGGGAAGTATGATAATGGTTTATCTATTTTAAATGTATAAATGGGAAAAATCCAATGAGTCATAATGGAAACCCCATTGTAAATCAAAAATTTAACCTACCTGCTCCCTTTTACTTCTCATGAATTCCGTGAGAAGTCCATTTCTGTTTAAGTTACCTCTAAGGTGAGTGCCCATGTTTGATTTCTTGTCTTACCTTTTTAAAAACTTTAGTATATATAATCTATGTAACATAGTAATGATGTGTTGAAAAAATCTTGTATGTTTTAGAACTGAAGATGAATGTTTAGCATTCAAAACTAGTTTTCTAATAAAATAATCTCTATAGAAGTGGCAATTAATTCATCAATCCTAATTGTATTGATCCTTTTATACCATCATGCGTGCCTCAAGCGAAATTTTAATGTTGTTAAAGAATATATGTTGATAGAGTAATAATTGTTTTTATTCATATCACATACCATAATGTCTCTTTTAGATACTGTAACATGTCATAGTACAAAAACAAGTAAAAAGAAAAAAGAAATGAATTGATGAATTCTTGCCACTTCTATTGGTATTTTTAAAGAAATTTGATATTTTTAAAATTAAAATAACTCTCTTATGATGAGTATCCGCTCGACTTGATTACAGCGATTTTTGTATTTTATATCCTTTGTTATTTACTTCTAGTAATTTGCTATAAATGTTGAGTACTTTAGAAAATAATAAGCCAATTCAATCACACTAACATGGGATAGCCATCATAGCTTTATAGTAAACACAGCAATATTTCACACTACACTAACTACAAGGAGAGGCATCACCTCGAAAACACAGACATTAAACTTAGTCGGCAAGATTTATTTCACTACTTCTGGGGGATAATAGCATTGTTCTATGTGTCACATGTCTCCCTCCTCTCTTCTCCTAGAACTCTGTTAGTCATACTTCGGGTATTTTCTTCGTATTTACCGATCTGGAAAGCAAAGTACCAGAAAAATAAGTAGAGGCTTAAAGTAATAAATATTTTCAATATTCCCATTTTAAATTCATTTCCAGTAGGAACAAAAACAAACAAAAAAAAAAACAACCAATCATACGGAAAACCGAAAAGTTCCAACCTGCGACCTACATTCAGACCTTGAGGCCTATTACTATATTTCAGTCTCTTCTAGGTCGTGTTATCTTTCAGAAGTACTCTTCGTTTCGCCTCCTTAGGTAAGCAACAATATATTTGATTTATTTTATAACATTTTTTTAAATAAAAAATTGTGTTCTTATAACTGATAATGAACGTTTAACTACCGAAACTAGTTTTCAAGAATTCCAATAACGGTGGCAATTGATTCATAAATCCTAACAGATCTATTTAAATCTCAATCAATGAATCAATCTCACAGAATGATTTTCAGTAAGGAAGGTGTAGCGGGGCAACACGGATTGTTGGCAATGAGGTACAGGGCAACACTTATTTTTTAAGGATATGGGTTAGCTAGTGTGATAGCCAAAGAGGCAATCTGAAAGGGATTTGATACTGCCGCAATTACTGTATGAATGTTTTATTTCACCAATTTATTTTAAATGTACTTTTAATTCAACTTTAAAGTTAATCATAACTTTTCCTATTCTTATCTCTTCGTCCAAACTACAGCTGATATCCCGACCCATCCTAGCACCGTCCCACACTGGGGCCATCTCCTCACTAACACCGCTCAAAACTCTATTTTTGATTTTTGGGTATTTTTACTTTTTTTTGTGGCTAAAATAATCTACAAAATATGGCAAATCAATTAGTAAACAGCACTCGCTTCTGTTTGTTTCCTTTCAACGTTTTAATCCGTTATATGTCGCGGATTATTATAAATAAATTCTTATGAACGAAAATGTTTAAATTTTAAAATTTGAAGCCTAAATCTTTGAATTTGATTAATTCAATTTAGCGCTAGGGAATTGCAAAACTGTCATTATAATATGATAATAGAAGCTCTTGTATAAATAAATGTGAAAGCGAAAGGGTAATTCCTTCGCGCAACATCAAGATATTGAAAATTTTGAATTTAGTGAAAGGCCCGCAACAAAGATTTTAAGGCTTATAGTGAACAATTTAGTTGGAAGACTTCTAGATTTCATTAAACTGATGACGTTTTTAATCGGCTGCTATTATCTAATAACTAGTCTGATCTAATATCTGATAGTTGATAACTAACCTTAGAAAAATGCCAACATAAAAAAAAAAAATTAAATATTAATTCGACCCCGATGTTTGAGGCATGTTAACAATTGGACCACTCACCATAAAGAATTTGTTTATATTTAATTGTTTTATCTGGAGATATTGTGCGAAATATTTGTACCTGCAGCATTTTATTATTTTTATGCTATAGGTGCGTATTATGTAAGTTTTAATTAATTTTTATTTATGTATTTATTAAATTGTTCACACACATTTTGTTTATCATTAAGATAATTCTGCCAAAGAAAGTTTTATATTAAATATACAGGGTGTCCCAGACTTTAGTTTATTATATATTGAATTTGATTAAAATATTCATAACCAATTATAATTTGTTCTATATAGTAAAAAAAAATTGGGTAATACTGTACTAAACGGGGTAAATTGCAGGAACTAGTTTCATATCTCAATCTGTTGAGGTGATAAATTTTTTTGTTTTTTTATTTTTAAAATCTTTATTTTTTTCTGAAAAAATGGCAGTTTTCTCTACTTTGTTCAGCGTGGAAACAAAAACGATATATTTTCTTAATCAACATTAAATTTTCTAAAATATGACATAGGTCTAGTTATTTTAAATTACCTACAGCCTTTTATTAATACAAAACATTTAGGTTAAACGTATTAAATTTTTAATTATTTTTTGAAAGTTTTCTCATTCCCCACTGGACACCCTAGAAGCCGTCAAAGTTTTATTGCGGAATTATTTAGTTAGTTAGTTTTAGTGTGTGTAACTCATGATACAATTGCACTTCACCTTTTGGGTCTAACAGAAGTTTTTCTGATGAAAAACACGAAAAACACGCTAGAGAATAAATACTTGATTGCTTCACGTACCTACTAGATTGAATAAATGTATTAGTTATTTTATCTCTTGTCCATAAGCATGAGGGGTAAAGAGTTGTGAAGAAATTAAATACGCCAACCAACAGAAAAATGATTTTATAATGTGCCTGCTACTCATTAGCCCAGACAATGATATCACGTTCTGATTAGTTATGCTTTTTTTAGTTATAATTCATTAGGTAATAAGTTTTTTAAAATGGGAACAACTTCTGGATTTGCGATTTTGTGCTATCTGAAAAAGGTGGAAAATAAAAAAGTTAACATAAACTGTTTCGTTTCATTTACCACTTCCCTAAAAAGGTACGAACTTCATGTATAGAGCGAAGTCGTATTTTTACACTATTATCAAGATATCATTGTTAGATAAAGTATAACGAGCATTGTAGACTATTTTTAGATAAGGTGAGGGAATTCCTAACTTATCTTCTAGTGATGTTTTGTGTACATCTGAGGATCGGATCTAAACAGCTGATACAGTAAAACAACCAGAGCCCATCTCAGTAATTGCCAGAGGCTTCAAAGGGTACACTCGACGAACATGTACACAAGACGTGCTTCTAGTTTTGAATTCAGCTCGCGTCGAAGCATGTTCCTGATTAGTGTTTACTCAGAGCAAGAAATTCATCTCGTTAGCCATAAACATGCAAATGGGTTCTAAAATTCAAAATTATTTTAGAGTCACTTGGGATAAGGGTTTTAGGGGATGTCTGAAATGCCTTTGTTAGAGCCAAAGGAAAATGGAACCCTTCCGTATCCTTTATCTATTGTTATCCTCCCCTCCACAATTAAGTCTATCCATCTCCCCATCCCCATAGAGCCTAAGTCTACGCATTCCTTTGTAGATCCGTTTGTTGTTTTCAAAGGAATGGGATAACATCACCAATACTTAGTCATTTATCATAGGGTTACCTTTATTTATATCTTAAATTTTAAAATTATCAATTTTTGTTATTTTTATTGAGTAAGTATATGAAATTCAAGTTAATATAAAAGAGATATAAATGATTACCTTTAACTCCTTACATTAATAAGGTATTAAAAGTACCGTTCAGATCAATAAAAGTTAATAATTGTGTACTAAAAGAACAATTTTTATTCACATTTACAGACTAGACTCCATGAATGTGAATCGCACTGTTTATTTTATCAAGTAAGTTTACATATCGTCCGATATAGATATATCAATGATAATGTTCGACACATTAATATACACATGGTAGCATTAATTGTTTATTTAGATATGGAAAGCAGACAATAATAATAATATTATAGCAGTATGGCAGCAGATATCACTGAATAACAGTAGACGTGACAATGTTAAATATAGGTGTAATTAACATTTGTTAAGGATTACCATACAGATAAAAAATTGAAGATACTACAACACAGAATAGTTGTACAAATGAAAGAAATTATACTAGTTAATATTTTAAAACTCAAAACCTATTAATATAAACGATAATAATAACAAAGAAGAGAAGAAGTATTAAAAAAATCTATGCCATGATTCCTATCCAGTGTCCCCAGGAAAAAAGAATGGAAAATGTTAAAGGGTCCTTTAAAAATAAGAAGGATTTGTTAGGGCTATTAAAGAAAACTTTTATAGCGGATAAAAAAGACTGAAATAGGAAGATAATACTGAAATAGGTCAAATGTTGACAAAGGTTGAGAAATAAAAAGCTACAGATTAACAAAGAAAAATGGAAAAGTACAACAAAGACATTTTTATTCACCTAGCTCGTTCATATTTAAAGATATATTAATAATAAAATCCTAAGAACAAGCCATTAACATTAAATGCAAGTTATTAAAATGTCTACTATCGCAAAAAAATAGTCATGTAATAGATGGAATTAAAAATGAGAAGCGTTGTCAAAAATGTAAATCTTTTACGGCCATAAATTTCAAACAACCGATCCTCTACTTACACCTGCATTTAGACAAACTTCTAACTTGGCACATTCGGCACTTAACAGGCAAGAAACTGTCGTTTCCAACACACACTAGACAAGTGTTCAAAGCTCCCAATTACAAGACTTATTTACACGGCAGTAATTATACCCACATGGATGTATGAAGTTGAGCTTTGGGGCTTTATTACACCTTCTAATTCTTCTAAACAATCCTACAAACCTTACAAACCAGAAATCTTCGTAAAAACCTTTACGTTTCTCATTATGTAAAAAATAAACGTATAACTAACGATATAAATGTCCCAAATAATTTGGCCCGAACAATATCCTCCCATGAAGAGATAAGTAGCCAATCCAATCCACTATTTTCCCATCATCAACTCTGATTGTAATAGAGTTAACATTGACTTTTCGGAAAATAAAGACGCAACACCTGGTGACGTCTGTTTAGTAAACGTAACGGCCAATAGCATCTTCAAATTCGTACTCGGATGTGTGTATATCCCCCTGGGCACAGCGGTAGCAGAAATTAAACTCTTTATATTACGGTCGTTGTTTAAATGTTCCAAAAACATCGCTAAAATTATAACCGATTACGAGCCTGATTTTACTATACCAGTTATGATAGTTGGATGTTGATGTCTCACAAAACCGCTCCCAGACTTCAAGCTCAGCGAGTTCAATTTGTCATATATTGAAACTTCTCCAACAACGTTAGGTAATACCTGTATTTATTTAACGATAACGTGCAGAGTTGTGTTATCCAAGTTCTGTACTTAAAACGAGCCGCGGCTGGGAATGCTAGTATTAAATATTTTTACCAGTATTAATTGGTTTTAAAAAACAAATATTTCTGTTTAGACAGAAAATATTTTACAATTTAATAATTGAAATAAGCTGTCAAATAGCATGAGCAAATTATTTATCTAAAAAAGAATTTTCACAAGTCTTCCAGTGTATAAATAATATTAGGGTCTCCTAACTTCCTAAACTGAATATGTAGAATACATTAATGCATGAATAAGTTAATTCACTTTTGAGGTGGCTGAAAGCAGGGCATGGTGTAATAGGTCCCTGAGGAGCGCTCTAATCGAGAAAGGTGTAAATATTGGTCATGTTAAACGTCAAAGGGAGGAAAGCCATTCGCTGTCAATGTAGAGTACTAACACTCGCCACTCTGTCGGTGTGAGCTCCTGTTTATACAAACTCTGCTCCTCTGTCAACTCCTGTCAGCATATCTTCTCCGCAAACTTTTGCCACCGCTAAAAGCCAAAACACATCTCATCAATGGAATGTTAAATATAGCCGGCCTCTCCTCTCCCCAGGACCAGAACGATCGGTGGAAAGGGAAGGGGGTTATTTTTCAAAACAACATTTCACTGAGTAGTAAACACGTTAGGGGAACAACCAAACAAGATTCGTTTTAAACCCACCGAACAAACAGGACCGTCACGTCGGAGAAATGGAAATGGAACGGGTAAAAAAAAACATTACTCAAGTTTAAAAAAATTACTTATAGTTTCATATTACTACTTCCTTAACAACTTGAGATTATAATAATACAAAATCTGAGAACAAAACCCAATATGGTCCAGTTTAAAAGCTACAATAGCTATGAAATGTGGACCAGCTAACAAAAATATTGTTTTTTTTTTAGTGTGTTGTATATTTTTTTAGTGAAAGCAATAAAAATCCAAAATGAATAACAAAAATAATTCTTAAAAATTATATTTTAATTTAGTTCACTGAAAAAGCGATCAACTCCTCAATTTTCAACAATTTATTCAAAATCGAAAAGATACTACATACATATTACTGCCTATACATATACATATATATATATATATATATATATATATATATATATATATATATATATATATATATATATATATGAATGTATATAGTATTTATATATATATATATATATATATTATATATATAGTAACATTTCGACGTTTTAACTGAAGTGGGCAAACAACAGCTCAACTTCACTAGTTGGAACTATAACTACTTTTATAGTCTATAGTTGTCGAACAATGATTGCTATTTGTCAACTACTAGTTATCTAGTTATAGATCAAAACAACAACTACAGTAGTTGAGAAAGGTAATTGTCACGGCTAATACCAACTACAAGTTGTAGTTAACTACAGCTACTCAAAACTCCACCCTTAATTAAAGTCAAATAATAAATCGTGTAGTATCGAATTATTCCACACTACATACATGTTTAAAGAAAATTTAATCTTTATGTGTGAATAATCACATTATATCAATTAAATAATAAACTTTACATGTTTTAATTTTATTGCATCCGTTAATCCGCCAAAAAAGTCCTAAAAAATATAGCTATATATATTTTTAATGATAATAATTACAATAAAAGAAAATAAATAAACTAGCATCCTCTATAACCTGACAATTTTGTCTAATAATTCAAGTTTTTTTTGTTTATCGATACTAATCTTGTATTGAAGAGTGCAATTGAGCATAATTTCTTCAATGATATTGTCACGCATAGAATTAATTTTTAACAAGGTTAGAATTCTACCGATTAGGTGTTTGAAAATTACGTAATAGTAAAATCAGACATCCAATATTTAATTTTAATCAATTATTTGGTAATCCAGATGGACAGAATATTAAAAAACTCTTGCGGATAATGGGCTGCATCATCAGTGCTTATAACTGAAGTCCCATGATTCATATTTTTACACACAATATCAAAAAGTAAAGGATCGAAACTGATTTTTATTTAACAGAAATAATTATGTTATTGATTTCATCTTGTTATATTTTAATTTCTAACCATGAAAGTAAATTTTTAACGACATATTTAAATTTTTATTACTGTCAATTTTATTATGGCTAAATCTTCCTAGAACTATGAAAATAAGGTAGTTAAAATGTCTAAAGTTCAGTAGTTTTTGCTTAATGGTGCTAACCACCAAACTCTTCGGTATCCACATGTGGTACCACATATTTATATTTTTTTTAATAACAGTTTATACAATTGAAAATAAGTAAGTTTTATCATAAATCTCTAGTTCTATATAACACCGTACCTTTGTATCCTCTAGCGAATAGCGCTCGCCACCTATTAGCCGATTATCAAATTTTACTGCGCACCACATTTTGTCGCTTTTTTATAATAAAAAAAAAAATTAAAAATCTGTAAATTTTATTATTTCTAAACCTTCCTTGAGCTATGAAGATGATGTAGATAAAATTTGGTACATATTGGTTTAGTAGTTTTCGCGGTTATTGATTACAGAATTTTTTTTTTCTCCTTTTATATAATAGTATAGATATAGATAAAAAATTAAACAATTGTTACAATTAAATAATACAACTGAAAGACCGTGAAAGAAATGAGTGGCCTACAAACTAGGGAGCGTGCATGGAGATTACGAAAGCTTAACTAATACTTGGTTAGACCAAGGATTCACTCACTGCCAAAGCAACCAGTCAAAAAAGGAAAAGCTGAGATTGGAGAAAAAAATGACCAAGCATAATTATTTTTTAAATTCTCACCTCTCGGCTGGGGGATTGGTGGAGAGGGGGGCGTTGGCTGGACAACTAACCCGACATCCATGGCCCGTAGCTACTCATTCCATTCTTGGCCTGTTAGGATATCCCGTATTTTTTTTAATTGGGGTTTTAAGTCCTTATGTACTCCAAATAGAGCAGGAAGGACGGGTCATCCTACAGGTTACCAACCTATTCCAGCCAGAGTGGGAACGTCAAGATTTATTCCATGGATTCACTACGAGAATATTTTAATCCTCCAAGGTAAGATTCAAACCTACAACCTTGTGACTTCTCAATATTACGCTCTACATGATTTTAGATAACATATAGCTTTAGCAAGGATTTTGAGAAATGTTCAGAGCGGATAGGAAAAGAAATTACAAATAGAGAAACAATTTTTCAGAATATTTATATTTATATTATTTGCCAATCCAAAAAAAAACAAAGCGACACTCATCATGATTAATTGGGTATTTCACAAACATACGAAAATAACGCTTATAATTTTGATTAATTTACTTTATCGTTGAACGATTGATTGTTCTTCTGCAAAATAAATAAATGTCATAAAAATCTATGGAAATTTTCTAGTTTTGAATGTTCATTCATGTTCATTCATCATCAGTTCTAAGGAGGTTTTTTAATGCAGGTCTTAGAGTAAACTGACATGTAACGTAATAGAAATTTTCATTATTATATTTCTTACTTTTTTTTATCCTTCTCTACCATTATGCATACTTGAATCCTTTGCTGGGCCTATATCTGCATTATGGACGCAAAAGGACGAAACCTGATGATCTTCCAGAACTACAACATCCAAATTTCAATTCCGTTGAAATATAAGTTCGACAGAAGTTTCAAATTACGTTTAGCGACTATGGACTGATTCTTAATTAATGAAGTTATACAAGAGTCAATTGAAGAAAGCCGCTCCATTCGGGATGAACACGCAATTAGTAAGAATGCCATGAGATGAGGTCTCCAAAAATATACTTTAAGAAGAAATCTTTCGACAACTGTGGAAAGGCAAACCAAGGTTACTCTAGGTATGCTCGATCAATGCTAGGGATACGGCATTGAAAAGCGAAGGTACAAGACAGGAATGACTGGTGCAAAAAAAAAACCAGTGTTACAACAAATGATAGTCATTATATCACACAAATTTAATTTGTTTGTATACATCAAATAAAAAAAATAAAAATTGAAACTTACTTACATTTTGGAGAAAAAGTTTTGTTTCTGAAGTTAAAAAAAAAAAAACATGAAGCCACTTACCTGAAAAAACAGAAAAGAAAATTAAATAAATATGGCATACATTATACAACTTTACACCTTAAATAAATTTTAATGTTAAAACAATATAAGTACTTTTAGAGTAAAAACGCGAACTGTGAAAAAGAAAAGAAAAAAAAAAAAAAAAAAGAAGGTTTTTAATCCCAATGTAATACTAAATTTAATAAGAAGAGTGTTGTCGATACAGACACTTAAAAAAGGCACAGACGTGTAACGAAGACACAAGTTTAAAAAAATTCCACTGAAAAAAAAAAAAAATTGTTGATTAAGAAGTTAAGTTTTAGAGCATTAGAATTTCGATGTACGTAAAGACAGAATTAAATCTGGAAACAAAACTAATAATCATCAAACACAAATAGCCCAAGATCCCCAGTAATCCGGCCCTTTCGTCTGAACTTATCTCGATCCGCCACTGCAAAAGACAGCTTGTTTAAAAGGTTCATTCATAAACAGCGGCGTTAAACATAGTCCATCCAATCAATGAGTGCATGAAATATATGATTATTTTTGAACTTAGGCTTCGTAAGGAGTAGTTAGAAGATAAACCTGCCCTTAGGGAGGGGGGGGGGGGGGCAAATGGTGTGGGTGAGGGGAGAAGGTCCCATTTTTGGATTAATTAATTATATCTCAAAAACGGTGGACCTTAGGAAATATGTTACTAATAAAAATAAAAGCTAATTAAATTAGCAATAAAATTTTTTATATACATATATGTCGAACTTTCAACAGTTTTCGAAATATACTTTATTGAAAATTGGTACGTTTCGCAAAAAAATAGTTTTTGCCTCACTTTTTATCAAACCTTTGCTTCTAGTGCCTTTCACGATCGTTTTTTTTCTCCAAAAAAAATGTCAGAATAAACGTTTTAGAGCATCAAATGTCCTTTAATTTCAATTATTTGTGTCTGTCACTTGAAGCAAATATTTGACATAAGGTGAGGTAAACACCCCCCCCCCCCAAAAAAAAAAATATCGGTTTTTAATTACTTTCATCTCAAAAACCGTTAAGAGTCCGACAAATATGTATATGAACAATTTATAGAAACATTTAATTAGCTTTAATTTTCATCTGTAGCATACTTTCCTGAAGTCCACCCTTCTCGAGATATAATTTTAAAACCCCAATAATGGGACATTTTACCCTCCCCCCACCGTAAGCTCACCCCTGGAGCGGAGTCTTTTAGTACGTTCAACTTCTAACTACTCCTAATGAAGCTGTGAAGTCAAAAATAATCGCATATTTCATGTACTCTACACCCCTCATTTCAGCACCCATTGACTGGACTGACCAAAACTACACTGTTAAGATATCATTAGACTGTCAAAACATTTTCGGATATATTTGCGATTAAAATTCAAGAATTGTAGCCACAAGTCTAGAACGCCAACTAATGAAACATAAGAATAAAGATTTGGCTCTCGGCAGAGAATAAACAAAAAATCGACTGATTTTCATGTCGGGTGCCAACCATTCCCACAAAGTAGATCTGCATAAATAAAAAAATTTCTTCAGACAAGTTTTTAAATATTTATTAAAAATGCAATATGTCATTTTATTTTTTTCGTTTTGTTTTATTATTTCACTTTCTTCACATCCAGTAAATTTTTGGTAAATTGGTACTCCTCTGTTCCATATGTTTCAGATTATCAAGATTAGTTTCGAAATACGATATAGTATGATGAACAATACTTCGTCTCTTAAAGCAAAGAAAAAATAATAACAATGTTTAAACTGTAGTGTAGGCCTTAAAAAAATACTATAAATTATATAAATGGCTACACATTGTTCTATTAATGTAGGAATGTTCACAAACTTCACACAAGACTCAGTTTATTTTGATTAACATTAAAAGATATTAATTTCTTAGAACAACATAGTTTGTAATTAAAAAGGAGTTTTAAACGACCTCTGGGATGAACTAGATCTTCTGAGAGCTCAATATACATAAGCGGCACTCACAGTTCTCTCGAAGAAATAAAATGATTGTGGGAAAACAAGTGTTCTCAGAAGTTACGCCATATGGTATGTATATAGCTCAAGCAGAGGTAGAAGAGATTTAAAGAAAGCCAGGATAGGAATGACCTGATGCAATATTACCTAAAAAGAAAACTTGGGAGCTTGTTCGGAAGTAAAATTGAACGGAATATTTTATAAGCAATGTTTGTTTATTTGCAAAGAACAGTTATAGCCCTAAATTTTATCAACCCAACATAATAAATAACAAACGTACTATACCAGAAACTCATACCTTTTCGTAAATAAACTTCCTGTTACTGAAGAAATTGTGTACTTAATATTACATACAATAAATAAATAGACAGCTAGTAAATTAAATTAAAAGAAAATAAAGTAAAGTAAAGTAAATTAAAAGAATTTTTGCAAAGAAGAGCTACAATTTGAATATTTTAAAACAAATAGAAAAAGAGATATGAAGAAGATGAAAAGGCTATGTAACATTTTCCTGTTCAAAAAAAAAACATTTTAACATACATCACACAAAATTGTATTTTGTTATATAAACCCTTTGTTACATACACCACACCGTTCGATTTGAGAAGTGTCCATTCTCGATTTCACCAATTCTTGAGATCGAGGATTCATTGTATTATAAATAGATTTTTCTTATCAATAAGAAAAAAAACTGTTTTAAAAGTTGTTTTTTCATCTTTAATAACAGCCATTTAATGCACGCGACTAACACTGCACTAAGTACACAACTATAAACTATTTAAGATATGTAATCTCGATTGGGAAATTAAGAAATAGGGTTCAACTTATAAACTGTCAAAGCAAAAGCACTAATGATATTAATGGAGCAAGACAATAGCCCTATTTATTGCAATTAAAAATTATCAAAGATTATTATTATTATTAAATTTCATTATATGCTAATAAAGATTTTTAAACCCTAAAACATTCTTAAATTATATTTTAATAGATTTAATTTGCTTTTTTGCTTTTAAATGGATTATTTTTTATATGTTATATATTTATATTATTTTTAAAAAGAGGTATCCGAATCGAAAATCGATTTGTTTATACTGCAACAGGAATCGAGAATCTAAAAATTTTGGTACCGACTCATCAGTACTTAAAATGAAATGTCAACTACCACTGCGAGCACTTTAATAAAACTTCCATATTCGAAGGTCTCCAGGCCATCTTTATTTCAGAACGGGTTAACTGGAAAAGAATGGGAAGCAAGTTGAGATACTATAGTGGATTTGGATTTGGGCTAAATCAACAAAGTAGGGTGGGTACATTAATATCTTTATGGATAAGATTGTTAGCGACTAAGTATCATTGATAATTTTTAAAAGGATTTGATAAGAGATGAATTGGATGGACCAGTGAAGCCCTAAATTAATTAATTTGAAAGTGTGAACGTTTGTCTAGTAAAGTCGTTTGTTTTATACAGGTATGGGAAAAAACACAAATCAAACGATTGTACAATGTTGAACAGAAACGAGTATTAAATTCAATGGTAATACTTTTAATATTCAGACTTTTAATTTCACAACTTTTTCACCACAATTTTTAAAATAAAACTAATGCTAATAATAATAATAATAAATAATAAAAATCTGTTTTATACTGTCTGGAAAAAGAAATTAGATATTAAGGGTCAACTAGAAAGCAACTATCCCCAACACGTTAGACAGGGTTTGAAATAGACTCGTTACGTTGGCAAAGAAAAAAACATACGTCAACTTCATCTGAAACACAAAAATAATCTCAACACTTCGGCAAATGTTTCATATCATATCAAGCGTATAAGCAAAGGAAACAGGCAGGCTGGACTTTATCTACTCATTTTTATTTTTTTCCCACTTTTATTTTTAAATCCACACCTGTCAAAAACATAATTGACAATCAGCGGATCTGTTGAAATCAAAATATAAAATAAAAATTGGCATGTTAGGCATGAGGGGAGCTAGAGCCCAGTGAAACCCCTTCCTTATCTTTGGTTTGCTTTTATTTAAGTAGGTCTCTCATCCAGTGTATTTTTCGTCCTGGTATTCTCTTGCATGAGAGTTTGTTAGATTGTTCATTTAATTTTCCATGAAACAGTCTGTGGTGTGTCCTTATGTGTTCAATGATAGTTGGTATTTGTAGGTCAGTGTGTTTAATTTTATTGGTAACGTACTGAGGTACTTGTGTTATTAGTCTTAATGTCTTGGATCGAAAAGTTGGTAATATTTTTATGTGACCTGTTAAGTAGTTCCATAAATTTTATAAATGTGTGTAGTTTGGGAAAGAGACGAAAAAATATTCCTGGGCGAAGAAATGACTCCTGTTAACCGCCACTTATACTGGCTGGCGAGGCAGAAGAGGGCCGCCGGCAAGTTGAAATTCGTGTGGTTTGCCGGAGGCAGAGTTCGATGTCGTCGAGACAACGGGCACCCTGTCGTCCTGGTTGACCAGGAAGAGGACTTAGATGTTTTCTCTTGAGAAAAACTACTCTGTTACCATCGATATCTCAGATTAAGTATCCTCATTATCAAATCGAAGATTTATTTAAGAAATGATTTTTTATTTATTTTTCCTTTTTGGTTTCAAATTGTTATTTTTATCCTTTACTTCACAAGAATGTTCTTATCCATTTTTGAATTCTTAAAAACTTTTTTCAGGACATCACTTATTTTAAATTGTATTTTTTATTATTCTATTTTTATTTTTTTTTTTGGATTATCCATCTATATTTGTTATATTGGATACAGTGTTTCCCTTATTGCAACATCCTTTATTACCACATAATTGTGAACTTACCACTAATAGCCCTATCCAAACCGAATCCTATAATCACCCTTACCACTAAACCTGTATTGACCCTATCCTTCCTTAAACCTTACTATGAATAATATACTCACGGCATGCCATGTTAATGCACAATCTATCCCTGCCCATTATGATGAAGTCCTACTCCATTTCCAGCAGAACTTTTACCATGTAATTGCGGTTTCCGAAACATGGCTCAAACCTTTTATTCCCTCGTCCTCAGTCCAATTACCTCACTATAACCTCCTCCGCCATGATCGGGCTAGTATGGCGGTGTAGTTGCACTCTACATTCATGAATCACTCAGATCCCGTGTCCTCCACTCCTCGACCAATCCAGGTTCTCCTCACATATAATATTTATTTACGGAAATTACAGTCAACACCCAAACTATCCTGTACGCAGTCATATACCGCCCACCACAAGTACCCTTCGATCCAAGTCTTGAATCCTTCCTATCCTCCATAGTTCCATCTTATAACCACATTATCATCGCCGGAGATTTCAATGCAATTTTTTTTAACCGATAATCCCGACAAACATTACTTTAATAACCTCTTTCAATCCCTAGGTCTCTTCATAGTTCCCTATTCTGCCACCCATCACCTTTCTCACTCGGATACTTGGCTCGATTTACATATTATTGACTGTCCCGCAAAAATGCTGACTCACTCCCAACACCCAATACCCTCTCTTTCCGCCCATGATTTAATAGAAATTTCCTATGATATCCCCGTCCCTTCCTTCCTTCCTCCTTCAACCATAACATACCGCAATATAGATTCCTTAACTTTCGAAATGATCCAATCCGATTTCGAATCTATAGACTGGAACGCCTTCTACTCCATACCGTCCTTAGATCCCATGGTCGAATCCTTAACTTCCAATCTTCTATACATCCTAAATAAACATGCTCCACAAAAAAATGTAACAATGCGCTGTCCTCCAGCACCATAGATAACGCGAGAAATCAGAGAGTTGATGAGAACCAGAGACGCTGCCAGAAGAAAATATATCCGAACTAAAGATCCCGAAGACCTAATAACCTTTAAATCCCTCCGGAACCGAACACAATCAACCATCCGTCGATCCAAATTCCTATATTACCAGAAAACCTTTTCCGAGCACTCAGACTCTCGCCAAAAATGGAAACTCCTCCACCAAATCCCCTCCTTACAATCTAAATCATCTCCCTCCTATCATATTACTCCAGACGAACTTAACAAGTATTTTACTTCATCCGATTCACACTTCTCATTCCCAGCTTACAACCCGAATAATAATGACTTCTGATCCTGATAAATTCTTCCTTTCCTATATCGAGCCCTCCCAGCTAATAGAAGCTGTGATGAAATCACGTTCTAAATCTTTGGGACCTGATGGAATCCCAGCAAGTTTTATTAAGTTGTGTCTTCCAATAATCCTAGCACCTCTACTCCACATCTATAACTTCTCCCTGCAGAACTCAATATTCCCATCTGCCTGGAAAAAAGCTCGCGTCCTTCCTTTAAATAAAGTCCCTAACCCATCCTCCGAAAAAGAATTCCGACCCATCTCCCAATTATCTAACCTTTCCAAACCCTTAGAACACCTAACTCAAGTCCAGATATCCTCTTTCCTTGAGCAACGCCTTAATCCTTTTCAGTCCGGGTTTAGGACTGGCTATTCCACTCAATCAGCCATTGCAAAAATTACTTCAGATATCCACCTTGCCATGGACCATCACAAAATTACCATTCTCATTCTCCTTGATTTCAGTAAAGCCTTCAACACCATCGATCACAATCTACTCCTATCTAAACTATCCAACTTTTCTTTTTCCAATAGTGCGATTAGATGGATCCAATCATTTATTTCTGACCGCACCCAAGTAGTCCAAATCCCTAACCTTCCACCTTCCTCTCCTCTTCCAATCAACTCTGGTGTAGTTCAGGGCTCCTCTATATCACCCTCACTATTTAGCGCATACATTAATGACCTTTATCCCCTCATTAAACATTGTTCCTCTCACTTCTACGCCGATGATTCCCAAATTTACTTTTCTTTTTTCCCCCAATGAACTACAAACCGCCATCACAAATATCCAAGCAGATCTCGACACGATAGCCTCTTGGGCCTCTAATAATAAATTGAAATTAAACGCAGACAAATCAAAGGCTATTGTGTTGGGTTCTAAAGTCCTTCTTAACTCCCTGCTCTCAATTCCTAACTTTTCCATGGATTCCTATCCCATAAACTTCTATCCATCCGTTACGAACCTTGGCATTGTCCTAGACCAAACCCTTTCCTGGAAAGACCATATTTCCCTTATTACCCGACGATCAATCTCCTTCCTTCGACTCCTAAACCGATCCCGTAATTTCCTTCCACAGTCAATCCGCCAACTGTTAATTACATCCCTCATATTCCCCCATTTTGATTATGGTAGTGTGGTGTATCGAGGTATCTCGAAATCTCAAAAGGCAAGACTAAAGAAAATAATGAACTGCTGTCTGAGATTCGTTCTGAGAATACCACGGCATGAACATATTTCCCACCACTACACCAAATTAAAATGGTTATTCCCTTCCTTCCGTCGACAGTACTTTCTTGGTTCGTTCCTTTACAAATCTCTTTCCTCACAGTCTCCTTCCTATATCCTGAAAGCTTTAACATTAAAATCGTCAGTGAGTTCCCGCAAAACCAGAGCCCGTTCCTCAGACCTCTACCTAGCTCCTTACAACACAACATCCTTCAAACGTTCCTTTATATCCAGAGCTTCCAACTTCTGGAATTCCCTCCCTTCCATCATTCGCCATTCCTCCTCTCATAACAGCTTCAAATCCCGACTTTTCAGTTACCTGTTAGATATTAGACGTCATATAGACGTAGACGTAGAAAATATCTCTTAAAATGAGATATGAACATTCAGAATGTATATATTGATTTTTACAGTATTAGTCTAGTGCTATTGCACTGAATTGGTTTTGGCATAATTTATATTATTTAACAGATGAGACACATTATCTTTCCAGATAATTTATATTTGCTTTGATTATTGTATTTGATTTCATTAAGTTTTGTTTAATTTTCTCTATTTTGTTTTGGTAACTTATCTTAGATTCTAACCTCAAGATATAATTTGTTTATTGTGTGATATTTGAAAATATACATATTATATAATACTTTTATATTGTAATTTGAATTTCGTTTAAATTCCTAATTTAATTTTATTATATTTTCTTGGCTTTTATCATATTTCTTAATTATATATACGGTATGCTAGGTAGCCATTAATTGTTCATTATAATTATTCTTAAGTGGCAAAGGCCCCAGAATAAAATTTATTTTCATTCATTCATTCATAGCTCATTAATTTTTGTCTTATATGTAATTTTTATTGTTTCAAGTCCGTTTCTTAATAAGTTGGCCCCATGCCATTATCCTATCGAATGTAAGTCCTAAATAAAGTATTTTGTCTGTTTGTGGAATTGGGACATTGTCAATGTAGTGTGTTGGAACTTTTGATGATTAAGTCGTGTCTTCCAAAGTTAACACTAGTCTTGTACTTTTTATTTATATTTTATTTTTTTTTTTTTTTTTTTTTTTAATAATAACTCTATTATTCTTTAGCATATATAACTATTAAAGAATTTGATGAACTGCTAGTGATTTTCAAATAATTGAAATTATAAAAATGGTTCTTTTAAACTATCAGAAGTCATAAATAAAATGACCTGAATGTCCTATACCTCCGTTATTCCACCTGGACCAGACATCTATCCATGTCCAATTAAAACATATATTTTTATTCCTCAATTCTCATTAATGTCCTAATAAACGCATTTATAATAAATGTATAAAGAAATAGTTTCGGATCCTTAATTTACAAATGTTACTAGTAGTATCAATGTTATACTTATACCAAAAAAACAACGACATAAAAACAGAGTTAATTAATTTGTTTTCAATCCGTTTACTAAAATTCACAACTGTATAAAGAAAGATATACAAGGAATGCGTATCACTGAATATCAAGGTATTGCTAGGCAACTACAAGCGTACCTGACCATCTTTATAAACGCGAGAATTAAATCGAATGCCAAGCAAAGTGGAAGAGCGATAGGAATTCAATGAAGCATATTGTTTGTTAAATAACATTTGTCGCTAAGACCTACCGTTTGGGAGCTATAATGCTTTGACTGAAAAAAAGTGATGTGTGAAACCCATAGTTTTCTCTCAACTCTGTTAATTTCGAACAATGATTAATTGTTAATTTAATTAAAAATTGAAGTAATTTGATCCTTTTAATTCTAAAACGTAAATTGAGAAAATTAGTAGATTATAGATAGATATAATCATGACCTATTGTTTTTCCTACTCAGAGATATATTCATTTTTTTACAGAATGATAAAAAAAAAAAAAAAATTAAGGTGGATTGAATATGATTCTGGCTTTATGATGAGCCTCCTCTTAAACAAATAAAAAAAAAAAAAGAATTTTTCTTTTTTTTTATAACCGGTCCATATTAAGGAAAGTGAATACTTTTTATTCAGGAGATGAAATATCAATAACTAAGAGGACACCGAAGCCATGATATCAAGAAGCGACCGACTCATAGACATCCTCAGAAGCCCCACTCTGTATGCTAAGGCACAACCTAGATCCAGTTAGGTAGACGAGGTAATATACTCCCGGGGATGATATCTTGCCGGGGAGGGGGAAGAGAATGAGAGGGAAGAGGGAGGGTACGCTTATCATACCACCGATAGGGAGCGTGCTTCAGATAGATTAGGAAAATATGTGAGGGGGGCTTATCATAACCAGGCAAAAGAGAAAAAGTAAAAGGAAACAAGGAACGCAGTTCGATAAGGACGGACTACCGTTGTCCGCGATAAGGTAAAAGGCGGAGCATAACTCGGGAATGTGGAACAGAAAGAGGATCCACTGCTGACCAAAAATATTAAATTATTATTAATTTTTTATATAAGAAAATTTGTTTAGAGTAGATACTGAAAAGTATTTATTTTTTTTAAGGATATGTAATCAACAGGGCTATGACTTGTGTACAATACAAACAGAAACATATTTAAGCACATACATATGCAAATATACTAGGTAAAATATATAATTGAATACCAAAAATAGGCAACTATACACATTATATAAAATTGGAATACATACTTACACATAAGTGCAAACTCAAGTGTAAGTAAATAATTTAAGTTTTTGTAAGTGGCTTAATTTATGGATGGGTTAGTCAGCTAGAACTAATAGAACAAATATTAACTTCAACCAAAACAAAATTACTTCATTCTCCTCTGAAATTGAAAATCAGTCTGTATTTTTAAATTAATTACAGAATTTAATTTAAGAAAACAATCAAAAATGCTCAACTGAAATGCGTATTAATTTGACTTATCGACTTCTTAAAAACAATACGGTTCCATATTGTACCAATTCAGCAAAAACTTTCGACGAAAGACTATCTCCAGCCTCCCGCCAAATATGCTTGAAAAAGACCAAAATCCAAGTATAAAACGGGTAGAAGAAGTGTCTTTTTTAAAAAAAGTAATAATTAATTCAATTTTTAGAAGGAAATCAATGGATATCATTCATCCGTCTAATGACGTGAGATCCTGCCAGATCTGAAACTTGTATCCTTCAGTGGCTTTGGGCGTAATGCCATCTATTAATTTTCAGCCAACTATTTGCCTCAGGATAAAAGTTATCATCCATTACAATGATCCAAAGGATCTGAAGTTAAAACTCTCAGAAGAAACGACTGGCTCCTTTCCCTATCGCAAACCATAAACTGCTATGATTAGTACTCAAGTGCTCTATTTTTTCCCAGTTGGCAACAGCTCCTAGATTCTACCACACCAGAAAAGAAACCGGATGTTCTTATAAGATACTAACAATCAAACTGCATATCCGCTGTAAATTTGAACCTGATCCAGCAACTGCAACAAAGGGACGTCATAGCAGTGGATCCACCTCACCGCTACTGCGTCCGTTCAAAGAGGAAATCCTGGGACTGTTGCCAAATTCTCATTCAGGAATTTTCCGCTATTTTCTTCTCATGTATAGCGTCACAGGCTAATTACTAGAGGAAACAGTTTGCGGTTTCACCCACCCAAAATATCCAACAAGGATACAAAAGAAAACATTGAATATATGAAGCTTGCACATAACACACCAGAGAGACACAAGATTCAAAACTTCATAATACAAAACCTAAGCCGAAAGAATATATAAAAGTAGCCTAAATGAATAGAAATATCAAAAACGATCAAACTGTATGTGAAACATTATTTGTTAGACAAATAATATAATAATGAATGATGCTTAACCGCTATAGCCGATCTACTTTTTTGGCCCCGCGTTAGAATCGTATCCAACATATTACTTGGTTCTAATTTATTTTTATTTATACATAAAAACAGCACAAAAAAAAGAAGGCATATAAATATCACACTGTGAGATAAGAATAAGGTAGGACGAAAAGAAAGAAATAAAATAAGAAAGGAAAACAACTCGATGCTAATTGAGTATTTTAGATTGAGATCAATGGGGTAAGTTTCGTGACCTGGAGAAATATTGCCTCCCTGCTCCTGTTGCACTTTCGTGCCCCGTTCCTCGCTCTGTACTCCCAACTCTCACGGTAAATTACACAACGAAGAATACATGTTCTTCAACATATCAATAGAGGTACAACTCACTTAGGAAATCCCGCTAAGGACAGTTCAAAATGAAATTAAAAAATCTTCGTTGTATAGCTCAACTAAAAGTAGTTTATGATCTATTGGGACAGTAAGTTGATAATAATATCCTAGATGTATAGACATTATATGCCGATGCTATAACCTCCCGACATTATCAAATTTCTGTTTTATTTTAAGATATTGAGTTGACTACTAAACCTAATGGAACCACTAATGGGGGGGGGGCAGATATCCGCTAATGGGTTATAGGTGAATGCATTAACCTACAGCAAAGGTCTCCACTATTATCCAGATTATGCATGGTATATATATGTATGTACGAGTATGTATATATACCCCACACATTTATCCATGAAACTATCATTTGTTAACACCACATTGCCATTTACAGAATAAACCATACCACAAAACAACTGACTACTGTTACCCCAGTTAGAAAAGACTTTGACATTAATCCTGTCAACACTTATACAGAGAAATAAGCTGTAGTAACAAATTCTTTTTCCTAAGTCAACACAAATATCGACGCGAAATGAGAAATTTTATAACAGGCAAATTTGAGTATGAGTTTTCACGTTTTAAAGTCTAACTAGTTTTTGTTTTTTTCCTACTAATAATACAAAGAAAAATGATTTATTAATTTAAAAAATTACAAACAATTAAAATTTAAAAGACAACTTTGATTTTAAACTTGCTCTTGGAAATGTCATTACCACGTGTTCATGTTCACGGTTAGATTAATAGTAAACCCGTATTTATTTTCTTTTGTTCCCTAAATTGAATGATAGTTAAACTTATTTCTATACATAAATGATAACTTAACGTTTTAAATGTTTTCATCTTCGTTTGGTAATAAATAAACTATTTATGTAAGTTAATGTTTTTGGCCGTACCAAACATTGGAGAAGAATTTTTGAAAATTTAATATATCAAGGCTAAATGAACTTGAAATTTAAAAAATCCTACCACAAAGTGATCAATTCATAGGTAGACCTTGCTTCTACTACCACAAAGTGATCAATTCATAGGTAGACCTTGCTTCTACTCAAACACAACTAACTCTCTCTATAATTTCCAATCATAACAAACAATCTCTATTAGATTCACACCTAATGAATCGTGGAATCGTTACACCTCTCGCATTTCTTCATTGAAGCGATCGGTCAAAGGAGAAGTCTAAAATCAATCTAGATCGCCATCCACCTGATACAGTGGATTGATACAGAGGGCCAAAATACTATGCACCTAGTGATTTAAGTGTACGTAAAATAAATTGAAGTGTACAATTTTGGATAGAATTGTATTCTGTAAATGGGATTCCCTTATCAGGCATATTAGGATTTTCAGAGGAAAGTTCTGCTATGGTTTTGATTCTCTCACACTACATGTTTTTAGGGTCGCTGAACACGAATTTGAAGTTAGAGGGCAAACGTTTTGTCCGGAACATTGTTTTTTGTCGCTTTATGACCAAATTTAGGCACTTTTTTCAGTTTTTAGAGTGTATCTCAAAAATTAAGCGATTTTTTTTTTTTTTTTTTTTTTTTTTTTTTTTTGTAAAAGTCACGTTTCTTACATTTTTGATTCGTAAAGTTTTTTTGTTTGTTTTTTTAATACCAACACTTTGCTACTAGACCGCATCGAAATATGGACAAAATTGCTTAACGATGGAAATTCCACGATTTTCGACACCATTGGTCGTCAATGATGTTGAATTCATTGAAATAAATCCAGGAATGCAAGAAATACAAAATTAGCTAAGTATATATAGCACATGTCTATATATAATTCATATATAAATGTATATATATCTCGTGTATACGTAGTCTGGCAATTTCGCCCATACTTTGACGCGCTTTAGCGGCAAAACAGTTGGTTTTATAAAAAAAACTTTACAAATATAAAATGTAAGAAACGTTTTCTACTTTAATTGTGTAAATAGTGACTTTTGCAAAACAACGCTTTTTTTTTTAATTTTTAATATTGTCTAATATGCCTAGTCTATTATACGACTGAGCAGCATAACATTTTACACGTGTTCCAAAAGGTACTTGGGAAAAAAGAAAGATTCGATGGAGGTGAGCTGTGGAGAGAAAATCATCCGGATTGTAAGGCATCTTTCAAGTTTCAATAAATTAAAATAAAAAGAGGATTACGGTTGATATTTAATTAGGGTTAAAAAATAATCCTAAGTAAATAATATTGCAATTTGATATTACAAAGTGTAAGAAGAGAAACTATCTCAGACTAGATACATATACACAAATACACACTATTTGTACAACAGTTGCCAGAATGGAGAATCACCCAGTATAATCGAACTTTTCAAGTCAGAATAGGCCATCAGCTTTTTCAATCAGAAACTTTTTACCATTCCGCAGATTTTTGGAAAACCGACAACTGTCTGCTACGTTGGGAATCACAACCAGAAGATATATAGAAGATATACAGCAGCTGGAACCTACAACTGAAGAATCGAGATATCCACCATGGAACCTAAAATTACAAACAGTAAATTTAACTCAATAAAATATCCAAAAATTAGCACCACTGACATAATTTACGTTGCAGAATTTCAAAAACAAAGAAAAATACAAACATTCTCATTTTTACAGATGGCTCAAAATCAATAAACAATGTAGGATGTACCGTCCGTTTTTATTAACACTAAAATGTAAAAAAATTCAAAAATCACCAGTAACTTTACAACGGAATGTTGGGCGATTAATGCGGCGATGGAATACGCTATGCATTTTGAAGAAAAAAAGGTTAGCCATATTTACGGATTCCTTATCAGCAATATATCCCTTCTCAACATATATACTAAGGATCCAATCATAAATAAAACACAAGCATATGTCTCGATGTTAAATGACTTGTAAAAACTTTGGAGGTTATCTGGATACTGTCCTACGTGAGGATAAAAAGGGAACGAAGCCTCTGATGAGACAGCCAAAGATGCAGCGATTTCCTGAATAGATGTAAAAAGTATCTATACTATTTTTACCATATGAAACTTTTTAAAATATCGTGCCAAGTATACTTAGGTTAAATTATGGGGGAAAACGCATAGAAATAATGAATTAAAAACCATTAAAAGCGACATAAAACAATGGAATACATCCCATCGGAAGGATAGTAAAGAAGTGGTGATAGCAAGATCTCGAATTACACATGGCCACTTCATAATAAGAGAAACTTCACCGAAGTATATGTCTATGTTCAGAGACAGAAACTTCCGACAATGCATAGAGATATCCAATTCAATATTGATAAAATTATTCTCTTCCTCAAAAATATAGTTCATTCCAAAACATTTAACGAAAAGAAGAACCAAGGAATAGGAGTTACAATGTCCAAAAAAAAAAAAAATCTAATCTTACCACATCACACTATTTTTTGATCCAGTTTAAGGTCCTAGAACCTAAACGACTAATTAGTGAACACTTTCGACGACCCTCAGCAGCTGACATATGCTGTAACAAGAAGAAAAACTGATTGACAGAGCCTTCGACAAGATCTACTTTTAGACGTTCGGTTCATTGGCACATGGTCTCGGTATTTGCTAGCAACGATTTAAGCTATTATTGTCTATTTCTTCATTATTATTTTATATTAAACTGTTAAAATGAACAAAAATGAAAAAATCTACTTTAAAAAAACAAAAAAAAAACAAAAAAAAAAAACAACATCTCTACACTTATCTCTTTTAAAAAATAAAGAAGAAAGTCTGAAGGATTCATCTGTACTTCGTCCCCGACGCAAGTACAGAACAATCCCGCAACCTGCTAGTAACCTTGCAAAACACGCAACGGTTTTTTGGAAGGTTACATTCAGTTGTGACTTTGGCTTCGGAAAAAGAAATTATACTCTCATACTAAAACCCTTTCAGAATTAAGAGTTTTCCCTACAGACTGGAACAAATACTTACGGATGGACAAGGAAGGCTACTTGCAGTATTTCTCATTGGTTACATCTGTAATGATAGAGAGAGAGAGAGAGAGAGAGAGAGAGAGAGAGAGAGAGAGAGAGAGAGAGAGAGAGAGAGAGAGAGAGAGAGAGAGAGAGAGAGAGAGAGAGAGAGAGAGAGAGAGAGAGAGAGAGAGAGAGAGAGAGAGAGAGAGAGAGAGAGAGAGAGAGAGAGAGAGAGAAAGCATCGTGCGCACAAGTATGGACTACACAGATAGCATCTGAGCAGTTGAAAGAATGGTTTTAAAGAAACATTCTTTTTGTTTGCGCAGACCGCGACGACCTCAATATTTTTACTACACACTACACATAAATCTGAAGAGTTTAATTGCGCAGTCCTTTAAACATTAAGCGAGTGGGGGCCTTTATACGGATCTTTCACCTTTTAAACAATTATAAAAAGTATTTTAATACTTCAAACGGAGCGTAGTATATTATACAAGAATAGTTTTGGCGATGATTGGTTTTACCAACTTCGAATCTCTATATTCGATTAAGTCTTATGATCATTATTAATGCTATCCTTTGTATTATTATTCTGGTGTTGATTATTATTTGCCACTTCTATCAGTATTCATTTTCCGAAGAAGAGTTTTGAATGTGATTCATCATTCTAAAAACTATGATTTCTCCATATGGGAAAAACAATAGATGGTGGATATGCCTATCTGAAACTACTGCTTTTAAATCTACTTCTGATAAAGATACTATCGTCATGCATGATCCGAGAAACAGCAACTGAGCTAGAGCGTGTCAAAATGTTACATTTTTGAGTATGAAAAAAACGTTATACATTTTGACCCCCAGTCAAAAGAAATATCCATGTCAAAAGATATAAATTATAATAGCATATAAATATGGTAAAATAATCGAAATCATACGCCAATTCTTGTTCATACTGTATTATAAACCTATTTGAAGTGTTGATCATAAAGGTCATGAATACTTTAAATCTTTTATTATTATATCCCTTATTTTACGATTAAGGGAAATCGTATAGCTACAAATAATGAACTAAAACAAAACAATAACTATCGAATTATGTACTACAATAGAGAGTTTTAGTAAAATTTCATACAAATGGTATAATAAGAAAGTAAATGACCACCAAGTCATATTTGTGTATAGAAATTGAGGAAAATCGTTTAATTTTTAATTCTTTTTAATTATAATATTTATCATCATTTTAATGACGGAACTTGCACACAGGAAATTAAAGCAATAAGACAAGGGCCAGGTGGAACATTAAGATGTTTTATGATCTTAAAGAAAGAGAATGAATAAAGTATAAAACAATACTAAAAATAATGTTTTATATTTGCAATAAAATAAGTATAATAAAAACATAGAAACTGCTTTGGGTAGTTGAAAATAAAATTTAGTTAGTAATAAAATTTAAAATTAGATCAATATCGAAAACATGATTAAACTATAACTAATGTCAATACATTACGTTAATACATGTCTATTCCCGTGAATAAATAATTCGCTATTATTGTAAAGTGAATTACACGGGATAATATAAACACAGGGAAAAATCTAAATCAAAGGCTTCAACTAATGACAAATATCCCACCTAAAACAAGACTTAAATTCTCTTTAGGTAGATGGATACTCAGAAATCTCTGGATGAAATTTACTTACCTACTTACCTACCTCACATCAGAAAAAAATATGACAGATAAAAATGAATGATTTCATACAAAATTTTAATTTATAAGGATTCCGAATTAAGGAACCGCTAATATTGATAATTAAAATACAAATTAAATAATTAAACACGTCTTAACAGATCTCAGATCAACTACAATGCGAGCTGACCAGTATGTATATTATTGTTTCAGTGAATCAAAATAAGCTATATGATAACGAAAATATTGTTTAACGAGCCTTTCCTTGTAAAATATATCAGGATTAAAAGAAGGTTTGAGAGTCTGAGAATCCCTGGTACGATGAATCAGCGAAATCGGTTAAGAAAAATTGTGTAAAAATGTTATTCTGATATTGAGTCATCTTGAGGTCGCATAAGCAGTTTTAATTTTTCTGTAGGCAATTGTTTTCGAAAAAAAATGTATTCTAATCGTGAACAATAGATTATTACATTTTTATTGAAAACATACTTTCTAGTTTTATAAGAGATACAAACGCTGTAAATCAAACAATTACAACGGGCCCACAACGGGTTGAAATAATTTTGAATTTTGCATTTTTTTTTTTTTTTTCTTAAACGTAAAATAAACGATTTGTGCGACCTCAATAGTATCATATATTAGCCTCAATTTTGTTCACAATTAATTTAACCAAATTTCGCCACTATTGCCAGGTCCAGAGTCTTACAGATTTTTTTTCGCCCGTTTTCGCTTCACCCTAATGTACTAATATTGTGGAAGGCTCAGGAGTTATTAAGGGGGGTCGTTCTGGGAATAACGGAACTGGGAACTGGTTCCAGCTCATACCCAATTTTGAACAAAACCAATCGCCCAAGTTTTTCGTTCCGCCTGAAACGAAAACCAACGCCAAGAGATCTCTCGTTTCGTTCCCTCGGTGTCGTAGAGTTTAGATTGTATCTCTGGTTTCGTTACACCCAAGGTCGTTCCGACTGCTTTGTTACGTTGATCCTGTTGATCTGCTGTTAATTGTCCTCTCCCCTCTCCATTGCTGCACCACCAAACCGCTTTCTTTGAAATTTTTTATTCTACCGACGGAGCTCGGCTTCTTCTTTCGGATTCAGAGAAATGAACCACACAAGGTTTAACTGCATAAGTAATTAAATGATTTTTTCACTATTTGTTTAAAAGCTAATGGAACAGTAACAAGAATTGATTACTCCTTTTTTCTCGAAACCAATGTGGTTGGAAAATTCTCGCTCAATTGTGCACTATACTTGAGCTAATTTTTTCTCACCTCCCAAAGAAAAAATTCTTGATTGAATAAAACTATTTTAAAATATACAAAAATAAACATTTTTTTAAAAAGTATACTTAGCTATTTAAACCTTCTTAATATTATAGTACCTACAAAATTTTTAATTATACAATAGAAGGAGGTTAACAGCTTGAAGTTACAAAAAGGGATGTAACGAAAATGCATTCATAGGTAGTAGGTTAGCCAAACTGACGTGGAACGAAAGGTGGAACAGACCGTAAATTCTTATTCTATATTTAACTCGGAACGACCCTTCACTAGTATGAAATAGGTTAGTCAAACTGACGTGGAACGAAAACTGGAACTGGTTCCAATACTGGAACGGAACGTAAAATCTTAAGGCCGTTTCACACTCCACTCCCCACACTCCAGATTTAGTTAGTTAAAAACAACGTACGTGTACACATCAGCGCTCACGCTAAGCTCACACAACACTCCGGAGCGCGGCATTTTCTGGCAACGAATACTGGAGCGCGGGGATCGCAGTGTCCTGATGTGTCCCAAAGTGAAAATATGGACGAAACACTAATCGAACTAGTGCGGGCAAAGCCTGTAATTTACGACTCAATGAGCACCATATAAAAATACAAATTTTTAACTTGGTTTCACAGATGGAAATGAAATATTTGATTTCTCACCCCCCTACCCAACAGCCTTTACAACAAAACATTCAACCAATTCATTCCATTTCACCACCTAGTTCAACTTGTTCTTCATATTTTTCTAATTATTCTCCGAATGAATTTAACTAGATTTACTGTATTCATTTTTTTTTTCTCTAGGTGAAATAGCAGCTCGAAAAGTGGTATTCGGTTTTTTCAAAACGCTCTCAATTTTTGACAGAAGAATTTCAAAACTTTCTTTTTACATCCTGAAGTATTATTGGAAGAACTTAGTTTCGTCATCGACTAATTTCCAAAACCATGTGTGATATTCTCCTTCATCAGGTCTTGATAACAAAATTCTTCTCTTTTTAGGTTTTCTTTCATCCTCATCTAATAGCAACGCCATAGGAACTAGCTCTTCGTCAGTAAAATGGACAGACATTGATGAATGTTTTTAACCTGCTGGTATACGAGGAACGTTGTTGGAACGCCGTAGTGTGCGCCGTAGTGTGAAAGATAAGAGTGCGAGTCGAGTGTGAGCATGCCTGGAGCGCGAGCCTAGCGTGAGCTGTAGTGTGAAACGGCCTTTATTCTACTTCTATGGCGGAACGGCCTTTCACTAGTACCTTCCATAACTGACTCCATAACCACTAAGAGAGGTTCTACTGCTCTTTGAGAAATAATTATTATTGTTAATTTACAGGATACTAGATTACAAAGGCACTTGTCTTCACCACTAAGGAACTAAAATATTTCGCCAACACCCTCAGTCTAAATCCACAATCCTGACCTGAAGCAATCTACAAGGGAAGCAAAAGCACTAAATCAAAAGGACTTTGGAGGCTAGTAGTGCTACCGATATAAATCACTAACTGGCTCCTAGGATAGCCCGTTGGGTATGAAGCAGTCCTACTCCCCTAATACTGGCTTAACCGCCTCCCTCTCCACCCGCCTCTTACGGCTAGCCCAACTAATTGAGTTGCTTCCATTAATCGACTCGGTATGGATTAAATACATCCCCGGCTACATCTTAATAGTAATATCTACAGAATATTCTATTTAAATAGAAAAAATGTTAAGACTATTAATTACTTTTTATTTATAATATTTAGTGTTATTATTTACGATCAAATTCGGATAGATTAAACGAAAATATATTAGCATGTGCATACAGAATTCATATTTATTACATAATACGTTACACAGAAGATCAGCGTTATAAAAGAAAATATTATAATAGGATAAATAAACCAAAAAGGATTTATTGGATACGCAGACTAGAAAGTGTAGTCAACATTACTGCATATAAATAAAAAAAAGAATGAAGATTTGAGATGAGTCTATACATAACAACAGTCAGATGAGTCAGAAAAATTGACCGTTTTATAGGTAAAAATCAAATTTATTTTTTTCTACTTACAAGGTTTTTAATAATCAAAATATAAACCATTGTACTCTATAGTTTCACGCCATCCGGAAGCCAGCGGTAGAATTCCTTGATGGTACACTCTTTGGGTTATGAATCGAAGAACTCACGAACCTCATTTTCAACTTCATTTAAGTTGTTGAATGTTTTTCCACGAAGGAAATGAGCCATTGATCTGAACAGGTGGTAGTCTGATGGTGCTAGGTCTGGACTATACGCCGAGTGAGGAAAAAGAAAATTAGCTAGTCTTTCTTTTGTAAGGCGAGAGGTGTGGGGTCTGGCATTATCTTGTTGGAACAAGACTTGCTTCCTGTTGACTAAACCTGGATACCGCTGAACCAAAACATCGTACATTCTCTGCAGTTGTTCTGAATAAAGCTCTGAATTTATATAATGACCTTGGCGCCCTGGTTGACAACTGAAACACGCCCTGGTCCTGATTTTCTTTAAAGGCTCAAATTACCTTCATTAAATGTTTGGAACCACCTTCTCACCGTCCTTTCACTCAAAGAGTCTTCATCCTCAAATTCAACCACTAAACGAGTGGCTCAGACAGCTAATGAAAACTTCTGTTTCCAATAATGAAGCAAAATTACAATAATTTCGTACTTTACTGTCATTGTAAACAAAGGAAAGCTAAAGAAGTACTGAGTCCGGAAAGAGGGCATGCTGTTTACCAAATTATGTAGACGGGATCAAACATGAACTTCTTATCACAATTCTTAGCTCCAGAATGTATATAAGAGAGGAATTACGATGCAAAAGTTCAAACACGAAAAAACGGTCATTTTTCCTGGCTCATCCCATTAGTTAAAAATACCATACTTACGTACGTACATTCCTTATTAAATATATAAAACAATGGCGAAATGCAAAATCAAAATCACCTAACATAACAATAATACAGTAAATGATGTAATCCCAAGTGGCCGAATATCTTTCAGACGTTGAAAATTGTTAAATCCCAGCAGATCTCTGTAAAGAACCTTTGAGTGTTTAAAGGCGTAATCCTTCCAAAATCTTCCTAGGGAGTCTATAAGTTAATTTCAAACCCTTCTTTGTGTCCCCCTATTGGTCTCTGAGATCCTAGTTCGTTTATATTCTGTAGACTTCCTAAGCTAAGCTACATCATATGTACCTAATATAAAAAATAATCATAGCCATTACACTAAAAATTATGATTTAAAAGCAATTCTAAAATGCAAAGAAATGAAAGGCAGTATTGTTGTGTTCTATATGGGAAAGTTGAAGATTTAATGAGCAGAACAAGAAAATTGGCAATAATTGAAAATTAAACCGAATTTCTTATTCATACGGATTTTGTGGATTGAATATATATTTACAATATATCGCATGACAAAATTCAATATGAAATACATTCCATAATGTTTAATAAAGTTCCTGAGAAAGATATATTTGTTTAAATAACATAAAGTGGCGGGGGAAAAGAGGTCAGCTTGCGGTGGCGGTGAATCGCAAGGGCCGGCCAGCAACCTCAACCGCCAACGGTTCACCTCAGCCAAAATTGAAATAATTAGTCACATCGTTATTATTCATAAACATAACCAGTCGTTTTGGTAATTGAGTTTAAAACATTATATAAGTTCTAGCAATTAATCAACCTTAGAATGTATATTAATAATAAATTATAGTTTAAAAAACTAAAAAATACGCTTTAATACCAAACCTAACAAAAAAGAAGATACATATATACATTCTATTGAGAAAATACATCCAGAGTGGTGTTACATATTCGACATGGCTAAATTAAGAGTAATTATTCCAAAAATAGACACTTCAAAAGAGGGGCGTAAGTAATGAAGTTATCAACAGTTCGCCTGCTCCTTTCATCCTCTCCCCAGCACCATCACAACGAAAACTTCGTTTTAGAAAATGAATAAAAAAAAAAACAACAGGAAAACAAAATAAAATGCATCAATAAAACACTGAGCATTCCGTTAAAATTACGATAAGATTCAATAGATCTGGGCATAGTAAAACTATAATTTTAATATTGTTTACAGGCTATCTATATAATTTTCAATACTACACAACTGTTCTAAATTAAAAATATCAAAATCGTTAAGTTTCCTAAATATAATAGCACCGTAAAGCCGCATGCACACATGTTGCTGTCCCATATACAACATTTTTAATACAATAACCCTTTAAAAAAAAAAAAAAAACCCTGCTGGAGGCGATATCAACAATGAGCCGTGTGTTCCCGGTCCCGGGGCAGATACTAAAAAAAAAAGAGGGAGAGAGAGAAGAGCGCTAATGTTAACCCTATCTTCCCCCTTTACATCACCTTTATCGGCCTCGTAAAAAAAAATTCAGGGCCAGGCCAAATCCTCTCAAGGATATTTACCTCGAACGGAAACAGTCTCCTCTTCAATAACTCTACCGCGATAAGGCTCGGGGGTCGCTTATAGCCGAGCTACATCCACAGCCGAGTAAACATTGATATACTCTACAGTCTTTCCTTGAACTCTGTGGACAGTATACATGCATATATATTCGAAGAGGAACACCACGTCTAAGAAGAAATTCTAAGAATTTCCTCAAAGTTCCTCTTTGACTGTATTCCTGATCATCTTCTTCTCCATAACCGTTGTATTCAGTGAAAAGAAAATAAGTTTGATTTTGCTTTTAAAAAAATATAAGTTTACAGATTGTTGTAAACATAATTAACATGAGGATTAGAAATTTTTATTTTTTTTAATAGGAAACTAGTTGGTTCCTTTGTGATTTTTTAAATTTCAGTGGTCCTTCTGGTCACTGCACTCATTTTATATACAGCAAGTGGGAAATTACACCATTCGGTTTCTGTTGTGCTTCATTCAACTAGTATGTATACATTATCATTGTTTTTTTTTTTTATCGTATCGGCCTACCAAAAAGCACGTCATTTCAGCTGTCTCTTCTTGGCTTTGACACTAGCCCAGTACTCCTTCTTAACAATCATCGATTATAAACAATTATCATTGTTAAATTATTATTTTTTCGATTTTTTTCCGTACTTATTTGTTATTCATAAGTTGGTCCCACAAGAAAATTATTTTTCTATTCTATATATGTTTATTACTTTATACTACAAATAATTAAATATAAAAGGACAAGTCATTTTTCGTTTGTGATCACTAACCGCGAATAACACCGCACTGATCTGTACCAAATTCTGACATCATCTTTATAGATCCAGGATTGTTTAGCAATAATAAAATATACTGATTTTCCATTAAAAAAAAATATATATATAATTGATAAGTATATAAAAGTAAAGTTATTATAAGTAAACACTATAACTTATTCAGAAAAAAATCATTATGCAAGGAAAGCAGAATTGAGTTTTAAGCACATATTTTATAAATATATAGGGTAGTGTAGGACTTCAATGGACGTCTTGGGCCAAAAAAAAAAAAATAATAATAATAATATTTTCATATTTTCAATTAAATTTTTATTTAAAAAACTATAAATGTTTGTTGTGACATGAAGTGATCCCAATGAAGTTCAATAATCGACCGATATGTGGCCAGCGCCATGGTAAAACTATTGAACCCATCTTAAACTAATTTTAACTACATCATCTTCAGTGTTCTACAAAGATTTACAATAATAATAACTTAATATTCAGTTTTGACTGCCAGAAACCAGGTTTGCTACTCTATTTATCACGTTAATTTTGTGGTTAGAAATTGCAATCCAATCAGATGAAATCAATAAAATTGTATCTGTCAAATAAAAATTATTACATATTCAATAGTCAAATCCGCCCCCAGTCTACGGCAGCCACGTCTTCTGGTGAAGTCGGTTTCTTCCTCGAAGCCTTCTTGAAACAGCACTCACTATTTGAATGATCCAAAAGTGATATGGATGCAATAAATGGATCATGATTTACTTATAACACTAATTCGTCATCGGTTATGCAGTGAAAGAGGAGGCAGTTCGAATACCGAATACCGTGTTTGAATATCACCTGCATATACCATGTAGAGTTAATTTTCAGACATACAACAACATGGATTCGACATTTTTAATGTTGACCTGCTTAATTATACTTCCCGTCAGAAGTATTGCAACACCCATAATTCTCGTGATTTTCCTGGTTTTTACCTTAATACATACTAGGTTTATATTCATATTAGTATTATTAATTAAACGTGAGACATTAAGGATTATACAAATCAATGTTTTTCCCTGTAATAACAAAACGATGGAATTTTAGATTATTTTTTTTCAAATTTTATTCAGTCCATGTTTATCATTCGTTTCGTTATTTACAAGTATGCCAAGGCTAGTGAAAGCAGTAATTCAAGCCAGAGTGGGCAATATGACTTATTAAATATAAATTTAAAAGTTAAAATTGTAAAAAGTAAAAATTTTAAAAAGTAAGTTTTTTAACTTTTTTGTTTCTGGGAAGAAATATACTAATTTATTTTAATAACAATTGTTTATGTCTGGTTTAGGAATGTTTATTATACACTTCGGACCCTTTCTTTATTATGAAAAAAAAACAAAATGTGTTTTAATAAAATTCAAATATTTCAGAGTGTTTCGATACTTTTGACGGGGAGTTTATGTTGGTTAAAATGAAAAAAAAATCACGTTTTGCCAACATTTTTTATACGTTAAGGCTTTTTTGACACGATCTAGCTCTGTTGGTGTTAGCCTAATCGAAAATTCGCCGACAGTTTCCGAATTAAAAGCAGTAGTTATTAAAAAAAAAGATTATAGATTGGCATATCCATGATCTTTTGTTTTTCCCAGTCAAGGAGAAATTGAGTTTTTACCTAAGGAGAAAACCCTGTCAACTCGCTGTAAGGTGATTTGTCTTTACATTTTCACCTCTATTAATTTTATGAATTTTAGTTAATTTATTAAGTCCTTTGGGTGGTGAAACAATTAATAATTTTGACTCCCCTTCTAGAGAGATTAGCCTTAATAATTAAAATATCGATTAACTTTATAAGTAGACAAATAGGCGTAGAAATTAGTGAAACGCTGATGATTTTTTTATTTCGCTACCTTAAAATTTCTAAAATAAAAAAAATAAAAAAAAATATATATATATATATATATATATATATATATATATATATATATATATATTATAGCTTGTTAAAATTTCTAAATTAATTTTTAAAACAAAATGGATATTTAATTTAATTAGATAAGATATTTGACTTTTTGGTTTAGTAGAAGAAATAGTGTAATTTATTTTAATAAAAAAATTGTTAATGTCTAGTTTAAGAATATTTATTATAGACTTCAGAACCTTTCTTTATTATGAAAAAAAATACATTTTTATAAAATTCAAATATAAAGGTTACAATACTTATGACGGGGGGTTTATAAAACTTTTCTGCATTTTTATATTGACTGTCACATTTTTTCCCTGAGACTATTCATTACAGGTATTTTCTTGAGATTATAGAGTGACCAATTTATAGGTGTTGAGGTCAAAGGGTACTTTTTTTTTTTTTTTAACCGAAATAATATCTTCCACTTAACTTCTCATCAATATATGTATTTACAATATTTTCAATTCTAGGAAGGCGATCATAACGGGAAACATTTGAGGAATAACATCAACGCTGGGTTAAGTATTTAAATGAACAAAATGTGTTCTGTCACTACACTGCATTGTTCTGCAGCAAAGACGGTACGGAAGTAACTTCTTCCTTGATGGGCCACCCCACAGCGCTAGCGGCGGCCAATGCTTTACGAATCTAGGCTTACGAAGAGCTTAACAGCTGAACCAGCCGTTACAATAGTAATAATAATTTTTATAATGTAGAATTTATTATCAGATTCTATTTCAGACACAGAATTATGAATATTTTTGTAGAGAAATAATACTATAAGTCAAACAATTTAAACAAAAATAAAACACCTACGAAGTAAAAAACAACAACAAACAAATGGTGAAATGTACGAAAGTAATCAAGAGGAGGCATAATAAACTGCAGTAGGGACAGGAGATTGGACAAGAAGGGGTAGTAAAAGAAAAATAAGACGTAGCGAGGGGGAGGATGGCGATGGGGGGGAGGCGAATGGCAGCGGCGGGGCAGATTAGCGGTGGCTCCCCAGGGGACCACCTGTACCCTCTGACCTCCCCCCCCCACCCTAACTGTCTTGAGTCCCGGCCCCCCGGGGCAGTAAGGAGCTCCTGTAATAGTAATATTGGCTGGGATCTCTGGCGTTAAGGGTATCCAACAAGAATCAATGGGGAAGGCCTCCCGTTCCCAGGAGCACTATTCGGTAGGTGTGGTAAAATCCGGTCAAAAAAAAAAAAAAAAAAAAAAAAAAAAAAATTGAATTTTGACATTACTTCCAGGAAAATCCGGGTAAAATAAAATTATCTGTGAACGAATAGAAATAAAGGACAGAATAATATATTAAAAAAAAATAAAAATAAAATAAAGTATCATTTTAACTTTCAACTAAATATCACACAGCTGCTTAATTTTTAAGAATACGAAAATTCGAAACAGGGCAAAGAAACTATATATATCAAAACAAGCTATTTTTCCTTTGTGATCACTAGGCTGCGAATTACATGCAATAAAAAATGAAAAATATGCACATATATATGCAAAACATATAGGGTAAAATATGCAATCAAATACCCGAAATATGCAACTATCCACATTATTTAAAAACTTTAAAAAAAAATGCTGCACATACTTATGCAAGTACAAACTCAATTTTTATTTTGAGTAACTAATTGTGATGAAAAAAAGGGAAACAATTGGAAGATTTAAAAAAAAATGTCAGCTGGACATAAATCAGTATCGATTTTTTGTTTGTTTTCTTTAAATTTTGGTATCTTATCTTTATTTTATAGGTAAATACTTTGCTATTTTTATCGGCTGCATAACGAAAAAATGTGTTGTAGTTGATGAAACTTTATTAAAACAAAGACAATATAAATCGTGATAATTCACCTACATTATTTCCAACAAGATCTTTTGTCATAGCAAGAGTGATTCTCGGGAATTTTAAGAGTACAAAAATAAACAGAAAATGTATGATATGTTTATGGGGACAATTCGTGAGAGACTCTGTAATTGAATGATGGTAAGAAGAAGCGAAATAAGGAAAGTTAAGTAATATTCCAAGTATTTGAGTGGAGCGAGAAATATTAATCGGATTACACAATTCCAAGAGAAGCAAATGCGGTCGTAACCTCCAGCAAACTTCCGCAAACAGAAGCTTTAGTCAAAATAAAGGGGGGATAGGAAGAGTTCCCGTAGCCATGTTTCGGTTTCTATTTCTATTTTTTTTTTTGCTCAGAAACTTGAAAAAATTCCAAGTCATATGCTAATATGCCGGATATGTAGATAAATATACAATTACAGTTCAAAATATGTGTTTATAGAAAAATAATTTTGCCGGATAAACAGATAAATATACAATTATAGTTCGAAATATGTAAAAATATGCATTTATAGCAAAATATGAACACATATGCGAAATAAATTTAAATTGGTTCGAAATGCCTTAAAACATATACATTTTTATAAGATGTTTTAATTGGCTAGGGGAAATATGCAAAATCATATATTTCACAGCCCTAGTGATCACTAACTATACTGATACACTGAACCAGTACGTACTGAATTTTAACCACAACATCCTTATAGTCCCAGGAAGGTTTAACGATAATAAAATCATTTGATATTTAATTAATTTGTTATTGAAAAATCGATATGTGGATAACAGTCAAGCTTGAAAATTGAAGCGACATGAGAGGTTACAAAATTACGGTATTGTATGCTTGAAATTTATAATGACATTTAATTAAATCATTAAGAAAGATTTAAATATGTGGTGTGACATGTGGATCCCAGTGAAGTTTGAAAATCAACCAATATGTGGTTAGCTCCTTTCTGCAATGGAGTTCACAGTGGTAAAAATACTTTTTTGTTTAAAAATTAAAAACCAAGCAGATGAAATCAATAAAATTATTCATTAGTAAAAAATAAAAATGTCGATCTTTTCCTAACTGGTATTGTTTGTAAAAATATGATTCATAGGCCTTTGGCTATAAGCATTGATAATGCAGCCATTATCCGCTTAATGGAACATTAAATTCTTAATAAACATCTAATTAAAATAAAAGTTTTCTTTTAAGGTATTTGTACTCCAAAATAAATATTAAATATTAAAACAATATTGTTACATTTATAATAAATGATAAAATTTAAAGTTAAATAACAAAGATATATGAGTATTTAAATACATAAATACATATATATTATTTAATGATTAATTGTGAAATCCAATAAAAAATGGCATTACGAAGTAATTTTGTTATATATTTTTTTTTGTTAGAAGTTGTAATTTTTTAAATAAAAGCTATACTTTGTTATAATTACTCTAAATAATAACAAAATTATATTTTTTATGTAAAATTATAGGTATTGACCAGTTTTATAGGACAGATCACAAAAACGAATCACGGGACAGGCAACTACCCAACCCGCGCGACCGGAATGACAGGCTGGTTTAGCCTACCTGCCCCTGTTGTGTCAACTTTACTGGGGTTTAATCAGTCAAAGACAATTGCGGGTAATCAAATTCCACGGATAGTCTAAATAATTAAAAAAAATAAATAAAAAAATGTAATAAACGATTTTATTTAAGTTCCAAATTTTGAACAATCATTCCTACAATAAAGTTTATTTTTTACTTAAATTTCACTTTATTTATCAAGTGTCAAGTAAAACCTTATTTTACTCATTGGTACATATATATTTTAAATGATGAAACAACGTAAGAAATATATACTCAACTTATAAAATTCACTTTAAGAAGTACTATAAAAAATGGGAAATACAATTAAAGAAACACAAAACTTGAGCATTAATGTTTACAAAAAGAAAACTAATCTTACTATAACATATTATCTTTAATAATAATTAAATCTTCAAGGCACAAACTGTCACCTAGCTCTGTGGTGTCTGGAACTATAAAAAAAATTTAACATTCATAATTCCAAAGAAAATCTACGCTGTCTAGTAAAAATAAAATTATATCATGAAGTCAGTCAGTTAGTCATACAACCATTACCAGCATGCGCCTCTCCTGTATGAAGCTACAGGAATCCAACTACAAATAAAGTGAAAGGATGCAAAACCTATGTATGAAAATCATAAATGACTACCCCAAGTACACAAAAATAAACGATATGTTATAAGATTTAGATTAACAAAAATTTAAACAGTTTATCACACCTCAAACTTTTTAAACTCAACAAAAAAAATCAGGAAATACCTTAATGCAAAGCAATAGGATGTTATAACAAACAATCCTTAAGGCGATACTATATGCTATTTTGTGTAGGATTTTGTTTGTTTTTTTCTATACATGTCATAACTTAATCTTTTATAAATCTGTAAATTGTTTAATTTTCTTGGATTAAAAGTCTTCGTTAATATTACAACAGTTCATTTTTTTTTTCAGTAGAAAAACGTTGCATCAATAAATATTTTGGGTGTTTAATTATAATAATATTTGTATGGGAACAGATTTTCGTTCTGAAATCAAAAAATCCAGATTTTTTTTTAAAGGTTTACATTATATTTTCTAACATAACGGTAATAGATTGGAACTTATTCCTCACCCTCTAACATTCGTCTTTATCCCCTTAGCAAATACTAAAAGGGGGCAAATCTAAAACCATTGTGGGGGGGATACGACAGCTGCAGCGGCGACACCTGGTGGCGGGGCCTAATGTTAGCTCATCACCCCTAATTACCCCCCTCCCAACCCCTCCCCTCCCCTTAATCCCTTGTCTCCTTCCTCCTAATTATCCAAAAATCTTCTTAACAATATTATTCTAATATATTAGCAGTAAATCCCACCTAAAGCAATTAATGTCTCAGTTTTGACGAAAATTAAGACTGACTTATACAAATCTTAAATGAATCATTATAAAAAAAAGAAAAGAAAGATAAAAAGAAAATTAACAAAATGGCAAGACAATGTTGCCATATCTAACTCATAGCAAATAAAACAAAAATTTAACTCGAATTGGTCAGAGGAATTACGTAGAGTTTTAACATAGAACACGTTGAACCAGTAACATCCTTTTAAAAATTACTCTCCTTTGGAAATAAACAATAAAGCTCATATAGTAGAGACAGTCAGCAGGATCAACCTATTTAATTTGAAAATTTTTCTCCTACATAAAACTGAATCACACACAAACACAATCAAAGGCACTACAACTCACGAAGAGTCAAGGCCGCCTGCAACATTGTCCTTCAGTCTTCTGTTCTCTGTTCCTGCTTTCCAATTACGGAGGTTTAACAGTTTCCGCGCGTCAGTTGCCACACCATCAGCGCACTGTAGTTTGGGTCTGCTAGCTCTTCAGTTCATTAGAGACGTTCTTCTTTGTAGGTATTTCATCAGGCCTCATCCTGGCAATATGTCCAGCCCATCTCAGCCACTCGATCCTGATGAATTTAACTATGTCAGCTTCACCTTAAAGTTCTTTCAGCTCTGCATTAGTGCGCTATCTCCATTCATTGTTGATCCGTACTGCTCCCATGATCTTCCTCAGAATGCGCCTTTCAAAACAGAAGAGTGCTTGTTCCTGAGCCTTTGGAATTGTCCAGCTTTTAGAGCCATATACAAGTACTGGCATGATTAGAGTCTTGTACAGGCGAAGTTTAGTGATCCTTGTGATGATTCCGCTGCGGAAATATCTAAGCAATCCAGTGTAGCTCCAATTGGCTAGATTTTTTTTTTTCTTTTTTCCTCTTAACATTAACCGTGACAACTAATATGTAAGGTACCTTGAGGGTCCGTTTTCATGCATTTGGTATTTTTTTCGTTAATGCTCAGCCCGACTTTAGCCGCTTCTTTCTGGAGGTTAAGAAATGCTTCCGCTACTGCAGCAAGATTCCTCCCAACGATGTCCAGATCATCAGCGAACCCCAGGATCTGTGCTCCTCTACACAAGATAGTGTCTCCCACCTGGATCTCCGACATTCTGATGGCACCTTCCAGAGCCAAATTAAATAGCAGACATGCAAGGCAATCCCCTTGCCACAGTCCTCTATGAGTTTGGAATGTATAGGACTTATCTCCTTGTATCCGAACTTGGCAATTCACTTCCCTTATTGTCATCCGAGTTGATCTAACTATTTTGGAAGGGGCACCTAATTCATGACGTTCATATAGATTTAATAAAAATGAATCAAAGATAAGCGAAAAATAAAAAAATTAATATAAAAATAGAAATGTTATTCTTTCTTTAGGCGACGGGCTCAACGGAGCCAGATTTCAAATTGCTTTGATTAGTAAATTCTTGACAGCTAATATATTACAACTTCATTTACAAAGTTCAAAAAAGTTTCAGAGGACAAATGCGTAATTGGTAAAAACTTTTCGAAACCTTCAAGAGTTCCCCAGGAAACGTGACTTCTATTGAACAGTGTTTCTTATTTTCAGAGAACCTAATAATGACGACATCGCAGTTTAAAAAAAGAACAGTACAGTTTCTGAGGTATGTGCAAGTACGAGAGAAATAGTGAATAATAAACTAAACAAAAAAAAATAATAAAAACCACTTATTTAGGTAGTTTTAAGAAAATAATAGAAGCAAAAAAAAAAAAAAAAAAAACATATATATATATATATATATATATATATATATATATATATATATATATATATATATATATATATATATTAGAGTTTATGTTAATTGGATGCCATCTTAAAACAAAATTCATATATTTTTGCACGCTAATGATAAATCAATAGATCTATCTAAACGCTTGATTAGCCTTCTTAATAGGCCTTCGAAGTACTCGAAATGTTTCGAAGGCTTTTAGAATTTAATAAGATAACATTGGACGGTTTACTGGTGCCCCAATGTAAAGGGTCGACTACATTAACATACATTACCCTAACTTATAGTGACTATCTTCCAGAAAGGTTAAAAACCGGGCTACTTTATTCGCCACTCGCTGGATTGCTAACTAATTAACTAGTAAACTAGCCGTGTGTCATCATAGTTGCTAGTGGACTAGCTGCAAGTATCTTGTTGTTAGTTGGTTTTAGTTTTCACACAAAATGTGTATGAAAATGATAGATTGTAGTTCGCGCGGAAGTCGTTATTTTAGCTATAGGAAAGGAGCTAAAAAGAAAGGAAAAGCAATAATTGAGGCAGATAATAGTGGGGATATAATCATGGATAATAAGTAGTAGTAAACCTTGTCTTATTAATTCCATAACAGAGGGGTACAGCTGGTAGGAATCCAAAACATTTACAATATTATTCAAGTTCTACTTCATTTTAGTTTAGCAAAAAGATAAACAACAGGAGATTTTAACGTTAGTTAGCTGTTGAGCGACTGTAAAGTTTTATGTGTCACTATTGCTATCCCATTATCTGAATCGCTAGCTATTAAACTCACCGTTTAGCAGATAGTAAACTCGCTCAATGTAATCGACCCTTAATGAACGGTTATATCGATAGATTAATGACTGAAAAATTAAAAATTATTTGATTCTTAAAAATAAATAGAAATTTGAGTAACTTAGTTTCATCAAACCCAATTTCACAAAGCACCCGTGCAACTAAAAGCTGATAGTAATAAATCATACATGTTACATTATAACGAAATATCATACAAATCAACAATGTCCTTATTAATCTATACTATTAATCTATACTACTATCCATCCCTCCTCACATCAGACAAGCTAAATCCCTGAAAAAATTTAAATATTTATATTTCCAATACCTCCTTCTCATCCAGATTGACGCTTGCTAACTATCTAACTACTTTGTCAAAAATTATTATTGCATTGCTGGATTCAGTTCTGGAATAATTGAGATTCCTTTTAATAAAAATTCAACTTTCCATGAATATAACATTGGGTACTTCTATTGTACATACAAATTATATCATTGTACCAAAAGATTTTTCTATATCATTTTATTTTATTTTTTTCTCATTTAATTTTATCTCCTCTAATCTGTAGAATGTATTCTTCTTTTCTTTTTATTTAAATATCATCTATGTACATAGTGTCATTAATGTATTATTTTTTTTCTTTTCTTTCTTTTGTATCTCATTATGTCTCTAACCAGATTTAATTTAGTTATACCTGCACTTATCTGTTATTCTTAAGGGACTTTGTCCCAGAATAAAATTATTTTTCTATTCTATTCTATTTTATATAAAAGGACAAGGCATTATTCTGATCACTAAATGCGAAAACTACTACTGTTTCGTACAGATCCAATCTTTAGAAAGTTTTAATCACACAATCTTTATAGTTCAAGAAAGGTTTAGGAATAATAAAATTTAGATATTTCCAATCAAATTGTATAAAATTGAATGATAGGTGGCGAGCGCCATTCAAGAAGAATACAAAGATAAGGTGTTATATAAAGTTAGAAATTGATCATAAAATTATCTTTATTCGATTAACTTCTTAAAAAAAACTTTAAATAGGTGGTGTAACTTATGGATCCCAGTGAAGTATAACAATCGGAAGATAACAACGCTATTCTGCAGCAGAGTTTGCAAGGATAAACCTATTGAATCCATCTATACTAAATATTTACTTCATCATCTTTTTAGTTATGGAAAGGTTTAGCAATATCAAAAATTTAAATGCTCCATGTCGAGTGGTCGAAACGAGGTTGGCGACACTGCCGAGTACTTTTATGGTTAGAACTTAAAATCCAACCGGATGATTTCAAAAAAATTATTTCTCTCAAACTAAATTTATCACCAAATCAAAACGTCGATTCTTTGCTTTTTGATATGGGGAGTAAAAGTATGGACCATAGGCCTTCAGTTTGCGATGTATTTAATAATCCGCAAGAGTTTCTTAATAGTCTCTATCTTTCTGAATAACCAATTATACATTAGAAGTAAAAATTGTATGTCCGATTATGCTTTTACGTACTCTTTAAAAACTGTACAATTTTAACCAAGAAAATATCATTGAAGAATTAGTGCTCAATTGCATGCTGCAACATAAGTTTTATTATCTATAAACTTTAATTATTCGTTAAAATTATCTGTGTTCTTTATTTATGAAAGCGGGCGAAGCCGCGAAGGGGGGTGCTAGTTTATTTATAGTAAAGTTTAACTATTTCAAAACATGAGTTGTATGATAAGATTTTTAGATGTACAAACCATTAAATAGTTTAAGGTGTCATAAAAATGAAAAGCTAACCTTATAATGTAATATTAATTTTCTTTAAAATATCGCAGAGAATACAAACCAAATAAACCAAGAAGTCGATATAGATAGAGCAAATTAATAAAATTGAGATTGGTATGGTATAGCCACTGCCATTCGACGCACGGTCCATCTCATTAACATTACGTGCATCACCATCATTATCCTGTCCCAGTAATCGGGTCGTGTCACTTGAAAGAGTTCTTTATTCTATTATTCCGACATCCCTCCCATCGATCCCCTTCCTAGAACCCCCTTCCGGCGCAATAAAGTCCAACTAAAACTTTCACAAGAGTTCTCATATAAAACCATATAGATGAAGAGATACTGAGTATAAAACTGAGAAATTTATTTCAGTTCTTCAGATCTATAACATAAGAGCACGGACGCCGTATTTACAAATGGTAATAAAATTTTATCAGCAGGAATAACCTATTTTAAATGTGAAGCAGCATTCTTACGTGTTAAGTTTAGTTGTTGAATTTCAGCTGAATAACATAAATTAAATAAAAAACCAAGTGAGTTTTCCTTAAAGATAATATACCTCAGTTTCAATTAAAGTTTATCAACTTAATGTGGATCAAGAAATGTTTTACCGAATCAAAATTTTGCCGTTCAAGTATTAGTCAACTTTCAGTTGAACCCGCCATCTTTCAAGTGTTTACAAGTCGGAACATTTGAACCGCTTAACTGTCTTTCAGGTAGCGTTCAAGTTTACGAGTGCTCCCGTGTCTTGTTTTTCGTCCTGTTCAAATATCTTACAAAATGAGTATCACGTTGTCCGAAAGCGTCATGTTTACATTTTAATAACTGTATAGTAAGCGCAATTTTATATTGTATTGGAACCATTGTTTCAATAAATATATATAGATATGCGCGGGCAAATGCATTGAGATATATAATAAAATAAATGTCTACTTCAAACACTTCTGATGTAAAAAAACAAAAAAAAAAAACCTAAGTCAATCAAAACTATGTAAAAGAAAGAACATTCATTGTCGAGCAAATCCAAAATAAAAAGTGGAACGGGAGTTGAGGAATGATGTGTACCCAAACTGTTTTAGTATAAAAGAGCAGCACTGTTTAAACAATTATGTGTGAACAAAAACTGATTCAAGCCGCATTCAACTTATGTTGTTCAACTGAACCTGACTCGTAAGAACATGCCTTAAACAAATAAAACTGATCCACCCTTCATTTCTTTAAATGTCGTTCTTGTCAGAAGAAAAAAATATTTAAGCATATCGAAATAAACTGTTGACAGTATATTTCAGAAAATTAAAACACATAGGTACGAATCGATATTAGAAAACACTTTTTTTCCAATCAATTTATCAATGTACAATAAATAAGGAGAATTAGAAACGGTACAATGACGTCGAACGTGTCATTATGATTCCGCTTAGAGTCCGAAAGGCCAATCCCTTAACTGGATAGTAAAAATTCTGTACAAAACCCTCCCAACATATCGGGGCAGCAGATTCGCAAGGCCATAAATCTGGATTAAATAGGACATTTAGTAGGCATTAAGAGCGGGCAGATCGTGGGACGAGAGCCGTACAATATGTGACGCGGCATGGCCTGCATAGGGATCGACAAGCGCGTTTGCTGTTGACAATGCATAATATAATTCAACTACATATTCAATTGATACATTAGGTCGTATCATTCATTAATTGTAATTATAATTATTGACGATTAATTATGAAAAATTTATATATATTATTGGTCGAAATAAACATAGAGGATTATAGTATCATTGATTTATCATTTTTCAGTTTTATCCAAGACTTTTTAATGAATACAAGAGCGAGTTCAATACTAAACACTAAAGTGTTCTAAAATCAAAATTGTAATATCGAAGTTTTATCTATTGATAAAAATGCAAGTAAAACTCATTATTCTATAACTTAAATCATTGTATATGTAATAATGAACTCTGAAAAAAAATACTGATTTAAAAAAAAAAAAAAAAAAAACTACTTACATACGAGTGCATGTACAAGATCAACACTATAGGATATTCTTACCTGAAAAAGAAAAAGAAATTTAATAATAAATAATAAAGAAAGAAATTAAATTGGTACATTGAATGAACATGTATAAATTAAGATGATCTTAAGCTAATTAACAATATTCATTGAAATTCCATCGACCGGGTCCTCGGTTCTAGTCCTATCTAGCATGCAGACCGTTTATTTGAAATTGTTTAAATTCTTGATTAACACGCACAATATATATATATATAGAAAAACTGGCGATTAAGCTGGATGCTGACTACGTTATATTATATAGTGACTCCAAGTTTCAAACGATAATACACTGACATGATAGAGATTGCTATAAGTACCTTCAACAAGAAGCGGGATTAAAATCAGTAATAAATTATTGAAAACTATTGAATTCTTAAAAATACAAAATGTAAGGCAGGAATATTCTAACATAAATAAGTAAAGTATTTACTAGATCCCAGTATTAATTTATTTTTATTTTTATTTTTTTAAAGTTAGAATAACTATTATTTGCAACAACTTCAGGTGATATTGATGCGTTCACCAAACTGGATCCAGAAACATGAAATTACACCCATTATGTTTCTAAACAGCGTTGATTGCATGAGCCTTAAAAACCAAAAAAACAAAAACAAAATGAGGGAACAAAATAATAGAGAAGGAAACCAAATCGAGGGAACAAAATAATAGTTAAAGAAACAAGGACAGAAAGATATTTAAAAAAAGTGGAGGGAAAATATGTTTCCAACCGAAAACATTGACTGCAAAACTAACTTCCATCTCTAGATATTTTAAGGAGTTATTTGGAGGAAATGAGTAAAATAAACCAAATATCTTTGGTACTTGTAAATAGTCAGTTTTATTGCAAAAATTGTATTTTTTACGAAAAATGCAATTTGTTCCACAATGATTCGCAAAATAGTATTCATATTTAAAATAGCCTCCTAGCTCATTAAAAACAAATAAAGAGAGAAAAAAAAAAGAAGCTTGCTGGTCATACCCGTAACCCAAAATTCACAAACACGCTTATAACAAAAAAATTCACATTTATTTTTACAAGTGCCACATTTTTTATCAGAATACTAGCGGAAAATATTAAAGAGTTAACTGATGCTACGGAACTGTGGACATTAAAAAAAAAAATAATAATAATGTAGAAAGTAACAATTAAAATCTTAAAAAAATAAAATATTCAAGATCCGAAAAGAACCAAATCCTTTCTTTTTCAGATTTAGCCTCCAATAAAAATAAGGAATTATTTTCTTATGAGATTAGGAAAAGAAAATTACATCATATCGGATCCATCATCTACATTGGATGGGTCCAAAGAAAACAACTTAATATTTTAATTGTTTTAAAGAATAACAATCAGTATCACTTGTAATAAAATAAAAATAAATAAATTTCCACATCTCAATAATTCCAAAAAAAAATAATTTCCAAAAGAAAAATTTAATTTTTCTATTTTATCACTACAAATAGTTTAAAAGCGAATGTGTTTCTCCTGTAGCACAATTTCACAATAGTTAGAAACGGATGAAGTATATTTTCGTATTCATTAGTAATTTTAGTGTCTAATGTGAGCAACCACTAGAATATTGACGCCAAGTTTCGCCTTCCTAGAAAGAAATCGATCAAAAATAGACGATATACGCCGGGGTCACATTAATAATACAGGTGCACAGTTTAGAGAAGTGAAGCTGTTTGCGCCATAAAGGATTTAAAAAACAATCCAATTGATGTAGATCAAAGAGAGATTCTTAGAATTTTAATGTATATCTTCGACAAACATATAGGTACACTTTAAAAAATAGTTTGTCCTTCGATTATATCTTCTCTCTTAATTCATAAACAAACAAACAGTTTGATATTTTTATACATCCTGCTACAACATAATAATTGAAACTAAAAAAAACTTAAATAAAACTGAGATGCTAGTGAATGAAGGATTCGCATGTTCCGTGAACAATGATAAATCTGATTTGATTAAGCACGATTTAACAGATGTTAACAAAGATTTTAAGTTTAAAAACGAAAATTAACTATTATATCTTACTTAGAATATAAAAGAGACTTTCAATGCAGTAATATGAGTACATCGTCGATGAGATTGCCAATTCCGTTATGTACATTTGTTTCCATTTACTTTTTTTTTGCTGGATTCGTATTAAAATTTTCAGGTTTTGACAAAACACTTGAGTGATTTTAGCCCCAAAATAATTACACATAGGTATCAAAGAAATTTGTATTTAATGTCACATAAAGTGCTGAAATACACATAGCAGAATGGCAATCTCACCGTCGCGACGGTATATCATTACTAATGATCACGATTTCATTTTTTAAGGTGCCTTACAAATCAATCATTATCCTGATACAAAATTAATCATTTTCCGCAGCTGTTGGAGAAGTAATATGAGCAAATATTTTCCCGAAATCAGAGCGATACATTGGCAATCTAACTTTAGTCTCATCTCTCAATTAGCGAGATGGACACCCCCCCCCCCTCATTTCAGGGGATTTATACCGACCTCATTTGCCGAATGAATTGTTTCCCTCGCATCGCATTCGGCATGATTTACTGCAAATATGAATTGTAAACAAACCTCTCAGTTATAATTTAATGTAATAATAAATAAAATAGGTAATGATTCTATTTTCATTAAAAACATTATGGTAAACAGAACTAAATTAACATCCTGGGAATAAATATCATTTACAACCTACTAATAAACATGTCGTTAGAGCTTCCATCACAAGAACAAAATAATTATTTATTTTACCTTGAAAGAAATAATTGAAATCTTGAGATTTTCATTCTGAGATGCATCCCGCAAGAGTAAGGTACTAGATAAAAAAATAAAGGGCACGGATTCAATAGCGACTATGGAAGTTGATTTTATATAAGCAGTAGAATAACTCCATGGAAAAACCAGTCGGTTAAGCGTAGATAATGACCAAATAATGCCCTTAGATAACCGTTAGTGAAGGAACAGTACTTCCTTATCGAGTGATTCTCTCCCTCACTGTCATCACCCTTCACTGCTCAACCTAAGTTTAAAGAAACATTTATAACACACCCATTTTTTCTCGCTAGAGTCCAAAACTTCTGGAATATTTAACCCAAAAATAATACATTACTCTTCAAAGCTTAATGAAATGAAAAATAAACTTTATTCTAAGACATACTGTCCCCTAATAATAATAAAAATGCACAATTGTAGGTACAATTGTCTCGCCGTTTTACTTACAAATTAAATCCGTCAGTAATTACGGCACCAATTTTTGACAGGAAAAAAAAATACATTCATAATTGAAGAGATAGAACAATTCTGAATATTTACCTAACTATTTACGTATTTCTGTAATATTAATTGTCTAAAAGGTGTAAAAATAAATTTACGAATAGAAGTGGGTAGGGAATTTCCAGGAGGAGGTAACATCATTGACAGAGTATTTTTCAAAGAAAGCAGTTCTATTTGAGAGGGTGTACAGGTCAAAAGATTCGTACCTTGTGTGGTGGATCAAAAAACGCTGAGTTACTAGTTCAGGAAATTAGGAGAGTTACCATATTTAGATTTCTGGAGTTTTAAATAAGAAAGTACTCATGAAGTAAAGCCATCCAAGCTCAGAATATTGGCATGTAAAGAAACATGTGACCGCCCGGAGATCCCGAAGATGAATCTAAAGCCTTAATATTTTCAAATTTCGGTTCGTCCTTCGTATTTGGCTAATAATTGGGGAGAGTGAAAAAACTTGACTACCAAGCTTCCTGGCACGAGTTCGAGTCCGACTCAAGGCAGAAAATTTATTTTCTCTTATTTCAGTCGTGGCTTGACTTCGAGGTAGGGAGATCCTCCTGGGCACACCCAGCCTTTACAAAGTAAATGGGGAAAAAGCTGGCGGTTGAGCGTAATAATAATAAAGGCCAAAGTAGTACAGCTTTTATTTTTTTTATTTAAAGATCAAATTCATTCTAACTTTGGAAGTACAGCCCATAATGTTATATGGTCGATTTCCAGTTGTCAGATTACCTAACTGCCACCAGTAGACAGTCACCTTGAGCTAGACAGTCATTTCAAGCTTGTGTTGCCACATTCGAAGTTAATCCATTTATCCACAATGGTTTAGGCTGCGCTAAATCAGGTTTTCCAGATGACGCAGAATTACTAGATTTTTATAACTATCACGCTGAGTTACAAAATTCAAAATGAAACAATGATAAAGTATTATTGATCTTCACAGAAAGACATTTTATTTTTTAAAAACATGTTACAGAATTGTATTAAGATAAAATATATCAATAACAACATAATCACAATAAAATCACAGAGAAACAAATTATAAACAAAATAGGCAAATAAAAGACATTTATTTATTTATTTCTTATTCATATAAATACTTGAACTAATACACAAAAGGAAGGGAAATACAAAGAAGGACAGTAAAAGAAGGAAAACAATTTTATTACTAAGTCAACAGCTGTATAATTTCTTCTCTTATCTTAGTTTTTTTTTAATTTTGAACTCCGTAACTTATTATTAAATTTTATTTATAAACAATGTTATTTTCCATTATCTTTGTAATTATATTTGGATATAATTTTGAAAGATAATTAAACATTTGGCTTCTCATTCTATAGCAATACTAAGGAAACAATAGTTCCATGAAGATTTATTTCCATTTCATTAAACAGATACTCCTTTCCCCCCACCTTTTTTCTTTATTTAATTAAAAATCTTTATAAAATCAGAATTATGAAAATGAGTCCATTTTGGGACTTATTAATTTACGAAATGTCAAATAAATTCCCCGTGAAAAGTATCGCAACACTTTGAAATATTTCAATTTTAGAAAAATGTCTCAATTTTAACTGTTAAATTACAAGTTAAATTTTTAATTTATATTTAATAAGACGTATTGCCCCCTCTGAGTTGAATGACTGCTTTCACTAGTCTTGGCATACTTGTAAATAACGAAACGAATGATAAACATGGATTGAAAGGAGATTTGAGAAAAATAAACTAAAATTCCATCATTTGTTATTAAACAGGGAAAACATTGATGTGTTTAATCCTCAATGTCTCCCCTTTAATAAATAATATTAATATGGATATAAACCAAGTATGGTATAAGGTTAAAACCAAGAAAACATCGAGAATTATGGGTGTTGCAATACAATGGAGACTCGTTATTTCGTCACTCGATAATTCGTCAGGTTCCCCCCCCCGTAAATTGGCATCTATAAATAACAAAATTGTAATTTATTTTTTCCCCTCACTACTTATTTACTTTAAACCGCCTCATTTAGTTTGTTACAAAAAATACGCCTATATTTATACATTTTGTAAATTATTTAAAATAAAAAAAATAAAAAAAACAAATATCTGATTTATATATTATGAAAGGGTTCCTGTTTTTACATTCACGATAGGTATTTATTGAATAAATATGGTATGTATGTCTGTTTTTTTTTTGTTGTTTTTTTCTATTTTTATGTATGTAAGTTTTTGTATATAACTTCACTTTTTTAAAATGGTTGTGTTTCAAGGTTTTTGTGTTCTTTGCCATGGTCACTGAAATCCAATGTTTATATGCTCATATGATCATTTTTATATTCAATAAATTGCAAACAAATTACCATTATATACTTTCAAATGATTTTTTGTTACTTTACCAGCAAAATTCTGTTATTCGCCATTTCCGTTATTTCGTCACCCTCCCTCCCCCATTCATCACGAATTATCGAGTTTCTGCTGTACTTTTGACGGGGAGTGTAATAGAAAAATTTTCAAAGTGGTTTTAATACACCTCTTTTAAAAGACTCTAATTTTTTTTTTTTAATTTCAATTTGAATGTTTTTTTTTTGTTTTTTTTTTACTTATTTAATAGCGTAAAGAACAAAAATTAAGACTGATACTTTACTAAAATAAAAACATAGGCAATTAATTAAGATTTAACCAAACATTTAAGAATTCTCATATTCCACATCGAGTCATCTCATTTTAAGTAACAAAATATTACCAATTTATCTAATACTGATCAAGATGTTTAATGTTTTTTTTCTTGTAATATAGATCACTTTTGGCTGGGGCATGTTAAAATGAACAGCTCTGGTATACTAACTGGTAACTTGTAACCATGTGGAGGAAGCACATACTCGATTTAGGCGACAGGCAGAGTCCATTAGAGCGGCCTGTATTCCACAGGTACCCCAGCGATCCATCTTGTTGACCTGCTACGCATATCTTTAGCGGCTCAGCTTCACCCCGAACTCCCTGCCCGACTTACAGGACCAACTTAACATCGACTTGATCGGAGCAAACTAGGCCGAAAAGGATTAGGGAGTTAGAAAAAAAAAAAGAAAAAAAAAGAAAGGCTTGATGAGTTATTGCAAACTCTGAACACAACTCGCTCCATCCCGCCCCAGTAAAACCAAAATAAAAAATCCTAATAGAAAAAAAAATTAGTCGTTCTAATAATATACTATTCATCCTTTTTTCTACAGATCTAGCAATTGGAAATAGATGTTAGTAAAGATTTTGTCAATTCAACAATGTATTTTTTATAAATTAATTTTTCCAGAAGCAGTCGTTACACAATTAAGGACTATGCCCTTAAAAAACATATCCATTCAAACTTAGAACAATGATATATGATTTAACCTTTGTGCCATTTGGTACGTTTTAGAAATAATATCTCAGACAGTGGGATAAGGAAATTTTATAATTGAATTTCATGGTTTGTACTATGTTCTTTTAGTATATTGTCTACTTGTAAATATCTGATTAAACATTCACGGCTGATGTCTGAACCGGTTTCAATTATTACCTCGGTTACAATACCTTCGAAGATGAGCGTCATTGGTAAAAACCTAATCGAATAGCAATGAATTCTGATCGTAATAGAGCATAAACTAGTTGACTGCGGCATACACTAGAGAGAAGTGTAGGGAAAAGAAAGATGAACTTCGAAAATATAAATAGACAAATCCCAATATAAAAGAACAAGCAATTTTTCGTTTGTGATCACTAATCGCGAAGACAACTGAACCAATTTGTACCAAATTAACTACATTATCTTTACAGATTTTCAATTAACTTGTTATTAAAAAGCAATAAACATGTGGTGAGCAATTCACTTTGAAAATCGAGAGTTCGAAGAGAGAGCATCATTAAAGAAAGGTTACAAAGTTAACGTGTTATATAGAGCTAGACATTTATAATAAAATATATTTGTTTTTTTTTTAATTAAATAGTTATTTTTAAAAAAAACTATAAATATGTGTTATAACATGTGGATACTAGAGAAGTTTAAAAATCCACCGATATGTGCATAGCACCATTCTTCAACAGAGTTTACAACACTAGTAAGACTAAACTAGTAACAGCCACCTGTTTAAAATTTTAACTACATCATCATAGTGTTATAGATGTTTTTTTTTTTTTTTTTTTTTTTTTTTTTTTTTTTTTTTTTTTAATAAAATGAAACACGATCTTCTTTTTAGAGTGTATAAACATTTTCTTGGACTATATGTTCTCCATTTTGGCCAAATACCTTTTGCCATCTTTCAAGATACGAGGTTGATTCCAAGCTTGTTAAACGTCTGATCTTCACTCTCAAAAAAATAGTACGAGTGATATTTGATATTCCGATTTGAAATGAAAGTCTTCCACTCCGAACAATTATTTTTGAAGTAACGTTATTGGAGCAAATCAAAGTCGTTAATGTGACGAATCAAGTTACGTTCTGTAAGAGCACTGTGAAACCCATTTAGTCCAAGAGCTGGTGATACATTTAGAACAGGAATTAGATGGAATGCTTGGCGTTCCTAGGCACTGCACATCGTAAAAGTAACGTAAAATATTGGTTATTTATACTTCGTTGGCAGAAACGAGGTTTGTGACACTGTCATAAACGTTTAAGGTTGGAAATTAAAATCCAACCGGACGAATTCAATAAAATTATTTCTGTCTAATAAACATTATTGGCAAATCAAAATATCGAACCCAAGCTTTTTCATATTGTGTGTAAAAATATTATTCGTGGGCCTTTAGCTGTAAGCACTAATAATTCAGCCCATTATGCGCAAGAGTTTCTTAATAGTCTCTGTCTATCTGGTTTACAAACTCATACTTTAACAATTAAAAAACTGGGTATCTAATTATACGTGATCTGCAACCACCTGCACATTGTCATGGTTTGCATGACAATATCATTGAAAAAATAATTTTCAACTGCTTTACTTCAAAACGAGATTTTTATCGATAAAAAAATTAAATCTCAATTAGTTAAAATTATCGAATTTCTTTACTCAAGAGAGCCGGGACTAGAGATGCTATACTTAATAAAACTTAATTCGGAACCAATCAACACTAGAGAGAAGACTTGATCCGATAAGTCCCGTAAAGTCCAATCACTAAGGAGCGGGAATGCTGTTTATGTCTCCTCGTTCTGAGAAAACACAAGTAAAGCGTCCAACTTCCTCCTCCTTCCTAGAGCTGACTTTTAAATTTATCGCAAGTTTTCCCCGCGAGCTAGATAAATTTAAAAGTGATTTGCTCGCCAGTTTTCCCCTCACTCTACCACAGACAGCGCTAAATAATACTGAAGAATTGCCAGGGGGTGGGTGGGAGAAAGTGTTAAAGAGGATTACAACACTTCATAAATTATCCTTAGGCCCCTTCCTCCTGTTTATCCCTCTCCTCGAACGCTAAAAGTCGTCCTGATTTGAACTTTATTTTAAAAAATCGCTCAAAACGGTTTGCTGCTACGGAAATATTTAAAAACACTACTGCTTGCTTATGTGTTTTCTCGTATTTCGAAAATAGGTTAGCACGCCAACAGGTAACTTAAAATATACCCGCTAATAACAATGACACAAAAAATACAGATATATCTCATGAAACTAATATAGTTTGTTTTTTGGAAACCAGAGCCTAAGCTTGAACTTTGCACAAAAAAGGAAGAGCATACAAAAAAACATAATAAATTTCAACCGACTTCGTTGAGAACAACTCCTACGACCTATACACTGAACCCAACGAGACACTATAATCCCGTATCTGGAATGAGTGCAGCAAGCAACAACAGAAGACTAGTTTAGACACTCAAAATTAGAGAAATCAGCCTGATTTCAACACTGAAGGTACATGATAAAATGGATTAAATAAAATGTAATTAGATTAATATAAATCGTATTAGATATCAAAAAAACATTTCGTCACTGTAGAAGCAACTTGACGTATCACCCAACTTTTTAGGAAACTGAAAAAACTACTTATTTTTTCTTTTTAATAATCAGGAAAAAAAAAAATTAATCAGTTCTTATGATCCACTATACCGCTTCGAGAGCAATTTAGAAAAAACTGAAATGTTAGGGAGATTAAGCGGGAAATTTTGAATAAAATGTTATGCGTATCTCAATTTAGTCAAAAAATCTTTTAACTTAAAATTAGTGAAATATTGCGGTATGTTAAAATTAATATCATATTCCCAAGGTAGCTGCCAGTGCAATTCTTCTTATGAATCTCGAATCAAACGAAATATTCGGCCTGATCCACAATAGTTAAGATCTGGTCTTTTAGATACTTGAAATCTATTGATTGCAGAATCTGTTCATGGATGTGATAATATTAAAATATTGTAGTACGTGTATATATATATATATATATATATACAATATTGTATATATATATATATATATATATATATATATATATATATATATAAGTACGCAATAAGTGCATACATTTTTGGTTATGCTCTTTGGCCCGGGATCTGTATTCACGAAAGCATCAAATTGGTCGGTTCCGCTTTTAGTTAAGTGACTGGGAATTATGTAAATTGAGAAATTACAGTTCATTCAGTTAATTCTGAATTTCAGGGAAAAATTTCATTCACATTGAAGAGTTTTTATCTCAGGCATTTCTTTAAGATACTGAAAAAAAAAAAAATTGTGTATATAAAAAAAAAATATATATATATATATATATATATATATATATATATGTGTGTGTGTGTATGGATAACTTTCTTGACTATTAATATTAGATGTTGTTTAGTAAGGTTCTTGAGGTTCAGTCAATAAATAAATAAAATATTTTGGCGACGTTTCGAGGCTATATTGTAGGAAAGTTTTTACCAAAATTATTCACCATCAACAAAATAATTTTAAATGTAATATTAAAGCAATGATTACCGTAGAAAAATTTAAAATTGCGCAATAAACAACAAATCAGACGTTTTAAATCTCAACACCATTTATTCCAATTTAATACATTCAGACCGATAATATACATTCACATTAATATACATATATAAATCATTTATCCATTTATATATTACACCAAAATATGGAAATCCTTTTTTGTAACTGTAACTGAAGTCAAAAATTATTGCATATTCCATGCACTCTACACCCCTCATTTCAGCACTTATTGACTGGACTACTGTAAAAAAAAACTACTTTCAATTCTTCACATGTTGTTAGTAGTTTTTTTTACCAGAAAATGTTAAAATATTTAAAACTGTAGTGCGAAATGTGGATCCCAGGAAATTTGAAAATCGACCGATACGTGGTTTGCACTATTCCGCAATATGCAGTTAGCAATAATAAAACTACTGTAGCCATCTGTATCAAACTCAAACTACATAATTTTAATAGATCTAGGAAGGTTTAGCAATAACAAAATTTAAAATAGTAAACATTTAAAAGTACAATGCTCAGTAGCACAAACTAGGTTTGCCACACTGTCATATACTTCTACGGTTAGAAATTAAAATCCAACCAGATGAAATCAATTAAATTATTTCTGCCTAATAAAAAATTACAAAATAAAAATGTCAATTCGATATAGTATATTGTGTATAAATATACGATTCATGGGCCTTTTGTTGTAAGGACTAATAGTCCAGTCCATTAGCAGCAAGAGATAAAGCAAGAAAGTCCATCTGGATTACCTTAAAATAATGAATTGGATTACGTAATCTTAAAACGCCTAACTTGGTAATATTACTGATATGCACCAAAATATCATTTAAGGAATAATGCTCAATTTTATACAAGAATTATTATTAGAGTTCTTTACTTACGAGAGCGATTGAAGGGTAATAATATAAAATATAATGACGAATATTATTAATTATTCATCACCTAAAGCCGGCTTCACACATTCGTGTTATGTCATAACACGCAACACGAAACAGACATGCTCGCTGAAAAAGCCGAATGTGTGGATGGGCACTCGGCTCGTGTTATGTGTTATCAAGTTGTTTTCTGCTCGTGTTATGGGTGTATCGCTATAGGAGGCGGTTTTTAACACACATCAAAGGAAATTTGTTTCCCCATAACACAAGCCGAAACAGAGACAATAGCTTATCCACAAATTCGTTTAGCAACAGCGAATAATCGTAAAGCCCAGTTAATCATTATTATCAATAATAACTGTTTTAAAATGAAAAACTATTAAATTTGATAATAAATAACGTAAAGTAAGCACGTTGCGATTTAAAAAATATACAATTTAAATCGATAACTAATTTCATACATTTTGAGTTGAACTGGACTATATTAGGTATATTTTTTTTACGGCTGCATTTGTAATGGGAAACTACGTTGTTGACAAATTTTTTTTCGTCTATTCAATTAGTCAAGAAGAGATTTTCGTAGCTTATCTTCACTTTTGCTCTTAGTTCAGTCTGAAAGTAGATAGATCTTGGCCTAAATAAAGCTTACGCAAACTTTATTAACACATGAGACAATGTGATAAAGAAATAATAAGAGCTGACTGTAAGGAGATTAAGTAGCCTTGCATTAAAAAAATGGTATTTGAGAGACTAAAGAGTCCTGAAACAATGGTAAAATAAAATATGATATAAGAAAGGGGGGAGACCGAAACAGGGAAAAACAACATAGCCCAGTCGATTTATACATCGGAGGAGGATATCAGCCTAAGATACATGTTTTTAAATACAGCAATAGATACTTGAAAATGTTTTTTAATTAAAAAAGAAGCAGGTAGATTCCTCCCAATTCTCTCACTCATTTCAAAAACCAGCAGTGCAATGTTCTTCTTCAAATCCGATTTTGTGATCTTTTTCCGTTTCTAAAAAAAAGTTGGTCTACAGGTACAGTATACATATCAAATAAAGCTAATTAAAGTTCCTTTAAATTGTTTCTTGAGGACATTTTTTGTGAAACCAGTAATTTTTTTAGAATGCGGCCGAGAACTTGACTCAAGGGAAAAATTTCAAATATTGTGAAAAATCACTATTTCTTGGAGAACTGTATTTCCGCAACCAATTAATCTACATAGCTGCGGTTAGAATAAAATCGTCACACATTTAGTACTCTTTAATATTGTAAATGCTACGTCAAGTAAATTTACATATTTGAGAGATATTAATGAAAAACGAAAATAGTGCTAAAATTCCTACTACGAACATCCCACCTGGTTTTGAGGTTTGAAAACTTGGATTTTAACTATCCTTATGGGTCCTAACAACATAATAAAAAATAGTAGATACATGCGTTTTTACGAACTTGGCTTATTTTAGTAGGTATTGATATATTGTCATGACAGAACAGGGAACTGTTTCGTCATTGTTTCGTGTTATGTGTTATGCCATAACAGAGAACTGTTTCGTGTTATGTGTTAGCCATAACAGAGAACTGTTTCGTGTTATGTGTTAAGCCATAACAGAGAACTGTTTCGTCGTTAATTTGGGTGATGTGTTATGTGTTATGACATAACACGAAACAGGTTTGGCGAGCATTGGGCGAAACAGTTTCGTGTTGCGTGTTATGACATAACACGAATGTGTGGAGCCGGCTTAATACTAAAGTAGAATTGGTTAAAACGGCAGCCTGAAACAAATAGATCAGGTATCAATAGGTGGGGGTTATCGTGTCACGCGGTAAAAAGTCGATTTAGGTAAAATAAAAGGAAATTGTGGTTTCAATAGGGATATCAATTATAAAAATAAAAATAAAATAATTTATTGATATCTAATAACAAAATTAAAATTAAATGTTTGGAAGAAGAGCACCGATATAATTTTAGTCATTTTTCATGTAACAACACACATACTGAAAACAGATATAATGCGAATGAATTTTCAAACTTAGAAAATACAGCCTTTAAATGATAGAAACTAAGGGAAATGTGGAATATCTTACATTTGAACTGACCGAACAATATTAAGAAACTGAAAGGTAATCTCTTTTTTTCTCGCTGGTTTTTAGAATTAAAATGCAAAAAGGGGTTTTTCTTTCTTCTTTTTTTTTTTCATAAAAAGCTTTGGTGTCCTGTTTCCTGGGCATACTATATTTCACACTAATTGGAATTCAGCGAGGTAAAAAAACTTGACTACAACTCTCAGAAGCTAATATCCGAACCGAAATATGTTCCCAACTCCTCTAAAGAATTGTCAAGTGATCAACTTTAGCTCTTTATTTTCCTTTTTCTTTTCATAACTTCTAAAGAAAAAGTTAAAAGAAGAAGAAAAAAAAATATCGTGTAAAAAGTACAACTTGAAGAAAGTTCTTCTTTAAATATTAAAAACAATAATTCTCACTGATTTGACCGAGTTACAAAAACTCTTTAGCACAGAAATACTCTAAAATATCACTCGAGGTACGCATAATGGTATAGAAGGATCAATACATTAGGATTGATGAATTAATGAATTAATTGAAAACTACTTTCGAATGCTAAACATTCATCTTCAGTTCTAAAACAAACGAAATTTTCAAAACACCAGAACGATTTTTGCAACGATTATTTCTTCTACTTAGAGGTATTAAGAAAGTCATTAAGAAACAAAATCAATTTTTTTTAAGTAGAACAAAAACCAGGATTATGCTCTTTAAAAATTTCTGATAGTTATATAGTGATTTTTTTCATTCTCTAATGTGCGAATAAAGCAGTTATATTCACTTACTGACTTTTTATATTTATGGGAAATGATAATAACAACGCACAATTATTTTTTGTCGGATTTGGTGAAAATTGCCTTTAAAGTGCATTGTTGACAATATGACCACATTGAAAATAATCGCTTACACTGATACTTTTTGACTCTCCAAGTGTTGAAAATGTTGTGGAAGAGGATGAGACTTGTGGCTGTTTAGAAAATGAAAGATGTGAACGGCATATTTAAAAAATGGTGACAGTTAGGAAAATTGAAAATGTTCCCCGAAAATTATGAGTATCATTAACGTACATCATCTATTATGTAACTATTATTTTATTTTGAGTACTTTTGAGCAAACAGTGACTTCTGTAAAAGAAAACATAGCCACTTCAGTGTTTCGTCTACTGTGTTCCTTCAAAACGTGTTTTTTCCATATTTAAAATTAAAAATGCTAAATTTAGGAGTAAGGAATGTTTCTCATCCTTGTTGTGATGTGTTTTTTAGTTGCTATAAGTTTAATTAGGAATTTTTTGTTTGTAAAGAATAATTACGTCTCATAATATACGTTTTTTGTTATTGCTTAAAAGTGGGATTAATGTGATAAAACACGTTTTGAAAGTTACCTCCTCATATATAATCCAGGTAACAAAGTGCTGATATTTTAAAAATTATGTATGGTTCAGAACTGAAGAAGAATGTTAAGCATTTGAAACTAGTTTCTAAATACAATTATTCCAATAGAAGAGGCAATTAATTCATGAATCCTCTCTATTATATATATATATAAATCATTTCTCCACAGTCAATTAATTATGGAACAAGTAGTTACTTTGAATTGTACACTGAACGTCACGGCGAACATTAAATTATAATCAATACGCCAATTAACCACATCACTGAACAAATATTTATGCTAACTCGTAAAATTAAGTTTTATGTTGACAATGGAAGTTTTGTGATGCTATAGAAATTATCTTTGAGCACTTCAGTGAGTGCTTAAATATCATTAATGTTAAACTTATATACAAATAGATATATTCCAGCTATTCTTCACTACTACTTTATCTTAATAAAATATTTATATGTTATATTAATTCTTCATATATTTTTTAAAAAGGTTTAAAATTGTGCATATTATAAATTACTAGAATTTATAATTCAACTATAATTTTCAATATTGTAATGATACGATCATTTTTAATAACATTACTATTACTAATCTTATATATATATATATATATATATATATATATATATATATATATATATATATATATACTTTTTTTTTTTTTTTACTTCTAAATATAAAAGAAAATAGTGCTCAGACCGTTTTAAGGTCGATAAACTTTAATAATAGAAAAGGAATTTTCTGCTGCAGCGGCCCTAATAACATAAAAACATGGAGAGCGACTGGAGAGTGCATCCATTGTGCAAGGCTCTACTTTCGCTAACCACATTTTACCTCCTTCCACTTTCTTTTTTTTTTTTTATTCTTAATTTTATTTTCATTACATGAATATAAATATACATTCATATATATTTTAGCATCGCCCACCACAGCGGTTTCGCCCGCTCTCATAAGTAAAGAACTTACACAATTTTAACTAATAATTGTACTTTTATTACTTATAACGATAAAAATCATGTATTGAAGTATTGAATTGAATATTCTTCAATGATTTTTACACTTAAAGCAGCAATTTTTTTAAAATCGCACTATGAGGTGTTTGAAGATCACGTAAAAGCATAATATAATCCAGATATAAGACTATTAAGAAACCCTAGCGGATAATGAGCTGCATTATCAGTGTTTACAAATAATGGCCCATAACTCATATTTTAAACCCAAAAACAAAGGACTTGTTGTTCATCGAAAACATCACATTTCAATTTGTTTTTATTCGGCAAAAATAAATTTATTGCTATCATCTGGTTCGATTTTAATTTCCAACAATAGTATAAGACAGTGTGGTCTCGTTTCAGCCATACAACATTGTGCATTTCAATTTCAACTATTGTAAATTCAATTATTGCTAAACCTTCCTAGAACTATTAAAATCATCTAGTTAAAATTTGGTACAGAAAGTTTCAGGACTTTTACCATTGTATATCTGTTGCGAAATAGTTCTAATCTCATTACGGTCGATTTTCAAACTTCACTGAGATCCACTGGCGCAACCAAGGGGGGAGTTGTTTTAGTCGATGACTATGATTTTCATTTATATAGTCTCGAACACCACCCATCCCTTGTTTTAGTTTAACTCAAACATAATAAAGTAATCAGTTTTGAGCCTTCAGGTAAACGACCAAGGAGTATACTGATATATATATACATATATAAGCCCAGCCCCCCCCCCAGATAGTAATCCTGGTTGCGCCACTGCTGAGATCCATATGTAACATCACATATTTCATGTTTATAGAATCATTTAATTAAATATAAGTAAATTTTGTTATCTATTTCAAGCTCTATATAACACCGTACCTTTGCAACCTCTTATGCACAATGGCGCTCGCCACCTATCGGTCAATTTTCAAATTCCACCATTATCTACATATTATAACTTATAAAATAACAAAGTAATCGGAAATTGGTAGATTTATTGTTAACCCTTCCTGGAACTATATAGATGATGTGGTTAAAATATAGTGCAGATTGGTTCAGTAGTTTTCTTGGTTAGTGATCACAAACGAAAAATGCCCTGCCCTTTCATATAATATTATATAATGTGTGTATATATATATATATATATATATATATATATATATATATATATATATATATATATATATATACATATATATATTACAACACACAAAGATAACTGAGAGGATACTACAGCTGAGTAAATTTCAAGATTACTAAATCAGCACCACTCGAGGCTCTGATCTGCATACCTTAACCAGCCTGCCTCTTGGGGAGCAGGTAGACAACCCAAACCCGACATCTGCGACACCTTTAGAATATTTTAATTGGCTTACATCAAATCTTTAGAAGATTACTTAATCATATATATACTCTAAGGTACGAAGGTAATAATATATAATGTATTGTAAATGTGAAGAAATTGTTTCGCAGCATATATTAAAGCCAAAAAAATAACAGAAGTACATAACAAAAATTATAAATAATTTTTAAGTCCTGTATATTATAAATTCAAGTTCATTTCCACAGCCTAACCGTCGTTCTGCCATCTCTTAGTTTCTGAGTATCTTTCTCGCTGAAAATCAGCCTTGCGCATTTATTTCTGTTATAACACATTATTCTCCTTTCCACTCATTACTCTGAATTGCTTCACTGATCACCCATCTTTTTAATTAACAATCCTTCATATTTAAATAATTATTTGTCCTTTCTTTTAAATATATTTAATTGGCACAGTTAATGCTAACTTTCGCTTTTCGCACATCTGTGTCCTTATTATTTTCCTTCTTCTTTATCCGACTGTGTACGTTTATAATTATTTTACTACTTATGCACTCACTAAATGTCATATCTCTCCTCAGTACTTATCATTCCTTTACAACCATGTACTTCTGATAACTATACTTAATTTAAAGCTTTTTATATTTAACCATTAATTTTTTGTATTTACTCATTAACATCTTTTAATTAAAACTCATTTTAATTCCTTTTCAATTGAATTGTTAATTCAATAGTCTTAATGTGTTATCTTCTTGGTCTGTATATATTGCCTTTATGTTATAGTCTTTATTCTCATAAAGTTATTCATTTCATACTTTTTTATACTCTGCTTTTTGTCATACCTAATTGTTTTATTTTTCTTCTAGCCCTGATGAAGGCTTGCAGCGCAAGTAAAAACGTCGGCATAATAAATTTAAATTTATTTTTAATTGCTGTGTATTTATGACTGCATGCGCCAACTAACTGCATCTTTAGATATTTCTCAGTCAACAAATACACCCCATCAATATAAATAATAATATTTCAGCATTTTTTTATAACTAAAAAGAAAATAATGCGACCTTTTTCCGCTCTCCTAAATAGCCTTCTTATTACTTTAACACAGGCCGAATGATTTAAATATACAAATGAGCAACTTGCTTAGTCTTAAATTTAACACATCTTAATTATAAAAGTATATTAGAATGGGATAGCTTGTACAATAGATTATAATAGATTTCTAAATTAATCTGTCTAGGACAATCCGAAAACATAAAATTTACATCATGTACAAAATTTAGACTGACATCCGAACAACTAACTTCAACTAACTCGAGATAGAAACAAAGCAGCTGTCTGTTTTGACATTCAATTAACGAGACTAGACCAGGAATTTCATGTAATACAGATCAACGTCAAACATTCATTGAATACACAATACGAATAGTTAATTATATTTTTTCACGAAAATATTAAAATTTTCAAATAGAAAATAAGTTTTAAAATAAATTGAAAAAAAAAATAATTCATCCTCGTGTAGTAAAGCATCGATCTTATAGGGTTGCTTAGTAATGATTAAAAAAAAAAAATCATTTTAAAGTATATCATTGAGATGACCGTTGAATAATAATTAATCTCTCGTCTATCTATTTAATTATCTATTATTCAATATAATAATTAATTAAGAATAAACAAAACAAAAAAACGCTTTAGTCTTTCTCTACCTAGTGTACTACTCCACAATCTACAAAACGTAGCAAACTTTATACCTAAAGAATATTATTTTGAAATCTGCGATTTTGGACGGGTATTCTTGTCTTCTCCTTTCGTATAAACTAATTGTCATATCTTTGAAATTGATGAAATCGTTACGTTTTTTATAAGGACAGCCTCTTCTCTTTTAATCATGTTTAAAGGATACTTTCGCACTTTCTCTTAACTATTTTGGAACATTCGGTGAGTAGCTAACATTGTTGTCAGGAAGTTGTAGATATTCTCTACAATAATGTTTTGGTTCTTTTGTAACATATTGTAAGCATCAATACGCTAAATGTCCGGTGTCAGTTAAATATCAATGATAGATTGTAAATCAACGTCAAATAAAAGTATAATATTAAACAATCAAGTAAAAAAAATATCTTTTTATAGTTTATAAAAGTGTTTTATAATAGAACTGTTTATATTAGAACTGAAAATATATAAAATATAATAGAAACACATATATCTAGGACTATAAATACAACGTGCTCAGAATTCTAGATCAAGAGGAAGTATAAAAACAAAAAAGGTAGAGCCTATCCCGCCATAAAGTTACGCGCTTCATGGCCGAAGTCCAGAAACCGGCAAATTACAATCTACCTCAATATTTTACTGCTGCTCTTTACGGTCGAAAAGCCGGAGCGAAACCGCTTAAGGCTTTAAACTTAAAAAAAAATAAATAAAAATAAAAAAAATGTATAACGTAAAACATTACAGGCTGGAAAAAAATATCCATTCGTTGGAGGATTGAGTACCATAAACGATCATTTTGTTTTAACAATTAATTTAAAAAATTTAAGATAGCGAAATAAAAAATTTTCAGTGATTCACTAATTTCTACCTCTCTTTGTCTACTTAAAAATTTAATCGATAGTTTAATGATTAAGGCCAATCTCTCTATAAGGGGAGTCAAAATTACTAGTTTCTCCATCCAAAGGACATAATAAATTAACTAGAATTCGTAAAAATAATAAGAGGCAAAAATATAGAGACAAATCAGCTTACAGCAAGTTGACAGGGTTCCCTACTAAGGCGAAAACTCAATCTCTTCCTGACTGGGAGAAACAAAAGATCTTAGATATATCAATCTACAATATTTATTTTTATTTTTTATCACTACTGCTTTTAATATGGAAACTGTCAGCGAATTTTCGATTAGACTAACACCAACAGATCGTGTCAAAAAAGCCTCAACATCTAAAAAATTTAGCAAAGCGTGACTTTTATTTTTTATTTTTAACCAGTATAAACTCTCCGTCAAAAGTATCGCAGCACTTCGAAAAATTTGAATTTTTTTTTTTTTTTTTTTTTTTTTTTTTTTTTTTTTTTTTTTTTTTTTTTTTTTTTTTTTTTTTTTTTTTTTTTTTTTAAATCATAGTCTATAATAAACATTCCTAAACTAGACATAAACAATTTTTATTAAAAATAATTACAATATTTCTTCCAATAAACAAAAAAGTTAGAAAACTTACTTTTTAAAATTTTTACTTCTTACAATTTTGAATTTTTGATTTATATTTAATAAGAGATATTGCCAAGTTTTTAATTCAATAACAAATACAGAGCTAGAGCGTGAAAAAACGCTACACATTTTCAGGGTGAAAAAAAACCACGATAAAACTATAAATTCCAGCCAAAAGACATATCATTGTTTAAAAAAAAATATAAACTAAATCAGATATTAAACTATGGTTTTGAAGAAATATTTTGTTAAAATAGAGCAAACTATGGCAGAAAATATATGTAAAATATAATCACAATGAAAATTGCTAACCGAAGATTATCAATAGATATGTAATTTTTTTTTTTTAAATAAATAAGTTCTTTAATTACCCTAAACTTAATATATATGTAGTAACCAATGACTAATATATCAATATATTGTAATAATTTTAAAAGTAAATAATATGGATTATGTTATAAAAAAAGTTATTCAGTACAACAAAAATATAAAATAAAATACGATATTTATAGACTCACCTTTGCGAATTCTATCTTTAGCGTGCAACATCCTGAATATATGTCAGCTCCGTTGAGGGCGTCTTTTACTTTCCTGGCTGTGTCGATACTGTCGAACGTGATTAGGGAGGAAACAGTTAAGGAAAATGAACAAGTATTATGACAGAACAAAATTATATCAATAAATTCAATAAATTAGTATAAATTTAATGAGAAGGGTATATACTGTAATTCAAAAATAAACAATCGTGCACAATTTTCATAATTCGGTGTTTGTCGTGACCAAGTCAATAACACCAATTCACATGAAAATGAGTTAACAGTGCTCTATGCAGCAATATTTTATTAAATATTAGTGATGTGAAAAATTGGTCAAATTATAATTCTTTAAAAGGTTTTTATGTATATATTTCAGCATAAATGGTGTTTCTGTAGTGATTACAGAAATAATGATAACAATATAAGGTTTTTTATAACTTTATCAAAACATATTTATAATTAGGCAAAATATCTCAAAACAATTCACATAATTATTGCTTAATTTTTTTTTTTAACTTTTAACACCATTCATTAATTCTAAACAATACATACATTTTTATCAAACTAAGAAATACACTTTAACATTTAAAAATTTATATACTAGAATACTTTAAAAAGTTATATACTAGAATACTCTCTGCTCAATGTTGATTGAGTAAATAGAATAATGCAAATTACGTGAACACAAAAACAGCTTGCAGCTAAATGTATGCAGCAACGCTAAATCCAGTTCAAACAAGCACCGAAACAGTAACGGCTTTGAATAACATTAAACCTAATTTTTATTCATGAGTGCTAACATTCACTAGACAAAAATAATAATAAGAGTATAAAAAAAAAAATAATAATAACTGTATAAAACTTGCAGTAATAAAATAAGTCGGAGGATAACAGCAATAAAATAAAAGTAGTAAAAGAATAATACAATTAATGAAAAAAAAAAAAAAAAAAAAAGTATTGAAAAGTTACCATTAAGTAAATACATCTATGAAAGTAAAATTGACATTTGAACTATAATTTCAGTAATCTATTTTAACAATAAATCACGCAATCCATTAAAATATACAATATCGGAATAAACTTGAATACAAAAACATAAAAAAAAAACCATTTAATATAGATTTCTAAAAGAAAACAATTCATTTATAAAAAGGAAAAATAATAAAAAAGCAAAAAATAGATCTTCTAAAGACAAGCCTGATAAAATTGTTAAGTGAACCTGATATCCACTGTCAAAAACTAAAAACCGGCCCCTAAATTTTGCCGAAAAGAACTACTTTTTTATTTGTAATCGATATATTCGAAATAGTGAAGAAAAAAAAAACTTCAGGTTTCATCTGTGTTTTGTGTTTAACTAAACCTGAAAATAAACTTTGTACTGCACACCTAAAATTCTAGGTTGGTGTTACCTTTTGCTTTTTATTTAATATTTAAAAACTTTTTTATTTTATTTTTTTGTTTTTTTCAACAGATCCATAAAATTAGTCTTATAAAAATAAAATCAGTTTTTTTGGAATACGGTCATCTACTAGGCATCTGATTCGTTCAAACATTACCTGCTACGCAAATGTTATACAGAAAAGATTGTTCGGCTACTATCATATATTTATTCAGTACAAAATTAATCCGGGAAGATATTATTTTTATTTTTCTATATAAGGAAAGTCGAAATATTTAATAAAATTACAATAAAAGCTCCTGGGCCTTTATCGAACAGTAAAACCTCACAAGTATCTGAAAGAGGAATGAGGAAAATAAGATCAATTTTTTCTGAGCATTTGATAGGAATATATTCGAGTAAACTCATCACAAAAGTTTGGGATTAAGTTTTGAAATGTAAACCTCGGGCACAATATTGGACACAAGTAAACGTATAATAAAGGAAGTTAAATATAGAAACAAGAGAGCGACAAGAACGAATTTAGATAGATAGATAGATTTAAAATAAATTTTATTCTGGGACAAAGTCCCTTAAGAATAACAACAATTGAATTATAAAAAGTAAATCACATCTGGCCAAAATATTTTAAATACAATAATGAAATAAGATAATATAAAGTAAATACAAGTTTATAATAAAATAATTTTAAGGAAAAAAATATATAAACAAACACACTAATATTCACACAAAACCATATATACATTCGGTAAAGGAAAGAATATTATATACAAAGTTGATTGAAACACGAAATTTCTGGATTTACACCTAGTGAAGTATGAAGAAAAATAATATTTGTTGAAAGGAAACAGACAAAACTGATATAGAAAAAATATTTGAGTAACAGTGAAAACATTATCATCAGAAGAATTAAAAAAAGTTTTTTATTTAATATGCTGGTATGACATTCATTATAAAGCATCTATATGATTAAATAGCATCCGTCTGAAGGGAGATAAGGTGCTGAAAGAGGTGTGCTTTAAAAATTCTGAGAGCAGATGCGTTGCGAACGGAGGGAAGATTTAGGCCATATTTGGCTTCCTAATATAGCCTACGCACTAAATTTAATTTTGGTTAAACCAAGGAAAACACTAAATTGGAAATTAAAACATGATTGCATTGAAAAATTACTAAACTTTATTCAAGTATAAATTATAAAATTTCAGTGACAAAAAAATCTATAAAATACTAGCATCCCTGTCGCGGCTTCGCCCGCCCTCCATAAGTAAAGCTAATTTCAACTAAAAATTAATGTTTTATTTGTTTATCGATAAGATTCTTGTATGAATTGGTAATCAAGTTGGATAAAGACTAAGAAGCTTTTGCGGAATATAAACTGCATTATCAGTGCTTACGACAGAAGGCCCGTGGATCATATTTTTACACACAATATAAAAAAGTAATGGATCGACATTTTGATTTAGTAATAATTTATATTCGGCAGAAATTGGTTCAGTAGTATTCGTGGTTAGAGATCACAAACGTAAAATGACTTGTCCTTTTATAGAATAGTATAGATTATTATTATGGTAAACTTTCTAATTTTAAATCTTTCAAGAACTATGAAGATGATGTAGTTAAAATTTGGTTCAGATAGGTTCATTAGTTTTACTAAAACGCTATTGTCGCTTGCCACATATTTATAGCTTTTTGGATAACAATTTAATTGAATTAAGTAACTTTATTATCAATTTCTAGCTATATTTAACACCGGATCATTGTAACCTCTCTTAAATGGCGCTCGCTTTACTGCACTCCACATATTTATCGCTTTTTAAACAGTTAATTAATAGAAAATATATAAATTTTATTATTGCTAAACCTTCCTTGAACTATGAAGAAGATGATATAGTTATATTTGGTACAGAATAGTTCTATAGTTTTCGCGGTTAGTGATAACGAACGAAAATGGCTTGTCCTTTTATATATAACTTCATCATCCCCCGTCGAGGCTTCGCCCGCTCTCATAAGTGAAGATCTTAGATAATTTTAACTAATAATTAATTTTTTTTTAATATTTATCGATAAAAATTTTGTATTAAAGTGAAGAATTGAAAATTTTATTTTTGATGATATTTTCACGCATAGCAGCCATTATTAACTGGGTTAAATTTAGATTGATTAGGTGTTTGAAGATAACATAAAGCATAATTAGACATCCAATTTTCAATTTTAATATATGAGTTGGTAATTCAGATGGACAGAGACTATTAAGAAACTGCATTATCAGTGCTCACAACTAAAGGTTCAAAGTTCATATTTTTACACACAATATTAAACAGCTGAGGATCGGCATTTTGATTTTTAATAATTTTCATTCAACAGAAATAATTTTATTGATTTGATCTGGTTGGATTTTAATTTCTAACCATAAAAGTATGTCATAATGTGGCAAAACCCGTTTCTAACACTCAACATTGTAAATTTAAATTTTTATTGTTGCCAAATCTAGAATTATGAACATGTTGTAGTTAAACTTTGGTATATTTCACTCCATATACCTGTTTTTATAACAATTTAATTGAAAATAAGTAAATTTTATTATCAATGTTCACCTCTATGTAACACTGTACATTTTAACCTTTCATGTAGATTGCGATTGCCACCATTTTTGAACTTCACTGTTATCCACTAATTATTCATTTTGCAATAAAGAATTAGTTGAAAATAATTAATTTTACTATTGCTAAACCATCCTATAAAGATGATGTAGTCAAAATTTGGTAGAGATTAGTTCAGTAGTTTTTGGCGGTTAGTGAACACAAACGAAACATTGCTTGTCCTTTTATATAATAGTATAACCTTATACCGCCATATGTTAGAATCCTATAGAGCTAACAGATAATTGTGACTTGCAGATAATATACAAATAATATTGCGACTATAAATTAAGATATAAGGTATCCTATCTTTTTTGTTGGATCAAACTGCACACGGTGTGCAAATTTGATTAAAATCGGTTCAGTAGTTTAGGTGTTAGCCGGCCCCTAGGCGGCGACACGTAATTTATATATATTAAGATTTCTAGACATTGTTTTACAGATCTGACGACTTTTTGAGGCCGAAGACATCCTTCCAAAATTAGAATTAGTTTTCGTCCTTATGAATGCTATTTTAAGATGGCAAAATTTAATGATACAAAACAAGCCTAGATAAAACGCTCCCTCAAGTAAAAACATATCTGACACCAACTGAGGTTGATGCAGCGGTGAATACCATTACTACTTCTATACTGGAGGCTGATGACCAAAACATTCCAAAATCTTCCCCACTGCCCAACTCTCAGAGAACCCCACCGACGCATATTTTGGCACTGATAGCTCAAAGGAACAACATACGAAGTATATTTAACCTCACGTAGGATATAACTATATTGTATTATTGTAGTGAAAAAAAAATCCTAGTAGTGTTTATAGACCTCACTTTTGTTTCTTTGGCAGGAGCCATCTGCACAGAAATACACCAAAAACAATAAATGAAACTAGCAATTAAATATAAGTACCTAACAATAACATTGGTTTGTCAAAACGTGATCGAAATAACTAGTGTCCAATGGCCAACATAGCAAATAGTAGGTCACCCGCCTTTTTCGTTAACGCACACAAATCATGGAACAAAGCAGGAATGAAATCTCAACAATGATTTATAACTACAATTCCGTAGCTTTCATCAAACATTTTAAATATACCTACAAGTATTACAACCAAGAGAAGCTTCAGAACTAAGATCAAAAATAAGATCAGCCAGGTATTGTCCTCTTCACGTAGCGACAAACTAACACTTTCCGAATTTAACCTATTCTTGCTCTGACATCTTCTATAGATAGGGTACTTGTTTTTATTTTTAAATAGCTGCTTTGTTTGATTTTTCGGCAATAGGCCATATTAGGATGCAAGTATCTAGGACATAATTGGGCACCCTGTCTTATTAAAATTACTTTTACAGACCATACTGATCCAACAGTGCTGTAACCAAAGAAAAATGCGTACCGACCCTTTTCAGTTGGGATTCCAAACGATGGGCTGAGGGCGGGTCCACCATCTTTAATAATACTCCGATCGATGTACAGCTAGGCCTTCCTAATTCCAATCTAAGGGTGAAAAACTTCACCACTGCTGGGGAGCTATCACTATGCTCCGTACACACTCCAAACTCCATTCGGCAATTAACAGTTAATATTTCACGCGGCCTAAGGTAGCACCACCTGACGTCCACTTAGTGGCGATGAATAAATAATCATGAAGCAGCTACTAACTTAGCAGTCGTTAGACACAAAGAGGGTAAGTACTAAGCGATAGTATTTAAGAAGTTATCTAGCATGGAGGTACTGCTAACCGAAGAAGAATGAACTTTATTCTGCGACAACTTTTCCCCTAAGAATAACAAATGAGTACAATACATAGAACAATCGTCTGGCTATAATAATTAATTATAATAAATAATAATAAAATTGATTAATAATTAAATTATGAGTTACAAAATAAATGAAGAAATCTTGTAAAAAGAAACATCTTATCTGTACTATTATAATGTATATAACATAAATATTCATGTTTTACATTTGCTCGGAAGATTGAAGATCCAGGAGGTAAAGAAATATATGATGTTTAAAGGAAGTTAGAGTGGTGCTTTTTCGTATTAATATGGGCAATGAATTCCATAAAGAGGAAGAGCGGGTAATAAAGGATTTTTTTTAGGAGTGTACAGGTTGATGGGTTGGGTTCTAGTATTTAAGAGGTGGATGGAAGAACGCAGGGTACGGAGGTCATGAATATAGGTGGATTTTTTGGTTTTCAAGGATTGAAATACGAGTGCACCAAGGAAGTATTGACGTCGAAAACTGGGGTAAAGCCAACCGGTTTCAAAATACCTGTCAGATATGTGAGAACGTCTAGTAATCCCAAAAATAAATGTAATAAAACAACTCATTAATCTTTTACATCTCATTTCAAGCTAACTAGACAGTCCTCCATACACTATGCATCCGTAGTCAAAGTTAGGAAACGCAAGAGATGATAAAAAAAGATGACGAGTACTTAGTGTTAATGAATCGCGGTGATGGAAAAGTAGTTTTAAGTATAGAAATAGATTTCCTCGTGATTTGAGAAATATGATTATTCCAAGTAAGATGTTGATCAAACATTACTCCCTGATTTTTAATGTAATTTTGGAAATTAATTGGTCGGTTTTTGAGGGAAAGCAGTGGATAGTAGGGAAGGGCTTTTAGGTGAGGATTGCATTTGTATAGTTATGTGTGTATATATATGTATATGTGTATATATATATATATATATATATATATATATATATATATATATATATATAAAACTAAGAAGATATTTAAATTGTTCTTTGGTATTTGCCACAACGCCAGAGAATATAATTATCTCTAGTATCTCCTTTGTCCTCAGATCTGCGTCCAAGCCAGTTGCCGTTCATTAGTCATGAGACAAAACGCTTATGAAGTAATTTTCTCAGTTAATTATTACATTTTAATGGCATCCTCTTTTGTTTTTCAATTAAGAACTAACAAAATCCCAAAATATATGAGAAACTTCTTTTTAAAAAATAAAGGGAAAATCTTAAGGAAAAAGGAATGTTATAATACGCATGATTTTCATAACGTTTTTCGCAATCTCTCATTCATTTCAACCCTCTCAACTCTATTAAGATACATATTTCGCATCTAAAAAAAACAAAAGGAACAGATGAAAAAATACTACGTCAACAATAACGTTTCATTGGGCTTAGTGTAAGCTGTCTAGTTTGGTTAACCAACCAAAAGGACCCCCTTATTTATTTTTATGTTGCTAAAAAAGATCCATAAATCTTATAATATCCCTAGCTACAAATCTTACACCCACCCTTATTCCATTAGACTAAACCATACCAACTATAATCTTCTTAATTAATAATTTTAGAAGAACATCTTTCACCATTTAATGAATTATGTGTTTTAATATATTTTGCAAATCATAATGTTGCACATATTTTAGATAAGCATGATCGTAAAAGAGCATTACTTATGCAATAAATCCAATCCTTATGCAAGAACATTTCTATGAGGTTAACTACTGGCTTAACAGGAAAAAAAAAAAATTTAAAAAACTGGTCAGTCGCAAAATTATTATAACGTTCAATGCTTATATCAGAACTATTCTGTTACGAAAGAAGAAAAAAATACACAACAGGTTACGAACGCATTCACTTTCGTTTTTAACATGCGGAAAATTCGCCGACATAATATTATGACAAGACTTTTTAGTTTCAACAGGAATATCATTATACCTAGTGAATTTCACAAATATAAATCATAACTATATATGCCAAGTTCAAATATAATAATAATATTTTTTAAAAAATGACGAATAACTCACCAACAGCCATCAGGGCCCGGGAAATTTTTTTTGTCGAAACCCTCCCGCCATTTTAGAAGGGACATTTTTTCCTGGAAGGGAGAGGTGCCCTAAAGATTATCCTAATATCTTTCATATTATTCACTAATTATCATCAAAGCGTTGAGAAAATATCTTTTAATCACATTAAAGAGTTCAAATCTCAATTACGAAATGATAGTAAGAATATACTCGTAACTGTGCAACACATAGCTTTGGCTAACCACAAAGATACGTCAAAACAATGCTCGGCCGCATATACATCGGATTGAGCACAAGTTAAGAAATATTGATGGTTCCGAACATTTATTATATCCAACATACAGACCAGATTTTTAAATTTTTTATTTATTTTGGCCCTCCTTTAAGAGGGAAAAAATTAATAAATTTCAAGAATTGAAATGAAACGAAACAACGGTTCAAGAAATTTCAACAGACACCCCAATCATGGGATGGAATGCAGAACCACTGCAAAATAACAAAATACACTGAAAGGCGAATAATTTCACAAAATTGATCAGTTAAAAGTTTCTACGTCCTCATATACTTTAACCAGGTCGTATAAAACGTAAAGTGAACACGGAATGTAAGTGTTCGTGTGCGCTTGAGTATAATGCTTTCAAGCAGTGAGTGTAATAGCTTCTATTTAAAATTGAAAAGAATATCTACAGAATGAGTATAGCATTAGTACTCACAGAGAGTTTGAATAAGTTCTAAGCATCATGGCTGAACAGCGACTGTACATAATATTTTATGAGCGGAAATCGTCAATAGATTAATAAGTTCATTATTTCACTTTTTATTATTCTTTAATTAGGCCCATTTCTTTCAAATTTAACTAAAATTCCAAATTTTTAATAAAACACTTAAACGACAATAAACTGCGTTCAAAGATGCCGATAAATTATAAAAGACACATTTACATTACAATAACTAGACAGACCCATCTGAGAAGATGGCCAAGAGACCGTCTAAGAGCTTTTGTTAAAGTTCCATTAGTTAGTAGTTCCATACATGATACTGACATGTCATTGTAATAATTTTGTTAAGCGAAAATTTTGCAAAAACTAGAGCATTTAGATGTTCAGATATTCACCAAAATCTTGTTTGAAGTGCTAATGTCATCTCAGAAAGTTCTAATACCTGGTATTTACTACATATAATCAAGTTTCAACACCAGTTTTGGAGCTTCAAAGTTCAAATTTAAATATTGTAAAATTGTCTTTTCTTTACTTGACATATCTGTAAGCTAAGGCACCGACATAATATAATATAAAAACAGTTGAAAATACCAATAAATAGCTAAAGTAAATTTTTTAAAAATTGGATAGTAATACTGTTCACCATTTGTGTGATATTAATTTTTCCTAAAAAGCCTTATTCAACAAAAAACCAACAAAGCTAATAAATTCATTTAAAACTCCCGTGTTATTCAGATCAGATTAAGCTTGGAATAGGTGGAACGGGTCATAAGTTTTGGGCGGTAAAAAGATACACACTGTGATTAGCACATGGCACGAAGGTTAATTAGTATTTCACTAATACTTAAATGAAATACTTCCTTGACGAAAACGAAAATTACACACTTTAAATCGCATAGCACTTCATTAGTGATATCAACACTAAAAAAACTGATATGTTTTTTAAAAATCATTGAGTGGAATTAGTCATACAAAATGGTTGATTAGTAACAACCATGTATTATTTTTTTGCCAACGTTTCGGCTATTAGGTAAGATGGAAAATGTGGGGAAAAAAAGTAAAAAAGAACTTTAGTTCACTTCATGACAAGGTGTAATTATGTTAATTTATCTTTTTAAGTTTGTTTTTCTTACCATTAATGATATGGCCGAAACGTTGACAAAAAATAAAATATGTTTGTTATTATCAAACGTCTAATTTTTTTTATGACTGATCCCTCCCAACACCCTACTAAATATATCAATCCAGTAAATTAACATAGCTCTTTAATTATTTTAAAATAAAGGCGACAGCTATAGCGCATTTTCTTTTAACTTACTTTGTTCTGAAAATTAAGATTTAAAAAAAAATTGGTAACACAACAATGTCAATAATTACTTATTATATTTGCAACAAACAACTATGTATTTAACTAATGAACTATAGACATATTACTGAGAGATCGATTGGTTTTTTTATTGTCTCAGGGCCAAACAAGTTATCCTACAGGTGAAAAATAAAAAGAGAGACAGAGAGATCTATTAGCTGTTTGGTTCTATATTCTGATACCAATCAAACACCAATACTTATTAATATAGTAGATTGGCAGATGTGGATATACACCAATGTTAAAGAAAAGAGAGAGAAATCTAATAAATATTATGAATACAATCAACACCAATATTATCATATATATTAGATTGGCAGATGTGGATATATCATAAAGAAAAAAAAATATATATATATATGATTAGTAAGGTTCTTGAGGTTCAGTCAATAAATAAAAACAACTATTTTGGCGACGTTTCGAGACTATAAAAATTTTTTAAAATTTCCCTAAGTCAGTTGTGTACTAGAATTGTTAGAATTTAGTTAGTCGATACCATATCCACCAATAACATTGTAAGTAGTTGCATACTCCTCTACATTCTGTAATTATATATATTTTTATTATTCTAACACACAACATTTATTTTTCTAACTACATTTCTACACATCAATATTTAATATAAGCCAAAAATATTAATATTAATAAGAATGAGTCACTCGAAACACGATATTAGTAATAAAACTTCCAGACCGTTCGGAGATAAGACTCATAATATTTTACACGTCACGAGAAAAGATTAGATCTCATTAGCATAGCAAATCTAAAAGTGTTATATCAACTTCCCCAATAAAGGAAAAAGTAATTTATGAAAGGAAAATTCAATTTTCTTTCGAAACATTTCAAAGAAAAAGCAAGAGGACAAATATCTTCCAAGAAATAATATTGATAAAAAAAAAAAATTAAAATGGAGAGGAATATGAAAACAGTTTCGATGCGAGAGCGGGAGGAAGCAATAAGGGAGAGATCGATTATTAATTCTCGAATCATCTTCCGAAGTGAGCGCGGGAATAGGAAATGATCCGTGAATACAATATCTGACCCTTCAGTCAGCTGGGCCAATGCCATCTAGATCGATATTTAATTAGACCTCTAGCTGCCGTAGAATGACTCCTAAATAATGCCACATCTACTGCTAGAGAACAGTTCCATAAATATTATACGCTGATCCTCAGATTGGATTCCATATACCTTTCTACTCAGATAAACTTTAATAATACAGAAATATTAAGCCTAGACCATACTAGTAGACAAGTTTCGCGACTTTGGCCTTGTAGAGACTGTATATAAACGGTATTCGCGCGGTGCAAATTAGGCGATACAAAAAGCGTTACGGTAGGCGATGCAACATAATAAAAGAAATCGAGCGATGTGATTTTTTTTAATCTCAACATTTCCTGTTCCCATTCGCGCGATACGATATGAGGGTGACCCGTTTTGGCATTATTTCGAATTAGGAGCTCGTCCGAAGAGGATGGGTAAATACATTTTACGGCCACAAGAAGCAATCCCAATACAGTGGAAGTATGTGGGTATGGATTAAATGTATTACTATTTCTTCTAACCGATCAAATCTGATCTCGAATAAAATTTAAAAGTTAATTCCACGAGCAGGGGTGGTTTTCAACCAAATTTACAAAATAAATAGAAGCAAACACAAAGGCTTCGTCTTGCCAGAAAGCCATGAGCTATGACCAGGTATCGCGCAACACGAATCGTCTCTGCAACCAGCACTCTATGTTGCTATCACCAATACTTATCGCCACAAGATCGCTATAACTTATTTTCACGCTTGTCACATGTTTGCGTCTCTTTTTTAAGAAGAAAATGAACTTTATTCTGGGACAACTTAATAAAAAATGAGTACAATACATAGGGCAATTGTCTATGATAATTTGTTATAATAAATAATAATACAAATTGATTAATAATTAAATTATAAGTTAAAAAATAAATGAGAAATCTTGTAAAAGGATACATCTTTTGTATAATATTATAATGTATATAGCAAAAATATTCATGTTTTACATTTGCTCGGAAGACTGAAAGTTCAGGAGGTAAAGAAATAGATGATTAAAGTAAGTAAGAGTGGAGCTTTTTCGAATTGAGATGGGCAATGAATTCTATAAAGAGGAAGCGCGGATAATAAAGGATTTTTCGAAGGATGCAGTTCGATGCGCAGGAGTGTACAGGTTGATGGGTGAGGGCAGGGTAAGGAGGTCATGAATATAGGTGGGTTTTTTTGTTTTGAAGGATAGAAATATGAGTGCATCTAGGTAGTATTGACGTCGGAAACTGAGGTAAGGTCCTCAATTTCAGAACACCTGTGAGATATGTGAGAACGTAAAATGCTTTGTAAATAGTATCACTTGTTGCATCGCATAACGTATCGCCTTAATGTGCACCGCGCCTTTAACCTGCTTTAGACTGTCTACAAATTGCGCAACGTGGTCTACTATTATGTAATAGGCTTAAGGAGTAGTTTCGTAAATAAGAGAACAGGGTCGTTCTTAACTTAAAATAATTTTACCGACAGACACCTATCCTGATTGTCGAATTCAAATGAGACTAGATAAAAGAAGACCTCAAAATCAGTAAGTTCAGTAATAATTATACACAATACATTTATTATAATAGCTATTCATCGAAACAAAAATTCCTCAAAAATCAAGTGAAAAATAATTTTTTTTTTTTGTATACATTTAAACTGTACAAAATATATACCATCAACTAAAGGTATTGACAATAATAATATTAACATGTTAAAACTTGAAAATAACTACTCATCAGTAGCACAGGCCATCTTCGTTTCAGACATCCCCGAGGATTATCAGGAATGGAATGGGAAGCAAGTTGAGAAATTAACGGATTTGAGCGGTTATGGAGCTTACTATGAAAGGATATTTATCTGGTGTGGGCTAAATCAGCATCATTTGGAACATTAAGATCTTTATGAATAAGTTTATTGGTGACAGTAAGGAGCATTGAGGATGTTTCGAAGGATTTTGGATTGCAAGGATTGAACACGAGATGAATTGGATGGTTTAGTGGAGCTCCAAAGCTCAACTCTCTACGTCCAAATAGGTCTAATCACAGTCATGTATATGAGTCTTTTGTAATTAATTGGGAGCTTTGAACGTTTATCTTGTAAATGTTGAAGTAATCTGTAACGACGGGCAAAATGATAAATTTAATTTAATTAATTAATCTCGAGTTCTGAGAAGATATCAAACCGATATCCGTTATATCTCCTCAGACCTGAAGATGAATGTTTAGCATTCGAAACTAGTATTCTAATAACATAATTATAATAGAAATGGCAATTAATTCATCAATCCTAAATGTACTGATTTTTCTATACCATTATATGTACCTCAAGTGACATATTAAGAAACTGTTAAGTAAGGATAGAAATATACGGAAAACATCCTAAATGGGTCTAAATTAATCTTTTCAAAACTTAAAGGTCACAAGTTTAACAGGTCATAAGTCAAAGGTTACTAACCGCGTCAAGTGAATATTTCGTGAGTCTTTAATAAATAAATAAAAAAATAAAATAAATGAATAAAAAATAAAAGTCATTATATTAGTAGAGATATAATGGCTTTATAGCTAACTATTAACAAGATCAATTGGTCTTAATTACGACGAACAAATTCAACTATTATATTACCAATTTGCATAATGTCTTTAACATATGTGAAGGTATACTTTCTTCACAAATGGCCAAAAAAAAAAAAGCGGTGATATTGCTACATTAAACATTATATTGTTAACATTTCTAAATTATTGAACCCAAAATAAATCGAGCCCTTGGGTGATTGGGCAAGGCAACAAAGGATGAAGGAGGTAGAGGGTATAGAAGTTAGCCCTTAAAGAGAGAAGATAAGGGCCGAGATAGCAGCTTCTATTTTTCTTTCAATAGCGGCTCCATCTACAGCCATTGTTGGTCAAACCTCTCCGCTTAATACGTCACCGTATACCTTACCCTTCTACCTCCCCACTACCTTTCATAAATTCAATCTTCCAACACAACAAAGTATCTTAAGATTGGATCGAATGTACAGTACACCTAAGAAATTACGAGAGGATGTGCCGGTTTTATCTGGAATTACCAGTTCTTTCCCTATAATAATATCTTAAAAGGGTAATAGGTTTAGTTACAAGGTAAAGATGTACTGTTAGTGGGCCCACGATTGTGTAAGGAGGAGAGTTGGAAGAAATCACGACAAACCAACAGGTTTCTCCTCAATTAAGGGTAACAATTTTAAAGAGGCTGGGTGTGTATTGTGAGCTTGGCAGTCAAGTGTATTACCCACTGAGCTACCGTGCCTCTCATTAAATCCTAAGTGGACAAAATAATCGATGATGAAGACACCAACAGGCCAAAACGTCGCGTAATATTTTAAACAACAAAATAATATACAACAAACCAGATCAGTCATCGAATAAAAAAAGGTGTAAAATCCGACAGTCAAAAACATTTCCTTAGATCGGACATATTTGAAAAGAGTATTCAGCAGTACAACATGTAGCTACAAATGATAAATAAAATAACAGTTTTTTTTTTTTTACTAAACTACCTTACTATGACCATAAGTAGTAAACAAAAAATAAATTAAAAAATTGATATAAATAATAATTATTTTAGTTGCAATGATTATACAGCCACATGTTAACGTCAGCAAGAACTTTATCTAATAGCTTAATAGTTAAAACCTTATTAGTTATAAATGAAAGGAATAGTTCTTTTTTGGGCATACAATGGTTGTGCTTTAACCCAATAATAAATTCGTTTCTTTTATCACTGCCTTGGAATTTCATGTTTTTTTTATTTTATATGTTTATCAGTTCTATTGCATCTTCGAGTTTATCAGTAATTTAACTGAATGGCGTCAAAACTCCAGCTAATATAACAGTCGAAAAACCATCCGTAACTAAAATTTATAATTTCATGGCTTGACTTTTATTCACGTCATATTATATGAAAAGTTGTATAAAATTGCTATCGAATGTTTCTATTAATGGTCTTAATGACACGACTTAAGACCTTTCGAACGAGCGTTCTCGCTCGTCGGTCAGATATCGATCTTGCCTAAACTATTTCTAAATTTAAACTCCTACGTTCGTCGCCCTCTGGCCTTTGAATCAATTATTTAACGTACTCTTCTTCCAGAAGTTTTTTTCAAGAATTTATTTGTTATTTAAATGACAAAAAGCCTACCTTGAGAATACTGGTTGAGCGCATCAGTTTAAAAAAAAACACACACACAAAAGATAACGTACATTTGCAGCATACCTACTTGTTACTATTTAACTAGTTTATGATAGATTTCGGTTGAATGGAGTATTATAAGTCAACATTTTATGATAAACTAAAAAGATCTCTAAGAGGTCATTCGATTAGGAATATCGGTATTTGTAAGTCCAGAAGTTGAATTTATATAGATACATTTGGGTCCTTAACTAGGTTTTATTAGATTTTTTTAACATAGAACATGTTTTACCCGTGGCCGAGTTAGTCAAAAGTAATACGTTTTTTAAGAAACGCGAGGACGTTACGAGTAGTTTGACAAGCTCTAGCTCTTTTGGTATTACTCGTATCGAAAATTTGACGATTTAAAATTTCCTGATCAGGCATTTAATGGGGAATATTTTTATTGATGGGGTATTTATTGACTGAGAAGTATTTAAAGACGTAGATTGTTGGGGTATGCAGTCATAGATACATAGCAATTAAAAATAATATTCTAATTTATAATGCCGACGTTTCGACTTGCAAGCGTTCATCAGGGTTTGAATGAAAAACATCACGTTTAAAATCCATATTTTCTCTCAAGTTTAATTTAAAAAAAAAATAATAATTGTAAAATTAATTTAAAATCATATAGGTATACGCAAAAAAAAAAAAAAAAAATTAAAAAAAAAAAAAAATAATTCCCTAGAACAAATGAATCATTAGGCCTTTTAAGAAAAAAATTATTCCCTATAAACAAATGAATCACAGGTAAGAGAAAAAAACAACAACATATATATGAGCATTTTTGCACTGCAATAACAGCCAATGGTTTTAGTTTAAAACATTTTCATTTTATTCTGCCTATTTAACTGACTGGAGCTAAGGTTTTTTATTTTAGGTTTTTATTTTATTTTATTATTTTTTTTAATGATTTAGTTAAATATATTAGTATACAAATATATTGTGTTTAGATATAAAGTTTATATGTGTATTACAAATATATGGTTATGAATATATTTGGAATATGTACTTTTATAAGTACGACAAATTGCAATATTTTTTAAGAATAAGAAGTGAGAAATACGTACGACCTAAAGTTCTGTAAAACTTTTTAGATTTAAGGTGACTTGAATTTTAAAGCTTAACATCCACTAGCATTACTAAAAACAAAAAAAACAGAGTGGCAGACCATGTGACATAAAAGTCTTCTTAACAAGCTGAAGAAGTTAAAAAAAATTGAGTGGAGCCTTGGAGTACCTCAACTTATTTTAAAAAAATTACTAACGCTAGTTAAAAATAATAACTAACGCACAAAGACAAGTTTTGACCCGGTAGAGAATAGGTCTAACAAAAATGACCCGTGGATATTTAATATCAAAGGAACAAGCGCCGAAGTGGCCCAAATGCAACCGCCTCCTTGGGTTGTTGAACAAGAGAATACATGATTGAGCAATGACCTTTTTTTATTATAAAAAAAATATATATATATTAATAAAAATAAAAATTAATAAACAATATTCAACCTTATATATGAAGTGGCGTTAAGAGATAATGAATCAAATATTGAAATAGTTTATTATATATATATATATATATATATATATATATATATATATATATATATATATATATATATATATGAGAGAGAGAAGGACCCCCCCCCCCGCCTATTGTTAAAAATGCATTGGTTACTCAAACTCTACAACAAGGCCTCGGATATCGGATTGATTGAAGGCGAGCTGAAGATCGGGACGATTGGAGAAAGGCTGTGGAGCAAGTCTAGGACAGCTTCTGTCGTGCCAATAAAGAAAAAGAAGAAGAAGAACATCTATTTTTATAGTCAAACTAATATAGAAGGAAATGAACTGACCGACATAAGCACAAAGGAAGCAAAGACTAAGTTCCCTTTTCCCAATACTTAAGTCACTCTCTACGACTTTAATAAATCTATATTTAACCTTTGCAGAGAAGTATGGTTCAACTTCTGGGAAAAAGTACCACAGACAAATAAAATGAAAAGAATATATGAGAACGTTCTTCCATCAACACCCCTCCCAATAAACGGGAAAGAACAGGCAGTAATAACACGGCTTAGAATTGGGCACACCAAGTTGACCCACAGGCATCTACTTGAATTCTACCAGAATGCACCGGCAACGGAGCACCTTATATTATTATTATGAATGATTGCACCCGACTTTTACCATTCAGAACTTTTGCATCTCCAATAAATAATACTGCAAGGCTTTGAAACCCTCAGAAAAAAAAAAACAATTTGTCTCAACTAATATAATTTTATGTTAAATTGTAATAACTAACATAATGTAAAGCTGAATAGTAATAACTAATATAATGTAAAGGCGCCTCTAGCCTGAGTTGTTGAACAAGGCACCTTAAATTGTAATAAAATAAATAATAAATATTTTTATAGTTTAAAACAAATTCTTATTTATTATAATTTATAGTATTTATAGACCAGCGTTTATGATCAACAAGTTTTAGTACTATAGAAATTACAAACCGACCAACCAGGGTGAAGTTAACACCCCTGGCTACCTAAAGGTCAGCGAAGCACCCAAGAAATTTATTACAAAGACCCAACAGGTAATAAATTTGAGGCAGTAATTGAAGTCATATATATAGCGCCGTTATATTAAATTTAATATATAAACATTAATACCTACCATATCAAGAGAGAGGGGACCATTTTTAATTTCCGGTGGAGTATTCTCCACCAGGGACTCAACCAGGAGATGGGGATTAATAATAATGCAGCATCAATCAGTCTAGCCCATTTTACGATTCACGGCCAACGTGTGGACAACCACCATTAAAGCTCCACGAATACCACAAGTGGAAAATAAATAAATAAAAAAATATATATTTATATTATGAATAGTATCATTACCACCCTCCCAATTAACAGAGTCCTAATCATCGTGAACTGTCGGTCCAGTCTAAAAATGTTTCCTAACGGACCGTGACGAACCTGGCTGGCAATGGGAAGAATTTAATAGAACCCTGCCACAGAATGGGCTATATTTTAGGCAAAGGACCTCGTGGAATGGGACATTATTAGGATCTAAAAAGGGGCTATATAATATATGGTAATAAAGATTAATAATGTTGTTCAAAGAATGTGAACAATTCAATACAATTAATTATAAAACATTAAAGAACATAAATAAAACTTTTAACCGTATAACAGCAATAGAATTTTTCTCTGCATAAAACACACTCAGAATAAATGTTTATTTTGAGAGCTTCACAACTCAAAGCTTCATAACAAGTTATCATTACTTTATTTAGCCCTTATTCACGGAGTACAAAAATGTAAGGTAAAAAATGCTGAAGTATTTTATACAACTAGTAATCTATTTACGACAGTAGTGAAAATACCCTGAGTCCTACTATACCTATTAAATGCGGAATAATTTTTTTTTTGAAACCTTAGCTCACAATGAAATGAGTGTAAAACAAATTAGAAACAGAAATCATTTTTTGCAATATGGATGTGTCAGGGATTAAGTTTAGATGTGCAGATATTAACGCATCTAAGACCTCGAAAATTTCAGCGAAACAAAACTCTAAATGAAACAAAATTTAAAGAGTAACAAAAACGAGTTTAAAAGGCCTCATTTTGAGTTTATTATCCAGCCACAAATACATACAATAACTTACTAAAACCTATTTAGACTCATGCATCACAGATAAGTAAAAAAAAACTCACATATACAAATGTTTCAATCAGAAAATTTGCGATTAATTCCAAAATATCCAAGGTAAGTATAGAACACTGCATTCAGACCTACACTGGACTGGACTACATCAAAACTAAATACAGAATATTTTACGGCAAACTTTATGACCACCTCACAGGCTCAAACAAAACATGGCAACAATAAATATTTTTAAGGCTAAATAGAAGCTGAATGGAGGGACCCCTTTATTTATGTACTAAAAATGAAAATTAATAAAACACATTTAATCGAATAGTTTAAGACCACTTCTCCGCTGTAACAATAATTATAACTAATGATTACAGATCATTCAGTTCGTCTTCATAAAACAACAGATAAGTAAAATCACTATTCTAAGGCACGATTACAAAATAAATAAATTTTATAACGAAAAAAAAAACACAGTATGTTTTACCACCCTCACAAAAGTTAGGGATCAAATTACAAAGGGAATCATTACTATCGACATTAGTACATTTGGCGTGTTTGAAGGACAGCCTTTTCCCTATTCCATGCTTTTAAAATGTAAACCGAACACGATAATGGCGACTTTGTCCTCAAATGGCTATTTTAATATTTTATAGGCATGCTAGCTAACTAAACAGCCTTCCTTTGTAGCACCAAGTCGATAAATAAAAAGAAACATAAAAGATTAAAAAAATAAATAAATAAAATTTAAAAAAAAAACATCAAAATCCATGCGGATAGTTATTAACATTCAATTCCTGAGTCCGCTAGGACGTCATTATCAAAACTAGATCACATGCTTTTAATGATTTTATTTGATTCTTAAAATTAATTCTTTTATTTAAATACTTGTGACTCAGAATAAGGAAGTATAAGGTTTTTAAAATAAATTAGTGAGTATTAAATTCCTTTAAAGGTTAATCTATTCGGATCTCAAAAAAAAATAATAATAAATAAGAATCGCTGAATTTCCATTTGAAGGGAGAGGTAAAGACCAACAGTTCGAAATATTTCTTATAAAGTCAACATCTTTGATGAAGGCAGCCAGCCGTTTTTAGCACTTGAAAGATCCACTCAACTTACTAGAAAAAGAAAATTGTAATTTACTTTATAGCCATATATTTTAAAGGAATTTTTGAATCAAATATATAAATTACTAGAGAATACACGCTTGGTATCACCTATCTTCATCGACCTCAGATAAACCGGTCCTTGGATTAAACGGTCTCTACAGCAATAATTTCCTTTTTTTTTTTGGTGAGAATATTACAGTTAGCAGTTGAGTACATTATTAATTATTTAAAGAACCACTTCTCAATAAATAAATTGGAGAACATAGTTATGTGTATAGTGTATTTGTTTATGTCGCGTTGGTCTAATCGTATAATAGTTAAATGGGGCTGTGAAGGAGAAATTCCTAAATAAATACGAAGCTAATAACTAATAACTTGAACAAAAACCAATTCCTGGGATAATGTCCTTATAAACTCTTAAGCTTAAAAATTAAAAAAAAAATAGAAAATTACTAACAGAATAATGACTAAAAACCCAGATAATAATAGTATGGAGATTGCAACGCAGAAGTAAGCTGAGCTAGGCCAATTCCGTTGGCGCGAATCGAGAATAGAACCGGCTACATGACTCCTCCCTGGGGGACACCCATCCTCTGTGGGATAGGGCTAGGGTATTTGAAGCTGCTGACTAAACTAGGATTAGGAAATTGGCACTGCAGAAAAGAATTTGGAATTCAGATGCAAAGAGCATTCTGAAAAAAAAAATATAAATAAAAGAAATACCAAAAGTAAAATTACATAAAATAATAAAAACAAAAAATCTTCTTTGGCAATAGTAGTTACTACAAAAGTTCACTACAATAATAATTTAAATGTACAGTATTGAGTGACAAAAACGAGGTTTGTCATGCTGTAATTAGCTTTCAAGGTTAGAAATTAATATCCAACCAGATGGAATCGATAAAATTTGTTTCTGACGAACAAAAACTATTACCATATCAACTCGATCATTCGCTTTTTGATATTTTGTGTAAAAATATGATCCATGGGCACTTAGTTGTAAGCACTGATTAATCATTATTATTGCTGGAATTTAAATACAATCCGGACATTCAAAGTAACTCCAAATAAAGACAGAACGAAAAACTGCTGTTCTATAAGAAAAGCTGAATATTAAATTGATAACAAGCTATTATAAAATTAGCACAAGCAGGAGATGGAGTCCACCTACAACAGCTTCCCTCACCCACCCCTCCAACAATGGCATTTCAAGAACCAACTCTCCCCAGAACATAAACCACAACTACAACCCCAACAACAGCCACACGCAACGATTTAAACTGACGGCCGGTTCTGGGAAAGAGAGGAGCGCTGACTAAGACTGCGGATTATTGAGAAGCAGCCGCTACAGCGAGGAGAGACAATGGAAGCCATTTGTAGCAAGCCGAGCGTTCATTTACATATTCATTGTGGCCCCCTCCGGCCAGCAGCCGCTCCACCAACAATTGTTCAACCGAAGAATAATACGCCACGGACGGGTCCGGCATCCATGGGCCATAATAAAGTAAAGCTTTATTAGGAAAGATGAATTATCTCAGCGAATTTTTTTAAAGCGTTGAAAAATTTATTGTCCTGAAATTTGAAATGTTTTTGATTGATTTTGACAGAAGAATAAAAAATAAATAAATGAAATTTTCATGGACCAACAATTCTTGAATCAACAACAATCAATCTTATTTGATTTGTTTATTTATTTTTTATTATTATTATTATTATTATTATTTTTTGTTTACAGTATTATCTGTATTCTTATATCTAAAAATACTATTCCCTATTGAAGTTATGTAAACATTCAAAAGAAAATATTATAGTTTAGGGATGATATAGACTATCTATCATTGATTAATGTATAAAGTTTTATACCGTCCTAGTAAAGTAAGCCTAACCCCACAACTACCTATTGCACGTGGGTTTAGTTTAAATTATTATTTTTATAATTTTTTTTTTTTTGGGGGGGGGAGAAAGGTCTTTTCTTTCTAATGTATTCCAACCAGCTAAGGAAAGAAGGATTATCCTACATGTTACCTACCCATTCTAGCCATAGCGGGAAAGTCAAAATTCATTTCGAGATTTATAAATTTATATAAATTAATTACTTTATTAAAAGTAGGAAATCGATAATTAATTATGTAGCCTTTTATGCTGAAGGAGATGTAATCATATTATCTATTTCTTAGGCATAACTTCTTTTTATTTTCACTAGTAACTACATTTGGAGACATCTTCAGGCTTCTAAAATTTTTCAAAATCACTGATTAGCAGGTAAATGACGAATAATATAATTGTAAAAAAATATTAGTATAATGTTATACATTAATGTATTTTGAATAAAATTTAGAAGCCTGAAAGTGGAGCATGTCTCCTGAACATGTAGTTAAAAATGAAAATAAATAGGAGTTACACCAAAGAAATAGATAAATAAGTAATTATTAAAAAAATAAATAAACAATAGATTATTGATTTAAAAAAAAAAAAAAAAAAAAAAAAAACTACGCGTAACTCCTTCGCGTTCATTAAAATCGTATCACTTTTGACTGACTAAGCCACCAAGGGTAAAACATGTTCCATATTAAAAAAAATAAATCATTAAAAGAAGTAACTTGAATTTCATTATTTATTATTATAATAAACCACTTAATAACCTTCACAAGAAATAATGTTAGGTATACATTCTTTGATTATAAATATAAAACATTTGGAAAAAATAACTGAAATGCCTATTAACACAGCAGGTACACTTATCTGCTTACATCAGATTTAAATTTTAAAAAAATATATATTATTTGAAACTGAAAAATAACAAGGTAATTGATTCAAACTTTATAATACATATATATTTTTGTGTGAATTATTTAACTTTTGATGTTGAATATGTATTAGATAATAATACATGCTCCGCGATTCTATCTAAGCAAATATTTGTATTTACATATAATATAATGACACTATAGATGCTTCTCTTCAATAAATATTTGAGTCGTTGTTGATAGAATATAATTGCACTTCTTCCTACAATAATACATGAATAGATAAATCAGTTTGACTAGCGTACAAGGAATGTAATAACAAAAAAAATATATTTTTAAATACTCAATTGAACAATTTATACAGTCGAGATAAACTACTTATGATTAAATGGGTATTTATTAAAATTAAAATTAGTAAACGTTCTAATCTCAAGTAAAGTAATGATCATACAACCTTCTAAGCCATATCTTAAACAGTGATAATTGAGGAGATAGAATAATTAATGTTTAAAAGAGGCAAGAAAGGCTTTACGAATAAAAATGAATCAGGAATTCGAAAAAAAAAAATGCAGAACGATTAGAATTTTTCAAAAGAAGCCGTGCGATTAGACGGGATATTACCATACAAGCCGGATTGGATTTTTTATTTGAGAAGTAGACGGAAAAACGAAGAGAGATAAGATCGATAACAGTATATGGATTCATAATGTGCATTTTACAAATATATATAAACAGTGATTCACATCAAGAAAAATGAAACTCTGCAATGCCAAGAGATATAAAAATGAATAATAATAAAGGAATTTAAAATACAAGTTAAAAAGAAAACAAGCCTCAATAATAGCCACACCTGAGCATAAAGGGGAGACATAGGGTCCGAGTATAGCCTAGGAAGGGAGGAACGTGCCAAATAGGACGTCCCAATGATTCATTTAAATAGCTTCTTACTAAACATCTCATCTCATCTCATCTAGTATCTGCGAGATGTTAAATCGATTATACACGCCCGATAAACATCCTCTTTTATTTAAACGGTAGTGATTCGCCAGATCGCCAGTTGCCATTAGAAACTAGGGTTCTAAGTATAATAAGAGATATTAAATACATTTAAATTCGTGCCTATTTTTAACGCGGGGATAGCCGCCAATTTGCTAATCGGATTAGTCCAGCATATTTTTTTTTTTCATTTTGTGTATCCCGAATAATATGATAACAACTCTAAACTGTGTTTTCTAAAGTATTACAGTAAAAACAAAGAAACGAACTACATAGATAACAAGATGTACAATGATTGTCGTCCAATGTTCAAGTGATTTCTACAACGATTATAAAGAATCAAGGAATTAAAAAAAAACAAAAACAGAATGAAGTGTTCCTTCTTTATTCTGGATATCTTTTTTTATTTTAATGGTTGGTATACACACATAAAAAACTGGAAATATAGAACAACCCTAAAATCACTAGTACTTGAAGATCATTAGTAGTTAAACAAGCAATTTGGACTCTAATATAAATTTCTTATACCGTAAAAAAAAAATCAATGTGTGGCTGTGTCATGAACACCCGTTTATGTAACGGGTTATATATTTTAAATAAAATATTTTTATTTATATATTTAGGATAAAAGGAAGGAAACTAATGATTATTGTGTTACAATATAACACATCTGCGACTTGATAATGATACCGCTACCGATGATGTAGTTGCAATTTGTCTGTTCTTAGCTGTAGTATTACACTCTCACTTAGCCTCCACTGGGTTTTTTTTTTTTTACACCAGTGACGCAGCTGAGAGAGAAGAGCTGAGATCTCTCTGTCCCTGGCCTTTCCCTTCACAAGTGGAGAGACGGGTCTGGTGGTGGGATCTCTAGGATGAGTGTAAATTGTAAATAGAGTATAATTGTATTTTTACCTTTGTTTTTCTTTTCTTTTCTTTTTTAAATTTTTAGTATTTCATTTTGTATATAGTATATTTTATATTGTTTATGTATAGGCTAGTTTTTTCTTTTCTCTTTTTCTTTTTCTTACATTCATTATTTACTTTATTTCACAACAAGAACTTATTTAAAAAATCAATGCCGCGTTTACCATAATGAAGGAATAATTTATTTTTAGAACAACTACCACAGAAATAAGAAAAAGATATCGCGCTTGTATTAGAAATAGTGGAGATTATTTTGAGCAATACCTGTGATACTCTACAAATTAAATTTATGAATAATTTAAAATTAGTTTAATTTTGTTCCCTGATTTTTGTTTACAAAAATGTAGATAAAGTTTACTCTGATAAAATCGAAATTCCTAGAAAGAAAGAGAAAATTTGCAGTTTAACCTTTGCTATAAAGAAACACAACTATTTGTTACGTTTTGCATAAAAAATATGATTAAATTCATTATTATTGTCAGTGTGCGCTGGTGGCACCCTTTTGTTACTTTATAAAAAAAATAAACAAAACTAGATGTGCTGCGTGCCTGCAAATGGTATTTTTTTTAAAGAGTAGTAAATACAGAAGTTTTTAAAACAATTTGGATTTGGCTGTTGCGCTTACTTTTTTTTTTTTTTATTGAACCTAAACTTGAAGTTCATAATTTTTATTTTTGCCTTTGACAAGATTTAACGATCTCCCGTTTTTTTGGTATTTGTTTTTTGCACCATATCTTTTTTATTTTACATGGACAATGTATTAGTAATTACAGGAAAAAAAATGGCGTTTATATATCAGTAAACAACGGAGTTATAAGGCATAAATGTTTGGATTTGGCCATTTTTACAATAAAATTCATAAAAAAAAAACCGTAAGACTTTGTATATAGTTAAGTGACCTTAAATAGGTTCAAAATGAAATATGATATATAGTATTATTTAGCAAAAGAGTATTATGAACGTTTTTGACAAAAAGTAAATCAAGCATTTTCTCCATCGAGTTCAATTTATCAAGAGATATTTTAAACCTGTGGCGGTGTAAAAGTGGTTTCTATATAAGAGAAATTCTAGTGCATAGAATTCTTTCATAATATATAGAGCCCATAATAGTATAATAAATATAATATAATATCGTGTTATTACTATAACATAATCAATATAATAGATAATATCGAATGGCGATTAATAAAGGATTACAAGAGCGATTAGTATTCCTAATGGATGACGCCACTGACAGACCATTACAACCAGCCAACGTAATAGTCAGCAGTATTCCGTCTGTGGATAGTCCGTATTCTCTCTCTCGTTTGTTAAATGTTGATAATTGATGGCTTTCAACAGAACAGATCAACATCATTCATAAACACCGGATCGCATTCAGAAAATATTGTTTTGTTTTAAAACATTGTGTTACAAAATGTTCCAGGTATTTACTTCAAGTTTTCTATTTAAGTTTCCTCATTACGCTTATAATATTTTTTTTAAAACCTCAATACAAACTATAAAAAAATGTGCGACGGTTAATCATTATCTCTGAGTTCTTGAAATTACGCCCAATTTCAAAAATAATTAGCTTCATTATAATTAATTCAACGGATGATATTTATTTTCGAACACTACACCACCGAAGACAATTAAGGATTACATTATCCATTGCGAATCGATTAAGCTCTTGGCAACACAACCTAACCAACCGGGACCGTTGCAAATAGCGCTGTTGTCACGCATCGATGTTTTTCGTTGTAAAACAACTTTTGCAGAAAAAAAAAAAGAAGAAAAAACATTCCTCTTATAAAACAGAGCAGCCGAAGTGACAAAATAAGTGCGGTCAATACTAATTTAAGTCAGCGGATCTTTATAACTATCAATCATACCGTACGTAACGACGACGAAGAGGTCTTCAAACTCCAGACAATGGGGTCCCATAAAAAAGAAGAACCCAGAAACTATTTGAGAAGGGTGGGAAGGTGAAGGGAAGGAGATAACTGCAGTGAAATGGAGCTCTCGCTAAGAGAGTGAGCAAGAGTTTTCGGGGGAGGTGAGGGAGGGCTCTCAAAAAATGTCGATAGCCTCTCGAGCAGTTTGCTCCACTTTTAAGGTTGTCGGCAACATTGAGGGAGGGTACCAAAAGAAAAGACCTGTCTCGACAACAATTTTAGAAATTTCAGAAAAAATAGGATGTCAGATTGAGATAATTTAGAATGATGTAAAAGATGTAATCGACATAAAGAGCCCTTAAAAGCTGTTTAAAAAAATGACAATAGTAAAAAGCAGAAATATATATAATATTTACTTAAATTTCTACCGATAACTATAAGCAGGGTTTGAAATCGATAATTAAAAAAAAATCAAAATCAAATCCGATCAAGATTTTTATCTGAAATTTATAAAATCATTTGATGATTTTTATTAAGATCTATTTTTATTTTTAATCATAAGTGATAAATATCAAATTGTGATAATTATTTTTGAACAAAATTTTTACAAATAACAATAATAATAATTTTTGAGTAATTCCTTTATAAATCAGAAAGTAAATTTTTTTGAATTATCTCCAAGATAAATTTTGAGTATTTCGTATACAAAAATATTAATCAATTTGTGTGTAAAAGCTGATTTTTATTTTCTGATCAACATTTTTTTTATCGCAATTTAATAATTTAATGAATGAGTGATCATAATTTTTAATCAAATCAATAAACATCGAAGATCAATTGAAATTTTTATTTATAAATCAGGAATGATTTTTAAATTAAAAATCAAATGTAATTATTATATGATTTTTTGGAAAAAAAATAATTATTGATTCCAAACCCTGACTATAAGATTTAAAAAAAAAAAAAAAATGGTAGGCCCCCTTGAGCCTGTCGGCTGAAAAAACAAAAATAAATGAAACATGTTTTAGGTTGCCGCCTTAGCCATCGATGCTCATGTTTTTTTGTTGTTTTTTTTCCAAACCTATATACTCCTAAACGATGCTTCTAGAGACAAATGTCATATAATAAAAAACGTTCTCCATAAAATTTTTGATCAGAAAACTGTCGTTGAATTTTTGATCCAAGCAACAACAGAGCTAGAGCGTGTCCAATTACGCGTAACGCCATCGCTTTTTACCAACTAGGCCACAGGTATAACATGTGCCATGTTAAAAATCTTGTACTAATAGTTTTTATAATATATATACGTAATATTATCATATAAACTCGAGAGCGATACGGCTGAGTCTCGATTAACCAAACTTTCTATTTATTTATTTATTTATTTATTTTTTTTAATATTATTATGTATTATTTTGTTTCATAAAAAATTTCGATTGCCGAACAGGACATCAGGCAATCTAAGTACAAACATTACTACGGAAAGGTTGGAAAATGGGGGGAGGACGATCTAATAGGAAACGAACTATCAATGTCTCAAGAAAGACAATTGGTAGAATGAAGAATGTCTCGAAGGCAGAACTGATGCAAAGTTATTCAATTTGATGGTTTAAAAACAATAGAGAGTTCTTACGGTCTCAGAGAGAATGTTAGAAATTTAACAAAGGAATATTAGAGAATTTTTCAAGCCCTAAACCTTTTGATTTACATACATAAATGACACTATATATTACATAAATTAACCCACGTTATATTTCCTTATGTATTTCCTTGCATTTTTTGGGTATCGATTAACTGAAAATTGGATTATCCGAGGCTATAGCGGTCCCAACCACGTCTTTTATGGACTCTGTGAATACACTCACATACACACATATATAAACAATGTGATGAATCTTGACTTTCCCATCCTGGCTAGAACAGGTTGGCAACCTAAAGGATAGCCCGTCGTTCCTGCCTTAGTTGGAGTAGGTAAGGACGTTAAACCCCAATAAACAACAACAATGTATACATTATAGAACAAATACACAGATTAAATCAGATAATAAACAAATTATATGGTTATAAAAGACAGAATATTTGAACTGGAGTAGTTTGAAAATTAATGTTGGACGTTGGGGCTGAATGATTTAGTCGAAATGGAAGCAAGACACTGAGAAAAAAGGAAACAGCAACTAATAATGTCATATTTTAAAACAATAAATTTGGGGACATTATTGAATTTGACAACAATCATACCAGGATATCCTGTGATGTGGATAAAGAAAAGCCAAGGACACAATCAGAACTATCTGTTAGCAGCAGGGAAGTGAACAATTAACAATAATAATAATAATAGCTATCTAATCCTACCTGTAAATTTAACAGCAAATAAAAGTAAATATTTTTGACATGAATATATCTTTCGGCTGTGGGTTCATACTTTTTTGGTAAAACTTTTTTTTCCACATTCATTGTGACACGTTCCAGCTCTGGTGGTGTTGTTTGGATTGAAAATTTGAGAAGAGGTTCCTGATCAAAATATTTTTTTTTTATGATTTGATTTATGTAATGGAGAATTTTTTTTTTTTTTATATTTGTCACCAGGACCGATTGTTTGGAGGCTATATTGGTTTGAATTAAAAGTTACCGTTATTTTCTCTCAATTTTGTTTATTTTGAATAATTATTAATTTTTTAATTTAATTAAACAATTTTAAGTAATTTGACCTTTTTAGTTCTAAAACTTAAAATGGGAAAAGCAGTAAATTATACGTACAAGCATCCATGTTTTGTTTTACCCATTCAAGGAAAAATTAATTTTTTTTTTTCTTAATCTTATTGGGTTGTTTCACATGAAATGTCCGTTTTCAAGGTAAAGGGATTTTAGTAAAAATACAATATGAAAACAATATAATTTTATTCGAAGTATTTACCTTCTTTTTCTACACATTTTTCCCAACGTGACAACAACTTTTTTATCCCGGATTTGAAAAACTCTGAGCTTTGAAGTGAAACAAAATCTGAAAACGCACTTTTGATTTCTGCATCATTTGCAAAAAAATTTTCCTCTGCAGAAGTTGTCTAAATTCCTGAAAAGGTGATAATCTGTTGGAGACAAGTCGGGAGAACATGGTGGGTGCGGAAGAACTTCGTACCCCAGCTCTTTCAATTTATGCATGGTAAGTTTTGAAACGTGGGGTCTAGCGTTGTCGTGTATGAGTATAGGGCCCTTCCGATTTACCAATCCAGGTTGGTTGTTTTTTCAATAATTTTTCGTGCATTTGGCCAATTTCATTGCAGTAGGTTGTAGAGGTAATGGTCTCACCTCTCTAATTACAGTTGGAGGTCTTCCTCGGGGCTGGTTTTCCAAATTGGTATCCCCAGTCGAAAACTTAGCAAACCAACGGCGAATGGTTCGTTCATTTACACTCCCTTCCCCAAACGCCTTACAGATGTTCCTAGCAGCCTCAGCTGCCGAACGACCTAGTTTAAAGTCATAAAAAAATATTACACGAAAATCGCGTGTTTACATGTTCATATTTGAAGGTATACTAAACAGTGTGTAATTGATTGGGAAGCTAATGTTTATAAAAGAAAAGTAGAGGATTAGTAACTGCTTGATTATGATATGTGAACTTTGGAAGTAAACAACAGAGACTCGCAAAATCCTCTTTGTATTTCAAATATTATAAAATCGGACATTTCATGTGAAACAACCCAATACAATACCATTAATATTAAAAAATAATTAAATATATGAAAACAAAAATATTAGGCACTAGTAAAAAATTAACAATTTTGTTCACAGTACGAAATTCCCCATTAGATCCTAGGTAGTATATTTATATATTTTTTCTTGTTTGTTGACAACTCCTTACATGGCAATAACGACCAAAAACTATCTTTGGTTTAAGTAAACGAAGAAGGTATCTCTGATATTAAACATTAGAGACCTCTAATTTGTTTAAAAAATAATTATTATTAACTTACAACAAGAACCATGATAAACAATAGCATAGTGGAAGGACTACGTTAGCTGCAACAACCAGGACGATATACGAGTACAGCAAAGAGGAACCCGAGAAGAGAAGCTTAATGAAGGCACTATATCATCCCCATCCTTTCCGGCTCCATGTCTAGTCTAAAATTCTCTGCCCCAGAGCAGCAAGCTTTCAAAACAGCGCCATTAATAGTCGCCTAATTACTTTAAGAACAATACCTACATAGAATGAGGAATCACCATTCGCTCATTATAATATTCGTGGAACACAGCCATGGATATTAATAATAAATAACCAGGCCTTTTCACTACTTAATACACATCGTAATTTCAAAAACGTTCGTAACTATTGCATTTACTAAATAAATACCTAAAGATTATGTCGATTTTCTTAGAGCCATTATAATTATATAGAATGTCCACCGAATCGGGCAAAAAAATTTTTTAACACAATTTCATACCGTAGTTAAATTATCATTTAATCATTTCCGACTAATCTAATATTTACCGGTGGATATAATGTATTTACATTTTCATTTAAATTAACGAGGAGTAAATACATCACATTTTTTGATTATCTAATGAAATCATGAAATTTCAGGTGAATTGCAAAATTCAAGCAAATCCTTATTATATCCATTTGCTGAACATAACTCCCGGGGTTTTCATATTATGCCGTATTTTAGACAGTATGGCATTCGCCATCGGATATAAATGTAAAAATATATAAGTATATATATGTATCAAGAATACATTTATATAATTTTTCTATATGCTAAACAGTTGACAACTATTTACACGACAATAATGAGTAATAACTATCTCTGGTTTAAGTAAACGAAGAGGATATCTCTGATATGAAAGATTAGTGCTCTCTATTTAAAAAAGAAAATATTATTTTTATTCCAAGTTTAATTTAACAAAACTAACCACAACATAAATACAATAGCATAGTTAATTGCCAAATAACCCATATTATATCGATATGCAAAACATAACTCCCGGTTTTCGTGGAATGCCAGTTCGAACCCTATTATAGCCTAAATTTTAATAAATAATGTATTTAGTATTTTTTTTTTCTGTAAATACCATTCCACTATCAAAAAAACTACGAGATGATCAAGTAAAAGTAATAATCCTGTACATACCAAAATACCTAAAATCCATGCAGCACAAAAAGAATAATATTAATAATAATAATCAAATTAAAAAAAAAAAAGGTGGGAAAAAAAACCTGTCTTATTAAGCAACTGAAACGATGGGTGAAATAGTCAAGCTTGAAAACAAACACTAAACAGTGTCGAAACAGTAAGAATCGTAAATCAAAACAAACAAAAATAGTTCTCATTTTTTTAGGTTATTTAGGAAACTGAATCCGAATTTTTACTATGCCACCTGGAAAGCGTTACAAAAAACATAAATTACTTAGAAAGCATACATATTTAAAAAAATAAATAAATAAATTGAAAAAAAAAACCATAAAATTTCATTTGTTTAACATTTTATTTATTTATTTTTTTAGTTAAGGCGACTTTTTAAACGCTAGTTCACATTGAAGGTATTTAAAAATGGTCATTATTTTTTCAAGAAAAAGTGAAGTTACTTTTTGTATCGCTCCGCTTTTTATAAGTGGAGCAGTGGAAATTCGTATACAGCACCCACCATATATAACAAAAAATCAACTGAGAACTATTTTTGTTTGTTTTGACCAGCGATAATTACTATTTAGAGTTATCCATTTACTAACCCCAATAAGTTACAATATCAAACTGCCTTCCTTCCAATCCTTCCAAAAATCCTTTACTACCCACGCTTTCTCTTTATGGAATTCATTTCCCATCTCAATTCGAAAAAGTTTACTTCTTACTTCCTTTAAACGTCATATATTTCTTTACCTCCTGAATTTTCAATCTTCCGAGCAAATGTAAAACGTGAATACTTTAATTTAATTATTAATAAATTTTTATTATAATTTATTATAATTGATTATCATAGCCAGACGATTGCCCTATGTATTGTACTCATTTGTTATTCTTAGGGAACAAGTTGTCCCAGAATCAACTTTATTTTCTTCTTCTACTTCTTATATCTAAAAATCTAAGTTATGATTATAGCAGTACTGGCTCAGACCTTACGTGTTCACTATTATTAGTGCTTTTAGTAGCACATAAAACGATACCAGATTGCTGGCTAAGGGCTAATTTGATAATGCTTACGATAAAACACGTATAACTTTTAACTAAATTTAGTAGTAACAAAGTTTATTATAATCCATAACAATGAATTTGCTATAAATAAATGTATTAACATAATATTAATACACATTTATTTTCAAAAATAAATATTAGCTGATATATTATAAAATTTAATTTTGGTGAATAAGAAATAAATTGATCAAAAGCTATTTCATATATTTCTTACACTGAAAAATCTAAGACAAGATTAACGATACGGATCTAAATAATTTTTCACCCTGCTACCCCCACCCCTTCCTCCTCCTTCAGAACGTATTAATCCCAAGTTGATTGATGCATATTGGAAACACATTTACCCACCCGCCTACTTCCAATATCGAAAATGAGATGGGAATTTCACCACGCGTCAACAGAAGAAGTTAAGGTAAAAAAAAAAAAAATCTATCCCTGTACAGAGTTTTAACAAGGGGCGTGTTCCAGGTCATTAGGCATGTATGGTTTGTAAAGTAATTTAAAGCCACTTATAAGTTTTACAACGAGGTAGTTCTAAACGAGTAAGAGCATAAAGGTGAAGGTGGAATTAGGAGTAGATACTTCTTTTATATACTCTATACAATCTGTTCCATACAATATCCTAATATTGTGAAGGAATTTTAAAATTACTTTTAACTCGCAGCTTAAGTTCCGAGTGATTCAAACTCTGGATTCGGGAATCAGTTTTGTCCAAAAAAGTACTCCTGTCTGTCCAGAAAAGGGGTTTACCGAAAAGGCATAACTACAAAAAGGGAGAATTTTGTAGTGAGAACTTTTTCAAGTATAAAATCCATTTTCATACTTGGAACTGTTAATGTTAAACAAATACAAATTAGGGCTGCTAAAGTAGTGAATATAGGATGTAAAATAAGTTACCGAATTAAAGTTACCGACTGTTGTTATTTTGAATGAATCACTTCGAAAATCAGTTCATTGGTCAGTGAAAGCGTAAAAGAATTACTCACTAAAAGATCTAGATATTTTTATGTACTGGTTATTAGTATACATACATATATCACTTGGATCCCGACTAACCGAGTGTCGATAAACCAAACCTTCTATTTTTTTTTTTATTTAATTTTATTAGTTAATATTGGTCTACTAGGATACCAATCCTAGTTAATAAAGTTTTAATAAAGAAGGGTCTGCTGGGGTGAAGAAGGCAATCCAACAAATCGAATGCAGAAGTCATGCCAACACTGTTCGATGTGATGGTTTTTAAACAATAGAGGGACCATGCGGTGGTATATAGAATATTTGGATCAAATAAAAATTGAGTATATTTTTTTCAAATTATAAACCTTTTGATATACATAGTAATAATGTTACTTATGAATAATTTTATTGCATACATAATGCAATAAGTATTACTTTGTTGTTAAATAAATATATTACGTCAATTGCCCTACGTATTTTTTTTCTTATGTATTTCCTTCACTTTATTCAGTAATCCCGTTTAAACGAGGATTTAGTCATCCAAGACTATCTTGGTACCAACTACTTCGGTTTGTGTGTATATGTATATATATATATATATATATATATATATATATATATATATACATATACATATACATAGATTGAGAGACTTCGAAATCTTAGTCTCCCTCAAGGCACACTTGAGACTCTTATACATGCACTATACTAATCCCGTACAATATCTTCCGATAAGATTGGCAGCCAACCTCCGAATAAAGACGACATGATTCCATGGGAATTCTTAGACTATTAGACATCCCCGGGACAGAGGGGATATATGCTGGCTGATGAGGAGAAGAGCAGACTGGATTGAAGCCAAACACTCCTGACAAAGCTTGGCACGAGACATAGAGATGTGTAGGTGTTTCTCCGCTAGCCACCACCCTCCCTCCCCACTCGCCCTATTAACGCCACTGTCCCCCAGCAATTAGTCCGCTACTCCTCTATAATTGCTACTCAACGGAGCCTTTTGGGTATTTTTTTTATATAAATCTGCCAACATACGACGTCTTCCATTTATTTATTCCCCGCCTCCAGAAATAGCGGGCGTTGCCACCCGAAACAATAAATAGACAAGACATACTTAAGGAGTTAGAAAAAAAAATAGAATAAAAATAAAGCAGAGACAGGGAGACGGCTATAAATAACAGATTGTCCACATGACAAATGAAAGCGCTCGATAAATTTTAAGAACTCCACAACTCATGGTAAGCTGGTTATAAATTTTTTTTTGTATCTCTAATGGTCTGTTCCAACACATTTTACGACTTGAAACAAAATACATAAATTCATATTAACATGATTATCTTTTTATTCCCTTATAACTATCTTGTGAATGTGCATTTTAACACTAGATTTCAAGACGTAAATCAAAAACTGGGCTGAAAAATAACTGTTTACGAGGAATAGACGTCTAAAGCCGCAACATCTATTGATCGCATTTGAATAATTAGCGTGTTACGTGTTAGACAAAATTCAATCTGGTCATTCAACAACATAATGACCAGAATAGGATGGCAACCTTAGGATCACCGTCCTTCCTACCCTCTGTAGAATACACAAGGGACGTTAGGTCACATTGAAAAATTTTAATTTGAAGGTTCAGGACAAAGAGAAATTAATATGTTAAAATCCTCAGAATGTTCGTTGTTTCAATATTCAGGCTTTGATATCTTATGAGCAATAACTATGACACACTCGGAATAATTCTGTGATCCTTAACAGCTTTGAAATATCGATGCAGAATGGAATCTAAGATCTCCGCTCGCGCTGCAGTTGTTACAAAGAATAACCGATTGCTAAATAATGCTGTTTTAAAGAGAATTTCTTAATTTGTTTCAGAGAAGTATAAAACGAACTGCAATAGACATTACATAAAAAAATAAAATAAACATTGTCAACAATAATTAATATCATGTATAATACTGTTGTATCCTTGACTATATTGTACTGTTATATATTATAGTTTATACAATACCAACTTTACTATCCATTTGAATGAAAATATCCATAAATTTAACAAACAGTTAAATTTAAAAGTCCCATTTTAAATTTATTCCCAATAGGAACGGAAAGAAAACTAACCAGTCATAGGGAAAACCGAAAAGTCCCACCTACCTACCTACTAGTTGACTCTTTCAATTGTCCTAATACAGCCCCTTCGGTCTAGGCCCTGATATTTTTCAGAGGTCCTTATAATTTTGCCTTCTTAGGTGAGTACCAGCATATTTGATTTGTCTTGCATTTTTAAGAATGTTTAATATACATATTTTATGTAGGAGAGAGATGATATTTTGAAATTTTTATTTTAAATTTTTAAATTACAATAGAACTGGCAATTAATTCACCATTCCAAATTTAGTTCGTAAATTTTTGTGTCGTAAATACTAACACTACAAAAGTATATTTCTTTAATAAATTGTAAATATACTTAAAAAATAATCGTTTAAAAAAATCAATGAATTTGAAATTATTTGAAATAATTATTAGGAACAGGTACTATCATTAATTATCTCTCAAATAAGTTTGAACATTGGAATGACAGCAACAGATAGAAGACATACCTGCTCTTCCTGGGGGAAAGAAAAAACTTGTTTAAACATGCCTTTAATGACATGTCTAAATTTAAAAGGGAAAAAAATGTTTTGACAAGTTATACAAACCACCGTAGCACACACGTGCCACACACATTTGGGAAGCACATGTGTTCAACCTAGCTTCTAAATTAGGTAGCGGAATCGGTTATAAAAACAGAACGCCCACAGTATAAAAATGTTCCGAGTCTATTAGAATTTAAAAGGGGTGAATTTGTGGCGTTGTCGTACCCTACAGCCTGTATTAAGGAAAATATTATTGCCTGTATTTTTCATTAAAAATAATATGGTTTTGTAAAAGATTTGTAGCAGTTTAATTTAGAAAACTGCTACAGGAGATTAAATGGACATGGATGAGGTCTAAACCCGTAATCCCTTAAAGTATATTTAACTCGAAAGACTTCCAACTAATAATTGTCCTTCCTCAGGTCCGAAAAGACTTCTCTGTTTTTATTATTATATATATATTTTATTTCCAGATAAAAGATCGTCCATATTATTAATATAATAGACAACAACATTAATTCTTAAAGTAATTGTTCACAGCAATTATAAGTTGCTTGTAAATCTTGGAACCCATAGCCATTAGAAACAGTTAATAGTAATGGATGCCTGAATTCCCTTTATCTAATTCTAACAAAAAAGAAATCAACAAATGTCAACGTTGTCCTCCTATATACGTTTCGGATTTTAGGATTTAAAAAAATAAAAATAAAAACAAGAATACTACACTGGATTTGTTGTAGTTGTATATTTACAGCATACAAAATCTATATAATATCGAATTATATAGCTGATTTGTGTATCATGTTGATCAAAAATATTGTTAGTAATATTGTATTGTTGAAAACATATGGCTGAAAGATGAAGTTGTCTATCAATAATATTTTTTTTATTAAGGAAACTGTCAGCAAATTTTCAACAAAAGCAAGAGAAAAAGAGCTAACGGGTGAAGACCACGCGCAAGACCTAGGATTTTATATGAGGAGTATATCTAGAAGATAGGAGGAAGAACTCTCCATCAACTGAAGCAGCTCTGCAGGGACCGTGAGCTCTGGCAGCTTTGGATTGAGGCCCCTCCACGCTAGTTGTGGCACAAGGAGAAAGACAAAGAAGAAGAAGAAACGTGATCAAGTCTTTTAGATTTTTAAAAAGACACACTTTCTTCCCGTTGAATCCTTTCACAAGATACTTAAGATTATTATTTAGAGATCTACGAGGATTTAACGATTTTAACAGGCCGTTAGATATTCCGCCATTGGTGTCGTTATTGAAAATTGAATTAATTATAACGTTTTTTAAATGACATTCCTTCAAGTTTTTGCCTTTAGAAATCATTTCAGAATATAGTTTGTTCCACGGAAAAGGACGGAATGAAATGGAGTTGAATTATTCCTCTCTCTGTGGGGTCAATTGATGCCGGAGGCGATTTATTTTTTAAAAGGGTCCTCATTCATCGGAACGGGGTTTTATATTTGGGCCGCCCCTCGGTATAGGGAAGGGAGGATTTAGTACCCTGCCAATTTGGAGGGTCGTCCAATAGCCTCTTGTCATATTTGCTCTAGTCGAATTAATTTATTCCAGTTTTCGTACAAATACCTTCTGGACCTTCTTCAATTTCGTTCCCTACGGTAAAAGTAACGGCGACAGTTTTTTTTTTTTTCAAAATTGGAGTTCGGAAATATTTTACCCGTTTAGAAATTAAAACTTCTCATTCTCCGTGGTAGATGATTGGTCGGAATTTCATCGTAGCTTTCAGTAAAAAATGAAGGAAAAAAAAATGGAAATGTTTGGTTTGTTTTATTTGTCAGAATATTTAGTAGATTTTGAAGAAAGCTTATTTTTAAACTATGCGTTGTTTATCGTAATACATATATACTTAAAAGAATGTAAGCTGGCAAAAGATTCAGAGTCACATTGCAAAAGGGAAAAATTTTGAATCACCTTTTAAAGGTTAGCCCAGGCACGCAAGTGCGGATTGTAGCGGATTTTCCGCCGGTGTTGTTTAGGTAGAAAACAGTACAGCGCCTCCAGCGAGGTGACATGCTGTGTATTGTCCCTATCCAACCTGCATAATCGATTGCTGTCGGAAAATCAGCTCCAACGCTTTTCGCTGTGATCCGCTTTAGTATGCCTATCTACAGCTTTTGAATCTAAAGTAGTAACTTACGATTGGTTATTTATTTTACAATTTTTTCGGGTATTTTTTCTGTTAATCTTTTTTTTTTTTTTTTCCTTTTTTTTTTAGTTTTTTTTCTTTACCCTCAAAATTTGTAACTTTATTTTCCCTATCAAAATTTTAATGGAGAGTATATTTTGTTATACAATATTTGTAGCTAGGACCTGCAGTTTAAGAGCTGTATAGGTTTAAATGATATAATGGTATAAAGTCACGAAAAAATATTATATTTATCTAGTCTTTAAGGCGGTTAGCGAATGGATAACAACAGAAATGAGTTCCAGAGGAATGCAAACACGCGGTCACTTGTTGATCAAGCTGTGAATCACCCAACTCGGCCGTAACATATTTTTCAGAACAGTCCGCGAATAGTCCTCCGCTTGGCGGTGCTCCAACCCAGGCATCGCAGCACCTAGCCTCCTGCACTACGTGAGTTATAGCACCTCTGCCCGGAGCCGACGCAGACGTATATCCTACGGTGCTCTTCTGGATTATCATCGTCGTGAGTGAGCATTTTACTCTTCGGATAATCCTCCGGCTATATCAGGAATGTAACAGGTTAACGACCGCGGAGGTCTCTCTATTGTTATAGCGTCGGGAAAATTATTTTAGAGCAGGGTCAGCTTTCTAGGTACCCATTGTGAAAGTGTTTCCGGCTGGAAAGGTATTGTTCCAAAAAGGGGTTTCGATTCAATACACAAGTATTCAGAACAAGCTTTACATAACAATCAAATAACAAAGAACAATAAGAAACTATAAACAAACCATCTCTGAATGGGCAACAGTTGAAATAGAAAGGATAATAACTAATTACTGGTTTATTTAGATTCTTAATGTTTCTATGTACTCCTACTGAGGCAGATAACTTGACTACCTATTCTAGAAAGACACTATCCACACAGTGGTTTAAAAACTAACATACTAATATAATTGTATAACACAAAAGACAGCAAGGACAGCCATTTTTTAATTCTCTCTACTACAACTACGTACAAACATAATAGAAAACTAGCTATAGTTCTAGAATAGTGTAACCGTTTCATATAGCACAAAACAATTCCTATAGTTAAAGTATGCGCTAGTTCTTTTTAGCTCTAGTATAGTAAAAAACTATCCTCCTGTGAACACACTCTATATAGACTTTATGACAACTAGCAGCTATCCAACAAAATTGGTTATTTGTCTAGTTGCAAAACCGGCCATCTCCAAAAACCAAAATTTTTCAGGAGAGCTGATTTTCTGTTACATCACGCCAAAACGAAGTAGGAAGAAAATCTCTTCGGTTTTTAGTGGCACAAGGGTAGTGTGTTTGAAAGCACTTTTTGAAATGGAAGGGGCAAGTGGAGGGGGTGAGTTACTCAATTTTTTATTTTGGATTTGGCCGCTTTTGCAACTCATTTTGGAGTTGGCCGGTTTTGCAATGAATTAGAACTTAAAAATCACTAAATTTAATAAAAATATTGGGTTTTTTTGGGATGCAAATGAACAAAACTTTCTTCAATAAGTGAATATTATTTGAAAAAATTAAACTCTGAAATGTTGTGGTGTAACTCAAACATCTAGTCAAAAAAACTGGCGAGAATTATTTTTAAAGTAATAAGTTCCGAAACTGGACGGAGAGGAATGGAAGGCAGAAGTTGAAAAAGCAAGGGGCCGCTATATGTTGTCTGTTGTGCTAAAAGAAGAAGAAGAAGAATTTCCAAAAAATGTAATTTTGAAAAACATAAACATTCAGAAACATATACTCTTACGGTATTATCGTCTTCAACAGGCTCACACATTTCTTTCTGATATTCTTCTTTATCCCTCTTCTTCTCTTCATCCAATGGGGAAAAAACTCTTAAAAATCTACTTCTAAAAAAGAATAAAAAAGAATAAAAATCTACTTCTCTGCTTCCTCCTTCTTGAGCAGCTGATGCTACGACGCACAATGGGGAAAACTAAAGCAAAAAACGTGGCAGAAAGTCCTAAAACTAAAATTTTCCTTTCAACGTGATGACTTAATTATCTGTTAGTTAAGGCTCTGCAGAACAAAATAATGTAATTCATCAAGCTGATAACGGTCATGTCTTGTACTAATAATCGGTGAAAGTGGACAAAGTTCAGTGGCATCAATGTCAGTGTCTTCATCAATTTGTTATTAACAGATCGTTTGTTTTTTTTACATACAGTATTAGTACATGTATATTTTTATGACATGGAATCATCATCTTCAGGTATATAATTTGGAAATATGGTATTACATTAGCCTTAATAATATAATAAAATAAGATTATTGATTTTAGTTTATATGTAGCGAAGGGTTTAGTAACCTTCCAAACCCGTCCAAGCATATTATTTTCCACCATCTTCTGGTAAATTATCTAAATATTACGATTTCGTTGAAAAATCTTGCCCCAATCTGCCCCACCGTCAGAAAAAATATTTCTTCTTTGTTATTGCATAGACGAAAAAATCATTTTATTTCCTATCCTATACACCTATCATACACCCATCCTACAAGCTTCCACTAAAAAAATGGCAAGACCGCAGCAATGAAGACAAACAATTTGTAAAAGAAACCAAGAGTCGAATCCAATAAAGTTTTTTTTAAAAAAAAGTGTGATTTGATTGTTTACATGCCTAAACCTGGCTTTGGAAATAGTAACGATGGAAATACGGCTAGGCAATTTTTCTCGCATGCTGATATTTCGTCAGAAATTACCGGAGTTGACGCTGAACTAATTAAAAGGCTTCATACAATACTGATAGCAATATCAAATGGGTACTAAATTAATACTGATGCCTATCAAGCGTTTGCTCACGATACTGCAAAGTATTATGTAGAAAAGTAACCATGGTACCCGATGTCACCGACCCTCGACAAGTTTCTTATCCATGGTACAGGACGCACAGGAACATCACGGAAGTGTAGTCAAGAAAAATCCAACCATGATATATTCATTAACCTTTTTTGTTGTGTTCAGACCCAATTCTAACAAGTAAACGAAAACTACCTAAGAAGAAATTTAAAATTTAAACTACCGACAGAGGCTTTAAACTTTCTTTCTTTTTCTTTTGAAAATAGATGAAGTAGACAGTGAAGATGACGAGGAAATGTTGTTGATAGAAAGTGTGTTACATATGAAAAGTGTGAATTTTTTTATTTACTGTTTTTTTAAGTTTTTCCGTATTGTATACAAATAAAGCGAGAGATTTAGGTTTTCAATGTTTCAATGTATTACATATAGCTTTAGGAACCAATGTTGATGATTATTTAAGATTTAAGTAAGAATATTTAGTTTATGCCAACAATTAGGGCTACTTGCCCCAGTGTGCGACGTTGCAGTTAAAAATCAAACGATCTGTAGAAAACCTCCCCTTGAACTAGCACCTTATTATTTTGTTTGGTTATGAAAAATCTCAATGACTTTGAAGTGCCATAGTGGAGGGCATTACTGGGACTCTTGCAATCAAGATATGTGTAGTCTCTTCCTGGCTTGAACACTTTGCTTTCCGAAAGAATGCCGTAAAACTCTGAAGACTGAACGAGAGTCTCGATTTTCTTTAACTTCTTCTTATTTTGGGTAAAAACCCGATCTGGAGGGGTTTGTTTCTTCTCCATGTTGCGAGGTATCTTTGTCTTGCTAAATTAGCTAGAACTTTTTCTACAAACTTCCCCACAAAAATCGAATGAAAAGTGCACGAAACGATTAAGACATAAACGTTAACTACATGAAAAGCAGGAGCAGACTGATATTTGCCTGATAAGAGGCCTTCTTGACCTGGAACAACAGCGCGATCTAGCGGATGTGGAGATGGCCGGTTTTGAAACTCACTCACGGAAGGATTTGGCCGGTTTTGCAGCAAACTGTGTTTTTAAAACGCAGGTTTAACAAGAATTTTAACGGGTTTTTGCGAGGTTTCTTGTTTCCAATAGATGGAAAATGTATCTTAGGACTCAGAAAACAGAAAAAACGTATTTCTCAAAATTGAGGAGTTGGCCGGTTTTGCAACTAGACGACACATTTACTATAACAGAATGGATAGTAGATAGCGCTGGCACCAAGTAAGTGAACCAGAGGAGGTTTACATACGTTTAAGCAGTAATGGTTAGAAGAAAATGTTAGCATCCCTGTGGCAACTCAACAACAATAACAAGTCGATGTAAATTGTATTATTCTGTTTTACAAGTTTGCTTTTATTTCTTTAGATATAATTAATTAATTAAAATACCACTAATTTAAAGATACAAAACAAAATGTCAAAAAACAAAGAGAAAATATTTTAGTCGCGGGATTGGTCTCTTATTTACTGATTAGAGCAAAATGAAGTGTTATGAAATATCACCCTAACGTGTTACCAAAATAAGGTGACAAAGGAAGCAGCATAGCACAATCAATAAAAAAACACACACAAATAAATAAATAAAAACTACAAGACGAGCAGCAATTTTTCGCAAACATTTTTAGCCAAAACTTGAATTACAGCAACGCTCAAAATTCAACTAGCAGCACTAACGATACCTGACAAGACAAGGCGAATATAGTATACGTCTAGTTTTGTTTTCTCTTTCTGTGGTTCATCCATAGTAATATTTCAGTATAGCGTATAGTTCAACTATAGGATAGTAAATGTTTTAGTATAGGCTACTATAACTAGGGCTCATCTGAACACATGCCTATGCTAGTTTACTATACATATAGTAAAATCTTGTTTCCTGTCCCGAGTGTACGTAGCTCTACACAAGGTCCTGAGTGAACCTTAGTTTCCATCCCAACAGATCCTACAAATCTATTTCATTAACAGTATAATCAGATTACGATCTTACCATAGCCGAACCACCACATTAGAGTAATTTCCTTAAACGAAATTCAGTTCAGCTCACTTTCGAAGTTAGTGTTGAAGGCAGAGCACAGCACTCCACACGGTCTAAAGCAATTTCCCAGATCATTAAACTGGTTCCTTTCTTTATCAGGAACTAGCTCCAAACAGCGGCGGTGTGATTAACTTGCCGGATCTAGAAGGCGGTTCCTTCCACTCAGGAACCTTCACCGCTGGATCTATTTCCAACCCTTATCGCAAAGCGCCACTTGAAACCCAACTTGATTTTGGCATCCCACGTAACAATTATAAACACTTCCACATAATAAAAAAAAAAAGTATGTAAGATATAAAAAACTATATTAAAAATAACAAACTCTAATAGGATGGCCGAAACGCTGGGGCGAGGAAGAGCAGACGGTATTAGTATTAAAAGAAACAAGTTTCTAGGTGTATTTCAAAATCTAATATGTTTTAAAGTTCAGTATAATTTGTTTACTTTTACTTTAGCATCATCCTAATCCACTAGCACAATCCCTATCCAGTTCCACTCACTCCTATAATCCTCCTCGCAGGTTTAAAAGGCAGTGGCCTCGTGATCTATTATAAATTTCGACATGGAGTCCAGGCAATGGCCAGCTTCTCAACTCATGCTCTGAGTGACTGTAGTTTAGCGCTCTCACTCAGCCTCCACTGGTGTTATCTTATACCAGTGACGCAGTTGAGAAAGAAGCGCTGGAATCTCTTGGGGCCTGGCTTGTCCCTCTATAAGTGGAGATACCAGTCTGGTCGGGGAACCCTTATATATTGTAAATAAAGTATGAATATATTTTTAAGATTTAATTTAATTTTAATTTTAATTTTTTCTAATTATTTTATTTATTTATTTTTTACTATAAATTTTTATTTTTATTATTATGATTTTTTTCCCATTTTATGTATTGTATAGTTCGAGGTACTTTGTTTATTTAATTTTTATCGTATTACATATTATGAGATTCTTTACTTATTTTTATTTATTATTCAGTTTTATTTATTGTTCACTTCCTTAGTTTTTATTTCATATTGTACATATTGTGTGAATGGATCAATTAAGCCATCCATATTACGTATTGCCCACATTAAAGCAGATTGTAATACTTTCTTTAAATAAATGTTTACTTAATTGTTTTCATTTATTTTATATTTGAGATAGTGTATTATATATTTATACATAGATGGAAAAAAATTTATTAGGAAGCCAACAGTTCAATAATAATAATATTTATATTGAAGTAGATATGAGAATGTGGGAGAAGCATGGTGAATAGACAGTTAATAGAAGGACAATTCATGTGTTCCTTCGGCTTCAATGTAATAGAAGATATCTATGACTAAACTAATTAATATAACTAATATCAAATAACAAATGCAAACGAAATTAGGTCTCCGGCGAGGAACAAATTGTTACAGATATTTCAAATATTGGGAACGGCTTGGTGCAAAAATAATGCAGGTTTCGAATATTCATTTCGTTTAGTCAAGTGCTTTCTAAGTAAACAAAGCCAGTTAATGTTTTATAAAGAATGGTTATTAATCCTGTTTTTCCTCAAAGATTAGTTTAGTTTGCGTTTCATTTTCATAAAGTAGTTCTGAGATTCACCTTGTCAATACAAAATTATCGTCAAATTTATTTTTATTAGTTCAAAGTTGGCCAAAACGCGACCAAAAACTCGCATAACATCGTTGTCATTTGCGGTGAAGAGAGTATCAATGAATGTACAGTGAAGTGATGGTTCCAAAAATTTCGCTACGGAGGATTTGATCTTGAAGACCAGGAAGGTGGCGGTAGGCATTCTGCTGTTCGTCACAACCATCTAAGAGTTTAAGAAGTAGACCCTCGCAACACTAATTGGGGCATTGCAAAAAAAGTCAGTGTAGACCACCACTCAACATTATAAACCATACAACAAAAAAAAACCTGCATCATGTTTCCACCAAGCCAATAGAATTAAGATTCTTTAAGGGTAAAATGGATCAGGGTTTGTTTTATGTTCACGTTTTATGAATTATTCTGAGAATATTGTTACTAAGGAAATGTTATCACCATTACTGGACCTAGTAAAGGACAAACTAAGCTCATACCAACCAAAAGCCACAGGAGGAAAGTCAGAATCCCTGAAGGACTGATTACCATACTTTACTATCTAAGTCAGTTCAGGAAGTCTGCAAAGTTAAGGACTATTAGTTCAGAGTGACTATAATATTCCGAAGGCAGCGACGGCTGTAATCAAGAAAGGTGTGGCAGGGAGGGGGAGAGGGAGAAACTGTCCCAAACAGCAGTTGTCCAGTCCTTCTTGGCCTGTTGAAACGGCAGTTGTTGTCAGTTTGGGACAGGTACAGGTGCGGCTGCCCATAATGCCTGCCATTTCGAAGGACGAGATAAGCATCCCCATAATAATGGGCGAGATTAGGGCAATAACAGGGGCTCTTAACTACCCTGGCACGGTTCAAACCTTCAGCAATTAAACAATATCAAATTTCAATTACAGCAGTGCGTATTAATTATTTAATAAATACCATTACAAAAATAAAAAGGTATCAAAATAACTTCAAAAACAAAAATAAATTTGAACGAATTCACATTTAATTACGAACATAAAACATAGCTAAATTTAACCCGCTATATAACTCCCAGCAAATTCAAAAACGAGAACGCCAAAGAATTTAAACTGTTTCAAAAGCAGGTCATAAATAACTAAAAACCACAATGCTTTTACAATGGCAATATAAATAGGATCAAAACAGAGCCAATGGGAAGGCTTTATTCATAAAACCAAATTGGACCATTTCCACAATTCTGAAACAGTCCCTAACAAGAATATATATAGTTCCATTAATATCACCCCGAAGAGGAGGTTATTCCTAAAAATTTCAGATATAATAGAGGTGAGAGAAGATTGTAAAAAGTACTATATAAAAATGAAAACAAATACTTAAAAATACATACATTGTTTTTCACTGGAATCATTTCAAGATAAAAAATATAATTTTGGAAGAATTTAAACTGCAGAACTGGCCAAATAAATAATAAGAGATAACCATACAGCACATTCTACAGGAATCGAAGATTAGTTAAAGTAGAAGTTCGTGAGATACTGCTATCTCATATTTAATATTGCTATTGCTAATATATAGCAATAGGTTTATGGAGACTATGAAACTTAAAGATAGAAGATAACATATATATCCACTGCTTTTAAGTAATAAAAGACTGCTGGATTTACAGTATAATTATTTTATAGGGTTTCTTACTTTATTGGACGAGTAAAAATATGTAGCAGGAATCGAGAAATATTAAAAAATTAAATAAAGTTCTTTTGAAAACTAGGAATTACAAGGCTTTTTTTTTTTTTTTTTTTTTTTTTTTTTAAATGGATAACATTATATCATAATAAATATATGATTAATTGAAAGAAGACAAGCTATCACACTTAATTCAACTCAGGAAACATAAATGTTCCATAATAATGGCATTCCACTGCAGCCGAAACCTATTCAGAAAGCCCCGGGGATGCATTCCAGGCCAGAATAGAATACTGACCGAATGCAATGATCTCAGATTCCAACAAGGTGGGTTAATTGTGTTCCACTATTAAAAGAGAAATTCGTTCTTGATTGAAACCTTAAACATACCTCTGGAACTACAACCTGGTAACATTGCAATATGACTCACCATCCCCTCCCACCTAAGATGGTCAAATATTATAAAACAAAATAATGTATATATAGGAATTCTTTTTTAACAATTAATATAATAACATAATGTGAAAGAGATAGGTTGGGCTGAACAAGTAGAAAATATAAATTTAGAACTATTACATTGCGTCGAAGTCCGTAATTTTAAATGGAATGAGATATTTTATAAATACAAATAATAAAGCCAGTATTAATAATTATGGTACTAAATATTTAATGAAAAAACTTATGAACTTATTGACAGGCTAATACGAGACATGGGAATTCAAATCTGTAAACTTTTGAGCTATAGGAGCTATAACTTTTGCCTACATTTTATATTTTTAAATATTAGGGAGAAGAATATAAATAAAAAAAATACCGAGGAAGGGTAATACTAGATCTGAACCCTTTCTTCATTTGTTGTTTGTAATAAATAAAAGTTTTCAAAGATTAGAAAAATATAAAAAATAAATAAATAAAATAAAAAAAGAATAATTTCAGAAGAGAAAAACAGCAAACATTCTTGACAAAACATTCTCGAGGTTAAAAAGGAGTAGGATGAGCGATCCCTTATCAACAACTCAGCTGAAATAAAGGCAAGAGGTGTCAAATGATACTCCATCTTGGTTAAAATGTTACGAGTATTTATTTTGCACATTTGTTTGTTTAAAGAGAGGCGGAATAAAAATACAAAGATAATAAAAAATAAATAAAACATAAATCTTAGTTTAAACTGTATAAAAACAATTTATAGCGTTTTTTAAATATATACTTTTTTTAATAAGGAGATAAAATGGTCAGGGGTGCAGTTAGGATGAATAAACATAAATGAAGTTTCATTTAAAATCTTGCCTTGTTTATTCATCCTGACTGCACCCCTGACCATTTCATCTCCTTAGTAACAACTCACTGTCAACTATACTTTTTTTGTTTTGTTTTCAATTTTTTTTTTTTTTTTTAAATAACAATTTATTGAAATTTACAACTGTACAAAATTTATACATCAAGTAAATGTGCTGTTAACTATAACAATCACGTGACAAAACATGGAAAGTACTACCCATCAGTAGCACTTTAATAAAAATTCTACACTAGAAGGTCTCTGGACCATCTTCTTTTCAGACGCCTCGAAGGATTATCAGGAATAGTGTGGGAAGCAAGTTGAGAAATTAGGTGATTTGAGTAGTAATGGAGCTTACTATGAAAGGATAGATATCTGGTTTGGGCTAAATCTGCAACATATGGAACATTAAGATCATTATGGATAAGCTTATTGGTGACAAAGTAAGGTGCATTGAGGATTTTTAAAAGGATTTTGGATTGTAAGGATTGGATACGAGATGGATTGGATGGTTTAGTGGAGCCCCAAAGCTCAACTCCGAACGTCCAGATAGGTCTGATCACAGTCATGTATATTAGTCTTTTGTAATTAATTGGGAGCTTTGAACGTTTGTCTAATAAATGTTGAAGTAAGTTTCTAGTATTTTTAGTCTTGTACGTGGATTTCAAGTAAGATGTTTGTCCAAGTGGAGTCCAAGGTAACGGATCTGTTCAACAGGGATTAGAGGAATATCATAAAAGATACTGTAGGACAGATTGTCGTGGGCTTACGACGAAGGGTAAAGGTTATTTGGTGAAATTTTTTTGGATTTATTTTGATTCTCCATTTTTGACACCATTCTTGAAGGGTTAGGATATGGGATTGGAGTGTTTGTGAGGCAATGAAGGGATCATTGTTTCCTGATAAAACACATGTGTCATCAGCGTTAAGTGGTGAGGACAGTGGTAGGATGTGTTGGATGAGATGAATGTCAGTTGTATACACCGTGTAGAGGATGGGGCCTAGGATACTACCTTGAGGAACGCCTGCGGTTTCAAATTTAAATATTCCTCTGTGAAAATACAAAAAAGAGAAAGCAGAAAAGATTTTTTTTCATAATTTAGTTTTACAGGTTATCACGACTCCTGACATGTAAAACTCTAGACTAAAATAAAATCAAACAAAATTAATAAAAACTAATATTAATCATAGAATAATTCACATGTTAAATCGCATAACTAAAAATAAATTTAATTACATGAAATGGCGGCAATGATTAGAATGTTCTCAGGGACATAAACTTTAGGGAAACTAGGAATATTTTGGCTAATGCTATGGAATGACACTTCCAGGATATTAGATGTTAATAGCTAAATAACTGAATTAGGGCCAAGACAATTCGCGAGGATAATAACCGAGATATGATATATATATATATATATATATATATATATATATATATATATATATATATATATATATATATATATATATATATATAATCATATTGACAAACAACGTTACGCAAGTTATGAAAGTTCCAATAATGTAAGGAAAAAGAAAAAAAAAGTAGTGATTTACAGACTGGCAAGGGAACGGGACAGAGAATGGAAGAAAAATCCAATAGGACGAAGGCTTAGGGTAACAGACGATGTCCATTCCAGGACGGGATTGGTCAATCAGTTCTCTAGGAGAGGGGCGGAATAATAATAGCACTCTTTTTCGGTCATTATTGCCCTTCACTCTATCTACTGTCTTTTATATTTTTATTATTTATTTTTATTTTTATTTAAAGAGTTAATATAAATTTATGAATGAATGAATCTCCCACAAAAGATAAACCCCATCTCACCCACAAGAAATAAATTAAGAGGAAAAATTTCTTTTCCTACCACCCGCTGTTGGTGATAAGCAGGAGTTAAATTGTTTACATCATACTATTGATATCCGACTGAGTATATATACCTACTGCCTACTGTTTAACTCATAACTATTTTCAAATTTTAAACGTTTGAAATATTCGTGTTTCAATTGGGTAGTGAAATGAATTAAAAAAACGACACTGGACCACTCGTACATCTCCAACCCCACCCAATATAGTAGAATATATGCCAAAACAACAAACAATAAATCAATATTGAAAGTAATTTTGTTAAATTCTGGTGGACTTTCTCACATCCGTCTATTATATTGAATTGTTTTATTGAACTAATATTGCAAACTGTCTTTTCTAAAGTTACATAACATGGAAGACAAAAATCCAATCCCACAATAGGTACAATAAAAAATTCTCAAATTAGGAGGATTTACATTCTGATAAAGAAACTCAAAAGTGAAGCATGAGAATTGGTCTGCAAGAATGACGCAGATTTGAAGAATTCGGTGGATCACTAGTCCGAAGTCGTTACCTAAATTAACGTAAGAAGAATATCATTGCAACATAATTGGAATGTGTAAGATACCATTCCATAAAAATAAAATAATAAAATCACGATATATCTATATTTTTGGTCACCGATATACCGCGCATCTATATTCTGAGCTCAAAAATCGTTGATATGAAATAATTATAAGCTCTCCAATCTCTCCCCTCTCCACCCTATCCATACCAATACCCCAATACCACAGTCAAAACGGATGCCAGCTGTTAGTATAATTTGTTAATTTATTTTTCGTAGTTATTTGAAATAATTTTATTCTAATATAGATAAGTAGCTCTATAATTTTTTAAACCTTTATTGAGTAATTATTACAATCTACCACAAATGTGGGAAATAGGTAATACAGATGGCGTATGATTACATTCACACATTATGTACAATGAGAAAAAATAAAATAAAATTATACGTATAAAGTAAATAAATAAAAAAGATAACAGAAAAGAGCTTGCTATAGATAAACAAGCTCTCTAATATACGCAAGTTGAGTATCCTAAAACATGGAAACCACAGCACAAGATATATTTTATTAAATTCAATTGCATTTTTAATTCCCAACATTAGAATATTTGAGAAAAATACCTTCAAATTAGGCATAAATAGATTTTAATGTGTACTCAAGACCATTGTCATTAAATTTTTTTAAAATGTTTATATATTTTACAGAAAATCATGAGACACACTCAGGAAATAGAAAATATTATAATTCAGATAATCACTTTTGTTAAATACATTAAAGAAAAATAACGCAGTTGATAAAACAAAGGTATTGAATATATTAAAGTTTCCTTCAACAATGAAAGTGATACAACTTTTATGAAAATTTAAGAGAAGAATAAGGAATTAACTTCTTTTTTTATACTTCTTTTTACTTCCTACCATTTTCATTTTTTTTTTCTTTTTGTTTAAGAAAGCGGCATTGCGGAGAGTAACTCGATTACTCCCAGCGAGCGGCGATAAGAAATCTCCGACAAAGCTCATTCCGCTAGGTAATGAGAATGAGGAAAATATGGAAACTACATTTTCTGAATAAACCGCCCGTTCTGATGAAATTATCATAGATGAATATGGATGGCCATCAGTCTAATATTTATGATAATTGGCCCCTGGGCTCGGGGAAGAGGAGAGGTTCGGTAAAAGTTGGAAAACAGATATTTCCTGAGGCCTACCGGTCTTTAAGAAAATTCGCCTTGAGAAAGATGAGACGAGAAGAATCTAAGCAGATAAAATGTCTTAGAAAGATGAGAAAATTCGGTGGTGAAGTAGGAAGAAGTGATGCTTAGTAATACAATGCAGATGGTTCGTAACCTCCCATTAAAATAATTAAATTTAGGTTTAGTAGGAGGCACTTAAGCAGCTTAGACCTGATATGTATGAACTATCTGTAATAAGCTAATACAATAAAGAAAACATACCTTAATATTGCCAGAAAAAATAACCGTTTGGAAAGAAATAATCTTTTCACGAAGGTGTTCTATAAGTTCAATAAAAAAAACATGGCCGTAAATGGAATTTTGTAATTCCAAATTGAAATGTCTCTGCACCTCTGTGTGAGATCTGTGCATTAACACTTAGCGATAAAGGGATAAGGTGGAGATAAACTATAATAGTAATAATAATGATAATAATTGTAATACTTAACGGACCTGATGGTTTGATACCGATATCACTAATCACCATTGTTCAAACACCCTCCAATACCCCATACATGCAAGGTCAGCCAACACGAAAACCGACACTACCTTCAGAAACCCCTCGGTCTAGAGTAAATAACCCTTTTGGGGTAGTTATCAAACTCAAAAAGCTTGTCTACAAATTACAAGTATATTTCAGTCGCCATAATACTACTGATTCGAGTTATCAGACTCACGTCAATTCGCATTGTGTAGCGTTAAACATTTCCAAAAGCCCAAGCCATTCAATGTGTCATATATTCAATGCAACACTTCTCTATAATATTTTAAAGGAAAAGCGGATTTAAAAAAAAATATATATATATATATATATATATATATATATAGAGAGAGAGAGAGAGAGGAGAGAGAGAGAGAGAGAGAGAGAGAGAGAGAGAGAGGCTGTATTAATATAAAAAAAATATTACTGCCCAACTTTATTGGGTTGCTACAAAGCAAATTAATATGTCTAATTAAAGATAGCAGTAATCTGTATAACAATAATTCATGATTTTCATAATTTTGGTTTAATTCTAAGATATAATTTTTTTTTTTCATAATATAAAACGTATATTAAATATAAATATATATTATTATTAAATAAAAAACGTATTTGAGTAATCCTTAAATATATTACAGATATTATATCTTTGGCACTTGTGCACAGTCGGTTAAGCTATTCTCAACAATCCGAATTCGATGTTGAAAGAAGGGTGATATTTCTTTTAATATGATTCTAATTATTAAAATTACAATTAAATACCTATAGATGTAATCAAACAGCAAATAGTCAAACATAGTAGTTTCACGTTTTTACGTAATATTCATTATAAACATGATGACAACTATTACTATTACAAATGCATAAGCATAAATAACAATATATAAATATATATATATATATATATATATATATATATATATATATATATATATATATATATATATAGAGAGAGAGAGAGAGAGAGAGAGAGAGGGGGGGGGGAGAAATAAATCAATGCAATGCACTGATAAGCATAGTGGCTAATGAAGACAATGAGATAATAGGAACGTAACTATCCCATTCCAGCTTCTTTCCTTTATTAATCTATTTTCCCACCACAAGAAGGGAAGACAAAGAGCCGTACAGGAGGAATCTAATAATGGAAGCTCATGACAAAGACTACAAAGGACGGAGGACCTAATGCGGAAGACATGGTTGGTCGATCTAAAGGAGCCAGCCCTAACAAGCCAAGACCCGCTGCTAACTTCGTAACAACCAGAGCCCTTCTTCCATACAAATCCTCCCTCCACGACAAGTATTACAGCACCCAAATAGGAAGAAGTTTCTACCACAGTGTGTTGCCGATCAATCCTATAGCCTTGGAATGGATAGCATGGTAAAGGTTCTGTAACATAGTACTCTACTTGAAAACTGAACTACAGTGGCTGAGTTCGTTGAAGCTTTTTTCGCAACTACATTTCACAACGTCTCTCTCTTCATCCTAAGAGAACCGATATTACACAACTCTGCAGTATCCATACATAAATATTTTTTTCTCCTCTTATGATTACTGATGATACTTATGATACTATTTGTCGATTAACTGCCAATATTAGTAACTTTAAAAAGGACAACTAGGTGATAATATCCTTCGGCTGTCAAAAATTGTTAGATTTTCGCATATCTCAAAATATTACCATTTAGTTTACTGTGAAATTGATGAAACGGGAAGAGTGTCCTTTTAAAAATCGAAAAGATTTAATTACTTTTCAAAACGACGAAAATTAATCCGTCAGGAAGGAGTGGCCTTCAGCCGACAAAAATCGTCAGATCCTAACAGATCTGAAACAAGCATCTTTCAGTGGCTTTCAATGCGAATAATATTAATCGGTATTTATATATTATATTAAGTATAAAACCTTTATTCGGCCAGTCCTAACGTATGTAGCGGAGACGTGGACTTTAACCACTGTAATGAAAATCAATTAACTTTGTTTGAGCGGAAGCTTTTGAGGAAAATTTATGTTCCAGTCCACGACGCACAATCAAATAGGTGGAAGCTTCGATCCAATGCCGAGTTGTATTCCTTATACAAGGATGTAAACGTGGTTCATTTTATTAAAATACGACGTCTGGAATGGTTGGGTCATATCATAAGAATAAAATAATAGAATGCCGAGCAAACTTTTGAAAGGCTCTATGATTGGCAAAAAGAGAAGAGCTGGCCGACAAAGAAGATAGCTACAGGACCTTGAAGATCTAGGGATCCTTGGCGTTGCAGCATGGAAACGGAAGGCTTAGGATAGAGGTAGGTACATGGCAAAGCATTGTTCAGGAAACCAAGGCCCACACCGGCGGGCTGTAGTGCTACCAAGAAAGTAATATTAATCGACAAGAAAGATCAATCTGATAAAGAAGTTATAAATGATGTGGCTCAAAAATATTTTCGATTGATAACCATTCATGTAGAAAAATTCAAAACATCAGCAATTTAAAATATCGTTTAGAATAGTTATAATGTAAAAATGTGAGGAAGGAAATTAGACGTCAGCCGATATTATCTAAGGATTAAGTGGTTTGCAGCACTGAGGACAGTAACTCCAGTATGTTGCTTTCACTGAAAAAATAAAATAAAGTACTGTGATATCAAGAGAATAACCAGTGGTATTTTCAGTTACATAAATTGCATTGAGGTCGTAGTTTAAATCTGTATATCGAATTGCTAACTGTTAAAATATGTTTTTAGAACTCAAGATGAAAATATAGCATTCCTAACTAGCTATGTCCCTCAAATAAACTCAACTATACAGGGAACTTCATTACAGGGTCACAAAGGTATTTGTGAAAAAATTACACATAATCAATATATAAAAAACATCTATATCACCCATACTGTGATATCATGAAATGAAAAAGCCGGTCTAATTCAACAGACATCGATAAAACTTTTTTAGTCTCTACTTATTTCTTTGTTATATTAAATTATATAACTGACAAAACACAAAAGTAATATATAAATTAATTTTATAAAAGCTATCAGGCCACACAAAACAAAACCCCACCCCTGCATACAGAGAGCTTCAGCCTTTAGCGAGGCAGGAAAAATTATTTTTTCAAACCCACTCAGCCCCACAGGCCTGCGGTGATAACCAAGCCCACCCAGGCGGAAGAAAATCCATCGGGAAAACTTTAAATGATTCTTCAATATAACACATTATTCTATCATGTATATATTATTATTACTAACACTATTTTAAACATTTATAGTTCTGAAATAAACTATAAATACATGATATTCCAAAATAAACATCTACTAGATGAAGGAGCAATATGTTTTCAAATGTTTAACTGATACAAAAATACAAAAGTCTAATACTTTAATAATATGAGAAGTAAAAAATTTGGAACCATAACGATAGGACACAACGCCTCCAGATTTACTATTTATTAAAATCGGTTATTCTCCCTAATGATAGATAAAGATGTTTTTAAAGATTTTTTTTTATTTTTAGAAACAGAAATTTTTTATGTCTTGTTTGGGAAACGTTGCTACTACAAGATAAACACCAAATTGTTGAATATATGTATTCGCTATTAAAACATAAATAAATAGGAAGGGGTCACCTTTGGTGTAGTGGTTAGCATAGCAACCTACTAAACCCAAGATCGCGGGCTAGCAGCCCGGCAGATGACCTTAGGATTTTTTAAAGGGAGTAAAAAATCCTTAGTTATGCCGTTCTTCGGAAGGGCGTAAAATGGGGGGTCCCGAGCCTGTGCGATGTCAGGTACTCGTTAAAGATCCCTATCCTAATTATACCTGGATAGGCAAATCCCACCGTAGCATCGTCCGATTAGCCGTGATTTAAAGTGACGTTAAACGAAATAAACAAACAAGAAATAGGAATACAATTTTAAATTTCTGAATCTGAAGCACTTACGAAATTAATTCATTCGAAAAAATAGCTTCGTCTTTTATACTTTATTATTATTCAATGAAAACAACACCCAGAGAAATATCAGTACGTGTTTCCAGCTACAGTGCTTCGTAACATACTGACGCAACACTAATTTCTAAGTTTATGTATTACTATCCAGGAATAATACTAGTATTGTGAATATTATGAATTATTGGTTTTACTGCTGCATTATGATGTTTTAATCTTTAGTTAGATTACTATACTGTGTATTTATCAAATCAATAAAGTTAGGCAGCGATAAGTTTGCATTGTATTAATCCAGCATATCTCTCTCATTCTTCTTTAGAAATCTATAAGAATCGAGGAAACTGAAAATGCACTTGTTAGAGCCCAATCGAAGAATAAAAGGAAAAACACTCGAGCAAGGAAGGAACACTAGAAGCTCCTTAATGACAGAGTTAATAGCCAGCCAGCGTCTCTGTATTTGCATTTAATCCCAGTCGAGAAAACTTATCCTCGATTCGACAACTTTTTAGACATTTAATTGAGCTAAGCCCAAGTGCCTCTCAATCGGGCTTAATAACTTTTATAGTCTCCCTTTCCTCATCACTCCTTCTTCTTTTCAATCTTAATCTCTTCGGGCGTTCTTCATTATCGGAACCATTCAACGAAAAAAGGAATAAGAAGAAGAAATCTGTAAAACTCTATTAATAAAAGATTGAACAACTTAAATATATAAAAAAAAAAGTAACGACATCGAACCATTGCTACACCCCTGCACGCGCCCAGAATAACTATTCCTTGATTGTTACCTTCTTTCAACTTATTTCGATGTTTTATTCACTACATTTCCAAGGGGAAGAGATTTATTTACACACAAACTATAAATCAATTTTTAAACTTTCAGAAATGATATTCTTTAATTGAATAAATATTACAAGCTGTCTCTCTAAAGTGTTCTCTCTGTCATCCATATTATTCATTATATGGATGACAGAAAGAATCCATTCAATTGTCAAACTAACGTTAACTACTGTTATACCTTCTCATAGTGCAATGAGAAATGAGGAAATAATTTTGTGAATTATGTGGAAATATAAAATAATAAAAATAACAATATTTCAATAAAAATAGAAAGAACTAAAGCAATGTTGAAAGAGATGATAAGCTAACTTTCTCACAAAACACACAACCTTTGTTCTTGTTTAACTGAATTAATATTGCAATCTGCCTCATCTCAGGACAACAAGAATATGGACGACAAAGAATCCATTCACACAATATGTGCACTGAAAATTGGGACTCGATGGCCGAGCGATTTGAGGCGAGGGGGTCTCGGGTTCGAATCCCAGCTGGGCGGGTTAAAATTTATTTCGTGGTAGACCCATGAAATGAATCTTGACCTTCCCACCATGGCTAGAATAGGTTGGTAACCTATAGGATAAACCGTCCTTCTGCCCTAGTTGGAGTACATAGGGAATGTGGCTCACATAATGGAAGTTAAAACTATAAAATATATAAATTACTAAATCCATGTAGAAAGTATTTTTTTTTAATTTGTAAAACACTTTTTCATATAAAACAAAATGAAATAAAAAATATATGTAAAACACTAAATAATTGAAAACTTGGAAATACAAGTTAAAAGGTGAGTTTATAGGAGAGAGATATCAATAAATGTGAAACTCGAAGTAAAGCATCGGAATCGATTTGAAAAAGTCAGTGATGCTAGTTTTTTTTTCATTTTGGTGGAGGAGTGGTTCCATTTCGTTACCAAAACAAATATTACTGTTATTTTTTATTTATTCACTAATAAAGAAAAAAAAATACATATTTTTCTTCACCTTCTTCCGCAGTGCCTTTCGGCGTGGAGACTATATTTACCAATAGGACAGAAAAATACCAACATATTTATAACACTTTCAGGTCACAGTTAATTTTGAACATTTAATCAAATCCGATTAATTAGGTAAGAAATGTGCCATGAGAAGAAGCGACTTGAGTTCCTAATAAAAGAAATGTAACTGATGACCAGTCGGCGGCGGGACTTGAACCCGATCCTATTTGCTACTAGAAGAGTGGAGAATAATACGACAATTAAATGGCCGGCAGTTGGGGAGAACAAGCTACCGAAATAGTTGCCTTTGTCGGGACTTTGGCAATCGTTCGCCGAGTATTTTGGAACAGAGGAGGCGACTGGTACGACCGAACGGCTCCTGTTAACGGGTCTCCCAACTATTTAAAATGTATTATACAAAAATCATTAGCAATATAAATATATATTTGACACACATCATTCAAAATATTACAACTTTAAACAGAATATATTGAGCTGATTAAAGTGGTTGCAGCTAACAAGTACATTTAAATTTAATATATTTATTTAAATGCAATGATATTTTAAAATATTAATTTGAAACAAATTATTATGTACTATGACAATTATAGAATTAAAAAAAAAAAAAAAAAAAAAAAAACATGCACCGAGGTGAACGAATGAAATTTTATAGTGGAGAACTCAACAGTCAATCAGTTATCCATTTTATCCCCCCCCCCCCCCCCCAGGGACCAAGAGACAGTACATCGCCGGCTAAGATGTCATTCCTTGTATGCTCCAGTTTCCAGAAACAAATATCTTTTACGGCAGACATTCTTTCACATCCGACATGAATACTTGGATAATGTATCAATTTTACTGACTGTTAATTTAATCACTGTTGGGTTAATAATATTCTTCAAATACATTTAAAAATTTCCATCAAAATTAACAATAATTCAGTTTTGATTCCTTCTTGATTTCACTTTTTCTTTCTTTTTTTTTTTTATTAATTCTACACATTCATTTCAATGAAGTCTAACAGAGAGCGGTCTGCCGACGGGATGTTAAATTTGAACACCGACCAGTCCAACGACAAGGTCTATATCTATTGAATCCCGATAATATGCGGGACAATTGAAACGAAGGTATTTGGCCTATTATTGGAGATATCGCCATCTGTTTCACTCCATTCCCTTATAATACGAGTAATAATAATTAATATACCTTTGGTTCCAAGATTCAGAACCAATGTCTATGTAAAATAAAAATTTCATAATATGTTTAATGTTTATCTCGTTTAGTGTTAATAGCATTTGTATAAATAGCAACGAATCAAAAATAGCAATTGAAGTGGGAAAGAGCATGAGGTACAACATATAGCCATGAAAAAAACAGGGGTGTGTAAAAAAAAAAAACCGCTCAGGTAATATTTTAGAATTATAAATTTGTATTTAATTCTTATTCTATATTTTATTTTATTATGTATTTATTTATTTACTTTTTTATTTTTTATAATTTTTTTTTTGTGGGTTTTTCCTTATTTTTCCTACTGTTCAGAGGTAATCTTTAAAGGGTAAAACTATTTACTAAACTATAAATCTATGTTAATCATGTAGAGGACTTTAGACCGGCACATGTATACTAAATGTTTTGTAATTTGTAACTATGTCAATAAAGCCTTATTATTATATAATTGTTAACATAGAATGACATTTCGAATAACTATCAACACCTGGTGGCAATAATGATTTATATTTAATGTAAATAATTCAATTTTTTTTTTTTATTATTATTATTATGAAAGGAAACTACTATTCTTAAAAAAAAATAAAATGTCGAATGTTTATTCAAAATAATAATTCAACCTAGGGTAAACTAGACAGTTATTGAAACCCTTAAGGAAATATTCATGCTAAAATTATAGAAGGAATAGTTCAATAAAGTTGAAATTTACAGTCATTCTTCCTTAATTGCTGCACTTAAAGCTTAACATGAAATTTTACACCAAACATTATTTGTAGGATGTATTTTGTAAGATAGTGACAATAACTAAGGTAAAATCAGTTATTGACACCCTAAAATACGGGCAGAATTGAAAGTACTTTTTCACTTATAGGATTTAAACGGTATTTTATAACCTTTTTTTTTGTTTTTTTGGCTAAACATTTTTTTCCTTATGTTTAAGTAAGGATCTCAATAACCGTCTGGTTTACCCTATGTCTTTTTAATTATTAGAAATTTTAATAAACTGGAGGAGGTTTATCCAGAAAACCAGGGCAGATCGCGTAAGAAATGAAGATATAAGAAGGAAAATGGAAATAGCGGAATAGAAATAACGGAACATGTTATGAAGAAAAAATTAATATGGTATGGACATGTACGTCGAATGCCTCCTGGAAGATTACCTGAAATGGTTAGAAAATGGAATTCTCCGAGAAATAGAATAGGACGACCAGCAAGAAGATGGGAGGATGAGAAAGCGGAGGAAATGGCAGGAAGAGGTCTGAGGGACGGTGATTGGTGGGACAGAGAAGAAAAAGAAATTTAAAAAACTAGTCAAATAATTCTAAAGTTCTTATTATCTATCTAAAAATATTAAAATTATTTTTAGACATGATTTTTTTGTAATATTTATTAATTAAAATAAAATAACGATCTCTTATTTATTTATTAAGATAAAATAATGATTTCTTATTAATTTTATTTTACTAAAATTTGTTTGGGGATTAGTAAGAATAAGTAACTTCAAGATAATATATTACATAGATTAAATTCTAGCACTATGAGAGAGCTAGAACACAGAGAGGCTAAGACAATGCTAAATAAGACAATGCACAACAACAAGGTTGATACAACTTCTCATATAAACCTATTCACAAGATTATGTATACTCGATTCCGAGATTAAACTTAGGAACGGCCTGATAGCAACCGGGGGGGGGGGGGGGGGGGATGAGGATGGGGAAAGGAGTCTGAAAAGTAGATCTACTCCCTCCTCCAAGCAGATGATATCGCTCCCGGCTTGCAAGTAGTTCCTTATACCTCCCTCCCTTCTATGGCAAAGTAATCTCCCTGTAGATAGCTACTTTAAATCGAATTTTAAAACATCATTAAGTTGTTTCGGACAATTATTAATTTCAATTCAGGTACGCATAATGGTATAGTAGGATCAATACAATAGGATTGGTGAATTAATAGCATTTGCAAGTTATACTGGAATTTTTAATTTGAAAATGAAAAGAGCATGGAACGCATAATTCCGACTTCGCTATCCATTTTAATGACAATAACCATAAATTAAACAAAGATTCGGGAGTTCAAAATGTAGAAAAAAAGTCTCAAACTAAATATATATAAATGGTCAGAGTTAATAAAATCATTCAGAAACAATCCAGATTTTCGTCTAAATGCCTAGATATTTATCTCCAATAGTCCCAATTTAGTTTTTTTCCTTGTAGATACAGAAAAACTAGCCAGTCATAGAGAAAACCAACCCATCTATCTACCGGTCCCTTTCATCTCTTTACACTCAGTCTAATCTAGGTCCAGCTATTTTTCAGTAGGCTTTTCCATTTTTCCTTCTAGGGTTAGTAGCGACATGGTTGATTTCTTGTATTACATTTTTAAAAAATATATACAGAGTGAGTACCTTTTAGTGTTAAAAAAAAAAAAATGGGTGAAGCTCTATCAAAAATGTAGAAAAATGCCGCAGACCTCACCTTTCTATTCCAATCCGTTGCAGATATACGAAAAATCAAAGACTTTTTTGAGGAAACCATGTTTTGTTTTTTTAACCAAAAGCTCTAATACCTTCATTTTGTTTGAATAGTAACTATCCACAAAACTGCAAATCTCACAAAAATTTAATCAGCTCTAAATGTAATGATGGAGAAATTTACTTTTAAAACTGAAACAACATGGTGTTCTGGCATACAAACTGATTTGTATGTTGTATGTTAATTTGTTTGTATGTTGATTTGTATTAATATGATTTGTGCCAACAACTTGTCTAAATAAAACATTATGACAATCCCTTAATGAAAATGTGCATTTAAAACATAATTAACTCTTCATTGGAATAAAAAGAAAAGAAAAAAATGATTGTTTCATAGGAAAAAAAAGGAAAAGGAAAACTGTCAATAAAGCGACACCAGATCAAAGGATCTTATGTTATTACATTTATTTATTTATCATTATTATTTAGGATTTATTTTATTAGATTTTCAATGTAAGGTTTAAAACCCAATGATAATGAACATAGACCTCAATTTTCCCGTTAGCTTCTGAATGGAGTTTGTGTTGAACGCTTTAATTATTATCTAGTCCTCAAATAAGTGAGTGCTTGCATTAATATATATTGTAATATTGCCATATTCTGAACCAGTCCGTTTAGAGTTTCCACGTAATTTTGTCATATATGTGTATAACGTATAAATATAATATTTCTAAGTTAAAATATATCCATATTAACATAATAATTTCATTAGGAACTGTAACGCTTTGTATATAGCCAGCGAATGTGATGTAACATTAAAAACAACATGCAGACATGATAAGGCATGAAGAAGTTAGTATTCAGTGGTCTAGGCGCGATACTACCGTACGAATTAGACAGAGATAATTAGACAACCTCCATTGAGGTTTGTATAGAATATGTAATGTTGCCATACTCTGTATCTATTTCTTAAAGTTTCTACGTGATTTATCATATAAATGTTTTAAAAGTTTATGAAAAATAACTGCCCGATGATTAGTCTGTATGTTTCGATTGATACGTAAGTTGTGTCTTCATAAAAAATAAAATGAGAATATTTTTATTTTACAATTGTGTATAAATGTAATATTTGATCCTAAAGAAATAACACCAAATTTAAATCTGAGGACTGCATATACATACTAAAAAAAAAAAAAAATGTATACTTAAAAATAAACTCGATTTCATTCCTTCTTTTATTGTTACAAAATATCTATATGTGTTCTATAATATCCTTAAAACAATGGGGTTTCAAATGAATAATTTTAAATTTTAAATCATAAATTCAACATTTGTCAAATAATCAGAAGTAATTCTATCATCATCAAGTCCAAATCAGCCTTGACCTCATAATCAATCAACCCTTCCTTCTAAGTAACTTAAGGTAGATCCAGGAAAGTCCCTGAAGTTCAGCTTTTATAAATTTACCTCAAGAAGGATTAGAAAGGGTGCTTTCGGATAATTATCATTGAGATTTCATTAGAACTTATATTTAGAATTAAATAAAGTCGGTTTCAGTTTTATATCTAACCAAATGAAAACTATGGATTTTAATAAAACTCAAAAATAAATAGTCAAAATAAATGGTGTACTTATAAACAGAAAAACAGCAGTAGTTCTAAATCCTAAGTTCTGTATTAAATTCCCACTTAATTGCTTTATTTCATTATTTTATTTAAAATTGCTATTTAATTTGCTAGGTCAGTAAACCCTTGATTAATATTAATATAATAAATTAATAACGATTATTCTACTATATAAAATAATTAGGATTGATGAATTATGAGCCACTTCTATTGAGATTATTTTATTTGAAAACTAGTTTCGAATGCTAAACATTCATCTTCAGTTCTTCGAGGTAACTAAAACACTGAAGATGAATGTTCAGCATTCGAAACTAGTTTTCAAATAAAATAATCTCAATAGAAGTGGCACATAATTCATCAATCCTAATTGTATTGATCCTTCTATATCATCATTCGTACCTCAAGTGATATATAAAATAAAATTTTGTATTTTGTCTCTAAAAGCACACTAAAATGCAAAATAAAAAAATTGTTAACTTTGAAATACATCTTAACTCGCTGAATAACTAACTGACCAAGCAAAAAAAGTGTAACTAAAAATTCTCTAATATAATTTATTATTCTTTTCCTTAACAATTTAATGTTATATTTATTGTATGATTCATTCGCTTTTATGTAAGTAGATATCTATTAAATTGTCTTGTGATTAATAGACAGTCGAATATAAAATATATACACCTAGGGTTGTTTTTTTTTATATACATTTTTAATATTTACAACTGTAGAAAATACAAACATCAAATATATAGTAAATGTATTGACAACGATTACAATAGCATGTTAAAACTTGAAAAGAACTACTCATCATTGGCACTTTATTAAAAATTTTACACTAGAAGGTTCTGGGCCATCTTCGTTTCAGACGCCTAGGAGGATTATCGGGAATAGAGTGGGAATCAATTTGAGAAACTAACGGATTTGAGTGATTATGGAGCTAAATATGAAAGTATATGTATCTGGTGTGTGCTAAATCAGCAACATACGGAACATTAATATCTTTACGGATAAGTTTATTGATGACAAAATAAGGAGCATTTAGTAATTTTCGAAGGCTTTTGGATAGTAAGGATTGAATACAAGATGAATTGGATGGTTTAGTGGAGCCCCAAACTCAACTCCGTACGTCCAAATAGGTCCTAATCACATTCATTTATATGAGTTTTTGTAATTAATTGGGAGCTTTGAACGTTCATCTAGTAAATGTTGAAGTAGTCTGTAACGACGGGCAGTTTCTTGTCGTTTTAGTCTTGTATATACCTAGGGTTAAAGTGTAATCATATTAGAGAAGACAAGGCTAGGCATGAGTAGACCAATTAGAGAACTAGATCCTTCCCCTTCCAACAAACTTCAAAATTTAATTACAAGCGATTAGCTGAGAGTGTTCCTATCCTATAAGCACCTTGAATTTAACCTACAGGTGACGTATTTATTTTGACTAAATCTCAATGGTATATTTCATAGGACTAAACGATAAGCTGTTAAATAAAAAAATTAAGAAAAATACAAAACATTTTTTTTTTTTTTTTTTTTTTTTAAATTTTTTTTTAAATCGTATGTAGTATCAGTTTACAATAAAGACTTGAGAAGAACTACTCATCAGTAGCACTTAAGTAAAAAAAAAAAAAATAAAGAAAAATACAAAACATTTAATCAATTTTTACAGCTGGCTCTAAAAGGATTGGTATCTGGTTTGGGCTAAATCAGCAACATATGGAACACAGTGTTGGATGTTCTGGATTTTTCGAAGGTTATTGGCACTAAATTACGGGAAAATATTTCTCCAACCACCAGTAATTTTACAGCGAAATGCTGAACTATTTGTGCGGTATTTTAATCAATACAGCTGGCTCAAAATAAACAACTATGTTCTGTTGTTATAGACTACAATTATAAAATATTTCTCCAACCACCATATTTTACAGCGAAATGCTGAACTATTTTCTGATTTTTATATATATATATATATATATATATATATACCAACAACCCAATCATAAGAAAAGCACAAGTATATGCAATAAAGTTAAAGGGCTCCCGAAAGAGTTTGGTACTTATCTGGATTCTGCCCAAAGTGGGGATTAAAGGGGAATGAAGCTGCAGATGAGGCAGCTAAGAAATCAGCCATATCCCCACGGGAAGTCAAGAATATTATACTCCTTTATTCATATGCAACTTTTTGAAAGTGTGTGCCAAGAACACTTGGATTGAAAGGATCAAATTAATTAAATAAATAATTTAATTAAATTAATAATCAATGATTATTCAAAATAAATAAAGTTGTGAAAAAATAGGGGTTAAACAGCTCGTAAACGGTAGGGCTAGCGGCAAATTTCTCATAATGAGACTGCGAAAAATTTGCGATCCGAGCAACACCAACAGAGGTTGAGCGAGTCAATATTAAAAAATGTTTTAAAGGGTTTTTGAGGGTGAAAAAAAAAGTTGAATTAAAAAAGTATAGACTCCCAGCCAAAAGACATATTCACGTCCAAGATAATTAAACCTCTACAAACAGTAAAAATCACTTAAAACCCGCCTTACTCATTTGCAAGAACATACAGAATAAAATTCATAAATACCTAAGAGGACTCATAGCAAAACATTGAGGGGATACTGACATAGATTTAGAGCAGCTGACTCAACATAAAGAACAAACTAATAAATTATTTGTAATAGATTAAATATATGTGAAGTTTATAGCTACAAATCGCCAAGTCATTAAAAACATTCTCATGTAATATAACCCTGCATGATGTATGCATGAAAATAATATACATGCATCAAAGAGCAACAGTTAGTTGTTTTGTCATAACTGTCACGGGGAGACTAAGCGGCTGTCAAAATAAAGTTGGAGTAATTCTGGAATGGTTCCAAGTATTTACTAACACTGGGTCTTAATACCCCAGGAATCACGGTATTTTGTTTTGAATGCCGGTAGGGGTTCAAACTGCTAGTTCAGATAATATTTAAGTAGTTTTCAAAATGAAATCGTTGTTAAAATAGTTACTAATTATATCGTTATTATATTACATTTTCAAGGCTTATCTGTCATCATGGATTACAAAACATGAAGGAAAAACAGTGTGGCTCCTATTTGTGAAATGGGCATTCCAAGTTCAATGGATATTTCCTAATTTTTTCGGATACAGTCTAATAACGTAGTTCGGCTTTTTTCAGACAGATCCAAAATTAAAACTTTTAAATTAATATAAAATACTGAATTATTTTTATTTTAGGTAGAAATAATATAATCAGAAGTAAGAAAGACTTCTAAGGAAAGCAGAATAGTACTCAGTCTTTAAAAAAAATGTGCCAGTTCATCCTTAGAACTGGAAGAAACATCAGTCGTTGCATCTGAATGCGAAAAAAAAACGTTACACAAGCCAACTACATTACCATAGCAACGATAATAAATATAATATAACATTTTTATTAGTACATAATACATTATATTATATATTATTACATAAGATGAAATTTAACTGAGAAATATTAAATAGTAAATTAAGATTGGTGACCTTTGAACCCTCTTAAACGAGTTATATTGATTTGTCAAGCTGACTTCTGAAAACTGGGCGAGCTGAATAAGTAAACTGGAAGAAGTTTGGAAGGGGGAGGAGGGAAGATATCAAAAGTGCCTCGCTCAGTTTGGGTAAGTTTAACTAACTATCTGCTAATAAGAGAAGGGTTTAGGGCGGCAAACGGCTGGCAATATTTTTACCCTAAAATCCTTCAACTGGGGAAGGGATAAATTACATTCAATTAATGCCTAACTTTAAAACGGAGATAAATTTAAGAGAATAAATTTCTACTATTTCCATCACTTATTGAAACAGAAAACAAACGATCTCTGATAGCCTGATATTTATAACATTGTAAAGGTATCTGTAGAATGTAGGAGCGGTAATCAATAGACGAGTCCCTTACCTCCGAATGTTTTAAAATAGCGTAGGGCTACCAAACATAAAAATCAAAATCTAATAGTGTTTATTAAAAATATCCTACTATAAGACCATAATATGTTTTATTTATTTATTTTTTTTTTCAGATTAATCATAGATAAACTCACATTCGCTGGTTATGAAAAAATGTATTACAATTGTTAATAAAGCCTATCTTACCTACTTAACGTGTAAGGAGTACATTGAAACAATTATATTGAACAAAATAAGATCATTCCGATTTTTATTGAAGGCCCGTCAATATACTGAGGGATATCGACAATATATTGGTAATATAGTCAATATTGTTGGGGTATATTGCCAGATTGTGCAATAAATGTCTGTCAGCCTCAAGAAGCCGTTGACGTAGTTTTTATTTCTTGTACTGTGACAAGTGTTAGTGGAGCTGGTTGTATAATGAAAACTGATAAAAATTAAGGTGGGTAAAAGCTAAATTGCGAAAGAAATCGCAGGACAAAAAAGATGAGGGAGGTTGAGTTAAGGATGCATAGAGATAGGTACTGTAATTACATTGAGTTTGAAAATAAATAACAATTTGAGGCAGTATTATCATGTCTAAAGAACTAAAGACAACTTCGTTATGAAATTGATATATGTATGCATAAATATTATTGAGTCGTGCAAGGTAGCCCGTTTTTATTTTTAACATATATTGCATAAATAATATTGATCGTGTTAGGGCCACTTAAAAATTATTATGTTAAAAAAAATTAATCCTCAACATAGTAATAATTAAAAATAAAATATACAGATGGCTGAAACACAGCAAAACACGTTTCTATGCCTAAATGTCAATAATAACTAAATCTGAACATATTTACAAATTGTTTAATCATATTTATCATATTTTTTCTCGTATATTTTCTGACTTGAAAAGAAGTGGTTCTAACTTTTATATGTTTTAGTAAATAAGTAAAATTTATTATTATTTTTTTTTGCGAATGATGAACTGCCATACAGCTAATAACGTTAGCATACAATCATGTATAGATAAGTCAGTGAAGAGAGTAAATATGATCACTTTTAACGGTTAATGAGTGGCTGAGATGTAGAGAGTTAGTTTTCGTTTATACAAAAATTAATCATTTTCTAAACATTATTTTTCTCTTTCCAAAAAAATATCTACTCGCTTCCAAAATGGTACCGGTAATATGGTGACCTGCGACTGGTCCCAGGCGATAACCTAGACGCTTACTGCGAAGAATGAAGGCATTCTAAATAGAAGGGAGAGGAAGATATATGGCCCTACTAAGGATGGAGATGTGTGGACGATGAAAAGCAACCAGGAGGTAAGAGACCTGTACAAAGCTCCAGATTTTGTTGCTACAACTAAGCAAAGACGATTAAGATGGATAGGCCATTAAAGGTTACATGAGCTTCCACAGAATGTCAAAAATCATGTTGAATGGGCATCCCAAAGGAGGCAAGAGAAAAAGAGGAAGGCCCAGGGTGCGCTGGAAGGAAGACATTGAAGCGGATCTAAGGACCCTTGGTGTGAGGTTCTGGAAGAGAGCAGCTGGTGACCGGAACAAATGGAGGAGAATCGTGGAAGAGGCCAAGGTTCTGCATGGACCTAGCGCTATTTTGTTCTTGTTGTTGTTGTTGTTAATGTAATAGCGCGGTGATCTTGTAAGATTGGTGGGTGACACCCCAGATGATGAGTAAAGAGTAATGTAGACAAAATCTGCTTCTTAAGTTCACTGAATCTCGTTTGAATCTCTAGTAACTTCCACCCCACTCCAAACCAACAAAACCTAATGAGTCATATAACTAGATGATGAATCTGCTTTTCTTTTTTTCTTTTTTCAGTTATCAATGCTTACATGAAATATCCTTCAAAAATAAATTGTGATCACTCCACCTTCTACGTGATAGGTAATACACTATACATAACGATATAAAATTATTACCAAAATACAGTGTAAATACACACAAAATACATGAAAGGATAAATTTAAATAAAAGTACCTATAATGTACATTACAGGTATTGTTACAGCAATTACAAAAAACCAGTTTCCCTGACAGGATCAATCAGCCTGCCATTTTCCTAATTGCTGCCTTCATTTAGATCCACCGTAATCACTTCGGCGAAGGGGGGGGGGGGGGGGCAGTATGCCTTCAGTAATTGCCTGTAAACGAGAACTTCCAACGGAGGGCCTTTTAATTTTAGTGGGGCAACTGGAAGTGCTTGAGCGCCACTCAGCCATCGATTAAAAAGACGTTCTTGCAAAAAATTCTAAAGTTTTCAATATATTTTAAAAAACAACGGATTCACCACCGTTTAAATCCTTACAATCTGAAATACTTATATAGTTTCTTATTGCCGATATCACAAATACATTTATCACTATTCAGGACAACTTATCGTACAGACTTCAACGATTATTAAAACGCTTGTAGCCTACAAACCTTTCATCTTTTTCTCCCCCCCCCCCCTCCCAACAAAAATAAAAGGAAAAGAATAAAAAGGAATATGATTTTATTCATGTATACATAAATAGAATTAGGTACTACATCTATCGCCCAACATTATTTGTTCTTATGTATTACCTTTACTTTTTAGGAGCCTCGTTTAACCAGGATTTAGTTATCCGAGCCTATTTCGGCCGCAACCACGAGTCCTAAGTAACATACATACAGCAAATGAAATATTACCTTCGAGTTCATCTTGGTCCAAGCCCTGACTAATGTAGGACAAATCCACAAGTGGCGAAACTTCCTGAAAGGCAAATTGTACGGAGCAGCAGTGATCGATGGGCTACAACGCCGACAAGGTAATATATTTCCGGGGGACTGAGTAAAAAAGACCAAGCTAATCCCTTTTCCCTTTATAAAGTCGAGCATACTTAGGAAAATAAAGCTTTATATAAATGATTAAGTGAGTTTATTATAGCCGCTACCATTTATAATAAATATGATAATGAGCTCGGATGGAGGGGTGGGGGAGAGGACGGATGAAGGATATCAGTTATAAAATCCCATTATGGCGAAGGACATTGACAAATGGATCCTCTCTAGCTTTGGCCACCTAAGGCTATTAACTCTACCAATTAGTTATTGCCCGACAGCTACCGGTCATTGGTTTGCCTTGTCACCCCGGGGGTTGTAGAGGCAACGAAGTATCGACGTCACAGCTGAAATTCCAATAATTTTGCAATATCTGTGAATATTGAAGGAGGGAGGGAGCAGTAATGTGCCCGATTTTTATTTTATCATGTTTCTATAAGTGATAAGGGTTCAGCACAACCTCGATGACCCAGCCCTTCGGTTAGATCGACACTCCCAGAAATCATCTCTTGTCTGAAACCCCCACGACCCGCAACAGCGAGTGCATTTTTCCATGCCATTCAAGAACAGCGGCGGTAAAGTAAAGAAAGAAAGAAAAAATAATCTTTATTCTTGGACACCTTGTCTCCTAAGAATAACATTCACATGTTAAAAAGAATATACATTTGGCTGGTTGCTTACATATAAAACAGCAACTTCTGTAGATTATAAGTTAGATACTTATACAAAAAGATAGAAAATTAATCAAAAACAAAATAAATCTTCGAATTTATATACAAAACATTCTTACACTAATACATTATTACATAATTTCGGAAGATTGATAATTGAGGAGGTGGATGAATAAATTATGTTAAAACAGAGCGAGAGAAGGAGTATTGCGAATTGAAATGGATAAGGATTTCCAAAATAAAGCTCCACGAAAAATAAAGGATGTTTTTAAGCAGGCAGTGCGATGAGAAGGGATATACGAATCAATGGGCTTAGATCTGGTATTCAAAAGACGAATGGAAGAACAAAGGGCAAGTATGCCATAAATATATAAATTTCTGAACATTAAAGAGAGGAATAGAAAGGTACAAAGGAAGTATTATCTTCAAAAACTTGGATAAAGCCACCTTAACTTAGAATACAAGTAAGTGATGCGAGAGCGTTCAGAGTCCCGAAAATAGATCTTATAAAGGTAACCTACCATTTGACGGAGAAAATTTAAATGATAAGGCTTTTAACAAAAAATCATTCGAAAAGACAATTTTAAGACTAGCGATGGAAAGCTTAATAAAGGAAACGTCATTAATCGTTTCTGCCTATTACAGGGAAAAAACTGTCATAATGTCATTCCTCTGTCAAATATTTTTAAGGCAAATTTACGTATAAAATTCAAGAGTGGGTCCAAACCATGTCTACTACGCCTAAGAGAAAGAAGAAAAAACTACCGAACAAAGCTTTCCTCTTTTCTATCGTGTGGTATGTATATAATGCCACTACCGTAAACTAATTAGAATGGCATAAATAGATTTTGGCTTCTGAATAATTTTTAAAAATGCAATAACATCATATTTTTGTCGTATTTTCTTTTTATCCATTAATCGATCATTTTGGGTAATACGTAACTCCTCTGGTCCTATAAGTTACGGATTATCGAGAATGTACCAAATTGAAACAAGGCTACGATTTGAGTTAAACAATAAATACAGCATAAAAAAGAAAATGTTAATATCCCTGCGTCGAATTTTTAGAATATTAATAAATTTTAATATTATTGCGTCAAAATATGAATTACATGTTTCGATTTCTATAGAATCCTCGATCATAACAGAAAAAATGACTCAGTAAAAATCAGTAATCAGTAGAAATGACTGTCCAAGAAACTGTCGGTAAATTTTCGATCCGAGCAACACGAACAGAGAATGTTACAAAAAAAAAACGTTACGAAAAAAAATTATAGACCCCGCGCCAGAAGACATATCCATGTAAAAAAATAAAAAAAAGTGGATGGAAAAATAAGAGGTATGATACTTTTAAAAAAATAAAATAACTTACCCTCTAGTTTTTTTTTATTAGTTTTCTTTTTTCGTTTTCATCATAATAGAATCATATTTTGTACCTTACCTACACAATCAACAATCTAAACTTGATATTATAAACACTAGAAAACATTTTTACTTGTGGGGTTTGATTTTAAATAACAAAAAATAAAGCAGAATGAGGATGAAAATAATTTAGTACAGATGAATATTTTTATAATTAAATAAATTATACTTTAAATAAAATTTTTAAAAAATTCTTTAATTTAACATATTGAAGAAATCATCTGTTTATCTGACCTGCCTTAACGTCTAATTAACTTTTTGCCTCGACCTGTCGGAGATTATAGCGGTCCATTGTTACAGCTGAGTCTCAAAATCTGTTTGTTTTTTTTTTTTTTGCAAAAAATAATCAGGACGTTAATTATACCTACTTCATATGTTCACAAATGATAATAAAAAATTCAGATTAGTAATTTATAATAATTCATATAACTACAATTTTCAAGCATAACGAAATTAAACAAGAAATATGTAAATAGAAAAAGACTTTATTTCTCCGACTGGGAAAACAGCAAAACATGGATATTGTCTACCTATAATCTACTGATTTTATATTTGTTGCTTCTGAAAAAGAAACTGTCCGCGAATTCGCGATCCAAGCAACACCAACGGAGCTGGATCGTATCAACAAAGCCTTAAACTTACAAAACATAACTTTTTTTATTCAAATTAATATAACTCTTAATCGGCAGTGCCTAGCGACAAATGTTATGCCGGCAGTACACTCTCCCCGAGGCAAAGCGAGAACAGGCGAGCACGAGTGTCCAGGGTCGCCTTGAGTCGCCTCGCCTCTGCTCGCAATCGCTCCAAAAGGAGTCGGTCTCAGAGCATCAGTCTAAGGATTTCCTTCGCCCGCGAGCCACTCGGAGAGAGTGTACTTGCACCACTCGTGTGCTCGCCTCGTTGAAAGAGGACTGCCTTCATTATTTAACAAAAACAATTCTCCATTAAATTTCTAATCAAGAAACTGTCGTCAAATTTACGCCTGAGCCAGGGTGATTCAAAATGTTCAAAGATTCAAAGAATTGACTTGGGTTAGGTAAAGTATTGGAGAGGGCATAACACTAAGATTTAAATTATATTTTTAGAATAAGCCAATAGCAACTATTAGAAACATCGGCTGTATAAGCGTAATTAAGATGGCACCGTTTATGGTTTAATAAATAATTTATTTTTAATAAAAGTAAATAAAAAATACATAGCCTTTAAACGTCTATATTAAACTCACAGATAGGACCATACGATTGCGGGAACATTCTGCAAACATTTACAGTCAACGTCAATGTTAGAAGATGTACCTTGAAATGATGAAGTTATTTTCGAAAGCACCGCTTCCAAAGAGATGCGGGAAGAATAGAAGTCAACACCTCCATGATTGAATTCTATCACCTGAGAGCTAGGCCGGGGACTGGGGCTGACTTTAATATGAGCGGTTCGGGTTGGGGTTAGCAATCCAACCCCTCAGCGCTCTGCAAGTCTTTTGAAATAATATCAAACATCCCATTTTGGGAACAAATATGTTTGATCGGCGCTCCCTGGGACCAGTTCTCAATATTTGCTCTCTCTCTTATTTATCAACCTGCGTTCCCGCATCGAGTTTATCTAACATCTTTTAAACCAAGCAAGCATATTTAAGATCTGTCTCAACTTTAACTCAAAACGAAAAATAATTTACAACTTAAATATTATCCAAGTCATTGGGATGATAAATAATCCTAACTTAACTGTTGTTATAGACTTAGTAATTACGGTTCGGAGAAACAAAGCAATTTGAATGCGAGCCAGTTAAGTTTAAATGTATGTACAGTATCTATCATAGGGACCAGTAGTTTTCTGTATTGAGTGAGTTCCAACATAGCCCCTGTACACTGAAATAATATGACATTTTTATTGTACTCTTAGTGAGTGTGTTTTCTAATAATAAAACTAATACATTCACTAAGAACACAGACCAAGATTAATTATAATTGTTAGAACATGTCAGCGTATGATCCCAATCACTATTTTCGATGGTCAAATACCTATTTTTCAATATTTCTATACTACTGCATAGTTAAATTAATTTATTTTTCACAGATATATTAAACATTTAAATTAACTGATTTTAATTTAAGTAGGGCGCAATGTCCTTACCGGTGGTGTATTATCAATGGGATAAATGTTCCCGTTAAAAAATATTTTATAAAAATAATTTGGGAAATACAGAACAGAACACTGACCAAAGTATTGTATTCTTCAACTCGAAAATCTAAATTCATCAGATCGAAAAACACAAACGGTTGTGTACTGCGTTTGTATTATCACCTCAATTTCGTTTATTATATTTTTAAAATTTTTGGAAAAATTATTTAGGATTTCTTATATATTTATTGAAATCTACAACTGTATCTAGAAATAAATCAAGTATGAGGAATTAAGTACATAACATGTAAAGGATTTACCCATTGGTCCTACTTCAATCAAAGTTAAAGGGTTTCGAGATCGTCTTCTTTTTAGATATCTTAAGAGGAATTGACATTGAATCGAGTGAATGAGAAGGATGTATTCAGGTACTGTTTTGTTCCATCCATGTTGTAAGAAACTATTCAGTTTCTGTCTGAGAAGATTGTGTTGTGTTGTTGAAACCCACTCACCCAACTAGAACAGATAGGAAGGCTTACCTTCACAACTCCGTATAGCGTTAGAGAAGATAAGGATGTTGTTACCATCGATATGGAGTGTTGTGTATGATTCTACAATTTTCTTATAGTTTATAGTCAATAACAGTTTGAAATTCACATATGTAGTTTAAACTAAAAAAAAAAAAAAATATTAAAAAAATAAAAGTAATGATAGCAAAGAAAATATTCCAAAAAATATGAATAGTGTACTGAATTAGCTTCTAATTAATCCAAAATTCCTAACAGATGAGTTTTTTTGCGTAACTGTTTTTGTTCTTGTAATTGTTTATAACTGCCTATTTAAAAATAATAACAATTAAAAATAAATGTGCGATATAATAAAATATCAGTGATGTGTCGGTTCCAAAATTCTACGATTCTCGATCCTCGGTACCAATAGGTTTAAAAATAAATTTATATTCCAAAAAATAATAACCTAATCCAAGAAGAACCTAAAAAAGCAAAAGAAAAAAAAAAGAAAAAAAAAAAAAAAAAAAAAAAAAAAAAAAAAAAAAAAAAAAAAAAAGGATTAAAAAACTATTATAATTGAAGAAATAAATTAGTAAACCGCAGATAGTATTTATTATTCAAAACATATAATAGGGTAAATCAAAAAGTTATGGAAATTTCAAATAATTATGAACTATGAAGTTTAAAAAAAATAAATAAAATTAATTTTAAATCTTTAAAAAAATATTTTCAATAGGGTGTTTATAACTAATTTTACATTAGTTTCTGTCACTATCTTGTAAAATACATTTTAGTAATAATGTTAGGTGTGACTGTCTTGTTTAGCAGACAAAATCTTAATATATATAAAGTACGTGTCGCCGCCTAGGGGCCGGCTAACACCTAAACTACTGAACCGATTTTAATCAAATTTGCACACCGTGTGCAGTTTGATCCAACAAAAAAGATAGGATACCTTATATCTTAATTTATAGTCGCAATATCATTTGTATATTATCTGCAAGTCACAATTATCTGTTAGCTCTATACGATTCTAACATATGGCGGTATAAGGTTATACTATTATATAAAAGGACAAGCAATGTTTCGTTAGTGTTCACTAACCGCCAAAAACTACTGAACCAATCTCTACCAAATTTTGACTACATCATCTTTATAGGATGGTTTAGCAATAGTAAAATCTAATAATTTTCAACTAATTCTTTATTGAAAAATGAATAATAAGTGGATAACAGTGAAGTTCAAAAATGGCGGCAATTGCAATCTACATGAAAGGTTAAAATGTACAGTGTTACATAGAGGTGAACATTGATAATAAAATTTACTTATTTTCAATTATTTATTTATTTATTTTATTTTAAGGTGCCGTGTACTGCAACATGGCCAGAGGCACCAAATTCTGATTTCTTGTTTATCTAAATGGTATTAAAGATTCTGCAATTCTTGAGGAACTTCAGAACATCTGGTTGATAGTTTTTGAACATTGTACCAAGGTCTTTGTTGAAGATGGGTGTTCCAGCTGTAGGGTGTAGACTGCAATTACTAAATATGTGCTCTACTGATAGAGGAACTTGGCACCTTGAGCACATGGGCTGTGAAGTACCTTGAAGTAGGTGTTGGTGTGTGAGTCTTGTGTGTCCGATGCGCAGTCTAGTCATCACCACTTGTTCCCTCCTAGAGCCGTTTAGCAGTGGCCATGGTTGACCATTAGGGCAAATCATTTTAAGTTTGTTACTATCCGGAATCCTGTTCCAATAATAAATCCATGCAGCCTTGCACTTCTGTTGAATATATATTTGATAGTCGCTGAGGACAATTGGTAAGTTGGGTACCGGAAACATAATTCTCGCCTCTTTAGCAGCTGCATCAGCCAATTCATTTCCAGGTATTCCAACATGACTGGGTACCCAAAGAAAGTGTATTAGTTTATTAATTGTGAGTAGCTGTTTTATTATTGTGTGTGAAATGGGATTGTTAGAATGGTGTGAGTTTTGTAAGTTTTTTAAAGCCGAAAAAGAGTCTGTACAAATTACTATTTTGTTGCTATCTAAAAATTTAACAATATCAAGCGCTAATTGGATAGCAAATAATTCACTCGAGAAAACCGAGTATAGTTCAGGAAGGCAATATCTAACTGTCGTTCCGGAAAATGTTACCGCGCAACCTGTGTCTTTGTTTTCCTTGGAGGCATCAGTATAAACAAAAAGAAAATTTTTATATTTTGATTTAGACTCATGAAAAAGGTTTTTTATGGAATCTTGCGAATAAGTAATTTTCAATTAAATTGTTATAAAAACAGGTATATGGAGTGAAATATACCAAAGTTTAACTACATCATGTTCATAATTCTAGGTTTAGCAACAATAAAAATTTAAATGTACAATGTTGAGTGTTAGAAACGGGTTTTGCCACACCCCCACATACTTTTATGGTTAGAAATTAAAATCCAACCAGATCCAATCAATAAAATTATTTCTGTCGAATGAAAATTATTACAAATCAAAATGCCGATCCTCAGCTGTTTAATATTGTGTGTAAAAATATGAACTTTGAACCTTTATTTGTAAGCACTGATAATGCAGTTTCTTAATAGTCTCTGTGTATCACCAACTCATATATTAAAATTGAAAATTGGATGTCTAATTATGCTTTATGTTATCTTCAAATACCTAATCAATCTAAATTTAACCAAGTTAATAATGGCTGCTATGCGTGAAAATATTATCAAAAATATAATTTTCAATTGTTCACTTTAATACAAGATTTTTATCGATAAACAAAAAATCAATTATTAGTTAAAATTCCTCGACGGGGGATGATGAAGTTATATATAAAAGGACAAGCCATTTCCGTTCGTGATCACTAACCGCGAAAACTATAGAACTATTCTGTACCAAATATAACTACATCATCTTCACAGTTCAAGGAAGGTTTAGCAATAATAAAATTTACATATTTTCTCTTAAATTACTGTTTATAAAGCGATAAATATGTAGTGGGTAGTAAAGCGAGGTTACAAATCAAGAGAGGTTACAATGATCCAGTGTTAATTATAGCTAGAAATTGATAATAAAATTACTAAATTAAATTAATTTGTTATCCAAAAAGTTATAAATATGTGGTATGACGTGTGGATTCCAGTGAAATTTAAAAATCGAATATGTGGCAAGCGACAATAGCATTTTAGTAAAACTAATGAACCTATATGAACCAAATTTTAACTACATCATCTTCATAGTTCTTGAAAGATTTACAATTAGAAAATTTACTATAATAATAACTTATACTATTATATAAAAGGACAAGCCATTTTTCGTTTGTGATCACTAACCGCGAATATTACTGAACCAATCTGTACTAAATATTAACTACATCATTTTCATAGTTCTAAGAAGGTTTAGCAATATTAAAATCTACTGATTTTTAATTTATATTTTATTAAAAAAGGTTAATATGTGGACAACAGTGCAGTATGAAAATTGACCGATAGGTGGGGAGTGCTATTCTACACGAGAGGTTACAAAACAGCTTGAAATTGATGATAAAATTTACTTATTAAACTATAAAGACAATTATTAAAAAATATTTAAATATGGTGTGCGATATGTGGATCCCAGTGAAGCTTGAAAATCGACCGATTGTGTATAGAGCCATTCCACAATAGAGTTAACAATGGTAAACTGAACCTATCTGTACCGACATCTAAATAAATAATTTTTATAATTCTAGGAAGGTTTTGCAATGGTAAAATTTAGAATAACTAAAATTTAAATGTACAATTTTGAGAGGCAGGACCTAGGTTTGCCACACTGTCATATACTTTTATAGTTCGAAATCAACATCCAACCAGATCAAATCAATAAAGTTTTTTCTGTCGAATACAAATTATTACTAAATCAAAATGTCGATCCTTTGCTTTTTTATATCGTGTGTAAAAATATGATTCACGGGCCTTTTTTCGTAAGCACTGATAATGCAGTTTATTTTCCGCAAGAGTTTCTTAATAGTCTTTATCCATCTTGATTACCAATTCATACATTAGAGTTAAAAATTTTATGCCTAATGGTGCTTATATGTAATCTTCAACCACCTAATCAGTGCAATTATAACTAGATTAATAATTACTGCTAAAAAATCATTGAAGAAATAATGCTCAACCACATGCTAAAATACAAGAATCTTATCGATAAACAAATAAAACTTTAATTTTTAGTTGAAATTATCTTTAGTTATGAGGGCGGGCGAAGCCGCGACGGGAATGCTAGTATATTATAAAGTATAGTAAAGTATAGTAATTCAGGAAAAATAAGTGTAAATTTCAACTTTATTGAACTATTTTTTTATATAATTATAACATGAATATTGTTTATGGGTGTCAATAGCTGTCTGGTTTGATCTATATGATAATAATTATAATTCAGACAATGTACCATATTATGATTCAATTCACAGTATGTTTTAAAACATAAGCATTTCAAGGTTTCATTTATTGATTTAGGAATTGAAAATGTGACTAAACTCTTTTGCTAAACACTGCTGATTAGCTGGATTTGATTTAATTGACCATCAGGGTTCGAAAAATAGCATTTACACGTAATAAAATGAAAAATATTCGTGGACATATTTCGTCCCTTAAGAATAATAAAAATATAGAATAAAATGGTATGCTTTAGTGGCATCATTTTAATGACTCGGGCTTGTAATTTTATTTGATCATTTTTCAACAAACTACAAATTGTACCTTGGTGAGACAATACAGGAGATATTACAGGAGAAAGTTGCTGTTGGAGATCGCATTCTAAAAACGGAAGGAGTTTATGGATTGACAAAAAATATCTACTACAATAAGTGCACCTCTTGGAATGCCAAAATAAGGCACTACAGCACCGTCGTCAAAACTGAAAGTCTACGCCAATGAATGCCTATCGATAAACTATAGCCTCGAGAAAATGGATTTGTTTTGGTCTTATAAAGGAGAAATTTAAGGAAAATCATGGCTGCAGTACAGGCTGAAGATGGATGGAAACTGAGAAGCAAAAAAATTCTATCAGAATATGGAAAGAATCTCAGAGACTAAGCGGAAGAAGAGAATGACGTTTCTCGGAGATTTGTACAGAATGAACGTAGACAAATTAACAAAACATATATTCAACTACCTCTGGAGGAAGAAGGACACTACAGCGTGGATTAAAGAAGTTAAAAAAGACCTAAAAAAGTTGAACATTGCAGAGTCCCAAATGTTGGAAAGAGGTACATTTAGGAGTAGATTGGAAGGGTTTCAAGCTGAAGAAAGACCTAAGAGAACGTCGGACGAACGTGGACAGAAGATCAAAAGAAGCAGACCAGTGAACGCATGAGGGAGTACTGGAGACAGAGGAAACTAAAAGCAATTGAAGAGAATAAGAGGAAATAATGTCGTAGCGTGATCCGAAGTGGTCAATTCGAATGTAATAATAATAAAATGTTAGTATTGCCTCAGTGGCATCATTTTATTTATTAGGGCTTATAATCTTATTTCATTATTTTTCAATAAACTACAAAGTACAGATTGCAATTGTATCTGTTGCAAAAACTATTGCCAACGTCAGCGATATCAATCGACACCTAGGAATCGACTTTGGATCACCGATTCCAAGTTCTTGAGAAAAAAATCGATGGTGGCCAGAATCAACATATCCCAATAAAATATTATTTAAGTCAACCACTAATAAGAATTCAAGCCAGAATATTCGTTAATGGAGAAATTTTGAATAACAACTAATTCTGAAATTCAATAATAAGGACTGATTCACTAAGTTTAAAATTTATCAACTCAACACCAGGCATCGGTCTAATAATGTTATTATTTTTCCTAATTTTCGACGCGGCTGATTCCTCCTGTGGGCACGAGGTTCATTAAAAGTTTTTAATTAAGTCAACAAGAGAGGGCTGTAGCTACGCTGTTCATCCCACTACTTTTCCAAAATTTCCTCACCACCCCCCTTGTCCGCTAAAGCATCAGGATCCTTCATCCAAGTATCCTTAGGGTTAATTATACCTTAACCGCTAATCTTTTCCAGGGAAACTGGATGAATTCTCTAATGGAGGAAGAAAAAAAAAGAAAAGAAAAGAAATACAAAGTTTTAATTAATCGTATAAAACAACTATTTATCAAGCTGAAATATCTTTAAATTACCCGAAAAACTTAAAATCTCATTATACAAAGCAATTTACTTAAAGTAACTTCGTAGCCCTATGTTCTGATAAGAATTATAAATAGATAATTATAACTATAATAAAAGTTATGCAACATTTCTTAAGGCCTTATAGAAAAATGATTAAAATAATTATTGTAGCCTACGGTACAACCCTTGTAAACATTGCACTGAATATTTCACAGTTGTAACCAGCTTTAGTCACTCAAATATATTATTTTTTATCAAAAAATTGAGTATATAATAGGGATCTTATAATAACGAAAATCGAGTTATCTACGTTTTCTCCAATCAGTACAAAGTCATAATTTGGTTGCCCTTATGATGAACGAAGCTTTGGGTCCCATTACAGGTCTACTGTTACAACAGCTTGTTAAGCCTCCGATCAGATAAAATACAGTTCATCCCAGGTCCCATTCTCTGAATAGTCTAAAAATAAGATAAAGAGCTCAGTACCCTTTCAGAATCTGAGCACCACCAGCCCCTTCACGCGCCCAGAATACCTCTTATCGATTCTAAACTTCCTTTAGTTCGAGGGAAAGGTTATACTCCTTAATTTACAGAGAAACTCTATGTCCAAAGTAATATTAACTTCTGTTTACCTTCTGAAATTAAAATGAGAAATAAGAAAATGATGAAGTGGAAATAAGAAAATATCAAAATATAATACACTACATCAATGTTGAATTAATAGTATATTGAATCAGAATTAATATAATACTAAATCACAAGTAATGTGAACTTCTGATAAACTTTCTGATGTAAGGAAAGAGGAAATAACAAATTATAATTACATCAAAGACAGAATCCTTGTTGAAAATTACGATGTTAATTTCTGCTATATTTTCCCATGGGAAGAGGAAATAAGAAAATATGAACCTTTTGATATACTTTCTCACATTCATTTTTAGAAAAAAAACAGTCTGCGCTGGTCAGGTCAGTGTGCTGAAGCCCCGCTTCTGAAAGGGTACCCATAGCTCTAGCTGTTTTGTAAACCTATTCCGTAAAACATAAACAAATAATTGAGGAAATTAAGTACATAGACGGAATACTTGTTGTAATCTTTAAGTTATACCGCAGTAATGAGACTTTCCTACAGTATTTAACTAATAATCGCGGAGTTATTAATTTATTTAATATAAACCTAATTTAAGACAACATTAAATTAATTAATTATATAAAAGGACCAGCTATTATTTTTGTTTGTGATCACTCACCGCGAAAACTACAGAACAAATCTGCACCAAATTTTAACTACACCGTCTTCATAGTTCAAGGAAGGTTTAAGAATAATAAAATTTACCGATTTTCAATTAAATTGTAATTAAAACCAAAAAATATGTGGTGCGCAGTGAAGTATGAAAACCGACCGATAGGTGGCCAGCGTTATATAGAGCCAGAAATTTATAATCAAATGTATTTATTTCCAATTAAATTGTTATTAAAAATGTATAAATATGTGGTACAACATGTGGATCCCAGTAAAGTTTAAAAATCGAGCGACATGTGGATAGCACCATTCTTCAACACTAAAAATTATAGAACCCATCTGTATCAAATTTTAACTACATTATCACAGTTTTAGGAAGGTTTACAATAGAAAAGTTTACTACAATAATAACTGTACAGTGATAAGTGGCAAAAACAAGGTTTGCCACGCTATCTACCATATACTTGTATAGTAAGAAATTAAAACCCAACCAAAAGATATCGATAAAATTATTTCTGAAGCAACAAAAAATATTGCCAAATCAAAATATCGAACTCTTGCTTTTTGATATTACGCCTTAACAGTTCAATAGTAGTATATTAAAGGTTGGAGTTTGCGTGCAAATATCATTGAAGAAATTAGTTTCAATTGCATACTTCAAAACAAGATTTTTATAGATAAAAAATAAAATCTCAAACAGTTAAAAATATCTGATGAGAGCGGGAGAAGCCGCGACGGGGGATGCTAGTATATATATAAAATTAAAGTATAATAAACAAACTGACAATGGAATTTAATAAAATGCACTGAATCTTATTCAATTTTGAAAGGTGTAGCCACAGTAAAGAAAAGAAAAAAAAAACAATTTAGGTTTTAATATTTAAAAAAAAAAAACTCCTTCACGGCTTTATTTCTACATTTTTTTTTTCACTTAGCTCCGGGAGCAATAAGCAGCGTGAAACAACTGTTTTGTAGCAGAGGGTGGGGAAGGGGAAGGACGAACGATAATAAAGGAGGAAGGAAATGAGAAAGGAGGATGAAGTGATGAAGGAATGAAAATTTCATCAGAAGCAAGGAGAGAGGTAGGGAGGGGAGGGAGTGGGAGAGAGAGGGACGGCCAGAGTCAACAGGAGAAGAAGGCTAGCCTGATTGACCTCCCTGTCTTGGGAGTCTACTTTAAAAGGATTTTTCTTAAACCTTCCTGGAAGGAGAGGGCCGAAATGGGTCGATAGTAACCCAACATAGCGGAGATAAGGTTTAAGGGATTAGTAGATAAAAACTAAGTATATTAAATAAAAATAAAATTTAATAAACACAGGAGAAAATATATTTAAAAAAAAAATAAATTTATTCCATTTTGATATTTAGTAACTTAAGGGAATAAAATTAAAAAATGATTATTTTTCAGACTATTATTATAACATGTATATATATATATATATATATATATATATATATATATATATATATATATATATATATATATATATATATATATATATATATATATATATACACACATAAGCTGATGAGAGCTGTTGGTAAGGTTTATCGGGTTTTTAATGTTGTTATATACTTATATTGTAACCAACTTTTTGAAATAACTTATATAATTTTATTGTAACCTGTTCTTTCACTGTAGGGCATGATTATGAGAACAATATAGTCAACAATATAAACGTCGCCAAAATAGTTGTTTTTAATTATTGACATTGATCATTGTCCATTTTTAAGAAGACAATTGTGGGGCTGCTTTTCAATTTTTCAATTACCAGTATCATCATTAAAGTTGCACTTTCGAAGAGAAGAAAACAAGTTTTTAAAGTTCCGCTTAAATAATTTTTTGTGTGACTGATTTTTTTGCTAAAAAGTTTGTAAAACCCTTTAAACATCAATATAGTTAAGTACAATTAGTTTTATATTTCGTTAATGTAGGTATAATAGTGACCACTACTAATTTTCAAAGTGAGCTGTCTCGTATATTTAACATATTTATTTTATTTGATGTTAAAAAAAAAAAAGGCTCCATCCAACTAGGTTCTCCGTGTGGGTTCAAATTGTAACAGTACGATTATCTGAGAAACATTCTTATCAGTATGATTTATGGTATCGGCCGTATTTGTTCAGAAGAGGAATTTATTTCTTATATTTCATTCTATAGAAACCAAATTTTGGACATGTTATTATTTATTAATTTATTTTTTTATGAATAGGATATGTATAATTTTATATCTATTTCACCTGGGCATTATACAAATATGCATAAACTATTCATAAAAAATAAATAAATACATAAATTGTATGTATAAATATTAAGTATAAAGGTCCTATGATTTTGGTACTATGAATGGTAAAATGATTGGTACTATCTTCCGTCAACAATTCATGAAATTATATTCTATGGAGCTAAAATAATAAATCATGCGGTCCCTCCTATCGGTTCACGTACGAAATATAACAAGGAAATTCTTACCCGGAACAAATACTACCGAGTCTGAATTTGAAACTAATAATACTAACAAAAGTAATAATACTGTTTCTCAAAACCCGTATATCAAATTTAAACACTATTCGGGGAAGGTGTTTTAAAAGACGGAATGAAATGAATTTAAATCTTTAGAATTTTCGCCGTTACATTGTGACCTTTTCTAATGATCAAAAGGAGCTGATTATGGTTCCATTCGATCCAACACCTCACGAAACATATAATTCCGAAATTTCATGCTTATAACACGACACTTTTACAAAGTATTAGGTTTTTTTCAAAGCTTTCTTGGAAACATAGCGACTTCCTTACCCATGAATATTAAATGACTGTAAATTAATCTTTTCGCCGATGATAAATTCCAAGAACAGATCAATCACGAGGGCTGGAAAACAATCAGAGAAAGACAAATCAGTGATAGAACAAAGGCATTAACACTGGAAGGACGGAGCTACAGAATTAGCCGATATCCCGCGGTAGAGATAGGGCCGATATAAATCACACGGTTGGAGCTAACTGACCGATAAATCAACTTTCCAAACGAAAATACAGTCACAGCGGGAATTGCTTGTCAGGTCTCCTCTTTGTTGTACTTTCTGTTGGCCGAACCGCGACAAACACGACCCCCCGGGGTGCGTGTATATTCCGGGGTAATGTTCCACCAATGGATACTAGAAAATAAATCTGAAAGTTTCCCGGAAATCAATACTTAACGATAGCAAGGTAGAGATCGTATAGATACTAACACAAAAAATGGTTAGAAATTTTTAAATGAACATACTATACTCTTGTGGTCACTCAGAAAACTCAATTTCTCCCTCACTGGGAAAAGCAATAGATCATGTATGTCTATCAATAATCTAATGCTTTTCCCAATTTTTGAAATAAACAAAGTTGAGGGAAAATAGCGGTTTCAAACGTGACTTTTTTTAATTCAAACCAATATAGCCCCTAACAGAAGGTCCTAGCGACAAATGTTATATAAAAAAAATATTCTCTATTAAATTTCTGACAAGAGAATTGTCAGCAAATTTTCGACCAGAGCAAGACCAACAGAGCTTGTAAAAATGTTACTTTTTATGAGTGTGAAAACAATTTACACCAAAAAAATATTTACTCCCAGTTAAAAGTCTTAAGTTTATTTACAATGACGATTAGCTATCTACTGGTTGATTAGAGCAATTTTATAACTATTATATTAAGTGCATACGTTTTTATCGTCTTTACTAAAGCAAAAATAAATGATTTTTTCCATAGAAGAATTAATACTGAAAATTAAGTAACAAAGAAAAGGGGGGGAGATAATCAAAAACTCGCTTATATTCTAGTTTCAATCAGTAATTAGGAGACTACTCTTAGTTAATCAGTGATGAAAATCTGCTCTGTGTTGTATTAATTCCGTGATTTGTACTAGACAGGGGAAGCGGTGGCGATCTAATCTCATTAGCAGGGCACTGTTTGGTTTGCCCTCTGTGGACATTGCCTCTGGACAGACAGCACTTGTGTTTTAATAAGGTCCCTTCCCTTCCGGCGGTAGAGCACGTGGACTAGATGTACCTACAATGACCAACTTAATCTAACTAGCTCATGTTTGTACTCTTTTAACTATTTCCTATTGACGACATTTTTAGTCTGTTGCTCTATTGACAATCAAGTTAACTGCTGACATATCGGCCGAGGACAAATCGATGTCCTGAAAGAACGATTACGTAACTACAAAATATGGTAACTGATATTCAAGAGCATAATTGTTAATTTAATTCAATTTTTTTTTACAATTATTGTTATATTATATTTCAGGCGCAGAATTCCGAAGCCAGCCAGGACTAGCTTCTAGGTTTATAACACGGTATATGTTTTTACGGGGACTAACTCAGTTTCAAGAGTGCACCAGCCAGTTTGTAAACTCTCGAAACATTTATTTTATTGTTACTCACTAATAAGAATAAGTATATTATTAATATTTCTAATATTAAATTACTGCTAATATTATAATAAGGGCAATAATAATGTATGACAGTAAGACGTGGACTCTCACTAAAGATATTGGGACAGCACTGTTGGTCTGGGAGAAAAGAGTCCTAAGAAGAATATTTGGTGCTGTGAGGGAGAATAACATGTAGCGGATCGGAAGCAAAGCCGAGATCACACAATTGTATGGTGAGCCTGATATCCTCTGTGCTATTAAGAAAGGCAGGCCTAGATGGTTGGGACACGTGGAAAGAATAGAGGCCAGCAGGCTGCAAAAGATAATGTTTAATAGTGTATCGGAAGAAAAAAGGAAGAGGGGCAGACCCAGGCGCACATGGATTAATGACCTAGAGGAGGATTTGGGTAAGGTAGGGATACAGGATTGGAGGAACCTAGCGAAGTACGGAGAAAGTTGGTGGCAGAGGCCCAGGTTCTGCAACGACTGCAGCGCCCAAAAACAACATTCCCGCTTCAAGGCCGTACTAGAGTCTAATGTGAATTAATATTAATATTATTATTAATAATTATATAATATTATTACTATTATTAAATGATTGTACATACTACTGTAAATACATATCTATTGAAAAATGAATGATTAAAGGATCATAAAACCACCTATATTACTAATCGCCCTCTTCGAGCCAGATTGTAATATTTTCTCAATAAAAGATATTTTGAAGTTAGAAAAAAAATAATAGAGCATAAATGTTATCAGAAACACCTGTGGCATTAAATACAAAGCTTCCTTTCGATATTATTATTCTATTATTACTTTCGATATTATTATTCTTTTATTACTTTCGATATTATTATTCTTTTATTACTTTCGATATTATTATTATTATTCTCAGTCACATAAACATTGATTAACTAAAGTTTCAAATTATTATTATTATTTTTGTCTGCTTTTCGGAAAACGATTTTTGCAAATGTGTCATCGTTCTTTCAGGACAGCGATATGAAATAATAGGTATCGGGTCAGTACAAGAAAAAAATCGTATAATAAAATTATGACGAATTTATCTTGACTTCGGGATCAAATTACATGAAACAGGAAAGAATTAGAAATTCTCGCATAAAATAATTAACAATTATTTTTTATTTTTTTGTGATTTGTGAAAATGATGAAAACCTAAACCTTCTCCCTCCTTAAAGAGGACTTAGTAAACCGTAAATAAATTAAAGGCGTAATCATCAACTAATCATAACATAATCTGTATGCCAATAATTCTAGTAACAAAGATTCAAAATTTAAATAATCCTTTAGATTAAGAAAAAAATATATTGTTAATGTATATTAATTTATTTTAGAAAGTAGCTGCAAAAAATTTATATTAATATTTTTTAAAAAAACAACAAGAAAAAAATATTTTAAACCGTGATAAATAGTAGTATTATTTTTAAATATTGTCCTCTTCATATTAAAAAAACTACTTTTTAATATATTAACTAACAGAGTGTGCAAAACATTTTATGTTTGGGTATGTTTTTAATCATACGCATAATTATTATACCTATACCTCTCACACAAAAATAAAGCTTTGTTAAAAAAAAAATTATTTAATTCTGAAAAATAATAAATAAATAAAACCAAAGCGAGATATTAATTCCTTACAATAAATATAAAATCACAATCTTACCTTAATTGAGAATACTAGACAATAAAAAATATAAATTAGGTTGTAAAAAAAAAGGATATTCAACCATAGCTTGAACGCCATTTTTCTTAAATATGACTATCCGCAGAACTTGTCCGTTCGGTGTACAAATCGTATGAAGGACGTCCTGAAAACAAAAAAAAAATCATTAGTGTCAAGTCATACTCAAAATATTAATATAACAAAAGATATATAAAAAAAATTTAAATAAATTAAAATTTCACATGCATTATCTCATACTTATAACTATGAAAACTTTATAAAAAAAGAAAAACTTTGATTAAAAAACACAAAAGACAGAGTAACAATCTACACTAGACAGCTACGTGAAACAAGAGGAATGATAGCCAGCAATAACTCTCATCTACATTTATCTACTATAAGACACCGAAATAGTAAAATACAATTTACCTAGAAAACTGAGATAATAAAACAGAGAACCTGTTTCTAGCTTCAAAGAATAACTAAAATCCATTAGAGAGAGATTTGAGTTATTCTATAGTTCAAAGGGATATTAAAGTCTACTGAAGGATGAAATGAAGAATTCTACATGAAATCCATTTGTAAGACAATGAATCAAAATCAATAATGAATTATTTAACAAGAACATTATTATTGAATCCAAAATATTCTATAAGCACTAATTATTAAACTGAATATTAGATCTTATTATTTTTAATCCACGTATGCCTCTTGCTGGAATGTCTAGCGTTAATTAATGTATTTTTATTTTCTATTGAAGCGAGATTGTTTCATTTATTTCTCATAAGTCAGATAATATATATTATTTATTTTATGTAAAAGATTACTGATATGTATTAACAAAACATAATGTTGCCGTGGTGTTTAATTATAATAACCATTTAATCATTATCGACAAAGAGAATGTTCAAGACAGCTTAGGTGGACTGATATTCCGTCCTGATATAGCCAAAACCTAAAAAGAGAAAAAGGGTAATACATTTCGGCTCTATTACGTCGTGCGTACGGGAATCTAATTATTATAATCTGTTAATATAATTCGAAGAAAATTGAAAATAGAATACCAAAACTATTGAGAAAAATAGAGTACTGAAAAGCAAACAGCATGATAACTCAAGTTATTTTGAAATTTAACTCTTACATAAGATCTTCGAGATCCTCTCACCACAAAATGTAAATATCTCTTTAATATAAATAACTAATATGAATCCAGAAATTGAAACAGTAATTTTACCCTGAAAAATAAGAAAATAAACAGCTCAATACTGTCCAAGAGTTGTTGAGATAACAAGGCAGAGAACTGTCAACGGTGGATAAATGGTTGGGCAACTGTAGCACACGCAATTATTTGTGTCACTAGCTCAGCGCTATATGAGCTGTTCTCCAACCCAACTTTATCAGCAAAAAATCAATCCTGTATTGTTAATTTCTGCTACAAATCATATTATATGTATACAAAGACATCGTGTAATAAAATGATTATCTACATCAAAACATAAAATAGCGTTTAATACTTAATTTTAACTAAAAGAAGAATAAATAGATGGAGAAGAAAATAAGAAATGTTGCATTCACTACAATATAATTTAAGAATAGCTTTCTTATAGCATTTATAGATTAACGGTCTTGTGTATTCTCGCAGCTGAGTAAAACATTAAAAAAAAAAAAAAATAAAAAAACAAAAATCAATAACCTACTCGTCTATATCTACTCCTTCTGGTAACAAAATTGCCTTATAATATTTTATATTGTGCCTAAACAATAGGTCCTATCTACAAATGTTACATAACAAAAAATATTCTATATTAAATATCTAATAAGGAAGCTATCGGCGAAATTTCAATCCAAGCTAGATTAACATAACGTGTCAAAATGTTACGTTTTTAAGTGCGAAAAAAACGTTACACAAAAAACGTATAAATCTCTAGCCTGGAATACATATTCATATCAGAAATAAAAATCACTAAATGTACCTCTGCATTAATGAAGGGCCGTTCCGATTTAAAAATGGAATGAGATTTTACGTTCCGTTCCACTATTGGAACCCGTTCCAGTTTTCGTAAGTAAAAATTGAATAGGTACTATAATATTAAGAAAATTTAAATAGCTAAGTATACTTATTAAAAAATTGAAAATTTGAAAAATAGTTTTATTCAATAAACAATTTTTTTTTTTTTGAAAATGTTTGTTCTAGTATAGTGCAGAATTGAGAGAGAATTTTTTAATTACATTGGTTCCGAGAAAAAAGGAGTAATCAACTCTAGTGCACAGCTTTTGAACTAATGGCGGAAAAATTATTTAATTACATATGCAGTAACATCCTGTGTGGTACATTTCTCTGAATCCGAAAGGGGCAATGGAAAGGGGAGAGGGAATCAAGAGCCGCAGGATCAACGCAACAAAGCAGTCGGAACGACCGAAACCAGAGATCCAATCTAAACTCTACTACACTAGTAGACGGAACTTGGAACTGTTTCCAGCTTTGAACCGGTTTGGAACGAAACAAGAGATCTTTTGGCGTTGGTTTTCGTTCCAGGTGGAACGAAAAACTTAGGCAATTCATTTCGTTCCAAACCGGTTGAAAGCTGGAACCTGTTCCAAGTTCCGTTCCACCCAGAACGACTCATCACTACTCTGGATCACAAATTTTTAGGAAAGGTAAAAAAAACATCCGAAGCTACAAACTTTTTCGTCAAATATCCTAAAAATCATAATACACCCATCCTGGTGGGTCTGTGAAAAAATACTAACACTAATGTAGAATAATAAATATACCACACAAAACCAACATAGAAAATGTAAGTATATCTAGAAATAATATGTTTTAGTGTGTATACTTTAGCCAAGAATGCTGAAAAGGTGCTGACTAAAAGAGATTTTTAAGATAAAACAGAAAATTGAAGTTGAGTACCATCATGGCTGACATGCCAATTATATTCCATTTTATATAGCTTCCGGGTGTTGTCCCGGATTGAGTGGCAGGTGCGGATAAAAGAAATAACGACAAGAGTTAATGGTGCATTCGATCGTCTAAAGTATATCCTCTTATTTCTCTATACTTTTATGACCCTAAAAACTGTAGAATAATTAAAAACAAAACGATGTAACACGATAATACTTTATAATACTTTCTTCTTCGTGAAGAGTAATTATACTCAAGGAACCATCCTGTCTTTGATATCCCATTATCACGAAACACAACAATAAAAATAGGAAAGAAAGAAACAAATGAACAAAATTAAATGTACAAATGGACTGAACGTAGAATTAAAATCAATCAAGAAAAACATTGTATACTTCGTGTATCGACAATTATCTATATATATGCTATTATATAAAAGGACAAGCCATTTTTCACTTGTGATCACTAACCACGAAAACCACTACTGAACCAATCTTTAGCTAATTTTGACATCATCATTATATTGACCAAGAGGTGGCGAGTGCCATTCTACGTGAGAGGTTACAAAGGTATTTTGTTATATAGAGCTTATATTTTTTTGTTTTGTTTGTTGTTTGTTTGAGCTTATTATATTTTTTTATATATAGAAATTTACTTATATTCAATTAAATTATAAAAAAAGGTTTAAATATGTGGTGCTACATATGGATCCCGGTGAAGATTAAAAATCGACAGATATGTGGCTAGCTAGCACCATTCCTGAATATAGTTTACAATGGTAAAACTACTGAACCCATCTCTACCAAATTTATTCTACATCATCTTCATGGTCCTAGAATGTTTTAGCAATAATAAAATTTAGAGTAATAAAAATTTAAATGTAGGATACTGAGTGGCATAAAGGTTTGCCAAACTTTTATATTATTTTATGGTTAGAAATTACAATTCAAGCAAATAAAATCAATAAAATTATCTATTCCAAATAAAAATAATCATCAAAACCAGAAGTCGATCCTTAACTTTTTGATATTTTGTCAGAACATATGATTCCTTCAGTTGTAGGCACTGAAAATGTAATCCATTATTAGCAAGAATTTCTTAATCATCTTTGTCCATCTGGATTACCAACTCATACAGACATTAGAATCTAAAATTGGATGTATAATTATGCATTTACGTTATCTTCAACAGCCTTATCTGAGCAATTTTAACCAAGTTAAAAATTACTGCTATGCGTGAAAATATTATTGAAGAAATAATGCTCAAAATTTTTATCGATAAACACTAATTATTAGTTAAAATATTAAGTAATCTATTCTATCTAAGTTAATAAGATAAACACTAATTATTAGTTAAAATTATCTAAGTTCTGTACAAATAAGAACAAGTGAAACCGCGACGAGCGGTTGCTACTTATGCATAAAAAAGCACTTGGAATTTTTTAAATAACGTTTTATTTATATATAGATGTTCCTCAGTAATTTTCAAATCATAAAAAAAATTCCCACTGAAACCACAAGCTTTTTGGGAGGTTAAAATATAAATTTGAGAAAGCACGGAAGCACAGTCGGTAAGATTCTTGACTGCCATCCTTCACGGCCCAAGGAGTTCGAGACCCACGAAGGTAGAAAATTAATTTGTTATTTCAGTCGTGGATCAACTTCCGAGTTCGAAAGACCACCCAGCCTCTATAAATTGAGTACCCTTAAGGGGAAAAACCTAGCGGTCGAGCGTGATTTGAGTCAAATCTCCTTTCACATGTCCAGTAAAAGTACGCCGCTACTAAAGTAATGAACTCAAGACCCTCCATTTGTTGTAGTAGTACAGGTTTTACGTTGTTTTTTTTTTTAAATATATATAAATTTTATTTTATTTATTCCATACCGAGACATAAATAAAAATATATCTCTATTGATTTTAATACATACATTTGGGTATACCCATTTATATTTAAGGTTATTTCTAACCGAAATATAACCAAGCTCATAGACAAGTCACCGAACTTTCTCCAAAAAGTGAATTCAATAAAAATATCGGCAAACGAATTATATAGGAATAAAGGGATAAAATATAACGGCATTAAATATAGTTACTAACAAACAGTTGAAAGGTAAAACGAGAATCAAGAATGAAGAAAAGCGGACCACACGACCAACTCCTAATCCCGAAGTTCATTAATTGAGCAAACAGCTACAGTCAGTTCCTCGGTCTACTTTATCTGTCTTAACTAACACCTCTATCAGCCTTCGTTAGTGGAAATAGGGAAGGTTTTTATAATATTTATTTGAGAATTAAATAAGATAGGAAATTATGGATATTCGAATTGTATGAGCATGTCACAACATTATGTATATATTTAACAGATAGTTCAAAAATGTTTTCAAAAAGGTCTTAACAGTTTTACTTCCCACATTATATTTAAATTAAAAAATAAAAGCTTTAAGCAAATATATCTCCTAAACGACAAATGCAACATATTCCCTATGATATTTTTTGAAAGCAGACGATTATCAAATTTTCGATTCCAGCAACGCAAACAGTAAAACAGCAAAAGCGTTACTACATCCTTGAGTGTAAAAAAAAAGCTACAGATATATAATAAAAAAAAAAAAATTGATTTTGAAAATTTTTAATAGTCTTTGAAAATTGTAAAAACTAACTAAATAATGTATTTGTTTTGATTTGATAAGCTAATTACCTCATATAAAAAAATAAATAAAAGATAATTTTAATGACAGGTAAATGATATCACGAATGTATTTATTTGAAAGTAATAAAAACAAGCCTTCAAGATAAAAGAATGAATATTCGAGCATGTATAACCGGATACGCCAAAATAGACAAAGACTAGTCAAGCAACAACCTTCGTGACCGCAATACCTCATCGTCGAATTGAAAAGAACTCAGTACAAGTAGCCAGCCAGGTAGTTTATTCTCTGTAGCAGAAGTCTTTTAGATAGGGAAACAGTTGGTTGGGCGAACAATTGTTTCCTTTATTCCAAAGTCACTAGACTTAGTAAAAAATATCTTTATATGATATTTTTTTATCATTACATTTTATATACATATATTACATCATTAGATTTCTAAAAACTATTTGAAAGCATGATAAAAGTAATAAAAAATAAAAATTAATTTAACATAACATACAAAACAAGACATAACCAATAATCCAACTTAGGTTAAAACGTTTCTGGAAATACGGCGCAGATATCTAGGGTTCAACTAAATAGGTTAACATAATTAAAAAAATTTTTAAATTATATTCTTGATTTTTTTCAAGTCAATTAAAAAAATTCAAGAAAGACTAGGGAGTAAACTAATACATCATGTAGCCTAAAATTAAATATTTACGGGGGGTGATCCAACGAAGGGGGGAGGAGAGAATGAGAACCCTATTTGGGGTTTTTCGACCATATCTCAAAAACGGTGTACTCTAGAAAACAAATTTCAAAAAAAAAATTAAATATAATTAGATTTCCAATAAAATTGTTTTTAAAGATATTTGTTCTTCAGATATACGTTATTGAAAATCAGTGATTTTCGGGGAAAAAAAACCAAATGTTACCTCACTTTTTGTCAAACTTTTGCTTCTAGTACGTTCCACAATCGTTCCTCAGAAAAAACGTCAGAATCAAAATTGTAGAGCATTAAATTTACATTTCTTTCATATATACGTTTCTGGCACAAATTTGTTTTGGCAAAAAGTGAGGTAGACATCTTTGTTTTTATTTCAAAAATTATTGACTTTTAATAACGTATATCTCGAAAGCCGTTGCAGTTTCGACAAATATGTACATACACAATTTTATGGGAAATTTAATAAGCTTTAATTTAGATATGTAGCATATTTTCCTAGAGTCCACCATTTCCGAGATATAATCGGAAAACTTGAAATTGGCATGATATACAGGTTTCTGGTGACTTGAACAAAAAAATTGTGTTTTTTCCATAGATTCCAATATGTTCTGAATTAAACTCTTAATTGGCTAACACGTTTCAATTTCTGTATAGGAACTTTTTTTTAATAATTTAATGAAATATAAGTAAATTTTACAATCAATTTCAAGCTCTATGTAACACCGTACAATTGTAACCTCTACAGCACTCGCCGCCTATCTGTCAAATTTTCCAACTTCACTGTTATCCACATATTATCGCTTTTTAATAAAATAAATAAATAAATAAATAAATTGAAATTGAGTAGATTTTATTATTACTAAACCATCCTAAAACTATAATATGTAACAATAATCTTAACTTGATTAGTTAAATAATTATGCTGAATAACGAGGCATAAGTCCCAGAACACGTTTTTTTTTATTTCTTAGGTTAGTACGATTTTGCAACATTTAAATTTAAAAAATGTAAATATACAAACAAAAAAGATTTGTTTTGACAACACGATAGATCCGCCTGAGGGCACTAATGTTACACGTTATTAGGGCGATTTTTCGGCCGAGGGCAGATAGGTGGAAAGGTTAGGGAGTGGGGGGCGATTAGGTGTTATCCTTCCATCTGGTGGCACGAGTGCAGGTACTGGCACAGGTGATGGATGGAAATTTAAAAAGCCACCCCACCCCACCCCCACTGGTTTGATATCATCCGGCTCACATATCGCCCCGCCATCCGAGACTGACGACTGGGCCCGCTATCTCGGGTGTCATTACTGGGAAGATCGCATTACCGGGCGGGAGGATAACCTACATTAGAATAACTTCTAGAAATAAAAAATAAATAAATACAGTAATGATAATAAGTCTTAAAAATATGAGGTCTTCAAACATAAATAAAGTTTTAAAAAAATATTTTTAAATATTTAGAAAATGTATTCCTAACTAAATGTAAATAAAAAAAAAAAATTAAATAAAAATAATTGACAGAGAAATTGAGGCGTTGAGAAACAAACTGATTATTCCACATATTGTGAAAATTGACTAAGAAATATTATGCCATGAAATGACATTTCAGAGTCAATATTCACAAAATTTAGTACGCTCTGGTTCTTAACGCCTCGATCAAAATTATAAAAACGATAATACGAATGTTAACATAAATAACAAATAGAAATTAAATCAAATTTCCACGTATTTGAATCAGTACAAAAACATAAAATGATCTCTGAATAGATGTGTTTGGTGAATGGATGAATAATAATAGATGAATAGATAAAAAAATAATTTTATTTTAGGGCAATCTCTTATGAGAATAACATTAAAAAACAAAGAGTAATATAGTATCTGGCCTAGAGAGTTTCTAAAATAAAAGATATATTAGAGTACGTAAAAATTTTCATAATAAGGTAACAAAAAGAAGACTAGAAAGAGATTTTAAAAAATAATAGAAAAAAAAAACCAAAGATATAAAAGTAATCCTTACAGAAATAAATATTATATACCAAATTAAAAGAACAACCAAAGCATCAAATTATTTAATGAAATTAACAATTCATTAATAAGCAAATTGAAAAAAGGTTCACATTAATTCTTACTACAAAATTATTTCAGAAAATACAATAATAAATTGTTCTATAATGCCTAAAAATGACAAAATAAATACAGAAATAAATAAAATTAAACAAAAAAAAAAATTATTTAAAATCAGTTTATTTGAAGATTGTCCATACCATTTCCGAATACTACGAGGATGAAACTAAGGACAAAATTAAATAGTAATACACCAGCTTATAACAGCTGTTCAGATTAAAGAAGATAGAGAGAGTACTAAAGCGAGTTCTTTTCTACAGCGTTAAAACGTATAACGTATAGCATAACACTGAGATAAGGACACGTAACAAATACAATGACACAAGTAAATACAATAAAAAATTAATTGATTGTAGTAACACGATTGAGGAGGTACTGGTAAACTCTATTGTTTAGTCAAGATCTCAGATATCAAGCGATAGGGAATGAACCTCTAAATACGTTAGGTGTATACGAGCCATCGTAATGTGTGAAATACTTCCAAGCGACCTATAAGGAATCCACTATTGATTATCTGTCACAAACATCGTAAACGTCATTGGAACCTTATCAGCCCGCAACTTCAATCCGTCTCCTTTTTATAGAAAGTAAGCTTCTCGATTCATTATCGGATTCCATTAAAATAAATAAATGAACGCCTTTATTCAATATTTCGACATAGATTATTATATTTTCAAGATTCATCTCACTTTGAACATTAACATTAAACTTAGTTTTTAAAGGCAATATATTTCATATTTTCTTTAGACCAATAAACTACACAGAAGGGTTGATAAAACAACTTTATAGCTAAGTCAGAAGTAGCAGTAAAAGCATTTTATATACAATAAAATTAGCTAACGAAAAAATAAAACAAATTAAATTAATACAAAATATGATCATGTATTATATTACTAAATCACATATACAGTGGACCCTCGTTATAACGCGGGTTAAGGGGAAATGAAACCTCCCGCGTTATAGACGTACCCGCGGTATAACGAGGGCAGAAGTATGAATTATTGGCGATCAAAAAATAATGAAAATGCACTCTGATATAAACTCGGGCAACAACTAAAGGAATAATACACAGTTTTTAAAAAGGAAGTGAGGGGGATTCTATGAACTAAGAAGGCAGGAATAGAGACAACTTCTCCGTACGTCATCTAGGTAGGTTACCGGGAAGATATTCAATCGACATTGTCTAAGCAACACATTTCGGCTTATTTCCAGGACGATACAAGCGATGTACCCACTCTTCCCTAAAGTTTTTTTAAAATTCTAATAAAAATAAAACTTTAAAAAGTTCTAATATTGAAACAAAAACAATGAAACTTGGTTAGACAATCGTAATTCATTCTAAACGTCCTATTTAGTTTTACTTCCTACGTTAACAACCAGTTATAATTTTTTTCCTTTACAAATCCCTTTTAATGTACAGTAAAATTAGAAATGTGTTAGAAAATTTTTTTTTAACAAATGTAACTTAATTTACAGAGTTCACTTAATCCCAGAACTTATTAAACTTTGGAACCTTTTCGTTTTTTCTATTCGTTTTATGACTCAATTTTCTAATGAGTTGTTTTCAAGTTTTCTACTGTTGGTTTTAAAACCATAATACGATGTAACCTTATTTACATTAACCTTATTTACATGTAACCTTATTTTTACTAATTTTAATTGAATCAGGATCGGGACCGGAGCTTGACCCGCGTTATATCCGAATCCGCGGTATAACGAGCCGCGTTATACCGAGGGTCTACTGTATCTATAATTTAATCTAAAACATTTTTGTTGATAAGGTATTAGTTGACTGAGATGTAGATTGTTGGGGTATCCAGTCATTTAAAAAATATTTAATGTTTTCAAGGATTGTGTATTATTAATACCGATTTCCGAACTAATTATAAATATCAAGAAACAATTTGAATTCTTGCCACAAATTTTGAATAACGGTTAATGTTATTTAGTGAAAAGCTACTTTACCCACTCACGGAATTGAAGGGTTTATGTCGGATTATTTTTTTTAAAACACAACATAGTTTATAGGATCAAGAATTTATTGGCAGAAGAGTAAGGTAGTGAAATCTGAATACTTCAAAACAACTATAAAAAGAGATATGAAGAAGATGGAGGGGCTATGTAACATTTTCTTGCTAAAGGAATAGGTATAAGATAGGGTGTGGCTGTGTCATGGACACGGCCGAGTGTTGTATGTGAATACGTTTATGTAACGGGTTAGATCTTTTATATAATTTTTTTTTATTTATGTATTTTGGTTAAAAGAAAGGAAACAAATAATTATTGTGTTACAATATAAGTTTTATTAATTATATATATTTGATACGAAAAGTACGAAACAAATGGCATACCAGATACATCGAGATTTCTGGTAAACGTTAAATCAATACAGGTATTACCTAACGTTATTGGAGAAGTTTCAATATAAGACAAATTGAACTCTCTGAGCATGAAGTCGGGCAATGAGCGGTTTTGTGAGACATCAACATTAAAGTCTCCAACTATCATAACTGGTGTAGTAATCGGGTATAATTTTAGCGATGTTTTTGAAATATTTTAAGAACGATCGTAACATAAAGAGTTTAATTTCTGCAAACGCTTAGCCCGGGTGGATACACACACACCCGAGTACGAATTTGAAGGTGCCATTGACCTTTACGTTTACTAGACTGACAGACATCACCAGGTTTTGCATCTTTCATTTCTAAATAAATTTCCGAAATGTTAATGTTAACTCTATTACCATCAGTAGAGCTATTGATGTTGGCGACTCCACCGGCTTTGTGACTTGATGATGATGATACCGCTACTGATGATGCAGTTGCTATTTGTCTATTCTTAGCGGAATTACAATATGATCTGAGATCAAAGCTAGGGATATTTGCTGGTTAGGAATTTTCCATCCAAGTTTCGCTGATTTCTAATAAATCAGATCGGTTGATGATTGTATTAGTAGAGATGTCTAGTGCACGACCAACCTTTGTGCATTAATGGCGGTAATAAGTAAAAATCAATGCTGATCAGGAACATTTAAGTTCCCGGCACTGCTTGACTCGGTCATATGGTGTTTTATTATTACCATTTTATTGTTCTTTAGAAGCTCTTTCCAACCGTAAAAGACCTCTGTATTTGGTTTCGCTTTTCGATGCCTATAGGCCGACTTAAAATATTTTTTTATTCTAGCACCTTATTATACTTACTGTCACAACTTTGAATTAATGTTTTATATACAATCGATAGATTTTGACGACAGCTGACGATTAAAACTTAAGCGAACATCGTAGCTTCTCCGAGTCAAAAGTTATTCTAATTTCAAATTTTGATACGCAGCAAAATAACCTCAAAATTGTGGCGCTTCCCCCTCCACCGCGCGCGATGCGTCACTGTCCTCGCTTATCGTAATGAATTCTTTGATCCTTTAGCCATCCAGTGGTATAATTTAATTTTGGATGTGGAGGATAGATTCGAAACTACAACGAGAAACTGTATCCCCCGATTTTGTTATCATTAGGTTTTTTTAATTGCCACAATGTGTTACCAAATTTAAAGACGTATTTCAATAATAATATAACGAGATAAGATATCTCAGAATAAATAAATTAGCATTAAAATGATCTTAAGAAAAAAAAACGAAAAAAAACTGTCAATTCGTATCACAGAGATTAACATTTTTTGAATGATCCCAAAAACTAACTGTCTACTATTGGGACACTGATTTTCTTCCCTGTTCCAGTAGTAGACAAAAGCAGCTTGTGTTGGGAATTTGTAATAGATTAAGAACCATTTTTGAATTAGCGGAATCCAAGAATATGATGGTAGAAAATAATGACATTTTAAAAAACCAAATCCTCTGTTCTCGATCAATAGCAGAGGTATTTTAAGAGGAATTTAGGTCCAGTAACAGCTCTATTGGGCATATGTAAAAAATAAAAAATTAAAAATTAAAAAAAAAATTTGAAACGAATTTATTGAACTACAACTTAAATTATTGGAAGAGACTCACAATAGTGTCTACTTCTGGTACATTTACTCTATCAATTTTTGTCTATGTAATTTATAATAATGTTTAATTTTTAACAAAAATATATTGATTGATACTTACAACTGTATACAACATAGAAGTAAATTAGAGGAAAAATAGATTATCAGGAATCGAGTGTGAAGCAACTTGGGAGACTAATGTATTCGAGAGGGGATGGAGTTTACAATGAAAAAATTGGTATCTGGTTTGGGTGTTTAAAACTGAATATGATGTCTAACATTTGAAAATAGTTTTCTAGTAAGTTCAATATCACACAAGCCGTAAATTGATTTATAATTTCCACGTTAAAACACGAATTAGTTTAGCTCCAACTTATATTTCCCTAACCCAATCCTAGCGGATCACTGTTCAAAGAGCATAAAACCTCAATGCCAGACTTTCGCTTCATTGAATTCAGCTCAAAACCACAACGGAGAATTTTTAAATGCAAGACTACAAAGATAGATGGTAAGTAGAAGCTAATGCCATGGGATGATTTTCTGAATGTGAATGAGCTGTAATTAAAATACCGACTATTCACTGACGTTTTTAAAATCAGTTAATTACTAGGCCTTTGTTTGCTGATTAACCCTATTATTCAGTCATATTCACTTTTAACTTAACGTCGTATTTAAACAACGGTTCTTTTTTAACTCGTATCTCTTGGTGTTACAGATACTAACAATAAACTCAACATACCTCAATTTCCAACTTTCTATATTTATAGTAATAATAGATTCCATATTTTAGTGTTAATAAAATCCTTTTCCTCAAGTAGAGTCCTGATGGTTTGAGTTCCCCATAAATGCTATCCTCCTAAATATTTTCTATTTTATAAACTTATACATTTCATCCATTCTTGTTTTGCAACAAAAATAAGAGAATTTCGAATGATGGAGACCCTGCCCACAACGAGCATCTTCTTTCCTTTATATCAAAGTAGTTGTCAGTAAATGAACTCTGTAGACATTTAGTATAAACAAAGTTTAACAATTGTCATGGTTTTCATTATAGTTTCATTCCATTTGAAAGCACAAATTTCGTTTGAATGAGTTTTAAAAAGTAGAAGGTTAAACTGTTCCGTTTAACTCGGACAAATAAAACTACTACTGCGATACTAGTACTGATCGACTAGATCTTGAGTTCAGATAAAACTAACTAAAATGATCAGAAAAGATTCTAATTTCTTTAAAAAATGCTTGAATCAAACGAAAATATGAAATATGTCCCTAGAATTTAAATAATCAGTCTTCGACTAATGTAAAAGATAATAGAAGGCCTATGTATGATGTTGACCCATATTGTAAATATAACTGATTTTTTATTTCGAGTAGAAATATAGACATCAAAGCAAGCTACAAACAAAAAAAAAAAAAGATTGTTTACTTCTCGTTGCGTCTTAATTACGGTATTGTCAAATGTCGGTATGTGGAGCTCAATGCGTGTGTAGTTCGACTAAGTTCGGAACGAATAGGGCGCTTTATCACTTGTAAAACTTCGTTTTGTTCATTTTTTTTGGCCTGCCTAGATGTCCTATTATATGTCATCCGGCCCTCCCATCCGGGTTCCTAGTCCATGTCTGGATTAGACCCATTCGGAAATAAGGAGATGAGCTTTGGAGCTCAACAAAACCTTCCAATCCTTCTCGTATTTAGATACGAGTGGTTAGTAACACTATGGTTAGTGATCTTGTGATCACTAACCATAAAATCTACTGAGCCAATATTTACCAAATTTTAGGTACATCATCTTGATAGTTTAAGGTAGGTTTAGAAAAAATAAAATTCAGATTTTCAATCAAATTCGAACTAAAAATATGATAAACGTGTGGATTCAAGTGATTTTTTAAAATCGACCGATAGGTGGTGGTTGCCATTTTGTAAGAGTTGTTACATTATTACAGTGTTATCTAGAGCATGAAACTGATGATAAAATTTATTTATTTATTTATGTCCATCAAAAAGATATAAATATGTGTTCACTGGGGTTCATTCATATGCAACATGTGAACCCCAGGGATGTTTAAAAATTTACCAATCATCTAGTAAATATTCTTTGTCCAACTAGATTACCATAATTTATTAAAATTAAAAAAACTGGATTTCCAATTATGGTTTTATGTACCACTAGCATCCCCCGTTGCGGCTTCGCCAGCTCCATAAGTAAAGAATTTAAATAATTTCAGCTAATAATTGAAGTTTTTTTTGTTTATTGATAAACAGCTTGGATTAGTTGGTAATCCACATGAACAGAGAATATTAAGGAATTCATGGGGATGCTTTAATGGACTGCATTATCAGTTCTAACAACTAAAGGTCTATGAATCAAACCATACAAGCAAAGGATCAGCATATTGATTTGGTAATAATTTTTATTCAGCTAAAATAATTTTATTGATTTCATTTGGTTGGATTTTAATTTCTAACCATAAAAGTATATGACAGTGTAACAAACCAGGTTTCTACCCTCCCCCCCTTCCCCCAAGATTGTGCGTTTAAATTTTTATGGCGCAGGCCACTTGTAGGTTAACATTCATATTACACTGGTATCCACATATTATTGTATTTTTAATAACTATGACAAACAGTAGGTATATTTCATTATTGCTAAACCTTTCTTGAACTATAACGGTCATCATATTAATGATGTGATTAAAATTTGGTACATATTGGTTCAGTAGTTTTCGTGGTTAGTGATGACAAACGAAAAATGGCTTGTCCTTTTATATAATAGTATAGATTCAATCACATTATCAGTACAATGCTGCCAGGTTAAAAATTACATGCTGCCAGGTTAAAAATTACATCCATGTGTGGAAATATAATTGAAGCTATGATTCTCAATGGAACAGCGACTGAAGAACTTCGCATTTACCTTCTCTCACGGTCAATTAGTTGTAGGACTTTTCAGAACTGGAAATTTAAATTATTCTCATCAATCATTCTTCATATCACAGCGTGATAAAACTTGAAATGTTAAATCATAATTGGTAATGGTAAATCATAAATTTATTTGGATGTCTTATGAATTTATTTTTCCCCCTTGCATGCTTTCTACAATACAAAATTTTAATTGATAAATAAATAAACCCTCAATTACAAGATAAATTATTCAAGATCCTTAGTTATGAGAGCGGGCGAAGCCGTGAGGGGGAATGCTAGTGTGCGTGTGTGTGTATGTGTGTGTGTGTATATATATATATATATATATATATATATATATATATATATATATATATATATATATATATATATATATATATATATATATATATATATAAAAACACAGTAGACAATTTTTTTTTTTTAAACCTTTAATAAAGTATAAATAAAATTAAGAGCTTAACTGATAGTAATAAGAAGAGAAAGACAGAGAGGAAGGGAGGGAGAGAAAGGCGATAAATATAAGGGCGCATCTTGACAAACGACGCTGTTCCCGGGGCTGGCTGATGAAAATTGATGGCCTGATTTTTTTTTTTTTTTTTTTTTTTTTTTTTTTTTTTTTTTTTTTTTTTTTTTTTTTTTTTTTTTTTTTTTTTTAAAGCTTACGCTCCGCTAACAACCCCCCCGTAACAACAAACCTCGATCCTTCGGTGAGCGATCACGTACAATCGATTATTATAAAAGCGTGCGTTGCAATCAGTAGCAGTGATAGATGCTTCCGATAATCAACAGCTGATCTGTCAAGTGTCCAGCGCACGAGTCACCGATTAGCAGGGTAGATCGATTTAGGCGATTCGGCTGACATCTACTACACACACATAGCAGTTCCCATTAAAAAAATATATCCATTATTCATATATATATATATATATATATATATATATATATATATATATATATATATATATATATATATTATGTTAAATTTCTCTTATCCTCCTAAATGAAAAGCTAAAATACGCTTTGATAGTTGAGGTTCCATGTAGAAAATTATACAAACCAATATCAAACAGGACATATCTCTCTTCCAAAGTAAACCATTTTTATTATTATTGTTTTTTTACGAGTATATCAAAGAAAATTAATATTAATCAGAATCCACCAGAAAAATATTTCTCAAAATATTATAATTTTATTTATTTGACAGAACTAAAAACCCTGATTAATGTATAATAAGAGTGATTTTTAATAAATATGAGACAATGAAAGCCATAACGAGTTCGAATTTAGATGATTAGAGATCATCATATATAAATAAAAAAGTATTTTTTCTTTCTTTTTCCTGTTTAGGTTTAGAATATTAACGAATGTAGGTAACTTAAAAGTTTAAAATCGTGTACATAAATGTTAATTTAAAAAAATAATAAAAACACCTGTACCGCTACAACCAATAGAGGGTCTTGGGTACACTACTTGGTAAGGAAGCATTGTTATATAAGGATGTGATATGGTAAGAAATCACACTCAACCACCAGGTTTTTCCCCTAATTAAGGGTACCCGCTTTATAGAATCTGAGTGTGACCCAGGAGGAATTAAATTTTATTCCCTGAGGCGGACCCAGGAGTATGTTATTAAATCTGTTACATTTACTATATCAGATTAAAATAAAAAAATAGTTGTGTAATTAATTAAATTACATTAGCCTCATCAACTTAAAACTGAAATATAGAAAATAATGGCTAAATAAAAAATATAGAAATAAATAATTAAAAACGCTATGTCTATAAGTCTATATCAGAAATTGTTAAAGGAATTCGCTTTAACCTAACAAATAATCCTACATAATTTATATTTTATTAGTGAAGCGATTGCTTCTGAAACAAATGAGGAATATTACATAAAACAACGTTAATATATTAATAACCATCTCTTAAGAAATAACCATTAAAATAATGGGGCGAGTCAGAAAAAATGACGTTTGTAGGTAAAAATCAAAATTTATTTTTCTTCTACTTACGAGGTTTTTAATAATCAAAATATAAACCATTGTGCTCTATGGTTTGACGCCATTTGGAAGGCAGCTGTAGAATTCCTTGATGGTCCCACTCTTTGGGTTTTGAATCAAAGAACTCACGGACTCCATTTTAAACTTCATTTAAGTTGTTGAATGTTTTTCCACCAAGGAAATGAGACATTGATCTGGCAGGTGGTAGTCTGATGGTGCTAGGTCTGGACTACATGCCGGGTGAGGGAGAAACTCGATTCCATCCGAATTAGCTAGCTTTTCTTTTGTAAAGCGAGAGGAGTGGGCTCTGGCATTATCTTGATGGAACAAGACTTGCTTCCTGTAAATCTGTATACCGCTGAACCAAAACATCGTACATTCTCTAAAGTTGCTCTGAAGCGCAGAGCATCCTGGATGACTACTGAAACACGGCCTTATCCTGATTTCCTTTCAAGGCTCAAATCACCTTCATTAAATTTGTGGAACCACCTTCTCACCGTCCTTTCATTCAAAGAGTCTTCATCCTCAAATTCAACCACTAAACGAGTGGCTTCAGCTGCTGAAAACTTCCGTTTCCAATAATGAAGCAAAATTACGAGAATTTCCTACTATACAGTCATCGTGAACAAAGGAAAGCTAAAGAAGTACTGAGCCAGGATAGAGGGCATGCTGTTTACAAAATGATTTAGACGGGATCAAAACATGAACTTCTTATCACAATTCTTAACTCCCGAATGTATATAAGAGAGGAATTACGATGCAAAGTTCAAACACAAAGAAAACGGTAATTTTTTTTTACTCATCCCATTATAATTATAATTTAATTACATTCCAAAATAAAAATTATGAAATAAAAAAAAAAAAAAGATTTATATACCAGGTATTGTCATAACTTATTATATATATATATTATTGTAGCCAGATATATATATATATATATAATATATTTCTTCGAATTGCAATCTTTTAATTCGAAAGATTTTTCCACTGAAAAAAATATTTTTATAAAAATATATATTAAAATAATTGTTTTTTCATTTCTTCTTAATCAATAAATGGTGAACAAATAAAGAACATGGAAACATATATTAATATAGAAAAATCTTTGAATAAAATATATTATACAGATTAAACGACAAACGGCAGACTACCGAAAATTTTAAAATAAATATTTTTATAAAAAATATATTTAAAGCGTCAGGAAAAATATTACCAGCGAATAAAAGGCGACAGATAAAACCATAAAAGTCGTTGATCGTTATTTTCGAAAATGATTTCTCAATAAAGGAAATATAACGAGTAAAAGCCTTTCAAAGGGCCGATCTCAGGACACCCCTCCCCGAGGGGTAATGGAACGCCCCATCTCCCTTTTTGTCTCTTATACTAATATTTGAACTGAATAAAGGAGGAGACGAATTGAATAAAAAAGCAATCATCCGTATTATTCCCCTGCCGCAGTTGAGGATCCGTCGAGTTTGTGGCTATTTACCGCCGAGAGAAAGTCAAACTCTCGATTTTTTCTCGTTTACAACAGATCTTTCGTTACTTGGCGAATTAAAACTAACCAATATCCCGTAATACAATATAAGGTACAATTCAGTATCGACACATAATTTGAGGCGTTGAGATGCAAAGGGGGTAAATCCACTTTTTATCATTTTTAATTTTTTTAGTTAGCGTCCTCAATAAAGTGGTAAATCGTCCACCCTTCAAAGTTTGGTGGACGATACACACATACACATACAATCAACCCAAACTTTGAAGGGTGGACGATTTACCACCTTATTGGGGACACTAACTAAAAAAAATTAAAAATTATAAAAAGTCGATTTACCCCCTTTCGCATCTCCATGCCTCATTTACTTTACCATTTTGAAAAGTTGTAGAAAAAATTAAAAACATATTACTTACTAAAATATTCTGAAACTAGCATCCCCCGTCGCGGCTTCGCCGGCTCTCATAATTACAGAATATAGATCATTTTAAATAATAATTGAAGTTTTATTTATTTATCGGTAAAAATCTTGTACTGAAGTATACAAGTATACAATATGTTGAGCATCATTTCTTTAATGATATTATCACGCATTGCAGTAATTTTCAACTTAAAATATTTAGTTTTAAAATTTATAAGTTAAAATTGTGTTGATTAGGTAGTTGAAGAATACAAAAAAGTATAATCGGACATACAATTTTTAATTTTAATGCATGAGTTGGTAATCAAGAAGGACAGAGACTATTTAGAAACTCTTGCTTATTATTAAATCAATCGCATTATCAGTGCTAACAACTAAAGGCCTATGAATCAGTTTTTTACACACCATATCAAAAAGCAAAGCATCGACATTTTGATTTGGTAATAATTTTTATTTGAGAGAGATAATTTTATTATTATTTATTATATTTATTATTATAATTTTATTATATTTGAGAGAGATAATTTTATTGATATCATGTGGTTAAATTTTAATTCCTAACCATAAGAGTACTCGACAGTGTCGCAAACCACGTTTTTGCTACTCAACATTGAGCATTAAATTTTTATTATTGCTAAACCTTCCTACAACAAAGAACGTGATGAAGTAAAAATGTAGTACAGATCGATTCGATTGTTTCACCATTGCAAACTCTGTTGCAGAATAGCGCAACAGTCAAACTTATCGTTTCATTGTTTAAAATTCACTGGGATCTATATGTCACACCACATATTTAATTTCTAACTTTACATAACACCCTATTTTTGTAACCCCTCTTGAAGAGCACTCGCCATCTCTCGATCAATTTTCCAACTTCACTGTGCAACACACATTTATCGCTTTTTTTAACATCAATTTAACTGAAAATATGTAATTTTTATTATTGCTAAACCTTCCTTGAACAATAAATATTGTGTTGTCAAAACTTGGTACAGATTGGATTAGTAGTTTTCGCGGTTAGTGATCACAAACGAAAAATGGTTTGTCCTTTAACATAATAGTATAGAATTATAGATTTATTCGACAAGCCTAATTTTAAATACAGAAATTAAGATATATATTTAGGATTGATGATAAATCTGCCACTTCAAATGGAATTGTTTGTATTTGAATACGTACTAGTTTCGAATATTAAATATTTATTATCAACACACTAACAATTTCAAAACAGCACTTTGCTACATAGATTATAGATATTTTTTTATTTTATTTTTTTTTTAAATGTAAGACAAGAAATCAAAAATGTTGATACTAACACAAGGAGGCAAAAGGAAAAGGGCTTGTGAAAGATATCAGGACCTAAATAGGTTTAAAAGTCTGAATTTAAAGATAAATTAAATAGATGGGTTAAAGCCTTTTGGTTTTCCCTATGACTGGTGGGTTTCCCTATTTCTGTCTACTTAAAAAAAATTTAAAACGGGCTATTGGATATACTTATCTGGTCATTTAAACAGAAATCTGGGTTAGTTTTGGAAGATTTTATTATATCTAATAATTTGAAAATACTTCATTTTTCAAATTTTACAGCTATTTTCTAGTTAAATGTATTGTTATTTTCATTACAAAGGATAGCGAAGTTGGATTTATGCGTATTATTATTGTATGCTCTTATGTGTTATTTTAATTTTTGATTTACTGATTTTTTTTTTTTTTTTTTTTTTTTTAATTGGTTATATGTTTTTAAAACTGATGATGAACGTTTAGCATTCAAAACTAGTAAAAATAATTCCAACAGAAGTGGCAGTTTTTATTTAACCCTAAACCTACCGACATGTGTACATATTTCTACCACAATATCTTGTTAAAAAACCAATGATAAGAGAGGAGTGGATATGGAAAAAAGATATTTGATATATTTTCTAATAAAACTAGTGAAGTCAAAAAGCTTAGTAATTAATGTTGTTTCCAAGAACAGTCCGAAATGGGCCGTTTGACCCGCCATGGCAGGTTCAGTGTTAAATTTAATGTAATTTTTGAAGGTATTTGAGGAATGAAAAGTTCTCCTTAATATAAAACTTTCATTAAAGTTTCTTAAAAAAAAAAAAAAAAAAAAAAAAAAAAAAAAAAAAAAAAAAAAGTATTATTAATCTCAAATTTAATAATTAATTTTTAAATGAAGAATACTTTTAAAGATACTGATAAATGAAAAAAGTTTCCTTTGATATATAAATAAAAATTATCATCAAAGTTTTATATTCAAATATTTTTTAATTAAAATTGTATTAATTCTACATTTTACGCTTAACGAATATAATTAAAAGTAGACGGCTCTACTCTTGATGATGAATACACAATTCAAAGAAGAGTTACACGGAAGCCAGATGACATTACTATGCAACTCTGCACCCGCATAGGAGCAAGGCTTCCGGTGATTCATCGACACCCGATAGCAGGACGAAGGAGAAAATGAACTTGTACAACAAATATGCATAAACATACAAGTGCAGGAACTATGCCTTGGGACAGTTGTAGCTGTGGATATTTCATATTAATGTTAAGGAACAGCAGAAACATCAGGTCTCTAGTGGATGTAGGCTGGTGAAACTAATGTAAGTAAGAAGAAAGACACTTTGAAGCTTTGGGATAAAAGAATTTGATATGTTTATTCTGTTCTGAGAGCTATATTAAAAAGGAAATGTAAAAAACATACAATTTTTAATATAATATTTTCGAAGACTTATTTTCGATTTAAAACTCATCGTAATCATAACCTAATCAATCCTATTAGTTCCCTTTTGGAAAATGAATTAAAAATGGCTGCGGAAACTAACAGTTTAAAGACAACATGTAGGAAAAAGAAAATCAGGAATCATATCGGGGACATTTCCGATAAATAAATAAATAAAATAACGTTGTGAACAGATAACTATTGTAGCAAAAATGTTCACTATTTAATTATTTCATAGAGCCGCTTCCATAAAGCAATTTGATTTTTTGTTTGAACTGCATTTATTATCTCGTGTCTGTAGGTACATCAGGTGGTACCTAAGGACAACATTTACACCAACACATTTTGAATTTTAAAAAAATATTAAATCATAAGACAGAATTTTTTTTATTTACTAGATTAAACTATTTTCGCTAACAGCAGAGAAAAATAAAGATATGAATTTCGTCATTAGGTAAAACAGCCTCCCCAATGACCATCTATATTATTATTAATAAATGCAAATAATAACTTACTATCAAATGCCACCAAACCAAATTTTAAATAAAGAAAATCATATGTCATTAGCAATTATCAGAATAAGAGAATTAGGAACAGCCTAGAACGTTAATACATATTCACAAACATTCACATATGTGAGAATTTTTCTAATAGAATAAACAGAAAATCTAACAAATAATAGCAAGTTTTCAAAGTAAAACAGAAAAATTTATTTTCAACTTATTTTTTGAATGAACGCTGAAACAGCAATAGGAGTGGAAGAAAAAATAGAAAGGTCGTTAAAAATGAGCAACAAAAGAGAGCAGAAAATACACATGAACCATTAAGAAAGGGGAAATAATAAAAAGGATCCATTTTCAAGCTGAAAGAACTCCTTCACGAATAGGAGACACAAAAACGAGGAATTGAGGCAACTAGACCTCATTGACCTCAAGCGAGAACATTATTGAGAGACCCAGGTCGCAGTGGCCAGTCGTAATTTGGGCAGTGCAGTAATGAAATACCTCCATTATGAAACCTCACTACGCGGGATAGTTATACATGGGATATGGTATAAAATGTATACATGGGTAGACACTTAAAGGAAGTAAGGGAAACTAAGGTAAAATAAAAAAAAAAAATCAAGCTTTACGTAGCGTAAGAAATACCCTTAAAAAATTATTTATATTAAATATAGAAGAAAAAAAAAAAGTTACATTCACAGCTACTTTTCCTGAATTATTCAGGATTTATGATGAATAAAATTATCAAAAATCAAAAATTATCTCAGGAAAGGTAATTTCTAAGATATTGAAAATTGTACGAAATAGATCACTGAGGTCCTAAGAAATTATTAAAAAAATGTATCTCCATTTGTTTAATTTCGAAAATTTAATAATTACTGTGTCAATAACCCCTTTTCTCACGACATGGCTTTGAAATTTCAATACTAAATCAACCAGAGAGGCTTGAAATAAAATAAAATCTCATTGAGTAATTAACTAAAAATAATTATACAGTAACCCATTTTATAGAGGCTGAGTGTACCCAAAAAGGTTTCTTGACCCCTTAGTGTATCCCCAGCTAATAAACCTTAGGACTTATAAAATTCTTATCAATAGCTAAGGGGATGTCTCCTTCGCTCTATTTAAGCCACTAACTAAAGATGAACGAACAGCACTCCATGATTTTTATCAAATTAAATAAAATATAATTTCTACCCACAGCCCGGATCTTGTAGTTTAGAACCCACAGCAATAATATACAAGTATTAACAAGATATTCAAAACTAAAGATAAAAAATAAGAATAATTATGAATTAGTTCTATTTATTTCTTAAATGCAATATAATGTTTCATTATTTTAATTATTTACTAATTAAATTAAATTATATTCTAAAAACCAAAAAAACCTGTACCGCTAACAACCCATGATGGGTCTTGAGTACAATACTTATGTAAGGATGTACTGTTACTGGGCTAACGGTTGAGAAAGGAGGAGATCTGGTCGAAATCACGCTCAACTACCAGGTTTTTCCCTATTAAAGGTACCCACTTTATAGAGGTGGGTGTTAAAAGGGTCTTCCGACCTTAAAAGTCTATCCACGGCTGAAATAACAGAAAATATTTTTTTCTGCCTTCAGCTGGTTTTGAACTCGACCGGACACGGGAGCTTGGCAGTCCCAGTATAAAAGTGGTACTATATACATAAATTAAAAATACATACTATCTGAAATTGTTACAAAAAAAAAAGAAGGAAATCATAGCAATAAACAGCTCAGGGACTAATAGAACGAACCAATCAGCCAGTAATGCAGGGTCTCATGAAGCACACAGATGTAGAATGAAGATAAAAAAATCTTAATCAGGACCCTAAAGAACTCATACTGTTATTGTATTACTATAAATATTAAATGTAAAAGAACTGAAAGTATAACATGAAATGAAATTGAAAATGATCCTTGTAAAAAAAAACAAAAAAAAAAACTCCTTTGTTGAAATTCACAATTGTATTTTGAATACTGAAATAGAACTGGATTAACATGGCAGCTGAGAGAAAGTGCTAATGACCCTTCCATGTCATTATGCCTCAGTGACACGCATTCATAACCTGTGGGATTATCGGAAATCGATTAGAAACTTGTTTTGTGAGGGCATGAAATTCATATTGGAAAATTATTCATCTTGATAAATATGCTTTTATTAGTAATGAAGTAGAGATGTTTGAGGATTTTGAATTGTAGTAATTGAAATTGGGAGAATATGATGGTATTATGGGGCCTGAACGCAACGGCTTACCTACATTTACAGCCGAGTTCTTTTTAAATGTAAATATCTGTCTCAGGTACAAAAAGAAAGACTTTTTGTTGAATTTTATAAATTACCTGAAAGTGAACAAGGTTCAAATCTGTTGGGCCGCATTCAGCTTTAAAACATACGACGCAAAAGATATGGAACGTATAATAAACCTGCAGATAACCGACCAGTGTACTTTTTATTATATAGTACCTCATAGAAATGGTGAGAATTTTCAAGTATGTAGTAAAACATATAAAAATATTTTCGCAAATTCTTCCCGTAAATTACAAACCCTGTAAGGGAAAAGGAACCTGTGGACTTTGTGTTCAGAGATGGTCGTGGAAAGCACCCAAACTCAAATGAACATATAATAAAGTTTACAAAAAATGATAGAAATTTAGTGCGAGAACACATGCTTTTCCTCGACATGAAAGCCATTATATTCGAAGGAAAAGTACGCACTATTTTCTTCATTCAAAATAAATTTGTATTTTCAGTATATTATTGCTATTTTGATATACAGCCATCACAAAAAGAACATCTTCCTTTATTTAATATACTCGTGCAATCCATTTTAATACTTTGTTTCTTTGAGAAAAAAATCGGAAACCATAGAGGTCTACAAAACATGCATATTAACAAATTAACTGAATGAAGAATTCGTAGGACAAAATATTTCTAACTGGGTAGATACACTGTACGGTAGTTGGCAGATCTGCCTTATATAAGGCATTCCTCTGGTCCTCAAATCAAGGACGAGAATAAAGAGGAAGAGAATAAAACTGCCTTGTGGAGTTCTTCAAAGAGACAATGGAGGGCAAACCTAATCCCTACCTCTCGGGGCATCTACTTCGACTCCATTGCTCAGCTCCCAACCTCTCAAAGAGTTCTTTGGCTAAAGTGAATTGTTTCACAGCAGAGTTAGGCAAAATTTAATCATAACTAATTACTTGACAACTAATCATGATTAAAATCGGTGATTCATTTCAGGAAATTAGTTGTCGAATAATAGTTACGACTAACTTTTGCCTAACTGTATTTCATAGTGAAAAATATTTAATTTGCAGCAGCAAACTTCATTTACTTGACAAACGTTTCAACTTCCGATTAGTTACAAAAGACTCATTTACATAACAGTAATTAGACCTATTTGGACGTATGGAGTTGAGCTTTGATGGAACTAAACCATCCAATTCATCTCATATACAATTCTTACAATCAAAAATCTTTAGAAAAATCCTCAATGCACCTTACTTTGTCACAAACGAAATTATTCACAAATATATTGATATGCTTTATGTATCTGACTTAGCCCAGACCAGATACCATATCCCTTCATAGCAAACTTCATAATCATTCAAATACATTAGTATCACAACTCGCTTCCAACTCTATCCCAGATATCGCTCCGAGGCACCTGAAAAGAAGATGGCCTCGGGACCTGCTAATATACTACTTCATTAAATAGATCATTTATTATTGCTACCAATGAGTAGTTGCTTTCAAGCAATTGACATGTCATTTTTAGAATCAACATCAATTTTACTTGTTGTGTTTTATATATATATTGTATACAGTTGTAAATTTTAATAAATAGATATTGAAAAAAAAAAAATTGATCTAGAATAAAATTAATCATTGAACACGATAAAGAGAGAATAAAAAATGAAGGGAAACAGATTTATTATTGCATAGGGGTATGAATGTTGTTTCTTATAATTATATACATAAACTTTATTTTAAAAAATCGATTGTTCAGCTAAAAGTCTCGTTCTAAATTCATTTGCATTGGACAAATTTGAAAGGAATGATCCTCCTCCAACCACACTGAAAATGCTGAAGATAGCTTTTTTGGATGAGTAGAACTACAACCCCCAAGATCTTGTTAAAAATCATTCAGGAAGTATGGAGGCCGTTATTAAAGCCAGAAGAGGCAATAGATTTTATTTAAATGCCATTTTAAACCTATAAAATGTTGAAAAAATAAAAAAAGTAAACTAATTTTGTACTTTAAAAAAAATTGTGGATGTATATAAATATATATATACACATACAGGTGCGAGTGTGTGTAACTATATTTCACCTGCCAGTCTACAAGGGCTCAAAATAAAGCTCCTCAGGTAACTGGAGATATAAGCCCTAACCTGGCGAGGGGTGAGGGAGGGGGGTCTGTATCGACTTAGGGTTCAGATTCAACCCTAATCCCTGAATCCAAGCCAATCTGTCACTGGCCACGAACACAAGATTTCTATACACCGCCTGACTCTATTACTGAAATCACTTTAATAAAGAGAATTGAGATGTCATTACTAATCTTATTTTTTTGTTAATATTGGTTTGATTACAATTAAAAAATTAACGAAAAATTAAACAATATAATGACGAAAAGCCATCTAAGAGTGAAGTTGACTTAGGTTGATTACCCTATCAGAATAAACTGGGTTCGAGAACCGATAAAACAATAGGATAATTTCAGTTGAAGTAAGCATGATTTTATAGAAGGATCAATACAATTCGGATTGATGAATTAATTGCCACTTCTATTGGAATTCTTTTTATTAGAAAACTACTTTCGAATGTTAAACATCCATTATCAGTTCCATCATACATTTTTCTTTTTTGAACTGATGATGAATGTTTAACATTCGAAAGCAGTTTTCGAATAAAAAAAATTATAATAGAAATTTCAAATGAATCGTGAATCCTTTAAGGATAACTTACTATACCAAACCCCTATTTTATTACATAAAAATGTTCAGCCAGCCCTGTTGTCATGTTTCACGCGTGAGCTCAAGAAAATTGTTTGAGACAGATCATGAAATTCTGCCTCATGTACTCCTCCTATCTAAAAACCTCTCACCAACCGACCTAATGTTTTTTAGACAATTTTTATATTCTTAAGAGATGAAAAATTTCAGTACCGAAATTCCGAAAGGATAGAAAATCAGTATATTGAATTTCCTAATACCAAAGACAAACTTCCATTCAAAGGGTACAGAAAAAATATTTTCTCTTAGGCAAAAATATATTGAGAGTATTTTGATAAAAAATGTATTAGATCATTTATTTTGTTATTTATATTTTAAAACAATAAATCTGTGTTTATTTTCCGACAAACCAATATACATACCAATAACTTACATGGAAAATATATTAAATACATACATACATATAAATATATATAAATATAAATATATGTATGGAAAATACATATAGGTATATATTTTTAATCTTTATTATGAAGGTTGGGAAGTGCGCTAGCTCATTGGGTAAGGAACTAGACTACCAAGCTCTCGGGCCGAGTTCAAAACCGACTGAAGGTAGAAAATGTATTTCATTTACCCTCCTGTGGCACACCAGCCTTTACAAAGTGAGCACCCTTAATTAGGGAAAAACCTGGAGGTTGAGCGAGATTTAGGCCAAATCGCCTCCTTTCACAACCATTGGCCTAGTAACAGTACATCCTTACCTAAGTACAGAACCCAAGACCCTTCACGGGTTTTATATTTATTTTTGTTATTTTATTTTTTTTGTTCATTTTTGAAAATTATCACAGATGGTTAATAAAAGGATAAAGTCCTAACTTGGCTGAATTAGGAAGAGGCCTTATTTTTTGCATTTTGGGACAAAACCATCCACCTAAAGATCATCTCGAAAAACTATTAAAATAAAAAAAATCTGGAAATTGGACTTGGCTGGTTTTAGAATTCTACACCTCATATCTTAACATTTAGTACTGATATTCAGATATAATGATACAGCAAAATATAAAGTGATTACAGTTGGATATCATATGGAACAATATTAATAATTTTAAACATAAAATTTAAGCAAACAATAGAAGAAATCTATGCCTTTAATATATCTATTAGGAGATTCTTATAAACTGAACCGAAATGTTGTGTAAATGTTCAAACTGAAGTTGAACGACCAAGATTACCCCATTGATCAGGAACGACCGGCCCTAAGCCATAACGAACTATAAATAAATTCAACTCAAACCTCAATCAAACATCCGCAGAACTGATTATACAAAATTTAAACAATAACAAGAAAATCAGGGAGATAAATAAATAGACTAGACAGCCTTTGCCTTCCAAGTTTCTGTTCCACTGACGGTTGAGTAAGCATGACAGCGGCTGGGATAAGTTGAGCCTATAATTGTATTAAACGTGGGCATGGAAAGGAACTTTGAAGCAACCAACTTAATTCGACTTTAACTTTGGCTCCCTCTCTTCAACTCAAAGGATTACAGTTTCCCTCTCCTCCGGCCTCTCTTCTCAAAGGGACAATTTATCATAACTGCCAACCCATGACAGCAATCAACCTGACATATCTCTCTGCCACGTGAATATTTCATTAATTTATAATATATAAATAATAAAGTCGAACTCCAGTACCCTTACATAAGCGTGTCTCCAGCCCCAATGCGCTCCAGAATACCTTTTATCGATTCTAACCTTGTTCCGAATTATTTCGGTGTTTGAAATAAAAAAAATATGAAGTGGAAATAAGATAATATTAAAACATAATACACTAAATCAATGTTTAATTAATATTATATTGAATCAAAATTGATATAATGCTAAATCACCAGTAATTTTAATACCTGATATACTTTCTGATGTTAGGAAAGTGTAAATAACATATTATAAATATATAAAACACAGAATCCTTCTTAAAAGTTATGATGTTAATTTCTGCTATATATTCTCAAGAGAAGAGGAAATAAGAAAATTCAGTGTTACTTTTCAATTAATAAAACATAATTTATGAGTGCTGCAATACAATGCGGAAAAATCATGATGAACTTCGCCTAGCAGTAGATGCAGTCAGAAGATCGGTGATATGTATGAAAAAAGAGGGAGGACATTTAGAAAAGTTATTGTAAATTAAGTAGGTAAATTTTAATTTAACTATCTTAAATTTCAAATATTAGAATAAGATAAATAGGTAATTGTGATTAAATTACTTTTCTATTAATAAAACGTAGAAAAACTATTTAAAATAATGAGCATTCTCTCAGTATTTCCCAAAATGCCGATGTTGCATCTCCCTGTTTTTCGTAATTAATAAGTGATTTCAGTATCAATTTTAGAAATTATCACTATTCATGGTACACCATTCGAAAGGTGTTTATGTGTAGAAGTATTTTTTGAGTAGTGCACGTTTGTAACATATGTAATATTTTTGAGAAAAATGCAGTCAAAGTTTTGGAACGGAATTAGAAACTTGCTATTTCATATATTTGGATCGATAAGTTAAATACTGAACGCTGCTATTTTCAAGTCTAAATAAATTTATTTTAAAGGAAATTTAATCTTCTTTCTAATGAGCTTATTGAAATTGCTCTAGGTTTAATAGTTCGGGAAATATGGACAATTATTTGTCAAAAATTAGAAATTTCTTGAAAAAACATAAATTTAAAAATATCTATAAAACGGATGAGAATCGAGCTGTAGTTTATATGAATTTTTTTTGTAGCAAATGATGCCTAGAATCGCCTCTCGAAGTTACTGCAGTCTTATGCTGAACACCCTGTATATACTGAAATTTTCTCACTTAAATTGATACAACAAATATAGATATGTAAAACACAAAATCCAAGCTGAAACGAATCTTCTTAACGTTTGTAACAGTTTTACACATTAGAGAAGAGGAAATAAGAAAAAATGAATTTATAAAATACTAAATCTATTTATTACCTACAGCCAAATTTATTACAAACAGCCAAAACTATCTAAAAAACAGCCGAATTAGAAGTATCATTATGACTTCTCTCATTATTATAATTATTATTTATTTTTCCTCTAATTTATATCAAGCTAAGAATACCAAATCAATCAAACTTGTTTTGTTATTGTTATTATTATTATTATTTAATAAACCGTATGCGATTATCTATTATACAAATAATTAATAAACTAAATAGATGATGGAATAACTAATAAATTGCTTTTATAAAATTTCAAATGGAGGAATGATTGTTAATAAACGAAATACATAACTACAAACTAGATCTCTCTTGAATAAATAAATTAATTAACACTTTATAATTCATTACTGATATCATTATTCACTTAATAATTAGTTTGATCAGAAGAGAAATCAAATCAAACGAATTGCTAATTATACAAGAATTAAAGCGGAAATTGATTGAAACCACAACTGAATATTAAAATCTCATCTGCATTAGTGAAGCATTTCAATAATGCAAGGTGATGGGAGAATTGCAAGTCAACAGTAGTTCAAGTTGAGGCCAAGTTCATTCATTACAATAGCAAATATGATTCCAAAAAGGAATAGCATTTTTGTTGAATGTGTTCATCATTAAAAAGATTTTATATAATTTATCATATAAAGGTTTATAACTACTATTTTATATATTAATACAATTATTAATGATAAAAAAAAGAAACAGAAAACTTGTATACAAAAATATTTTTATAAATTATACATTTTTCATTTAAGGTTTGAGAACCTTGTTTTCAATCAAGCATCTAATAATAAATTAAAAGGTAGAATTACTATTGCCTGTTATTTATTACTCTACCCTTATTTTTATTACTATTACAAATAGATGATGGCTTAGCAAGAAAAAATTATTAACCATAAAACTGGTAAGCTTTATGAAGGTGAGAAATCTTCCAAACGGACGGATAAATAAGGTGATAAGATTATAGTGTTCATGTTCATACTACCTTTCAAATACATTATTTCGAATAGTTCATTTTAAAAATCAAAATCCTTCATCATAAACCTACTACTTCCTGTCTTGCAGTATCCTTCAATGATATTCCATTAATTCCTGTTGAACTGATCCGCTACCTAGGACTCCACATGGACAAACGCCTAGCTTGGAATTCACATACAAGACTAAAACGAAAAGAAACTGCTCTTCGTTACAGACACTTCAACATTTACTAGACAAATGTTCAAAGCTCCCAATTAATTACAAAAAACTTATTACATGACTGTGATTAGACCTATTTGGACGTACGCAGTTGAGTTGTGGGCTGGCTCCACTAAACCATCCAATTGATCTCGTATCCAATCCTTACAATCCAAAATCCTTAGAAAAATCCTAAATGCCCCTTACTTTGTCACCAATAAATTTATCCATAAAGACCTTAATGTTCCATATGTTGCTGAAATAGCCCAAACCAGATAGGGGAGACCTGGGATGGTTGGGACAGTGAAATTTTTGATTAATAGATAGGCACTACTGAATTGGCTTTACAGCTGTTGATCACACTCCTGAGGCAGGTTATAATACTGTGCTTTGGCGGCCATATTTAAATTTTCTGAGAAGCGAGGTAAGTTTTTCTTAATTTTCTACTACAAAAGTAAATATTTGAATGAACTTTAGAATAGTATTTTCTTAAAGACAAAAAACCCTGCCAGCGTCTTAAATTAACATATAAAACTCCTGTCAATTACCATTCGATTCCAGTAATCAATCTTGAAATACTAACCTACATGTTTGTCAGGATCACGTATTAAATAAAAAAGTAACCTAAGGGGTGGTTGGAACACTTGATCTCTGGGATAGGTGAGACTGAGTCCAACCATTCTGTTATATTTCTGCAGTTATTTATATTTTGTTACCTGTATTTTCTTATTGTTTTTTTCTTTACAGAACCTTATTTTTCAACATCATACCTTATTTATTTATTGGTAAAAGTGTTCCTTTTTTAATTTAATTTATATTATTATTTGTGTAAGAAACACGTAATACTATTTTATTATGTTTACGTTTATCATATAGTAAATAAAAATATTGAATTGTAACTAATGTGTTACCTAATTTATGTATGTTCCAACCATCCCTTATCGCTGTTCCAGCCATCCTGGTGCCCAGGATAGTTGGGACACTTTTAAATGTTTTATATTTTTGTTTTTTTTACTGACTTGTGTTCATTATTATCATTTAGAATAATTCATAAGTACTTCTAAAAAGTTATTAAAAAAGAAAAAAAAATATTTCAAGTTACAAAAAATAATTGCAGCCCTAAAAAAAATAAAAAATAAAAAACGTCCCAACCATCCCAGGCCTCCCCTACCTATCCTTTCATCGTAAGTTCCTGAAAATATTTTTTTTTTTCAAATATATATTTGTATAGTAGTAAATTTCAATAAATTGATATAAAATAAAAATCATTTGTTTTTTTTAAACTGTTATAATTTTTCTATTAATAAAATAGATCTTGAATGGAAAAATATTAGTGTAAATAAAACTCAGATAATAACACTCATTTTTTCATTAAATGCGTTATTGTTATTAATTTTTTTTAGGTGAAAAAGAAATGGTTTCGTTTCTTCAAAATCGAAACTATAACATAAAGGGGACTGTATGGCCGAGCTGTTGAGGCGAAGGACCCACCCTAACTGGAATTACAGTGTCTTACTCTAATATTCTAATAAAATCAAGGACTAGGAATATAACTCCAAATAACTCCTAGGTTATTCATTGTTTAAAAAATTGTCTCCCATCCTGATCTGGCAACCAAGGACCACAGTCTAAATTATTTAAAGATATATATAGAGTTGAAACTACTTCCCACTAACTGTAATATTTAAAGCACTCTGAGAATTCCTAAATATAGATCTTGATAAGGTATTAGTTGACTGAGAAGTATATAGAGATGAAGATAGTTGGGGTATGCAGTAATAGATACACAACAATTAAAAATATTTTAATTTATAATGCCGACGTTTCGACTAGCATTGCAAGTCTTCATCACGGTTTCAGAGAGAATGGTAATCAGAAACGGACAAAATTTTGACCGTTAAGGGGTATGAACGGTCCTACCCATCCATGGTCATCCTACCTATCCCCATATGAACCAGTTTCTGATTACCATTCTCTATGAAACCCTGATGAAGGCTTGCAATGCAAGTCGAAACGTTGGCATTATAAATTAAAATATTATTTTTAATAGCTGTGTATCTATGACTGCATACCCCAACAATCTACATCTCTAAATATAGATCTGAACATAATGTACTGAGACTGCTTTTCTTCAAAAGAAATAAGATGCGTTCTTAGTAGCCTAGAAGTAGAGAGAGTAACCTAACAGGTGGATTTAGAAGAAATAAAAAAACAAAACACGTTTTTTAAATTTTTGATATAATATTCACGGAAAATTAAATTAATGCGTAATTATCAAATGTAATGATTTTGAAAATTATTGAAGACCGATTTGCTTTGTAGGAGGATAAAAGACAAAATAAAAATAAAATAGAGGACTCTCCTAGAACCTATACACACAATAGATTGCGCTGTTGTCGGGTCTAGACCTGCTCTGGCAACATCGCCCCCCTTCTAAATAACATCTCACATATATTTCCACAGCAAACAGCCACTCAAAATGAAAATATGCCGAAAAATTTATTGATTTTTATATAAAATATTTCGTTTAACTTATGCCTACATTTCGTACATTCGAAATATATATATATTATATATATATATATATATATATATATATATATATATATATATATATATATATATATATATATATATAAATATATCCGTTTTGACCCTCTCGAAATACATTTTTGTTACTTTTATTTTAAATTCTAATTTGTTTAGATATTTGTTGATTATCTGATTTACCTTTTTTATTTTATTTATTTATATTTTAAAATTATTTTAAATAGTTATTTATTATTATTATTTTGTATTTATTTATTTATTTGAGTTATTTTTACTTCTTTGCTTTTTTTTCCTCTAAATTTATTGTTATTATATACTTCCTCTAAAGTTACTGTTAATAAAAAAAAATATCTGCTATGGGTATCTCTTGCATGAGACTATAACCTTCCTTCTATTATTGTTAAATTATTATTAATATTGTTAAAAAATCTGTATAAGACTTAACAGGCCGATCTGGAAATAAAATAAATAAAAAAAACGTATAAAGAGATTGTTTATTATAGCTATTACTTATTTTAAGTGAGTGTGGCAAATATAATATTTGTGAATAAAATAGAACTATTCAAATAAAAAAATATATTTATAAAAGTAAAATAATTGGGCTGCAGAGATGGGTAAGAAAAAGAGTAAGATCCTCTGAGTAGCTTTTCTATTTTAAATTTTATTATAGCTTCCTTTCTTCAAACGAAATATTCTATTATTTCAATGCAATTTACTATGATAGAAAATCATCATCAAAGGATATATTTTTTATTTTTACCAACCAAGCGTAAGAGATCTCATTTACCCCCGGGCTTTTAAAAAACGCGATTCGCCGCCGAGACAACCGCTTTGATACATCAACTGAAGAAAAAGATGAAGTAAACAGGAGGGAGGCGGGATAAAAAAAAAGCGGGAACCAGGAGATGAAGTGTTCTTCAGGACAGAAAGGATGGAAAAACAAAGGAGATGAAGGATTTCCCAGCCAGGGAAGGGAATAACCGAGGGAAAGGCTCATTTCCTGACAACTGGGTCCTGGGGGGTGATAGGGTGCCCGCCCTTCCGGCCCGAGCTTGTAGGGTTGCGTTTAAGAAAAAAAAAAAAAAAACCACACCCTCGGACGGGCGGTAAATCCTAACAGTAAGGTAGACTATCTGCCGTAACGTTGTTAAAGCGATATGAAAACGCCCACAACTTTCTTATATATAACAAAAAAATTATGTTGATAATGCAATAAACTAATCAAAAGTCATAAGAATCCACTAACAATGGCAAATATTTGAATAATCAATATCAAATTAACTTAATTTACATATTTGCAATCGAAAAGTTTACTTAAATATACATGTTCCGGCATACATCCTCTACATGGATTATATAGTTTTACAATTTACAATTTTACAATTTAAAACTGATTTTTAAACAGCAGGAAAATTAGAAGAAAAAAAACCCCAGATAACACAGTGGAAAATAAAAATAAAAAATATGTATATATAATAACAAATATACATAAGTAACAATATTATACATAAGAGATGAGTAAAACTGTTTTGTTATGAGTACACATTTTGTTCTTTTGCGAGAGTATATTTTGAGGAATATTTAATTTTAATTTTCAGAATTTATTGTTTTTTCTTGGCTTTCGTCTGGAATAAATTTAAAGCTGGACAGGAATAAGATAGCAGCATTGTTGATTGATCAGGGATTATCTCAAAAAGTCCTAATACTTTTGGAAATTCATTCCTAAAAAAATTAAAAAGTTTGTGACTATCTCTGCGATGTCTTAGAATATCCCTTTTTGACCCACTGGAAATACATTTTTGGTACTTTTATTTTAAAATTTAATTTATTTAAATATTTGTGGATTATTTGATTTACCTTTTTTACTTTTTGAAATAACATAAATAGATTGAGTATTATAGCTATTACTTATTTTAAGCGAGTATGACAAATATACTATAGTTATCTGCACAGGCTGCACTCTGCAGAAGCACATAATCTGAGCTCGAAATAAGGGAACATTTTGTAAATGATTTTTTTGATATGTCTATATTATAGTTTATGTGTTCTGTGAAAGTTACTGATCTGTCAAGCGTTAAATCCAGGTATTTTACTGATTTAGACCAAGGTATGTCTTCTCCGTTTAAATTAATGTGGATGTCTATGAGTGGAAGCAAATACTTTGTGAAGGTTCCTTTATATTCTTTTTTTATTAATAAAGCATATTATTAAGAATATATCATAATTCTACTTCTTTTGTAATTTTAACGGGAAAAGATGTATGGATTTACGAGTTCAGTAAACCCGTGAGGTGATAACTTAGTCGTTAACTGAGACTCGTATTTGAGCTGATAAGACAGCGAGTTATATCTTGATGGCATTTCCAATATCTAGGACACTCCTCCAATAAATACAATGATCCCATCAAAATCTACTTCATTTCAATAAAGAGACAAGACAATAACTTAATTTTTTTTTTTATTATCATACGTCTTCATTCAGCTATATAAATTTATTATAGACCTAATTCCTAGCATACTACAAAAAGCATTCCTACCAACCAACTTAATCACACACATTGCTGGTGAAGCCAATTAGCATCTAAATAAAATATGAAATAAATAATTAATTTTCTTTATTGCAGAATACATAATACATAAATAATCCTTCTATCCATAGAGAATTTTTCTACATTGATATTCATGACTGGTCGCAACAAATACAGACCTTAGAAAAGATATCCAGGAAGATGGATTGCTCCACAGAATATGCGAGACTGATATCTATTTCAGACTAAAACCTTTCAAATAGAACCATGAACGCCTTTTAAAAATCCTCCCAAGGAAGAGGAGCTGATCCTACTCTATAGAAGAATCCATTCGATACGGGAACTTTTACAAGAGGCTACACGGAGCCAATAGAAAACTTTTGATAGGAAAAGCGGGACCTCGGCAGCTGTGAAGTAGGACTTAATGCAATAGCGGAACCACCCCGCCGTTACTCATCAAATATCTCCATTCGGTATTCAGAAACCGACTGAATATATTCACAGTTCCCAGGTGCTTTTTTTTTTTTTTTTTTTTATTATCATTTCCCCAATATCTTTTATGTCAATGTAACTACACCAAGAGCACTTCTATTCTTGGTGAATCCTATTAACAATGAAAGGATACACCCACATTCCCTCATCCTCATCTCGAAATTCATATCTAATTTTGAACTGAAACGTCACATATTCATATGCAGATGAACACTGTATGTCTTGATGAATCACTAAGAAGATCTGGTTGATTTGACCAAAGTAAAAGAACCTTTTTTTTTTCTCATTTCGAAAACCAAAGGTATAAGAGTTAAAAAATGCTTTTTTAACTAATAAATCCTAATAAAATTGAATACTAAACTAACAGGCTTAAGACATAAATTGATTTTTAAAAACATCAAAAAAATATGCTTATATTCAATTTCATCATAAATTGTATTTAACCTTCATCCATTTCTTTTCATTTCAGTCTTCTTTTTTCTTATTTTTTTGGTTTAAACTTTATTTTTCATTCACTCCAATCTTCATGCTTAAAATAATCATCAAATGTGCTTCATAAATAAAATAAGACAGCATGGAAGGCATGAAGGAGACCAGTGCTAATCGGTACCTCTTCTAGATTTCTTTTCAGATTATTTATTCAAGAGATCCTATTTAAAAGTTAAGCTATAAAGACCAGGTTTCGGGGTATTAACAAAAAGTGTGTGTGGTAGTTGGAAGAGCCAATCGGAACCTGTTTTTATCAGGAATTCTCCGTTTTTTATAACTTGACTAATAAATATAACAAAATAAAACTATAAAACTAATGAATTGAGGCATGTAAATGGAAAAGGCTGTGAGAACCAGAAATAAAATAAAAGATTTTTAATTTGTAAAATGAATAAGTTCCATCGCCAATGAAATGGAAACAGTGGGTATGTACCTTTCTTTATACCAAGCCGTTTATGATAGGTACGTACCACTGTTTCCATTACATTGGCGATGGAGCTTATTCATTTTCCAATTAAAAAAAAAAAAAAAAAAAAAATTATTTTTGGCACTTTTCGGCACAGCCTTTTCCATTTGCATGCCTCAATTGTTGATCCTTATTTCAAATTAAAACTAAATTCTAACATAAAAAATAAAAAAAAAAAGTTTCCCAGCTCTCAGACTTCTCATGCTTTTATTCTTGGCTATTGAACTGTTACCTCCCATAATAGTTGTCACAGTTAAAATTAAGAGGAAAACAAGAAGAAGAAAAAAATCATGTTTTTCTAAAATAATTTGTTTTTTTCCAAGCAGTCTAACAGATCTGGACATCTTTTGGGAGGAACCTTGCTGTAGTATAGGAAGCATTTCTTAATCTCCGGAGAAAAGCGGCTAAAGTCAGGCTGACTATTAACGAGAATAAGACAAGGTACATGAAAACGGACCCCCAAGGTACCTACCATAATAGTTGTCACAGTTAACATTAAGAGGGAAAAAAAGAAGAAAAAAAATTTTAGCCGCCAATGGGAGCTACTTTGGATTTCTTAGATACTTCCGCAGTTGAATCATCACAAGGACTACTAAACTCCACCTGTACAAGACTCTAATCATGCCAGTACTTGTATATGGCTCTAAGAGCTGGACAATCCCAAAGGCTCAGGAACAAGAACTCCTCTCTTTTGAAAGGCGCATTCTGAGGAAGATCATCGGAGCAGTACGGGTCAACTATGAATGGGGGCAGCACACTAATGCAGAGCTAAAAGAACTTTATGGTGAAGCTAACATAGTTAACTTCATCAGGACCCGGCGGCTGACATGGGCTGGACATATTGCCAGGATGAGGCCTGATGAAATAGCCACAAAGAAGAAATTCTAAGGAACTAGAAGAGTTAGCAGACCCAAACAGCAGTGGACTGACGGTGTGGCAGCTGACGCGCGGAAACTGTTAAACTTCCGTAATTGGAAAACAGGAGTAGAGAACAGAGATGACCGGCGGACAATGTTGCTGGCGGCCTTGACGCTTCGTGAGTTGTAGCGCCATTGAGGAAGGAAGGAAGTCTAACAGACCGGTTAGAATAACATAAAATAGACGAAACAATAAAATTAACTTGAATAAAATAACTAACGGGTGCCTGATAAATAATCAACCATCCATATGAAAATTTAAAATATAAAAAGGTTATCCTCCATTACTGAATACGATATATTTTTAACAGTTCTCTGTTTGATAATGATACAAATATTTTTTAATTTTTTATATCGCCTTATATAACAAAATTCAATTATTAATAAAAGTCCTACCGATAGGAGTTATTTATTTGATCCGTGCAGTTAAAAGAGGGCGAAACGGTTCAGTTCAGTTTATGCATATCAAGTTCTTTTAACAACTGCACTATAGTAGATGGTGGAAAGAACCCACTTTCACGCAATATCTATTTTCCAGCTAAGTAATTTTAATAAACATGTATGCTTTAATCAACAAATAACTTGGGAATAAAGCTATGTACATGGAGCCATCCATATATATCACAGAGAACTCTTATTTTTTTCATAATGCTACTTCAATCCATGTCAAAAAATATATATAAAAATCGACTGGTAAATAAATAAGGACAAAACCAAAATAAATAAAAATAGTCACGCGTTAAGTGTTACTGAAAATCTGACCTAATAATTCGTTCCGTATTAATCCCTTTAATATAGAATCCTTTTAATGCTTCCTTGAGGTTGTGAGAGCGTTCTACAGCCAGGCAAGCACATACTTTATACTTTAAACAATACAAATTATACTTTATACAAACTTTATACTTTGTTTTATCCATAGGGGATAATATGTCCGAGAATAACAATAATTTTTTTCATTTTATTCATTCAAAGAGAGTAGTTTTAACAGCAGCTCTTGATCATCGAAGGAACTCAATTACAGTCAAGTAATTTTAATATCCTTATTTTTGTATTATAATGCTTTGAGACGTCTAGAATAAAGACGGCCTCTGGATCTAATACACAACTTCTATAGAGGTGCTAGGAAAGCAATTGGCTATGCACTAATCTAAAAATTTAAATCATCTTTAAATAAGAGTCCTCGTACCTTATTCCTAAATATTTTGTATAGTATTGAAGAAATATGTGAAACGTAGCCGCTTCCGATGAGGGAAGAACGCCTTAAAGTTGACGAGAGAATTTAACAGGCTCCACAATACGGAACTACGCGAGTTATATCCGGTTAATTTAGTTCAGGTAATAGCAGCGCGACGGTTAAAATGGGCAGGTAAAGTCGTTGGATTTAGTAATGGTCGAATTCCGAAAAAAGTAATTAGTTTTGAACCGTCGGGTAAACGACCAAGGGGTAGAACGAGCATTGATGAGATAATTGAGTCAGCGCCGATCTTGAGGATTTGGATTTTAAGGGAGTGGGTTGGAATGTCTGGGTCAACGGTTGGTGGTTTCGGCACCGAACCTTCGAGTTCACTAAGCCTTTTTATATTTATAAATACAACCAGCTTTTTCCTCAAAAATATTAGATTAATGGGATAGAAACGACTTACCAACTGTCAATATAAATCTAGTGGAAAAGGTTTTTTTCCTCCAAAAAGAACCAGGAACATCCTAAAAGTCAGTTGTTTTCAAAGTAAAATAAATATTTCGCTGGCCTAGGACAGGGTAGACAGTAGGAGGTCAGAGTGGCAGCCACTGCCTGCTTGATTCAGCTGTGACCCCCTGACCTTTCCAGACAGGCAGCTGACAGAAATAGAGTAGAAGAGGGAATACTTAAGAATAAATGTGTTGCCTACTAGTCCATGAGATCCAAGTTTAAACTAAAACTTATTCTGATTTAGTATTGTTTTCTAGAAAAGTTAAAACAATTTCATCTCCTTGTAACTGTATACTTTTTTCAACATAACTTACAAGAAGGAGCTTCACTCGCTAGAGACAATTGTAATTAATAGTTGTTTTTTTTTAGTATTATTCAGTGTAACACGAACTATATATTTATTGTTTCGACTTAGATCTGAAATAATGGAAGAACATGAGGCTAATAAGTAGCAGAATCATCAAAAGGAGACAAATCGTCCAATCGCTAGAGAAAAAATTACGAACAGGTACCTAAAATTAATCCTATTGTCCATTTAGCCACCTCGAAATAATAAAAATATAAAAGCGTTCCTAAAGAAACTACTAGGAAAATAATTAGGTATCATTTCATTACCAAGTAAAAATACTGATTTTTTTTTGGTCTAAACTATTTATTGATACTTACAATTTTATACATTATAACAATGACACGCAAATAACTAGTTACTAGAAGCACGCCAATAGTTCTATATCTAGTACAACTTTTTTCAGAGGTCTCAGAGGATTAGCGGGAATGGAGTGTGGGGCAAGTTTGGAAAGTAGTGATTCGAATGGGTGTGTAGTTTACTAAAAAAATAATAGGTATCTGGTTTGGGCGAGATCAGCAACAAATGGAACATTAAGATCTTTATGGATTATGGATAAGTTTGTTTGTGCCATAATAAGGAACATTGAGGATTTTACGAAGGATTTTGGATTGTAAGGATTGAATACGAGAAGAACTGGAAGGTTTAGTAGAGCCCCAAAGCTCAACTCCGTGTGGCCAAATGGGTCTAATTACTGTCATGTAAATAAGTCTTTTGTAATTAATTGGGAGCTTTCAAAGCTTGTCTCGTGAATGTTACACTAGTCGGATAATACGAGCAGCTTCTTGTCTTTTAAGTCTAGTATGTGGTAATTCTTAAAAAAAAAATTTTTTTTTACATATTACAATTTATTGAAATTTACAACTGTACAAATATGCATTAAGTAAATGTGTTAAAAACACTTACAATAAAATGGTAAAACTTGAAAGTAACTTCTCATTAGTAGCACTTTAATAAAAATTTACACAAGAAGATCTCTAGGCCATCTTCTTTTAAGACGCCTCGGAGGATTATCGGGAATCGAGAGGGAAGAAAGTTGAGAAACTAGTGGATTTGAGTGGTTATGGAGCTTACTATGAAAGGATTGGTATCTGTTTCGGGCTAAATCAGCAACATATGGAACATTAAGATCTTTATGGATAATAAACTTATCCATAAAGATCTTAATGTGACAAAATAAGGAGCATTGAGGATTTTTCGAAGGATTTTGGATTGTAAGGATTGGATACGGGATGAATTGGATGGTTTAGTAGAGCCCCAAAGCTCAACTCCGTAAGTCCATAATGGTCTAATCACGGTCATGTAAATGAGTCTTTTGTAATTAATTGGGAGCTTTGAACGTTTGTCCAGTAATGTGGAAGCAATCTGAAACGACGAGCTGTTTCTTGTCGTTTTAGTCTTGTATGTGGATTCCAAGTAAGACGTTTGTCCAAGTGGAGTCCTAGGTAGCGGATCTGTTCAACTGGGATTAGTGGAATATCATTAAAGGATACTGTAGCACAGGAGGTCGTAGGTTTACGACGAAGATTCTTAAAAATAAAATAGTTTCTTTTTGAATTTTTTTTTTCTTTTAATTGTTTTAGGTATTTGGTGGAAATGTTATAATCCAGATGCAGCAGCTATAAGAGGATAAAAATGAATTAAGAAATAGACTGTTTCTTTTCCATTTGACAACCAATTTGCTAAACTATAAACTCCAAAGCTCACTTCTTTCTAAATCACTGATTTCAACAAAAATATGAAAGAAATAACTTGAAGGTTATTAAATCTAGTTTATTATTATACGAGGTAGAATTTGTTAGTATTACTACTTGTTTTTTTCCAAGGAAAGGAAAAATTACGATAATACCCTGCAGTAAAACGCTACTTTATTACAGTGGTAAATATGGTCCATTAACTTATCACTAAAAATTAAACTTTGCAGATAAAACTACCCATTATATTGATCAATAAACTTGTTTAAAAACTATTAAGTCAACAAAATTGGATTTCTTCATACTCCCACAACCCAACTATTTTATTATTACACAAAGCCTTTTAATGGGTCAAATAAAATTAAACTGTCATGCCTGCTGTATTAAATGAATTATTATGAAAATTCTTTTTATAAGAATTACAGATATAGTCTTAACAAACTAAAAAAACTTAAATTACTTTAAAATAGTAAATTTATTAATTTAAATTTCTTTAGATGGAAATAAAACAATATATAAATACTCTTTATCCATTTTTATCCATTTACGTAATCAATTTTCAATGATAATACTTTCTTACTTAGCTGTTTGATATGAATGAATAGAAATGAGGGGAATAGGGGAAAAACGTTTATGTACATTTTTTGTCGGATTTGAGTTAATGGCCACATTCAACCCACTTCCAACTAAACTTTAGATCTCATATTCGTTTCGGGGAAAGAAACGTTTAGATCACCCAAATAATGGTGACTGAAACATTTATGTCCCGGGGAAAGAAACGTTTAGGTCCGGGAGCGGATAGGGAAGAAACCTCAATTTCCACGATGCAAAGTTTGTCACTAAATGGTACACAGTGTTGAAGTTTTAAGTCCTGAAGAAGGTTGTTCATTCGACACAAAATATCTACTTGCACATTTTCAGTTTTATCCCGTTCGTCAATTAGTAACGTTTGTTTCATTCCATCGGTACAGAATTGAAAGCGATTTCGGTTCGAGTTCAGGGTTCAGTGAAAATGAAATTAATAAAAAGTCGAGCGAAAAAAAAATTATAATAATTAAAAAAAAAATAAGTATAAAATAAAATAAATAAAAAATTGCCCGCTTGAGAGATGTCATGAAGAGGATGAGAGCAGCATTCATGAACAAGGAGAAAACTACCACTGCAAACCTCGATCAGTTTTTACAAAGGGCGTATCATGGAAATTTCTACTACAACTTACGAGCAGACATAAACGAGAACGGAAATGAGGAATACGTGGATGACCCGCTAATAAACGCTGATGAACGAAACTACTAGGAAAGAAATTATGTTGTCTAGAGGATTTCTGGAAATAAACATTATTTTGTAGGAATTTGAATTAGTCTTATAATTTTTAAACAAAATTTACAACCCCAATAACATTTTTTTTTCCTGTTTTCACAAAATACATACAAATAGACATTTTTTCCCCTGGACTCGTAAAATATTGACTAGGTTATTTTCACATCATATTATAATTACAATCATTAGTGTTATTCTTGAGACACTAAGAACGTCCTATAACTGAAATTATCTTGCAAATTAAATAGACAGCTTCTATATTTGATTCCAGAGCAGGACTAATTTTAGCATTTGCCGTACTTTCTATTTTTTTTTCGTAAGATAAAATAAGGTCTCAGTTAAAAACGGTTCAAGGTGAGTCGGCCGAGTATGGTAACCGTAGCTTAGTGGAGGTCATTACTTATAAAGGTCGGTGGACCAAAGTGGGCGTGGCAAATTTTAATCAGTTAGCCAAGAGTGGATTGGTCTCAGCAAGGTACAACTTTCATCAGGGTTTGTCATTTCATTTCTCTAATTGAGCATGAATTAGTAATAGCAACAGCACTATCAACTAAATGAATGCTAACATTTAATCAAGGTGCACACCATGGATAGATACCTTCTAAAAACAATCAGTCAACCACTGAGATACAGCAATGATTTTTTGCGTTTTCCAAAAAGTTGGATTTTTCGTGAAAAATAAAACTTCCCTTCGAAATAATCAAGTGAAAAATTGTTCAACATCCTGACCCTGGGAGTCTAGTTTCCATTATATCCACTCCTAGAGTTTAAACAGATTTATACACAGACATTCAAAAGATATTTCATAATCCTATCTTCGTCCTTCTAGAATCCCTTCTATCTAATCCGCCCATAGCTCTAAAAAACTTACACTTTTACATCCCTTAAATTCAATAACCTCTTATCAACCAAACCACAGGTTATTTCGTTTCAGACATTTAAGAAGCTTCTATATAATTGTTTCAATTCGTTTAATTAACTTATTTTTGCTTTAATTAATTTTATAGTATTATGGAATACAAACCGTTTTATTTATTTATTTTATTTATTAATTTTTTATCATTTTTTTTTTTTAATACAAAAAAGTTTTGTTACTATGTAAAAGGATTTTTCAAATACATATTAATCATTTTCTGAGACAAAATCTCACAAACCAAAAATTCATAAATGACCGGGAAAAAAACAAAACATAAATCAACAAAAAACATTTTAACAATTATTTCCATTACTAGGAGGCAGAGTCGGCGTTTTCAGAGCGTGAAAATTCAACCAAGCACCGAAAACCACTTTTCGTTCGAGATATGAAAAATACTTTTCATTAAACTGCTCAAACTTAATTAAAAAAAAAAAAAAAAAATGTTTGGCCATTTCCTTTATTATTTATTCATTATTATAAGGTAACAGAAAACAAATTTCAACAGCTGTTTACAAAACAAATTTTCATTTGGAGCATTAATAATAAATTTGCTTATGTCATCGGACGTTCATATTTTAGACTTCTTTGCCGTGTAACTAATGTTTCTTCTTTTTAAAAATGAATAACAATTTGTGAACTTGTTTCCATCAATGCTATATTTAACAGACAAACAACTTTTTATCATTGAAAACTTTGACCATAAGGTAGGTGGCTTTAAGATTTTTGGTATTTCTGACAGATAAACGAGCAAGACATCATCACAAAAGACACCAACATTTCTTCTTTTCAACCAGTGACACCTATCCTATTTCACTTCATATTCAGCACGGGATTTAGCCGGTAGGGAGTACCTCCGTTGTTTCACTCTTAGGTTATTATAGGTTTTGTCAAATGCTTAATTATTGATTCAATTGTTACACTGTTAAACAATTAAGTATTACTGGAATTAAAAAAAAAAATTGAAAAAAAAAATGTATTTTAAGTATAAATATTTAAAGAAGACTCGCTGACGGAGAGTACACTTTGGAAAAAATTTAAATGATAAGACATTTTACGATTTTCAAATGTTTCGATCTACTATAGCTATAATTTTTTATTGAATATATTAATGTTTATTTTGTAGTATATTATTTGTTTTTTGGATCGTAGAAGAATTGTTGTGGAGAATAAGGAGGTCGCAGGAGAAGAACAAACAAGGGGATTAGATTTACTGGAAGGTAAGCTGACTTTTAGCTTTGTTCTAACCCTTGTAAAAGATTTTATTTATTTATGTTATAATAGTTATATGTGTCGACTACATCTCAGGTTAGAGGCACCGCGAACTTACAGTCTAATAATATAGAGCTACAACTTCAATTAAAAAAGATCTTGTATAAGGAATAATAATTGAGAATATAATAAGGAGCTTAGCATTTCTTCTAGTGAATCAAACAATTTGTTAAAGGTATAGTCATTAGTCATCCACTCACAAAGTAAAAGAAGTAATTAACAGTTAATAATATCCTGGTTACAACTGAAGCCCTTGTTGGAAAATATTCAGAAAAATTTAGAAAAACCCGTTTCTAAGAAAAGATAATCATTCTCTTGGGTTGACCCCTCTTTTAATGTGCAACTTAAGAAAAATCGATCTATTTTTGTGTACTAAAACGGTGGCTGCAGGTGAGAAAACATGATTATATATATATATATATATATATATATATATATATATATATATATATATATATATATATATATTTTTTTTTTTTTTTTTAAAAAGGGAGTTAACACCTTTTTCCACCAATGGCTTCAAATATTAAATAAGTAATAATCAAATATTCTGGAACAGGGTGAAGACTGTATAGAAGACATGGACAAAAAAAAAAAAAAAAACACCGAGGGAGGAGGTTGTCACGTGGAATATTAACTCCAGAACTGCAACGATATTCAGTTCTTGTCGGGCAGCAAAACTTTTATAGCATCTATCTCACCGGCTGCCAAAACTTCCTCTCCTCGCAGGGAACAGACTCCCACAATTTCAGGACGTGGGGTGCATCCCTAAGCAGGCAGCTAGGAAGGAGTTCAGCGTAAATAGGTTACTGAATCACCCTCCCATAACTCACTTAAATAGTCCCCTGATTCACACGGCATCGTCAATAGCAGCCAACAGGAGCGGAGAGGGATCGGATATGACCGCAGTGAAATTCAATACCCGAAGGAAAAACCTAGGAAGAATTGTAAATATACATCGCTCGCTGAAAAAGAAACCAGATGAATTATTATAGCTAAACAGCTATGTAACAAACTAGCATCTCCCGGCGTGGCTTCGCTCGTTATCGTAACTAAAGTACTTAGATTTAACTTATTATTGAAGTTTCATTTGTTCATCGATAAAAATCTTATATTGAAGTATGCAACTGAGCATTATCTTTTCAATGATATTTCCATGAACAGAATTAATTTTAACCTGTGCCATTGTACTGATTAGGTGTTTCGAATTCACGTTAAAACATAATTTTACATAAAATTTTTAATTTTATCTTTGAGAAGGTAATCCAGATAGACATAGACTAAAATGAAGATCTTGCGGATTATCAGTGCACTCATGGACTGTGCACTTATGGACTGCATTATCAGTGCTTACAACTAAAGGCCCATGACTCATACTTTTACACACATCAAAAAGCATAGGACCGATATCTTGATTTGGTAATAAATTTTATTCGGCAGAAATAATTTAATCGATTTCATCAGTTTGGATTTTAATTTCTAACCATAGAAGTATATGACAGTGTGGCAAACCTCGTTCCTGCCACCGAACATTGTACATTTAAATTATCATTATGATAAACTTTACTATTGTAAACCTTCCTAGAACTATGAAGATGACTTTGTTAAAATTTGGTACAGATGGGTTCTATAGTTTTACCATTGAACACTCTATTGCAGATTGGTGCTAACCACGTATCGGTCAATTTTCAAACTTCACTGGGATCCACACGTTGCAACACACATTTAAAGCATTTTTAAAAATTTAATTGAACATCAGTAAATTTTACTATCAATGTTAAGCTCTATATAACACTGCAGATTTGTAACCTTTCATCGAGAATGGCGCCCGCAACCTATCGATCAAATTTCAAAACTTCACTGTTATCCACATATTATCATTTTTTAATAACATATTAATTGAAAATCAGTAGATTTTATTATTGCTAAACCACCCTTGAGCAATGAATATGAATATGGTGTGGTTAAAATTTGGTGCGGATTAGTTTAGTATTTTTTGTGGTTAGTGATCACAAACGAAAAATGGATTGTCCTTTTATATAATAGTATAGATTTTGGACCATAATAATTTATAAGTTTAAACAATTTATGGGTCTTTGTGATTGTTTTCTCACTCCCCCAAATAAATATATACAAGAAAATATGCATGTAAGGTTCTTTCATTCGACGTTTCGAGACTATATTGTTCTCATAATCATGCCAATGTTACTGGTGGATATGGTATCGACTAACTAAATAGCTAAAATTAAAACTCATTTAGTTAGTCGATACCATATCCACCAGTAACATTGGCATGATTATGATAAAAATAAACTCTCGAAACGTCGCTAAAATAGTTGTTGTTTTTATTGACTGAACCTCAAGAATCTTTTAAAACATTTAATACTAAAATTTTAATATTAACAGTCAAGAAATTTATCCATATATATATACGTACATATACACACATATTCAGTGAGTACTAGTACTATTGGCGTTTCAATATAATCGGATATATTGATTGGTCCACAAGAATTTCACGATTCAAAATCCAAGCGAGGCAACAATATGATAATAGGACTGTTGTGGTTAAGCTTTGCGGATCGGGTTACGGTCGCCTGAACGAGATAAAATTACAGGCTGAAACACGAACGTCCGGCGGCTATCTGTATCAAATGGTAATTACCGCTCACCTGTAGCAGTCCCATACCTGCCGCTATCCCAAGACCTAGCCAAAACTCAATAATTATAGCACCTCATAAATCAAAAAAATGTAACAATACCATCAACAAAAGGTCCCCAGCTGTCTAAACCTGGAGCAAGAACGATCAAAATAGTCGAATGGGTAACTATATTTCACCATTAAGATATTTTATGCTTAGAACAGATTTGAAATACACAGAAAAACACTTATCTTATTAATTATCGGATGAGAATATATATAAAGGATGTAAGGCTAAAAGGGGGAATGTCAATACTAGCTTAACACTCTTCATAATAAGCTCTTTCATTACTTTTCTTATGTTATCTCGACGGATCATGATACTGAATATGAAATCAGAATATATTTAACACGCAAATTGGAACTGCAACGAATTAAAAGAAGAAACAGCCACGAATATTATCCATAAGAATAATGGAAGACCAAAAAAAGATGAATAGATTAAAAACATGGAAGGGCTGTCGCTCTGTTCTCACTCTTTCTCATCCCAGTACATCTTTTTTCTCTGAATGATAACATCAGAGCATCACCTATTTGTTAATTTTATAGGATAGGGTTGTGTTGAAATTATATATATATATATATATATATATATATATATATATATATATATATATATATATATATATATATATATATATATATATTGCACCAACAGCAAATTCTCAGAACTGTTCAAATATCTAAACATTAAATAATTTAAGTGCCAAGGAAAATAAGAAAATATTAAGCTAAAATATCTCGACAGTTCAATAATTCTTTGCTTTCACTAGAATTGTAATGCTTAGTTTTAGTACTTAAAGAAAATTGATTCATCATTGTGGTGCAACTATTTAGAAACAATTATTTTAAATCTTTATAACTTGCATGTAGGTATGTATCGGTTTATTGTGAATAGACAAATGGTTAGAACTTAAATTATAAAAAAATAAATATATAAAATAAAGATCTCCTATAAAAATTTAAGAAGATTGAACTAATATTCTTTTTAAAAAATACACTTAAGAAAAAAAAACATTTCTCAGTAACCAGAAAGAAAAAAAAACAAAACAAGAAATTCATTATTACACACAACTCAACTGCAAATTGATCCCACAACAGTAATACTCAACAGTTTCACACAACAGGGAAATCTAGCCCATATTAATACTAGAAATAGATAAATACTCGGCACAGGAAATGACAGGCCAGGTATTCGTCCATTCATTCCTTCAAAAAAGAAAACAAGAAACATCGACTACAAAAACAGAAAAGAGTTTGTTTATTTTAAACATTTGTTTTTTTATTTATTTATTTTTTTTTTTTGTGACATTAAATCATAACGGAGTATAAAAAAAATCAACAGATTTTTATTATATAGAAACCAATTCAATTACAATTGTAAATTATAATGTTCAAAACGTATATTGCGAATATCCGGCAGGAAGTGGCTGTTTTATGTTTTAATGAAGCATTAATTAATAATATTCAGTATCAATACCGTGCCCACAGTACTACATTTTTAGTACTACATGTTTATCTAAATTAAATATTTAAATTTAATATTATCTAAAGTCATATTAATTTTAATTTGAATTTATACTTGCCTGAAATTCGAATGTGGAAAAAATAAGAAGACAAAAATTTTTTTAAAATTTCGAATTATAACACTATTAAGTTAAGCATTAAGGTTCTCTTTAAAAATTTAGACATTGGAGAGTAAATAATGTACTGAATCATTTGTTTACGGAAAACCTAAACAAAAGAACCATTTTTAACGCTAAACTAAAATAAAATATATTTCAAGATGTAGAACCAAAAGTGGTGAAACTAACTAAACTAGAGAACCAGCAGATAACTGTAAACCCTGGGTGCAAAAATATAATGGAGTTTCGTTATTACGCTTAAGTTAAACGAATACCCGAAAGGATTTTACATAATTGAACATTTTATAACTTAATTCAAACGTTTAATATGTATAATGATCAATTAGACAGGAGAACATCCTTGTAGTAGACTCTGAATGAATTTATAATAAGCTATCGAAATCAGTCAGGAATTGATCCTAATTTATGGCTGGAACCAGCCGCAGACATCTCGAAACTAGTCGATAAAAGTCATCTAATTGGCCGGGGTTTGGGAGATTATCTTCTTTGCAGTTACAAAATCTATCTCTCAATCTCTACAATTCACAGTTTCAAGGTGGAGTGGGAAATCATAAATATAAATGTATACATACATTGTAGATTATACACAGAATTATTACCCTAAACTGCACAGCACAAAGTCTCTGAACTACAACCATTACTTCCCAGGGATGAAAACAAACTCGGATTAAATTATTATTATTCCACTGATCCCCGTGAAACAGATCCGCTACCTAGGACTTCATCTGGACAAAGGAATTACTTGAAATCAACATACGAGACTTAAAGACAGGAAAGAAACTACAAGTCGTTTCAGACAACCTTTACTACGGAATCTGATAACATTCACTAGATAAGAGTTCTAAGCTCCCAATAAAAAAATATTTATTTACATGACAGTTATTAGATCCATTTAGATGTACAGATTGAGCTTTGGGGCTCTACTAAACCTTCCATCCAATTCTTCTCGCATCCAATCCTTACAATTCAAAGTCATTCGTAAAATTCTCAATGCTCCTTATAATGTCATACAAAAATTAATCTATAAAGATCTTAATGTCCCATATGATGCTCAAACCAGATACCTATCCTTTCACAGTAAACTCCATACCCACTCGAATCTAATAGTCTCCCAACTTGCCTCACACTCAATTTCCGATAATCCTTCCAGGCGCCTGAAAAGAAAATGGCCAAAAGACCTTATCTTATAATGTAGAAATTGTATTCAAGTGCTACTAGTGAGTAGTTCTTTACATGTTATTGGCATGTCATTGCAATCATTTTTTCTCAAATTTACTTGTTGTATACGATATATAAAGTTGTAAATATTAATAAATAGTTAACAAGTTAGTTAAAATATTAAATTATTATTTAATACGAGTGCTGATTATTATTTTAGAATATATTGATAATTAACCATATATTTCTTCTCTTATAAAAATTTCGAACATTATATCTTGATAATGTAATATAATTAATAATTATATTAAATTAAATGAAATATATCAATAGTAGTTGAAGTATAGTATAAATTATATCAACCGTATATAGTTGATAAACAAACATTGTGGTTTCCTTACTTCCTCAGCATTACACTTCCATCGGACGGCACAAATTTCAATTAGAAGTTCCATCAACGAGAAAGTGCTGTAGCCATTGAATAGGTGTGTGTGTGGCTGAGCTCAGTGTTCCCGTGGGAGACCGGGGCTACACGGGACTACTTTCAGGACGGTGACTAAGGCCGAAGAGAACTTAACTTAGTTAGAACGACTTCAGTGACTAAGCCGAATCTATGGGTCATCCAACCAGCTAACTGAGTGGCCTCACCAAATTACAACTCGTTAGTCCACTAGCTACACCGGCTTTATTACTCCCCTTTAATATGTCTATGCCCGAACCACGATGACTGGACTCTTAAAAAAGTAAGAGTTTAATTCATAATTTATAAATATCATTAGGAATCAACGCATATTTCTCTGGTTACTGGGCACAACTAGTTAAGTAAACTTCTATTCAAATTGCGTTAAGTTGATCATTACTTAAATCTTGGGCTCTTAAACCAGTGGTAGAAGTTGGTAACTCTAGATCCCAACAGTTTTGTTATGAAAGATTATTCTATATCGAGTTACCAACTTCTACCAATTACGTACGCGCCCAAGCTTTAAGAAATGATCAACTTAACGCAATTTGAGAAGTCAATTTAACAAGAATTATGGCCTGTGTCCAGATATTGATGCATAAAAGGTAAATACTGAAAGAGCTGCAACAAAACAATTAAATTAAATAATAATGAGGAACTAAGAATGTTTTTTTGTTTTTTTTTATCTACTAGAGAAATTTTTAATTCTGTTCTAGTTCATAAAATAACTAATGTATAATTGATGTGAAGAAAATTATAAACAGGAAAACGACTACTAGAACAAAATTACTAGAAAAACAAAAAGTAAATCTGTGCAAAATATAAACATACTACAATTTATTATAGTAACAATTTTTATTATAAATCAAAAGGATGAAGTAATTGAATGTTCTACCCTCAATGCTCATAAATAAATACTTAAATTAAAAACATGTATGTATTTGGTTGTTCTATTCGAATAATCAATTCAATTAATTAATTTAAATCATTAAAGCAGATCTTAGTGTTGATACATTTTTATGGCTAACAATATCAAGGTACAAATTTAATAATCTAATATTTCAGCCATTAATATAGAAGACAGCTATGAGGCAGACAGAGCAGCATCACTATCCAAAATAGACCTTATGAAATTTAAATCAGCTATTCCAGAACAGCATGGATGGTCTAAACTTCATGGCTCCAAGTCCTAAAACCAACCGGATGTCATACATAATTCATTAACTGAGGAAACCTGTCGGCCCTCGCGGTTAACTAACAGTAGCACCGGATGTGGGGTCCTCCTTCGTACAATACGTACATCGCTGGCCATGGCATTACATCGTATGACTACATGCTCTGTCAATGTATTCTCTTGTCACGGTTCTATTGGAACATCCAGTACACAAGGCCACGGTTGTCGCTACCGATACGAGTCATTAATGAACGAAGACAAAGCAGTTGTAAAATAATATAGGCCTTTAAATGTTAATGGCAAAAACAGATCCTCTTTCCTACAATTCAATAGACAATCCAATTTAAAAGAATCCAAACAAATGCCAGTATTACCTAACGGACGTGGATTGGACATCAGCAACTTCAATGGTAAAGCAAAATGTCTAATGAAAAAAAAATTGAAAATTTATTTACTATATGACCGATTATTTAAATTTTAGTTTCACTTACAACTCTTGTCCCTCCCTTCTTTCTATACTTAAGAATGGGATTAAGTAAATACAATATTCTAAAAATTAAACACGCTTTTGTTTTGTGAAACAGCAGATTAAGGGAACTACTATGATTATTAGCTGAAAGACTTTTTTTTTCTTCTTTTTTTTTTAATTTAAATCTAGAGCACTATGACGGATCAGATCGGAGAGCAAAGAAGGATTTTTACGAAACTTTGTTCAGATAGGAAAATGCACTCCGATATTAAAGTCCAACATAGTGTATCTTGCCCCTATCGAGCTAACGAATGCTATCGTGTCTGAAAATCCTCTGCGATCCAACAGTAGCACACACTGGCTTTCAATGTAAATAAAAATTCTATAAAACTTTACCGAAAAAAAACCAAAGAATGCAAGCTCGGACCGAACCCAATCCTACAATCGGCTTTTGTTCAGGCCTAGCTATACATTTATGTAATTCGCTTCTATACGTACTGTAAGAAATTTATATCCCACGAAGACAGAAATATACAGAAATAAGTATGTCCTATATATATTTATTTAAAATTTGTTCTTTAAAATTCAGTTTCCCATTGTTGTTACTGAACATATCTATGGAAGATTTCGTAAGCCATTCATGCTATTCAGAACAAATATTTATCTAAACTATAAAATCCGCACGCCTCGATGATTATTCACAAATATTTATTGTATGAAATATGATTCACTGTAACAACACTTCAAACCTAAAAGGGAAGAGACCCGACCAATCAGAGACTGAAACAACAGATTCGTTAAAGAGTGAGAGTGAGAGAGAGATATAGAAACAACAATAATTATAACGAGGAGGGATCTGATAAACAAACAGAGAAACAGGTAAAACGTGCGCCGCTGATGAAAGACAAATATCCCAAGAGAGATTTCAATAAGCCCCCACGATCTGAGCCCCCTCCGATCCGAAGCTTAGAGCAGCTACAAGAGGATTTAGCAGTTACTCTCGTGTAGGTAATGTTATCGACGGTACAGTGCCCTATATATCTTCCTCTGTGAATTGGAGGGAGAGTGGAGGAGTTTCATGTGTACGGTTCCCATGGAAACCGATTAACGTCAGCTGTTAGCAATTAATTTGAAACACAATAGAATACCAAACAAATCGTTGGCTCGGTCCAATGACTTACATCTATCAAAGCAAAGAAACTGAGCGATCAAAGGATTAGCATTAAAAATGAGAAGAAAAGAAACGACGAATGACTAATGATTAATTGTCAAGAGTCAAATATAGCATGTAATAAATCCGATAAAGAGGGAAAAGCACTTCATCGGTTTTCTCATTGCTTGGCAAGAAACCATCATATGAGAAACCTGAAACCGGATGTTCGCAATCATCGGAATTTTTTTTAATAGATCAACTTCGTTTCACATCCATTTACCGCGAAAAATGATTTAGTAATATTAGTTGAATTTATAAGTACAAAAACGTGGATAAATTTAGAACGTACACAGGGTTGTTCTCCATCATACGACGAGAGGTATTCGAGTATTCTATGGTTAAGAAAAATAAAAATAATTGCCATTGCACCAAAAGCCAACACAGACTCACTTAAAAATATTTTTAAAAATAAACCTAACATAGAAATTTTTCGTTTCATTATCATGTTTATAGATTGATAATTCCAAGCAAGAATGTAATAACTTGGACTGACACTGGATAAAATAACATCAAGTAAATTAAATCCAAAAATTAAACATACGATTTCAATTAAAATTGGTTTTATTTAAATAAATACAATGAATTTACGAATCGCTGCTATCTCGAAAACTGAATATTTATCTATTAGACCAATAAAGACTTAAGATGCATCAATTTACAAATACAAAACAATAAATAAATTTAAAAAAATTAATACAGATTAAAAAACTTCATACATAAAAGCCACTATTATATCAGTACACAAGCAATAATGGTACCTTACTACTTGTTACTCACTCAAATCTATTAGCTCAAGGATTATAAACACAAGGATTACCGGACACTTAAAGGGGATCTTCTAAATTAAGAGCAAATTGCGTGGAGGTATTATAATAGGTTGTCCTCATCGCCCATTACATTATATTAATTCATGCTGACAGTTCATTCCCAAGATGCTTGCTAATACACGAGAACTATAGTTCCAAAACCAGCAGAATTGGAATACTCATACTGTTATTTTGTCTAACTTTTAGCTATTTTTTTTTTTTACTGAACAGAATTTTTTACATAAATAGCAGACAAAAAACTAAACAAAATTTAGATTTAGCTGGTTTTGGAACTCAACATCCCAAATGTACAACGCTATACATTTAATTATTTGAAATTAACTGATGACCATAACTACCATCTAAAACATTCAATTTTTTTTTTAAAATGAAAATCTTTTAATGAGAAAATTTTGAGAAATTACAATCTGTTTCAAAGAGGACAATTAGTAATATGGATGGCTTTATGGATCCATATTGTACAGTAATATATAAATGAAAAGAAGAGAAAATATAAAATGAAATAAAAAAATCTCATTATATATAATAAAATAAAGTGATAAATAAAAAATTGAAGAACTTCACACTGCAAAAAATATAAAGTGAAGAGGAAAAAAACTAAAACAAAATATATTAAATTAAAAACGATCAATACAGTACAAACAAAAATAGGATTACTTTAGAAGTTATATATTACCACCCCAACCAGAGTTGTACCTCCAATTATAGATAGGCAAGCCAGGTCAATAGAGATCCCAGCGCTTCTGTATCAGCTAACTGGTGTAAAAAAAAAATCCAGTAGAGGCTGAGTGAGAGAGCTACAGTACAGTCTACTCAGAGTATGATTGGAGAAGCTGGACATTTCCAGAAAAGCCCAACGTCGAATTTTAAAATTCTAATAAATTTATAAGATTACTGCCTTACAAACAAAAAATGTAATATGATAGAATATTTTGACAAGGACTCCAACAATTCAAATTTCCAACTTTATTCAATGTTTAAACAGTTGCTAGGCACGACCGACTGGAATAAAACAAAATAATTATTCCTCAGGTAAATTGATAAAAACCTCAATATTATCTTTATATAAATTCCTATCTGTGAAGAGGAGTATTAATTTTTTTTTACTTCAAAACAAATAGTAAAACAGCAAGCCGCTGGCCACCCCCATCCCAAATCCCACAAACGGAATTTAAGACTTTCCTATAAAACGGAGAGCTCCCTTTGAACGGGGGCCGATAGGAATTTCGGGAGCCGCAAAGGAGCACTGACTGTGCGAGAATCGAAACGGTCGCCATTGAAGCAGAGGATCTCCGTATAAAAAGTTTTTACTCCTTCGATCTGAAAAACTTCTCCCTTACCCCCCCCCCAAACAGCGGCAGATCTCAACCCCGGGAGGAAACTTTATTGACAAATAAACAGGCACGTATTGGCGCCGTTCCTAGTTCTATAGACGTCTATTAAAAATAATTCTCTTCTAAACAGAACTTTAGATATACTTTCTTTAGAAATACAATTTAAAAAAAATTGATTTACTAATATAAAATATAAGAGATTTCCATGCAATCGGATCACAGCACTATTAACATAAACATTAAGAAATAAAATTGTACGTAACGCTCCCAAAAAATTGAATAAATAAAACGGATAACAATTATTTAAAAGAGTGGAATTATTAACGTAAAACAAATTATTTACTTAAATTTTCCTCATTTTTACCGTATCCCATACTTGGTCTATATTCATATTAATAGTATTCATTAATAGTGAGACATTAAGAATTAGACACAACAATGTTTTTCCCTGTTAATAACAAACGATGGAATTTCAGATTATTTTTTTCAAATTTCATTCAGTCCATGTTTATCATTCGTTTCGATATTTACAAGCACACCAAGACTAGTGGAAGCAGCCATTCAAGCCAGATGGGGCAATATGTCTTATTAAATATAAATTTAAAACGTATAAGTTAAAATTGTAAAAAATGAAAATTTTAAAAAGTAAATTTTTTGTTTATTGGAAGAAATATTGTAATTTATTTTAATAAAAATTGTTTATGTCTAGTTTAGGAATGTTTAATAAAGACTTCAGAACCTTTCTTTATTATGGAAAAAAATAAGTTTTTATAAAATTCAAATATTTCAAAGTGTTGCGATACTTTTGACGGGGAGTCAATTATAAGCCTAATCTCGAAAAACTAATTGATGGATATAATTTGTCTACATCTTTGCTGTAGAGATTTTTAAACTTAATTATATGAGTAGAAAAGAAAACGCTTCTATTAAAAAAATTATTTCTACTGGCAAAACTTTTTATAACCCATTATAGAGCAATGTCCTTAAGCCCTTTCCCAGATTAGTTCTTGCCTGCCATCCCCTAACCACAATAAACAGCAGCCAGGTAAACCACAGACCTGGGCAATTATCATCGATCAACCCCGCAAGGAACAGATCCTTCTGCAGGTGTCATCCCTCGGTACTTGTGACAACCATCTCAAGGAAATTCAAGCTCAAAAAGATATTAGTCCATAGATACAATAGAAATTATATATCAGTATATTTACGATTGGTAATATTTAAAAAAATCTAGGACAGCTGATCAATTTACGATGCAATGATCATTTTTTAGGCAAGAATTATGGTGATATGATTTTTATCTGGATTTAAACCACAACCACTCTCAGAACGGTTTTGCTTTATTTCTTCCCTAATATAAATCCTGAAACTTCAATTAAAAAGAGGTTTCGGTGGGGCTACTAAAAATCGATGCCAGTTCCAAGTAATAAAATTAATTTTAGATTGAAAGTATATTGCAAAACTGTTTCAGGCAAAAAAAGAAATGATATGAAACAATCCAATTTAAATGAAAATATGAAAATTCAATCGAATAGTAAGGGCAATCAAATACATTTTTAATTTATAAATTACGGGAAATAACAATGCGGGCTGGGCGACACTCACTGCACAAACTCACCTAACCGTAACCGATGGAAATAACCCGATTCCGCAAGATCCGCAACAAACACAAGCCGGTTTTGTTTTGTTTTTTTTCTAAAAATTATTTTTTTTAAGCAAATAGATTCTGTATACAAAAATCCTTTGATTTATCCAATCATTATATCATTATATGCATAAGAGGCTACATGAACAAAAAACAGTTTATAGTTTCAAAATACTTCCCCTTTGTAAATCGCACCCACATTTATAAGAGCATAAAGGGAGGAAAAAATAAAACTGATGATACAAAGGATAAAATGGCACGGCGAGCTTAAGCTAAGGAAAGGGTTGCCAAGATTAATGGCTTTGCATTTTTTAGTAAGAAAAATTATCCCTCAACAACTCAGCCGACCACTTACGAAAACAAATGAGAACAAAGCCGTGTACAAAAAAATACTGCTTCTTAACACGGAGGGGAGGAAAAATTGGTCATTCGTCATAGGGTGAAACAGTTATACAAGGGGAAGGCTTAGAGGGTATCAAATGGCCGGTATGAATCATATATGACATGAGTCATATATATTAAAAAACTAGCAAGTGCTCAGGTATAACTGTTTATATATATATATATATATATATATACACATATATATAAACACATGTGGGGCGGGACGTGGTCAAGTGATGACGAAATTGGTAGAATTTATTAAGAATTTTATGCAGTAAAATAAGACTCTTTAAGTCATATATATTAAAAAACTAGCAAGTGCTCAGGTATCACTGTGAATCTTATCCGAAGGTGTTATATAATATCCATTACCGGGGTTATGACGATCTTATATATATTTCCGGTATATATATATATATATATACACATATATATAAACACATGTGGGGCGGGACGTGGTCAAGTGATGACGAAATTGGTAGAATTTAAATTTCGTAATAATTTAGAATCAAGTTGCAGTAAAATTAAGTGGGAAAACTGCAGGTCGCCAAAATGTTAAGAAGGGTAAGCAGAAAAATATTAATGCATATGATAATTTTAAAAGTTCTGGTCTCTGGCCGAGTGTCCCGTCTGCCCCAAGGTGATTCCCGTGATCTTCGGTAGGTCACCCTGCTCCATCCTGGTTCCTCCCGCTCGGGTACCTCTTCCTCCCTTGCGCTGGAATCCATCATTTCTTGGGCACACTCTGTGAAGGATTTCTCTCGGGGTAGGCCATCTTTCCTTCCCGTCTCCCGCGCGCCAACTGGACTTTTAGGATGGTAGACACAAAGGCCATCCTCGCTTCCACCTCCGGTGCGGACGCCGACGCACGAGTTTCCCGCGAATTTTTGTCGGTGATTTTGTTAAATTTTAGCAAAAGTTCGCCGGCGTACTGCCCGTTGCTCTGCCTTGTGTGTCTAGTAACCCGAAATAGCTGGAAGAGATCTTCCTCCGGGGTCCACCTTCCTAGGTCTTCTTTAGCCTTTCCTTGACGACAGTCCATGGTGTCTCCTCATCTGCCTGTATGAGGTTCAGAACTCCTCTCTTTATGCGGCACACTAGGTCCGCCCTTAAGGACGTGGTCAAGTGATGACGAAATTGGTAGAATTTAAATAAGTTTCGTAATAATTTAGAATCAAGTTGCAGTAAAATTAAGTGGGAAAACTGCAGGTCGCCAAAATGTTAAGAAGGGTAAGCAGAAAAATATTAATGCATATGATAATTTTAAAAGTTAGACTTCATTCAAGATTAAATAATTTCTGCTTAAGGTAAGAAAGTATTCAATACATCGGTGTTGATCGTGAAGCAGTGGATAAGTCAAATTACCTTGACGAGTTATCTATTAAAGCAGCAGTTTTAATACTTGCGTTATGAAAAAATTGGTTAAGCTGTGCAACTGCTTCATGAGGTCTATTTGAGGCAAATGTTATACTTAGAGTAGTTACAGAATTCAGGAAAAGGATCAAAAATAATCAATGAAAAGTGCTCAATTTTGACTTATCTACATCTTCAAGTCAAGGATATGTTTCTTTACTAGTACGTTAATCAAAACAGAAAATATACGTTAAAAAAATTTCTTTTCTTTTTTTATTTAGGGGGATTGACGACCTTATGTACTTCAACTAGAAAAGGAAGGACGGATTATGCAACAGGTCACCAATATTCTAGCCATGGTGGGAAGGTCAAGACTAAGGTTGGAATCCACGACCTTACAGAGTAGTACAGAGAGGGTGGAGACATTCGCCCTGATTTGCTCGGCCATATACGTCAATTTAAAAATCATAGTTCATATTATGTCTAGCTACGGTAGTTCAAAACATCGGCAAAATAAATTTATTACTTGGGACTCAATGACCGAGCGAGTTGGGACGAGGGCGCTAGATAATAAAGGTCGTGGGTTCGCATCCCACCAAGGCAGGTTAATATTAATTTCGTGGCGGACCCACGAAATGAATCTTGATCTTCCCACTATGTCTAGAATATGTTGGTAACTTGTAGGATTACCCGTCCTTTCTGCGATTCCTTTAAATTATTACTCATTGTGTTACTATGGCTGCATCAATAACCATTTTCTACATTTATATACGGCAAACCAACCAGCATCATTATTAAATTAATAATTAATTTAAAACCAAAATTAAAAAATAAGCTAATGTCCACAGAGTGTAGGGTAAACCTACACTATAATAAAAATATAAAATAATATAAAAATTTAGGGAGTAAAAAATCCTTAGCTATGCCGTTCTTCGGAAGGGACGTAAAATGGAGGTCCTGAGCCTGTGCGATGTCAGGTACTCGTTAAAGATCCCTATCCTAATTATACCTGGATAGGCAAAATTTAGGACTCCCAACGTAGCATCGTCCGATTAGCCATATCAGCATAAAGTGACGTTAGACGAAATAAACAAATAAAATATAAAAATTTAAATAATAGACATCGATGATCCAGAATCAAGAAGATTTTAAATAAAAATCAGAAAAGGAAATTCATAAAAGAAGGGTCAATGTTTAAAAAAAATCGAAACTGAAATTTCATCGGCACCTATTAGCCCGTCTTATATACTACCACTTAAGGTGGCCTCATGGAGGCTAGAAAGAGGATTGCCACGCGTTTTTTAGTTGAGAACCCGTTCTTAATGAGCAAGGATACAGACTTTGTAATTTACAATTTCGATTTTTTTCAGAACTATAGATGGTTACAGGACATTCCCCCTTCTAGTCCAACACACTTCATATAATCTTTAAATAGCTTAAACCTAAAGTAATTTCTAGCCCCCCATATTTTTATTTAGTTATTCTTATTTTTTAAATATATCTTATGTAAAGTATTCACTATAATTTTAGTTTTATTTCGACTAAAACGACAGGAAACTGCTCGTCGTTTTCGATTTCTTCAACATTTACAATTCAACATTTCAATTTTCTGATTTCAAGTAAGATACGAAAACTATATCGACGGAGTTAAATCAGATGCACACATCAAATCAGACAATACTGGATACAATTGCCAGTTAGCATTGAAGCAGATAACTGTTATCAGAAGATAGAAACTACTGAGCTGGAAAAATTAATGAAGCGGAAAACGATAGCGAAGAGAAATTATAGATAAGAGACAGTAGGTAATAAAGGAGTATTCCGATCTAATTAAATAGTTTCAACATTAAAATTAACTATAACTATTTGCAGTAAGTTATAAAAAGATTTAGGTAGGTATTGGGATAGAGCAAAAATAATGCAAGTTTTGAATATTCATTTTGTTTAGCCAACTCCTTACCAAGTAAACAAAGATAATCCACCATTTAATGGATTATAAACTAAGGTTATCGACGTGGTTCTTCCTCAAAGGTTAGTTGTTTTTTTTTTTATGTACAGTACATTTGCTATGAGTAAGGACTTCTGAAATTCACTAAGTCAAAACAAGATTTTGGTCACATTTATTTTTACGAGTTCGAACATAATGGAAGTTCGGCCTAAACCGCGAGTAACATCAATGTTGTTTGGGGTGAAAGGAAGCATCAGTGAATGTACAGTCCAGCGATTGTTCCAAAAATTTCTAATTGGAGGTTTTGATCTCGAAAACGAGGAAGGTCGCAATAGGTCTTCTCTTGTTGGTCATGGCCATTTATATTTCCAGAGGGCTTTGGCAATGTATAACCCTTGCAAAACTACTTTGGACATTACAAGAAACGTTAGTGCTGACCACTAAACATTATAAACCACACAAAATTATAATAATTTTGTTTTTTGCACCAACCCAATTTTCGCTACAAAATAGTTGAATAGAGACATTAATGAAGAAAAAACGAAAGTCGAGACCATTACACACAAGTCGACCAACTGGACGAGATTGCTATTCGTTACCGACATAAAAACCAACTTGATAAACGCAGTATGCTTCCAATTAATTAGAATAAATTAAGTTACATGACTATAACTAAATAACCTAGCTAGCCGAGTTTAAGCTTAGCTAAACCATTTCCTCCCGTATACAATCCTTACAATCTAAAAACTGCACCATATATTGCAGATTCATTTTCTAACACATGCATTAAAGGACAGCGATAAATCGTGCTAGTTCCATGGATTAGGGCTAATCAAGATGGATGGTCTAACTTAGACGAATATTACCCCTCTCAATATTGACAAAGCGTAAGCCCGTGTACCTTATCTTAAGAACCTCATCACGATTTCAGTTTAATATTCAAGGAGAATGATCACCACTCTGTACACCGATCGGTGAAAGGCTTCTTCAGTAGGCTGACGGGCCTCATCTATTTAACGTGAGAGAGATGAACACCTCAGTGCCCTGAAGGAGGTCATTCATCCCTTAGTTTAACACCGTCGACTGCAAATACACAGGTAGTTACGCGAAAATACATTTTAATGTACGTATTCTTGTATATGTTGACACAAAAGGAAAATAGATAATATTTTAAGATTTTATATTATCTTGTAAATGTGTCCCCTAGCTGCAAAACCGCACACATCCATCCACAAATTTTTTCAGGAAACACAAAAAACAACTGACAGCCAAACTGCATATGTTACTGAGCTCGTTTTTCATGCACTATTTTTAATTGGATGTGCACTAATTCAATGTTTACATTGATTTTACCTATCGAGAACTTGTGATTTAAAAAAAAAATTCTCTCAAAGGTGGAAGAATTGGGTTTTGCAAATAGAAGACACAAATCATATAATTATTATTTTCTTTTAAATTCTCATAACGTTTTCAATGTTTTTACTATTAAATATTTAGGATTTTGATACTATGCCTTTCAGTTCAGAAGAAGGACAATGACACAAAATAGCACGCTACATCAGGCAAGTAAAATATCATCAGACGACTACACATTTCCCACATTAAAAACGAAGCGACTAATAATCAATTATTTACAATAGGGAATAATTAGTGGGTTTTTAAGTTTTCTATCAACATCCAGTTCGAAATCGACGATGAACACAAAAAGATAATTCTCTTTTACATCCGATGTCCTAATTCTGACAACCATGAACGCAGAAACATAACAGATCAGAATAAAATGAATAAATTTTCAACGACGGATAAAGTAAACAATAATGCATCACTGAATACGTGATTCTGCTCTCTCCTTCCTACCTTCACTTTCACCTCCATCCCCTCAATCATTATACATGAAATAAGGTTTTAAAAGTTTAACTTTGATTTCGTTGCTGGAATTATAGACATTTATAACAACTTAATATTTTTTTAAGTTATAACTCCTGACTGTGAAAAACAATAGGTCGTGGATAAGTAAATATAATCGACTGTTTTTTTGTTTTGTTTTTTGTATCTAATGCTTCTGATAAGGAAACTGACGGCAAATTTCCGATTCAAGCAAAACCAAAAGAGCTGGAGCGTGTCAAAAGACCCAAATACTTAAAAAATGTAGGCATAACTTCACGTTTTTCATTCAAACCAATTTAGCTCCTAAGTAGTGAGTAGGCCCTACCTTCACCTAAGGGTGAAAAAAACGTTACACCAAAATAATACAGACCACCAGCCAAAAGACAATCTATGTAAAAAATAAATAAATAAAAAAATTAAATTAAATAAAAAATAATAAAACTTAACTAAAAGTATTTTAAAAATAATTTTAACTCTGGGACATTTTTGTCCACTGAAAATGAGATATATAAAATAAAATAAAACTATTGTCTGCCTGCGTTAATTACGGATATAATCTTCAAATTATAAAACAAAGGATTTATAAATATAGAATGTACAAACTAAAATTAAAACCCTATAAATAGGTGTATATACAACACATATACTTGAATATATTTTTTACATGTTTTTGGAAGATAGATCATTGATGATGTGGAAAAACAAATGGTGTTTGAAAGAGATGATAGAGGAAGCTCCCACTAGAAGGAACCCAGCGAACAGATATGGCTGAGGAATTCCAGAACAAGGCAGTGCGTATAGCGAAAGATTTTTAAAAGGAAGCAGCTTTAAGAGTGGGAGTTTATAAATCAATTGAGTTCCATTTACCTTCTAAATCTAAAATCAGATCTTGAATTACATTATAATACATAATACACACGTATAACAGTTGCGAATAAAATTATTTCATTAAAAATTAAATAAATGAAATAAAGGCCACGAGAATACAGTCAGCCAACATACAACATTACACACTACTATTATATTATTACTATCATGTATATGCATAACCACTATTATAATGTTTACATCAATTCCAACATATTACGCAATTTGTAAAAGAAGTAATCTTCATCTTATTTGTATCATATCAATATAGGGCGATAAGAGCACTTGAGATTTGAGAAAAATATTTATGAACATTTGCATATAATTATGTCAGATAACGTTCATTTCGTTTGATATTACTCGAGACAAATATATCGAAATGTTTATATTTAATTATTAATATTTTATAATTGAATTAGCAGCATACCTCATGTTAAATACACCGTAAACGAAAAAACACAGAAGAGTTGAATTTCTATCGAGAATGTTAAAAGTTTTAATTGTAAAACAAAAATAACAAACAATAAAGGACTTATTTATTGTTTCTAAAACACAATATATTTCTGAGGTACTACGTATAAAGATAAAAAAAAAAGTAGAACAATAAGTCAAAAATAAAAAAAGGGAGAGGGAGAAAAAACCTCGATTTAACTTCTTCTTAAGTAAAGCTAATGGTTGAGATGGAGAACGGAATAAAGAAAAAAAAAAAAGTCAATAGAAAGCCATTTAATAGAAGACTAACTCAAACATGGTTTCCGGCCCTCCAACAATACAAGTATTCTTGAGTTTTTTATTTCTTTTTTTTACGGCAGGAGTATAGGAGTTCTCAACTTAACCCTAACTCATTAAAAACTTTTTAAAATTTTTTGGAGTAATGTTGAAAAACAAAAGAACCAGAAGGGAAACTGCAGAGCCGAATATTTGAGAGCAGTGTATACCGCAATTAATCGGTTCGCATGCTGTACGAAACCTACTTCAAGCAAGAACGTCTTGAAAGAAAAGTTCCGACAATGCTAGAAGATATCAAATCCAATATCGATAAAATTGTCATATTTCTCAAACAAAGTAATTTATTCCAAAAAATATAATAAACAAAGAACTAAGGATCAGTACACTACATTGGATATTAATTGTACAAAAATAATTTAATCTAATCTAATCATTCTTTTTAATTTTTAGCTGGAAAATCAGAAAAAAAACATGTTTGCACTTAGGATGGCGAAAAACAAAAAAAGGATCACACGTAAATGTTACTTCAATCAATCATTGAAAACCTCAACGTTGCATACAACGACATATTTATACAAACATGTGCTGTTTAGCTGGCCTCGGATCAAGATTTTTTCACTCTTCCAATGTATCTCAGTATAATAACGCTGTACACTTAATGATTGAGTACTACCCCTGTTGTACTCAAACTCTAATTGCTTAATGGTCCTTTTCTGAACAAGTGTTAAAATATAAATCAGGCTGATGCCAAGTGATATGTATTTGTGTAGTAGGGTGCGAATGATGGAGGAAGAAGATCCCGAGTCTATCACCACCATTCAAAATTTTATTTAAGTATGAGGATGATATCTGGATGATTGATGATTTTTCGATTCCTAGACTTAAGTCTAATAAGATAATTAAAGGTTTCTATAAGGAATGTAGAGGAAAGCTCTAAGAGACGTAATAGGAATTGAAAATATTTGGGATACCTTTAAGTTAAGAAGCGCCAACTGAAGTGGTTTGGTCATGCAATTGGAATAGGCAATGAAAGGAAAGTTAAATCGTTGCTAGTGGCGAGAACAGAAGGAATGTGCCCACGCAGAGAATCAAGGAAGATGTACATCAAATACACCTTTAAAAAATGGAAGATGACGAGGTTGTAAAATAAAAGAAACAGTATGAAAGAAATGGCGGAGGGTCGCGACAATAGGAGACTTTGGACTGAGGCTAAACTTGGTGGCATGGAAAGAATAAGTGAGGATCAATACTTGGCTCTCCTGAAAAATGTGAAGAAGATAGCATGAGAGATATCATATTTATGTTGGCCAGCGCTTCTCAGAAAACTCCATATTTTACTTTATAAAGCCAGGGCTAAAATGGAAAAATGTAACAACAAAGAGAATGAATAAAACATAAATCAAGCAATTTTACAGGATTAACAGTCTTTTATCTAGTAGAAGACAATGTAGATGAAATGGAGGAAAAGATCGATGAAGAATTATATACGAAAATACAACGTACCGCCAGTAAGTTTGGCGGCAAAGAGAGTGTAAACGTCGGGAAATCGTCATAAGACACGAAGCTACCATAACAAAAAACGCAAAAAAAAAATTACTGAAATAGTATGAACAGCGACAATATTGACTATGGATCTGAATGCTGTTGGGGAGTGGAGGGGGAGGATTTTTTAAAAAAATCTTAAACTTAAATTAGATAAGATAGATGATTTGTTTTCAAGCTCAGATGTATCGCGGAGTTAAGTTTTTAAGTTAGTTTAATATGGTATTCGCCAAATCTAGGTCCATAACCGATTAAGAATGGTTCTACGACTTATTGTTCTCTGAACTAAATACAATTTATGACAATCCATTATGAAAGTTAATTATGACTCTACTATCAAAAGGAGATCACAAACGCAACTTAGGGGTAGAATATAGATTTGCGTGGATGAATAATATTTTTCTGCAACCATTAAATAATGAGAACAGTATTAAATTAAAATCAGCTGTTCAATAAGCTATATTCACTAGTGGGTATAAGAACAACTGATTCCAAAGGGACAAAGACAAAACCACATCTCAGCTACCACTCCTTCCCTTGTACTTCTACCAGCTCAAGTTCAAACCTAACATTAAACTCCTCTTCAAACCATCTTTTTATAACTAAAGCTAATAATTTTAACATAACAATAAATATTTATAATAAATAAATAATTAATGAACTGTTAACATGGAGTTTTTAATTATTTTAGTCAATAAAAAAAAAATAGTTTAGTAAACGTTAAGTTAATAACGGTAAGTAGTTAAGTACTTGAACCACTTGGCTATGCTCGCTCATGCGCATAAACCTTGCGTCGAATGAGTAAAAGTAGCACTTTACTCACTAATCAAATAAATAACTTTGATATGACCAAGGAATCACTTTTGATCATTTATACAGAAAATAAAACGTGAAGAGAGACCACTGGGTTGAAGACAAAAATGTAATAAAATCCTAACGTTGCGAGGAATTGAGGGAGAGAAAAGGAATAATAAATACAGTGTTCGGCCAGACAATGGAAAAAAAAAAATTATTTCGGACAAAAGGCTCCAAAACGTTAGTTAATAATTCAGGACCTCGCTCCGTACAATTATGCAATCCAATCTACCTCGGGCAATTAAGAACCAGACTTCAATTTCCTTTTTCCTTTCTGTAAGCTTTAGAACAAGAATTCATTGGTTCGTCGCGGTATTTATTCATGGTTCTGGAAATTCAGGGCATAAAACATATCCTAATTGAACTCATAAAAATTATTGTTATCAACTTACTTATAGGTGAATACATTTTTTACTTCATTTGTATTTTTTTTTTGTTTTTTTTATAGCTATGCATCACACATTTTTTGGAACACCAAAGAAGGGTCATTCGACTATAGACTTAGCTATAAAAATCAAACAAAGTACCACAATCATAACCTAAAGTACAATATTATACCTGTACATCATATAAAATATTTTCTGATATTTAACTGACATTCCAATAAACTTAAGACAGACAATAGCGGTGACAGACATGCCTCAGCCATCTGAAAAACGGATAAATAGAAGAGGACTAAAAGATCTCTTACATAAAATACTTTTCTTTTTCTGGAATCAACTTTTTCTAACGTTACCTATTTTGTATATAAAGAAAAAAAACCTATAGCACTACAAGCCTTGGGTACAGTACTCAGAAAATGCTGTACTGTAACTGGGCCAGAATAGGTTTGGTCGAAATCACGCTTAACTGCCAGATTTTTTGTCTTATTAGGTACGTTTATGCTTTTAAAGCTTGAACCAAAAATAGAAGAATTAACTAAAAAAATTGGAAAATTTATTTATGTATGTTCTATAAAACCTTTCGGAAGATATTTTTTTTAATGTGTACCAAAATACGTTTTAGCTATTTTATAAACTTTCACCAACCGTACAACCTATAGGTTACACTTCATTGTAAAATATAAATGTATGTGTGTTTACACATAGACACACTAAAAATATGTAGTTATTATAAATGTTTGCAACGATGTGTAATATTATATTATATTAGTATAAAAACCATGATAGTATAAAAAAGCACCTCAAAACGCTTTTCTTTTTTTTAATTATTTTCTCTCTACCCCTTCATATTACTCAAGTGAACTAAATGAAAATTCGCGGAGTCGCTTTTAATAGAACGAGGATATTAAACCATAAAACGTTGAATGGAAAAAACAAAGCATAAAGAAACTTATTAAACGTAGAATTACTTTTATTTATACAAAAAAACAAAAAAAAAACCTTATAATGAAGCTTACTGACCATTATTCGACATTATTTACAAGTAATTTCAAAATGTTAAATAAATTAGCTTAAACAGAAATTATACATAAGAAAAATTAAATTCAAACTCATTATTACAGAAGATAAGAATTAGTAAGAAACTAATTTAATTAAGATTTATCATCTGAAAATTTTTAAAAAGCAGTGAAATTAAACAATTATCAAGAAACTATACACCAATAAAATTGCTATAAAAAATAATAAATAATAATCATAACCATGTATAATGATTTTAAGATTTTTTTTTTTTTTTTTTTTTTCAGGACTGTACACTAAACATAACTACAAAAAGATGAGGTTCAAAGCTAAAACATATGAAAAAAAAAATTGAATATGGCCTCCTTGATCGTGGAAAAAAAGATACGATCAAGACACCACAATACCACATGTTAACAAGAGTTAGCAAAAATCATATTAAGAGATTATATTATCTATAAAATAAAAACATGTTTATTTTTTTGTAGTGGTTTTATTTTATAAAAATATGTTATTTAGTGTGGCAAGGATTGGAACCACATCTGAGGCCTTAATCGGTTATCAACTATATAAAACAGTACACGACTCGAAAAGTTAAGGTTATAACAAAAGTATAACCTTTTGTAAGTGAAGTGAAAAAAGTTATCATAAATAAAATTATCCAAAAAAATAATAATATTAAAATAAATATCTCCCAGACTAGAAAAAACAATTGATTATTGATATCACTTGAGGTACGCTCGATGGTCATCAGTACTATCTTACATAGATTATATACACTAAAGTTTTTTAAATGTAAGACAAGAAATCTAACATTGTTAGTGCTCACCTCAGGTCAGACCAGATAAACATTTCTAATAGCCCCATTTTAAATTTGCTTCCAATAGGAACGGAAAAATCCAATGAGTCATAAGGGAAATCCCACAGTAAAGCCCAAAAATTTAACCTATCTGCCCCCTTCCCCTTCTCGCGACGTATCTCAGTAATCTATCTCTTAGATACCTTCAGGTGATTACTAATGTTTGATTTCTTGTCTTACATTTTTTATGGATATGTCTATCTATAATCTATTACATACATAGGGATTTTAAGCGTGACTTTTTCATTTACACCAATATAGCTCCTAAGCGATAGATCCTAGCGGCAAATGTTATATATAAACAAATTTTCTCCATTAAATTTCTGACCTAGAAACTGTTTGAAAATGTCTAAAGAGCAACACCAACTATAAAAATAGCGTTACATTTTTGAGGGTAAAAAAAAAGTTACAAAAAAAAAACTATAAACCCCCAGCCAAAATATTTATTATAAATTTTCCTAAGTGGACCATAATATAAAACTGAAGTTTTACAGAAAACCCAAAGGTAACGAAACTAACAGTGCCCAACAGAACACTATGGCAATTAAATTGACCTCTATAGAATAAAAATTAAATTGTGAAGAGGGTGTTGTGGGGAGGGGAGGTGAGATTGAGTTATGAAACTTTTTTAATATAGACTTCGGATAATCAGGAAAGCTTTCCTGGCATAAATCTAAATAATGGATTTTTTTTTTTTTTTTTTTTTTTAATAATTGAATAAAAGAACTTTTCAAATTTTATGGGTCTTGTATCAAACTAATAAAAACAACATTGAATAGTATAAAAGAAGGCATGACATGAGCCTGTGATAATTTTATAATTGAAAGACTGATAAATATCAATAATCTTATCGTTGATATGCGATGAGCAGAAGTCATCCAATATTAAGCATATTCGTTTCAATGTTAATAAGCGATTAATAATGTGTATAGTCAAGTAGCAGCCGCATTACTCGTTCTTGAGGGGTGACTGGATCGTTTCGGAATCTATGAAAGAGAATTCAAAAGCCAGGAGGAACATTATTAGTCAATGAATTTGTCCGTTAGGAGGGATGCCCGTTCAATGGGAATTTTACAGGCTTATAACCAAAAAAAAACTATAGACCCCCAGCCAAAAGACACATCCATTTTAAAAAAGGTAAACTTCTCCCTGATTGGGAAAAGCAATTTTTACCAGTAAGGGAGAAATTGATTTTGCGGACGGAAAGGCGTATTGATGAAGCATAGAAGACAGAGAAAGGACGAAATAATGAACGAACAAAATTTATTTTTAATCATCTAATTACATTTAGATATTTCTTAAAATTCGCTATACACATAGAATGTACTCTTTTTTGACATGGATATACAGTGGAGCCTCGATATAGCAAATTCCTTGATAAATAGAAGTTTTTCTATTCCCCTTGAATCTGCCTACAATTCCTATGTTATTTTTACCTCTACATATAGAAAGATTAGTTAAGGCCTTGATATATCGAATACACCGCACCTCTACAAAACGAAGTTTTAATCGGAAATCCTGTATATATCTAAGTCGATTTGTTAAATAAGTAGAGTTTAGACTGATTAAAGGTTCTACGACGGATAAACTGTAACTCCCATCTTTACATTTGTTTCCGGTTTGTTACAGTTTCTGATAAAAACACTTGTGCGATCCATTTCGTTTTCTGTTGTTTCTTAATTTTTTTTTATTCTCGCGTAAAACCCTTTCGTATGAAGAAAAATTGAAAATTATTTAAGCCGTAAATGCCGGGGTTGGCATAAAGTGCGAAATTGCAAAAAAGTTTGGAATACCAGCGAACACCTTATTCACTTCGAAAAATGGGCTAAAGTATGAAAATCAAGCTTTTTCATTATCAAAGAGGTTAAAAGGACCCGAGTTCCAAGATATAGACGAGTGTGTTGTGAAATGGTTAAAGCAGTGCCGTGACAAAAACTTATCAATAAGTGGTCCAATCTTAAGCCGGCTCCACACATTCGTGTTATGTCATAACACGCAACACGAAACAGACATGCTCGTCAAAGATTGGCAAATGTGTGGATGGCCACTCGGCTCGTGTTATGTGTTATGATATTTTTTCGGACCCTGTTATAGTCGTATAGCCGCTCCACACATTCGTGTTAAGTCATAACACGCAACACGAAACAGACATGCTCGTTGAAGAAGCCGAATGTGTGGATGGGCACTCGGCTCGTGTTATGTGTTATCAAGTTGTTTCTGCTCGTGTTATGGGTGTATCGCTATAGGAGGCGGTTTTTAACACACATCAAAGGAAATTTGTTTCCCCATAACACAAGCCGAAACAGAGACAATCGCTTATCCACAAATTCGTTTAGCAACAGCGAATAATCGTAAAGCCCAGTTAATCATTATTATCAATAATAACTGTTTTAAAATGAAAAAACTATTAAATTTGATAATAAATAACGTAAAGTAAGCACGTAGCGATTTAAAAATATACAATTTAAATCGATAACTAATTTCATACATTTTGAGTTGAACTGTACTATATTAGGTATATTTTTTTTTTTTTTTACGGTAGTATTTGTAATGGGAAACTACGTTGTTGACAAATAATTTTTTTTCGTCTATTCAATTAGTCAAGAAGAGATTTTCGTAGCTCATCTTCACTTTTGCTCTTAGTTCAGTCTGAAAGTAGATAGATCTTGGCCTAAATAAAGCTTACGCAAACTTTATTAACACATGAGACAATGTGATAAAGAAATAATAAGAGCTGACTGTAAGGAGATTAAGTAGCCTTGCATTACCCTTTCTTTCGTGGCGTAAAAAAAAATGGTATTTGAGAGACTAAAGAGTCCTGAAACAATGGTAAAATAAAATATGATATAAGAAAGGGGGGAGACCGAAACAGGGAAAAAAAAAACAACATAGCCCAGTCGATTTATACATCGGAGGATATCAGCCTAAGATACATGTTTTTAAATACAGCAATAGATACTTGAAAATGTTTTTTAATTAAAAAAGAAGAAGGTAGATTCCTCCCAATTCTCTCACTCATTTCAAAAACCAGCAGTGCAATGTTCTTCCTCAAATCCGATTTTGTGATCTTTTTCCGTTTCTAAAAAAAAGTTGGTCTACAGGTACAGTGTACATATCAAATAAAGCAAATTAAAGTTCCTTTAAATTCTTTCTTGAGGACATTTTTGTGAAACCAGTAATTTTTTTAGAATGCGGCCGAGAACTTGACTCAAGGGAAAAATTTCAAATATTGTGAAAAATCACTATTTCTTGGAGAACTGTATTTCTATTAATTAATCTACATAGCTGCGGTTAGAATAAAATCGTCACACATTTAGTACTCTTTAATATTGTAAATGCTACGTCAAGTAAATTTACATATTTGAGAGATATTAATGAAAAACGAAAATAGTGCTAAAATTCCTACTACGAACATCCCACCTGGTTTTGAGGTTTGAAAACTTGGATTTTAACTATCCTTATGGGTCCTAACAACATAAAAAAAAAATAGTAGATACATGCGTTTTTACGAACTTGGCTTATTTTAGTAGGTATTGATATATTGTCATGACAGAGCAGGGAACTGTTTCGTCATTGTTTCGTGTTATGTGTTATGCCATAATAGAGAACTGTTTCGTGTTATGTGTTAAGCCATAACAGAGAACTGTTTCGTGTTATGTGTTAAGCCATAACAGAGAACTGTTTCGTCGTTAATTTGGGTGATGTGTTATGTGTTATGACATAACACGAAACAGGTTCGGCGAGCATTGGGCGAATGACATAACACGAATGTGTGGAGCCGGCTTTAAACGGAAAAAGCAACAGAATTCGCTAAAGAACTTGGTAAACCAAATTTCCGTGCTAGTAATAGCTGGCTTTAGAATTTCAAGAAAATGAATGGAATTGTTTTTAAAAAAATTACCGGAGAAAGTGCAAGTGTAGACGATAATGTATGTACACCCTGGAGTGAAAAACATTTTTTGAACTCACATTATTCTTTCATTATTATTATTTCAATAAAATATGTACATATTTTCAATATTTACAATGATTATTTTATTATAAACCTCTAACCTCTATATATCGAAGTCAGTCAGAAATCACCTCAATATATCGAAATCCTCGATAATTCGGAGTTTTCTCGTTCCCCTTGGGGTTCGATATATCGAAGTTCCACTGTAGTACCTTCCGTGAAATACCGTAACAGTTCAAAAATCTCAACTTTTGGGAAATGGCGACTCTCAAAAAGGTAAGATTTTCGATGTGTTACAGTATTCCACAGTAGGTGCGATATATTTCTTTCGCATCAGGAGCGCAACACTTAACTTACCATAGGCTAAATTTACCCGTCTTCCCCGAAAGGCTTCCGTGAATTCCCCAACTTTCGAAATGAATTTCCAACTCTCCTCGGCCAACTGAACTAAACTTATTATAATTGATATCACATAAAGATAAAGTAATTTTGAATAATTTGATGTAGAAAACTCAAAATCGAATTTTTCGGAGACAGAATTTCACGACAGGTGCATTATTTCTTTTGACTGAGTATATAGTTATCTTTAGTAAAGTTTTTTCACATTCAAAAATTTAACATTTTTACATGCTCTTACTCTGTTGGTGTTGCTCGAACAAAAACTTGCCGACAGTTTCCTTATTAGAAGCATTAGATTATATACAGACGTATTCATGATCTATTATTCTTCCCAGTCGTGGAGAAACATTTTTTTTTTTTTTTTTGTTTCATTAATATAGGTCCTAAACTGCAGACAATTGTTATAAAACAAAAAATATTCTCCATGATATTTCTGAATAGGAAACTATTCTCAAATTATAGACCCGAGCATCACCAACAGAATGGGATATGTGTTACATTTTTGAGGATGGAAAAAAGTTACAAAAAAAAAAAAAATAAACCCCCAGCAAAAAGATACATCCATGTCAAAATCTATATACACACATCAAAAAAAGTTTTGCAACACCTAAATTTTTTTATTTCGCTTGAATATTTAGGAGAAATATTTTTAGGGAGTGAAAGTGCAACTAATACTGATAGAAATCATTATAATTAAAAACAGAAAATATCCTTGTAACATTATAAAAATTAATAAAATACGAAAAATACAGAAAAGAGGAAAATGTGACATGGTTAAAAAATTGCTTAACAAACATTTATCGTTTACCTAGTACTCTGTGTTTCCTCCCTGGCTCTTATTAGAGCCTGGACTCGTACTGGCATCCGTAAAATAATGTGGTCAAATATTGCCTTGAATCGCTGCTTCAAACATTACTAGCGACCGGAAGTGTTGAGGACCGACCACGTAGTGGTAGGCCACTTCAGTGGAAAAGGACTCACGAAGAGTGGCTGTTGCCTCAGTGGAGGAATTGTCTGTTTGCTGATGAAACCAGACTTGCTCTGGTCCCTGACAATAACCGATTAAGGGTCTGGAGGGCACCTGGGAGGCTGAGTCGCTTGAGGTACCCATCTCATAGAGCCCAGCAGCATTATGTTTTGGACAGGAGTAATGCTCGGGTCCAGAACTAAACTGATACCCATCCAAGGGACCATGACTGCTAATTCTTACATGAAAAAGGTATTACAACCTATCGTGAGACCGCGAGCAAGAAGACACGGCGATGGCTTTACCTCATCGTGCGAGAATAGTGACAGAGTACCTCAAGAAAGCTGAAATTCAAAGAATGGACTGACTGGCCTGCATTCTCACCAGACATGAATCCCATAGAACATGTCTGGGACATGCTTCACAGAGTGGTACTGCGTCGCCAGAACGTCCCTACCACTCTTCAAAAACTGAGGGAAGCAGCGATTGAAGAATGGCGGAATCTTCGACAAGAAGACATAGACCACATTATTTTACGGATGCCAGTACGAGTCCAAGCTCTAATTAGAGCCCAGGGAGGAAACACAGAGTACTAGGTAAACGATAAATGTTTGTTAAGCAATTTTTTAACTATGTCACATTTTCCTCTTTTCTGTATTTTTCGTATTTTATTAATTTTTGTAATTTTCCAAGGACTTTTTCTGTTTTTAATTATAATGATTTTTATCAATATCAGTAGCACTTTCACTCCTTATAAATATTTCTCCTAAATATTCAAGCGAAATAAAAAAAATCAGGTGATGCAATACTTTTTTTGATGTGTCTATATAAAAATGAATGTGTGTATGTCTGTACTCCCTAAATTCAAAAACCATACATCCAATTGCCGTGAAAATTTGGGAAATTATTAGGTATATCCCCGGGAAGGTAATCTCCTCAACCAATTTTTTGAAAAAAAAAAATTTTTAATCAGAGTTGGGGTTCTAGGTGTATGTCGAAGCTTCACTGGAGGGCTATCAAAAAATATATCAAAATAACATTTAGGTTTTTTTTATAAATACTACTTTAGTGCAGGTGTTTGTAAACAATTACCAATAAAACATATGTTCTAAATTAATATAAATCTATACTATTATATAAAAGGACAAGTCATTTTTCGTTGGTTATAACGATACAATGTTATATAAAGCTAGATACTGATAATAAAATTGGCTTGATTCAAATAAATTTTAATAAAAAAAGCTATAAATATTTAGTGTGACGTGTGGATTCAAGGGATATTTAATAATCGAACGATATGTGGTTAGCGGCATTCTACACCAGAGTTTGCAATGGTAAAATTATTAAACCCCTCTGTACCAAATTGTAACTACAAAGAAAGATTTCTAGGAAGATTTTAAATAGTATAGTATACTGCAATAATAATTTAAATTCACAGAGTTAAGTGGCAGAAGTTTGTCACTCTGTCATTAACTTTAATCGTTAGATAGAAATTAAAATTCAACCAAATGAAATCAATAAAATTATTTTTGCTGCACTAAACATTATTGCCTTATCAAAATATCGATTTCTTATTTTTTGATAATGTGTCTAAAAAATGGGAGACCTAACCATAGCTTTTGATTAACGTTTTAAGAAGACTATAATTTCAATGATTTCAAATTCATTTTAATGTTTCAGGTTTATTTAATAAATTGTACCATTGGTAGTGTGAAAGAGCAGTAATACTACCAACAAATACTATAGCAGAGAATATTAACAACATTATTATTGAAAAAGTAAATTGACATAGAAAATATCTCTATTGACGGGGTTGTAAGCACTGATAATGCAGTCCATTATCCGCCAGAGTTTCTTCCTAGAACGTCTCTGTCCATCTAAATTACAAACTCACAGATTAGATTTAAGGATTGAATGTTTTTGAATAAATCATTGCAATAATACTGGGTTACAGCTTTGGGTGAAAATATCTAGAAATATTGTAAGAAAATAATTCTCAAATGCATTATAAGATTTTTATTTTTAAAAATAAAACTTCTGTTATTAGTTAAACCTATCTAAGTTCGTTACTTATAAGAGCGGGCGAAGCCGTGACTAGGGATGCTAGTATGTTATACTATACCATCCTTCTCAAACATTTAAAACAAAACAATCCGTATTCCAGAACTAATATATAGTTTTATACAACTTAATTAAGATTGATGAATTAATATTAAAGTACAGGGTTGATATTATATACTTATTCAGCTTCGCAGTGTGGTTTCAGGGAACTTACAAAAAAAAAATAGAAAATCGTTCTCATTTAAATAGCAGGAAAGCCAACTTAAGCACATGAATACTCCAGACTTGAGTTCTCGGACTAGTACTCAAGTACTCCATCCAACTAAGTACTTTCCAGACCGCACAACACAACCTAACTTGATTTCTTGAGCGGAAGATGAAAGACCTGCCCCAAAGCAAGGAACATAATTCCTAAAAGAGTTAACAAACGAAACTAAGCTCGTTATAACAAGCTCTACTAATGGCTTCCCAGAAAGCTTTCACGTTTTATGTTTCATGCATTTAATTAAGGTCATAAATCCTTGCTAAATTAGAAAAAATCGAAACAATCTCGAGTTATATTTTAATCAAATTATAGTTAATTTTTAATAAATTCATTTTTTCTACACAAATCCTAAAACTAGATTATGTGGCTTCGCGATGTTTAGATTAGAAAATAACGTAAGGTTATAGAATGGTCTTGGTCGGGGTACGGGATATCAATCGAAACTGAGGTTTTTGTTTTCAACGAAACAGTTATCAGTCAAAAGAATACAACATTTAAATAACAGTTCTCGCTGTTTCGCATAAAACGTAATCAAGGAGTAATATCTACAATTTTAAGTATATACGAACTATAAAATATTCAACACTGGTATTCTTGAAAATAGAAAATTTTAAGTTTAAGTATACATGAAACGCGAAATAAACAGTTATTCGTACACCATGGCTTACAATGTATTTTTTCTCACCTCCAAAATTTATTTGGTAATTTTAGGGAAAACACACACACACACATCTACGAAGAACTTATTTTATAACAAATAAAAAATACATTTATATAAATATATGTATTAAGTCCAACAGACTCTGTCCCCTTCAATAAATAAATTCATTCTCTTGTTCAACAACTAACAATCCCTATTAGTATTTTAGTTCATATATGATATTAAATATACATTTATAGAAAAGGAAAAAACAAAACTAAACGTGTAAAAAAGGTTGAAGGCCGGTAAAGTTTGTTATATCTCAGTCGCTACATTACTTTTATTTTATTAGTCGGCACCTGAAGTGAAGAAACATAAAAATGACACGAAGCGAAACTCAGATCATGTATCCATCAAATTAAAGTCCAGATCACATTACTGATACGAATCAAACGGGCATAAGTTTAAGCACTTGATAATTATCTAAAGCATTAATTGGCTTGGGTTTTGATGGGGTAGGGTGGAAGGTATGTGGCCTGCGATTGTTGTGTGAGCCGGCATCAGGTTCCCTAAGTATTTCATTATTATTATACTCATTACTACTAATTACTAATTTTATAACTATTTAAATTAACTGATACACCAGCTTTGAACATACACATCAACTTTAAATTAGTTAATCATGACAAACTTGAATATTTCATTATTTAATTGGCACTGCATAAATTAATAGAAATTAAAATATTGAAAACATAATTTAAAGCAACTGAAGAATAATATATATATATATATATATATATATATATATATATATATATATATATATATATATATATATATATATTATTTTTTTTTTTTTTTTTTTTTTTTAAATCAGTACTGGAATGAACAAAGTAATTTTGAAATGTTCGGTAAGTAAAGAGTACAAGCAAAGAAAAAATATATATAATTTTCAGGACACTTACAAACTTCAACTAAAATAAAATAATTTTTTCAAGAATCAGTAAAGTTATTTAATACGTTGCGTGAATATGACTCCGCCCTTATTACAGATTCGTTGGCATCACAGCCTACCTGCGGGCTTTGAAGTCAATATTTGTATTTGAAAATATAAATTGTGTCAGTCATAAAGCGCGTACATTATATTAAGTGGATAATTTTATTCCAAATAAACGCCATTGTACGAGAATTTTATTGCGAACAAAAGTACTGCGAAACATATCATTCGTTTGTGGATATTTACGCAGAGCATACTCCATCGAATAAAAGAAATTGAGCCACAACAAACCCTGAAGGGTCTTTGGTTCAGGACTTTAATAAGGATGTATTGTGTCTTGACCAACGGTTGCAAAAGGAGAGAATTTGGCTAAAATAACGCTCAACCGCCAGATTTTTACAACAATTAAAGGTGTCCTCTTTATAGAGACTGAGTTTACTCCACAAGCATCGAAATCTATCCACGGCTGAAATAATAGAAAACAAATTTTGTGCCATCAAATACAACTTGCAAAGAATGGTTTCCACGATTTAAAAAAACATTATTTGTTTAGGAAGGGCAAAATACATGAAAAACTACTCCAAAAAAGACTAGAATAGGTGAACTGACATTACAAATTATTGTGTCAACATGAGGCCAGACCGTACACAGCAAATGCGAATGAAACATATTTAAATGTATAAGAGTGGGAAGTGCTACCCCATACGTCATATACGCTAGCATTGCTCCTTCCTATTATCCATTATTCCAGTCGATGCAGTCAGATCTCATGGGAGAACAATTTAGAACCGAGGAAAGCTTGAGAATTTGGCTTGATAACTGGATTTTCTCAAAAGACCAGGACGGACTTCCTCAGGCAGGGAATCCGTAAATTGTCTGAAAGATGGTCGCAGGTAGCGGCTGCAGATGGATCATAATAATTCGATCATTTAGTTGTAAAGAAAATGTTTTATTTTCACAAAAAAGGTGGAGTCATATTTGCACACCCAAAATAACAAATAAAAAATAAGCTATGCTTATATTATTTTCTAAAAGCAAAAGAAAAACGAACATTGCACATAGATATGAATATTATTAACTTTCATATATAATAACCCCTTTGATCCTTGGAGAGAATTTTATCATTGGAATTCACGTACAAAATTAACCCACCTTTATCATGTTAATTTGTATTTTTTTTTTTTTTATTATTTTATTTTATCGATCGATGAATCTAATCCAATAGAAAAAAATGAGCTGAAAGTTCAGGTTATGATATTATGTGATTAACAGACTAAAATTAAATACACAAAAAGCGCAATCAGTCTAAGTAAAAATTAAAAGTTAGTTAAACTAACCCAACAACCACTTTTTTTTTAAGATTCACTGATCGCTAATTCGTTTAAGAGTATTTTGATTCGTTCAAGAGTGGTCTTTCAACAATAATTGTTAGAATTAAGTTACTTTAAATTTCCGTGATTTTATTTTTCTGGAACTATACCTCCTTCAAGATTCGGGTCTATTTATTCGTGTAAATTTTTTTAACATAGAAATTATAACAATTATTCCAACATTCATGGAAATTAGTTTTTCATGAAAACAAAAAATAGCTCAAGAGAGAATTATATTATGGAACCCCTTTCACATGACAAAAAAAGAGTGAATACCGAGAGAAAAATAGAAAGTCGCGTAAAATCGGGTATGATTCACTCACGTTACAGTTGCACAGCGTAACACTTACGACATCTTAGTCCAAATGTATTTATTCATTTCGGTAATTTTTGGTTTAATAATAAAATAATGAAGAGAAATAATAATTCAGGGAAGATAAAAATATATTTCTTGATATATATGCATTTTTAATTCAATAGTAAAACAAAACACGTTAAATCAACTTCATCTTGAAAAAAATGGCAAAATTTATCAATCAAATTATTAAAAAGAAAAATGAGTATATTTAAAAAAAAAAAGAAAATATAAGATATGGCCATAACCAGCAATAGAAAATACCTGAATTTCTATACAAATATTTTTCAGAATTTAAGAGAATTTTTTTTTATTTCCTAATATATTATTAATTAATCACCATCAATAAATTATTAACGACTAAAACATTCAAATAAGGAAGATGAATAAATGAATTATTTCAACTTTTGTTTTTCTCTAATCAATATTCAATACAAAAAACCAATAATTAATATATACAACTGAATATAAACAATATTAAGGAATACAAAAAAACAAGGACAAAAATGTATAGCAGGATTGGATTGTTTTATGACAGAATACAACTTATATTTCTCACTCCTCTCTCTATAATCTAAAATTTATTCAACAAAAAAGGTATATAAACAAATGGTCTACAGCAACTAAATAGCAAAACTGCTAATACAACAAGTCATAGAAATACAACATTCACAAAAAATAATTTAACATCAATAAAATTCAGGAATTTAAATTTTTTTAAACAAAGTTTCACCAAAATTAGATCCTCAAAAAAATGTTTCCATAGATTCTTTCAAACCTGTCAACTTAAAAAAAAGAAAAGAAGAAGTTTAAACAAGTTGTTGAATAATAAACTATATACTCACAACTGTGATTGGATAGACTGGATTGAAGACTGTAAACAATAACACATTATTCGGTTCTGCCTCAGGCCTGTAAAAGGAAATTCAATAATTATTTTCATTACAACATAATCATTAAACAAGCCATGAAAAATTATTACTTGTGTTGTATTTAAAATTATGTATTGAAAATAAATTATTAAGCATCCTTTAGAAATGAGAGGAGTGTTTTTAATAAATATATTTTTTAAATCATTATACAATAACGTAAAACATGTACAAACAATAAGTCCTTTATTTATTTTTTTTAAATTACTCACCACCACAACTGTCTTGACTTATTCGTGTTTATCTTATAACCATAGAATGGTATCATAACCACTTAACCACATAAAAACTTCAACACAAAACATCTGAAGAAAATTTATTTACACATGTTTTAATAGGGTTAGGGGCTAATAGTGAAACTGAGCACTCAAAAAAATTAACCTCAATAAAACGCTCAAACCTCAGAGTCTGTATGCTTCGATTCTATTTAATACAGATAAATGCTAATATCAACAGCAATTTTGGTGGACAATTATTCATAAACAATAGTTAGCTGAGTTTAAAAATTTTCAAAAGCTTAAGCAATAATATTTCATATTAAATAAAAAATTAATATTAACTTACCGTTTCCGTCTTGGTTCATAATTCTTATTGTATCCATCTGTGTGATCCTAAAAATTAAAATAAATAGCATAAGGAGAATATTAGTCAAGAAGTAGGCACTTAACTAATAAGATATTTTATAATAAATAAATTATAAACAATGAAAACAACCACCTACCATAAAAAAAACAACCACAACTGTACCCCTAATCCCAAAACATACAGATTAAAATTAAATAATTTTCATGTCATTATTTTCCATTACAGGAAATCAAGAATATTTTTTTTTAATTTTAAATGATAAATAATAATCTATCACGAGTTTTCTTTTTTTATTTGAACCTATATAGAACAATACTACACAACTTAAAAGAAGTCAAATTGGTTCAATGTAGAGAGAAATTGTATATTCAATATTTATACAACCTTATCAAACGATAGTTCAAATTTTGAAACAGGAATTAAAGAAACAGCACAATGGTTCTTGAGTAAATAATCACTATTATTAAAATGATTTTAAAAAAACATTAAAAAATACGTAGAAATAGGGTTGTTGACATGTCCCCAACACTTTTTAAAACTCAAAACTCACCCATAAGGTCCACCTGCGTGTTATACCTTCTGTTATCATTTTTTAAAGATATCAATTTTGAAAATATCTTATTAAAGTTAGCTATAAAGTCAAGTTAAATATCAATCAATATGATTTAATTACACAACTAATAAAAAAAATTAACCAACACCTGGGATAACTTAAGTACTATTAATTGGAGAGAAAAATTTTAGAGGAGAGCTCGATTTACACGAGGCCTATTAAATCAAACAAAAAACTGTCAAAACTTGCCGGTAAAAAGCCGGATCACCGTCATGATCGAAAACTATAGAAAAGGTTATAAATTATTATACTCACCCTTTGTTGAACACCATCCAAATCAGTTCGTTGTCTTTTAGCAACACCAGTATCACCGTTAAAGGACATTTCTGCAAGACAAATTTACTTTAAAAAACAAAACAAAACCAAACACTCGTCAAGAACTGAAATGCTTTCCGAACCGCAAACGAAACGTAGGAAAACAATTTATCTGAGCCGAATGGCGACAAGGCGTCGTGTAGAATGAGAGTAAAGTAACCTAGAGTCGGGTTGGAGGATGCGCAGTAGCAAAGCCCGCCATCTTCAAATCGATGCCTTCCCCACACAGACTAAAAATAGGACTGCAAAAATGAAATTACTTACTCTTTGTGAGAATTTAAAATAACAAGAATACTATTTTATTTACTTGTTAAGAAAATATTTTAATGATTAAAAACATATACAACCCCCCTTTGCTACAAATCCACTTAAACCACATAAAAATGCAAAGTTAAAAAGTGGTTTAACATTCTCAATTAATTAATCTTTGTCATAAAAACTATTATTTAACTACATACATAGATAATTATAAAATATATTTATAAAGTATAACTTATAATGTTTACAAAATCAAATAACGAAACACACTAAACTTGATATAATATAATCTTCTCTTGGTCTGTGAAGATATCCACTTTATTTTATTATTCTACAATATCAGTACTATACTAACAAATAATATACATAATTATTTTCCAAATAATTAAAAATATCACTAAGCATACCTACCATATCACTAAAACTTGTATTTCCAATCAACTTTTTATTAAAAAAAAAAAAAATACAAAAATAATGTTATACAGTTATGAGTGATACATGCATTTATATATATGTATATTTCTCAAATTATATAAAATCTATGTTTGAAATTGTATCATATCAGAATAAGATTAAAAATGCAATTTAAACAAAATATATACTTTTAAATTGAAAATAAAATTTTATTGTCTTAATCTTTAAAGAAAAACATCAAATCACAGATTATGAAAAAGTGATAAAGTGTTAAAACAGAAAAACATTTATTATGCAAACAAATTATAATAAGAATAACAGTAAACACAAACAAAATTAAATAAAACAAATAGAGAAAACAAAAAACAGAAAATACTTTAAACGTAAACAGAGATATTAAACAATAGAATATAAACTACATAGATTGATGTAATACTGTTTTTGTCAATAATATGATATTATCAAATATAAACCTATCATTAATTCTACTGTCAAATACTATCACTTATATATTAAATCCCTTTTGACTGTTACCTCATTCCATTAAATAACCTTATTATTTAATCACCAGCATAATATTTTAATATTTAATTGTTGACCATCAAGTATTAAACTTTTATACTGCTCTATTGAAAACATCAATTCACCAAACAGCTACATTTGCCATCTTCTCCACTATATATCATGAATAATTTATTAAATTACTTTAATTTGACTCTTAAAATGTGTTCAAATAAAATATGTTTTTTTTGTTGTTGTTACTTAATGAAAATTAATTTTAAAAAAAAATCATCAGAAGTGTAATATTAATTATGTAAACCACAAGACTTGTCTCCTTTCTTCAATTTCTTATTCAGAGAATTTTCTGGGAATTCATTTTTACTCTATTTCTTCATAATTAATCCTTTTATCTACCACTAGAGATCCATCACCCAGTTTATTATACCCATCTCAGACATTCAACCATCACAAAATTGTATCATTGCCTTCAACTTTAAACAACTATTATTTGTCAATCTCAATCAATTAATATCCTCCAAAAAAACTCTATATTGAAGAATAAAATAAAAGAATATATTCAAGGATTCAATAGGAATTTATGAATTATGAAATTCAAATCGGTTTTTGTATTTGGTTTAACAGAATGTCAATTTAGGGAGTGGATTTATTAAACTGAAAATTTCTACATTTTCACAAAATCAAAATTGTTAGTTTAGAGTATACCTAAAATTAAGGTAAAATTAAAGGTTTAATTTTGAAATCAATCCTTGATTAAAAATTTTAAAAAATAATAAATCATAAATTTACATTTACCTTTTTTGCTTTTATGAACTTAAAATTATTATTTAATTAATCTTTTTCACTTTAGAAAGTCATTAACATAATATAATAATATTAATACTAGAATAATAGATTACTTCTAAAATGTGATAAATCAGCAAATTATTAACATGTAGTCTCAGGGGAAAATGTTTAAGTGAAAGAGTGAAATAATTATTTGAATATGATAAAAACATTTTCAAACTTTCATTATAATCAAAAAATTTAGAAATATTTCAACAAAGTAATCCTAATGATATTGTTTTTACAAATATTATTCAAACTAGAATACAAAGTTAACATATTATGTGTATATGCAGCAATGTTACGAATCTAGACTTACCTTATTTGTAATATATTTGAAAATTGGCATGTATAATTTCAATTTAACAAATATCTTAATCCTTTTCCAATTTCTTATAACTTGTACATTGTAATTAATAGTGATCAAGTATTAAATTAAAGCTTTATTACTATGAAACAACTTTATTCATATCAACAGGATTTCAAGTGGCAAGAATTAGACCTAGAGAAGCCAGGTATTGCAAAGTTAGTTTTGCTGGAAGCCAATATTCTTTTTATTTCTGAACAAGGAGTCTCAGCAAAGAAGCCATTTCTCGGCTCGAATACTGGTACCAATATCTCAAAAGAATTCCATTTTATTACAGAAAGATGAAATATTTCTCATATACATTTACTTTATTTATAACTCATATACCTCACATTACACACAACAATTACAAACACATACGAACTAACACAACTAATGACAGAGCACAATAACTCTAAACAATATCTCAAACGATTTAACATAATACGATCTGACCTATGTATTGAAGACGGACAGACTCAAAATTTTAGACATGTACTTTACGAATGTAAATTATTTGAGAGACAAAGGTTTAATCAGCCAGTGACAGAAGAAAATTTGTTTTCTAAATTTAAGACTGAATTACTCACATTTATACGAAAAATCGACTTTGACAAACTGACAAATGATGGGCAGCAGAGGTAGTTTCTTGTTGGCTTTTGTTGTTTTTTTCTTTTCTTTGTTTTTTTGATTTTGTTTAATTATTTTTTGTTACCTTACTAGGCTAAGCTAAACGAATCATGCTAAACTTTGTAGTAACATTGTAAAACATGTATGTCTATAAGGCATGGAACATGTGAATAAAGGAAAAAAAAAAAAAAAAAATACATTTACTTGTCCATGACAATAGGGCTCAATAAGATAAAAAATGTATAAGACACAGAATATGATTCGGCCAAGTGCTTAGCTTTTCAACAATAGAACTGTTGAGGAATCGCTGAAGTTTCAGATGGACACAGATGGTAGCAGCTGCATGTTCTGTTAGCGATTTTAACAAGTCTGGTATAACAAAAGAAAAGCTGAAATACATTAACTGATTGAACTTTCTATAACACCAAAATTAATTTTATTTTTGCAATCAATAAATGATGAAAAAATTGAACTCAAACATACCATGTAACCATTAATAGATTATAACAAAATATTATGTTGTTAAAACATATAATTTTTTAAGAAATATGCGCAGTTTTTTTTTTCATGATTCAGTGATCATTTTTTAAATATCTAATTTTTCAAATTCATGTCAATACCGAATATTAAAAATGTTGCTGAATAGACAAAATATTTATAGCATCTCTAATTAGAACCATGAGTTAACGTCTTCACATTGTCAGGAATCATGGTAGAGGAACAAAAACACTCATGTTTTGTTCAGCCTGTGACTAAAGATACATAAAAAAGATATAAACATATAAATTTAGCAAATTAGAATATTCTCTAATCAGAAGTGACCAGTTGAAATCTAGCCTAGACATATTGAATTTTGATTCATTTCAGTCGCAAAAAATAAATCTATACCTTCTAATTTTGGTTAGAATAGATTGGTAACTTAATGGATAACTTTCCTAACCAAAAAGGAATGCATTAGGACGTTAATCCTCAATATATGTCACCTCAAAAAGATTCCATTTAGGATTTTTACAACAATTGTTATTTGCAAAAGCCACGTTTTGATACAACTAGGACAATGATTGTTTGTCTCCTTTACTGACTGGTTTCATCGCCCTGAAAAAGAACTGTAAGGTGGGCCAAAATGTAATCACTAAAAGTTCCTTTCTCTTGACTTCATTCCCAACCATCTTTTTGTTATATTTTTTACAATCAACTACACTATTCTTATAAATATTCTAGTTTTATATTTCTTCCCTGGGCTGTAATCACTGGCTCTATTTAAGACATATGCTTAGTGACAGTCATTTTCATACACAGCATGTCTATTCTTTGCTCTTTTTTATTTTTCCTTTTCTATAAATATATATTTATGTATTATATATGTTCTAAAAGATCTAATAGGGATCAGTAACTGATGAGTTAGCTACAAACAATCATGAAAAAGAATTTATTTATAGAATAGGAATAAGGAAAATAATCCCAGTATCATGAGAAAATAGATTATTTTTTAAAAACTCAGAAACTACAAAAGAACCTTTGGAATCAATTCCAAAACAGCTTCATGAGGTAATAAGAATTCGAAAGAAAATATTAGATTTAATTTTATAAATTAAAAACACTATTTTTTATTTATTATTTCTGACGCTAATAGAACATGCAGCTGCTACCATCTGTGTCCATCTGAAACTTCAGCAATTCCTCAACAGTTCTATTGTTGAAAAGCTAAGCACTTGGCCGAATCATATTCTGTGTCTTGTACATTTTTTATCTTATTGAGCCCTATTGTCATGGACAAATAAATGTATTTTTATTTTTTTTCCTTTATTCACATGTTCCATGCCTTATAGGCATACTACATGTTTTACAATGTTACTACAAAGTTTAGCATGATTAGTTTAGCATAGCCTAGTAAGGTAACAAAAAATAATTAAACAAAATCAAAAAAACAAAGAAAAAAACAAAACAACAAAAGCCAACAAGAAACTACCTCTGCTGCCCATCATTTGTCAGTTTGTCAAAGTCGATTTTTCGTATAAATATGAGTAATTCAGTCTTAAATTTAGAAAACAAATTTTCTTCTGTCACTGGCTGATTAAACCTTTGTCTCTCAAATAATTTACATTCGTAAAGTACATGTCTAATTAATCACACATATCTTACAAAAAACATTTATATAAACGTTAAGTAGGTTATTGAGAGGGATCAATCAACAATTTTAGGAAATGTTTGATATTAATAAATTTTATTTTTTTTTGGCAATGTTTTGGCCATAACTATGATGGCCATCAAGAGAGCTAAAAAAAATTAATAATGAAATACAGAATCAGAAGAGAAAAGGAAAAAAATGAGGTAAAATAAATATATTTTACAGTAAAATAAAATAAAAATAGAGGTCAATTAAATGAAATATAACAAGGTTAATAAATGACTGAAATGATCTAAAAAAGATGTAGAAAACAGTAGGTTCTAGCAACAAATGTTGTATAACATAAATTATTTTCCAAAAACTTTCTTACAAGGAAATTGTCAAATTTTCGATCTGTTGCCAAATTTGTTAATATCAAACATTGCCTAAATTTTTTGACTGGTCCCTATCAACATCCTACTTTTTATAATATTTATCCAGTCATTCAACTAAAGATAAAAGAGAAAAAATAAATATAAAAACAAAAAAGTAATTTTTTAGGGTAACAGTCAATCAACCGTCAATTAAACGCATCCAAATCTTCTTCTTTGTTAATTATCATGACAGGTTGACCATCGTCACGCCGGCAGCAAACCCTTCCTCGCGCAAACCATACATACTTCACTTTGCCAGCCGCCCTCTTCTGCCTCGCTAGCCAGTAAAGCTGTCGGTTACCGGGGGTCATCTCTTCGCCGACGTATATTTTTTCGTACGATTCCCAGCCAAGGTGTCTTTTACTAAAATCTCTTTATACTTTTCGAAGGCGAATAAGTCATCAACGCTGAGTTTAATTACCAGGGCCGCACCGACAGAACAAACTACGCTCTCTGTTGATTCTCCAGATTTTAAAGGAACACCTCTTATTTCTAGAGAATTCGAGAGCTGAGCCTGCTCCGTTTGATTTAGCCTCACCTCTAATTTTTTGACAACTCCTTTCAAATTATTATTTTCCATTAATAATTTTTCGATCAACTCCTCTTGTCTTTTGGCCCACTCTTCTAAGGATTTGAGCCTCTCCGAATTTTCAAAAGCGAGGTCTGTCTGTTTATTGACTGTGCCCTTGATTTCCTTTATGTCATCGGTCACTTTTCCGATCTCACACAGGATAGCAGATATGTTTACTGGGAACTGCTATATACTGCCGTGTCGTGGTGGCCGATTCACATTTAGGGCACTGCCATTGGTTAATTTTTTGCTGCGTAATTTCCGTATCTTTTAAATTACTGCATTTTACGTGGCACAGTGTTATATTATTATAGGTTAATGAAGTCATTTGCGCAGGGTTTGAAGTACTACTGTGTTACCTAACACATTTGTCCAAAAAGATTTTATTTTTCTCTTTTACCAGCATATATGAACATTTTTTTGATAATGATCATTATTACTGGCATCATATTTACCTCACTCATCCCATCGTATTTGAACTATTAGTTTTTTAGTTTATAGCATACCATGACCAAGAGCAACTTAATTTTATTTCTAAAGTAGAAATATAGTAAGCAGTAGGTTATTCAATCTACAATTTAACTATCAAAGATATTATTTAGTTTAATTTTATTAAAAGGACTTAAACTGTGTTTTATCACTTGGTTCAAGAAACATTTGTTTTCTTTCATTTTTTCTCTTTTATCTTTAGTTGAATGACTGGATAAATATTATAAAAAGTAGGATGTTGATAGGGACCAGTCAAAAAATTTAGGCAATGTTTGATATTAACAAATTTGGCAACAGATCGAAAATTTGAAATTTCCTTGTAAGAAAGTTTTTTGGAAAATAATTTATGTTATACAACATTTGTTGCTAGAACCTACTGTTTTCTACATCTTTTTTAGATCATTTCAGTCATTTATTAACCTTGTTATATTTCATTTAATTGACCTCTATTTTTATTTTATTTTACTGTAAAATATATTTATTTTACCTCATTTTTTTCCTTTTCTCTTCTGATTCTGTATTTCATTATTAATTTTTTTTAGCTCTCTTGATGATGGCCATCATAGTTATGGCCAAAACATTGCCAAAAAAAAAAAAAATAAAATTTATTAATATCAAACATTTCCTAAAATTGTTGATTGATCCCTCTCAATAACCTACTTAACGTTTATATAAATGTTTTTTGTAAGATATGTGTGATTAATGTTAGCCTCTTTCTCTTTCAAGTTTGCCTATGCTTGAGCAAAGTGGCTGTCGAATAAGCACCAGCATCTAGGAACAGTGTAAGTTATTATAACATCCCCTTTTCTGAAGATTAACGATTCATAAATGGATAAATAGGTGTTTTTATGTATAACAATATCAATAATTTAACCAAAATACACAGAATTTATATTAATATTTCTAGAAAAAGTTAACTAGTTAGTAAAGGGACATCTTCAGCACCTAGAACATGACTAAATAAAACAATGTAATTAAGTACAGTGTATCCTTGCTATAATGCAAGTCATTAGGCAAGCAAACTTTCACCATAACCTGTGATCTGGCAACGGCAGAATGAAAGGAATCATTAGAGGGTAGGGTTATAATAAAATAAAACAATAATAAAGATATCTAGAATACATTGGAATAATTCTTTCTTCATATATAGCCATGCTGCTAAAGAAGCAGTGTTCTGTAACCACTTCCAAAATGGGTGTTGTAGTGTTCAATCCTTCTGTAACTAAATAAAATCTTATAATTTTATTGTATTGGTGGCTGTACATTGAATTTGTTATTGTTTGGCTTAAAGGGCAAAAACTGCTGACGGTTATTATTGCCCTTGTATTTGAACTTAATTTCTTTATCTGCATTATAACAATAACAAAACACTTAAAATAAAACAAAATATAAATCAGTATAGAAAAAAATACATAATCAAAAATACAAAAAGTGAAAAAAAAAAAAAAAGAGAAGTTAAATTTAATTAAATGATACAATACTTTTAACAAATTTTATGGTACTGTAAATGAAATTTTCACTGTCACACAAGGCCAAACAGAGCTGATGAAATAGACCACGTTTCTTCAAATCACTGCTGTACTGGGGACATTCTATGGAGATATGTCTCACAGTATCAGCAACATTTTACTAAGGGGGATCTCTCCTAGCCATAAGACAATCGTGCATCTAATTCTTGAGATGTGAATATCACCTCCTCTCCTTTACATAGAGGTCCAACCACTGACGGCTTCCTTGATTATCGACTCCTAATACTAACCACGCACCATAACAGCCACTTCAAATCTTCATATGAGGGGGTCAATACTTGTCTGACATAAAAGAGAGGGACTGGGAGTGAATTAACTAATCTATTATGATCAATTTTCAATTTGCTAAACCTGAGAAAAAAAAGTTCTTTTTAACCAGCTCAAACATTTTCAAATATACCTGGATGAACTTCCTTCTATTTGAAAATAAATCTACAATATTTAACATAGAAAGTAACAGCTTTTAACTGATTTCAACCTCCTTTTTTAGGACAATATTTTCTTAATTTATAAATATTTTAAATTAATTTATATTGATATTTTGATAATAAACATTGTTTTGTTTATTGATCGTACCAGCCACAGCTCAGGTCAAATTTTTCCAAATAATCATAGCAGGAATGTAGGACACTATTTTGTAAATTTGACTTATTGCCTGTCAAGAGATTATCAGGTTTGTGATTTCTTATGGGTTTCCAAAATAAAAAAAACATTAGTAATAATATATTTATAAAATTAAGATTTCTGAAAACACTCAAAGCTATACAAATAGAGGATTTGTCAGAATACTTCAGGATACTAATAGAGGAAAAAGAGATAACTTTAGGGATGAACAAAAAGAGGAACCATTCACTGGCACTTCCATATTTATCACACAAGGAGGGGCTGAGTTAGAAATAAAGATGTTCAAAAACGGGAAAGCCCCAGGTCTGGTAGCCATGAGTACTGAACTAATCTAATATGGGGACAGTCAATAGGCTACGAATAAACCAATTTTAAAAGGTGACCCTAAACCAAAAGAGATGAAGCTAGGATATATCACACCAATATTCAAGAAACGAGATAGAAAAGAATGTGGTAACTATAGAGAAATATGTGTGACAAACCTAATTAGGAAACTATCAGGCAGAATAATCAAGAACACGTTGGAAAAAAAATTTACAACAGGGAGATTCTGCATTGACCACATATTTACACTCAGACAGATTTTAGAAAAACAACCACAATAATCAAAGAGATTAAACATTTATTTTCATAGATCTTGAAAAAGCCTATAACAGCGTCCTACAAACATTGAACTGGGAAACTCTTGAACTAACCAGGATTAATGCTGATTTAGTAAGAGTGATACATGAAAATATATTAGGATAAAAAATACAAAATAAAAATTGTCTCATTGATGTCAGAAGATTCTGCAAACCATTAAACCCTTCTTCAAGGATGATGCATGTCACAGACTTTTTTAAAAGTAAATGTTGACGGATACCTAAAAAATTGTTCATAAGGAGACTGCAAAATGGGCATTCTAGTGAAAAACAGACAGAATTGTTTCAGATGAAATTTACTGATGATCAAGTTATAATAGCGCAGGATGAATTCAATGTTGAATATATTGGATATGTTGATAAAACTAATTGATCAGTATAAAAGATAGAAACATCAACTACGAAAAAAAAAAAAAAAAATATATATATATATATAAAAAAATATAATATATATATATATAGATGTCAATAGAGAACGATGAGCTGAGCGACCCAGTTTTAACAAAGTTTATTAAGGTCCATCAATTCTGCTACTTAGGCACAGTGTTTGAAAGCAGTGGAAGGGGGAGATAGGATGTGAAGAAGAGACTAACCGATGGGCAGAAAGCTATAGGTATGCTATATTCAGTTCTCTGGGGAGTAGAAATTTATATAAATGTTAAAAAATTAATATACACGGCCCTAGTAGAAAGTGTAATACTCTATCACTTGAAAACATGGTCCCTAAAAAAATCGCAAGGGCAAAGATTCCTGGCTGTGGAGATGAATTTTTGGAGGAGGTCAGCTAAAATCTCAAGGACTCAGAAAATCAGAAATGAGACTATTAGAGAAAGAATGGAGTTAGGAAAGAATATACTGGGGGGAAAGAGATTGAGATGGTATGGACATGATGAAAGAATTCTCGAAATAGCATTTGAGTATAAAGCAGATGATAAGAGGAGAAGGTAGGCATCCCGCCAGGTGGAGAGATGCTGAGGCTGAAAGTATGGCTGGCCAGGGACTAATAGAGGAGGAACTGATGGACAGTGAGGAATGGAAGAACGGATTGAGGGAATCTTCAATTGGAGAAGAAGTATATATTTCAGCTATAGTCTATTCATCTGAGTCTTGGTGTTATGATGTTCTACAAAGAATTTTAGCTTATACAATAAAAAAATAAACTTGTATGAACAGAAATAAGTTTTTGGTTCCTGACAAAAGTTTTCTAAACTCAGAAAAACTTTCTTAAAGACATAAAATTTAAAAAATATATAATAAACATATATTTGAACTAATAGCTTCATTACAGATCCAATATTTTAAAAAAATAACCACTAAAACTCCTTTAATGATAATTTATTTATAATATTAAAATATTTCAAAATAAGTGTAACATAATAAACCTTTAATAATTATAGTAAAATTTCATTAATTTACTAAAATAATTAGTTTTAAGTAACAATCTACTTAAAGATGAGACTTTACGAAATACACATATCACGTATAAAACTGACATAAAAACACACTGATATAGAAATACATCATTCATTTACAAATCAGCATATCTCGGCTTCTACCCGATCTATTTCTTCTATGATCTCCTTTTTTACATTTCTTATTCGTAACAATTCTTTCATCTTCACTTTTCCTTTTCCTATTCTGCCGGGTTGACACTGAAAAAATATTTAACAATTGAATAAAATATCTACAGAAGTTCTAATCATAGGCGTAATACAGCTAGTGAGCAACAAAAGGATAACTTAAGCTCAAAGGAATAAAATCAATCAAGACTTGTAGAGACGATATAATAGACTGTAGATAAAATTATGGAGAAGTTATTCTAGGATGTTGTCATGGGGTGAAAAAAAAACACACACTTTAAGTTGGAAGAAAACATTCTTACATTGGTTTAAAACATACTCTGGTGTACTGATGTTTTGGCCAACATTTCAAGCTCCGTTTGGGCTATAACTAACAAGACAAGATGTGACTAAATTAAAATAGAATATAAAACAAAATTAAGAGATAAAATCAAACAAATTTTAAGTATAAAGTATACTATAACATTTTAGTTATGGCCCTTTTTTTATTGTTACAGTTCACACTTCATACTTATTTGTAATAATTTACCATTTAATTTTGTTTATGTATCCAATTTCAATTTAATCTCTTCTTATTTAAAGTCAAAATGTAAGCACACCAATAATAGATTTTTTTAAAACCTAAATATGGTTTTAGTTTCCCTGTTTGCACAACAGACTGACACCTCAATAATTAATATTTAAATTACACTGAAAAAAAAAAAAAAAATATCCACATGATAAAAATAAACAAGAAAATCTTAATCAAATATTGTTCAAAGAAAGATTATTAGGCATCTGTTTAAGTTAGTAACAATTAAGGTGAAAACTATCATTTTTCAATAATAAAACCGAATTTATGAAATATTTTGTTATTTCAGCCAAACTTCTATTTATTAATTCAACCAGCTGCTCAGTAATCTTGATATTATGAGTAGACAGTCTATAAAGAAATTTAATATTACTTATAAATATATATATATATATATATATATATATATATATATATATATATATATATATAACCTAACAATAATAAACTAACAATAATAAACTTAAGCAAAAAATCTCTAATAAGTTAAAGGAATCCATCAAATCATGGTCTATGGGACATTACTACTATAAATCAAAAAATAAAAATTAATAATGTTGAACACAATCTTTCATCATTACCAATAGCAGAGGAATTTCCTGGGAGATCTTTGGCTTTTATCAAATTTGCAGTGAGGTCTCGTAGCTTGGCTTCCCACTCTTCAACATGCTTACGCAATTCAGATATCTCATTTGCTTGTTTGTTTATCAGTTCAGCTTGAGCTTTTATCTTTTTTCTATTAATAGATTCCTTGAACATAGAATAAAATAGAAATTAAAGGCAAAGGGAAAAATGCAAATTTATATGTTTGCACTTTGTCTCAAAATACTTACTCTGACAACTAACTTATTAAATTCCACAACTGATACAGTACTACTTGAAGGATGAAGAGGGAAAACACACAATCGCTGTTTTGGAACTAGCGTCAACTCTTCATCTGCTCTGCTTGAACCAGCTGTAATAAAATACTAAGATCTAATTTGTGTCAAATCAATGTTTTCTGAATAATGTGAAATACATTCATAGAAACCATGTAAACCTAACATTGGAATAATGAAAAATACTGGAAAATATTATAACTATTTTTTGAGAAAATAATAAGGTAGACTTAAAAAGTAATCAAAAATACGAATGTGGTATTAAAGAAAGAATATAACTATTACCACTTTACTTTATCAAAACCATTTTCAAAATTAAAAAATTTAAACATTTATATTTATGACACTTTTTCCACTAAATAATAAAATGATGAATAGATGGATTGTTATTTGCAGTTTATGATAAGTTTTCATTATAAGTATTCCCAAGATGAAGGTAAATAATTTGATACATAGTCAATTATATTTTTTTTAAAAAACAGAAATGTAATATATAGAATAGTCATAATGTAGTTATATAGATGTAGATGATAATCAATATAGAAATATAGACGTTAATAATGGAAATAGCACAAAGCTTTACAAATTGTAGCTATCGTCAATGTAATTAAAAACAATCTTTGTCATTTAACTAACTGAGTGAGTTATCAAGTTTTCAATACAACTCAAATCACAATTGCTTGAACCACTAAAAGAAATATCTAAATAAAATTAAACTTAAACAATACCTTGCAAAAATGGAGGCACACCCATCGACATTTTAAGAGTTGGTAAAATTTTTTCATCAAAGTGTTCCATTGCCATTGAGGATATATCTCTAAGCTCTTGTAGAATTTCATGAGCACGTGGAGGACTAGGATTATTTGCAACACATCGTAAAACACGCATTATTTCATCAATTACCTGCAAAAATAAGGCACTAGTCTAAATAAAATGACGACATCATGGGAATAGATCAAATAAAGATTAAATATTTTCATTCATCATCGAACACAAAGTATGTCCATAGCAGCTTTGGCCTTTGAACTATACAAGAATTATTTACACCCATGATGAGGACTAATGTGGGAATGAATTCTAGGGCATTCTAACAAGACGACCTACCTATCAGAACCATTCCGGTTTAAAGAAAGAGAAGATATTCAGTTTACCATACATATCATATTTCTCAAGATTGTTTCTCTACTTCAATTTGTTGTTGTCAAACTCACTACGCAATAATAAAAGTCAAATCAGAGTCTCTGGACAATAATTTAATGTAAGTCACCAACTTACTTGAAAGATGCTTTTGTATACTTCTGAGAAGATTTAACAACACATTTAAACTTAATAATAAAAAGAGTAAAATCATCTTGCGTCAATATAAAATGTTAAGTTTACAAATTGATCAGCATTACTAATAAATAGAACAGTTTAAAACAGTGAACAGTAATAAATACAAGGAATATTATAACAAATTGTTTCATAAATGGTATGAAAGAATAATTAGAACAAGCTATCATAACGAAAACCAATCACTATATCAAAGAATGAAATTTGGGTCAACTGCAATTTTCCTCAAATACCAACAAATCAACAGAAAGAATATTCTAGGTATAATTTTAGTAATAATATACATAAAAGTTACCTTTCCTGGGATGAAACAACATAAATTAGCATCCATCCATTTACTAAATGTCATAGCTAGCATCGATAATCGAGTTTCAATAGCAATCAAAATATCACATTGCCTGGCAAGAGGATGGACCCTTCTTTCAGACTCTCTCCTTGGTAACTTTGCTTTAATTGCTTTCAGGGTCTTGCCATGAAAACGATCAGCAGCATAATATCCTTTGTTCAACATTTTACTGCCAATCTCATTAAATTTTGTACAGACCTAAAATAATTACAATGAAAACAAACCATGGTCAACTATAAAAATTTTACAAAATGTTGCAACATAATACCATTGAAACATAAGTTAATTTGATAGATTTTCAATAAAGAAACAACTATTGACTTACAACTCTATTTTGAGCAATGGTGTCATAGGCTAAAAACGAGAAAATCTTCTCTAAAACTACTTCAGGGAGATTCACAAGATTAATCATTTTAATTTTCAAATTCACAATGTACTAAAAATCAATGAATAAGATATATCCTCTCAGCAGATAAACATACAGGAAAGCATTTGAAGATTCTTTCTAAAGACTAACAGAACCATTTTAAGGAAGTCTGTTGGTCTATCATTAAAATCAAGTGAATTAAATCCTACAATAGAACAAAACAAAAATCATAAACAGAACCAAACGAGAAGACAATTGAAAACAAGATTATCGAATTTCCATAGAGATCTGAGTCGCTTCGTGGCAAAGAGCAATGTCTTTTTCGTCATTACAAAATATGTTGTAATTTACATACAAAACTATATAGCACATTGGAACCAAGTAAATTTACGTGGAATTGATATACTAGTATATTTTTATTTAAAAAACATTGTTGTGTCCTGGAAGAGTTCTCTTGTTGAAGCAAAATTAATAATCCTAGTATCATTTTCATGAAATGGGCAGTGCTTACCAATAGTTTGTACAAATACACTCTCCTTCCAGACTCCTGTATTAAAGTTGTCAAGTACTATTTTTACGCAGGTCTTAGCAGTAGCACAATGTTTACTACTGTCCACGAATCAGATGGAGGAGCTACCTCTTGAGAATCAACTGACTCTTCCTCCAGGGCAGTTTCTAATAGACGGAAACCCTTGAAGTGTCTACAGTGGTAACTATTTACTTTTAGATAAATATAAGGTATTTAACTTTTCACGATGTTCGGAGTTTATTAGCAGTACCATTAGCTTTTGTGTTGTTACATTATATTATCGATATCTTAATTATTTCGCATTTCTTACAATGTTTATCTCTAATTTTCTTTAATTGAATTGAAGGATTTACTCTTCTAATTCATATAGGAAAACTCTTTCATTCAATGTAATGTTAAATTGAAGTTAAACATAGAAACAAACTGATACTTCAATCAGACCTTATACGATAGATTTCGAGGTCACTAGAACTGTAATACCAGAATCCTTCAGTTTTTCTAGTCTTCTTATATATTCTAAGAATCAATGGTTTGGGTAACGCTTTTTGTTTTAAGTACACACGGCATCTCTGATCTAACAATAGTGACTCATAAATATTGTCACGATCAAATGCAAAAACAAGATTTGCCTGATTAGGAATATATATATAGTGTGTGTGTGTGTGTGTGTGTGTGTGTGTGTGTGTGTGTGTGTGTGTGTATGTATGTGTGTATATATATATGTGTGATAAATGTGTGTGTTGCTGATAAATCACTTGCTTTCTTGTTATGTTGATACGCCAGATAATTTAAGCAAGTTAAAATAATCATTACTTTATTTTCATTCGTCTATGAAAGACGAATATGAGGTCTTACAACCTATAGAAAAGAAGTAGCTTTAATTATAATCAACGAAGCTTATTCATATTTTTAGATAGAATTCTCACCAATAAACAAAAATGACCTGTTCGGCTTTCTGCATTATTCAAAGATTTAAGAGAGATGGTTAAAAAAAAAAAAAAAAAAAAAAAAAAAAAAAAAAAAAAAAAAAAAAAAAGAAAAGAAAAAAAAAAAAAAACTGAAGAAATCAATTTTTCACTAAGTGATCAATTAATCGTTCATGCAGCTCAAATAACACTTCAGATTCCAGAAAAAATATGATTTAAAATGTAAAAAGGAATCATAAACTGTTGACACTTATAGTTATGGAACATGAAACCTACATGGAATAAAAAAAGCGTTATTTAACTATCAAAAATAATCTGATTAAAAATTAAATACAAGTTCTGGAACTAACTCTTCGATCATTAAGAACTATGAAGCGTGAAAGGAAAGTTTCCTCTACCCCAGGTGGTAACCATTCCACTGCTGTTCAGAACAGTACAATGAGACCTTCGGATTCTGGGGAGTTTGAACTGGCACGCATACAGAGTTTTAACAAATTACACGAAACTAAAAAAAAAAAAAAAAAAAAAAAAACTGGGAGGTTTGGACAGATGAAAAAAAAGAGACCCATAGCAAGAGAATGAAGGAAATGTGGGCACAGAGGAAGGCAAAGAAACGCATGTATAAATACAAGTTGTTTGTTTATTTTGTTTACTGTCAGTTTATGCTGCTATGGCTAATCGGACGATGCTACGGTGGGAGTCCTAAATTTTGCCTATCCAGGTATAATTAGGATAGGGATCTTTAACGAGTACCTGACATCGCACAGGCTCGGGACCCCCATTTTACGTCCCTTCCGAAGGACGGCATAGCTAAGGATTTTTTACTCCCTTTAAAAAATCCTAAGGTCATCTGCCGGGCTGCGAACCCGCGATCTTGGGTTTAGTAGGTTGCTATGCTAACCACTACACCACAGGTGACCCCATAAATACAAGTTCTATGGCTGTTGTATCGAAATTTTTCAAAGCGTTTTGTATGTGGAGTATAAATTAGTTGTAAAAATTACAGATATAAAAGAATTAACTATTATTCAAAGGAAAGGAGTTTGAAGAACTTACTAAACATATTAAGGGATATTAAAACAAATAACTAGATAGCTCAATGACAGGCCAGAAGCTAATTTCGGTTACTCCAATCATAATTATTCAAGCTAAAGATTCATTGATCATGGCCAATTAACTGTTGGTATGTAAAAAGTAGATTTTGAATAATATAATGGTCGCAATTTACACTGGAAACTGCCTCAGAATTTAAACTTTTAAGAATTCGATGAATATGACATGCAACTTCGAAGTGTTTTATCCTATTTACAGTGAAGAGCATATCATAGCTTATAGGTTTTTGTACACCTACTAAATTCACTAAAATATGATTCCTTCTTCTCTCGTCGTAGAGACATAATTTTTTAGATGATTTCGTATTCTTCCTCATTCACGTGAGACACACACCTTATAATTAAAAAACCCAAAATATAGGTATATATATATTAAGATTAAACTGACCCCTGCAAAAGTTTTTGTACGGCCTCAAATCATCGTATATAATTCCTTATATACATAGGCTGTATGTAGAGATCTGATGTATAGGAGGTAACTAGTTGTTAATTCTATCTCTTTCTAGCTATTTTTTCATCAGTTTCTGCTAAGACAGTGTTTTATACACAGCCATGGTTCGATATTCAGAATATCTCTATTTAAAAGTGGTTGAATTTCCTTTCGTAGGCGAAAAGGACATCATTCCAGTAAACTGGAGGTATTCTTTTTAAATGTTCTTTAATGAACTTAATTTTGTTCTTCCATGTCTATTATTCTTGGTTATTCTATTCTATATCGGGCGCTACAGTGCATGAAGGACCTAGGTCTCTGCACACAGTTCTCCTTACTCCTCTGTCAGCGTCCACGTTCCTCCAATTCAGCCGCCGTAAGTCCCCTTCCATATCATCCATCTATCTTTGCCTGAGCTTGCCTTATCTCCTTGTTCCTCCTGGCGCTCCCGTCCACATTTTTTTTTTTTGGCAGCCTTTACGTCCCATTCTTTCTATGATGATCAGCATTAACTTATGGTAAAATACTCCTCTCCTCTCGGCGATAGAAAATTCTCGGCCATCCGATCGGCCCTTATCGTCTAGCCTTTCGTGGTTTTTATAACGTTTGTTTATGTATTGGGCAGTTGAACGAGATATATTAGTCATTGAACTAATTCGGCTGTACGAATATCCCTGTTATCTGAGGAAAACAACAGGTAACCGCTGTTTATTAGGTGTTTATTCTGATTGTCGGGTCGTGGCTGTTTATAAACCACTGACTTAAAAGAAACTTAAACATAGATAAAAAGAGATTAACAACTAGTTACTTCCTCTATATCAGAGCCTAACTATATATGGGATTAAAGAGGATGATTTGATGCTGTACCAACAATTTTGCTAAGTTCAGTTTAATCTTTTTTATATTTATAGAGTGAATAGTCAAATATTATCTATATTTTGACATTTTTTAATTATTAATTGTGTTTCTCAGGTAAATGAAAAAGAATATGAAATCTTCAAAAAAATATTTTTATACAAAAGAGTAGAATGAATCTATCTTAGTAAATTTACTGAAATATACATACTGCATTTTAAAATATACTGACCTTCAGGCAATGATTCTAAAAAGTCCTCCTCTATGAGTCTATTGAATGTTTATTCCACTATGAAAGATGAATGTTTATTCCACTTGTTGATTTCTTTATGATTTAATGTATAATTAAATAGATATTTTCTTAAAACTAAACAGTTTGTAGAGGAGAAAATTAAATACTGAAAGCTATACTTTATTGAAATTAAAACAATATTTGGAAAAACTAATGCTGTTTGAGTAATGCTATTTAATCGCTACTTGTTCAATGGAAATCCACCAGATATAACCATGAAACCCTATAATGATTTTATCAAGTGTCTATCTGAATTTAAAATTTATATTGAGGGTGCCCAAGAGTACAATATACAATATATTCTTAGACTATTTAATTAAAAAAAAATACAGCCTGTTATAAAACTCCCACACCTCAATTAACAAAAACTCATTTTTATGACAATAATCTATAAATAAATAAAAAAAATTGCAATTATAAAATTTCCAGAATTTACATTTTGTGATTTGAGTATTTACAGTGAGTGATGATTCATTATCTATGTGTCCCATAGAATCTACAGGTGAATGTAGCATTTTGTCTTTATTTTAAAAAGCCTATTTTGTGTATGAGACCTAGGGCATTTGAATTATTTTAGTAGTTGGTTCTAAAATTCAGAACTACTTTTTCTTATCATAAGCCTTGTATTCACAAACAAGACGCAGGCAGATCCATGAGTAATGTAAAAGTTGTACCATAAGTGATTATTAATGGTAGAATCTAACATGTGGTTTCAAATTCAAAAAAATTTAACATGTGGTTTGATATATGGTCTATATTATATTTACCTATTTTATTTTGAAAGTAACGCTGACCAATTGCAAACCATTTTCACATGTGATAGCAAGTCTTCGAGCGCACTTTTTCTATCTGAAATCATGTTTTTTTCTGGAAAAAGGATCTGGGTCCATAGTGAAATGAACATGAATTACAGCAGATAGCTCTTTTCCAGTTACCTAATAATGTGAGTAAGCCAATAAATACCCACCATAGGCTAATTATAACTTATGTATATACTACCTTGTTACCTATGTAAATGTTTTGAAAAGTAAGCCTGAATATTTTATCAAACCATAAATTCTACTGTACTTATAGTTAGATATTTTTAACTTATTTACTTAACAAATATTAGAGGAAGTACGAGAAGAAATTGTTCAACAGGTATAATAAATAACTGAAATAAGTACTAGAGAAGAAAATTATCTCAATACAGAAAAAAAAACATCATAGGCCTATTAGGATGTATGACCCATCTTATTATAGTTTAATTTTTTTATTAAGTACTAAGAAGGATCTAAAAAATGAAGAGATTCCTATTAATAAAATCGAATTTTCTGCACTGGTTAAAAGGATCGATTTGTTAATTTAAGAAAACCCAAACATTTTGATATATATTATATAGCTGTCCACTTTTTGACTAGGACAAATTTTATTTAATATTAGGAAGAGAAGAGTGGCCATATCAACAAAGAAACTGTTCAAAAACTACGTTTCTGAATTGTGAAATTGAATCAGTCAATTTTAACTTAATACTTTGTAAGTTTTTTCATTAAAATTAAAGATATAGTAAATAGAATTTTGAAACTCTTATTAAAAATTGAATTTTTTAATACTATTTTTAATTGGATATTAACATATAACATTTGGTATATATTTTCCATTTATTGATGTGAAAAATATACAACAATCGAGAATGTTTTATGTTTATTGCAATTTTCTTTCATTTTGATCTTAATTCAAATAACTTATAATCTAAGTTAACTAATTAAGTCTCGTTAATCCAATATTTAACTCTTTTTTAGATTTACGTTACTTGAAGGGTTTTTTAACAACTTTATTTAAAATGATAGTAGAGAAATAGTCAGGGATGCAGTCAGATATAATTTACAAATCATAGTTTTTTTAATAAAAAACTTTATATTCCGAGTGCCGATGTTTCAACCAGCCTTGCAGTAATTCTTTAGGGTGATTGTGGTGTGGTTAAAGACAAGAACAGCAATGACAACCAACAATTGTTGGCCATGTCTTTAACCAGATAATAAAGTTTTTTTTATTAAAAAACTTGGATGTGTTAATTGTACCTGACTGCGACCCTGAAGTATCATATCATATAGTCAACCATAGGATTTTCATCATTATTTAAAATGATTTTCAGATAATGTTAGTTGGAATTAATACACAGAGTTACTTATATAACAGAAACTCAAATCTTTCCTAACAATTTAAAAATCTATGATTACAATGTCATACAGAAAAAAAATAAAAATAAAAATTGCATAGACCATAAAGATGAGTTTCTCACAAGAAATTATTTTAAACTTTACTGATTAGAATAAATAATGTCCTTCTTTTTCATTTTTTCATTGCATTTTTGTTTTATGCACACAAAAAATAAAATGCAAAAAACAAATAAAATTTGTCTAAAAACAGATCAATTAATATTAGAATCTGGTATATCATGATTAGGATTGATGAATTATTTCCCACCACTCAAATTTTTTTTATTCGAAGTTTAGTTTTGTATATTAAACATTCATCATCAGTTATAAAATCCTACAAAAAAAAAAAAAAAAAAAAAAAAAAAAAAAAAAAAAAAAAAAAAAAAAAAAAAAAAAAAAAAAAAATTTAAAACATCACCACTTTGCTAAATACATTTTTAAAGTATATCATGATGTTTGTTTTTACTAGTGTTAATAGTTCTGTTACCATTAATTCTTATTACTACTATCTTCAATATTTATTTAGTTTTTATAATTAGATAGTTGTAAAGTAGTCTGTCAGAAAGAAAACAGAATTATTTGTTCATTAATTTTATTTATTTGCTTTTTAATGTATATATTTTTATGCTTATTGTTATAATGCATATTTTAGTAAATTGCCAAATTATTGTAATTTGTTTTATTCAAAGACTAGTTTCGAATGTTAAAAAATTTATCACCAGTTCTAAAAACCTACAAAAATTCAAAACTTCAGCACATTCCTAAATAGATTATACTCATATATATGGAATTTATAAAGTATATCATGTTTTTACTACTGTTGAAGGTTATGTTTCTTTTAATTTTTAATTTTTATTTATTACTTTTACTTTTAATTATTATTATTATTTTTAATATTTATAGTTTTATTATTTGATGGCTGTCAGAGTGAAAACAAGCTAATTTGTTCATTAAGTTTATTAGTAGTATATAAAATTAAAATTATTAGTAGAATATAAATGTTGCTAAGTATAATTTTCATATTATTTCAATAGAATATTAAATGGAATTTTATGATTACAATGTTATTTATAATGATATGTATATATAGCCTTTAAATCAAGTTATAATGGCTAACTATATTACTTTTAAGGCTGTATCTTAAAAGAATCAAAAAGAAAAATGAACATTGTTTTTCAAATAAGCATTGATGTAATATAAATTAAAGTATATCAAGATGTTTAATTTATTAAACTTTATTGATAATTAAAAGTAAAGTTAATCAAACTCAGCATACCTGATGCCAATGAATTTGCCTTAATAAATATATCATTGTATAAATTTGTTTTTGTTTTTGACATTTGTTTCCCTGACAACCTGACAATTGTTGTTTTTTTTCCTCATATAAGTATATATACATGCCATTGTATAGATTAATAGGTGTGCTCAGATATATGTGAACACCTATATCTACATCAGTTGGAAGCAAATGTGTGAATATATGTTTTTATGTATCTGTAAATATTTCATCTCATCAACATTTAAGTAATTCTTAAATTTTTTTCTATATGTTTTTGGTTGCTATTCATTATTTGTACTTTATTTTATTGATTTATTTTATATATTTTTCTCAAACGCATTGTAATTATATAAGCATATAATTATTATATCATCATATTATTATTTCTTTTCTCTCTCTACTTTTTCTTATTTATATATTTATATCAAAAGTGCTATTTTCAATTGTATATACATATATTATCTTTTATACATATTATTATCTTAGTTTGAAATTAAGATAGCCAGACTATTATACAACCTTATTATACATATTTTTTATTCTTAGTGGACAATATGTCTTAGAATAAAGATTATTTTTTTCATTTCATTTCATTCCATTCATGTTTGGTTTTACATCTATTGGTGCTTACGTTACTCTTAATTCTTATTATCATTCCCTTTAATATTTATGTAGTTTTGTTATTATTATATAGTTGCAATATAGTCAGTCAGAGTGCAAACACTGATTTGTTCATTCATTTTATTTACTTATTTATTTATTTTTTTGAAACATGTTTATTGTTATAATACATCTCATATCAGAGTAAATAGTCATATTCTAGGAGACTAGAGTCACAGAATGTAAATGTCGCAAAGTATATATGTCCATGTAATTTAATAGAATATTTTATTGAATTGATACTTTTTGATATCTATGATTACAAGGTTGTTGATGTAACTTTGATAGTATATACTATAATGGCTAATTAATATGTTATTAGTACTGTGTCAAAAAGAAAAATGATTATTTATTTCACCTAAGTAAGTTGTAAAATAAATATGCAATGTATATTTTTCCTTGAGAGAAGCAAAGCATCAATGGACTGTTGGCCCAAGTCCTGGAGGAGGGAGACTTCGACGGTGGCGCCATCTGTACTCTGAAGCCATCCCGAAACAACCTACAATAGTTGCCTTGCTTCTCTGTTGTTGGGAAGGTGGGAATTTTGTGTTTGTCGATGTTTGTTCTGACATCACATGTTATTTGAACGGTTTTTATACGATATTAATACAAAACTGTGCTCAGTCGATGTCAGCATTTCGCGATCTTTTATAACTATATTTGCCTGTTCTGGAATGTGATTATATTTGAGAAATGTTTTGAACTGCACCTTGTTATGTAGGGACTAGCTGCTATGACTCTTTGACAGTTGGTTATTCTTCTCAAACACTAAGGTGAGTAAATTAATTGTATACGTATTTTAATTATAAAGTACAGCGTTAATTAATTTATTTGTACATATCTGTTGGCCATCATATCGACTAATCAGTGTATCCTACAATAAAATGTATTTATTTTGATCATCAAATGCTTTAAAAATAATTTTTTTAAAAATCATATAAATTTATCAAAACCACTTAAGTTATAATATAAATTATTGAACTTATAAATAATATTTCTTTATGATAATCTGTTTCAAATAATCCAAAATCATTGATTACAATTTCATTGAATGTTTATCATAATTATATATTTAATTCGTATAATGTTAAATTTTACAATTCAGTTAGTTTATTTTTAATAATAACGTCTCGAAGTGTCATTACTCATTGATTTAGGTTGATAATTTTATGAAGCATCTCAGTGAAACAAACTTATTCATGTATGTAATGTTACTCTATGTATGTTTACATATTTACGTATTAATAGAATATTCTAAACATAGTCGTTCCTAAGCAACAAGTGTGTAGTTTTTAAGGTTTTTTATTTCATCTACCTTCTTGGAGGTAGTTTTTAAGCAACGAGTTATCTGTTCTGTGTATATTTAAATTTCTTATCTCTTAAGGTAAAACCACCGTCTTATTTTCCTGACTACTGCTGTAAATTTTTTGTGATGTTTGCTTTTTAATGAATGTCTCTTTTTCTTATCTTCATCTGAGTGACTTCTGAGAAGGCTGAATGTGCAGTTTATACCTGAGACTTAGGTATCTCAGCTTTATAAGATTATGTATGGAATAAATATCAAATAATTTATGTTTATTAATCTCTTTTTATGGAAATATATTATTTTATTATAGTATTATCGATTTTCATATTCATTAAATTTTCACTAATTATTGACGCACTGACCGGGCAATTTTCAATTTTTTTATGATACATTTCAATTACGTTTTTCTCAAATTTATGTTTTTTTGTAGATCTGAATGTAATATTTTACAGTTTGCGAGTAGAATCTGTGAAGCGTATTTTAAATAGTTCATTCACTTTTAACTGGGCCCAATAACAGCTTAATTGGAATAAATTGGACTCACCAAATTTTCGACGCGGCGGCCGCTTCTTTTGGGAATATTTCACTCCTAGACAAAAGATAAACGAAAAAGAAAACAAAGAAAAATTAAAATAAAATAAAATTCCTTAAAATTTCGGTATAATATTTTTTATCATACTCTCACGGTTTATGGATTTAACGTTTTGGTTATTAAACTGATTTTGGGGAGAAATTAGTAAAAAAAAATGTTCCCCTACTAGAAATAAGTTAATTGATTATAAATGTATTTTTTAAATTGTATAGTTATAATTCTATTGGTATTTTAATAAGTGATTAAGTTATTTTTGTTGTTTTTTTTTCTTTTCCCTAGTAACCCTTTGAATAAGTCGTTTATGTCAGATTAATGAGTACACCGAATGCCTACAAGTTTATTGTGTGCTTTGCTATATTATGTATATATATCTATATATATATATATATATATATATATATATATATATATATATGTATCTATTTTAAAATCATATATATATATATATAATATACAATATTCAATGTTTTATGAAATAACAAATATTTCTTCTATTTTTTTTTCTTTTTTTTTTTACTAACAAGCATTAGTGAAAACAAAATACAGTATTATAAATATGTATTTGTTTAAGTATTACGTCAACGCATTATTTTTATTCACTCCGATATTCATTGAACAAAGTTGATTGTCTTGGGAACTTGAATAACAGATAAAAAAAAGTCAACTTGATTTGTACCTAAACGCTTCTGTTTTAATTTCGTTTGTGTTTTTACTCTTATTTTCTGTAGCAGATAAAAAAAACAAACTAAATGCATTATTTATTCTTACATGAGTCTTCAGTATCTTCGAAGACTTTAAATTTTGCTTCTTATATGGTTTAAGACTAGTTTCATTGGCCGTCATAGTATATATATATATATATATATATATATATATATATATATATATATATATATATATATATATATATTTGTTAGGTATTAATATGTTTAATAATAATAATTGTTAAATAAGTTTAATTTTTAAATGAAAAACATACATATACACTCACATTTATATATATATATATATATATATATATATATATATATATATATATATATATATATATAATGTATAGCAGGTATGATGATGGCATGCGGCGCATGCTTCTACACAAAGACTCTAACCGTTAGCGGCCGAGAAATGTAGACACAAGGTCGTCAAAGATAATTGCTTTCGGTTAGGTCAGAGCCGATTTTAAAAGCCGGTATGGTAATAAAGATTCAAATCATCGAAGGATTAAATAATAGATTCTTCAAGTTGTTAAAAATACTTTTTATTTCTATCTCTCATTTTATTCCACCTTCGATTGTATGTTAATATTAAAATGTGCGTTAATCAATACTTTAATATTCGATTATTATCTGGGTCTAAAATCGATTATTTTAGTCGATATGAACCAGCAGCACGCTTACTTAATAATGTTGTTATTGTTGTTGACATAATAATAGTTTGTTTATACTTACACATGTTGATATTGTTCAAATATTACGTTCTATAATATATAATTATGAGAATAATTACGTTGTAAGTGATTTTATTGTTTATGATTATTAGAAATAATTGCAATTATTACTACTTTTGGCAGATCATTGCAGTAGATTTCCACTCGTTCAAGAGATTAACAAACCTTTAATGAAAACATTTAAGAGGAGATTGGGTCGTTAAGTAATACGATTAGATTTCAGATCGAAACTTTGATTCATTGATAAACATTTTTTATCTATTCTCTAATCAAAGATACAATAGAATAGATAGTTGAATGTAAAATTGAATTTTAGAGAATGTGATCTGAGATGCAGCCAGGATTTGGTGAAAGAATATATTTAAAAAATCTTTTTTGTGTTCTGATGTTTCGACCTGTAGGCCGTTTTCTGTGCGATTTAACTACTTATGGGAGAAAACCTTTCACCTAAAGATAATCTAGTAGAAAAACTATTAAGAAAAAGAAAATGAAAAAAATGAAATTCGGCTTATCTGGTTTCGGAAATCAGCGCCTCGATTATCAAATTGTATTTATTTATTTCTAAAAAAATTCATAGGAAATATGGATACTATGCGGCTTCTTAACCATTTGTTATTGCTCTAGAAACCATAATATGACTAGAAGTTCTAGTATCAAAAGTGGCATTTCTGATTTTTGTTTTTTTTTATACAGGGTGAGTACCTCTTAGTGTAAAAAAAAAATAGGGTGAAACTAGATCAAAAATGCCGCATTTCTCACCTTTCTATTTCAATCCGCTGCAGATATACGATAAATCAAAGGCTTTTTTGAGGAAACCACGTTTTTTGCTATAAAATATCTCCATTTTGTTTAATTTTTTTTAAATTTTGACCACATTTTTGGGTTTAGCTTTAAATTTCCTATAATAGCAGAGTACTTGTAACCTTGAATTTTATAAACCTGGGATCTTAAGAACAGCTTGATCTTCACCTTATTTAGGGAAGTTACAATGTCTTATATTACTTCAACGCTCACCGTTTTTCGAAAAAACTATCCACAAAACTGAAAATTTCAAAAACACCTGCAAATTTAATAAGCTTTCGAAGGGTGTGTTAAAAGTAATGATTCTGTTTTAATTTCATAGAGAAATTTACTTTTTAAACCGAAAAAACATGGTGTTCTCATTTGGCATTCAAATCAGCTACTTCTGTAAATAAAACATTATGACAATCCCTTAATGGAAATGTGCATTTTAAACATAATAAACTCTTCATTGGAATCAAAAGCGGAGAAAAAAATGACTGTTTTATTGAAAATGAAGGAAAACTGTCAATAAAGCGACACCAGATCAAAGGATTTTATGTTATTAAATTTATTATTTATTGAAGATTTATTTTATTAGATTTTCAAAGTAAAGTTTAAAACCCAATGATAATGAACATAGTCCTCAATTTTGCCGTTAGCTTCTGAATGCAGATTGTGTTGAAGAATGCTATTTTTTGAGGTGAATTTTATGGGCAGATGAGTTTGTTTTTACAGGGGAAGCCATTTCTACCTTTCCATGTGGGGTATCTTTGGTTTATTCATCTTTGTATATTTTTTTACACTAAGAGGTACTCACCCTGTATATAAATTCTTTATATCTGTATACTCCAAATAGGGCTGAAAGAATGTGCTATCCTAGTTACCAGCCTATTCTAGACAAAGAATGAACATTTGTTACGTGAAAACGAAAATTGAGTCAAGTTGCTGAATGCTAAGATTATGCCTTTTTCTTTTTTTTTTTTGTTAATCTTTTCCTTTTATGGTATTCCGATATAAGGACCGTTTATATGTCCCATACATTATAGGCGTAATACATGAATAATTATAAGTGCACAACAATTAGTATCATTAGTTATTTAAATATGAATTAATAAGATAACAAAATAAATATAAAAATCAAATTAAGAAAAAAAATAATATAGGGGAAAAAAAAGACATCCAAGCAAAGTCAACAAGAAATTACCTACGCTGCCCATCATTAGTCAGTTTGTCAAAGTCTATCTTTCGTAATATAAAATGTAATTCTGTCTTAAAAAACATTTCTTTCTGTCTCTAGTCATGTTGTATGCTTGAGAATAATACAATAGTATTAAATTAAATTTTTGTCTTTCAAATGATTTACATTTATACATTACATGTATAAAATGTTGAATCATTCTTTCTTCATTACATAACTCTATGTCTACTATATTAAATTGTTCTAGATATAGTTTAATGTTACCGAGATCTGTCATTAGTTTTTTCATTAGCAATTTCTAAGATTCTTCCTTATCACGCCCAGTAAACACGGCCCAATTCTAGAAATGATTTCTGCTGTTCTGGACTAAAGGATTGAAAAATATCTGTTTTTTTTTTAATATTTCATTAAATATTTAACAAAAAATGAAACAGTTAATCTACGACAAGATTTAATATTAAATCTAGTAAATACGTCAAACAATTTTTTTTTTTTTAAGTTCTTTATATTTAGTAATGAAACAGAATTTACTTTTGAGTACTCCTCACCATCTTATTAAAAACGATTCTTTAGGGAAACTATGTCTTGGAATGTTTGTTTGTATTTTTTTAAGATATATTTTCAAAAGCTGTACCTGGATAATGATTAATTTGTACAGATATATTGTATGATAATCAGTTATATCGTTATATTAAAACCGGTTTAGGTTTTCAGGAATTTATGTTAATGTTTGGCACGGCTTATTTTCATTTCCTATTTTAACATTTATACTCGTTAATAAAACGTATTTAAATATGTTTCGAGTACACAAGTATCATAAATATTCAATCGACTTATAAAATCACAACAGTAAAAAAATAAAAGAAGATAATATGAGTTAATTACAACAATTTATGCTGGTCGGGCATGTTTGAAAGTTTTTTATTTTTTTGATAAGCCTGTAAAAGTATCGCTTTTAAAAATAATTTTATAAATTACTTATACCAATTCGTGTAATAAGTTACGTAACTATAACTCAACATGAAACATCCATTTAACGTAATTATAATTTTACAATGACTTCTTGATCTCCTCCCTTCTACTGTATCGTAGTGTAAGAGCGAATACATGAAATTTCGGAGTTTTCCGGGTACTTCAGGATGGATATGATTGGTAGACATCGGCGAAAATCCCTTTTCTGAGAAATCAGGACACGCACTGAAATAAAAATGGGTAGGATACTGTAGTTTTGTATAGAGTAATTGCGATACCCTTCAATTTTGATTTAGCAAAGATCTTAATCCCATTTAAAATTTTATACTTCGGGTACTACTTTTTCTATATTTACATTACTTTAATTTTATAAACCCTAAATGCTCCTTACTTCGTCACAAACAAACTTATCAACAAAAATCTATACCTTACGTTTCTGACTTAGCGCAAACCAGATATCTATCCTTTCATAGGAAACTCCTCAACCATTCAAATCCATTAGTATCACAACTTGCTTCTCATTCCATTCCAGATAACCCTCCGAGGTGCCAGAAAAGAAGATGGCCTCGGGACCTTCTAACATAGTACTTCATTATAGAACCTTTATAAGTGCTACCAATGGGTAACTGCTTTAAAAACAAGTGATGTGTCATTTTTATCTATGCCATCACATTTATTTGATGTATTATATTTTATATTGTATATACAGTTGTAAATTTCAATAAATATTAAAAAAAAAAATGTTTAAATGACCAGATAATTATTTCCAACATTTTATGACGGTAATTTGACCGTTTTCTCTAGTCCCTGGAGTTTCAAACTATCGAAGGTTTGCAATATATATATAAATATCAAACAACTTCATGCTGTTTAACGATAATTAGTATGACATGAATCAATTATTTTTCTAACATAATTAAATAAAATTAATTGACAAGGTCTCAAAACATAAGTCGGAAATCGACTATGATAAATAAAAAAAATATATATTGGTCTAGTTCCTGTATGCTCTATTCCTGAGTTGTAAAAAAATACTTTAAAAAATATTAATTTAATTGAATGCTAAAATATTTAATTGATGATGAAGGAAAACTTTTTTTTTATTTATTTTTTTTAACTTAAAATCCTTTTAATATTTTGGTTATTTAGATACATTCTAATTATCTACATTAAACCTTATTAATAATGCAGATGACAAAAATATTTTAATACATTATTAAATTATTTTATTTCGTTTAAATTAAGTTTTTTAAACTGGTAATCAAAAACTGCATTGTATAGAACCTTTAGAAGTGCTACCAATAAGGGTAGTTGCTTTAAAAGCAAGTTACTTGTCATTTTTATCCTCATCATCACATTTCCTTGATGTATTATATTTTTATATTGTATATACAGTTGTAAATTTCAATATACTAATAAAAAAAAATTATAAACTTTAAATACGGTTCTTGTATACCTATTCTTTTAAACATTTTTATTAAATCACTTTGTATTCAAGGATCTTGGAAATATGTAATAAAAACATTTGAATGAAAAATATAAATTAAAAAAATGAAATAAAAGATTGGACTGCGCTCCCTACAACATAAATATTTTAGATAGGCAAATTGAGTTTCTAGAAACTATTTTAATTTTTATAGTACTCTAGTGCCAGTGAAGATAAGAAGATATGCCGAATGTAAAGAAAAATAGGAGTTACGTTAACATTTAGGAATGCATAAGCAAATATTAATATTTACAAGGTGACTCTTAGAGTGCTGTAGGCATCCCCCCTACTTCTTCGCAGAAGAAGACTAACATTCTTATATCTATATATATATTTGACAACAGGCGACAAAATGAGGAAGTGGGTAGGCGCTAGAGGCATTTCTATTGATTGTCCTTGGTACAAGAGGCAGCCTACATATCCTTAGGACTGTCTTGTCACCAACACCTGCATTCGGAGCCATCCCACTCAGGGTCGTGGGTGTGGATCCCAATGGGTTCGCCCAGCACTTTGGAGGAATGCCAAGGCTATACTGGGTTTTAAAAGTTTTATTTTCGAGTTATGTAAACAAGAAGTATTTATACATTGTATAAATCGCAGCTTTTTAAAATACGTTTTTTCCATAGGATGCTATTGAAATCGAGCTATCAGTTCATAGGTTTAATACGTGTCTCATTAAGTATTGATGCAGAAACTGTAGCAATTATTAAATTTATCAAAAAGAAAAAAAAAAGTTTAAATATTATATTAGATTGTGATTTGTACATTTATTATAATTTGGAGATATCTTAGTTGGGTAATTTTATTTTACTAAGGTTATTAAGTTATTACTAAAGTCTCTGGAATCAATTTTCATTCGAGTTTTCACCCTGCTTCTGTGTAATTATAATTTATCTGGGTATATCAACCTATCATCTAAATTTTTTCGTTTTCTTAGTTCTTTTGGAGAAAAAATTACTGTTACCCCTATTCCCGCATGTCTTCGGTGTCCACAATTTTTCTTACCAATATCGGACTGTTTTTCTTTGGCGATGATATAGTTTATGATGAACAACCCCCGACTCGTGAGTTTAAAAGAGTCAGTAATTTCTATGGTATATGCCTTATCTGCTATGTCTCAAGGGCTTTAAAGCCGCTCACTTACGATCGTTCAAAATGGAGCGATGAAACGATGAAGTGAAAAAAATTTCAAGGGTCTCTCTGACGATCACTCCTTTAGTCATATCCTCATTTAGCTTTAGTCCAGTAAATTTGTTTACTGCTGTGCAAAAGGTCCTGAACAACGATATTTAGAATTAACTTCAAAATTATCAATTTAAAGGTGAGTTAGTTTGCTATTTTGTTAGGACTTTTACAACCATAACTGCTAAAAAAAAAAAAAAAATTTGCACTTTTTGAGTAAATTCCGGCAATTTGAAAGCTTGTATCTCAGTCCCCAGTAAATCTACAGAGCTCATTTTCTGCTCAAATCGTAGCAAATTTATTCTAGCTTACTTTTAAAAATAACAAGCTTTTCTTTAAAACCAACCGCTAAACAGACATTTTGGTGAAACGTTGAAAAGATTTTTTACGCTTCGACATTAAAATTATAGAGGATGGCACTATAAGGTCCATATCTGAAATATATCCATCGTGGAAAGGGAAGGGAGCAGGTAGGTTAAATTTTTTGGGGTTTGCTATGGGATTTCCCTTATGACTTATTGGATTTTTCCGTTCCTACTGGAAACAAAGTTTTCCATCAATTTTTCCTCTTTCCACGAAGGATATATTTCAGATATCTCTTAGATCTCCTATGGTGAGCACCGATGTTTGATTTCTTGTCCTACATTTTTGAAAACTTTAGTATATATAATCTATGTAACATAGTACTGATACAATGAAAATTTTCTATGTTTTGGAACTGAAGATGAATGTTTAGCATTCGAAACTAGTATTCTAATAAAGGAATCCCAATAGAAGTGGCAATTAATTAATAGACTTTTGGAGTAACGCAATGGATTTCCGGGCCATTGGTTTTCCAACCACTCCTCGTCGTTCCAAAAATTTCACTCAAGTTTTCACAGTGATGCTTGTTCCGTAGTCCATTTGATATGGAGCTGTTGGATTAGAACGATCGTCAGTGGCCAGAGCTTAACAAATGATTTCGTTCCACCTCTCATCATTTTAGGAAAATCAATGGATAATGCTAAATAGAAGTAGCTCATTAAAAAAAAAAAAATTTAAAAAAATTGTATACTGCATTTTTTTTTTTTTTAAATTTTATTTTTTACATTTTGAAGTAATGACTATATTGTGTACAATTATGTCTATGTCTTGTTGATCTGAACTTTTCCTGGTCCTTTAGTTCCAAATTATCGATAGTTAACTGCATATATGTTTAAAGAATTTTTAATAATATATTCCAACTAAATTTATAACCGCTTTCAATTTATTTTATGTAGATTCGATCAATAGTTTTATTTAAAATTAAACAGAAAAAAAAATGAAAAGGTGTAACGTAGTATTCCGGCATTGAACGTTTCCACTTTATCAGCCAGTGTTTGGTAAGAGAAGGCTTACAATAGGCCCTTATCACAGGTTGTAAAGATAACAGAATGGGGACTATTTTTTCAGTCATTCTGAACATTTTTTTATCGTCTTTGGTTCTTGCGATTCATCGGATTAAAAAAGTAGGATGAATGAAGCTTAAATAAAGTAATTTTTCTTTGAGATTTAGAAATATTATATAATATTATTGTATAATGTTTTCTATAATAATATACTTATGTATGTATTTGATATAATTTAGGAGGGTTGAATTCATGCTAGCTGGTCAATTCTTTGATCGCTGGCCTTTGGGCCTCATGCCCTCAGGCAGGTAGGTACGCATGTTTCGGGCTTGGCTTCAAACAAAATATCCCTATTAAGAAAATGTTTTGGAAGTTCTTCCTAAATATTTTTTATAATAATAATTTTAGTATCTGTTTCTTAAACAAATAATTTGTTTGTTTTTTAAAATTATTTATGACGTAAAATTATAATGAAACTTTTAATATACGAGTTCCAAGTATAATTGAATCCGTTTCTGCAAAGAGAACTTCAGTCCATTCTTTTCATTAAATGTGTCGTGGCTTAAAAATATGTTTATGAAGATAAACCCACCTTTACATGCAGAAAAGACTTTAGTAAATAAAATAAGTCATTTCAAGTAATGCATTGGGCTGAAGTCTTTTCTACATGTAAAGGTTGGGTTTACCAAGAGACAATTTTTTTTTTTCAGTTCTAACTCATTTTATGAAATTGAAAGGACCCATTGCAGTTTACTATTGCAATATTCGGTGCTTACAAAAAATACATAAAAAACAGCTGTGTAAAATAAAACCAGTGTGCAAACCAGAAAAGAATAAGGAATGTCTTTGTTTCTGATTGAATTAAAAAAATAAATGTGATGGAAAAGAAGTGATTTGAAGGTTTTCAAAAAGGCGGATGTTGGGAAGAGGAGAATTATATATCTCTTCGGAACGGTTGAAGAGAGATATTTCAAATGCTGCAGATCTGTTAGAAGAGGGATATAAGATTGTAAGAAAGAGCTCTGGGGTTTCCACAAATTATAGATGAATCAAATCCAAGAAGAAACTCAAAGACAAAAAGAGGAGATCGTAATGGAATAGTCTGGTAAAGGAAGGTGTGGAGTAAATATTTTTTATGGAGATAAGGACTTAAATTCGGCATACAATTTGGTTACCTAAGGGTCTTGGGAAGGCATGAAGACAAATGTAACGAAATAGTTTATCAAATATTTTAATTTATCGCGTAGTTCCTCATAAACTCCTCTTACACCTTTTAGCGTTATCCGCTAATCTGGAAAAAAAAAATGAAGAAATCAATAAAGTGAATAATAGGAATTAATATAGAAACATTTTAAACTGTTATAAAGAATAAGTTGTAGGTTGTTGATTGATTTTTAATTTGTTTAAACTAGAGATCAAAGATCAAAGGTTTAATGTAAATACAATAATATAAATTATAACAGTAAAATAAATTATAACAATAATATGAATTATAGCAATAATATAAAGACTAGGGATCAAAGGTTTAATATAAAAACAAGTGAACGCTCCGAGAAAATCTTCCAATTGAGCATCTCTGAGAGTTGTTGAGAATCCAATGGAAAGCAAAGATTCCAATAACATATGAGAACTTCAAAATTATAATTGAGAATTATATTTGTAACGTCATGAGAACTGTTGAATTATTTAACGAAATTCACAACTTTTTTGCTGAAAAAAAAAATTGAATAGAGACATTCCGATCCCAGTTATATGCTGTACCCAGGCTTTTTTTCTTTTTTTTTTTAATGTGTTAATGTTTCGTGAACTTCAGTTAATGCACTGTTTATTCACAGTTAATAATGTTTGCTTCTGGTCAAAAAAGCTACACATAAGAGTGTTAAATTTATCTTGTATAATATTATTTGTAGTTTTGTTAAAATCTTGGAACAAAAAAAAAAAAGTAAACGATGTCTGATTTTAATAGCTTAGAAACTATCCATTAAAACATTCCAAAGGCAGTTCTATTTTAGAAGTTCTGATGCCGTTTTTTTCAGCATTTCCAAATGATAGGATGGTACAGGAAGTAAGGTTACATTTTTAAATTTCAGTGAATCTGCAGTTTTTCATTGGTTTGATATCTGCTTCAAAGCATCACATTTGAATGATAAAAGTCATTGTCCTTTTATTTGATTACATATTTCGTTTTTATGAAGAGTTTATAGAATTAAAAATTATTTTATTGAATAAACATTACTAGCTGGCTCTCTCGAGGGAAATTAGTTATATAGATCATGAGGAATCCGTTCATGCAATATGTACAATAAAAATAGATAAAAAAAAAAAAAAAAAAAAAACAAAAATAAAGTAAAAAAAAAAAAAAATAAACTTCTAACTATACTAGATACCACATATAATAAATACCCTGAAACAAGCTAGTCGTCCCCCTTATGGAAGGGAAAGCCAGTAATGTAATCCCAACGCTGCTCTCTCGGCCTCGTCACTAGTTTTAAAATCCATTGTATCCTGAAAGAGAGCGCTATGGCACAGTGACTCAGGACTTGAGCGGATAAACTGGACATTGTCAGAACTCCGACAAAATAAGTATTTGCATTAAGTCCACTGTCGTTTTAATCTCCGATGTGGGTTATAAGGATGCATGAAACTGGATAATGAATGAGCCAGAGGGTCAGGAAAATGGAATTTTGATAATTGAAGTGGTATTAGGTCAAGGACAAAAAGTATATTTGAGGTCATTATCTAGGATTTTTGTTTGTTTTATTAAGCTCATGAATTGTTAAAGAACCTGTTGTTCATAATGCTTTATTTATGTCCTTTTGAAAAACCATTAAATCTTTCGTTTTTTCAAAGAATTCTTTCCTTTTTACTGGACATTAAATGTCACTCGTTTCAGATCTTTCAGGATCTAACAACTTTTGACATCCAAAGGATGTCTTTGCGCTTCTTCTTTATGATTTGTTATTCATATTCTGCCAGAACGACTGCAAAGCTCCCACCGTATCATCAAAATCCTCCTGACAACACGAAGCTACACCTCGTAGTATCGCTGGCTTGTTAAGAGTCATTATTTGCGAAACCTCCCTCGTCATCTTGGACGAGACAATAGCTCCGATCCTTAGCGCTGTTGCCTGATGTACAGCCAAGGACACACTCCAAACACAATTAAGTCCAATTAGTCAAATGACTTATTTCAATTGCTATTCTTTGTTGTATGGCATTAGCACTTATGGTTGTTTTTTATTACCCTCATCATCAAATAGCAATGATTATTTCTCGTGGTAATAATCCTGTGGACATCATCAAATCTGATGGGAAACTATTTTTAAATAACGCTTCGGCTAATCTTAAAGATTCACTGCTTTTTAACTTCTTTAAAATGAATGTGACGTTTGGACTTCTTGTTAATATCTGTAAGAGTAAGATATTATGGATCTAATAATATAGAAATGACTTTAATTTTGAGTTCCTAAAGTAAACTGAAATGTAAAATAAAAAAAAAAGGAGTGGGGTCGGGTTGTCAGTTAAACAATCCGTTAAATAAGCGATCATGTGACTAGTCGGTTTTTCTGTTCCAACTGGGGAAAAAAAAACAATAAAAACATTAGGGACTATTGGAAATATTTATCTAATCATTTTAACAAAATTTTAGAATATTTTCGATGTGAAGTATTTTCTGTGAATAATTGAAAAGACATATCTTTTGGCTGGAGGTCCATACTTTTTAGGTGTAACCTTTTTTGACACGCTTTAGCTCTGTTAGTGTTTCTTTGATTGAAAATTTGCAAACAGTTGAAAAGTTACCTGATCAGAAATTTAATAGAGAATATTTTTTGTTCTATAGCATTTGTCGCTAGGACCTACCATTCAGGAGCTATATTAATAAAATAGAATAAAATAAGTTTGCTATGAAAGGATAGAAATCTGGTTTGCGCTAAGTCAGAAACATAACGTAAATATATTAAGGATCTTTGTTGATTAGTTTGTGACGAATTAAGGAGCTTTTAGGGTTTATAAAATTAAAGTAATGTAAATATAGAAAAAGTAGTAATACCCGAAGTATAAAATTTTAAATGGAATTAGGATCTTTGCTAAATCAAAATTGAAGGGTATCGCAATTACTCTTTACAAAACTACTGGTATCCTACACATTTTTATTTCAGCCTCAGTGTCCTGATTTCCCATAAAAGGGATTTTCGCCGATGTGTACCAATCATATCCATCCTGAAGTACCCGGAAAACTCCGAAATTTCATGTATTCGCTCTTACACTAAGATGCAGTAGACGAGAGGAGATCAAGAAGTCATTGTAAAATTAGAATTACGATAAATGGGTGTTTTATGTTGAGTTATTCTTACGTAACTTATTAAATGAATTGTTGTAAGTAATTTATAAAATTATTTTTAAATGCGATACTTCATTCAGCCCTCTTCTTTTCAGGCGTCTCGGAGGGTTATCTGGAATGGAACTTTTAATTCTAAAATGTAAATAGGGAAAATCAGTAGATTATAGATGAACAAATCTGATATATTTTTTCCCGATCAGGGAGAAATTTATTTATTTTTTTCATTTAAAAGTATATATATAGCGAAGTATATATTTTTTTAAAATCTAGGATCTTGATTATTTAAATTTTGCATTAAATACTGTCTTGATTTTCTCTTCTATGTTAAATATTTTCCTTTTTCGGACTTGGATTCTCTGTAATTCTATGTTGTGTTTTATTAAAGGTTTGTACGACAATAGATTTTTCTTCTATTCAGTTTAAGGTTTCCAGTGCGGACAATCGATTCGAAGACGCTATTCAGTTTACGGTTCCAGTCCTTGCCCTCCACTCCAGGAGGCTCGCCTTTGCTCCGGAAAGGAACTAAAACAAAGCTCTGCTGGATATGGCAGCCTGAGGAGCGGAAGTGGCCGCTACGGTTATTAAACAAACCCGGAGCCTAAACTATTAATGTACAATGCGTTCTCACCGGGTGTCGTGAATAGGGGGTTCCAGTCGATATCTTTGTCCTCGGCTCGGTTGGTGTAGTGTGGTTTGTGATTATGGCATGAAAACAGTCACTTATCTTTTCGAATGTTTTATGTTACTCATGTGTACATATTACATTACGATAAAATGTACAGCTGTTTAGTCCGTTCTTTCGTTTCTACTTGTTTTCTCTATCATTGAAGGTATCTGTAAATAAAATAAATCAATGGAGGATCGGTCTTAGAAAAAAAAAAAAAAAAAAAAAATTTCCTAATCGAAAAAAAATCAATGGAGGATTAGAAAAAAAAAACAACAAAAAAAAACAGTACAGTGATTCCTTTTGACTTGACATGCAGAAGAAAAACGTTCAGTCAACAAAAGCAACAGGAGCAGCTGAGCCAGGACCATTCCTTAAATGCCGAGAAGGCAAAACTCCTAAATTCCTTCCTTCATGATTATTTATGTTTCCTTTATTAATAAAGTAGAAGGGTAAAAAAAAAAATTAAATAAAAATGGTACTAGATCCTAGATATTTTTACGGATTGAATGATCTTATTTTAATAAATAATCTAATCCATTTTGGCTGACAAAAACATATTTGTCTGTTTATATACAGGAGTGAACTGCGTTGACTAAAAATATAATAATTCTGTATGTTAATATCATAATTCGAAATATGCTTTAAGGAATGAATCAAGAAAAATCTAGAACAGCTGTTGCTAGGTTACATGGCTTAGAAGTTTACTAAGAGACGTATGTAAAATGATCGCAATTAACTAGTGCGGTATAAAGCTTAAGACTGAGAGGAAAAGTTCTGTAGACTAACTGAGCTTGAAATTAATGATAAGCATGTGTGTACATCTTAACTGGCTCTCCTTTATAGGGGCGTAATGTTAGTAAACATTCCACAAACTGAAAAAAAAACATTCTTATTCTCATAGTTTCTTATTTCAACGTATGGGGAAAACTGTCGACTTGATTTTCACTGGAAAACCTTTAAGGTGGCGAAAATATGTGAACCAACTTAGTTAAAATTCATCACATCTATAGATATGTAAAACCGAAGGGCCTTCGAAAATAAAGTGCAGTTTGTACCATTCATCATTATTTGGGAAAGTCGAGTGGTACCTGACTTTCCAGTGTTTTAGTTTCAGTTTTAATTCGGAATTGTTTATTTTTCGAACATAAAATTCCTCTATTCCGAATCAAACTGGCTTTATCCCACATTCCGTAGAAAATATTTCCTTGGATCATTCCTTTACCAAATTATCAGCACCCTTTATCCTTCCTATATTTACAATACGCTTCAGTTCAGATCTGCAGTCAATTCAATGCACACAAGATCCCGTATTTCTGATCTATATACCCCATTCCACAGAACTACTGCATTCCAACGCTCTTTCCTATTGCGCTCAACCATCCTCTGGAATTCCATTCCTTCTCATATTAGACAAGGGAAATCTCTGAAAACATTTAAATTTCTCTATTTACAGTACCTTATTCTTATCCAACGTGACGCAAGCTAACAATCTACTTTCTCCATTAAATATCAAATTCTTTCTGTAACAGTATGAATAACTATTTGCACAAATTAGATAGCAATCAGTATATTTTTTCTCACTCTGAATATAACATTTAGGTTCTTATATTGTATATAATAAGCATTGTATCAAAAGAATCTATTTATTATTTAATTCACAGAATGTTTTCTTATTTTCCTGTTTATATATTTAATTAATATCTATGTATAAATTATCATTGTTATATTAATATTTCTTCTTTATTTGATTTTTTTTTTTTTCATTTTATTTATTCATAATGTCTCTTACCAGATGTAACTAATTTTATTTCTTTCTGTACTAATTTTTCATACTTTAGAGACTTTGTCCCAGAATAAAACTATTTTTCTAATCTATTCTATTCTATTTTAAAAATAGGAATATCAAACTAAAAAACTTCAGTGACCTTCATTTTCGTTAGTTACGTATTATTCACATTAGTATTCATACATTAGCTGAGACCATCTGTGTTCAGCTTGCAGATATATCTGATGCACATCGGCACGGAACGGAAAACTTTATAAGTTAAACGGTTCGCTGGTTTTATGCGTAGGTCAGTTAATAATGATTCCAAATATGAAGTTTGTTTTATGACCATGACATAATAGATTGACAACGGTCCATATTTTTTTTATTTATTTTTTTTAAACTTCGATACGAATTTACTTTGTATGAAGTTATTCTCATAAATATCCAAGCAATTTTGACAAAAAAGGTGTGTATTAACTGTGATAGCCGTGAATCTAAATATAAAGGTAAAACTGGACGATCAGAAGATTGAAAAAAACATATTTGGATATACAATAATACGAAGAGCTATACTTCCCTATCCATTTAAATAAAAATAACCGTAGTTTACGAACCAAGAATTAATACGATCGTTTCAAACATTGTATTTTTGTTTAACACCGTCTACCTTGACGGTCCAAATAAGCCTTTTTAGAATTTTTGGCTGAAGTTCTTGGAAACAACATTCATTATTTTGCTTTTTGACTTTACTAATTTTATTGAAAAATATATCTCATATGTTTTTTCATTATCCAGTTGTATCTGATTGTTTTTTTACTGAGCAATTGTAATAGCAATATGGTTTCATGAAATGTCGATAGGTTTAGTGTCTAATGACCAGATGTGCGCAATTGTCCCATTTAATTTTTTTTTTCCATTGGGAACAGAAAAACAGAAGAGCCATAGGGAATACCTAAGGTGTTGCCCATTAGCCTGATTTCCAAACTTTCTTTTTCTTCGTATTAGATTCATTCTACTATAGATATTTGTGTATACATAAGTTGGGAATAGAATACCTCCTTCTCTTTTGAAATCGTTCATTAATAACATAGATTATACATAAAGTAAATTTCATATTCAAACTGTAATGAAGAAGCTGTTTCATGAAGAAAATGTTATAATCTTAGCACCTTTAATGGGATTTAAAATGAATGACCTTATTGACTCGTATGTTGTATGTTGCTGAATTGCTCCCAAACCGATATTTTTCTTTCGATATATCGATACGTACCATACTCTAGCGTTTTCTTTATATTATTGACACAAAACTTACATTCAAATATATTTAAAAAAAAAGTAACAACATCTTATAAAATTGGTTTAAGTTAGGGAAATTAACTCTGCACACGGACCTACACATGCCTACCATCAAAGAACACATTGATACCTACTACAAAGATAAACTTAAAGGTCATCCCAGCAAACTCATACATGACATGTCCACAACAATATCCGTAGAAGATTGAAAAGGAGCTGGATGAGAGATCTTGAATTAAATTAAATGATTAACAAGAGAGATGGAGGTGACGCTGGGCAATGCTCATCATCCATCATCATGCCAGAACCTTCTTATTGTTTTACAGCCATCTCATTCGCTGGTTGTCATTGATACATTTGACAGTTGTGTAGATAAATAAAGACAAAAAAAAAAAATTAGGGAAAATTTTTAATGTTTGATGTTTTAATCCAACTTTTAAGACTAAAGCGACAAGAAACTGCTCGTCGTTACAGACTACTTCAACATTTACTGGGCAAACGATCAATTCAATTCATTACAAAAGACTTATTTACGTGACTGTTATTAGACCTATTTGGACGTAGGGAGTTGAGCTTTGGGACTCTACTAAACCATCCAATTCATCTCGTATCCAATCCTTACAATCTAAAATCCTTCGAAAAATCCTAAATGCCCCTTACTTTGTCACCAATAAGCTTATCCATAAAGACCTTAATGTTCCATATGTTGCTGAGTTAGCCCAAACCAGTTACATATCCTTTTATAGTAAGCTCCATACCACTCAAATCCATTAGTTTCTCAACTTGCTTCTCACTCCATTCCCGATAATCCTCCGAGGCGTCTGAAAAGAAGATGGCCTAGAGATCTTCTAGTGTAAAATTTTATTGAAGTGCTACTGATGAGTAGTTCTTTTCAAGTTGTTACATGTCATTGTAATCGTTATCAGCTCGTTTACTTGATGTACATATTTGTATTGTTGTAAATTTCAATAAATTGACTTATAAAAAAAAAAATCTAACTTTTCCATTTTTATGTAGGTTGGCCTGGGAATATGTTGCCACTGTTTCATTTCAATGTCAACTGAACGGATTATTTTCCTACCATCTCACCTACCAGGAATAAATTCTGTGGAAAATTTTTGGTTACTTTAAGATAGAAAACACTAAATCTATGTTGTCAACTTCTGATATACTTTCTCACTTTAGAAAATGGAAATAACAAAACACTAAATATATGTTGAAAGTCATGTTGTTAACTTCTGGTTAACTTTCTTACGTTAGGGAAGTGGGAATATGAAAATATCGAAATTCTAATAAACTCTCTCAAATTTTTTTGTTAGGTAGAAGTATTTTATTGAAATAATATTACAAACTGCCATACCTTTAGGCTATTAGTAATATAGAAAAAAAAAAAAATCACGTTATATCTATATTTCGATATTTTTCGTCATCGATATATCGTGTATCGAGATTCAGAGCTCATACAATCGTTGATATGGAATAACAATACTTTTCTTACGATATCCATCCCTACTTACTAGTCTAACTAGTACCCTCTGATGCGTCTGAAAAAAAGATGGCCTATGGAAGTCTTTACTGATAAGTAGTTTCTTTACAACTAGTTAACATGTTATTCTAATTATTTTTTTAACACATTTACTTGATGCATATATTGTATTCAGTTCTAAATATAATTATCTAAATTTCTAAAAAAAAATGAGGATAGGTAGAACTAATACATAAGTTGGTTATGTGAAAAAAATATGTATACTCATATTTTCCATTTATAACGGCTCGTATAACTGTTATTAAATTCAATTGATATTCAGTTAAGAAATCAGAACAGAGGATAGGTTTTGGTTTACTTGCGGTCTAGCGGTTTCTGTGTACGGTCACCCGAGAGGTGGTTCGTATTAAATTTCTCGTTCACTGTCGGCTTTCGGAAGCCCCCCTAAGGTATCTTATCTGGCAAGATAACTTCCTCAGTCGATGCCAAGAATATTTTAGAAATGTTTACATTCTTTTTTTTTTTTTTTTGGCTGACATCTCCCGCCGGTAAACTACGACGAATTTCGAAGAGGGCGTTTTGTCAATGATATTTTCAGTAGCCAAGTCAACATTTTTTTAATGGCGAAGAGAAACAGAAAGAGATTATTTATAGAAGGTTTTCAACCACGAAACACACACGGTTGATGTTTTGGGAAATAATCTGTAACAGTTGATTTACGCACGATGGTATACAAGGATCAATACTATTTGGAACTGAATTATTTGTCTCTTCTATGATCTTCAGTTTATTAGAATACTAGTTTCAAATCTTAGACATTCATCTCCAGTTCTGTATACGTATAAACATTTTTAAAAAATCGCAATTTGATATATCATTTTATATTTCTGTAAAAAGTAGAGAAGAGAAATCATATGCATGTTGGTATTCACAGAAACGGGAAACGGTTATAACTTTTAAAGCTCTAGATAAGGAATGAAAAATAATGTGATTGAAATAAGGTGGTAAGTTTCAGATTAATGAAGAAATCTCAAGGTGTTCTTAATGAACAGTCGAATTATGTGTTCCTACTGGATAAAAATTCAAAATAAGACTATTCGAAGTATTTATTTTGCAATTAAAAAAAAAAAATTGGCATGAATTTGTTTTATGAAAAATAACAACATAGCAACCATCCGTATTATTTATTCCTTACATTGTGCCACTAGATTGGAACTTTCATTTGCTCCAACTAATCGTATTATTAATTCTGTAGTTTAAACAATACTATCCTTTGAAATATTTAAAAAATCACGTAAAAAAGAATAATAAAGATTTTTGAAAGCAGTATGTCCAAGTAGGAATGTGAATTATACTCCATAAACACTGAAAAATATGCAAATATATCGGATAAATTATGCAATTAAATACCGAAAATATACAACTGTCTACATTATTTAGAAACAAAAAAATTAAAATACATGCGTATACATAAGCTACGAACACAAGTGTAAGTAACTGGTTGTGTTGAAAAGGGAAACAATAGGAAGAAGATTTAAAAACAAAAAGACAATTATTAAAAAAGAAAACACGTTATAAAACTTAAAGTGGCTAAATTTATGGAAGCCTATGTCAGCTCGAACATAAGTGAATAGTCTCTTTAATAGTGACTATTCGCTACAGATCTTTTCTGTTCTAAATTTTAAAATTTTAACAGTTCACATACTCAGTTTATAGGTTTTATTACAAAATAATGCACAGAACACAAAAGCAAAAACAACTATATTAGATTAACTGGAACTAGGAAGGTAATAATAGGTTAATGCGGCACTCAGTGTTGCCAGGTAACTTAACACTTGCTACAAATTTTATCACAACAGAAATTAAGAAATAATACTTCTTACAAATAATAAAAATAACAGACAGAGGATAATAATAAAGGAATGATAAACTAATAATACGATCATATAAACAATATCGATCGGTGCTACAATAAGTATGACACAAATTGGTATCGAAACTATACTTATCTGTTCCAGCAGCAGTTTTGTGTAACAAAAGATTTTTTGAAATTCCGGCTTCTTACTTGTATTCGGAAAAAGTTCTAAACAGTAACGTGAGAATGCTTTTCCTGAATATTTTAATAAAAGTGAGTTACCTTCTTCCACCAATAGCTTCAATTATTAACATGTCTATTGCTTGATAGTGTCATGTTAGAAGTATTTTTTTATCTTCTAAACCGATTCATATTCTTTACCCTATAAAATATATTAAAAATCCGTAAAAGGAGGTTGTAGGCACTACCAAAGTTAACGTAAAAAATTAAAAATATATAAAATTTTATTTTTATCATCAATAAACACTTCATAAAATTCATGTCTTAAAACAAAATTTGCACCATAACATAACTCTATTACATAAAGCTATACCAATAACATTCTACAATAATTGTTTCTAAATAATTTTTTTTTCGTCAATGGTTTTAAAGTTGATAATTTTTTATTTTGAGTTTGATTTATGCCTGTCTTGTAATAATAAAAAATTTTAATTTCATAAAAAAAAAAATTTGTTCCATTGAACACACGCTACTTCAGCATTTTTAAACTAACCGTTTTTATAAATACATTGCTATTTTAAGGTTGAAGATATTTTTAGCGTTGGCGCCTGTTATGTCATAATGTAAGAGTCTATTAGGTCTAACATAGAATTTTTTTTACTATACATTTATGTTATGGTCCAAGTTTTCTTTGACATGAAATTTTAAGTATTTATTGGTGCTAAAAGAAAAATTTGAATTTTTTATTTTATGCTAAGCTAATTTTGTTTGGCTGTGCTTCAAAAAATAAGTATTTTTAATATGTTTTGATCTTTGCATTTTTTCTCCCCTTTTTAATTTATTGTTATTATATACTTCCTTAAAAGCTACAATTATTCCAAAATTCTAAGAAAACCTTTCCGTTATGGGTCTCTTGCACGAAACTATATCCTTTCTTCTACTATTGTTAAATCAGTATTAATATTGTTAAAACATATGGATAGCCTTACATGGGTAAGGCATACCAGGCCGATCTGGAAATAAAGTTTAAAAAAAAATGTTTTGAGCCTTAAATTCATATGAATAGTTATAGAAGTAGAATTATTGTTTTCTTCAATAAGCTCTAACTATAAATAAATTAAAATTATAATAAACTTGGTATAGTTGTGAATAATCATTTTTAAATAAAGAAAAAACATTATGATAAAAAATAAACTTTACCTTAATAAGAAGTGTAAGGTTTTAGTAATCTTCGTGATTCTTAAGTTATAAATTTCAAGGAAAATTGATATCCTTAAAGACAATTTGTAAGGCAAATTATTATTATTATTTTTTTTTTTTTACACTGTCTAAATTTTAAATAACTTGTATGTTGTATGTTGATAATAAATGTGTTACCGGAGTTTATAACTTTATTTCTTGATTTTTTTTATTTTGATACGAAAAGTCTGGTACCGACCCATCACTGATTTCAAACTATCAAAAACAGCTGTGAATGACCACAGTTTTTTTTGTTTACATGAAGTTATATTTATGCCATTCTGATAATAATATTCTTGTTGTTCAAGTAAACTATCATCCGGTCACTAACCGAGAGATCTATCTGGGTCAGGTGGTGGGTAGCGATTTCGCATTCGTTTGGTGTAGGACGTCTTCTTGGGCTGACATTATGCACGACAGGACTCTTAAGCCGAAGAGACGCGTTGTCATTTGGGACATAGGTAACAGTTACACGTTACTAAACGTACAACATTTACTGAGCCATCAGTGTTACAAAACTTCCCAGGATCAAGTACCGGTTTAGAAATACTTTTCTAGTAATAGTGAAAAAAAATACGAAATTTATTAGATTACTATAAGAATATTCAATTTAAAAAGCCTTTAATCTTTCAATTAAAATTTAATTACTGATTAGTCAATGAGTCCTTAGTAGCCGGGTTGAAGTTTCAGGCGCTTCAGCATTCTCGTAACTTCTGCTGGTTCGAATCCGTGTTGACAATTATTTCGTGTTAGAACCACGGTATGAATCATAAGTTTCTCACTATGGCTAGAATAATAACCCAACTATAACCTGTAGGATAACCCGTCTCTCCAGTCCTACTTTGAGCACATGAGGATCTTAGTATCCCACAAACAACTACAACATAACGGTCAACGGTTCGCAATATGTCATGAGTTTAGGACTTAATCACACAAAATAACATTGATTGCACATTTTTCTTTTCTCTCTTATGTCCTTTTGTGCAGAACCTCTCAGTTAGTGTTAGGCTTGACTAAACTAGAAACTGCCCGTCATCTTCGCCTCCTTCAACGTTTACTAAACTAACGTTCAAACCTTCCGATTAATTACAAGTGACTCATTCACATGATAGTAATGAGACTTGTTTGGATATACGGAGTTGAGCTTTGAGGTTTCACTGAACCATCAAATTCGTCCCCTATCCAATCCTTACTATCCGAAATCCTTCGAAAAATCCTAAATACTCATTATGTCACAAAAAAAGTTATAAAAGAAACCTTAACTTTCTATTTACAGTTGATTTAGCCCAATCCAGATACCTATCATTTCACCGTAAACCCCAAAACCATTCAAATCCTCTTGTATCTCAACTTGCTTCCAATTCTGTTCCAGAGAACCCTCCGAATTGTCTGAAAAGATGATGGCCTCGGGACCTTTTAATATGGAACTTTTATTAAAGTGCTAGCAATGGGTAGTTCCTTCACAAGAAACTTGAATTGTCATTATTTTTATTTTATTGTATATGATTGTAAATTACAATAAAAAGTTAACGAAAAAACTCAATTTCTCTCTGATTGAGAAAAACAATAGACCATGGGTATGTCCAACTATAACCTGCTGCTTTTTTTTAATTTACATTTTAGAATTATAAGGGTCAAATTATTTCAATTAATAGATAAAATAAAATAAATAATTAATCATTATTCGAAATAAACAAAGTGAAGAGAAAGTAGAGGTATCAAATGTGACTTTTTTCATTATCATCAATATAGATCCTGAACGGTAAGTCATTGAGACAAATGCTATAAATCAAAAAATATTCTCAATTAAATGTCTGACTAGAAAACTGTGGTGAGATTTTCGATCCGAGCTCCGCCAATATTCGATTGGACGAGCTAGAGCTCGTCAAATTTTTGGGTGTGAAAAAACGTTACACTAAAAAGTATAAACCCTCGCCCAAATGAATTTGCATCTCAAAAAAAAAAAAAAAAAAAAAAAAAAAAAAAAAAAAAAAAAAAAAAAAAAAAAAAAAAAAAAAAAAAAAAAAAAAAAAAAAAAAAAAAAAAAAAAAAAAAAAATTGAGTGATGGTAAAATCCAATTGCAAACGTTTAAAAATATTAAAATGGTTGTACAGACTGAAAATATTTAATATAGACGACCCAGTTTGTTTTCAGAAATATAACATTAACATTAAAAACATTCAGAAATATATTATTAACTCATAACACTTTTTATTTATAAGATATAAAAATCTCTCTGTTTTATCTAGTACTAAATGTCTCAGATATATGGTATTGGATATTTAGCAAGATATAAATATATCTGCAGATCAACAAAATCCTCTTAAAATCAACTTGTCGTATTTAGGGAAGATTTACGCTGGCTGATCCTTAAAAGTCGTATTTTATTCGAATTATTTGAGCTGATAATGAACTGGTTTAGCGACCCCAGGCTTAAGACCTTGTTTAAATTATTCAACGTTTGGGGCCCTAATACGCTTTGATTTATGTATCAATTGGTATAAGTAATATTTAAGTATCATAGCTAAAATTAAAAATAATATTTTCAATTTTTAATTAGCTATGCTAAAGTTCTATGGACATGTCGGATTTTTAATTCAAATAAATCAATTATTTTCTCATCCCTAATGTTACAATTGTTAATTTTGGTAAGGATTGAGTCGATATTGGCAAAACACGTTATTCAGAAAGTTATTGATCTGCCCTTTTGGATAAAAGCTTATATATAAAACCCAAGGTCTTTTTAAAACATTTTTACACATAACTAGAATTAATTTTGAAGCATTCAGCTTGTTATGAATTAATGTAATATCAAATCCTAAAACTGGCTTGTAAGACTTGGATAAAAATCGTTCTTGTAGTTCTATCTTAATTTAATTCAACTTCATTTATCCTTGGAATTACGACCTTTTAGAACAATTCAAAATAGAACATCGGCCCGAATAGTCATTCGAATTATTCATTAATTTTTAGTCTATGTTAGAGATTTCCTTAGAGAACTGAACAAAACCAGAACAGTTCACCGTAAAACCAATCGCCTATAACTGTAGGGGTGGAATAACAAATACTCAGATTAATGTTTCTTTCGGTTCTATCTGTTAGACTGTAGTTAAATGTTGTTTACCGTACGGTTGCCAGAATTCTACCGCGGTTGTTGACCGTATTACTGGAAACTGAATCGATCCTGAACAGACACCGTGGCGTCTTGTCAGCGTCTGCAACTGCTTACCTGGTGGCCCGTTCTTTTCGTTATTTGTAGTTTCTTTTTCATTTTGACTTTTCTTTCCTAGTTTTACTCAATTTATCAATTTTAAAATAGTTTTGTATTTTGTAAATGTCATTTTTTCTGACTGTGTAAAAAGTAAATAAAATAAGGAAAGATATATGATGCATCAAATACTTATATTTTTTACTATGGTAAATTTATAACTATGAAAAAATTATATTTAATAAACATGGAAAAAAAAAAGAAAAGAAAAAATGCTACTGAATTATATTTTTAACTTATTTTTAACATCTTCAATGACACAAACATATATATTTCTTCGAACTAATCTGATTTTATTTTATATCACTTAATGTTTTTTTTGTTTTTTTAATTATTTATTATTGTTATCTAAAACCATGCGATTTACTTTTTTCAACATAAGCTGTTTGCCATTTTATCGACTTATTCTCATATAGCGATCAGAAAATTATTCTGAGATTACTTAAAAAAAAAAATATTTACAGCCGTTCCTCTTCCTATATTTATCTCTTCTATTCAAGTCCCCAGTTCACAAGATTTTTCATTCATTTGTCATGAATATGAAAAACGATGATTAAAAAAAAAAAAGAAGAAAAATCATAAATATGTTGTTATAAAATATTATTCAATCTATTATAATCTAAATGTTACACCTGTCCAGCAAATGATCTATGTCATTAGCTGATGTTTTTTCGTACCCTCTGCCGGCCTTGAACCTGCCAACGACCTCAGCCTATGAAGTTACCATATCGAGGCAGCCTCGTGTTCCTCAACAATTGCTAGGATATTGTTCGACATCCTGCTTCTCCCCGTCCTTCCTTGGGATCCTTTTCAAAAGGAATCAAAATAAAATATACTAAGGACCCTGCTTGTTTTGTTTTTTTTCAATGCATATAGCGATTCTCTTCCTTAATGATGTGTTCAGGACATTTATGGACGGGTCCTTTGTTTCCTGGAAGCTAAAAGTTGCAGTCCTTTATTGAAGTATACATTACTGCTTACAAAACAAGAAGGTTCTATATGTACGAAATGTAATGAAAAATAACTTATTTTTTTTTAAAATTATTAAGTCTACAAGCATACTGCAAAATATTTGTATTAAATCTGAGAATTAAGATGCTAATGACACGACGATGACTTATGAAGAAAATAACCATTGGCAGAACTCAAAAGTATCGGGGATCGAATGGGAGCCAAGGTAAGAACAAGTGGGTTTGAGTGGGCATGAAATTGATTGAGGAAAAGCTTACACCAAATCAGCAATAAACATGAAAGTATTTATATAGTTTGATTTGTTGTGTAATAGAGACCTTTATGGGTTTTACAAAAACATTTTTAACTATTTGGACTAGATACAGAAGGAATTCGATGGTACAGCGAATCAGAGCGGGACATCGTATATTTAAATATCTTCGATTATATTCTTGTGAAGTAGTCTGTTTACTGAATGCTAAGGGCATTTTTCTAGGAAGGATTGAATTATGAGCAATTTATGCAGAGATGTGGATTAAAAGTATGCCATTTGTTAAGCTAAGGTCTTAAGTATGTTTAAATTATCGAAAGATACTAAAGCATAGGAAGTGAGCAAATAAAGTAGATTTAACGCTATTCTATGTTCTGTTAAAGCAAGCTTAAGACGAAGGTTTATGATGATTTGAAAAAATTAATTTATTTATCTTTTTATTTTATTTTTTTTCAGTTTCTAACTATTTTTGAGGTTTTGTATGTGATTGTGACTAAACAAATGTATAATTATTTAATGTTAAAAGACATCATCATCAGTGCACGTTGTGAAATCTCGAAAAGTTAAAGCGTTCCGTTCAAAATGCAAAAAAAAAAGAAAAAAAAAAAAGAAAAATGTTTCATTGGTTCGATTCTAAATGATAAATCAGAAATTTTCGATATTACAACTTCTTCTTTCTATATTCCTTTTCAGGGCCTCTTAGCATTAGCTTAGGGGATAGTTATAAAAAATAAATGAGTCTATATTATAAAAAAAATGTACCACTAACAGCCCATGAAGGGTCTTGGTAAAGATGTATTGTTATTGGGCAAACGGTTGTGAAAGGAGGAGATTTGGTCAGAATTCACGCTCAACCGCAAGGTTTTCCCCCAATTAAGGTTACCCACTTTTTTTGAGGTTAGGTGTATTCCTCCCGACCTCTAATCCGACCCACAATCGTTATGAAAGATTATAAACTCGAACTGGATCGAAATGGAAAGAAACTTATAGGGAATGTAATTTTATTATTTTATTTTTGTGACTGTTACTATGTATTTTATAAATTCATAAAATTATAAAAAGCTTGACTATTATGCTTCCGGGCCCGTTTCGAGTTCGACTAAACGCAGAAAATTTATATTCTGTCATTTCAGCCGTGGGTCGAATTCGAGGTCGAAAGACCCTTCTGGGGCTCTTGGTGTCCCAAAAAGTGGGTACCCTTAACTGGGGAAAAACCTGGCGATTGAGCGTGAATTCTGACCAAATCACCTCCTTTAACAACCGTTGGCTCAGTAACAGTACATCCTTACCTAAGCACTGAACCCGAGAACCTTCATGGGTTGTAAGTGGTACATCATATATATATATATATATATATATATATATATATATATCTAAGTCACCTTTTAGATTAAGAACTCCCAAAGACAAATATCAATCTAGTAAATAGTACGACTGATAAAATAATTAAATAATGAGTTTTGGATCTAAAAGTAAATGCTTGTGTGGTTTTATTATTGAAACTATTGCGATGGTGCTCGGACGCATTTACTTCCTTTCCTTGTTACATTATTTTTTACTGATTCCGATCTTGCAATAATCGTTATAAGATAGGTCTACTCTAGATAATCGGCTACGAAATTGTTCCCTCGATGAAATAATCCCCGTCCCAGTTGGACGAACAAAGGACAGGGCGGGAAAGCGAGGGGTTTCACAGTTATTTTTATAAGAGCCGTGGGCTGGCTTTCATTAATGGTGGTAGAAAATGCAGCGAGTTTTATCGAGACAAATGGAACTAAACCAACGCCCGCTGACCTCAAAAACAAAGATGGTGATACGCGTGAGGCTGCTCCTACGCCCGGAGAAAGCAAGGATTAAACAGAGGTTTGAGCGGAGGCGTACAGCAATATATTACTTCTGCAATCGATTATTTAGTAATGTAATAAAGTTTTTAAAATAAGTTGCGATTCAGTATATATATATATTTATATTTTTCAAACGCAGATCTGAGATCATCCTTTACCTACGAAAATATACGTATGTTATCTCGGACTGTGACTGGACAAAATTCACCTGGATTAAAAATAGAAAAAAAAAAGACTGATAACCCATTACTTCAACTTCCTATTCTTCTGGACTGCAGTTATTCATTTGACTTAAAAAAGGAAGAAACTTATTAATCACAATAAAAGTTGTCAAGACATATTGAGCAAAACACGGGTACATAAATAAAATGAGAGGTGCATTGATTGTATTTAATTTTTTTTATAATTTTCTATGGAAGAATTGAAGAATTAATTTTCTATTTTATTTTCTATTATTATGTACTGTACATTTATCTTGTGTAGTTAGATATTTTTTTAATTGCTCTATTTTTATTTTATTTTATTTATTTTTTATTTAGATTTTTTAAAATTCATTTTCATTTTACGTATAGTATGAAAGAATTCATTGTCTTCCATATCATTCATTGCCCTTTAGAGAGGCTGTTTGTTTTATTCAATAAAACAATTTAATATAAAAAGAAAGAAGCATTGAAAAAATATTTTGACAACATATATAAAAAGTAACCTTGATTTAAAAAAAAGAAAAGAAAAGAATTTGTAAGGAATGTTTGTTTGAAGTGAATCAAATTAAAGAAATATCAGGAATAATATTACGAATTTTAAAGAATGAGCATAACAGTAAAAAAATATATATTTACGTAAATAAATAATTACAGTTACTGAACAAAATATTATTAATACATTATGCCATTAAATAACCGTACAAATCGCCTCATTAATTCCCTCCGGGGAGTTATATGCCCACTAGTAAACATTTCTGAGTGCTAAAAGCAAAAACCGTGTACGCTATCTTCATCTGTTTTAGGATAAAGAATTAACCTGAAATAAATGTTTAAAATGTAAAAGACAATACAAGGAGAAGGTGATCGAGGATACAATCATAAGAAAAGAAAAATCTCGTTTAAGCAAAAAACCTCCAGGGAATGCCGACGTTTCGACCACCTTTGCAGATCTTCAATGCGACCCTCAGATCTCAATTTTACTAAATTTATTTACATCTTCAAAGACGAAAATGAATTTTAGTAAAAATGTTCAATCAGAAACATAAAATGCCAATTCATGTCTCTAAATGTCATGTTTTATGTATTATAAGAAATTCAGAATTTTTGTTACATTATCTTAAAAAATGGAGACAGAACAAAAACCATTACTACAAAGTTAACCTAATAAGTATAAATTGATTTTTTGATTTAGTTAGTTTATTTAATTACTCTAACCTGTTAGAGTAATTAACCTGATTTTTTTCTCCTTATCATTTTATTGAATTTTCATGTTTACCTTTTTGTACATTTTTATTGAAAATTTTTAATAAAACGTATTCTGTAGGATTCTGAATTTGCATTCAGTTTTATTGAAATTCAATTCTTCCTTTCATTGTTTGGTGCTAAAATGATCATTTATCTACATAAATCTACATACTGACTTTCACATGCCAATTTTTAATGAACAAATATGGACTCTGTACAAACGATTTTAAGAAACATCACATGGAAATGCCTACACACTCATCAATGACACGGTCACAACTCACATTCTATACAACAGCTAGAGAAAACTGGAGATTGAAAAGTGTGAGTACAGATTCAAAGTAAAAAAATAATAAAAAATAATATATATAAATAAGATATTCTTATAAATGTACATTTATAGCCAATGCAAATATAGAATTGAATGGTTTTGTAATAAACTTGTTATCAGAATGGTGTTTGCGATAAAAATATTACGTCAACATGATTCAATATTTAATTTTAAAAACAGACGAGTTCATTTGTATAAAAATCAAGGAATTTCATTATCAGATGTTTAAAGGCGATGTAACTTGAGATACCAAATGGATATTGTAGGAGTGTGATCATTTCGGAAATCGTGGAATCAGTTCCAGTGCCTAGAAGTTTGGCGACCTCTGGTCTAGGCTCTTGTATTTTTAGAAATTCAACGGATTTCCTTTTCCCCTTGTTGTCGCCTTTTCAGAGCAATTTTTATTAATAAAATTTTTTTTTATTTAATAAGTAATGGCTTTGTCATTTTGTAGATTATTTGTTTTTTCCTACTATTTTTTTTTTTTCTGTCAGTGGTAGTTTTTTTTCTAGATCATAGTGCCATAGTTATTATGTTATGTTAATTTGGTTTTTACGTCACTAGGAATTGACTTCGCAGTGTTTATGGTGATTGCGCCTCGTGCATATTTGCAAGTAATGGTTGTTTTCAAGAAATAATGGATTATTAAACATTCTAAGTATAGACTTTAAAGCTGCGTTACCTGGCGTTTCTTTTCTGATAGTTCAATTTTCAATGTAACCTCAGGAAATAACATGTCTTATTAAAATCCGTGTTAAAGTATTAAATAATTTAATACTTATAAAACACTTCAACTATAGAATTATATGAAAATTTCACTTTATTGTATATATTATAATTTTTTCAAATAATTAAATATTATTATGAATATTTATTCGCTACAAGTAACGCCACTTTGTAAAAACTCACCCATTGTATTAGGACAATATCATCAATACATTTTTCTGATTTCATTTCTGTTATACAGAAATAGTGAATGACGGTTTGTTTTTTATGTTTGTTTGTTCCCTTTTTCTGTTCATTGTTTAATAACGACTTTTCGATGATTTATTTTTGATTTCAGTCATAAAAAAAAAACTAAAGTTCTTCTTGTCTGGTAAAAACATTAGACCATAGACGTGTCTATGTTATTAAATAAATAATGAAATTAAATTAACAAATAATGATTGGTCGAAATAAATCCTGTTGAGAGAAAATATTGGCTTCAAATGTTTTTTTTTTTTTTTTTTTTCATTCAAACAAATATATCTTCTAAACAGTAAGTCTTAGAGACAAATGTTATATAACAAAAAATATTCACTATTAAATTTCTGATATGCAAACTATAGGCAAATTTTTGAACCAAGCAATACCAACAGAGCTAGAGCGTACCAAAATGTTCCTTTTTTAAAAATTTTATTAGAGCTTAACGCTATTAAGCACTCCAACCAGGCCAGGGAGTTTATCCTACAGGTTACCAACTTATTCTAGCCATGGTGGGAAGGTCAACATTAATTTCGTAACTTTAAACCTCCCAGATGGGATTTGAACCCACGACCTTGTTACATAAGGTAAAAAAATGTTACAAATATAAACTATAGACCCCATCCAAAAGACATATCCATGCAAAAAAAGTTTTCGTCTCAAAAAAAAAAAAAAAAAAAAAACCGTACCTATTCTTCTGTATATCAAAATCAATAAACCGTTGAATTAGATTATGTTTTATTCATGAAAACTCCCCTCTATTTCTCAATTCCACAGATAATTTAGATTGTTATAACTAAGGAGATTATTTCAACTTTTCAAAAATAAATTATTTAAAATGTCGAATTATGAAAAAAAAAAAAAATATATTTACAGCGATATAAAGCATAACATCGGAAATTGGCTAGGTGATTTTTTTCAGAAATTTTTAGTGCTACTAGTGAGTTTTTTATTTTTTTTTATCTCTATAAAATTTATGAAAAAAAATATATATATATATATTTAAAAAAAGTTTATTATTAAATATTATAAATGCCTAGTTGTAGTATATCTAGTATTTAATACTTAATTGTCTTATTTCTGTGATTTTTCAAATTGATAGCTATGTATAATTAGTTATATATTTAATTAATGCTAGTATTTAATGCTTAATTGTCTTATTTCGATTTTTCAATGGTTATATATTAATTAATGCTTAATGGCTGTTATTATTATTAATTTACCTATGATTGTAACTAATTTAACAGATAATTTAGTAAGTGAACTCTTTTCGTTTTGCATTATGTTATATACTTTATTTTCATGTTGCAGGTATGTTGATAGACCGGCATTGAACAGGGTTACGGTGTGCAGGTGTTCATTATACGAGTACGTTACCACCTGCTAGTTCCTAATCAACCGATTGCACTACTAATCTAGAGGTATTATCTTTTTTAGTTTTTGGCAATAATATAATTCATGATGTGTTGATTTGAATGATTATCAAAAACTAATATCTATTTCAATAATTATTATGCTATTCTACCTACTGATGGGGAAGGGAAAAAAAAAAGAAAAAAAAAAAAAAAAAAAAAAAAAAAAAAAAAAAAAAAAAAAAAAAAAAAGCTGTCCCGTATATCTGAGAAGCGTAAGTATAAGTGTTAATTACTACAATAATTAAGTTAAGAGTTTTGAACGTTTGGAGAGGAGTCAATATAAAAGTCTTAGTCTTTGGTTGAGCGTTTTACTTTTTTTCTTTATATGTGGACCCCATGTAAACGTAAGACCAAGGTAGTGTACAGTGTCTGTTTGAGGAATCGGTTTGTTGTCAAGAAAAACTGGTGGGCATGTTTCAAGTCGATGTGTAAATGTAATGTATTGCGATTTGTCGTAATTTATATGTACTTTCCAAATATTAAGCCAGTCATGTAATTACGTAATTACCGTATTTTTAATTTCATTTATTTTTTTTACATCCCGATGAATATTTTTTGTGAATGTTACAATTACAAGTCTGCTGAATCAACAGCAAAAAAAAAAAGAATCAATCAAGCACCATTTTTTAGAGATTGGAGGTAGTTTAATAAAAACAAAAAACAACTGAAATAGAAAGCACTTTTATTCATATACTGGCTGAAAGTACCCTGCTCCGCTACGGTTTAATATCATTAGGATGAGTAAAAGTTAAGCTTAACGTTGATAATTATTATTACTTAAATATACCTGAAGAATTCCATTCTTAGAATAATTTCAATAAGTAAATTTGACAATTTGCAAAAGTTAATTTTATATTATTTTGATAGCCCTCCAGTGAAGCTTCGAGGCAGCACTACCGTCTTACCCAGCTGTGATACCAGACCATCAGCTTTTCTTATGGCATACTTTATTAAGTGAATATAGTCTTAACTTCTCAACATTTTTTGAAGAAAGTTTAGTCTTTCTGTTTCTATTTTTGCGTACATATCAATCATAAATTGGTTGAGGAGATTACGAAATTAAAGTAAATAAAGGTTCTTCCCCTCCTCGCTCCACTAACATTTAGGCGTAAAAATCAGCTGCAGACACAGTTTTCTTAAGTGATGTATTGGTGTTTGGGTCACGCTGAGGGATGTTAATACTGTACCTTTCTTCTCCATGGTAGAACATGATACGATACTAAAGAGAATCATACACTTGTTAGAACTCATTGATTCTTATCTGTTTTTTGTCCCTACATCGAACTGGCCTTACATGTCATCACCCAGAGAACATAAGTCTCCTTTTAACCTCCTCTTTAACATAAGTCTTTTAATAGCTTCTCGTCACGAAACAACTCAAACTTGTAAGTTGTAAGTAACCTCTGCAGCTACCATGAGTTCACAGAAAGTACAAATATGAGGTTTCGACATCGATCGTATTTTTGTTTGTTTACAACTTTAAGGAACTTAATCGGTGGTCAAAGTTTGCGGCTTAAAGATCTAACCTATTTTTTAACTTAGCTTATCTCCAAATACCATATGATAATTAATCTTTTATTATTCACCCAATAAAAATTGAAATCATTTTTTTCGCAAATTAGCCGCGATCCAGGCCGATTTTTTAAAATTCCTTTCTTAGCGAGCACCTACGGCCCTAGAGGAATCTACATATCGAATTTCATTCCAATCCGTTCGGTAGTTTCTGAGATTTCTTGTTAAGTGAGTGAGTGGTATTTGACAAATATATAGTAGATTTGTATAACATTTTTTTTTTTTTTTTCGGTGAAAACCAGTAATATATAAAATAATAATATTTAATAGTGAACATAATTATTGTGTATGCATTTTCCTTTTGTTCTCTACATCACGTGTCTCCCGTTGTAGTGTCCAACAGTAGTCGGAAAGCATCTTCTCATTGCATTTACAGCTGTACTTTTTTTTCCATTTGGGCTATCTCGTAAATCGTTCTCCGTGTTCATCTAAAACTGCTCCTAAGTTGAGAGAGAAGTAATTCAAATGGGTATGCAAAAAAAATGAAGTTTTGAGGACATACTGCAACCCATGGTCTTACATGATAAAAACAATTCTTCAACTATTTCAGTTATACAACATAGCCTAATAGTTATGCTCTCTATTTTTTTTTGATTTTGTAATAAATTATAAAAGTTTCAAAATCAAATAAGTTATTTAATTCGTTGTTGAACCTTTCAATGGATAAAAAAAATGCTCGAAATGTCGAAAAACACCTCATTTTTTGACCTAAAATACAAATTTGACAAAAATGGTACCTGATCTAGATTTTCTGACTTCGGATTCGTGTTCAGCACACTTCAAAACATAAGAAAACATTTTTTGTTGAAGGGAGTATTTTGATGCAGATCAGTGTAACAGACCAATTCTTCATCATATTGGTTTCTTATTATTTAATTCTTTTTGTCCCACCATAATTAAAATTATTAACTCAAATATGTCTAAAAACTCAATTAAGAGTCTTTAATATGAATTTTTTTTTTTTATACATTAGACTGTATGTTAACTTAAATATTATATGTTTATATGAATAATATTTGGTTTTTACTAATTTATACCCGGAATAATTATTGTTTTTTCAATACATCTAGTTGCTCTTATTATTGCTTTATGCTTTTCAATATTAATTTATTTGTAAGAATCGCGAATCGAAAATATTCAATAATGTTAAAAATATGTAATCTGAACTTATACACAAGGACTTCTGTAATAACCTGCTAGAATCAGGATGTTCGATAAAACTCTAAATTTCACAAATTGCTGATTAAGAATCGCGATTGTTCTAAATCAAGTGGAGTCGTAACAAACATTATGATCGAAATTAGTTTTGAACAATTATTTATTTTAAGATGTAGGAGATAATTGGTGCGTGCAGTTTAGGGAAAACAATTAAATAGTTATTTTATTGTGTATCCTTGACAGCACTCTTCGTCATAAAATTTCCTTCAGTCAAATAAACAACGCAAACGGCAGCACACTTCATCATAAAGTTATCTTCAGTCAAATAAACAACGCATTTATTTTTTTTACTGTAATTCGGTTGACCTTAATTATAATATAATTATTATATTATTCCTTGTATTATAAGAAAGATGATCATTAGTCTCTTAAGTACTTTCTTCATCTGCTCAGCATAACCACTCTGTCTTATTAGTAGTTTAAAATCGGTACGAATAGTTATTTTTAGAGAAATAATTTAGTTGCAAGCTTAAAGTTTTTTAATTTTCCTGCCCTACAAAAAATATAATAAATAAATAAAATAAAATAAAAAAAAATATATATCCCTATTACTCCACTAACGATTAAGTATAATCCGACTATGTTATATGTTTATAGTAATAGACGATTCTTGTTTGTAATGCGTAGTTCGTAATGTCAGGAGAACAAACCATTGTTATTTTTAAAGTTCAGTTTCAACTTTGACATCTGGAATGCAGGCCTACCACACATGTTTAAGTTCGTTCTTATCTCTGAGATACGACGAAGGGTGTACTCCATAATTTAGTTTTTAGAATACAATATAATAGAAACAAAGCTTTATCTAGGAGAGTGACCCATGAGAATAACATTACATAACAGAAAGTAAAATCAAACCTGACTAAGAGATTTTAAAAATAAAATGAGATAAATAAAAGTGAAAACAGAATTTTATTGTAAGAAATTTATAACGTGTGTGTATAACACGATTCAGTCTCGGAACCTGGAACCATACTATACTCTCCTGTTTTTAACTAACGAGGAAAAATTAAAGTTATATCTGTAATTAATGAAATAATTATCAAAAAATGTTAACTACTACAAATAAATAATTAAAAATAATTGAAATTATGACTTTTTGTGTACAAATATAAATATATTTTTTATTCTTAGTTAGTCATTTTATCGATGCATATTGCACTTCCATTATTTTTTGTGCGACATTTTTTAGTCTTGTGAATAGTTAAGGCTATTCAGAAAGAATTGAAAACGAGTTATTTGTAAGATTATTTCCAAGAATAGATTTATTAGGTATTGTATCAGTTTACTACTTCTCAGTATTTTGTCGCTATCGACATTTTCCTCTTCTTCTTTATCAGTTTTAAATTTATTTTTAATTCTTATTTGAATATAATTTCTTCAACATTTTACATAATTACTTTTACTAGAAAACGTAAGATTAGCTTTAAAGGAAATACCAACAGTCATATATCAATTGAACAATAGTTCTGAAACATTTAAGAACTGCTTTATTTTATTTAATTTTTTTAAAATAAATTTTATATTTCTATTTAAGGATAAAGTTTGTAGTTTTTAAACTTTTGGGTTAACTAAGGCTTGTAATTCCTATTACATTATTCATATCTAGAAGATCTTTCTGAAGAGGGTAATGAAAATAAACCACTACAAAACTAAAAATATAATAGTCTACTCAAAATCCGAATTTTCATTATGATATATTTGGGAAATTCCATATCAAATTAACACAAGGTAAACCATACTATCCTTTATTGAAATTTGGTACGAAGGTGGTACTCATAGAGATTAAGAAAAATGCCAAATTGTTTTTCAATTTCACAAAACGATTTCAAAATTGGGGCTTACTTAGTAAAGTATCTCAAGATCCGCTGACAAAAACGTAACAAACATATTTTGAAATCAACCTGGCTTTTCTCCTAATTGAAGTAGAGAAATGGAAGTAGTGCCATTTTCCTCAGTTTTAAATGCTCTTCCTTGTGATATACAGCATACGTTGTTAGACTCAATTCAAAATTTTGATTTTCTCAAAAAGTGCATTTTTGAAATCCTGAATCCTTGAAAACTTTTTAAATTCCTATAAATATTTCATACTTTTGGTAAGTGATTTTTGAAATTTCAAAATTGGAGAGTGATGGGTTCATAGTTAAATATAATTTTAAAGAAAGTCAGCCTACCTTCTACAGATTTCTTTATTATATCCGATCCTTTGTTTTTGATCACTCCAACGCAAAAAAAAAATTCAATTCCCATTGCATTGCAATAACCCATCTACATGACCATCATTAGTTTTATTTAGAAGTACTACTTTGAATTAATGGTATTAGGTACAATATATATTTCCATTTGTTCTCTATTGCCTATCCACGATTTCGTCCACTGACTCCGCTATTCTGACTCAGTCCGACAAATATAGCGCCTTGTCTCCTGTGTTCCATGAATAGCGCCCTCTTCCAGGGATACTCCAAATACGGTTCTGCATCGATGGAGGGGTAGGGTAAGTCGAGGTTAGCGAAGCCATCGATCATAGGGGTACCATGTCCTGTCGAGACTACTGGGATTCCTTTGTCCCCGTCGTCGAGTGTAACTGGAAGTTGTTGGAGTCTTGGTCAACAGGGTAAGTGTGTACACCTGGCTGCAGTTAGCGATATGCTCTGCACTTGGGTGTATGCATTCGTAATTAGTTCTCACTATTGATGGGGTATAGATGACGTCTATAATTATTAAATAAATTTCACAATGGAAAGGAAATGTCAAAACGAAACGGTATTAATAGGTTGCGGGAAGTGAGTGAAAACATATTTTCTCAGGGAAGCAGTGTTAATAATAGGAGAGAAAACTTCACTCTATCTAATTAAAACTCATGTAATAAAGTTAATTTTTTTAATTTATATAATTATGAAAAGTAGTTTATTAATTAGTATAGTTTTTCAAGTTTAATAATTGCATTGATCCTTCTATACCATCTTACCTACCTCAACTGATTCTAATATTCTGCCTTAGTTGTAATTTTTTTTGGTTACTATTTACCCTTTAAATGAAATACATTTAAGGACTGTCCATTAACAAGAATCCATTTCAGGAACTTAGGTACGAAGAAGTACCTGTTGTCTTAAAAATTGTATGTGATTCATAAGGCTGACTATGTCATTTTCATTCATCTATGAATAGTTTTTTTATTATTGAAAATATAGAACGAGGACAAGGCTTCACCTGCTTATATGCAATCCACTTAACACCTGCTTCCCAACTCAGCTATTTTCTCCATTCTTGCATTTTTTTCGATGAGTTATTAAACTATACTAATTCTAATTATATTTAAAACAAAATTATTATTATTTCTTTTTTTATAATTTCTTACTTTTTTTTCTGTATATGTAAATAACCACATTGTAGTAGAAAAAATTGTTTACATTTAAATTAAATTTTCTCTTTAACTCTACGGATGATGAAGATCCCTTTACGGTGCTCTTGATCCTCAGAAGGGCTGATTCGACCATTGACCTTTCCAGCGACGTACGTTCGTACTTCGGTTCAAAGGTTGTAACTGATCGGTCAAGATCCGTGGATTATGGTTGTCAACAATGGAATTCAAGTATTCAACATGGAGTTATTTTATTACGTCCTGTCGGTGTTAGTCACCCGACCAATCGTTCTCAGGAATTGACTGGTTATTAAGTATTAACCACATTAGAAAAGCTCAACTTCGAAGACAAGCGCGCTAACCCATCAGGAAACTAGGAGTGTTCTTCAGAGAGTTCATTACTAATTAAAATTAAGCACTGACTTATTAATAAGTAATTATAACCCTTATTTATCTTTCAAGAATAACTCATATGATCCTGTCTTTTTGTGAGTCCCTAGTGTACACATACCTCTACACATATATACACATACATACACAATGGATGTTCATATTGAATCCCTTTAAGAAGATCAGATGCTGCTCATGTCACTCGCGTCTTGAGCCAGTGCGTATCGTGAGAAATAGCGCCTCATGAATTGATTTACGACCGTGACTGAAATCATTTCCGTGACCCGGTTCATGACCCTCGTCTTGCAGTGTTTACTGGACATAGGTGTGCCTTCAACTGTAAAAAAAGTTCCCTGGAATTATATTCACCTAAACCGTTATTCTTTGTTTAATGAAGTCGTAAAATTAGTTTTGTAGGATTAAATAAAATGCTTGAAAGCCGTAGATGAGAATTATTCTTAGTATCTATAATTTAGTCATGACATGTTCAAGTAGACACTTGTGGGCATTAGTAGCACTCTACAGGTACTAATTATGTGTGTGTGTGTGTATATATATATATATATATATATATATATATATATATATATATATATAGAGTAACAATTCTATATATATATACTTTCGTAATTTGACCTTATTAAATGGTTTTAATTAAATAATAAAAAAAAAATTATAGTTTAAAAAACTAAAAAAACGCGCTTTAATAGCAAACCGAACTAAAATATTTTATTGGCATATCTCGGAATTGCTATCAGAATATTTAAAAATCCTATCTTGCACAGAATCTGATAATCTGCAACTATTAGTATGTAACATTTTTTGATTGGATTAGCCATTTTTTTAATATAGACTCTTAAACATGACCAAAACTAACTTATTGAGAAAGTTGGCGAAATTCGTCGTTTTTTTGACAATAGGTTGTCGCTAAATGCCTAAATCAAATTCAGCTGAAGAGTTTTAAGACATACAATTTAATAAACTTTAATTTTGTAGATAACAAATTTTTCAATTTAAAGTATTTTTGTACATGCACAGGTTGCAAAAATGTTGGGTTTTGGCCCCCAAAAAATTTCCCCCTTATCAAATGTAGTCACATTTTTGATAATTTATTCTTATGACCCATCCGAACCATACTGAATCATAAAACCTACTCCTCCACCTTTTGCAAGGCCTCAACCATCTTTTTTGGGGTATTTCGACTGGACTAATTAAGAACATTAAAACAAAGTTTTGCAATTATTGTATTGTCATCGGTCCTTGAGAGGTCTGTAAATTTTCAAGATAATCAGATAGCTGGAAACAGGTGAAACTCACGATGCAAGATTCCGTTACATACAGGTGAAGTTAATAGAAGCTTAAAATACGAAGTATTTTAAATGAAGAGAAATTAGCCCATCGCTAATTTTAGCACTCAAACTTTTAGTAGACTGCAACGAAGATTTATTTCCTCCTCACTCGATCAGTTCGTAAAAATCCAAACTAAAGATAAAATTAGCAAGATTAAGTTTATATTCGATTTGCAAATTTTTTTTTTGGCCAGTTTAAATAAGTATATTAATTAAAAATACATCTAATAAATGAGATGATTATGCTCGTAATGACTTGTCGATTGCTTGTAAGTTCTGTATTAGAAGGTCTTGAGACCATCTTCTTTTCAGACGCCTCGGAGGGCTGTTACAGAATGGGAAACGAGTTGAGATACTAGTGGCTTTTAATGGTTATGGAGTTTACTATGAAAGGATAGATATCTGGTTTGAGCTAAACCAACAACATTAAGATCTTCATGGATAAGTTTTATTGTGACAAAGAAAGGAGCATTGAAGATTTATCTAAGGAAGAGTCATAATTAATTTGGATCTTCACCTGTCATATAAAGAGTAGTCGTAGTGTATGAGATTAAAAAACATATATTATATATATCTTAATGAGAGATAATTAAATTGTATAAGTAATTAACACATGTGTTTTCAAACGAAAAAGAACAATTTTTAATAAACCCAAAGACATTCCTTATTATATATTTTTTTAAAATTATTTTTTTTTTTTTTTTTTTTGTGATGGGAGGATGGAAATCTGGCATAAGACGAAGTGGACCATGTGAGAGGCCGCAACAGTGAAATATTCCTTACTATATATATTAATGTGTATGTATGTATTTGTATTAGATTTACTTTCTAATTTAAAGTTCAGTTGGCCTTTTATAAGTGATAGACCACTCCAGTAGTAAGAACTCATATATGACTCACTACTATACAGACACTGAGGGGGATCTCCCCTAGCCATCAGGTAGCGTCTATCTGTCGCCCGACATTGTCCCTACATTCACTCTTGGACAGAATCAAAAGAATGAAATTCAGTGTGCATCATATCAGGTTTATTAGCTCTAGTTTTTTTAATTTGCTACCTGTTATATATACATCTTTAAGGACTGAAGGTTAGGAAGTCTTGTGAGTTTTTTCCTGCTTAACGTTAAAATAGCCCCTGTTAAACTATTCTAGGATAATTGATGCTGTTGGAAAATTTTTAGAATGACTTGGGGCATTATAATTTCAGTTGCTGTAGCAATTTAAAAAAAAAAAAAAATTAATTATTGTTGTGAAGAAGTGGACAATTCAAATAATCCCTATATTCTCTCAACTTTATTTGGAATAATCATTGATTGTTAATTTAATATAATTATTATTTTTAGTAATTTGAGCCTTTTAATTCTATAATGTAAATTATAGATTATAGATAGACATATCCAGAAATATCTTATATTAAGAGATCCATTTTGATGATGTGATAAATGTTTGGAATTAAGAATAGCAACAAACTGCATAAGGACGACCTCTGCACAACTTTATTCCAGATATCACACTTACTAACTAAATTAAAAGTACGCATCACAACTTGACCCAGTTCTTGACCGAACACGAAGTAAAGCCTATTTGAACCCATTTCATCTGACTAACTCACTTGCATGCCACTGCGACAGACAAACACACCAGACTTTTCATCACATTCTATACGACTGCCCTATATTTTACAACAAGAGAGCACAGCTTATAAAGTACATACTGTTAAAAGGTGACGATTGGCCGCTCTCAGAGAAGGATCTTTTTAAAAAATATCTTTAAGAGATGTAAAAGTTTATTTTGTTAAGTGATTTAGATTCCTATGGCAAAACGTAGATATAAAACTGAGTTTTATATCTCAGGAATACGCGCGGCAGGAAGGGAAAGAAGGAAACTGCCTATTTAAACTCATTCAATTGAAAAATTCAATAACTTTTTGTACTCATCAATTTTATATGAAATCAAAAAAAAGAAGAAAAGTACTAAATCTTTTTGATTTGGGTATTAAAAAAGTAAATAATTTTAATGAATACAGCTCATAATATAATTATTCCTTATTAAGAATAAGCAACATTTATGCAAAAATAATATATCATATTTTTCATAATATATATATTTTTTAATGTGCAGTAATATAGCATAAGTAATTTTAATTTTTTAATTAGTAATAGGAATAGATAATACTTTATTGTTTGTAGATTCCTTTTTTTTTCAACTAGTTTTATATAAATTAATAATAAAATAATGTTTTTATTTATATCCTTTTCCCGTTATATATGAACAATGTTACAATTCTAGTCAATAAAATCATCATTGGGAAAGTGAAATAGAACAAAAGTTGTAGGACCTCCAAAATAATGCTTCATAGAGCGTCTTTATAGTCCAGTAAAATAAGACTCCAAAAGGCCGTTTTGAAGAAAAAACTGCGGAACTTTTATTCTCAACGGATCTTTATGTTCTTTGGGGTGCTGAATACGAATCTGAAGTTTGCTACCACGGCAACCATCGGCTTCATATTCAAAATCGCAAAAAACCGTCAAAAAAAAAACATTATTTTTTGTTTTTCTATCTATAACAAGATAACGAACCTTTTTTCGAAGAAAGTTTTCAAATATTAACTGTAGCTGGAACTAGTACCTACATAATGAAAAAAAGGAAATCCGAAATCGGACCATTTTTCGCGAAGTTACGTTATTGGGAAAAAATGGAGAAATTGTCCAATTTGCCGTCAGTCCCAAAGCTCCGCGAAAACACGTTTGTCGTACTCTTTTGGCTATAACTCTGAAACTATTTGTCCGATAAAACATTACTTTTTTTCATCTTAAAGCTGATTAAATTTACTATAAGAATAAATTTTTAACCAAACTCCGTAAAATGTACATGCCAGCCCGCTAATAAAAACGTACTATTGTAAAATCCTAGTGTTTTTTGGCACATTGGTCCCTCTAACTCCTCAAATATTTGTTCGATTGCAAATTTCTTTTATCTATCTCAAAGCTGATTAAATTCGCTATCAGATGCTATATATGTAAATTATATTAAATCCTGTAAACCACCCACGCTAGCACGCTAAATGTGTATGTTTTGGCAAAATATGTAAATTATGACATGTTCAGTAGACTGGTGTGGGTATTTCCCCCGGTGTTAATTATAAGTTAGATATATAGGAGCCAATAGTACATTTAACCAGCTTTTAGATAAAAATATTAAATATTGGATCCGACAAATGGTTTTGGTGATATAGCGATATGTGCCAAAAAAAACATTATTTTACAAAAAAGTAAGTGATTTTCAGCGTGATAGCTTGTGTATTTCAAGAATTTTGATAAAAATTTCATATATAGATCTAATTGTAAATTTAATCACCTTTCAGATTTCAGATCAAAAAAAAACATTTTGAATCGGACAAATACTTTCGGAGCTAACTGCTTACTTTTATAATTTTTCGAAATTTTCATTTCGGATCGTGTAAATTCTATTTTGAGTCCCAAAACAACCTTTCGAATGAAATCTTATTTTAGATTTGTAGTTTGAGGCTACTATAGTCATGATAGATGTAGATGCTACCTGAAAAACAAAGCAAAAACATTTGCATAGAAATTCGTATTTATGAGTTTCGGCCGATGTTGTTCGTATAATTAAAATTTTTTTTTCGCCAATATTTATATTTTATTATTCTACACTTGCCTATTAGTTGACTTTTCTTTAAAAAATACTAGAAAGTAGTTTTTTGAACCTAAAATTGTAAATATCACATATATATGGCCTTTTAAAATAGATACATCAGATTCTACGGAAATATGGAAACAAAATGAACTTTACAGAACCAACTGCTTGAGAAAGAAGTGAAGAAGACGACCAACGTGCGTGGAGCCGAACTCATTGGTGTTTCTAGTTTTGTTTTTATTTGTTTTGTGTTTACTTAGTTTTGTTACATTAGGAAATTATCACTTTTTTTTTATGATATTGTTTATTGTATCTATTCAAAATTTATCTTAAAAAACTAAATTTAAATTATTCCTGAATTACATATTTTATATAATACAAAACACGTTAGGTACACGTAATATGGATCATGTACAAATATTTAAAAATACACGCACCGCTTTAAAAAAAAAAAAAATAAAAAATCCATGATCTATTATTGTTTTTCAGTCTGGGAGATATTGTTTTGTTTTTTTGTTTTTTTAAAATTATATTTCGGAATTATAAAAATTGTTTACATCATCATCAGGAATCAAATTATTTTTTTTCTCAGGATTTGGATTATCAGATGATTCTAGGAAGTTACTTTAAACCAAAAGTGAAACCATCAAGTTTTTTTCTACCACTCGTTCAAAACGAAAGGTAACATATTTGTAACCTGTTCTTTTTTATGGCAGTAAAGAATCCTTGCGGCACACGCTTCTCTTCGTAGGGTGCTCTCTACCTGGTGGTATCCCACAAAGCCTCTGTTGTTGCCTAATTGGTTTTTCACCTCTTAATTTATTACCAGAAAATTGTTTCGCTGCGTATTTATTTCTTCGTATATCAACATAAAAAAAGGTCCTCGGTTTAGAATTTTTTACTTTGTAAACTCTTAAAAAATTTATTCTTGTCGTAAAATAGAAAGACGCGTTGTATTCATGTCTAGAGAGAATAGCAGTTTAAAGTTTTTTGGAGTTTTGTTTTTTATGAGAGTAGGTTATAATAATTGATTTAAAAAATAAAAAAAATGAATATCAAGTGATTATGATAATCATTGTAACAAGTAAATGTAACCAGATAAACTCAATTTCTCCCCAACAATAGTAACAAATTTCTTAAATTAATTACTAAATTAAATTAGCAACTATTGATTATCCGAAATAAAAAAAGTTAAAAGGAAATAGGGGTTTCAAATGGGACTTGTTTCATAATATGATGATGTAACCTAACCTAACCTTATTCGCTTATTCGATGATTTGTATGATTCGTTGGCTAAATGTTTTTAAATTTTCTAACTAAGTCGTTGTTCTCTTAACTTAATTTAGAATATAAAAATTGTCAGAATCTTTAAAAATTAAGAAACCAATAGATGCCAATATTTGGAAAGTAGTTGTTCCTTAATATAAGTTTTAGTGTCACTACCTTAATGGTGTCGGAACTCAGTGTCAAATTTTTAATTACTACTTAAACCGAATACTTAATAATTAATTACACTCAATTAACTTCTTGATATTAGTCATTATTTCGTAAAGAGATTTTAGTTTCACTTCAACTATTACACTATCTATAACTGTCATTATTGTCCATCGATAGTATGTAATTATTAGGAAATTGCTCACGACCACAGCCTATATTCTCTCTTCGATACCCTATTTCTTTATTGTACACATTTTTTCTTCGATACACAGATATATTTTATTTGGAAATCACACTATAAGAAATAATGAAATAAATATTATAGTTTCATGTTTATTACTCTAATTTTGTTTATGATTGTTTTTTTATTTATTTAAAATAATCTTGAGTAAAATAAATTTTCAGCTCGTCTCTTATTATATCGGACTGAAAGTTCTCAGAGATTAAAGTTTCAACTTGCTAAGTCGGCAACGATAACATTATCGAAGTCAGCATTCGTCGGGTAATGGGCTGGAGCCTGTCTGCAACTGATTATATTTTTGATTTTTTTCAACTTTGAAATAATTTAGATTATTTCTCTAAGCTCGGAAATAACTAAAACTTATTTAAAAACATAGCTATTAACGTATGCTGACAATATCAGAAACTATAAGCATGATTATCTCAGACTTATTTTTTTCTCTCCCCTTCCCTTCATCTGATTAACTAGGATTTTCTAGGCTGGAGGTTGATTGATTCCTTAGCAATTAATTCTATCCTATAACATTTGAATGTATAATATTTATATGTATTAGTGGTTGGATGTGGGTAATTTAGTGTTTTCCTCAAGAATATTACTAATTCTCTTTATATTAATAATATGTATATATGGGACTTTTTTACAGTAGGTACACATTTCATAGAAACCACTTAGTACTCTTCAAATATATGCATTCTGTTGCATTTTTTTCTTTTAAAGGACGGTAAGTTCCTTGTTATATTCGTTGTGTCTCGTGTTGGGAGAGATAATTCAATGCTAGCAGCTCGATCTAACAATTCATCCTGTGTGATACCCACTTGGCCAGGCACCCAAATGAAGTGAATGCCTTTTTTTTTCTTCCAGAATTTTTAAATAATTATGAATTAGAAGGTTGATGGGGTGATCTGAATTCATGTTATTCAGTCCTTGAGTGATGGAGTCTGATACGATTACTATTTTTCTCACATATGTATGCGACAAACAAAAGTGAAGTGCAACGCGATGTCATTTAACTCAGCTCTATAGGTACTACACAGTAGATGAAGTTTTCTCCTATTAGTTGAATTCGGTGTTACGGATTTGTAGATTCCTACTCCTCCTTACTCCCAGGCTTTATTTATAAATTCTATTAAGGCTTACTGAAGTAGGTAAGGCGATAAAATACCTTTTAGTTTGATAAATTACGAGCTTTCGACTTCTACAAGGAAACCACTTTGTACCAGGCTGTGTAATTCCTTGTTCTTCCTGCTACTCAGTTCCTACAACAGCTGAGCAATTAGAATGCAGTAAATCCTAAAATATATCAGAGGCTGTGGAACGGATGCGCCACAGACACTAAACTACAGTACACCAAAGAGATATAAATATTTGATATAGGGTTCGTAAGCCGGGGGCTGTCGTTACTATTTCTGGTCTTCCGCTGTGTACGTCGCCTGGTGATCTCGGCAGCACTTGTGGTATAAAACACTTGTCTTGGGGTACAGATTTTTTTTTTTTTTCTCAGCTTTATTCGTCACAGTAAGTTATTCAAGTCAATAACTATGAATCAATTAATTCTTTTAACTTTTTACTAATTTTAACAAACGAATGAACACATTACCCACATGTCTGATTTTGTTTTAATTTTTACGGTTGTTGAACATTATGATTATTTCTAAAAAAAAAAAAAAATATTTTTAATAATATTAGGCAAATAGTTATCAGAATATAGGAACTATATTTTTTAGTCCCTAAGTCCATCCTCGATGTTTTTTTAAGTTCCAGAGAGAGCTAACAATGATCAAACTATCTGTATATGTTTATAGATGCCTAATTGACATTTATATAAGGATAAAGATTTACATTGGTTTTTCCCTCCTAAGCCACTGAAGGAGATTGGTTGCAGATCTGCCAGGATCTGATGTTTTTTTACGGCCGAAGGATATGCTTGGCCTCGCCTTCCCGACAAATGAATTTTCGTTCTTTTGAAAATTTATTAAATGTTTTTTTAAAGGACACTAAGTTGCAACAAGCAGATTATTGTTGTATGTACATTTGCATTGCCCGAATCTGTTATTTTATGAATGGTAACATCAATCAATTAATTTAGTTTACAAGTTTAAAATAAACTTATTTTTAAATAGCTTCAAGGTCTATACGGAATTGCTGGTAGTGTTCCGCCACACTCGACACTTGAAAAAAGAGTACCTTTAGTCGACATAGGACCCACCAGAGATGACCGAGAAGAAAACAAGTCTTAAAATGCCAAAATTCAAGAAAAGATCACCCATTACCTTCCTTTTTTCTTGCATAAAATTAAACAAAATGAAGTCGGAGGATAGAAAAAAAAAAAGTCTATACGGACTTGCCACTGAATGTCATTTTTTAATTGTAACACTATATTTTGTAAAGCTATTTTTAGACACGTTATATCTTAATGATAAATGTATCAGTGTACTATTCTATTTTTAAATAAAGATGTTTTGAAGCAAAATCTATACGGGCTTAGATCCAGCTAGATTGACCATTTACCCCCCCACTGTGGGCCCTGCCGCATTTTCAAATGTGGTATGAGAGTGGTATACAAATAGGACTGTTGTTTTTCAGGAATCAAGTGTCCATTGTTGAATTTGCAACACCACCTACAAGATATACAAGACTGGTGTAAACTTTGGAAGACACGACTAAATCACCATAAGTCCCAACACATTGCGTTTACTGTAAGACACGAAACATGTCCTCCTATTTACATTGACAATAACCCAATTCCACAAACGGACAAAATACAATATTTAGGACTTACATTCGATAGGAGAATGACATGGGGCCAACATATTAAGAAGAAACGGACATCATTAAATATGAGACTGAAACTGATGTACTCACTTTTCAGGAAAAAATCAAAACTACATACAAGACAAAAATTAATGACCTACACACATCTACTAAAACCTTTATAGACCTACGCATCACAAATTTATGGATCTGCTAAACAGACACACATAAAAAGATTACAAACTTTTCAATCCAAGACATTAAGACTAATAACATAAGCACCATGGTACGTTAACAATAAAACTATACACACCGACTTACAAATACCAACAGTTATTGAATACATACGGACCCACTACCGACTGTTCCATGTAAAATTAAAGGGGCACCCAGACAAATTCATCGATAGTATGGCCACATCTCTCATGCCGGAGAATACCAGGAGGAGACTGAAAAGAAACTGGATGAGAGACTCACTTTTATAGAAGTAAACCAAAGACAAGGAAGGTGTGCCGCTGGGCACTATCTCTCCTCATGCCTAACATGCCAATTATGTTAATATCATCATTTCAGCACATCCGCTGATTGTCAATTTTCTTTTTTTTGACAGGTGTGGATTCAATAATAAAAGTGAAAAAAAGAAGAAAAAAAAGTGTCCATTGTTTTAAGAAGGGCAAAACATCTTAATTACCTTCTTTATTCTGCTGGTTGATTTAAAAGGTGATTTTAATCAATGATTAAAAGCAAACTGATTTAAATCACATAACTCTGGCAGTACGCATCTGAAATTCATTGCTGTCGGAATGCCATCAAACCTATTTCATTTAATAATATAATAATAAATTCTAAAATTTTGATTTCGCTTGGAATATTTGTATTTTTATCTATCTCAAAGGGTTATGGCGTCTAGAACGCTTTATTTTTTATTAAGTCTTTTTATACTATCCAGTGTAAAATATTGCTTTCATTGCATTATCAATTTTTCGCCATAATCTTAAAAATAAAATTATAAATATTTCCAAACCCTATATAACTTGGCAACAGTGTGTACGTTTGAAGAGAATCGGGTTATCGCATCCGGCTCGATTTATTTTTAAGTGACATTGAGTTGGAATCAATATTAGTATAGTCCGTTTTAAACGATATTTTGTTAGCTTTTGATGTTTGCCGTATGACATCAATTTTCGGTTTAATATGCTACACCACTTGTTAACTAAATTGTCTGTGAAAACAGGTCGTTTGATCTCTTCAAAATATTACATATCTGAATCGAATTGTAAGTTCATTTATAGGTAGGTAATCAACTGTATTAGCCGGTGGGAATGAAACTGGCAAACTTCCAGTTTGGAGAGTTATGAGATTTTAAGTGTATATAATATTAAACAAATAAGTTCTATAATAAACCATATCAAATTAAAAAAAAATATTAATTTTGATTTACTTAGTGATTCGTATTAATGAATAAATAAATGAGATAAACAGAATTTATTTTCATTAAGGTGATAAAATGGTCAGGAGTGCAGTCAGGATGAATTAACACGTCAAGTTTTTAAATGAAAAATTTATATTTTGGCGTGCCGACGTTTCGACCTGCCTTGCAGGTCTTCATCAGGGTTAAATTTAGGTCTTCATCAGGGCTAAATTAATTATATTATAGCCCTGATGAAGACCTGCAAGGCAGGTCGAAACGTCGGCACGCCAAAATATAAATTTTTCATTTAAAAACTTGACGTGTTTATTCATCCTGACTGCACCCCTGACCATTTCATCACCTTAACTACAACTCATAGTCAACAATACAATCATCATCAAGAATTTATTATCAATCAACAGAAGAAAAAAAAAATCGAAATAATAAAATGTTTACATTGAGCTTTCGTTTCTCAGGAATATACCTGGTCATTTCAAAAGTCCTGTCGTTTTTTGATTAATTAAGATTTATTTGGTCTATAATATTATTTGTTTGCTATTATTATATTGTCAATTCGACCTCTTCCAATGTAAATAATTTTGTTTACCGTCTTCTCAACAGGGAGTATCTTATAATACAGTCACTGCTGAACGTTTAAAGAAATATATTAAAATGGCGCATGTTGAAATTCAAATTCGGTCAATTTTATTATGTGTATTTAAACTTGGCTTGAAGTCAATCGAGGCCGCTCTAAAAATGTGCTCCGTGTTTGGTGAGAAGGTACTTAAAATTTTTTAATCACCTTAAAAACAACTGGACTTTTGAAACGACCTGGTAGATTGCATCTGCTTTCATTGTTTGGTCATCCTTCTTAGGCTTGTTTTATATTATCCGACACGACACGTAGCGTATCAGACACGGCACGGTCTGACAAATACATGGTGTATTTATATTATCAGACACAGTACGGACCGGGAGCAAAGGCGAAGCGGAGATTTTTTTTTTTAATGACTTTTTGTTTATAGTATATTACTTCATACTAGTGTTTAGTCATTAGGTTTAGTCCATGTGTGTTATTTGTCCAAGACAAAAAAATAAAAAAAGTCAAGAAAGCATGCACTAAATGTAGAAAACAAAATTAGGTAATGAGTTAGTTAATGTAAGAAATGAATTAGGAAAAGAGTTACGGTAATGTTAGAAAAATTTCTGTGTTTATTTCTTATATTAATACAAATGTTCAATGTGTTACTCCTTACCACGCAGTTTATTTTTCAACACCCAGTTTTCGACGGAAAGACACCGTGGGAGGATTATATGACTCTATTCGAGACAGTGGCTTCGATCCATGGATGGTCTCAAGAGACCCAGGCTTCAACGTTGTGCCAATCCTTAGCCTCTGCCGTCCTCGAGGGGATAAATGGGGGTCCAACTACGGGGAGCTGGTGAGAAGATTGGAGATGCGTCGGCCACCGCCAAATCTAGCTATGCCGTCCCTTCGGAAAGGGACGAAAATTTTGGTCCCCGAGCCTTGCGATGTGCACAGTACCAGTTAAAGATCCCTAGTCCTAATTATACCTGGAAAAATAGCCAATATTTAGGAGTCCACCGTAAGCAGCACCTCCTAACCCAAATCGCGGTTTTCGCAGCCCGGCGATGACCTTATTTGGTTACAAAAGATAAAAATAAGTGACGTAAATAAACGAATAACACACGAAAAAGGGTTGGTGAGAAGGGGCAACTGCCGACCCGTAATATGAAAAGGCCCCCCCAGGAAGACTATCAGAGTGGCATCAATAGGAAACAAGACGACCAGTTTCTATGTGGATGGGATGGTGAACGGGCAGCTGCGAAGCCTTCTACTGGACACCGGCGCAACGATGACAATCCTGAGCCCGAAGAGAGCAGATCTCACCAACTACTTGGGCACTAAGGACGCAAAAGGTCTACGGGGAGACAGTTGCCACCTTCCTCATTGGAGGTCAATCTCTGAGGCACCGTGCTCTCGTGGCCGAAGTAGATGAAGAAGTCATATTGGGCACGGACTTGATGATTGAATACGGGCTCCAACTGGATATCAGGGGTGTGGTGACATTAAGGGTGAAGAGATCATCCTCCGACGGGGCAAGGTTCACGAGTGCTCTTACTAGAGGACACCATTCTACCCGCAAGGAGCCAGGTTGTGACTCCGTTTGAAGGCCAACTATCTGAAGGTGAATAGATCCTTCGGAATGACCGTAAAAGGGGTCCGAGGCTGTGCGAGTCAGGTTACTCCGTTACAGATCCCATCCAGTTCATCTATGACCTAAACAGTTATACGGTAGGTGAAGCAAGGCGCACTGATTGGGCGAAGTACCACCGTATCCAATCGTCAGACAGCTGACGGCATTCTAATAATCGCCGAGAGCTTCCGAAGACATTTCAGATTGTGGAGGAATCGTCCGTGACTTTTTCACCTGAACAAAGGAGGAAGGCGGAACTCCATGGTTTCACAATGGCCGGCTTCTTCGAGATCAGCTCAGGACCTCGGGGTTAGCACAACAACACTCAGTCCAACAAGCGACACCGAAGCCCATTATCGACTCCGCGGAGGCTGCCGTTAGCCCCCGCTAAGCAGCATACGAGGGACTTTAACGCGCTGGCGGTGATGGTCATTAAGGTTTAGTCCATGTTGTGTGTGTTTATTTGTCCAAGACAGCAAAGACGGCAGTACGAGATTCTGCGTCGACTACCGCCTTCTTAACAATGTCACCAAGAAGGACAGCTATCCGCTTCCAAGGATCGACGATACGCTGGACACCTGGAGGGCTGTAAGCTGTTCTCTACCTTGGACCTCCGCAGTGGATATTGGTAGGTTGGATTGACTCCTGAGGATAAGGAGAAGTCAGCATTCTCAATCGGCACGGGACTCTGGCAATTTACGGTAATGGCCGTTCGCGGGCTTTGTAATGCTCCTGCAATGTTCGAGAGGCTGATGGAAAGTGTGCTGAGAGGTCTTTCATGGGAGACGTGCCTGATATACCTAGACGATATCATTGTGCTAGGAAACTCCTTCAACCACCATCTGAAGAATCTCGAGAAGGTCTTCGAACGCTGCGCGGCAGCTAATTTGAAGCTGAACCCAAAGAAGTGCAAACCTCTTCCGGAGCCAAGTAAACTACCTGGGACATGTTGTTTCTGACAAAGGAGTCGCCGTGACCGGAGAAGATTACGGCTATCACGAATGGCCGGTACCTCGCGACAAGCACGAAGTTAGGAGTTTCCTCGGGCTCTGTACCTACTACAGGAGGTACGTGGAAAGGGTTTGCTAGCATTGCAAAACCCCTCACCAGGCTTACCGAAGGAAAAAAACGCACTTTCCATTGGGACTCGAGTGCCAAAAGTCCTTCGAGGAGCTGAAAAAAACAGGCTAAGTAGTGCTCTATCCTAAAAGCTATCCACGCCACCGAAGGCAGAAAGTTCATACTCGACACTGACGCCAGTAACACCGCTATTGGAAGTGTACTTTCCCAGTTGCAAGACGGGGAGGAAAGAGTAATTGGCTACTTCAGCAAGGCATTATCAGCCCCAGAGCGCAACTACTGTGTCACGAGGAAGGAAGCTTCTGGCAGTTGTAAAATTAGAGCACTTCCATAAATATCTGTACGGAAGAAGGTTTCTCCTGAGAACCTAAATGTAGAAAACCTACATGTCCTGAACATCGAGTAGAAATTATACAAATTATCCATTTTGATTAGATTTTTTTTTTTTATAATTGCATATGTTAAATTTCTGTTTTTATATTCTTATATTAATATAAAATGTTCAATGTGTTACTCCTTACGCACTCAATTAATTTTTCAACACCCAGTTTTGAACTGGAGCGGGGCAAAGTCACTGCAGTACTGCACTGTCGGAGTTGGAAAGTAAAGTATACTACGAAAAAGACACCTTAAGACACGGTACGGCACGGTCCGGCTCCGACCAAATATTCTTTTCGAGAAATCTCTTAATGCCTTGTCTGAAACGTTACGGTCCGCTACGTGTCGTGCCGGATAATATAAAACAACCTTTATTCCTTTCTATATTTCCAACATTTAAAAAGAATATGGTGAAGATTTCTCACTGTTCGCCCTTTTCCATTTTTATAATATTCAGATATTTATAAATGCTTTTTTTTATGCTAGAGAAATTTCATCTTTAAAATAAATAAAATGTTTCAATCATTATCATAATGGCCATGAAGTATGTACGAAGAGTTGATCCACAGTTGATATAACTGAAAATATTTTTTTAGATTGATGAATAATTGCCACTTCTATTGGAATTATTTTATTAGAAGACTAGTTTCGTATGCTAATTAATCTTCAGTTCTAAAACATACAAAATTGTCAAAACATCAGAACTTTGTTACATGGTTTATATACTAAAGTTTTTAAAAATGTAGGACGAGAAATCAAATATATTAGTACTTACCTGAGGAGGCAATACGGACTAAAATATCAGCGAAACCGAAATATATCAAGAATGGAATGAGAAGTAGAAAGAGAAGGAGAAGTTAAATTTTTTTTTTTTTTTTGGATTTTCTCAATGACTAATTGGATCTTTCCGTTCCCATTGGAAATAAATTTAAAGGGGCTATTGGAAATGTTTATCTAGTCATTTATATAAAAATCTGGATTGATAACCAATGAACAATTTTATTATTTCTAATGATTCATAAATATTTAATTTTAGGCTAAACATAAATTCAATTTAGACTCGGGAGTGAAAGTAACACATCAAGTAGAAAATATCCTTAAATTAAATATTTATGAATCATTAGAAATAATAAAATCATTAAGAACCAACCCAGATTTTAGTTTTAATTGCCAGATATACACTGCCGGTCAAAAGTTTGAGACCACCCTGAAACGATACCAGTAAATTTAAAAGTTTGATTTTAGGTGAAAAATAAATGGATTTAAATAAAATTAAACGCATTTATATAGTTTATACCAAGATCTTTAAAGTTCATCTACCTTTAAGAGAAGAAATTAAAATTAAGTTTTCAATACATAATTTAAAACAAACTGTATTTTCCATATTAATTCCAACAATTTCGTTTGCCGACAGAATAACCTTGGATTAAAAAATTTGAAATTTGAATTAAAAATTGAGAAACGAAAATCTCCCATTCATATTAAATGAAGGCAGCGGGAATTTTTGTTGAGCCATTTCAAATTTAATTAGATATTTATGAACTAAGTTCCTTTTTTTCCTGAGTGGAATAGCTCGTAATTGATTTATTACGGAGAAAATCTCAAAAGTGAAACAAAGTGTTTTTACTTATAAATAAAAACATCAACATAAAATTAGATAGAAAAAGAGAGGCGGAACGATATTAAAGATATTAAACTTTTAAATTTACATACTTTGGCTCAGGGTGGTCTCAAACTTTTGACCGGCAGTGTACATTTCCAATAAGCCCATTTTAAATTTGTTTCCAATTGGAACGGAAAAACAAAAAAAAAAAACTTACCGAACCCTCTCTGTTCCCTCTTCCCCTCTTGATATCTGTGAGAACCAATATGTTTTATATCTTGTCTTGCATATTTGAAAACTTTAGTGTATACAATCTAAGTATCAAAGCCCTGATGTTTTGAAAATTTTGTATGTTTTAGAACTGTTGAACAATCTTAAGTTTATTGGTCCTTCTATACCATTATGCATACCTCAAATATTTTTTAATTGCCTCGAAATTAAGAAATTACTGAAATTAAGTCGCACGGTTATTAATAGGCCTTATTAACTGGAGAACACCAGTATGTAATTATGATATTAGTAATAATATTAATGATTCATATTGTAATTAATGTATTAATATTCTTCATAAACTTCATTGCCTCAACTAAATTATCAACACGACTTCCGTACTTCAGTGGGAACATCTAGAAACAAAACACTGCACATTGTCAGCTATACGTCATTCGTTGAATTGTGATTCACAATTGACGTAGTACACATATCTGTTTAATAATAAAGTATCACCTATTATGCATGCGCTAATAAAGTAACATTATTTCATATGTAAATCAAAACGTTATATACCTGAAAAAATAAATGAAACCCAATTTTTCCCTAACGGAAAAACAATAGATCAAGGATATGTCTTTCTGTAATCTTTTTAAAGCTTTTAATCTATAAGCTTTTCCCAATTTGTATTTTAGAATTAAATATATCAAATTAGTTTAGATTAATTAATATTTAAATAACATTAACAATTAAAAAACTAAACGGTAGGTCCTAGTGACAAATGCTATATATATATATATATATATATATTATATCGGAAACACGACTCAAGGAATTTTTCACAACGCAAATATTAAAAGTTAAAATATTTGAAGGTTAATTGTTGACTCGTTTTAAGAGTAATGTGACTTATCCATCTTTCCTGGACAATCACCAATATGATTTAAAGTTTTTTTTTTTGTTTTGTTTTTTGCGAATTTATGTAATTAATCATAATTAAAGGTTATTCTTTTTCTTCACATATATTTAAAAACAAATTTAAAACCTCTAATTTTATCTGGTTGTATATTATCATTGGACTGTTTGGTCTAAATTCCGTAGTCAGCAGCTTACATTTAAGTGTTTCCAGCTGTGTCCGATAACACTGTTTATAAATGCATTTACACAAAGGCTAGCATAAATAAACCGCACTGGATTTATAACAATCGAGGTTCATGAAACCGTCAACAATAAATTATTGCATACATTTTCGTCTGTTTAGTAGCCACTTCCTGGCTCCGGTGTAGGTACTTGTCCTGGAAATGAGTCATTTCATCCTTTTTGCCAGCCCTAAGCTAAGAAAATATTGCTTACTTCAAAGGATACTTTCGTTGAAAGTCTTTTTATAAAGAAAGCCTTAGTTACAATAATAAATAAGTGCACCATACACTTATATATATTCATATACACTTTATGGTATAAGTGTCTATACCTATATGGTATGCAGACCATTCTATGCCTTTCTGTTTATTCAACCGTGGATTGACTTAAGGGTCTGTAAAAAAATGTTGAAAAATAAAAAAAGTGTATATAATATATATTTGAACTCGAAGATATTACAGGTGTAGCGAGAAAGTAACTGCGAGATGAAGGATAAAATCATTTTAACTCTACATACATACAGATGTGATATGTGGGAATCTTCTTAAATCCTAAAGATAAACCTGATGAAACATTTCATTAGTTTTCTTAGCACACTCTCGAGGTCTGTCGTCAACCCATCCTGAGCAACACAGTTATAGTCAAAAATGGTTAGGGATAAGAGGAGAATCCAGGGGTTGTCGGGTAGGCTTTGGGGGGGAGGGGTATCTGGGGAAGAATAGAATAGTTTAAGGATGGATATAGCCGTCGATAGATTTGGGAGATATAAGGTTCCCATTAAAGGAAACACATACATATATGTATACATATCTATATTAATATTCGAAAATATTCATACGAAATTGCGCGCCTCCCTTCCAGTGGTCTCACCCCTCACAGGTTGAAAATCATGAAGATATAATATATCAGGTATGTATTTGTGATAATATTATGGCTTAACTCTTTACTAACTGTATAATATTATTACGATGTTTGTATTCAGACCTTATTGCTGTAATGCATGACTAAAACTTCATATCCTTGACTGTTTACTAGCGGTTAAAAGACGTAAATCACACGACGTTCGATAAGAGCGAGTCCTTATTGAATAGATAACATAGCAGGAAGTGCCTCTTTGGAAGTGCTCGATCGTTCCTGAACGGCGATTCGTCACAGCTACTCGAGATAATACATGGAGAGGTACTTGAGAACCCCCAGTCCAGATTGCTCGTAAACAACGAGCTATCAATTTCAAGAGGACGTCTCGCATTATTCTCATCGTTATAGCTATGAAATCATCAACAAACTTGATAAGAAGAATGGAGATAAAGTAGGCATGGAGTAAATGTGATGATAATGCTTTTTTTTTATGAACAGTATTTTGATATAGGTCCGAAGGATTTGCAAAAAGATAAGAAAAAAAAAATAGTTTTTCTTCTTTTAATGTCTTCTCGTGATAATCTAGTTCGTTGAGAAATCTATTCATTGCCTTTTGTTTTACAAACTGTTTATTCCTGAAATTTCACGTGTAAATTTATATCTAACTTTTATTTAAAAAACACACAAAAAAAAAAAAACAATGAACCATTCTTCTTTTGCATTCGATTTATAAGTTACTATTCAAAAAATCATTTTAAAATATACCTGCAACAACTTTTTTAATATAATGTTTTTAAAAAAATTTATTTATGTTTATAACGGTATTCAATAAATAGAATAGAATAGAATAGAATAGAATAGAATAGAAACATAATTTTATTCTGGGACAATGTCCCCTAAGAATAACAGATATGTACAAGTATTAACTAAATTAAGTCTGGTTAGAGACGTAATGAGATAAAAAAAAACAAAGACAATAATACATTAATGACAGTATGTACATAGATGATATTTAAATAAACGGAAAAGAAAATAAGATAACATTCTACAAATTAGAGAAGATAAAATTAAATAAGAAAAAAATAAAATAAAATTATATAGAAAAATCTTTGGTACATTGATTAGTTTTGTATATACAATAGAACCTAATGTTATATTCATGGAAAGTGAAATTTGAATTTAAGGAATCTCAATTATTCCTGAACTGAATCCAGCAATGCAACAGTAATTTTTGATTAAGTAGGTAGATAGTTAGCAAGCGTCAACTTGAATGAGGAGGAGGTATTGGAAATAGAAATATTTGAATGTTTTCAGGGATTTAGCTTGTCTGATGTGAGGAGGGATGGAGTTCCAGAGGATTGGTGAGCGGAAAAGGAAGGAGCGTTGGAATGTTGAAGTTCTATGGGATGGGGTATACAAATCAGAGAGACGGGATCTTGTATGTATAGGATTGACTGCAGATCTGAATTGAAGCTTGTTGTAGATATAAAAAGGTTGAAGGGTATTGATAGTTTGGTACAGGAATGTTCCATGGAAATATTGTTTACGGAAAGTGGGATAGAGCCAATTTAGTTGGGAATAGAGGTGGGAAACGTGGGAACGCCTCGGACTACCGAAGACAAACCTGACGAAGCAGTTCATGATTCGCTTCAGTCTGTCCTCCAGAACCCTCGAGAGGCCACCGTAAACCAGACAACCATAGTCAATGCAAGGGAATAATAAGGAAGAGACTAAAAGCTTACGGGTTGGCTGGGGAAGAAGGTCACGGATTCGGTGGAACAATTTGAGCAGACCTATGGAACGGCGGGAAATTTGGGCAATCTGAGATTTCCAAGAGAGGGTTTGATCAAAAACAATCCCAAGATTTTTTACAGAGGAGTAGAAAGAGATAGGATGATTATTTAAGGTTAAAGGAGGGTATTGTGAGTGGGAATTAAGGAGGGAGCTAGAGCCTATTATAATGGCCTGAGTCTTCTTTTCATTAAGTTGTAATTTGTTTAAGGTAGCCCAGGCACTGATTCTGTCCAGGTCTTCCTGAATTTTAGCGAAAGCAGTGGATAGCTCTGAAGGGGAGAAGGAGAGGTAGACTTGGGAATCATCTGCATAGAGGTGGTAGGAACAGTGATAAATTGAATTAGGAAGATCATTAATGTAGGAATTGAAAAGGAGAGGAGAAATACTGGATCCCTGAGCAATACCTGAGGTAAGAGTGAGAAAAGATGATAGGGGTTGGTTTGGTATTTTAACTGCTTGGGAACGGTGAGAAAGAAAAGATTGAAACCAGCGGATGGAACTGTAGGAAAAGTTTAATGATTTTAATTTGGAGAATAGGATAGAGTGATCAAGGGAATCGAAGGCTTTAGAAAAGTCAAGGAGTACCAGGACGGTTAATTTTTTGTCATCTATTGCGGTAAATATATCATTAGTGATTTTTAGGAGAGCAGACTGGGTGGAGTAGCCGGGACGAAAACCAGATTGAAGGGGGTCGAGGAGGTTGGATTCTTCAAGGAATTTGGAAATTTGAGATTGAACTAATCTTTCTAAGGATTAGAAATACATGTTAATGTGTGGAATATGACCACAATGACGTGTAATTAACTACTCATTAGCTGTTTGTTTGTTTGTTTCGTTTAACGTCACTTTATGCTGCTATGGCTAATCGGACGATGCTACGGTGGGATAATTAAGATAGGGATCTTTAACGAGTACCTGACATCGCACAGGCTCGGGACCCCCATTTTACGTCCCTTCCGAAGGACGGCATAGCTGAGGATTTTTTACTCCCTTTAAAAAATCCTAAGGTCATCTGCCGGGCTGCGAACCCGCGATCTTGGGTTTAGTAGGTTGCTATGCTAACCACTACACCACAGGTGACCCCACTACTCATTAGCATCACGTCAATGTAAGTTCTATACATTAGAAACGCTCTTCTTTTTGTACGCTTGGAGGGTTGTCTGGAATCGAGTGTGACTCAAATTGGGGGATTAATGGATTTTAGCTGGTATGGGGTTTGCTATGAAAGGATAGGTATCTGGTTTGGGCTAAATCAGCGACATATGGAACTAGTTTCGAATTATAAACATTAAAAGTCAGTTCTAAGGAAGCAAAAATTAATAGGACTGAAAGGAAGATATTGGCAGGTAGAGCGGACTCTGATGTGCTTTTCGTTTTGCCATAGAAATGGCAAATAATTCATCAGTTCTAATTGTAATCTCTGTCTAATCATCCTTCTATACCATCATGCGTAGCTCAAGTAATTAATTTTTTGATGCGTTTATCATAGAATTATGTAACAGGGATTTTTTTTATTACGTTCTTCTCTAAACTGTTTCTTTGTATGTGCCATGTTTTATAATGAAGAGTTGATTATTCAGTCGGTGCAGTCAGAAAACTGCCCCGTGACTCACTGGCGGCTATTTGGTTGGAACCGACACGGCAGATGTCTATCCGCTACGTGGGGAAAGCACAGTCTGTATACCTATCCACCTTCTGTAGATGTACATGCTGTATATATTTTACACCAGTACAAAACAGCAAATAGAATTTATTATTTATACGATATAATGTAGGTAAATTAATTACTATTCAGACCATTTGCAGGAAAATAATGCATTTTATGAATACAAATACTCCGAAGATTCTCGGATTAATAACTTGAGGTATCGAAAAATGTTCCAAAAACCTTTCACTAAGCACGGTAGATGGAAGTATGCTATTTCTGATATTATATTAAATATATTGCTGATATTTCTCTGGATTTTGTATTATTAATGTAATAAGGTCGATAAACATTGATCTACTACATGAATAATTTATATGTTATGAATGATTAACGTATCTTTTCTATAGTTATATTTTATTTTTTCATAATGGAGTAAAATTGATAATAATCATATAATTAGGTATCACAAAACTATCTTAAACGTAAGATTTTCGTTCGGTTCCTAGGAATCGACTTTGAATCATCGGTTCTCTATACCAATACTTTGCTCAAGAATGGGTTACTTCGAGAATCAGCATTTAAAATCGACACATATCTTATATATCGTCGGCGAGATTGCCAACTCTGTTATGTGCATTTTTGCACCTTCTATGATATTAAATACATAAGGTGCTTTGATGAACTTGTGTAATTATTTTTTGGACTAAAATCATAAAATTGTTTATTCAAAACCTAATCTAAGCTGAATTTTATTATTAGGGTTTTCACATTAAATGCGGAATTTTCTTTTAAAATGAAACCTACAAAGAAACCTAAATCGAAAAAATGCACATAACGGAATTAGCAATCTTTTTAGAAAATATTTATAATTTGTTTTATGCTGTCATTATACAGGGTGAGACATTCTTGTGTAAAAAAAAAGGGAGAAACTAGATCAAAAATGAAGAAAACTGCCGCAGACCTTACCTTTCTATTCTGATCCTTTTCAGATAAACGATAATTCAAAGCCTTTTTTGAGAAAACCACGTTTTTTGCCATAAAAGCTGTAATATCTCCACTTTGTTTCAAAATTTTTCAAATTTTGACCACATTTTCGAATTTAGCATTCAATTTTCTATAAGCACAGAGTATTACCAACTTGGGACTGATTTGTATGCCAAATGAAAACTCCATGTTTTTCCGGTTTTAAAAGTAAATTTCTTCATAAAATCGATATGGAATCAATTATTTGATCATACCATACGGAAGCTAGTTAAATTTGAAAGTTTTGGTGTGATTTGCAGTTTTGTGGCTAGTTTTTTTCGGAAAACGGTGAGCGTTGATGTATAAAATACTGTTACTTCCCTAAATGAGGTGAAGTTCAAGTTGTTCTTTAGGTCACAAGTTTATAAAATTCAAGGATACATGTACTCTGCTCTTATTAAATTTAATGCTAAATTCGAAAATGTAGTAAAAACTTGAAAAATGTTGAAACAAAGTGGAGATATTACAGCTTTTATAACAAAACACGTAATTTCCTCAAAAAAGCTATAGAATTGTCGTTAATCTGCAACGGGTTGAAATAGAAAGATAAGGTCTGCGGCATTTTTCATCTAGTTTCACCTGATTTTTTTTTTTTTTTTTTACACACCCTGTATAACCAATTTTGGGATCCCAGTGTTCTCTATTTCTAAGCATTTTTAGTGCTCTGCACCTTTAATATTTGATCGCAAATAACTTCAGCACACGATTTTCCTGTCATTTGTTACTACTATAATATAATCTTTCCATATCAAGTTTCATGCTTCACAATAATATTGGTACGTCTTCTAATGGCTGTTTCTTACTATTTCCACTACAGACATTCCAAAACAGAATTCTGCGTATGGCGGTTAATGCGCCCTGGTTTTAAGGAATTCCCAGCTTCACCAGGAAGTGGGAGTTGATTGACTTGAAGAGGTCTTTAACAAGCTCACAAGGCGACACCATGAACTTCTCCACGTCGCATCTGGAGCTCAGGAGTATAACTTAGGAACATCAATAACAAGAAGATTAAAGCCTAGGGCTTACCAAGACATACTTGGCTTATAACATTTGTTTATCAAACAGTTCTTGTATAACATTTATTGTTGATCCGAAATTTAAATAAATAAATATAAAAATTACTATTTCCGCTAACAGGTGAAGTTTCTATTCGCATTCCATAGACGAGTTGATAATGTTTTTAAGTTATAATAGAAACTTTATGTATTTACTTCACTATTTTCTATATGCCAGATTGGAATCGTATCATCCCTAAGGCATTGGAGGATCCACTTAAGGTGCGTGGTTTAGAAAAATCGTTCAATACCACAATCAGTCACAGATACTAATTATAAAAAGTAATAACTCGTATAGATAATATAATTATATAAAATAATATTTTTCCACTTGAACGCGATTCTCGGAGATTTAATTATGTCTTCCTCATGTTTTCCTCTATGAATTGATTTATTTATTTTTTATGGAATTATTCACTTACAAGCTATGAATAACAATAAGATCACAGCTTCTCTAACTCTAGTTAAGGTATGTTAAGCGTTTTTTAGGTGCTGGACCATCTATTGTGTATAGACACCTTGTGCAACACATTCGTAGTTCTGGCCACTGTGATAGTTTTTTGTTTGTTTTTTTTTTCTTATCCCTAAACGTCCTTCGTGAAGGATGGTTGGAGAAAAAAAAAAAACTTAAACACCTCTCCTCTTGAGATATGAAAGAATGAAAGGTCGAGTAAGTGTGGGTTGAAGGGTGAATCTTTATATTCAAATTTTATTTAGGATAAAATAACTTCTTTTCCCCATTTTTAGGTTGGTCTTTGAGGACATGAATTTTTATTTTATTTCGATGCTCTATATTACCGACGCTGATTTTGATGATTTCGACGTTCCTTTGCTGATTTGAAAAAAAAGATTTCCATCTTTTATGTCACATAAATCACCACTATGTAGCCTGAAATTTTCTTTGTTAAATGAAGAAATAATCGAGGTAATTACTTCAGTTCTGAACACCTGTTAAAGGAAACCGGATGGACAAAGACCCTTTATCTACTATCTCAATTTGGTTTGAATCGCTTTTGCGTGATTTGGAATTATAGGCTGGTTTTGAATTATCGGAGAAGTTTGCTAAAGCAAGGGTGTCAGACATCATTTTCTCGGCCTATCTAACTAAAATATTTCTTTAAGATTTTCTCCTTTTATCTTAGAATTTCTCTAATTATATTCCTGACTCTCTCTCTCTCTCTCTCTCTCTCTCTCTCTCTCTCTCTCTCTCTATATATATATATATATATATATATATATATATATATATATATATATATATATATATATATATTTATAATCAGAAACACCAGGCCACACTTCCTTTCTACAAAATCATATAAAGATAAATTCTTCTTAATTCGCTCCTCAATCTTATGGAACTCCTCTTCTCAATATTCTTCATGTTGCTACTTTAAAAAAACATTCCAGTTTTCAGAGGCAAAAAACTGCTAATCGTTTCCGACTGCTCCAACATTTACTGTACAAGCGTTCAAAGCTCCCAATAAATTACTAAAGACTTTTTTACTTGGCAGTAATTAGACCCGTTTAGACATATGGAGTTTTGTGGCTCCTCTAAACCTTCTAATTCTTTTCTTATCCAATCCTTACAGTCTAAGATCCTTCTTAAAACCCTCAATGCTTTTTATTATGTCATAAATAAACTTATTTATAACGATTCCATATTTTGCTGAATAGCTCCGTGCAGATACCTCTCCTTTCATAGTAAATTCCATACCTACTCGAATTCACTTGTCTCCCAACTTGCATCACAGAGTTCCCAATAATCCTCCGTGGTGTCTGAAAAGAAGATGGCTAAGAGACCTTCTAATGTAGAACTATTGACTACTAGTGAGTAGTTCTTTACATGTTATTGATATGTAATTGTAAACATTTTCCTCTAATTTACTAATTTACAATATTACAAAGTTACGTTACTTAAAATGCATTCAGGTATTAAATTTTATCTGTTTTTTAACACAAGGGGAGATAGCAGGTATTAGGGGCGAATATGTTTATGTGCTCTAGTGGCTTTTTTGTGCGGGCTGGTGGCCGAGCGCCTGGAGATCTAAAAATACCTGGATAGGGGAATCCTAGCTGAGAGTGGTCCAAGGCATTATACTAGCTGATCGTGATCTCTTTATGGCCTGTGAGGTTCTCTGTCTAACCTCTGCCTCAATGGGTTCAGTCTACACTCGAATTTAATTCGTTTATAAACATAGCGTTTTATTTATGAATATTTATCATTATATAAGAATGATACCGTCCACGTAAAAAAAAGAAAAAAAAAAAGCATGTCAGTGACACAGAAAGGCAATATTAGATCTAAGAAATGTTTTAACTGTGTGAGTTAAATAATATATCACCTGCTATATTAGTAGTATTACTTAACAGCTGTGAATAAATCCATATTTTGGTGTAATCTTAGAATGCTTTCAAAATTAACGTAGTCAAAATAATTATATAAAAGGACAAGCTATTTTTCGTTTGTGATCACTAACCGCGAAAACTACTGAAACAATCTGCACCAAATTTTAACATCATCTTTATAGTTCCAGGAAGGTTTAGCAATAATAAAATCCACTTGTATTAAATTTATTTGTTATTAAAAAAAGCAATAATATGAGAATAACAGTAAAGTTTGAAAATTGACCGATAGGTGGCGAGCGCCATTCTAGATGAGAGGTTACAAATGTACAGTGTTATATAGAGCTTGACATTGATAATACAATTTATTTCTATTAAAAAGAATCAATTAAATTATTAAAAAAAAGATTTAAATGGGATAAAATTTGAAAATCTACCTGTTGTTAACATCATTCCGCAAAAGAGTTTACATTGGTAAAACAACTTATCCTATCTCAAACAAGTTTTACGTACATCATCTTCATAGTTCTGGGTAGGTTTATAATAGTAAAGTTTACTGTAGCAATAATTTAAATGTACAGTTGCAGAAAGGAAGGTTTGTAAAACTGTCATATATTATTATGGTTAGAAATTAAAATCAAACTAGGTGAAAACGATAAAATTATTTCTACCCAATAAAAATTATTGCTAAATCCAAATTTCGATCCTTTGCTGTTTTATATTGTGTGTAAAAATATGATCCAAGGGCCCCTAAGTAGTAATCACCGATAAAGCCGTCTATTATCCGCATTAGTTTCTTAATAGTCTCTGTCCAAATGGATTACTGACTTATACATTAAAGTTAAAAATTGAATGTTTAACAATTGTGATTTTACACAATCTTCAACCACCTAATCAGTGCAGTTTTAACTAGATTAAAAATTACAGCTAATAATAAGAAAATATTTTTGAATAAATAATGCTTAATTGCATACTTCATTAAAAGATTTTTATCGATAAACAAATAATCCTTCAATAATTAGTTAATACTATCCGATAAATCGAAACTTTAAAGTCCTTTTTTAAAGTTCTGTAAATCTGGTGATCTTAGATATGTTGTGGTTATTTCTTAGAAGTTCACCTGTGTATTTTGAAATATCTACCAATGGTCTTACTGTTTATATGTTAGGATTAAATGTCAGTTCATCCAAATGCTCGTTATGACAGTTGTAAGAATTTTAGTTTGTGGCGAAAACTGTTTCTTTTTTACAGAATATATGTATAAACACTCGATAACTCGTCAGATTTTTTTCTTCTTTTTTTTTTTTTTTTTTTTTTTTAATTTATTTATTCATTCATTCTCGGCGTAAAGGACGCATGAAGCGGTCCTTGGTCATCTCAACGGCTGGCATAAATTGGCAACTATAAAAAAAACCATAAAAAAAAAACCTGTACCACTTACAACCCATGAAAGGGTTCAGTACTTAGGTAGGCTGTACTGTTTCTGAGCCAACGGTTGTGAAAGGAGGTGATTTGGCCAGAATTCACCCTCAACCGCCAGGTTTTCCCCCAATTAAGGGTATCCACTTTTTATGAGGCTGGGTGTGCTCCAGGAGGGTCTCCCGACCTCGTATTCGATCCACGGCCGAAATAACAGAAAATAAATTTTCTGCCCTCAGTCGGACTCGAACTCGGGCCCGGGAGCATGGTAGTCAAGTGCCTTACCCACTAGCTACCGCGTCTCCTAAAATTGGCAACTATAAATAACAAAATTATTTAATCTTTAAACCGCCTCATTTGGTTTATCACTAAAAATTACGCCTATATTTATACTTTTTGAAAATCATTTGATTGAAAAAACAAACAGAAGTCCGGAGTCGATCCCTCCATAGATTGTAGTAAGAGATGAAATAAGAAATTGTAGTATGAGTGCAGTTGAATTCCCGAAATCAGTTAATACTCAACAAAGTAGAACCTCATCTGAGAAACAGCTTCTTTCTCTGAATTTTATTTCTTCTGATTCAGGAACACAATTAAACATGCCATTTTTAATGTAGCTGATGCATGGAACAATGTATGTATTGAATAAATATGATGTATATATGTGTCTGTTTTTTTTTTCTATTTTATATATGTATGTACGTTTTTGTATATGACTTCATTTTTTAAAAATGTTTTTGTTCCAAGGTTTTTGTGTTTTTTTTGTCATTGTCACTCAAGTCCAATGTTTATAATGTTCATCTGGTCGTTTTTACATTCGATAAATTACAATTATGTAGTTTAAAATGCTTTTTTGTTACTTTATCGGCAAAATTCTGTAATTTGTAATTTCCGTTATTTCGTCACCCCCTCACCCCCACTCATGACGAATTATCGAGTTTCTACTGTATATATATTTATTTTTTAAAGCTTCTAGATCTTTTGCTTCTTTGCCATCATCCTCCTCCGTCAATCTGGGGCTGTTTTTTTTTCCAATTAGTTACATGCAACTCTGAGGTTTCTTTGTTCATTCTGCCTCCCCACCTGTTCGTATGTCTTCCCAACAACTGTGGTAATTAAAGAACAACACGATTTAAAACTGCATGACGCGACCCGTGTATTCTCAACTTGTAGAACAGGTATCTATCTATCTTAAAACAATAATACTTTGAAATAAAAATAGAATACTCATGTCCGAAATAAAGTTTCTCCCTGGATTAGGAAGTTATTCGCTGTTTAGGCTCATGGAGTAGGAAATTCGCAAGTAATTTATTATTGAGTAACCGTTGTTCCGTGAACGCGAAATAAGGCGATTTCCCATCAATTTATTTCGGAACTGCTCAGCAAAATAATTTAATCGATGGAAGCCATTTGCTGGGGGTAATATTCTCTGATAGCGGGCAACCGATTGTATTGGCTTCGATAAATAAGGGGAGAAAGTGTTTCGGTGAAGTGGTTTCGCGACATCCAATACTCTAAAACCTTCCCGGAGATACAGATGTTTACGTTTCTACTATTATTAACTTATTGAATAAAAAAAAAAAAATAAATAAAAGTAAAATTAATAAAACTATTGTACAAATTTGACCTGGTACATTTAAGTAATCTTTAAATATACTTACACAGCAGACTTAAAAGTAAAAGAAACTGATCGTCTACTCCAACATTTATTAGACTAGCGCTCAAAGATCCAAATTCATTACAAAATACTTATTTACATGGCAGTAATTATTACATGATTTACGGTTTCGAGCTTTGGGGCTCCACTAAACCTTCCAATTCTTCTCGTACCTAATCCTTACAATCCAAAATCCTTCGTAAATTCCTTAATATTCCTTGTTATGTCACAAAATAATATTTACATAAATATCTTACTGTTCCATATGTTGCTGATTTGTTCCATATCAGATATCTACTCCTTCATAGTAAACTTCATACCCACTCGAATCCACTAGTCTCCTAACTTGCCTCACACTCAATTTACTATAATCCTCCGAGGCGTCAGAAAAAAAGGTGGCCAAGAGACCTTCTAATGTAGAACTTTTATTGAAGTGCTGCTTTTAAATAGTTATTGACATGTCATTGTTTATCATTTTCCTAAAATTTACTTGTATATAGTAAAATAAAAAAAATATATACAGGGTGTTCGGAAGATCGTTGGCCAAAGAGGTAGCTCGGGTAGGGAGGTTCATTCTGAACCTATTAAAGGTCCCTTACCTATATACAAAGTTTTACGGGTTTTTTTTTTTCAATAGATTGTTAAAAAAATAGCCAAAACCAAACATTTATGCCTTATAACTTCGTTGTTTACTGATATATCAAAGCCTGTTTTTTTTTTGTTTTTTTTTTTTTTTTTTTTTTTTTTTTTTTTTTTCTGTAATTACTGATACATTGTCTATGTAAAATAATAAATATTTGATGCAAAAAAACAAATACAAAAAAAAAATTAAGAACTTCAAGTTTAGGTCTAGTCTTAAAATAATTTGTACTTGGCTGTTGCACTTACTTCTTTTTTTTTAACCTAAACTTTTTGTCTTTATCAAGATTTAACGATCTCCAGTTTTTTTATTTTACATGGACAATGTAAAAAAAGCAATGTGTACGTAGAAATAATAATAATAATTGAAATAAATGCTTTCGTGGCTTACTGGATATAATTATATAATATTTTTGTGCTATATAGAAATAAAAAATATATTAGGGATAAGTGATATTGAATACGTAAAAAAAAAAAATAAATAAAAAAAAATACTTTCTTTTCCTTAATTTTTTTTTTTTTTTTAAATTTCCGTTACGAGACGTAAGTTTTTAAACTTACGAGGTGTTTCTTTTTAGTATTATTATTGTTGTATTTTATATGTAATTATTAGTGTAAAAATGATTAGAATGAATAATAACCAAAATTATGATGCTCACTTTATATATTAAGATGCGTTCTCTTGATGTAAGTAAACTAGCCATGAACGTTGACTTTTTTAACTTTTTCAGTTGTGCTATCGTTTATCTTTTAGACAATTTAGGGGTAAAAGAAAATCGGGTTTAGTTTAGGTCAATTTAGACATGGGTCTTTTTGCTGGGGGTCAATACTTTTTTATTACATCATTACCCACTTGAAATATAAAAAAAAAATTGGATATTTAAATATGGATTATAGGAATTGGTAAGTTTTAGAAATGTGAGTATATAATGTATGACTTTTATTAAATAGTTCGATTCGCTGATACACGAGGTACAGTATTGGAATATTGGAATGTTTGAATATGTGCGTTTAACTAGTAAGAAACTTGGTCCAGAAAACGGAAATCGAACGTGCCAAAACAAACGGTGTATTCTTACGTATAATGTATTTTTGTATTTATTTTGTAAAATTTTACAAAATTTAAGACAAGAAATCAAACATACTATCCTAAAGAAGTAAAACAGAAGAGCTTCTTATTACTATTGGTTCATAGAGTAAACTGAGGAGTAATAGAAAATAAAATAGGTGGTTTAGTCAGCTAAATAATCAGATAAATGAACAATACCTTAGGTTTTCTATATTTTTCTATTCCTATTGGAAACAAATTTAAAATAAAACTCTAGGGAATATTAAATTACTAGATAAATGTTTCCAACAGAACACTCCAACAATTTTTAGAACAATTATACTATAATCCTGATCTATTTTTCTCTAGTTGTAAGCGATTTTTGGTCTTCTTTCCGTGAAATATAGAGGAAAAACAATGGACCAGATGATATGTTTGCCTTTAGGTAAAGAGGAATAAACCAATCACGTTGAAAGGCTCAACGCTGAAAGGTCTGAAGAGATGGAGAACGATGCTAAAATAAGAAATTGGAATTAATGTCTTCATTAGAAATTAAGAAAGGAACAGAATTGGGCTGGCGTTATGATATTTAATGTTTAGAAGGAATTAGTAATTCTTATCTATGTATATGTATGTGCATAACAGTTGATATGAAGATTTTCAAGATTCTATCTTTTTTTTTTTTTTTTTAAATCACTTATCAATTTCTTTTATTCATAAAAAAAGAAAAATAATTATTATCGTTTCTGGGAGAGATAGGATTCTTGAATAAGATGCTAGATTTAGATTAAAAGGTTAGCCTGAGGTCAATATGAAGCTGTCTGTTGACTTATTTTTGTTTCTATATTTGCTATGAAATTATCAGTCTTATCGTATGCCGCTCGACCTCGCTAAATATATCTATACATCTGATATAGTCAAGTAATAAATATGTTAGAAAAAAAAAGGTGGTTGTGAAAATTTTTTGGGTAGTTTTGAATTTTATATATTGTAAGTGTCGCTTATGCACTAAAATCGAAGTTTTAGGAGTTATAGCGCATCTTGCTAATTGGGAACGTTACAGCGTCAAAAATTCAAATATTTTTATCCGATTTACTCCCTAAACCAACAGCTTAGGTTTAAAAGTAAAACTTGTTTTAATTTTTAAAATAGAATAAATTTACTATTATCTGATCAAAAAATGAAGCCTTTAGCTTAAACGGAGACGGAGATACAGGCTTTCAAATTTTCGTATTTTTTTTTCAAAAAATGGTGAAAATTTGATTTTTCTAATTCGGTTTTCGCTCTATAATTCCTAAACAAAGACGTTTAGAGCAAACTTCATTATGAGCGGTTTTAAAGGTGAGTTAGTTTCCTATAAACCAAGTGGTTTATTAGTTCCTATAGTGTTACTTCGGCCAATGTTTCTAAATATAAATAGCTGGTTAAAAAATATCTATACAATTATATTAGTCTAGAAAAATTGTACATTTTGGTAAGTAAAAGGTCGCATAGTTTAATTTTTTTATTTTTTGCTAGTGTTGTGCTTGAAAACTCAAATCCAAGTATTCCAAAATCCAATACAATTTCCACTACATTTTGAAAAAAGAATTCGTAAATTCGAAAGCCTGTGTTTCAGTATCCGTTAATGCTACGTACCTCTTTCTAGAAAATTTAGTCTCGTTTAATTTTTAACAAGTTTTTGTTTAAAACCAACCGTTCCACAGATATTATAGAGAAACGTAGAAAAGTTCGAAATGTTTGACGCTTCTACACTACCCTCTTTTATTTTTATCCTGAACCTAGGTCATCGAGGTATACATTTCTTAAGTATTGGACTCAATAATTTATACATCTTTTACGCATAATAATATTACAGAATACTAATATTAGATGTATAACTAATACACGTTTTCAGTCCAACCTCATTAATTTTGGTTGAGCAATATGATTTTCTTTTATTATACCTGCTTACATTTTATGTTTTATTTTTTAAAGTGTAAAATAATTCCTCTCATTATATGGAATGTTGATAATTATTTTCTGGCTAATCTGTAATAACGTATATAATCTATAATATAATCTTCTGATCCTCTGACTTTTTATCAAGAAAAAAAAAATAATAATCGTGAAGGAAAAAATCTTGCTTTTCCTTCTCGGCATTTGAAGATTGGTGTCTCGGTTGATCATAGTTCTTCTGTAATTACTCATTTAACCCTAAGCGGAGCTTTCTAAACCTTTGACCTCTGGCAACACTGATAATTGCAATAATTGTTTTTTTTTCTTATACTCAAACTTTATTAATGCAGGAATAAAAAAAAAAAAAAATTATAAAATAACCGTAAAGGAAGGGATCTTGTTTCGCCTTCTTGGTTTTTGAAGATATTAATATCATTATTTCATTGAAATAGTATTGCTTTGATTTTTTTCTATGAGAATAAACTATCCTTGTTAAAAAAAAAAAAATTAAATTCCTTGAAATTTTATTTGTGAATTCATGATTTTAATACTATGCACATTTTACGTTTTATCTTGATGAGTGCTAGCTTTATATTTCATTCTATATAACTAGCTAATGATAGTTTTTGTTTAAAAAAAAAAATTCCCTTTATCGATAAATTAATTTTAAAAAATAATTATACTAATTAATTTGGTTTTCGAGAAAAACTTTTTCATAAATTTTTTTTTATTATTTTTTTTAAAATTTTTTTTTATGAACTATGATGTATTTAAATGTATTTTTATGAACAGAAATATTATAATTGTTCTGTTTACATTTTATTTGCTTGTAAAAATGAGCCGCTATAATTCAAATATAATGAATTTCCTTTCAGAATACAATTGTAATCAGTATATTGAACAATAACTATAATGAAATCGTTATTTTTCTGTGAACGCCTCCTTATTTCACGCAGAATGGTAATTATAAAAAAAAATTTTTTCTTTAGACCGTATTTATATTTTCTATAATTTACGAATCTTTTTTTTTTTTTATTTACGTCACGTTATTCTTCGAATCATAATTAATTACATCGATCATTTGATGCAGATAATTAATTTTACATTTTAGTTTATTATAAAAGGATAGGTATCTGGTTTTGGCCAAATAAACTACATTTTGTATATTAATACTTTTTTGGATTAGCTCGTTTTTGACATAGTAAGGAACATAGAGAATTTGTGAAGGATTTTGGATTGCAAAATATCAGAAGAGTCATAATTATTTCTTTAATGTTGACTCCTAAAACGATTTTGTTTTGATGTTTTGTTTAATACAATAGCAATTATTATAATAGCTTCCACAACCGGTTTTAAACTCCGACATGATTTACAAAATTACATAACGACTTAGGTATGTTATCTGAGATCACTCCGTCGTGACAGGACAATGGAGCCGTAAGATAATGGATCGGAGGTGACGCAGTTGACAAATAGCGCCATAAAATAAACAAATGACTACATTTATTGATTCTTTAATGTATCGATTAGCGAAAAGATTCGATGCATCGGCTTAGCGGACGGTATACAGCTGCGGATGTGGTCTCTTATGTTGATGATGGAACCTTCTCACGTACCTCCTATCTCATTTGCTTGCCATGCTCGACTTTCTCGCCTCTAGCTAACTGCTCTAAGGAAATCTTAGCATTTAATAAAATTAACCCGTGCAAATAGAACAAAAAAAAAACCCATTGTGATATACATTAGTAACTGACATAGCCGATGATATTAGTCAACGAAAAAAATTAAAAATCCAAGAACTATAGATCATCTAAACATAAAATTCCGTGATTATTTCCAACAAAAATATTCAATCACTTGAGGTACGCATGATGGTATAGAAGGATCAATACAATTAGGATTGATGAATTAATTGCCACTTCTATTGGCATTATTTTATTAGAAAACTAGTTTCGAATGCTAACCATTCATCTTCAGTTCTAAAACTATTTATATTATATAGACTAAAGTTTTAAAAAATGTAAGACAAGAAATCAAACATTAGTACTCACCTTAGGAGATCTAAGAGATAACTAAAATATATCCATCGTGAGAAGGGGAAGGGGGCAGTTAAGTTAAATTTTTGCGATTTACTATGGGATTTCCCTTATGACTCATTGGATTTTTCCGTTCCTATGTGAAACAAATTTAAAATGGGGCTATTGGATATGTTCAGCTGATCATTTAAACAAAAATCTGGATCGGTATTAAACCGATTTAATTATTTCTAATGATTTACAAATATTTAATTTTAGGCTATTTTCTGATTGATGTAGTATTTCGGTGGTCACAGGGAATAAGTTGGTAAGTCTAAAATCGCTACTTTTCAGGACAGCACTTTTTAACTTTGAACTATTATTGTTAAATTATTATTTATTAGTGGCAAACCTCGGTCCTGCCTCTCAACATTGTAAATTTAAATTTTAGTTATTCTAAATTTTACCATTGCAAAACCTTTCTAGAATTATAAAAATTATTTATTTAGATGTCGGTACAGATAGGTTTAGTTTACCATTGTTAACTCTATTGTGGAATGGCGCTATACACAATCGGTCGATTTTCAAGCTTCACTGGGATCCACATATCGCACACCATATTTAAATATTTTTTAATAATTTTCTTTATAGTTGAATGAGTAAATTTTATCATCGATTTCAAGCTGTTTTGTAGCCTCTCGTGTAGAATGGCACTCCCACCTATCGGTCAATTTTCATACTGCACTGTTGTCCACATATTAACCTTTTTTAATAAAATATAAATTAAAAATCAGTAGATTTAATATTGCTAAAGCTTCTTAGAACTATGAAAATGATGTAGTTAATATTTAGTACAGATTGGTTCAGTAATATTCGCGGTTAGTGATCACAAACGAAAAATGGCTTGTCCTTTTATATAATAGTATAAGTTATTATTAAATAGTAAATTTTCTAATTGTAAATCTTTCAAGAACTATGAAGATGATGTAGTTAAAATTTGGTTCATATAGGTTCATTAGTTTTACTAAAACGCTATTGTCGCTTGCCACATATTCGATTTTTAAATTTCACTGGAATCCAGACGTCACACCACATATTTATAGATTTTGGATAACAAATTAATTTAATTTAGTAATTTTATTATCAATTTCTAGCTATAATTAACACTGGATCATTGTAACCTCTCTTGAATGGCGCTCGCTTTACTACCCACTACATATTTATCGCTTTATAAACAGTAATTTAAGAGAAAATATGTAAATTTTATTATTGCTAAACCTTCCTTGAACTATGAAGATGATGTAGTTATATTTGGTACAGAATAGTTCTATAGTTTTCGCGGTTAGTGATCACGAACGGAAATGGCTTGTCCTTTTATATATAACTTCATCATCCCCCGTCGAGGAATTTTAACTAATAATTGATTTTTTGTTTATCAATAAAAATCTTGTATTAAAGTGAACAATTGAAAATTATATTTTTGATAATATTTTCATGCATAGCAGCCATTATTAACTTGGTTAAATTTAGATTGATTAGGTATTTGAAGATAACATAAAGCATAATTAGACATCCAATTTTCAATTTTAATATATGAGTTGGTAATCCAGATGGACAGAGACTATTAAGAAACTGCATTATCAGTGCTTACAAATAAAGGTTCAAAATTCATATTTTTACACACAATATTAAACAGCTGAGGATTGGCATTTTGATTTTTAATAATTTTCATTCGACAGAAATAATTTTATTTGATTTGATCTGGTTGGATTTTAATTTCTAACCATAAAAGTATGTGGTAGTGTGGCAAAAAACCCGTTTCTAACACTCAACATTGTACATTTAAATTTTCATTGCTGCTAAACCTAGAACTATGAACATGATGTAGTTAACTCCATATAGCTGTTTTTATAACAATTTAATTGAAAATAAGTAAATTTTATTATCAATGTTCACCTCTATGTAACACTGTACCTTTTAACCTTTCATGTAAATGGCAATCGCCGCCATTTTTGAACTTCACTGTTATCCACTTATTATTCATTTTTCAATAAAGAATTAGTTGAAAATCATTAGATTTTACTATTGCTAAACCATCCTATAAAGATGATGTAGTCAAAATTTGGTAGAGATTGGTTCAGTAGTTTTTGGCGGTTAGTGAACACAAACGAAAAATTGCTTGTCCTTTTATATAATAGTATAACCTTATACCGTCATATGTTAGAATCGTATAGAGCTAACAGATAATTGTGACTTACAGATAATATACAAATAATATTGCGACTATAAATTAAGATATAAGGTATCCTATCTTTTTTGTTGGATCAAACTGCACACGGTATGCAAATTTGATTAAAATCGGTTCAGTAGTTTAGGTGTTAGCCGGCCCCTAGGCGGCGACACGTAATTTATATATATTAAGATAAGATTAATTATTACTATTACTGTTATTATTACTTTTCGACTTTTATAGTTGTTCCTTAGAAGTTCCATTACTGAATTATAGTAATTTGAATTAAGATAGAACATCCACTATTTTGCGAGATGCCAAGAAACTCACATCCTTATAAACCTATAAGTAAGCCTGAGAGTTAGCAACTTATTTACAGGGTGCAGGATGTTTAGGAGATAGTCACAGTGCACTTAACTCATTTTGGCCATTTTTCGACTTACCAACTTATTTCCTGTGACCATCGATTTTTACTCCCGAGTCTTTATTAAATTTGTGGTCATTTTCATTTTGATGGATAGCGAAATTGGAGTTTTGGGTCTCATTAGTGTATGCTCTTATATGTTCTTTCACTCTTTGATTTACTGATCGTCCAGTTTTCCCTGTGTATTTTGCTTCGCAGTCATTACATTTTATTTCGTATACACCGCCTTTTTTAGAAAAGGCCTATTTTGTCTTTAGGTGTAGGGGTATGATAACAATGGTTTATAAATTTTAAATGCAGAGTTTAAACCTAATTTTTATAATTTTTTGTATGTTTTAGAACTGAATATGAATGTTTAGCATTCGAAAATAGTTTTGTAATTCCAATAGAAGTGGCAATTATTCCACCAACCCCTTGTATTGATTGATCCTTCTATACCATCATCCGTACCTCAAGTGATTTTAAAATATATTTACATCCAGCAATTGTAATATATACACACATTTATTTATTTATATATAGGGAGTTTGATATATTAATATATTATGGGACTAGTAATAGACGATTGCTCATACAGGTCATGAGGCAAGAAACCAACGTGATGATAGCATAATCAGGAATCAATTTTAACGACCCTTCTCGTTAATTCAGAGACACGTCCTTATTTGTCTCATATCTCACTACTGTCCATAAACTGTCAGTACTTTATGATCTGGCGTTGTGATAAAAAGGCTTATTCTTTGTAAATACTTTATTGGTTCAAATTTATTGCTAACATTATTGCAAAATATTATTATTCTGTAAACAAAATAAAAAATAAATCTTTTCCGAGTATGTTATATAAGGCATAAAGTTATAATGTATTCTACTGCATACTGATATATTTAAAGAAATACAACGCACTGATATATTTATAGAAAATAATTTTCTATGATTATAATTATATAAATAAAAATGAAAAATTGTTCCATTTATAAATAATTGTATTGACCAACTGTCTATGTTTCAGATGATCAAAAGTTTAAATTAAAAACATCATCTATATATATAAAAATGAATGTGTGTGTGTCTGTCTGTTCTCGATAGATTCAAAAACCATACATCCAATCGCCGTGAAAATTTGGGAAGTTATTAAGTATATCCCCGGAAAGGTTTTTGTAAATTTTTATTTAAATCAGAGTTGGGGTTCAAGAAATATCCCAAAAATATCAAAATAATATTTATTTTTTATAAATATTACTTTAGTGCAGGTGTTATTAAACAATTACCAATAAAACATATGTTCTAAATTAATCTATATCTCCTTAGTTTTTTAGGAAGGTTTTAAGAAGAATAAAATTCCGTAAAACGATTTCAAATTCATTTTGATGTTTCAGGTTTATATGTAGGTATGTTATTAAAATAACATTTAATTAGTAATATTTGTTAAGAGTTTAACCATGAATAAATTGAATAATTAAATTTTTACTCATAGAATTTACTTTTATAAAACAAAACTAACCGCAAAAAATACTGAACCAATCTTTACCAAATCTAAACTACATCATCTTCTTAGTTGAAAGAAGGTTTAGCAATAAGAAAATTTACATATTATCAATTAAATTGTTGATAAAAAGAGATAAAAATGTGGTACGCAGTAAATTTTGAAAATTGACCGATATGTGGTGAGTGCCATTTAAGAGAGGTTATAGCGGTAAAGTATAAATATAGAGCTAGAAATTGATAATAAAATTGGTTTAATTCAAATAAATTGTTATAAAAAAAAAGCTATAAATATTTAGTGTGACGTGTGGATACTAGGGATGTTTAATAATCGAACGATAAGTTGTTAGCACCATTCTGCAACAGAGTTTGCAATGGTAAAATTATTAAACCCATCTGTGCCAAATTTTAACTACAAAATTTTCATAGTTCTAGGAAGATTTAAAATAGTATAGTTTACTATAATAATTCTTTAGGTAATAGTCGGCTTACGAGCCACCACCAAGTTTGATCCTTACGCTTCACTTCGAGTTTAAATTTATCGATAGCTCTTTCCTATAACCTCACATGTAAGCAAACCTCTGCAGGTTCAACTTGAATTGTGTTGTTTAGTGTGTTATATTAATATTTAGTCTTCTTAAATGTAAATAGGTAAAACAGAAGTTAACAAAATGATTTTCATAAAGGATTAAGTATTTTATCAATTCATGTTTTCTTATTTCCTCTTATCTAATGTGTAAAAGTGTTACAAAACTTAAGAACATTAATTTGTACATGGATTTGGTGTTTTATATATTTTGATTTGTTGTATCAATTTAAGTGATAAAATTTCAGTATACATATTTTTTGGAATGGATTCTTTGTCGTCCATAATACTTAATGTCCTAAAGTGAGACAGATTGTATAAATAATTCAATAAAACATAAAGATCTAAAAGTAAATGTGAGAAAGTATATCATAGGTTTCATATTTTTTTATTTTCACTTCTCTTAAAAGTAATATAGCAGAAAATATAGCAGAAATTAACATCCTAACTTTCAACATGGATTCTGTCTTATATTATATAATTCCTTATAACATGGAGAATGGACAATGTGAAAATAATCATAGATTAAGATGTGCACTGTTGGTAATAACTATTGGTGTAATTTTATAGATTAATGTACTTTTTTTTTAAATTTAGAAGCCTGATGATGGAGTATTTTCTCCGAAACATGTAGCTACAAATGTTGAACAAATAGGAGTTATGTTAAATAAATTCTTATTGAATCTGCCTTTATATATTTATAATATCTGTGGCACCTGGGCATAGTGGGCTATACAATACAAGACTTTTATAGATAAACAAATTATTCTTAGTTAATCAACTATAAGTAAAGTTCTTTAATTATGAGAGCGGGCGAAGTCGCTACGGGGAAAGCTAGTTTAGCTATAAATTGAAGAAACTAAGAGAATGATTTTGATTTTTAAAGTAATTTTTTTTAGGAAAGCGATTATTTTGAAGTCAGCAATTATTTCTCTGTTCGTATAAACAAGAGTATTAAAGCTACAGTTGTGCTTACAATATTTATTTATTTATTTTTAATTTCATCCTCGATTCATACCTTTTCCAAATTTCCAACGTTCATCATCCTTCCTATATCTGTAGCGACAAGTATCCGTTACTCTTTTCCTCAGAACTGAAGTATTTTAATCTTCCTTTCTTGCTTTCTGTTTTACCCTCGGGGATTTTCACCCTCTTAATATCCCGACATGGTCCTCACCCCTGCATACAAAACCGCCTTCTTTTAACACTTCTGAATTTTCTCTAAATATTTATAGTTAATAATTTTAATTGTTGGAATATTTCAGTTGGTTTTTAAATTTTTTATGCTTATTCCAAGTCTTTTGTCCAGTTATTGTACCGTAAAACGGCGTGACTTTGCACCACTTTTGTTGAACTTCATTCTTTAACTACCTATCAATAATGTTTAAAATGCATGTATTAAAATATTTGCTTTGAATAATTAGTTTAAAAATGCTGTTGATTCATCGCATAATCTTGGAATTGCAAAATTTACAAAACTTATAATTAATTTTATTGTTTTTAAACTTTGGTGCAAAGTCAACCGGATACCTGTTTTATTTATATTACCGGGATTATATTTTATTTTCAAATACCATGACTTTTGGCAAATACTTGGAGCAAAATGAATATCATATATTTAAATTACAATAATTATAGAATAAAATCAATGAAAAACTTGATCGATTTGAGAAATATTAAGTTGTTGAAAGCAAGACATTATCCCACAAAGGAATCACACCTGTTGAAACAACTAACTGTTATAAAACATATGATGTAAATAGGATCAGCGTGAAAATTCCTTAGACCCAATATTAAATCCAAGAAATATTAAATATCCCTCATTTAGGCAACAGCAAAAAAAGTTTTCCTCCGCTGAAACTTTTTAGTGAGCTTGGTGCAAAGTTAACTCACTGGTGTAAATTCTGGCCGTTTTACGGTACTAAAACGTTTTTATTTGTATGGCTATTTATTTAGTTGTAAAATTTCTCTGATTGTTGTTTCTTTGTGGTGTTTATTATTTCCTATGTTTTACCTAAAAAAAATTTAGTTCTTACGTAGAGCAGTTTAAATATCTAGGGTCTACCATATCAAGGAAAAATGAAATTCAAGAGGAAATAAATCTCAAGATTAAAACAATGCTCGCTTTTCTCGCAAAATTACTCAGTTCTCCAGCTCACCCTCCAGAAATCTAAAAATTAATATATATATATATATATAAGACTATTACAATACCAACAGTTCTTTATAGATGCGAAACGTAGCCACTTACATTAAGGGAAGAACAACACCTTATAGTTTTAGAAAAAAAAACTATTGAGTAGAATATTTGGTCCAAAATAGGATGATCTAAAATGAAAATTTATAGAAGGGTCAATGCGGAACAGCGGAAGTCTTGTCCGGTATATCTACTTCAGGGAATATCAGCACGAATGTTAAATCGGGCATGTAAAGTCGTTTATTAATGACAGAGTTCCAAGGTAATTAGTTTTTAGCCGTCGTGTAAAAAACCGGAGGGTAGTCCGAGACATCGATGGGACGATTACGTAAGGACTGATCTTATGGATTTGAGTATTGATGGGGTGTGTTGGATGGAGATATGTGGTCAACGATTGGTGGTGTCTGCATCAAACCTTCGGGTTCGCTATGCCTTTTATTAATGTATTAATGTCAATTTTAAGATATACCATCGTAAGATATACACACACAAAGACTCACACTCACACACATACTCATATCTTTGCTTAGGGTTGTAATACCACCAACTGCCACTAAGATTGGTTCAACGACATGGCGCGCCACACCAATAAACGTCTGTGAATCACCAGCACTTAACCGAAGGGAGAACCAGATCCTCATAATATGCCTGACTGCTTCACGCTCAATAACTCAGGGTAGACTTAGAATTTTATAGCTTAATCATTAAAATGTATTATACAGTACGATAATTATAATTTTTACGATGTTATAACAAATCTTCATGAAAATAAATTGCATTTCAAAAGCGATATTAAATATTATCAAAAAAGTTTTGTTGACATACATCCATCGTCTTACATTCGACCAAAGAAATTACAAAACCTGAAGAATACAGAAAACACTTAAACAATATCATCTCCTCCTTAACTGAACATTTATTAATATTCACAGACGGTGTCTGTTGTTGTCACTCCACAAACAACTGATAAGTACAAATTATACAAACTTTGCAGTATTTATCATCATGGCTTTACGATAATCCTTGATCGGTGTAGTTTATTTGTTCACCAAGTCATTTGCCCACCAAGTACACTTAAGTTAATTAAGAAAGACATAAAACCATGGAGCAGTTCCTGCCGCATCGCTGAGAAGTAGTGATCCTAACGCGATTTAGAATTGGCCATTCAAGAACTACACACTTTCTTCTTATAACCAGAGAGGCTCCTCCCAAATGTGAAATGTGTGGCAATGATTTTTCAATATACTCTTATGTTTACTGAGTGTCCTTACTACACCAAAATGTTTACTGAATTAGGAATACCTCGAGACATCTCAAAGGCGCTGGGAAACGATGATAAAATAATTGAAAAAGTGATAGTCCTCCTTTATAGAGAGAAACTATATCATAAAATATAGATAATAACTTTTTATTAAGAACAGATGAGTGTTGATGATCTTTAGGTTTTACGCTCAAAAATCTTTAATAAATAAATAAATAAAACAAAAAGTTTTGTTCGACTAACTAAAAAAAAGACAAATCTGTTTCTCCTGACTAGGAAAAGCAATAGATCATGGATATGCCTATAGTCTACTGCATTTATAACTAGGAAACGGTCGTTAAATTTTCGATTTGCGTAACACCAATTGTGCCAGAGCGTGTCGAAAAACCTCAACACTAAAAGAATGTAGGAAAAACATTACTTTATTCATTCAAGTTAATATAGCTTCTAAACGGTTGGTCCTAACGACAAATGTTATTTACAAATAATTCTCTTTACTAAATTTCTAATTATAGAACTTTCGTGAATTTGAGATGCGAGCTACACGAATTTACATTTATGAAGATGAAAAAAACGTTACACTCTAGGTTGCCAGGACTACGCTTTACGTTAAAAAAACAAAACACAAAACTATGGACCTCCCGCCAGATCCATGTCAAAACTATATTTACATTAATTACAGTTGTAAAAGCTTGGTAATGTATCACTCAATTATTTTTTTTTTAAATTTCATTTGTCGTCACCAATATACTTATCCGTAAAGATCTTAATGTTTCATATGTTGCTGATTTAGCTTACACCTGATACCTATCCTTTCATAGTAAGCCCCATAATCACTCAAATCCGTCAGTTTTTCAATTTGCTTCCCAATCCATTCCCGATAATACTCCGAGGCGTCTGAAATAAAGATGGCCTAGAGACCTTCTAGTGTAGAATTATTAATAAGGTGCTACTGATGAGTTGTTCTTTTCAAGTTTTAACATGTTATTATAATCGTTGTCAAGTTATTTACTTGATTTATATATTTTGTACAGTTGTACATTTCAATAAATGTATATATAAAAAAAAAAAAATTTAATTGGTTCTCTTATTTATTTTTGTATTTGCTATAAATAAAATTAGTTATTTATTGCCTTTATCAGCAGAATGGATGTGTCTGAGTTGCAGCTGGTTGTCACCCTTAAATTACTCAGTCATTGAGCGCATTAAACTTAATATAGTGGTGCTCTAATTTTAATAAGGCTCGGCAAATAGTTGTTACTTAAAATGTCCACAAAGTTGTTGTAACTGTACTAATGATTAAATATAACTTGTAATTGGGTACTTAATATTCAGTTATAACAATTAATTTTGTTGAAATGGAAATAAAATGGCCATTTCACGTGAACGAATCCAATATTTTTATTAAATAACCGGTAACTTCTATAATATAATACATTATTATACATGTACAATATATTTTCCCAATATCTTGAAAATAACCGACTAAACGTATTAAGTTATTTTGAAAATGAATTAATTTAAGAATAACTGCTCTTCCCAATCTCTAAAACCTCATATGGAAAATAACTGATTTGTAGAAATAACTCAATTTCATTTTCTCAACTTCCTATTTTAAACACATTCATTATATGTATTAAAATTCTAATAATTATTTTTACTTTGTTTTAGGTATGTTAAAGAAAAATGAATACTACCAGGTGTAAAAACTATTATTGGTAACAAGACGTCGGAGCTCTTTTGTAAGTTTTTTTTTCGTTTTTGCACTGTAACTGAAATCACTTACAATTTTTTTTGTGTATAGCCGAACTCGGGCCTAGGAGCTATGAGTCCTGAGCTTTTAACAATCAACTACTCTGACCCTTTTCTTATATATAGGGTGTTAGGCTAGAAGAGATAATGTCCAAAATATACCATCATTTAAGGTGGACTTATAGAGGCCAGAATTTCACATGTTTTGAAGTTTAAGAACACGTTCCCAAGAGAAAAAAATATAGGCTTTGTAATTAGCATTTATGATCTATTTAGGATATACTCGTAGTTTAATATTTGTTTTGTTCACACAATGTATTAACTTATTATAAAATAAGTTAACGTTGTATGAATTAACTTCTGAACGTTGAAAAAGTGTGAAATGTTTACTGTGAAACTCTCAAAGAACTCTTTTATTTATATGAATAGTTCTCATGATACCTCAGATTGAAATATTTGTCTTCCTAGATGCAGAACGCGTTTACATAGTTCAGGTGTGATATTTACAAATTCGAATAACAACGCTGAAATAATGTTGGATATGTAAGCAGTGGACAGCTCTTAGTAGCATTGAATATGAAAATATCTTCGTTCCCACTGACATTTACATACACGTGGATTTGAGTTGAATGTCATTGCAGTATCGAGGACAAGGGACAATTTAGAAGGCTACACAATGCGGAATTTATCTGATAAATATAGCTCAGGTTACAACCTTAAAGGTGGTTAAATTGGGTGTTTACAGTTAGTTTTTGAAACCCCTAAAAAATAAGTCAACATTACACCAGCACGCAATGATATGGTCTTGACTTCCTAAAAGTAGAAGTACTCATAAATCTGTTTCAGGCAAAAAGAGGCAAAACTTATTCGGTAAATATCCTTTGTTTTTAGTGAAATTTCTTACCTAAGGTAAAACCCCCAAAATGTAACCTACTTGGCCCTTCTCTCTTCCACGATGGATATATTTCAGATATCTGTTTGATCTCCTCAGGTGAATACCAAATGAAAATGTATGTTTTAGAACTGAAGATGAATGTTTAGCATTCAAAACTAGTTTTCTAATAAAATGATTCCAATAGAAGTGGCAATTAATTCATCAGTAATTTACTTTACTCAGCTTAAATATACATAAATCTACACATATGTAAATATATAGGTATAAAATAAATATAAAGCCTTGTCAAAAAAAATAAAATAAAAAAGCGATGCGATAGCGTTTGGTATGTTGTTGATGGAATTTTAAACGTTCTTCAGTTCTTGATTGATATTTTTTTATCTATGTTTAAACTAGGATGTGATACGTTGTTATAGTTACCTTTAACCAATTATTATGGCACCCACTTATCAAAAGTTAGGTGAACCTAAATCCTGTGTTATATTTTTTATTTCCAATGGATTCTTAGAAATCACTAAGTCCTTATTCGAATGCCAAAACACCGGCGGAAGTACACTATCCTGGTTGGACCGCTAGACCGTATCGCCTCCCGAAGCAATCGGTTTCAGAAGCAGAACTAGTAAACTGCCTCAAGGTCTTAGTTGTCAACTGTTGGATTACTAGTAAGATATTGAAGATACATGAAGATTAGTATTTATGGTTAAAAAAAAAAAAAAAAAAAAAAAAAAAAGAATATATAAAACTTTTTTTATAACCGTTAATTACTGAACAATTAATAAATCGCTACTCTTATAAATATTTCAGCTTATACATTGAATATAATAAACCAACAGGCCTGGAAAATGCATCGCAAATAGATAGACTTTAATAAGCCAGAAGATCTCTCGACATATCACAAAATATATATAGTGAGCAGGAAATGTTCTCGGGCACCTACTAAATTCACTAATATTTCTTATTCACGAGAGACCCACCTAATAATAAATACCCCTAAATATGGATAGTAATTATGTATTTACTCTATAAATATAAAAAAAAGATTCAACTGACCCCCAGCACAAGTTTTCGAACAGCATCAAACTATCTTATTTGATCTCTTATATACTTAAGCTCTGATGTAGAGATGTTAACTATGTTCTGATCAGTTTCTACTCAAACAGTATTTAACAAACAGCCACGGCCCGTTATTCAGAATACCTCTATTCAACAGCGGTTGCATGTAATTTTCCTCAAATAACAGAGATATTCGTACGGTCGGATAATTTCAATGTGTAATATTTCTCGTTCAACGGTCTAATACATAATCTAATGTATTAAAAATTACGAAAGGCTAGACGATAAGGACTGATCGGCATGGCCGAGAATTTTCTCTTTCTCTATTTATTTTTCATCTTCGACATGATATGAATGTTTCTCGAGAAGTTAATGCTTACATCGAAATACCAGAATGGTAAAAATGGAAGTAAATTCCAAATTTGGAAATATCTGCAGGGCCTGATATAGGACCTGGGCCAGAGTAAATAAAAAATAAGTAATATCCGTCTATCTGATTCTTGCAGAATCATACATCTTTACAACAACCTTAGATAGACTAACAAAACCTTAATAGACTACAAAACCTTAGATAGACTAACAAGACGTCTTGTTGTCTGGAGTCATTTTTAAATGTTCTTTAACGATTTTTTTTTTTTTTTTTTTTTTTTGTTTCAAATCAATTTTTTTTCTCTTTAGTCTATTATTTGTTCTTAGTTATCTATGTTTTTTCTATTTGCTCTGGTATCTCGGTTAACTTGAAGCTGGGTCCAGTAATCCAGGGCCTGCTGAATTACTGTGACCTACTACTCGTTATCTTATTTAATTCTTTAAAAGTAAAAAAAATTATGAATTTTTTCTTTTTTCTGTTTATAGATACAATTATATATTTATACATTTATTTTCCACTTAGTGAATCTTCTTTCTACGGTCTTCTGAGAGTTGATAAAGATTGGGAAGAACGTAAAAATGAAAAAAATGATGTAGCTGCAGAAAGAGGAAAAGATGGGTTAGTTGGAGGAGAAATGCTAATCGACCCTTTGTTTTCAAATCCTCTTCTCAAGGTTCACAAACAATAAAAATAAAATCTCTTATTATTCTTTTCTGTTCATGCTCGTTATGCAAATGTAATAATATGACTATCTGAAAGGATTTCTTAGTTACAACATTATCTATCTCTGTAGATTCGAATCAAATATCCTCATATCAGGTTTAGATAGATTTAGATAACATTAATCCACCGCCTTTAATATTAATCACTTTTGATGAATTTTTCCGTGTTATAGATATAATATCTGACATCGATAAAGGTATCAAGGAGGGAAGAATAAAATGTTTGTTATCCTCTTTAATGACGAATTTCTGATCAGGAATCGATTAAATAAAATTTAAAGGGAAAATTTATGTTGTCATGATTTTTAATTTATCTTTTTTTTTTTTTTTTTTTTTTTTTTTTTTTTTTTTTTTATCAGAGAGGTTATTTTTACTAAATGTCATATCATCTTATTATTTAAAAATTTTAGTCAGAAATCTGTCTTTATATCCAACGATCTTTTTATGTTATAAGCTTATTTTATTAATTCTTTAATCAGCTGTCAAATATAAGGAAGAATGATGTACCTTGGATAGTCTGGTTACCAGGTAATTTGGTGTTGGTAAAAATGTTATAGTTTTGTATTTTTTTTTATTTTCATATTTTTTTGGGATAGTCCAAAATGTAACTTTGCCACTTCCAAAAATTGCTTTGTTAAAAGATCATTTTGTACAATAACCCACTTGACAAGATATTTTAAAATAATTTTCAAGTTTATAACCTTTATATTACAGATTAGAAATATTGAACTCGGTCCTTACTCCCACTAATTATTAAAGCTGTTTATGTCTTCAAAAAATGTTAATAAGTATGAAAGAAACATAATTATTAATTTTCATAAAAATAAGACGTGCCGTTCTCAATGCAGAAATATAGTACCTACCCCCCACGCGCCCCACTATTTAATAACACTGCTAAAACCATAAAAAGATGTTATTAAGTAAAAAGAAAAATAATTATCAAATTTCATATAAATCAGTTCTCATTGCAAATATGCCAAGAATTTCCACTTTGTATTTCCTCATTTCCTCCACCAACTCAACCTCTTTTCCAGTTAAAGTCCTGATGTTTCATCCACGTTGCAAACCAACGTTGTTGTTGAGAAATTCATTACAATCCTATAACTAAAATTAAAAAAAATAAATTGATAGATTTTGGTCGTATATTATAAAAATTGATCCAAGGTGCATCAATATCCTTTCTTCATCATCATCTAATGGCGCTATGGTCCTTATAGAACTCTGGCTTCCTCTTCAATCCTCTTCCGTTGAGATTTGTCCTCAGCTACCCTTCTATATCCTCTCATACCCGGAGTCCGAAGGTTGCCTTCCAAGAGCCAACGTTCTTATTTTAAGAGTGCTGGATACATCTCTATTTCCAATCGATACAATATCCCTTATCAGCTACACTAAAAATATTTGCATTAGTACTGAAACTTTCCAGTAATTTTTCTTCTTGAGCAGTTTTACATTTTTTATTTTTATTATTTTTAAAAATATATTCCACTGATCCCTGTTGAACAGTTCCGATATCTAGGACTTTAACTTGACTAACGTTTAACTTGGAATCCACATACAAGACTAAAATGACAGGAAACTGCTCGTCGTTTTCGACTTCAACGTTTACTAGACAAACGTTCAATACTCCCGATTTACTACAAAAGACTCATTTACATGGCAGTTCTTAGACCTATTTGGACGTACGGAGTTGAGCTGTGGGGCTCAACTAAACCTTCTAATTCTTCTCGTATCTAATCCTTACAATCCAAAATCCATCGAAAAATCCTCAATGCTCCTTACTTTGTCACAAAGAAACTTATCCATAAAGATCTTAATGTTCCATATGTTGCTGATTTAGACCTGTCCAGATACCTACCATTTCATGGTAAATTCCGTAACCAGTCAAATCCACTATTCTCTCAACATGCTTCGCATTTTATTCTAGGTAATCCACCGAGTCTGAAAAGAAGATGGCCTCGAGACCTTCTAATGTAGAACTTTCATTAAAGTGCCACCAATGGGTGGCTTTACAAGTTATTGCCATGTTATATTCATTTTCTCACACATTTACTGGATATATATGTACTGTACAGTTGTAAATATCAATAAGATTTAAAAAAAAAATTTTTTTGTTAGGTTGTGGTACCAGAGTATTAAATCGAAATTACTACCTCTTACTATTACTTACATTTGGGAAGTACTGTAAACAGGTAAATTTATATTATTAATTATTGTAAAAGTGTATGTTATATAATAATAGTTTCATATTGATTTAAATTGATTTAGAGGTCGAACCCGAAGATGGGAAACAATGATTTCCCGAAATATGCGGTGTTATGTTTAATATATTCATAAAGGAATAAAATTCCGAAATTTAATTACAAGCTTGTCAGAAGCTATTTTGTAGGAGTCCCACAGGGTTTCATTTCACAATAGCAGCTTTTCTATTTAGTACATATACTTATGAACTACCCATGGATAATAACGTATAAACTATTACTTCAAGGTATTAAATACTTCTATAATAGATGACTACAATATTTACTTGAGACCCTCTAGAAGCTCTTCCACACTTTAAAACAATTTTAACGAGATCAATACTTGATGCTAAAGTTGGACCATTGAATTATGTTTAATCACTAATTAATACATGCATATTACTGTTAATGTTATGCATGACAATTAAGTATTCAAGCCTAACAACCCTTATGGTTACAACCAAGTTCGATAACCTGAGACCCCTATACTGCTACATATCGTTCGGCTTCCAATTATCCTGTTATCTAGGAGGCAGTCGTTATTCTACGATAAATACATATCTGAAATATGCAAAAACTGTTTAACAGGTTTTATCAAATGAGTGAAGATATATCGGCCCCTTATCAGCCCTGTGTGTATCTCTCGGAAGTAGTTAACGCATTTTAAATAATATGTCTAGATAAAGCGTGAAATTTGAAGTAAACAAGGTTATTGACTTTTTAAAATTTATTTTTAATGTTTGGGGCTCCAATTCTTTTTACATCTAATCCTTAAAATCCAAAATCCTTCCAAAAATCCTCAAAGCTTTTTATTATTTTACTAATATACTTATCCATTACGATCTAAATGTCCCTAATGAAATGAAATAAAGAAATAATCTTTATTTTGGGACGTATTGTCCTGCTAAGAACATGAAACGTGAAATTACGGTTAATAGTAACTAAAATTGTTCTAAGTGCTTCCAGTAAATATGCTAACATAAGAAGGAGAAATAAAGTAAAATGTTGTAGATTTGGCGCAATTAAGATACAACCTATCTTTCCCTGACAAGCACATACCTACTGAAATCCTCTTCCTTCGAACTTGCTTTTCATTCGATTCCCGTCTGAAAAGAAGAACGGGTTGTAGGACTTTCTATTGTAGAACATAATTGAAGTGCTACTAATGTGTAGTTCTTGACAAGTTACAGTAATCGTTTCACCGCACATTTACTTATCGCATATATTGTATACAGTTGTAAGTACCAATAAATTGTAAAAATAAGAAACAAAAATTAATGGTTTTCGTTTACATTATTTATTTTTACATGAACTGTTACATACATAAACTCCGCGTTATCCTGTGTTCTCACAACCGGCGATCGCAAACACGTTAATTCTTATGGTATATGTTTAAACTTTATTTAAAAAAAAATAGAAATGAATATCTTACGTATCCGTAAAAAATAAAATGAAATTTTCTGAATTCAAAATATTGTATATATTTATATATTATTATATTCAATTATACCTGTTGCATCATTTGTATATTAACGAGTAATTACTTATTGTAGTAATTACTTATTACGGGTAATTTGATCGTGTTGGGGTTCGTACTGCAATGAAATTAATAGAAATACAAGGTTTAGTACTGATATACAAATTTACCTTCAATAATCACAACAAATATCCAATCAGTAATTCTGTAGCTTTTGGGAAAAACGAGATAAGTTCATTTTTGTCCACAATAAGATAAATACTTTGGGCAACCCATATTGGTGCCCTACACATCTTGTAAAAGTAGGCAAGTTGTAATGTGAATTGTATAAAAGGATACCATTGTCATTGCAACTTGCTTACTTATACATGATGAGTATGACTCCAATATGGGTGGGTTACCCAAAGTATTTAGGTTATTGTGGTCAAAAATGAACTTATCTATTTTTTTCCAAATGGTACAAAATTTATTATTAACTATAACTAGTTTTTTTTTTTAAATACTAACAATGTTTGTAGAAAGGAAAAGCTAGCTACGACGGTGACGTGTAATTTCGTCATACTGGATACATAGTATACGTCGAATACGTGTAAATGAGAGTGGGTCATAAAAGTCAAACAATTTACCATATTATGTATAAAAAAAAAAAAAAATCGATTAAATAACTTACACTAGCATGTATTGTATATAGTATTTAATTATTTTCAAGTATCGATACTTTTCTTGCATATTTACAACTCTATAGAAAAATATACTGTAAATCACCAGTTAAGTAACTAACCACTTTTCCCTCCTCCGACAATTAAAAAGCTATTAGTTATGTTCCTGCTTATCATGTTTATCTATGGTTCTTATGGATGGACGCAAGGCCAACAGGTAAACGCCCCGTAGATCAAAGCGCCGATGGGAAGATAACTTCTAGCCTCACCACGCCGCACTAACAAGGTAATACACAGTCGATTGAAGAGCTATAATAAATGGTTCTTCGGGTTTTAATGATGTCTGCATTCCTTCCTCGGTTCCTCTATTTTTTTTCCTTTGATATATTTGCATATACTTAAATATTACCATCGAATCATGGTTGCGTCCGCATAATTTGATCATAGAATTACTAAGAATCTATTAAGACTGATTTTTTGAAAGTTCATAAAAAAAAATAGGGGCTTTATTGTACAATTGATTTTTTAACTTGTTTTCAAGCAAAAAAAGAGTCAAATGCATTCTGATTAATTTTTTTATTTGTTAATATATGTTGGTACTATAACCACAAATAACATCAATGGTACTATAAAGCCCCTATTTTTTTTTTATTAACTTTTTATGAAATCAGTTTTTATTTTTAAATCGTTCATTTTGTCTTTTAATAGCTGTGATTGGACTGCAGATAAAAGGCTAAAATTTACACCAATTTTAGTTCTTATGTACATGTTTCAAGATAATAAAAAAAACTTCTTTTGTACTTCACTTAGAAAAAATTTATGTCTTGACTGTAGTTAGTCCAATCATTTCAGTCACGATAAAGACGCCAGTGCCGATGACCGCCGACTACTTCCGAATGAACCCGATGACCCCCTCTCCACCCACCCAGTCCACCGCCAAAATTGACGGGTAGACTCTAGTGACATCTATCCTTTCATAGTTAAATTCCCCTTACCATTTGGATCCGTAAGTCTCCCAACTTTTTTCACACTCAATTCCCGATAACCCTTCGAGGCGTTTGAAAAGTAGGTGGCAAAGAGACCTTCAAAAACTTTTATTGAAGTGTTGCTAATGTGTAGTTCTTTACGAGATTTTATCACACTTTTACTTATTGTATTGAGTTGTAAATATCTATTTTTTTTTTAGTTTTGAAATTAAACAAACTGTTTTTAAATAACTATGATGTCACACGTAAAATAGAAGATTTATATAATGTTCACAATATCACAAAAAAGAATCAATGATTAGAATTTTATTGAATGGCTATGAAAATTCTACTTTGCAATGAAATATTATTTTTCTGTGTATTATTTATTCTATACTTGTCCCTGTTGGAATAACCAGCTGACATGTTCAAATAAGGAACTGTATGTAAAATGTTGCTTGATAGGCGTGACAGGGTGAGTTATTCGGATAAAGGAATGGAGGGGAAAGAAGAAAAAATAGAGCATTAGAAATTCTTTATCCGAATTAAGTCATTCATTTAAATTCTTTACATCAATGCCTATAAGAAGAGTAAACTTAACTTAAATAAGGCCTTGGTAACCGAATGCATCTAGGCCATGGACCATATAGCAAGAAATTTTGTAAGTAATAAAAAATTATTATCGCATTCAGATTTAATTCATTCATTTTTTCATGAAACAATTCTCGGTTAGATTGTTCGCAGTAGTTTTATAGGTTGGTTTCAAGGATTTCTGAGCTCCGATAAGAATAAATAAATACTTTTTTATGGTGATCATTCAAAGGTCGTATTGGAAAGTTCTATTGCAGTTGATGCTGAAGAAAATATAGATTTATCAGAAAAGATTATGTCCATCGTAGGTGAACTAGAAAATTTTTAAGATTCTAATTTTAAATGATTAGTTCTTTAATTCAGTGTATAAAATATGCAATCTTATTTAAAATTTTAATAACAACATTTTTATCAGTTTAACTTAAAAACAGCATTTGATAAAAAAAAACTATCGATGATTTACCGATGTAACTGAAACTACTTCGGAAACATTTGAAACTACGTGATCGTTAAGTATATATGTATTCCCGACAATGAAACAAAAGAATGCATAATAAACGAGTTTCGGACCAAAAGGAATATTATGTAACAGACATTTTGTAAAGATTGTTAGAAAATGAAACTTCTATGCCGTCCGTTTTCATAATTCCTTTGACGTTTAGCGATTGTTCCGGAAACAGGAAATGCTGACTTTTTCCTCTGGTGACTGAATAATGAACGTAGGTCTTGTTGTAGTTGTTTCTATTTGAAGGAAATTTAAAAAAAAATAAATCCACATGAAGGTTCGCTGTTCCTTTGAAAATGATATTTACACATGCATAACAACATGACAGTACAATATTGATAGTTCGACCTATGGGGCCAGAAGGTTGACGGATCGCCGAAAATAACGGATTACTGGATGTAAAGAAAAGAATCCCCACAAAAATGGCATATTATTGCATTTTTATTGTTTTATAACGCAATAACTTTTTTTTTTTTGTCTTTTTTAATATTGTTTCTAATAGCTTCAGTAGCTCGTAATGTTAGAAAAATAATTAAAGAAACAAACTGTAGAAATAAATAACAACAAATCTTTAAATGCCAGTTAAAAATACAAAATATAATCTTCAACTCGGTTTTAAATGGTTGTAGTATTCCATTAATGAAAGTTGGTGGAGTTAAATCGTTGCACTTACATGCATCCAAGTTCTTTAGGTGAAATCGCTTCAAGTACTGGTTGGTACATTCCATGTTCTGTAAGTTAATAGCTCGGTTTTTCGGGTGTGTTTTAGTTTTGAGTATTATTTTTTGATATAATGTTATAATCTATAATAATAGCCCAGGATGATCAACCATAGATCACATCTTCGCCATGAGAATTATGCTTAAAATGCCATGAGTGGAATGTCGATCTACACCACATCTTTATTGATTATAAACAAACATATGACAGTATAGAGATAAATGTTTTATATCAGAAATTAGAAGTCTTGGGATACCCCTTAAAGTTCACCAGGCTTATTAAGATAATCCAGCAGGACAGTAAAGGAGTGGTGAAAATTGAAGAACAGCTGTCGAAGGATTTTAAAATTCATAAGAGTGCTAAGCAGGGAGACCATCTGTCCCCAATATTATTCAATTTAATTTTGGAAGTAGTCATGAGACAGATCCGCACAAGATCAGAAGGATGTATATATCAGAGACTGATCCAACAGTTTGCATTTGCGGATGATGCAGTGAGTACAGGAATAACAAGCAATGCGCTCCTAGGAGCTTTTGAGGAGTGTAAAAAAGCAGCGAGAAATGTAGGACTTACAATTAATAAAAAAAAGACCAAATACATGGTAACGACCAAAGACGAAAGAGGAAATAGATACATTGAAGGGGCTAGACATCACTTCGAAAGAGTGCCAGAGTTTTCAGGTACTGATATAACTGAGGACAATAGTATCAAAGAAGAAATAAAAGCAAGAATAATAGCAAGAAACAGGTGCTATTGGTCTCTAATGAAAATTTTTCAAAATAGAAAAATGTATCCAGCAATCTCAAAATAAGAGTATATAGAACAATCCTACAACCGGTTGTTATGTACGGGAGCGAGACATGTCATTACACGAGGAAAAATTATTAAACATTGGGGAAAGAAAAATCCTACGAAAAATACATGGTACAACTAAATATGGGCTGAATCTTTAGTGAATTAAGACGAATGCAGAATTGAAGACTCTATATGCAGCCCCAGATATTGTAGCCAATATAAAAAGAGACAGAAGAAGATGGCTTGGCCATTTACAAATAATGGAAGCTAGTGGGCTCCCTAAGATGATGTTGGGTGGACACCCGGTTGCAAACAGGAGATGAAAGGCCTCGACTTTCTTGGCTCAAAGATGAGGAGGACGATCTTCGGACTCTGGATGTGAGAGGGTGGAGAAAGGCAACTGAGGATAGGTCTGAATGGAAGATAGAGAGTAGAGGCCAGGGTTCTGCATGGGCCATAGCGCCATAAGATGATGATAATGGTATAATGGTCGTTAGTTGATTGTTGCCAGTCAATGGATATATGTTTTTTGACATTAATAAAAGGAAAGAGTTGTATTCATTGGGCTTATAGGCTGTCAACAGTAAAAGTCTTAGAGATTGAGCCAGCTCTTTTAAACGATTAAATTATTATTATTTAATATTATACTAATATATCACTTATTAGTTCTCGATGTACAACTATTGTAGGGTATATAATATTTTTATCTATTCACTATCTTTGATTATACCAGCCTGAATTAATAGCACGGACTATTATTTCTTTTCTTCTAAAAAACAAAACAAACTTTATTACCAGCTAAACATGTTTTGTTAACATACTTGGATGCACAGCTTTTATTGTGAATACGTAAACCTTATCCACGTATAAAAACTGGTAAAAGTCGTGATTGTTTCATAGATATATTGAAATTATTTCATTATTCATGCCATTCACTCCTCTTTATTATTATCTTTATTATGGAATCCCAATGGGGTCAAGTTTGGGTGTTAATATAAGTGGAATTAAATTGAATTATTTAATGGAAAAAAGTTTTAAAGAAGAAATAATTAATGAACCGATATTAATAGTAAAATATATTGATGACCTATTAATTATAACAAATAACAATAACGAAATGGATGAAATATTAATTAAATTTAATAAAATGAATAAAAAAATTGAATTTACCAGAGAAAATATGATTGAAAATAAAATTAAATATTTAAATATGTTAATAGTAAAAAACAAGGATAGTATAAACACAAAATGGATAAAGAAGGAAGAATCAAGTAATAGATTATTAAATTTTTACAGCCACCACCCCCTCCACCAAAAACTTAATACCATAGAAAACTATATAAAAACAGCTATAAAATTAACAGATAAAATTTACACTAACGAAATAAAAAGGGAGATTTTTAAAGATTTAATAGACAATATGGTGCCCACTAAAATAATAAATAAAATGTGGCATAAGAATATAAATATTGTAATAAATTATGAAAAAATGTAAATAATAAAAAACAAACATTAAAAAATGATATAAAGAATAATAATAGACAGAAACTAAACAAAGATAATAATAAGAACACTAGAATAATAAAACAAAAGAAAATAACTGAATATTATGGTAATACAATGAATAATGAAAATAAAAAAGAAGAAATAGATCAAAGTGTTATAAATAGTGAAAAAATAACAAATAGTATAAACAATACAATATGTATTAAGAAATATAAAAAAATAAAATATATACCAGAATTAACACAAAAAGTAATTAAGAAATTAAAAAATGAAAATTTTAAAATAGACATAGCATTATACAACACAAATAAAATAAAAAATATAATAACTCCGAACGAAATAGAACATTTGAATAAGAAAGATATAATATATAAGATAGACTGTTTTGATTGTAATAAACATTATATTGGTGAAACGAAGCAGAATTTATATAATAGAATTAATCAACATAAATACGACACCAAAAAAATAAGTAAATCAAACAATAATAAAACAGCCCTATCAGAGAACACGCACAAAAACTGAACCACAAATTTAATTTTGATAAGGTAAAAATCCTACAACATGAAAGAAAAACACATAATAGAAAAATAAAAGAAGCAATATACATAAATAAAACAATCAATAATGCATTTAACTACAAAACAGACACTGATAAGATAGGAACAATATATGCAGGTATAATTAATAAATTAATAATATAGATTGACCAACTAAGGACTAATAACGATAGTTAGTTTGTGATTAACCCTTGTACCCATAAGGTTGAAGAGTTATTATTTAGATATGTAAATGGAACTGACACGGTGTATTAACACCAAGAAAAAAAAAAAATTTTAAACGTAAAATTATAATGATATATAAAGTGTAAATTAAATTAAGAATTTATTGGTTTGATGTTAAAAATAATATTGTAGTGCAATTATAATGAAATACTGTTTCAGTCTGAGGATGGGACATTGTTGTTCCCGAAACATGTAACATGATTTATTAATAATAAAGAGGAGTGAATGCCATGAATAATGAAATAATTTCAATATATGTAACTCCTTCATTGAAGAATTGATATTCATAGATATAATTAAATTTATATATATATATATTTTTTTTTTCTCATTTACGTAGTTCAATTTTACACGTATAATGTCTTTGTTTTATATTCTTTACACTTCTACTTCCGTAGAGGATTTAATTTCTTCATCTTTCCATTTTTTTTCTTTTTCTTTAAATGTGTATGGTATATTAAAAATATAATATTAATCTTATTTGGAAACGAACATTAAAACAGAATTGCATTATTATTTCTTGTTTTGTTTTTTTAATTTGAACATTAATCCTTGTGCTTGTTGATGACGATTCTGCTAATTGCGTTTTAGCTGTAATTGTTCCAATTGCCATTACAGCTGATTGGTAGCAGCAATGAGAAACCTATTTATTACCTTATTGGATAATGGCAGGTCGAATTTTCGAACAATAGCCGATTGCAACATGTAATTCGAATAACTAAATTGGACGGGACTTTTTGATTGAATATTGTTTCGCCCCTGTTGGTTCAAAAACTAGTAATAAATAAATATTATAAAAATGTAGTTACTTTAATGTAACATTTTATTATTATTTTTTTAAATGATGTATTATATTTTTGATATTTTATACAGTTGTAAATTTCAATAAATTTTTCAAGATAAAAAAAAATTTATCAATGAATAAATTATGTTTTAGAATTTATTTTCTATTTAGTATAAAGTCCGTATTGCCAGTTTTAGGACATCCAAAAATATATATATATTTTTTAACTTTATTGCTTGATTTACACCTGTTTTCGAATGAAGGCAACCAGCTAATGTGTTGAAAAAAATATAAAATAAATAATACATGTAAAACCTGAGGGAGGCCAGTACCCGTCGATACCTCCTCCTTGCATTACTTAAGGTTGTTACTTAAGGCCTTCCAGCTCATTTTTAGCATTCGCTATGTGTCGTCGGGAATATTTATTCTAGCCATGTTTTGTACTATTTATTGACCCTGTTTGGATAGTCATTAACACTCCAGTTCTCGCATAGGGAAAAAAGTTACCCCACTCATAATTTTCCTAGAATTTTTCTGAATAGGCTTAATCTAATAAAGCTGTTTTTTGCAGTACCTTCCTTCTAAGAACTGTGGGCCATATCTAAGTGTAAACAAGCTCCCCAAATTCAGTATTCGCGTTGCCAGAGCCAGCTAAAGTTCTCTGGGGTAAATTATTACCCCGTGCGAGTAAAAGTGCATTAGTTTTAGACAATATTGTGTTATATTTATTATTATTATTATTTGTGTTATATTTTTTGTGACGATTTCAGAACGAAGTACCAATCCAGAAGTGTGGAAACAATGGCTTCGTGAGCTCAGTGAAGATGAAACAGGTGAAAGTGATCCTGATGACCATGAAGTAGACCATGTAGACAAATCTGACGATGATACCGATTCAGAATTTGAAGAGGATGAATATAATTCAGAAAATTTAGATGTGCTATCTCATATTGGAAGAGATGGAACAACAATATGGAAAAACACACCAGTTCTTTCCAGTCATTCAAGAACTAGAATTGAGAACATTATTAATTATCTCCCTGGAACCAAAGGCCATGCGAGAAATGCCCTAACACCTTTGGAGTCATTGAAATGTATTCTGGATAATAAAATGATATCTATGATAACAAATTACACAAATTTGTATATTGAAAAAATAAAAGGTCAGTATACAAGGAAACGGAATGCTCTAGAAACAAATGAATTAAAAATATAGGCTCTGATTGGGTTACTATTTTTAGATGGTGTGAAAAAGTCAGGAAGACGAAGTGTTCGTGATTTATGGGATAGTGGTACTGGAATCGAAGTATTCTATATGACCATGTCATATAACAAATTATTTTTCCTAATAAGGTGCTTACGTTTTGATGATCATCGTATAATATAGCTATAATGAAATTTAAAAAAAGAGTTTTGTTTTTAAATGTTTGCTTTGCTATTATGTTTTTAGGGTTGTTAAACAATATAAAAAATTAATTAGAATCATTATAACCTTTATCAGTTTACATTATTTTGCTTAAAAGAAAATAATTGTAGTTTTAGAATAAAAATTAAACTTTTCATACAATGTCAAATAAATATAGTTAATTTATATTTGTGGATTATTTTACCCCTACATTATAAAAGTAATGTATTTAGATTGTTATGGTTAGTAGAGCATCTTTTTACAACTAAAACATGATACTTATTAACGGCCATGAATATGGGGCAACTATTTACACCATGCGAGTACTGGTGTCGTGAAATATGGTGCGAATACTGGAGTGTAAAGTTTGTCTTGAAATGTTCTGTTTTGTTTTGATGTGGTCCAGTACAGTAGATATGCGTAGGTCTGTATGCAGTGTTCTATTACTGAAGTACCATGGGGATCGTGTAATTAGTCATAATGTTTGTAGATTTGTATGTGTGTTTTTTTGGCTGAACCATAAATCTGTGAAGCGTAGGTATGGGTTTCAGTAAGCGTATGGATTCAGGCGCTACCTTAGTTTCAGGGAGTGCCTTTTTGCAGCAGGAAAAACAAGAGCTGTTGACGTTTATTTTAAGTTAGTCGGGTCTGTTTAACATGAGGGACTTTTGTCATCTTTCTATCGAATGTTAGTCCTGAATATTTTACTGTGTTAGTCTGCGGAATCGGTTTGTAGTCCAAGTATAATGATTGATTTTAACTGTCGTAGTGTTAATGTTATGAGTTGTGACTTTTTATTTTTTAGTTTGATTTTCCAATGAAAACCAGTCTAGAAGAGTCAAGAATGAATTTTAAAGAGTCAGCGAAGCCTGTGTTGAATCAAGGTCTCTTGTGAGAATAGCTCATAAGTTGCTGTTAAAGAGTTAGTGTCAAGTGGGATGTTATATGTATATGTTAGTATAAGAGTGGTGCGAGGATCAAACCTTGAGTTCCCACGGCCATAAAGGAGATCTCTGACTGTCGGAAAGCAAAAAATCTTGTCAGAAAGAATATGTGGAAGGATAATATAATACGTTGAAGAACGGATTTTTTTAATCTGTATGTTTAGCGATGATTAAAGCATTTTCTGTTGATTCCTGACTAAATATTTACATTTCATGAATAAGATCTATTATGCCTCTATTTACTAACAGTGTTTTTCCCCCCAAGTAGGCATACTGAATTTATTTTTATTTTATACCTGAAAATTGAAACACGCGATTTCTGGTTTAATTTTGTTTCCTAGACAAACGATCAAAGCTTCCAATGAATTACAAGAGACTCATTTACATGGCAGTTATTTGACCTATATGGACATACGGAGTTGAGCTTTGGGGCTCCACTAAACCTCCCAGTTCTTCTCGTATCCAATCCTTACAATCCAAAATCCTTCGAAAAATCCTTAATGCTCCTTACTTTGTCACGAATAAACTTATCCATAAAGACCTCAATGTTCCATACGTTGCTGATTTTGGTCAAACCAGATACCAATCCTTTCATAGTAAATATGCACTTCCACACGGATCCATTAGTCTTCCAACTTGCTTCTCATTCGATACCTGATAACACACCGAGGCGTCTGAAAAGAAGATGGCCAAGAGACCTTCTAGTTGAGAACATTTTTTGAAGTGCTACATTTTCTTCACAAGTGATTTACCTGTCATTATAATCATTTCCTCAAATTTACTTGATGTATATTGATGTACAGTTGTAAATATCAATAAATAGTTTTTTAAAAAATTTTGATTCATGGGTTTAATCTTGGTAATTCTGCTTCTCAGGCTGCAAGGGTATCCATCAAGTTTTTTGTAAATGAAATAATAATGAAAAGAACCGTTTGTTGTTGGTTTTTAAATTTTCCTCTGGAGATTTATTAATGTTTATTTTATGCCTACGGCAGGGATTATCCATTATTCTTTTTTTAGGGAAATTATCAATTCAAAATCGTACTGCTAAAGCAGATACCGAATGTATAAAAATTTAATCAACCAGAACTCGCGAACAGAAAAGGAACTATTCTGTTGCATAACAACCGATACAGGCAGTAAATAAATTCTAGAAGTTGGATTATGAAGTTACGAACCTCATTCCCCATATTCTCCTGATCAATCCCTTTTTTTTCAGAGTTTCTTTCGTCTGCAGGAACAGAAATAGACGGGCAAATATTTGCCTATGCAGATGATGTAATCATAGCCAAAAGTGCATCTGAAGTTAGAAGACCTTGTGATAGTGACAAAACCAATTTTTAAAAATATCCGCACCAGCTAGTAGAAAATCCTCGATCTAAGTCACAGTATACACGTTTCAATTTGAAAGCGTGTCAAGTTTTAAATACCTTGGCTCTTCCATGAGCCATGAAAACAAAATAAGCTTAAAAATTGGTAAAGCATTATGACAGAAAACAAAGATTACTTCGCAAATCTTAAGCTCCTTATGATTTGTTAAATAATTAAGATATTGTTAATTTTAGAGGATCGAATAACCTTAGGAGGAAATGCCATGTTGATAGGATGGAAAAGGAATGATTCTGGTGGGGAAAAAAAAAATTAAAATATTAGGTTTCTCTGGGATCCATTGACAAAAATATCAGCTATGAAATTCAATAAATTTAAAAAAATGGAAGTAATGAGATGATAAAGTAGGTGGGGTCTTGAAGTAGATGGGATGATGAAATAGCACTACATGAAACTATCTATTATGAATTAGAAAAAAAAAAGAAAAGAGAAATGCAAAGAATTGAAAGAAGATTGTTGAGGAAGCCAAAGGCAGCTCAGACCTGTTGTGCCATAAACAATTAAACATTCTTTTATCGATATCTTGTAAAAATAATCTGATTCTCAAGATCCTAAACGTCAATTTACAAAGGATTCTAACCCTAATAAAGCACAAAGGAATGGCGTCTACACAGAAATATGGGAAGCGGTAGTGAATGACAGCAGACATTATAATTCGAAGGCCGACTACAAATAGAGACAGTTGTTGGATCATAGTAATTAGACTCTCTTGACTGATTTCGTAATTGATAGGTAGGCTAGGTCTAACATGTGTTACTACTCTTCCACTACCGTATTTTTTCTGTCATTATATTTAATGTCACTCTAAATACTGACTACTATTTAGACAAGTATGAATAAATGAATCGTTTCTGTGTATGCTTATTTTGTTTTATTATTTTATGAACAGACATTTACAACTGTATTATAAAATACATCTAGTAAAAACGCGGTATACAATGCAAAATAACGACATGACAAAAACTTGAGGATGACCGGGAATGGAATAGGAAGAAAGTTGTGAAACAAGTGGATTTGGATTAAGTTTATTATGAAATAGGATTTTAAATTCATTGTGGATCAGTTCATTTGTGACGAAGTGCGGAACATTTTTCTAATATTTTTTTTATATTTTTCGAAGGATTTTGGATTGGAGTGATTGGATGAGGGAAGAATTTTATGGTTTGGTAAATCCCCATAGTTCTATACACATTACATAGATGTAACATAGGTTCTTGTTGTGAGTAGTGTATGATTTCAAACATAGAAGTCACTTCACAGGATTTTCATAGTGTTGTAGATTTCTTGAGGTTGAAGAGGTTTTGGACCTACTCTTTACTAACTTCCTCAATATCCACTCTTTTCCCTCATAAGAGTTTCTTAAATTTCCATAGAATTGACATTTTTCCGGTCTACTTTTTGGGAGTTCTACTTATGCTGGATATAGATTCCATCTACCTTTCGAACTTGGTCTTCTCTGAGCCTTACAACCTACAACCTACAACCTAGAACCTCTGATTGCTGTTCTTACAAATTTAAATCCCGAATGAGGTTCAGTTCCTCTTGCGATGAACTTTATTCGAAAAGAGGATCGTTTTTTAGATTATTGTATGCTTCTTCTTCTATGTGATTAAGGTCAAATTAAATTAAGGTTCCTGCAGTTGCTAAAATTGTAAAAGCATGGGAGTAAAAAATGAAAGAAAATGCTATTTTTTAAATTTTCTCGTTTTTTCGCCCTCTGACCGCTCTAGTAATAAAGATTTATAAAGTTATTATTATTCGATTCTTTAAGCAGTGCGTGCAAAAGTAAAATTATGGATTTCAAAATAAGATAATATGGAGGTATATATCGCAAATTGGCAAGGAATGTGTCAAAACTCAAATTTCTTATCTTTTGGAAAAGCACTTTTAAAGTTCGGAATCATTTTTTGCGATTTTAATTTCACGGAATTGTGGTCCCCAAACGATATTCTGAGGAACCACGCTTTTCTTCTTCGGAGGGGATATATTTCTTTAATAGGATAATGGGTTTAGCTCAAAATTTACAAATTTTGAGATGTGACAGTGTTCTTGCCGATGTGCGACATGTTGAAGGATGAAAAATTTTACAAAAAAAAAAATTCATTTTAATAATTTAAAATATTACGTATATCATAATTATTATTATTTGTATATAAATAATTTTGATATTATTATTTTATTTGTACGTAATGCTTGAAAATGAATTAGGCCCTATTCTGTTTCAGGTAAAGGGGAAGGCTTTTAGAAGTGACCTTATCTGCTAGATGTCAACCCTCAAAAGGGCGAGCCTGTTTAAATTTTCCATTTGGATGTAAATCCTAGCCTAGCCCTTCTAATAAGAAACTATATAATAAGTAAGTGTGTGTGTGTGCATATGTGAATATTAAATACATCAATGTGTTTATGTATATAACATTATTTATTTTTCGTATAAAAGAAATAGAACAGTTGTATTATTCACATTTTTTTTAAAATGTTGTTGCCAGTAGAATGCATAAAGAAAAAATTGTGATTATTGCTGTTGGAAAAATATTGGAAATAATATTTATTTAGGAACGTATTGTCTGCTAATAATTATCCAAATGAATATTTAAATGTACTACTTTCTAGCTGCGTTAATTTAAAAAAATTAAATCTTTGATACCCAAGATATGTTGGAAATTATATATGTATATTTATTTTTTAATTTATCGATTTACTGAAATTTACAACACATAATAATAATAATAAGTATAACGTACATAATATGACGATTGCTTGTAATTATTCCATTGGTACCACTTGAATAAAATTTCTATATTAGAATGTTCCAAGGCAATCTTTTCAGTTTTTTTCGTAGAGTTATCTGGAATAGAATTGGAAGCAAGTTGACTGGAATGGTCATGACTTTACTATGAGATGATAGTTATCTGGATTTAGTTGAATAAGTAATATATGGTACATTAAAATCTTTAAGGGTAAGCTAACTTGTGACATAGTATGGAGCATGAAGGGTGTTTCGCAGGATTTTGGATTGAATGGATAGGATACGAGATGAATTAGATGGTTTCGTGGAGCCCTAAAGCTCAAAATTATATTTAAGATGACATATGCTATTGCTAAGTGGCCCCACCATTTGAAATATACCGACTCTTAGACTAGAAAGTTGAAATGACTGCGATCAGCATTCCTTATAAGTAGCTCTGGTATGGATATCTAGATTTCTTCCCCCACTTCCAACCACTAACTTGTAAACACTAATATATTTATAAATTTATTTTTATTCAGAACGTTAAACTTAACAACAACAAAGTTAAAAGAATAGACCTGTATTTACATAGATTTTTTTTTTTGTAATATTTTGTTTTATCCGTTTTGTTTTTTTAATTTATCTATTTATTCACTGATACTCATCTGTACTAATTCAAGCAGGCAGTTTAATATCCCCAGTTTTGACTCGCCCAGATGGGATTCGAACCCACTACCGTTTATAATTTGTAAACTTCAAAGAAATATAGTTTGAGTTAATGAATTCTAGAAGAGATTAAAGAAATTCGAAATAAGAAGCTGCAGAGCCATTTTCTTTTCAGATCGGAACTGTGATGGTAGAGAGATTAAGCGCTTACTGAATCCTTGGGATAATTAGGAGGTCCCTAGGCCATCTTCTTTTCAGTCGCATCGGAGGGTTATCTAGAATAAAAAGGGAAGGAAGTTGAGATACTACTGGATTCGAATGCTTAAAGAGTATACTATGAATGGATGGTTGTCTGGTTTGGGTTAAATCAACAATGCATGGTACACTAACATCATTATTTATATGTTTATTTGTGACTAAGTAAGGAGAATTAAGGATTTTTCTAACAAGGGGACGTTTTGACTTGTAACTCACAGATTTGAATGCCGATTTACGGGTAGGTAGGAGGGATCTATAATAGAGCAAAACTAGAGTAATAGCTGCCAATGAGCATTGGGAGCCGAGAAAAAAATAAAATATGAAAATCAGGTTTGTTTATTTTTTTTCTCAGCTCTCAGTCAAAATAGAGAAATGATTCTTTTACGTTATATTCTAGTTTTGTCTGCTATTTGTTATAAAAATACTTCCGTTATGCACAAGACACGACCTTTAGAGTGCTCAAAAAAAAAACTTATTTGTGTAAAAAAAAAAAATGATTTTTTATGAAACTCTGAATGAAATCCTGTTGTACAGTAAATAAGTGGAAATGCATTTTTTTTACTCCATCAAAAAACTGTACTGACCACATATCTCCTGCGATTATAAAGCAGTTTTACAAAAAAACCGGTTTATTTGTGCAAATTTTATCAAAGTAAAAAAACGAAATTGATTTTTTACTCCTTTCGAGGACGTTTATCGGAAGTTTGAAGTTGTGATTTCATCAACTGGTAACGGTACGGTGATCGGCGCCACCAACTCCTGCTCGCGCTCTGAATGCCTTTTATCGATTCTAACCTTGTTCCGATTTATTTCGATGTTCTAGTCGCTCCTTTTAGAGGGGAAAGGTTAGTCTCCTTCATTCCCCACTCTAGAGGGGTAACTAAGGCGCCAAACTATATTTTTTTCAAACTCATGTCATCACCCACCATCCACAGTTCACTAAACTCTTCCTTTTTATTAAAATCAAGGAAATAATATTAACTTTTCATGGATTATCACTTATTACCTACTTTTCTCTTATTGTTTTTTTCATTTAATTTTATTTTAACATTTACTACATTCCTTTTTTATTTTTATTTACAAATTTATGTTAATGTAAGGGTTTGGTTGATGAAGGTCTTATGTTCAAAATTCAATTTTGGCTCATTTATCTTCATGTTTTTTTTTTCTTTTTTTTTTTTTTTACATTCTCCTTAACCAGGAATATATGTAAATAAATCCTTTACTTTCTTCATATCTCATTTTTTTTTTTTTTTTTTTAGCTGCTTTGAAATATTCACATTTTCCTACTTAACCCCATAAATTAAATATCAAATCAGCTAGATGTATTGGTTACAAAAATTTTATATATACCCTTCATCCACCAAATTTTTCAATTATTAAATAACTAGTGATTTATCATTTGTAAACTTTGATCACACCCCAACCATGTTTAACAGTGGGGTATACCTTTTAAGTCTCTAGGCCTGTTTTTGGTTTTAGTCAATCCCAACTGTTCCATCAGATGAAAATATATTAAATTTACATTACTCGCTAAATAACACTTGTTCCCAGCGACTATTTGGCTTCTTAACATTTTATTTTGCAACATTTAGATGTTTTACCCTATTAACACGACTTATGAAGGGTTATTTCCTAGCTGACTAGGAGTTATATCCTGCACTTTTTATTAAGTTCCTCATGGTATGTGGTGTAACTTAAATGTCATAATCATTTTCTAGCATACCTGCGATGGAGAGGACACTGCTTCTTGTGAATGGTTTTCAAATTGTCTCACATATGTACCCTTTAATGTTATATTGGACATCCAGATCTTCCCGACTATGAAAGTTCTGTTTCTTCAAACCTGTTAATTTTTTATCTTATACTGTCACTTTCAGAAATTGTTTTGCCTATTTCCCCCCAAAACTTTTCTCACTTCCTTGAAATTATGACTAGTTATTTGATTTCTAGGAAAATTTCCATAATGAGAACAAATATAATTTTTAATTTACTTCCTTACAGGACAACAGATAATAAAAGACTAAAAATAGCTCAGAAGAGTTGAATATCAATAATCTTCCATAGGATTAAACAAGTTTTGATTGGATATTTTCTGCCTAAGAACAATATACAGACTTTTTTGCCAGGCATTGTCATATTAAATTACTATAATTCCACATTCATGTCAAAAAAAAAAAAAAAAAATGTTTGATGTGTATGAGTTTCACACATTCATTTGAACTACATCAATTACAAAATTCCCAATTAAAGCTACTTAATTAAAAAAAAAAATTGAATAAGTATTTGATAATGAGTGTACACAGAATATTTTCACTAACTGCATATTTATTAGAATAAAACTGTACAGGATTTAAAAAAAGTAATGGTCAAATAAATACTCTAATACAACATAACACGTATTAACAAACTGAAACATAATTATGATAGTATATAATCAGAATTATTAAAATAAAACTCTAATACAACACTTATTTACAAACTGAAAATAAGTACGATAGTATAAAAATCAGAATTATTACAAATAATACTTAAATACTCTAATACAACACTTATTTACAAACTGAAAATAAGTACGATAGTATAAAAATCAGAATTATTAACAAATAATACTTAAATAGGAACAAAATAAATACTCTAATACAACACTTATTTACAAACTGAAACATAAGTACGATAGTATAAAAATCAGAATTATTAACAAAAAATACTTAAATAGGAAAAAAATAAATACTCTAATACAACACTTATTTACAAACTGAAACATAAGTACGATAGTATAAAAATCAGAATTATTTACAAACTGAAAATAATACTTAATAATAGGAACAAAATAAATACTCTAATACAACACTTATTTACAAACTGAAACATAAGTACGTATCAGTATTAACAAAAATACTTAAATAGAATTATAACAAATAATACTTGAAAAATAGGATAACAAAATCAAATATAATCTAATACAACACTTAAATTTACACTTATTTACAAACTGAAACATAAGTACGATAGTATAAAAATCAGAATTATTAACAAATAATACTTAAATAGGAACAAAATAAATACTCTAATACAACACTTATTTACAAACTGAAACATAAGTACGATAGTATAAAAATCAGAATTATTAACAAATAATACTTAATAGGAACAAAATAAATACTCTAATACAACACTTATTTACAAACTGAAACATAAGTACGATAGTATAAAAATCAGAATTATTAACAAATAATACTTTTCATTCTAAGATTATCTTTAAATATTCATGTAATTTGTTTTTCCAGCAAAAAAAAAAAAAAAATAAAAAAATAATAAGTTTGGTGATTGGCTATGTATAAATATTATTAAACAGGTATTTGAAAATGTTAACTTATACAAAACAGCCTTGATATTGGGACTGATCAATCACATTTTCATGAATATATACAAAGGCATGGGGTCTTACTGATAACACCACTTTTTCTTCTTCTGCCACCTTAATACTGAGCACTTTGATGGTAACTAAAAACAATAAATAACAAATCAATATTGACTATTTAAAAACTTTAAGTTTAACAACTTACAAGGGGACGTTTGCAGTTTGTAACTCACAGATTTGAATGCCGATTTTTGTGTGTGTAGTAGGGACCTATAATAGTGCAAAACTAGAGTTATAGCCACCAATGGGCATAAGGAGCCGAGAAAAAAAATAAAATAAGAAAAAACACGTTTTATTTGTTTTCTTAGCCCTCAATCAAGATAGAGAAATGGTTCTTTCACTTTTAATTGCAGTTTTGTATGCTATTTAAAAAAAAAAAAAAAAAAAACTTTTGTTATGCTCAAGAAACTACCCGGCTTTAGTGTGCTCAAAAGATTTCATCAAGAATTTCTAAAGGCCATAACAACTGCTATGTTCAACCGATTACAATAGTAATAGAATCACAAGAATCGGCATACATTCTGCTTTTAATCCATAATAACATTGGATTTACTCCAGATTTTAGTAAACAAAAACTGATATGAATGCAAAAATCCGAGGTCCGCTATAACTTGAGATATCTCAATAAGGGGAAATCCTGCGACCTCAGGATTTGGACTGAACTATGCAGTTTTACGACTTCTAAATGACCTTCAAATTTGGTCTTAATCGGTGGTGAAATATGTGAGATAGCGCGAATTATTTACATTTTTTCAGAAATTGACAGCCTCCTGCCTTCTAAAATCCTACAAAATTTTAAAGGTAAAAAAATTTTTTTTTTTTTTTGATTTAGACAAAATTTAGTTTCTACGTGTTTTTTGTGATGAGGAATCTGAAAATACTATCAGTGTTTAGTTTAAAATTTTTTTTCACCTATATTTTTATTTCAAATTAAATTAAAATCCTAAGATTTATGAATTATCTAAAAGTAATGTCAGGTATTGGTTGAAAAATATGTACATTTTTTTTTAAATGGTCTTATTTGAAGTTTATTGTGTAAAAATTAAAATAATAATAGAAATAGATCATTTTAAAACGTATTATTCATATAATATAGGTGAGAAAAATTTTTAAACTAAAAACTGATATTATTTTCAGATTCCCCATCTCAAAAAACATGTAGAAACTAAATTTCGTCGAAATCAAAAATAATTTTTTTTTTACCTTTAAAATTGTGCATGATTTTAGAAGGCAGGAGGCTGTCAATTTCTGAAAAAATGTAAATAATTCACGCTATCTCACATATTTCACCACCGATTAAGACCAAATTTGAAGGTCATTTAGAAGTCGTAAAACTGCATAGTTCAGTCCAAATCCTGAAGTCGCAGGATTTCCCCTTATTGAGATATCTCAAGTTATAGCTGACCTCGGATTTTTTCATTCACATCAGTTTTTGTTTACTAAAATCTGGAGTAAATCCAATGTTATATGCATGGATTAAAAGCAGAATGTATGCCGATTCTTGTGATTCTATTACTATTGTAATCGGTTGAACATAGCAGTTGTTATGGCCTTTAGAAATTCTTGATGAAATCTCAACTTCAAAATTTTAACATCCTCGAAAGGGGTAAAAAAAATCAATATTTTTTGATTTTGATAAAATTTCACACATAAGGGTTTTATGGTGCGTTAAATCGAGATTTGAGGTCTGTTGTTCATGACAAAAAGTTTCCACTGATTTACAGCGGATTTCCAAGGAATTTTGTCATTTTTTTGGAGTTTTTGAGCACCCTAAAGCCGGGTAGAGTCTTGAGCATAACAAAAGTATTTTTATTTAAAATAGCGTACACAACTGCAATTAAACGTGAAAGAACCATTTCTCTATCTTGATTGAGAGCTAAGAAAAAAAATAAAACGTGTTTTTCTTATTTTATTTTTTTTCTCGGCTCCTTATGCCCATTGGCGGCTATAACTCTAGTTTTGCACTATTATAGGTCCCTACTACACACACAAAAATCGGCATTCAAATCTGTGAGTTACAACTGCAAACGTCCCCTTGTTAGTTTAATTTTTAAATAAATAATAAGGTAAACATGCAATTATATTGTCCAGTGAAGTAGATAATTTGATAACATCAAACTATGTTTAAAATTAGTCAACAAAAATCAATCAAACAATTAATAGGTACAGGGAAAGAACAATTATAGTCCATTTCTTTAGCTCTATGTTGCAGAGAGATAGATTTCAATTAAAAGAATGTTTGTATGGTACCATTAGGACTAATAAGTAAAAATATTTATTAAAAAAAAGAAAACCTGTACCACTCATGAAGGGTCTTGGGTTCAGTGCAAGAGAATTAGCCAGAATAGTCGCTCAAATGCATATCACAAGAGGCAGATCAGGGAAGCACTGCACCTAAAGTTATAAGGACTGTTTTACAAGAATGTGACTATGATTTTATTATTATTATACTATTATTTAATTAATTAAATTTTATTATATTATTAACAGTAATATTTTGATCAAATTATTTCTTTAATATTGGATCTGACTAAAACACACTTTTTAAGTTGGGTCTCTTTCACTAGGGAAGAACATATAAGCAAATGATTATAAATAAAAATAAACATAAAAGAGAATACTTTTTAATAAGAATAGTGTAATATAATAAGGATTGACAATATATCTGGTACCGTGTTACACAACCATGTCTCCACGTAACCACTCTGACCCGCACTACTAATGTGAAACCTGTGATATAAGGTGAAGTGGGGCAAGTGCGTCATACGGAGTGCATAGTTCAACTTTAACTAAACATAAAAAATCAGCTATTAATGCTAGGATAATATTTATTGTTATATTGCAAACGTTGAACTATACTATTTTCAGCAATATAGTTGATTTCCCTGATATGCTAAGAATTATTATCAGTGCGAAGGAAAATCAATTTTAAGTCCCATTCATGCACTTGCCCCACCTAAACGGGGAAAGTACATAAATCTCTTGTAAACTCCTTAGCAGTGAATTGATTATTTGATGGGGTAAGTGCAAAAATAAGCAACTCCCAGAAATCATTTTACTCCTTGAAATTAAAAAAGTAGAGAAAAATACAAACAATACAATTTTATAATTTTAACTCATTCAAGTTTACACAACACCTAGATCAACAGGTTGAACTATGAAAATTCCTAGAGAGGTTATCTTCTACAGTAGAGCACTCTAGTATGTTAGGTTTGGAGGGTATGAAGTTCTGTCAACATACAAAAAATGGCAGTTAATGTAACAAAATGACAATAGAAATTATGGCAGACTAATGCACTTACCCCACCTTACCTCACATTTATTTTTAGATTGATGCATTTTATTGAATTAATGGTACCACCATCAAACTGGCTTGACCCGCGCTACACCCACTATTCCATCCTTACGCTTCACTTTGAGTTCACATTGATCGATATTTCATTTGAGTTAGACATGTAAACAATCACTTCTACAGTTTCAACTTGTGTTGTTTAATGTGTTATATTGATATTTAGTCTTCTAAAATGAAAAAGATGAAACAGAAGTTAACAATATTAGTTTCATAATGGACTAAGCGTTTTATTAATTCATGTTTTCTTATTGCCTCTTCTCTAATGTGTAAAAGTGTTATAAAAGTTAAGAAGATTTCTAGATGGATTTGGTGTTTTATATATGTTTACATGTGAGGTTAAAGGAATGAACTATCGATAAATGTAAACTCGAAGTGAAGTGTAAGGATGGAATGTAGCGCAGGTCAAGCCAGTTTGGTGGTGGCTGGCTTCTAAAAATAAATGTGAAGAATCACAGGTTTCACATTTTCTTATTTCCACTTCCCTTGAGAAAATATAGCAGAAATTAACATAACTTTCAACAAGGAAATTTATAATTTGTTATTTACACTTCCCTAATATCAGTAAGTTTATCAGAAGTTGGTGATTTGATATTATATTAATTCTGCTTTAATATAATATCAATTCAACATTGGTTTAGTGTCTTATATTTTGATATTTTCTTATTTCTCATTTTATTATCAGAAGGTAAACAGAAGTTAATATTACTTTGAACAGGAATTTATAGTTTCTCCATAAATGAAGGAGAATGACCTTTTCCCTCAAGAGGTAAAGACTAAAACGCCGAAATAAATCGGAAGAAGGTTAGAATCTAGGAGCATACAGGGGCTGGAGACATGCTTGTGTAACGGTACCTTATTTCTAATAAAGACACCCAAGAGTTTTTAATTGTTATAAAGGATACAATGTAAATTTCTCACCAATCAGTTTCTGGTCGGGTCATATTGCCTACCCACTTCAACAAGGAAATTATGGAGACGTTCATCCCTTGGAACTTTCGCTTTCCAGTAGAATTCGGCTAAGTACCCGACCAGATGGTGCTGTACCCTTCCTTGTCTGGGAATATTATTCCGAACCTCTCGCCACATCCTTTCTATGTTTTGAGTGTGGGCACCTGAAATTTAAATTGAAAAATATACTTAACTGTGAAACGCAAGTGCCTTAAAATAATGACAGTCATCTCACCTGTTACAGGGTCCACAAAATTAATGGAGTGGTTTACGGTTAGACTTCGCCTCATCGATTTCCACAACCATTCCTGGCCCGCCAAGAACTGAGTGTTCGGCCAATAGTAGGGAATCTATGCATATCTCCCGACAGAAGTTGCACCAGTCCACAATTGCACTCTTAGACATATGTAAATCGGATACCATGCTGCTAACTCGGGGGTGTGGGGAAGTAAGCCACATGGAAACCAATTTACAGACTTTACTGAACGGGAGACGTGATCTCTCCAACCAACTATTGGACTTCAGGGAGAGTTTGTATGAGCACCTAACTCTTACACCATCCACAATCCTTCTTCTGTTGCATCTAAAATATATTAAGTATTTTAATGAATTTCAAAAAACAAATGAATCAATAAATAAATTTAAAAAAATAGAAAAGTTTGACATACCTGAAACTCATGCGGGGTAAATCTGTGACACACAAAAATCCACAATGAGGACACATTTTCTCCTTTAGCAAGACCCCATGCCTTTGCAAGAATTGATGATAATTGGATTCATCAATCCCAATTTCCTGAGCCATATCAATAGTTGTAATAACGCATCCATCACAGTCAACCATTTCGAAGCTATAGATATATTAGGTAAAGAAAGGAAGGATGTAAAAACTACAAGTTGTCTTTGAAAGAAGTAAATAACAAGATAAATAATTGATTACATTTTGAAACTATATAGATAGAAGGTGAAACAAGAAATTACATGCTTCTACAAGGAGGAAATATGAAAATAGGTATAAAGAAAACTAAATCCATGTTAAAAGTGACAGACTTTTGTTACCTTAGAGATTGTAAATATGAAAATGTCAATCTAGATAATACTAAATCCATTTTAAAGGTGATATTGTAGAGATGTGATTTATATTCTCACATCAGGGTATTGTCAATATGAAAATACCATTATTATATATAACACTAAATCCATGTTAAAGGTGATATTGTTGACATGTGATTTATATTCTCACATCAGGGTATTGTAAATATAAAATACCATTATAAATAACACTAAATCCATGTTAAAGGTGATATTGTTGAGATGTGATTTATATTATATTCACATGAGGGAAGTGTTAGTTTCTGCTACACTCATGAAATTTTGAACAATAAATAAGAAAAAATGAATGTAAAACAATAAACAATGGTACCTAAACAACAGTCCATTTTGAAATTATAGAAATTACTTAAGAAGAGAAAGGAAGAGAATATACAGAAAGATATAGAGATGTTGACTGAAATAACTGAAAAAAGAAGAAAGATATAGAGATGTTGACTGAAATAACTGAAAACAGAGAAGAAAGATATAGAGATGTTGACTGTAATAACTGAAAACAGAGAATGCCGGTAAAATTCAAGGAAGGTAGGGTGGGGGTGACAGGAAATCGCGATAATTGTATTTCCAACGGTGAGGTTATAAGGAGAAGGTATCGATAAATGTGAACTCGAAGTGAAGCGTAAGGATCGAACTGGTGGGGTGTTTAGTGCGGGTCAAGGGAATTCGGTGGTGTCGCCGATCGCTACCGTTACTTATTACTTCTAACCTTGTGACGAGGCATGAGGAAAGGCCATTCTACTTAGTACAGCCTATTGACTGACCTTATTAACACTGTTTATATAGAGTATTTTAAAGCTATAATTAAACTCTATTAACATTCAGGTATAATTATATGTTCACTACATATTTATGTTTATTTTATTTATATTACCAAGTAGTTGTTGAAAATTTAATTTGTATTTATAATGTTATTTTTAAGGAATACATTTTCTTTTTTTAATTTAATGCTCAGGGCCGTTATTTGAATTTCTTAATTTCTATTCAAAGTGTATTTATTTTGAAGAATCGACTCATTAATTTCTTTATTAATGGGTTAATTTTAATATATACACATTATATTTTCTCAATCACCTTGGAGTAAGCAAGATATAGAATCTTTTTTTTTCTGACTTGACTTCTAACGGGTAGCGATTATTTATTCAATGTGATATTTGGACTGTGGGTCGCCCACAAATGTAATTATATATATTGGTAATACACTGTCCAACTAAATATCTTTTATCAGATGATACGATCCTTTTGTATTTTATGATACGATCCTCAACTTCTTCAAGAACTGCTTTGTACGATTACCCAGATATTGGGAAGCGGGACAGTTCAGTTGAGGTATGCATGAAGATATAGAAATCAATAAAATTCGTAATTGACAAATAGTTTTCCATTTCTATGGTATTTAATTTATTATAAGAATTTTGAACAATTACCTTTAAAATTAGGATTGATGAATTAATTGCCACTTCTATTGGGATTATTTTATTAGAATACAAGTTTCTAATGCTAAACATTCATTTTCAGTTCTAAAATATATAAAGTTTTCAACACATCATTTCTATGTTACATGGACTACTAAAGTTTTCACAAATATAAGAAAGATATCAAACATTGATACTCACCTGAGGAGACCTAAGAGATATCTTAAATATATCCATCGTGGAAAGGGGAAGGTGGCAGCTAGGTTAAATTTTGGAGTTTACTATGGGATCTTCCTTATGACTCATTGGATTTTTCCCTTCCTATTGGAAACAATTTTAAAATGAGCTATTGAAAATGTTCATCTGGCCCCATTTTAAATTTGTTTCCAATAGGAACGGACAAATCCAATGAGTCATTAAGGAAATCTCATAGTAAACCCCCAAAGTTTAACATACCTGCCCCCTTCCCCTTTCCACGATGGAGATATTTCAAATATCTGTTAGATCTCCTGAGGTGAGTGCCAATGTTTGATTTTTTGTTTAACATCTGTGAAAACTTTAGTATATATAATCCATCTAACATAGTACTGATGTGTTGAAAGATTTCTATGTTTTAGAACTGAAGATAAATGTTTAGCATTCGAAAATAGTATTCTAATTAAATAATCACAATAGAAGTAGCAATAAATTCATTGTCACATCTTGTAGAATTATATCTCACTGGTATTCAATATAGAAACGTTTTAATTCAGAAAGTTTTGGTATCTGTATCGTACTTTTAGGTATTTCTCCCAATTTTTTATAAAAATACTATTGTAAAAACCCTAGCTAGTACCATTTACCTATGCGCACATAGCCTTTCTTCAAAGTACCTACTGAGAATTAGCTACAGCCGTTGTTCTATAGAGATGTTTCAGTATTAGTTACAGACTATTTTGTATAGTTTAGGATAATAAAAACTATTTAACATAAATATGATACTAACAGTATTTAAGGAAAGAGTAATTTCTAAGAAGTCGATATGATCAGATTTCTTTTTGACGATTATCTGATTTTTCAGATCTTACTCATTCTTACGTTGAAGTCTTTTCTATGATAACACCCCAATTATCTTCTCATTATAGGTCATCTGTCGGCTGTATCTTTGCCCTTGATCAAGACCCAGAACTATTTTTATAAAATTAATATAACAATTAAACATACTATCGCTAATTATACGGATAGTTAAAAATTAATCTTTATATCATGATGACCCTTATTAAATCGTTTAAGATTATATGTTAACAGAATTATATAATAGCGTTAAGAACCATAAAATATAGATATATTTAATTAGTTTGTTATGTGAAGTGGTTGAGTCTACTGCCGAGAATTGAAGAAAAAATTTCAGGTAAAAGGTACAATATTTCTTTTTTTTTAAATTGAGAATTATTTTATATTATTATAATTATAAAGAAAATAGATTACCTCAGTGAGTAGAGCAGGGAATCAATCTAACTCGAAAAGAAGTGAAAATTTATCGTCTGTTATTTGGCTTTCGGGTCTGTAGATTCCTCAAAAAAAAAAAAGAATAAAATGTGTATTTGAACTTTCATTAGGTCAATTAGGGATCTCTTTCCATAATCGTTGGTGAGAAAACAATTATCGTTTGTTAATCTATTATTGAACCCAAAATTTATTATCTCTATGTGGGTTTATTGGATATCTTATTGGCTTTTTTTTATGAACTCGGAAATATTATGAGTGAGATATTAAAGATTATTTTTGAGGGACCATTACCAATTAAATATTAACTGATTCCGCCGGGGTTCGAACCTACACCACTTATAACAAGGCGTTCTGTGGGACAAAAAAGCTAATCTAGCTGTTCAAAGGTCTGAAAACGTTCATTTTTTCGTAATTAATTATCTGAATTGTCATTTGAGACCATTCTAAGGACTGTTGAGTGATTTATGGTGTGAATGTACAAGTACGTATTTCCCTAAGAAAGAACATGGGCTCCTGTGACTAGTATGTCATAATATTTTATCATAATATAAACTAGTATGTTGATTAATTGTAATCATAAGTAATTACCACATAATTATATGATAAATTAGCATCAATTATTTAAGTCGATAATTCGCTGATCCCACTCATCATTTCTTCTTATATGTTTACCTCTTGTACCTATTGTTCATCTTCCTTATTTGAAGCTACTAGCTGGCGAGCAAGATTCCTAAATTCCTCCCTGAAAAATTCCCGAATTCTGTCAAGCCCTTAGGGGAAACATTAGAAACCATTTTTTTTTTTTCAATAAAAGAAATAAAATGGACATATGGTTAGAATGCCTGAGGAAATACTTAATAAGGCTATTTTTAAGAATATTTGGGATTACAAGAGTGCTCAAGGATATATAAAACAGCTTAAAGAGGACACCAGCAAACTGGGGATTGAGGACCGTGACTGCTTGATAGAGAAGAATATAGAAGGAAACTACAAGGAATAGGGGTTCTTGTGGACAGGAAGGAGCCAAAGGAAGAGGCCTGGACAGAAGAGAGGCCTTTCAGAATGAATTCGGATATGGATGATCAGAAGGAACAGAATTAAGAATCCTTCTTCGTTATATTCGTGTGGTCTATGACCTTTTCGTGAAAAAAAAAAAAATTATTTTTCGACTTTTGGACAGTTAGATACACGTTTCGTCCTACTGTACAACACTCTTGGCCATCGAGATGCACTGAACTTAACTTTTGGGCCTTTGTTGATGTTCGGTTGTTGGCAGAAAGTATTTTTTGGAGCCAACAGTTCCCTATGACTGGTTGGTTTTTTCCCTCTTACATGTGGCTGCCATGTCAGCATTCTATCTAAAAGAAGTCCCAGGTAGGTTATCGTGTTAAGATGTGGTATTATATGGTTGTATATTTGTATAGAGAGACAGGTGTTGTGTCGTACTGTAAATGTAACACATCATGACTTGTATTTAATTTTTAATTTCCATACTGTTCACTTTCTTTGTTTTTATTTCATATTGTACATATTGTTTGAATGGATCCATTAAGCCATCCATATTACTTATTGCCCACATTGAGGCAGATTGTAATACTTTCCTTAAATAAATGTAAAAAAAAAAAAAAAAATTTCCATACTTTACTTCAGTACTGAATAAAATTATATATTTTTGAATTTATATGAAATATTTTCATTTAATAAAAAGGTTATAATATTGATTATATCGTTTTTTAAAATACAAAAACAAGGAATAAAATAGTATTGAATACTCCGGAACATCGTCGTCGATTGAGATCAATCCCCGAGGACACTAAAATACAAGAAGTGGCTGATGACAGGCAGCTGAAAGAGGACGCAGGACAGATAGGACACCGGTAACTGTCAGCGTGCTAAAAGCGATAGTCAACAGGGTAGGGAGTGGGGGGTCTTGATCACTTCGCTCAATATGTTCTATCACCAAAACTCTTACTACAATTGAATTATATTTTTAAAATATCAATGAACTAAGTATATAAAACTGCATAGAAGATGCAACAAATTGTCGACAATTGTATAAATAATAATAATAATTAATAAAGGCTTAGCGAACCCGAAGATTCGATGCCGACGCAACTAACCGTTGATCACACACCTCCTTCCAATCCACTCAAAACCATAATCCCCCAGGTCGGCCCTGTTGCAATCCTCTCATCTACGTCTTGGTCTACCTCACGGTCGTTTACTCAACAGCTCAAACCTGATTACTTTTTTCGGAACTCAGTACTTTATGAGTACTTTATTTTCAAAAAGTTTAAGGCCTTTTTTCCTACCTTAACGTAAGCGCCATACGTTTTGGACGTAACGTGTTCAAACTTTATCTCGGAAATATCTACACCACCGTAATTATTATCGTTTCTACTACTAACCATATATTTCGTTTAATCGGTGTATCAATTTCTTTATTGGTTTTCATCAGCGTAGTTGCGTTTAATTTAATAGTTTCCTTGTTTTCAATTAAAAAGTACCAAATCATCAGCATAACCAAGAACCAGAATTTTATCACCCATCTCTAATCATTTTCCCGTGACATTACCTTCCTATGATAAGAGATATTGAATATCACTTTAAATTAGCTGAAGGGCAGGAGTATGCACCACCGAGTGCTGTCTCCCTCATGTCAATCCCTGCCATAATTGTTGTGTAATTATATTACATTTGCTTTTAATATTGTATTAAAAGTGCAAATAAAACTTTTAAAGATAAAAATATAAATAAATGACAAATAAAAATGAATAAATGCTTTTTGCACTTGTTTTAACATATGGTACACATTACGTTGTGTTTATAGGCCGGTTCGAACATCTGCACCACGTTGTGTTTGACCTTAATATCTTGACATTACGGCTAGGGTTTTTGCAATAGGCGTCTCTCGACATCTGTATTAACTCATAGTGTTTTGGATCATCTTGTATTAATGGTATTTTTTATAATAATACAATTAACAGATATTACGATATAGTGTAATTTAATTTATGAATCATTTTATATTATTATATTTTTTTAAATATCTCAAACGAGCTAAAATTGAAACCCCGGTTTAGTTAAATTGTTAAATAGATCCCTACTCCAACTTCTTTCAGCCTTCGATTTAAAACATTCGTTATGACTGTTATCCTCATATTTTGTACGTTTCTGTTTACGTGTCCATTTAATGTTATCATAAAGTCGTTAGTAGTTCTAAATGTGGTTTTGACAGCCAGAGTAGGTCTGTTTGCAAGGTTTCGGTAGGAAACGTATTTGGGATTTTAGAATCGTTAGCGGAACTTTCAGTATCAGAACTTCAAATTTTCAATGCTGAAAATTGTAAAATTTTATTTTCTGTATTTAACACATCGTGAGCTAAGGCATCGATATCCATATCTAAATCTAGATTTTTCTCAATTGGATGCAAATTTAAAACATACTTTTATGTTGGAGATAGTTAATATTTTTTTTAACAGCAATTTTCGAAGTGGTAAAGTTAAAATTCAGATCAAGAGCTCCAAAATCATAAATGGATTACAGTTTTTCTTCTCTTGAAGAAAGCATATATCTTATTTAAATATAGAGTATTTCCTGGAGCGTGATAGGTACCACACTGTTTGCACAAGATAAGGAGGCGGTGTCACCAAGCGATGGCTGAGCAGCTGCGCGGACATGTGTGTTGGTCCTGGCTACCACTTGTCTCAATGACCTTTTACCATAACTGAATTACCAGCCGGTCATAGGACTGCCTACACAAAGGATAAAAGAAGCGAATACTTGAAAAGATATCTTTCAATTGTAAATTTCGAACTTGATATACTGTTGTAATTCATCTATTTATGGATCATATTGAAAAAACTGTTCTAATGTGTCCTTCAATAATATTCGACTACTCCCTGTTAGCAGAATCCATTACCAAGGACTCTTTCTGGACCTACTATTCAACATTAATTGAAAAAAGCTCTTAGACTCAATTAAATGACTATATCAGACCTGTATATACAATCGTAGTTGAGCTTTAGAGTTCTCTAAACCAGGGTTTCCCAACAAAACATTGTCGAGGACCCCTGAAATAATAGCTATAATATCAAGAACCATCTATATATATATATATGTTTAGTAAGGTTCTTGAGGTTCAGTCAATAAATAAAAAAAAACAACTATTTTGGCGACGTTTCGAGACTATATTGTTCTCATAATCATGCCCTACAATGGAAAAACAGGTTACAATAAAATTATATAAGTTATACAAGTTATTTCAAAACATAAAGTTAGCTACAATATAAGTGAATGATAAAAATATATATAATTTCAGAATATAGAGGAGTATGAAACTACTTACAGTGTTACTGGTGGATATGGTATCGACTAACTAAATTCTAAGGATTCTAGTACACAACTGACCTGGGTAATTTTTGAAAAACAGTTAAACGGTTGGGGGGATTCCCTAGGAAAAATAAAGTTAAAAGGACTGGTATTAAAATGATTAAATATTCTTAAAATTTGCTAAAACTATTTTATTTATAAATGATGTGTCTCGTTCAGGTTTATTACTGCATGTTAGTTTTGACAGATTGTAAGTCAAATTCCTGATGAAACATTTTTCGATGACAGTTCACGGACCACCTGCTGGGGACCACTGCTCTAAGCCTTCAAATTCATCTCGTATTAAATCTTTCTTAATAAAATCATCAATGATCTTAATATGCCCCAAATAAATTTATCACGAACCTAATGTCTAAAACGATTCATATTTGGCCTATGCAATATCCTTTCACAGCAAACTTGATCACGACTCAAACCCTCTATACCCTCAATTTTCCAAAATCACCATTACATTTTTGTAATATTGAAATAGCAATAAAAATGCAAAAAGCAATGAATGCATTAATAATAAGGTTGTCAGATTTTTATTTTTACCATTCATCTATAATCAGCAAGAAATGAATATCCATTGAACCGGGCGGGAATTGAACCCTAGAAGTTTATCCCTAGAAATTTCGTAGAATATGCTTCGTATTGGATATTTTGCGGAGAAACACGTGAAATTATCACAAACATGGAATACCGAGGCTGTTATGATAAAATTCCAACTATAAAATAGATTTTCCTGGTACTAGTTCGAAATACAACATTAAAATATAATATCCATTTACATTCGGGACTCGATCAATGTATATATTTTATAATATCAACTGTAACAATCGATTGTCGAACCAGACATTAGGATATCTTTGTACGAGCATTACTACAGAGAGTTTGTTGGGTTGGAGAATATCTCAATGGCAAAAATATTGCAACATTGTTCGATTTCGAAAATTAGAAATATACAAAGGAAAATTAGTGATTTTTCTATGCCATTAACCTTTTGATTTACATATTCTTAATGTTATTTATGTATATTATTATCTCAGCTCGGGATATTATCCCATTTTCAGACTATTCTTCTTCAGGTCATAACTTAAAACTCTGTGTGAAGAAAGTTTTGAGTAGTAATGCTGAAAAAAGTGTATGTAAAAAATAAATTATATACTCCTTTACTAAAGAATTGAAAGTATTATGTTGTTATAAAATGGATATATTTAATAACAAATGGATATATTTATTACCCCAATAGTCCTATCTTAAGTCTTTCACTTAATTGTTGGGGTTTCGATGATCCGAGTCCATCTCAGTCGTAATCACATCGGTTAATTGAGTCCCTTGTCGCTTGAAATACGCATGATGGTATAGAAGGTATCCTAATCCTAAATTCATTAGAGATCTACTCGAGGCTTCGTAATTTAACTGATTTTTTCTAGATATTCTTAATGTTAAAAAGGACAATGGAAGGCAAAGTCTGTTATACAGAGAATAGCAGGAAGATTATTATTATTTTTTTTTATCCTAAAAACATTAAAATGGTAAAGAATATAGATAGAAATGTTAACCTTATTACACCCTAATCACAAATGATTGACTAAAATTTCAATTTCAGTTCAACAGCATCTAATGCATTATTTAATCAAGATACTAATTTTTAGGTTATAAGATAATATAATACCAATTTTTTTTGTTCTTTTGTTTCCTCACCTGAAGCAAACTCAGCCGCATTGTTGAGCTAGAAAGTACGAAGAACCGTTATTTTTTTTTACTATTTTCTTCTCCCGGCGACCTTGAAGGTCTTTCTAGACGTGATACATCTTCCAGTGATACCGCGCCTAAAGAAGAGAGTTTCTACTACTGTTTTGCCCAGTCTTTTATTTTTCAGTAATTTCATTTATAACCCCTTTTAATTGATATTAGTAAAAAGATGTAGGTGAATCTCTTAAAAATAAATTGAGGGGGATTTTCAAAATGCTTTCATGACAGAAGAATTCAAAACTTTTTTGTATTCATTTAATACAACTATTACTTCCTATTAAGACATTTTAGTGAACATACAAACCAGTTTAATTATACAATATTTCCATATATCTTTATGTGTGTGTGAGTGTATATATATAAAATGCATGACGCTGGAATGTATTAGTTTTTTCAATTTTAGTTTATTCTTATGATAGCTATCAATGATATGGCCTAAACGTTTGCACTGTATTAAAATTTGGATTTTTAATGTAAAAAAATGCCTACATTTTTTTTAATGATCTATTAACAAAGTTAATAAAGGCGGAATATCCTTCCGCCATCTTAAAACCGTTAAATATTTTAAAACAGTATCCTGGAGGACAACAATGGCGGAAGTTATCCTTCGGATAACTTAAAAACCTTTAACACTGTTTTACTGATCTGCCAGGTTCTGACGATTTTTCGAGGCCGGAGGACATCCTTGGCCACTCTCTCCTTCCACAATTAGAATAAGTTGCTGCATTGCTTTTTATCGATAAACAAATAAAATTCATTTATTAGTTAAAATAAGCTAAGTTCTTTACGAGAACGGGGTATGCAAGTATATTTATATACAAGGATATTTAACTATGAAGATGATATAGTTAAAATTTGGTAATAATAGGTTCAGTATTTTTACCATTGTTAACTCTATTATTGCAGAATGGCGCTAACGCCATGCTAGCGGATCATCTCTCGAATGATCAGGAAATATTTAATTTTTTTTTTTGTGTGCGTCAAAATAAGAAGTTGGGCGCAGCACACCAAAATATATTAAAATTAATATATTGTTATTGGACTATTTTTTACTGCAAAGGTTTCGTTTAATTATTAGATAAGGAAATTATTTTGTTTTTTATATATAATAGCTGTTTATCATAGCACATTCACTTGAAATTGAACATATTCCTTTATTTTTCCTGATTTATTTTTAAAGATTAAGACGAATTTAATCTTGAAATCGCCGGGATTATTGCCATATTTCGTAATCAGTTTGAGAATATCTCTCCACATTCCTTGAAGATTTAACGGCCCTGATGTTCGACGACACCGGGTTAAAGCAACTGAAGACATTTACAAATAAATTACATCATACCCGTGGATCAAACCGATAATACATTATGGTTTCGGTTGTGTAATGTATCTAGTTTTATAATCCATTCTCTTCTAGAATTTCAATTCCGAGAACCACTTTATGGTATTGCAGAGTGTCTACCACTCGGAAATTTCGAGGAAATTAGGAAATATGTTGGGAATACACAGTAAATTTGCGAAAGTCTTCGTCGATTCTAAAATTTAATATCGTGCTTAAATTTTCATAACGAAAGCTCTCTAATTATAATGTTATAGCGAACATTGAAATATTATACCGAGCTCTAAGCCTATCGAAATCTTTCAACAGAGCGTTGGATATGATTTAAAAGAAAAATCTCACTATTATGTCGGTATTCTAGATTGAGTTTTAGCCCCTTTTCTTGACAAGATAATTTTTTAAAGAAAACAGAAATTTTTTCTCAGTAAAATGCCTTTAAAAGAGATTAAGTAACACATAGATATATAAATATAAACATTTGACCAACAATTTTTTTTTAAATGTAAAAATTAGTATCTCATAAAATAATAAACCAAGATAAAGGTGCGCAAAAGGTGGTCAGAACACGCCTGAAATTTGTGAAAAATTATAAAGAGGTGATATCTCAAGGGATACTATGCCAAGAAAATGGTTAAGAAAAATTTAAATTGAATAATTTCTCTGGAAAAATGAAAAAGAACGCAGTAATCTAAGTCTAGATTCCAATTAATTTTTAAAAAGATTTATTGTTTCCATTATTTTAAATAATAATGTTGGTAGAATTAATTTTTTTTTTCTGATTAAACGGCATGAAATTGTTTTGTTTTGAATTTGAAAAAGAAAATAATTTTTAAAAAATACTGAACGATTTTACGTCGATAATAATTCTTTGAAATACATTTATTAGGTTTCTTGTTTTTTCTTAATGTACAATTTTAACCAACAACTGCCTTTTTAGTTGTGATATTTACTCAATATTAAAAAATTGTGTAATATCTGTGACGCGTTTTTATTTTATTCACCCTTACCTTGTACCCTTAATTTATTATTGCAATATTATTAAAATATCGACTGTCGGGAATTTCCAGATAAATTCGGGGATTGCGTTTACCGAGATTGGTAGTAACCATCTATTGTTAAACTACTGTTGACACAATAAACAAATCAGTTTTTTATCAGAATTATAATTAATTTAAGACTGATTGAGGTTATGAAAAGTTTTTTATTATGATCTTAACAGTACTTGAGTAATAGGCATTACAAATATATTTACAGGCAAACTATCTCTTCTTCTTTTTGAAATATCTCCTTCGAAGACGAAGAAGACGTGAGGGAACGATAATATGGAATAGGGAAGGAATAATAGAAATCTGTGGGCAAGGAATTCTGACTCGTCTCCTCCAGCCTTGGAGCCTTACAAAAAGTTAACCATTCACCTTGGTTCTGTAATAGTGTCTTGGATCTTTTGTATCTATATTTCATCTTTTATTTATTTATTTTTTAAATTGTTAAAAAATATATATAATGTTAGTAGTAGTCGCTACTAATGAAGCTTGCTAACTATATACCTACTTAGTCAAAAAATTATCCTTACATTGCTGGATTCAGACTCAGATTCAGTTCTTGAATAATGAAGATTCCATTTAATATAAATTTCACTTTCTATGAATATATCATTGGATACTTCTATTGTACATACAAATCTAATCATTGTACCAAAAGATTTTTTTTTTCTTATTTCATTTTATTTTTTTTCATTTGTAGAATGTTATCATATTTTCTTTTCTGTATATTTAACTAAAATCTATGTACATAGTGTTCTTATTTTATTATTGTTTTTCTTAATTTTTTTATTTGATTATGTCTTTTACTAGAGTTAATTTATTTATACCTATACTTATTTAGTACTCTACAAAAGAGCTGGAACTTGTCAAAATTTTAAATTTTTGAATGTGAAGAAAGCGTAAAAAAAATATATATATATATATATATATATATATATATATCCTAAAGATATATCCATAAAAATATATATATTTTTGTCTTTTAAAACACATTCTATGTTTCCAATGAGGGGGGGGGGGGGTGTTATCAACAATGTAGTTAGGTGATTGTATTTTGCTTAATTTTGAAATTTTACAATTGATTGAATTGTGTATAAAAATCATTTGCAAGATGAAATCAGAACCGAATTGACGCATCAGGCAATGAATAAATTTATAAAGGATTGATCAAGAGATCAATTATTGTATCACCACTTTATGATCCAAATATAACTGTGACAAGAGAAATCACTTAAGGACCAGATAAACGGCCTCCGATTAAGGCTTATTGCAGCTCGTCTATGTATCGATTATTTAAATTCACCTCGAGATTTATCGATTTTAAGATATTAGATTTAAAAAACTTTTAATCATCTTGAAATGACATTATGGAAAGTGATACTGATTGATGAAACTGGCGGCAAATGTGGGGGCATGACGCAACAAAAGGGACACATTAATGGACTCGAAAAGAAAGAAAACAAAAAGAAAAAATGTTAAAAAAGGATTCTAATGGAGAGTTGTGGTGATGTCACAGCGAGGTTGGGAGGGAATACAATAGTTGGCACTTGTTTAGATTAGATAACTTCTAACCTACTTACACCCGCTTTGAGGAGCATAACAGCTGTCCGGGTCGTAGGAATTTGTGATGAGCTTATGGAGGGATGGCTTGAAGTAAGAAACTACCATGGTTGAGTCGTAGACAGTCGCTTATACAAGAATAACAAAGCCCTTATTTTATAAATAAAAAATGATAAATATGAGTCCACTTTAATAAATACTGTAAAATTAATAAATATTATAAAAAATGGAAAATAAAAATAAACGAACAATAAACTTCAGCAATAATTTTTACAAAAGAAGGCTTAACATACCGAAACATTGCTAAATAATATTCGAATCCCTTAGACTCAAACTGTTACCTAAGTCGGTTTGGAATTAGATAAATGATGGACATTCACACCTCATATAAATAACAAATGCGGCAAAGCCAAAAAACTTACAAGTACAATGGCTCTATATTTCAGAAGAAAATCCCCACTGTCGATTAAAAAGAAAATAATTCTTTATAAATCAGTCATAAAACCATTACTTACATCCGCCTATCCTATTCCTGCGACTCCAACAATAAAAAAATTGAAAGGTGTGCGAAACCTATGTATGAGGAGAATAAGAAACGACTTCTCCAGATATACAAAAATTACCGACATACTACTCGGATTAGGTTTTCAAACATTAAACAAATTATTCACACACAGACCCGGAACTTTTTCAACTCTACAAAAAATTCAGGAAACCCCATATAATAATATTTATTGCAAATACAATTATTGGTTCAGTTTGAAATTTAATTTATTGAAACGAAAATAATATATAAGTTAATAAACTTTAATCTACAAAAAGTTGATTAATTATGTATTTTAGTTTAGTAAATATTTTTATCAATTTGTTTTTATAAATTTTTTCTTCTTCATATTTTGTAGGTTTTTATTGTTTTTCCTACTGTTGAAAATCCATTCCAATTTATATCCATTATAGTTAACTTAACTTACTACGTTGTGTAAATTGTTTTATTATCAAAACATATATTAATATCTAATATTAAATTGCTAACTGTTAAATTTCATTTGTTAAATTTCATTTGTATAAAACTTATTATTATTGTATGAGTCCACTAGATAATGTAGACAGCTACTCATGGCGTAGTTCCTTAACCTAGTAATAGCATCGCGGTAATTGAAATAGGCATTTAAAGTTATTTTGTGTAAAATCCATAATCATTAAAATCCACTATTATCTCAAATTCTTTCCCATTCTATTTCCGACAACCCTCCGAAGCGGTCTGAAAAGAAGATGGTCTCGGAACCTTCTCATAGAGAACATTTATTGAAGGGTTGCCAGCGTGTGGTTGCTTCACAAAAATTGTCATGAACGTTATTGTCACATTTACTAGATTTTTTTTGTTAAAGAATTTTAAATTTCAATAAATTATAAATAAAATAAAGTTATTTTGTATTACGAAAAATATCAGGAATTTTAATCAGCTATAAACTAAAAGTTAAACGCCTGAGGTATAGGTGGGTATAGGTGATTAGAATTGACCTGATCTTTCAAATTCGGATTTGACAGGTGTGAGAGAAGATATGTACTATATTTACACAAAATACTTTTATTATTACTTTCCAACATTTTTTTATTCATTTGTTGACTAGTTTTGAATTTACTATATTTACCTAACTTTTTAATAAAATAACTTTTTCAAATATTTCTCATGTCGTACTTATTCTTTAAAATATCAGAAATCTGATTTACTTTCAGGCAACTTTTGATAGTAATTTATCACTATATAAAAAAATGTAATTAATCATTAAAACTTATCTCCTCATACTTCTTCCCCTACTTGGTATTGATAAGGAAATAGGACTGAAGCAGTATTTAAGATACCAATTCTAGATATCCTCTGTGCCCAATGGTGACAGGAATACACACTTCGGCTATCAGGCTGTGTGTTTATCTAGGCCCATCACAAGTGTCTTTAATAGGACAGTTACAGCTTGCTCTTCAAACACCCAGTAGCTATGCATCTAAAATCTATCGTTGAACTATTTTTATTAATCGTTATTCTTTTAGATTGTAAATAGTGATGTTTTGATACGTTGCGATTCCTGATAATTGTTTCTAGCAACCAAAAAAACGTTTGTTTTTTTTACTGAGAAACTAATGATGCAGATAGGTGGAGTGTGCAGTCATATTTTAAAACACAATTAAAAGTATCAATTTATTTTGCCAACGTCTTGACCTACAATGTACGCCTTAATCAGAGCTAGAATGGGGGAAAAAAATAGTGAATTTAATAAGAAAAGAAGAAAAAGTATGAAATAATAAAAAAATAAAAAAAGTTTAAAAACAAGAAAATATTTAAATATACCTAAATAATGTGAAATTGAAATATATTTTTTTAATTTTCTTTCAACTCGATTTTAAACTTTTTTTTTAAATGTTCATACTGTTATTCTTGGTTTGTCTTTTTAAAATTAATTTTTTTTTTGTCATATCTTTTTGTTTTTTACTTTTAGCCGTGGTGAATGCTTACATTGTTGGCCGAAACTTCGACACAATGAATTATTATTTATAATGTTTGGTGGATGAAGGGCTCAGGTCAATTTTTTTTTTTAAATACAATCTAGTTCTTTGCAGGTAGAATTTATGTGCAGAAGTGTTAGGTAGCAAAATCTGATTATTTAAAAACCATTAGAAAAAGAGATATGAAGAAGATAAATGGCCAACTACTAAAAGAAAATGTAAAAAAAATAAAAATTAAAACATAAATTACTGAAAATTGTATTTTGCTACATACCCCCTTTATCCACCAAACCCTTCAATTGTGTTTCCATGTCTGCACATCCCAAATATCTACATCATTAAAAAACAATTCGTATGAGAATTAAAAAATCAAAAAAGAAATCTAATGATAAAAGCAATAATTAATCAAGAAATAAATTTGTGAACAAATAATTAGTAGTTATTATTGTCCACAATATATAATATACAAATTTATTACTTTTCAAACCATGAAAAAGAAATGAATTCGTTTCTTAAGGAATTGCAAATGCTACTTCATATTTGCACTAACCACTGTAAATGGAAGGATACACTGATATTTATTTGAATGTTGTTTGAATATTGCATAAAGGAACAAAGGCAAATAGGAACGTGTAATGAAATGAAAATTAAGATTATTTCTGTTATAACAAAAATCTTCTAAAGACAGAAAAAAGTATTATAAAATAATGCTATTGTGAATTTATTTTGGTTAAGTTTCGGCAGTATCAAGTTGTAGTGTTATTTCTTTGTTTTCTAATATCAATTGGCTTGGAGTAGCAATGCTCTTGATTTTTTAAGAGAAATGTATTAAATTCTGTATAAAGCAGAGCTGATCTAGTTCATGAAAATCACACTACCATTAAAGATAAAAAAAACAAAAACATCATCTGTTAATTTTATTTTTTTTATAATTAGTGAAAATAATCAATAAATAATAATTGCATAATTAGGTATCGCAAAAGTTTGGTCGACTTCAGTTTGGATCAGCGATACTCGATACCAGTTCCTTTCTCAAGAGTCGATGCAATAATTTAATAATTTTATGATACTTTTAAGAAATAAGTTATTGAAAAACGATTGGAATTTTTAGCCAATGACTTTTCTATTACAGTTCTAGAGCTCATCATTTTTTAACAGCAAATGGAAGGATTGTCGGTGACAGACTGAACTGTAGGGTAACGAACCATGTGGGTTTGTGTGGGCATGGAATAGATCATGAAAAGTTGGCGTCATTGCGACTTATTTAAATGGAAATACACAAATGGTTGATTTTTTCAATCGGTAGGAAATAAAAAAATTCAACTAGTAGGATATATAATATAAATTGTCTAAATATAAATAAATGAATGTATAATAATTACAAATAAATAATATATTAATAAAAATTATATAAAATATATATATTTTTTTTATATCCACTTATTAAAATTTACAACTGTACAAAATATATACATCTAGTAAATGAGTTGATTATGATTACCATAACATGCGAAACTTGAAAAGAACTACCCATCAGTAGCCCTCAAAAAAAAAAAAAAAAAATACACTAGAAGGTCTCGAGCTCATCTTCTTTTCAGACGCCTCGGAGGGTTATCATGAATAGAATGGGAAGCAAGTTGAGAAACTAGTGGATTTGTGTGGTTATGGAGTTTACTATGAAAGGATAGGTATCTGGTTTGGGCTAAATCAGCAATATATGACACATTAAGATCTTATGGATAAGTTTATTTGTAACAAAGTAAGAAGCATTAAGGATTTTTCGAAGGATTTTGGATTGTAAGGATTGGATATGGGAAGGATTGGAAGGTTTAGTTGAGCCCCAAAGCTCAACTCCATATGTTCAAATAGGTCTGATAACTGTCATGTAAATGAGTCTTTTGAAATAAATTGGAAGGTTTGAACGTTTGTCTAGTAAATGTTGAAGAAGTCGAAGTTTCCTGCCGTTGTAGTCTCTTTCGTGGATTCCAGGTTAAACGTTTGTCCAGTTAGAGTCCAAGATAGCGGAGCTGTTCGACAGGGATCAGTGGGATATTATTAAAGGATACTGTAGGACAAGGATTCGTTGGTTTATGGCGAAGGGTAAAGGTTATTTGGTGGGATTTGCTTGAATTTATTTTAATTCTCCAATTTCGACACTATTCTTGAAGGTTGAGGACATGAGATTGGAGTTTTTGTGAGGCAATGAAGGGATCATTATTTACTGATAACACACATGTGTCATCAGCATACTTGGTGAAGACGGTGCTAGGATGGATCGGGATTTCAGCTGTATACACCGTGTACAGGATGGGACCTAGGATGCTACCTTGAGGAACACCTGCCGTTTGGACGAAGAGGTGAGAACAGGAAAAGTTATTATTAACTTTAAAGTTTCTATCACTGAGATAAGAGTGGATAATAAGGAAGAATGTGGAAGGAAGGAATTAGCGGAGTTTGTAAAGCAGCCCCTTTTGCCAGACTCGGTCAAAAGCTATATAAAATATAAATGCTTGTCCGTAAAACATGGTTGATAGCATATGGGTAATAATGGCGTTACTAAAACTACCATAACGGATCAAATGACCCTGTTCGAATTTTATGGCAGAAGTCCTTGGAAACAACATCCATTTCCTTTTTGACTTTACTACTTTGATTAAAAAATATATATTTTTTTACCGATAAATTTTGGTAGAAATGAGTATACATGAAATGTCAGTATATATATATATATATATATATATATATATATATATATATATATATATATATATATGTATAAATAATAACAATAAAAAATAAAAGAATAAGATACATTCTTACTATATGTACAAAAAAGACACACTCAGCCTGGGGAACCTCGAATCGAGCCTATTCCCCAACTTATTGGGGGTCTAGGCCAGATCCGTAGAGATCCCAGCGCTGCTCTCTCAGCTGCATCACTGGTAATATCCAGTGGAGGCTAAGTGGGAGCGCTATAGCTACATATGCTCTGGACATGAGTGGAGAAGCTGGTCAGTACCAGGACTCCAGCATAACATTATATTACAAAAGGTCTCGGGGCCATTGCCGTTTCAACCTTCTGGGAGGGTTATAGGGATGGTTAAGACTGGATAGGGATTGGGCTAGAGGATTGGGATGATTGGATAGATTTTGATGAAATTTCGAGAATTTTGAAGGAATGAGATCTAGGACAAAAGGTATTTTTAGGTCATTGTGTAGGGTTTTGTTTGTAACATAATAAGGTGCATTGACAATTGTTCGGAGGACTTTGGATTGGAAAGTTTGGATGCGTTTGATATTGGATTGGTTGCTGTCCCCCACAGTTCAAGTCCGTAGGTCCAAATTGGTTTTAAGATTGTTTTGTATATTAGGAGTTTGTTGTCGACTGAAAGATGAGAATTCCTGCCTAGTAGTCTGTAAAGTTGGCTGAATCTCCTTTTGAGTCTAGTGTGAGGGTTCCAAGTTAGTCTTTTGTCAAGATGAAAGCCAAGGTAGCGTACTGTGTCGGATATAGGTATAGGAATATTATTGAAACGGATGGGTGGACAGGATTTGCGGCGAAGGGTAAACGTTATATGACTGCATTTGGTGTAGCTTTAAACCTTAGTTCAGTATGCCCAGATAGGTCTCATTATTGTCTTGTAGATTAGTTTTCTGTAATGTATATGCACCTTAAAGGGTCTTTCAAGATAATGTTATAGTAAAAAAAACAAAAAAACAGATGGTTATATTTCTGGCATAACAGAGATATTTAGGAAATTTGGATTCAGGTGGAATTAAAAGGTTTCGTGAAGCCTCAGAGCTTGGTTTCGTATTATTCTGGGCTCCATCGAGCAAAAAGTTGACTTTATTGGTAGCCTATTAATAACACTGAGGATAGACTGCTTTTATATTTTATAAAAATTATATTTTTCATAAAATGTTCTTAAAAAATCTAAACATAATATATAATTAAAAAATTTACATAATTTAAAAAATTAAAAAAAAAAAATTTCATTTTCTCGGCCAGATTTGTTATTAATTTTACGAATTTGCTTCTCGTTAATGAAAATAAAATGTTTGTTTTCTTGCGACTACAGCTCTATGTGGACCATGGCCAAATATTAAAAACGGCGCATTATGAATATTAAAAATATAAAATGAATAAAAGCCAGAAGCATATCTGGTAAATATGAACGCCTCTATTGGTTTTGATCACTCAACCCATGTTTAAGAGTGGCTAAGTTTTGAAATAAATACACCTATTATATATTTTGTTACACTTATTTTTTATTATTATTTTTTTTAACTTACACCCCTGCAGACCCCGTGGTGCGGGTAAGCCCCAAGGATCAGGGAACCCCAATGATTGGGAGGGGGCAAGGATCGGGAGAGCCCGTAAATTTTATGTTCATTTATAAATAAAAGTTGTGAAACTTAATTATTTTGGTCTAGATTTTATTTTAATCTGATATAGCGTGTAAGCTATTTAAAATGTGTAAATTGAAAAATAAAAAAAAATTCTGCCGATATTATTTAGTTACATATCTACTAATATTTCACCTTACCTCTCTAAATTTATTTTATGTGTACAAATCTGCATTTTACGGGTACAGCTAATGGTAGTTCGTTTTCGTATTATAAAAAAAAAGCCACAATAAACTAGGGCATTTAATCTACTATTCACAAGTGCTACAGATTTTACCCACCGATTTTTATTATGGCCCGCTGAGTTGTTTATTATTATTAATGTAATTATACAAAAATAAATATACAATCGAAATAAGCAGCGCCTAATGTATGGAATTAAGAACATAAGTTTATTGTATATTAAAACGAAAATTAAAGCTCTTTATAATAGTTTTGTTGAACTAATTTTCCTAACATATTTTTATTTTCAGAGGAATTAGTTATGGCGTATAATTTTTACTGGGTTGATTGATAATCTCTTCATCTGAAACGGTTAATGAATTTTTAAGTTTTATAATGTATTGAATAAAATTATTTGAAATTTACCCTTACCTCTGGTGTGGCTACTGAATTTTTGTACTAGTGAAGGATGGGGTTTATGGCATTGCTAAAATACGGTTCTTTTTTTTATATCAAAGCAAATAGAAAAAGGTTATGATGAATTGCTTCAGATGAAGTGCTGCTCCCTATTAAAGAGATTTTCAATTATTGAACATGAAAGCTTGGTGAAATTTAAAACATTGTTTGATTTGTGTCCAAGTATACTGAAGTAACGGTACTTCATTGCTTAGCCCTGGGATATTTTTTTTTTTCAATGTTATTGAAATTTAACTTGGAACATGAATCATCAATTAATAATCATTACTTTAAGAACTGTCAATATTATCTGAGTGAGCCCACTCATAGGATGCCATATTTGTCAGAGCCTTGTACTCTTTCTCTTCCAGGAAGGATTCTGTCATCGCCAAAACAAGCGCATGAACTAGGAATGCTTTGTTTACTGTTTTTCTTTCATTGACATTGCTAAGAAATCTGATCGATGAGTAACTGTTATTTTAGGCGAACCCAAAGGATTATGGATAGTTTAAACATCAATATTTGAATTATATTAATATTAATATATTTATATTAAGTTTATTGTTTACGACATAAAAAAAGAACATATACAGTGAGCAGTAAAAGTTTTTGTACACACACTACATTCACTAAAATACGATTACTACGCCTCTCGTAGAAAAATATTTTTTTTGAAGATTTCATAATCTTCCTCATTCACGTGAAAAACAAACCTAATAATTAAAACCTCCAAAATATGGTTTATATTTATGTATTTACTCTGTAAACATAAAAAAGTGTAAACTGTCTGCAGCAAAAGTTTTCGTACAGCATCATATTATCTCATTTTATCCCTTAAATACTTAAGATGTGATGTAGAGAAGTTAACTAGTTGTTAATCCATCCTCTTTCTAGCTACGTTCTCATCAGTTTCTAATTAAACAGTGTTTTATAAACAGCCACTGCGTGATATTCAGAACATCTCTATTAAACAGCGGTTACATTTACTTTTCCTCAGATAACAGCGTTTTTTTGGACGTCCAGATTAGTTCAATGACTAATAAGGCTCGTTCAAGGGTCGAATAAATAATCAAATGTATTAAAAAAATCAAAGGCTAAGAGATAAGGGCCAATCGGGATGGCCGAGAATTGGCTCTCGCCGAGAAGGGAGGAATTTTAGATTAGATGTGATGAGAAAATTTAACACTGACCTGAAAATAATGGCCAGAAAGATAGCAATGAAAGTAAATTTCGAATTTGGAAACATCTGCAAGACCTAAAACGATTAGAAGAGACCAAAGAAGAAATGCATTTCAGTCCACAGTATATAGGAATGAAGTAATATTCGTCAATCTGGTCCTTGCACATTAAATTTCCTTTTGTAGACCAACTTGACGTCGTTCGAGTGGTCTGGAGGATTATTTTGAATGTTTTTTAAGAATTTTTTTCTTTCAAGTCTAATTTCCGTAATTATACAAGTTTTTTTTTTATTTTCTCTGGCCTAAAATCTATTTCTTCTTAGGTCTCTTCTAATCGTTTAAGGTCTTGCAGATCTTTCCAAATTCGAAATTTGGTTTGAGGTCAGCATTAAATTAAGAAGAAATGGATTTCAGTCCACAGTATATAGGAAAGAAGTAATATTCGTCTATCTGATCCTTGCACATTAAATTTCCTTTTGTAGGCCAACTAGACGTCGTTTGAGTGGTCTGGAGGATTATTTTGAATGTTTTTTAAGAATTTTTTTCTTTCAAGTCTAATTTCCGTAATTATACAAGTTTTTTTTTTTTTATTTTCTCTGGCCTAAAATCTATTTCTTCTTAGGTCTCTTCTAATCGTTTAAGGTCTTGCAGATCTTTCCAAATTCGAAATTTGGTTTGAGGTCAGCATTAAATTATCTCATTTCATCTCATCTTAAATTCCTCCCATCTCGGCGAAAGCAAATTCTCGGCCATCCCAATCGGCACTTACCGCCTAGCCTTTCGTTTTTTTAATACGTTTGATTATGTATTGGACCGTCGAACGAGGTATATTGATCATTGAACTAATCTGGACGTACGAATATCGCTGTTATCTGAGGAAAAGTACATGTAACCGCTGTTGGATTGAGGTATTCTGAATGACGGGCCGTGGCTGTTAATAAAACTCGGAGTAGAAACTGATAAGAACATAGTTAGGAAGAGATAGGATTAACAACTAGTTAACTTCTCTACACCATATCTTAAGTATTTAAGGAATAAAATGAGATTATTTGATCCTGTACGAAAACTTTTGCTGCCGACAGTTTACACTTTTTTATGTTTACAGAGTAAATACATATATATAAACCATATTTTGGAGGTTTTAATTATTAGGTTTGTTTTTCACGTGAATAAGGAAGAATATGATATTGTGAAAAAAAAAATTTATTTCATACAACGAGAGTCATAGTAATCGTATTTTAGTGAACTTGATTGGTGTATGAAAACTTTTGCTGCTCACTGTAGCAATTGATCTCCAGATGGAAAAAGTCTATATAAAAAAAAATTAAAAATAACAGTAAGAATGTACTATACATATTATGCAATTACTAGTTATGGAATAGACTTTTTTTTTTTTAATACCCTCGGAACTCGAATAACCGAGCCTTGGTCAACCGAGCCTTATATTTTTTTAAATTTCATTTCATTATTTATTATAATTATTTTTTTCTTGCCAAATATTCAACTGCTGAACTCACCGTTTCTCTCAGGTCAATGATATGTAGGCCTTTCCAGAACTGGAAACCCTAACAATCAAATCATTATCATTTCGGGAGAAAAAAAAATTATAAACATATGTAGTTTGTTCGGATATCTTATAAATTTATTTTTTCCCTTTTTGCGTACTTTCTACAATACTACATTTTTATGATAAACTAGCATCCCCTTCGCGGCCTCCCCCGCTCTCATAAGTCAAGAACTTAAATAATTTTAACTAATCATTGAAGTTTTATTGTTTTTATCGATAAAAAGCTTGAAGTATGCAATTAAGCATTATTTTTTCAATAATATTTTCACGCATAGCGGTAATATTCAACCTTGCTTAAAATTGCGTTGATTAGGTTTTGAAGATAACGTAAAACATAATTAGGTTCCAATTTTCAATTTTAATGCCAATGATTTATATTTTTACACACAATTTCAAAAATTAAACGATTGATATTTTGATTAGGTAATCATTTTTATTCGGCAGAAATAATTTTATTGGTTTTAATTCCTAACCATAAAAGTACAAAGCAGTGTGGCAAACCTCGTTTCTGCCACTTGACGTTGTACATTTAAATTTTTATTATTGCTAAACCTTTTCAGAACTATGAAAATGAAGTTAAAATTTGGTACAGATGGGTTCTTTAGTTTTACTATTGTAACCTCTCGTGTAGAATGGCGCTCGCCACCTATCGGTCAATTTTCAAACTTCACTGTTATCCACACATCGCTTTTTAATAACAAATTAATTGAAAATCGGTAGATTTTATTATTGCTAAATCTTCCTGGAACTATAAATATGATGCGGTTAAAATATGGAACGGGTTGGTTCAGTAGTGTTTGTGGTTAGTGATCGAAAACAAAAAAATGGCTTGTCCTTTTATATAACAGTATAGATAAATAATACTTCCATTATTACGTAAAATTATCTAAGTTCCTTACTTATGAGATCAGACGAAGATGCGACAAGGAATGCTAATAAATATTTGTATTTAAAAATTGAAATTAAATTATAATTAGTTTTTGAATAATGTCTGGACAATGAAGATCCGGATTAACGAAATTTCTATATATATTTTTTTCGTCCTGTTGTTTTTTTAAAATATATATATTCTCGTCATGGTCTCACTTCACACTCTTCCTTAATTAAGTTCTTATATTGTATATCATTTCATTTACTTTTTTTTAAATTGTATTCCTCAGTTGTACTTCTCTTTCATATTTTCAGATATTTCTTTTCTTTATTTTATATTCCTTTTTTAATATCCACATCTTTCCACCTTTATAGCTCTTAGGCGCGGTGCACACTGGAGAAACTGGTTTCTTGAAACGTGAAAATGAAGTTGCTTGCAACAGATAGATAGATATGATTAACGTAGGTTGGTGCACACAGCGTTTCATTAAACGTAACTTTAATCTGCTGCAAACAACTTCAGTTTCATGTTTCTAGAAACCAGTTTCTCCAGTGTGCACCGCTCCTTACAGTTTCATTTAAATTTATTTATGATTTTAAGTTTATTTTATATAAATTTTATACCTGCATATTTTAGTTTACGGATTCTATTTAGTTTTACCAAATATGAGACTTTAATTTCATTAATATTACTTTTACCCTTAAACTCTACATTTCGTGTATTTGCAGTATATTTATTGATCTGTTATCACTTCTGCTCTTATTTGGTTCCGAAATTACTATCATAATATAATCATCATAATCATAATCATAATATTTTAAATTTAAATTTATCAATATCATCTTATTTATTATTTGTTATATTTACTCGAACCACTAAAGATTAGTAGGTTACAGCTTCTGAATAGACTATCCAATCGTAAAACATTGAAAGTACGTTGTATTGTGATTACTTTAAATATATTTTTGTTTCGATTCAATGAGCGTCCTTGAAGTCGTTATGTCATTAACAGATGGCGTTGCTGTCTCTTCTGCGACGGAAGGAATATTAATTATGAAAGTTATAGCAGCTGCTTACTGAATTGATTTGTACAAGTGGGGTTTTGAATTCTGTAGTTCTCATAATTTTATTTACAAGTCGATATTTTCTCACTTCATTTGAAAATTATTTAGTTTTGGAAAAATGTATAAATATGTATGATTAAAATGACTGATGATTTTGTTTGGTAAAGATGTGAAAATCGTGTAAGTAAAAACAACGGTTTTGAAAACAGGTAAACAGGTATCAATAGAAATTAATTCTGTTAGACTTATCTTGAAGTCACTAATATAAACAAATTTAAGAGGGATTACGTTAGAATACGTTAAGAAGTTAAAGTATATGGGGTGAAAAATATATCAGCAAAACTATATGAAAGAGAAAATAAAAGAAAAAAAAATATTGAAGATGTGAAATTTGGATATAATAATGATATAATCCCTTAAAAAATAATCATGTTTTGGGGCAGATCTTGATTGGTTCGGGTTTCCATTGAGTGGGAGATGAGTGGTGGGCGATTAGTGTTGTCGGAATCGAACCTTCGAGTTCGCTAAACATTTATTTATCTAGGTATCATAGTACTTTTAAAAAAATAACATTCTGTGAAAAGAATGTAAATGATATGGATAAGAATGGCTATTTAAAAATTTGATTGATTTTATTAACTTCATCCCCATCTTATATTGCATTAAAAAAAATTAATATAATTATTATTCTCTTTTTTTTATAATTTATAGATTTTTTTAAAACTTATATTTTTTATGGATTATGAATCTAATGTACAATATTAGAAATTTAATATTTTAAAATTTAATAATTTAACAATAAAAAATCAGAATTTAAATTAGTTATTTACTATATTTTAATTTGTAAGCTTAACCAATACTGATTAAATATATACTGTATTTCAACTATATATTTTTAAAGTTGTTTTTATCATATTATCTTAATATTTTTTGTCAACCTTTTATTTTATTATTATTATGTTTGTATTTTTATATTTATTTTGTTGAGCATTTCTTATTTCTAAACAAAAAAAGATCTTTAAACTATACCAAATCAGAGTAAAAATTAATTAGATTTTCCTCTTAAAGATCAACAAACTAGTTCTTAAAATTCATATTGTTCAAAGAAAAAAATTAACTAAGCTTAAATCATTCACTAATTTCCTAAAGAAAATTGAGTACACGTATATACAACGTATGCCAAGGTAAATGGCATAGGAAACATAAAATTTTTATTATTTCTCATGGTTGATTCCTGTGTGTTTTGGTGCGCTGAACCCGATAAATGACCTTCGTTCATTTCACGTCAGATTTATTTGCAATCTGCATTTCGTCAGATGTGATATAAGACGAAAAATATCACAAAAATGAGATAGTAACATAATTAAATATTTTCGTACCCTATAAAACCTGTTATTTTATGACTTAATAATAGACCATGTGAACTAGTATAGAATTATAATACAGGATAAATAATACAAAAAAAAAATAAAAAAAAACCACTTACCATTTTATTCATTGTGACGTCTCACGTCTCTTTGCTACATCCATGCTTTTTCTTCTGCCTTTTACTCTTTTGGGATCATCTTGATGCAATATCCGCAATAGTCAGTCATTGTTGTATTCCATCTGAAATGGTTACTCTTCTCCACTTGTTTGGTGTCCTGATGATAACTCTGGCCCATCTCTTCACTAACCACACCCAGATTTTCAGCAGGAATGTTACCAGTAGGAAAGGAACCTTCAAGCTCACGAAAAAGTTTAAATAAATGCAGCATTGTCTCAAAGATAGACTTGGATTTAGGATCCTTCTTGTTGGCCAGAAACTTGGTTACTACTTCTTTAAAAGCAATCCAGGCTTCTTTTTCAGCAACTTCTATTTATTTTTCAAAATTTCTACAATTACGAAGTTTTCTAGTGTCCGGACCTAGTCCAGTAAAATAAGGGACATGTTTTTTTGGCACATTATTCGCTATAACTCCAAAACCATTTGTCCGATCCAAAATTTAATATTTTTATCTAAAACCGACAGTTTGCAGCATTATATATATATATATATATATATATATATATATATATATAATCTAATCTAACAGCTGTCTACTACTTATCATATTTTTAGCTTTGGTGGTTTTTGATATATGACACTTCTGACATAACGTGATTTGGACATGATGGAGAACTCTAGTTATTTTCGGGTTCAACGCAAAAAAATGCATGAGGGTCTATCAAGAGAACTTGAAAAACACTTCTCAACGTTCAAAAACCTATTCAATTGATTTTTTATTTAAATTTGTGTTGTGAATTGGTAAACCCTTGTCGCTTATACAACTGCGAAATTCGGAAAAAAAAGAAAAAAAGAAAAGATAAATAGGTCAGAAGTGCTCCCAAAAGATACAACTACTATTAGTAGAAAATTCATCGACTGAATTATAGTCTGGCCTATCCACAAGTTTATATGATTAATAATTTTACCTATAGTGTTGTTTGAAAGTATTTTTTTTTAGTTCCTCACTTCTGCTATGATATTTCATTTTTTACAGTCGTGGTTTCGTCCCACTGGATGAGCGTTATGACTTTTATAATCTTATATTTATAAAATGATGATGCAACTTTGACAATTTAAAGATTAATTTTTTTTTTTAGTTTGATTCGTTTGTAAAAATTATTGTAACCTTGTTTAGATGTCCAGCGTGTCTGTGGAGGAAGGTGAAGCAGGAGTGCGGGTTCAAGCTGAAGCTCCGCATCTTGTAAGCCTCGGAAGTGGACGGTTGAGCATCGCTGTAACAATTCATCCTCTTTCTAGTGGTAAGAAAAATCATATATTTTTTTATAATACTAAAATGTGAACTAAAAAAGAAAATTATGTTAACAATCTGGTTAGTAATAATCTACTTATTTCGGCCAAATTTCCTCCCTTTACAAGTAACAGTACATCCTTTCCCAAGTAATCAATCCATGACCCTTCATGAGTTGTACATTTTTTTTTTCCATTGATTTTTTTTTATTAAAATTTTCTGTTATAGGAATCTCATCTATATTTATAAGGATAATGAGCAATGATATCTCCCAAACTAGTTTTATTAATCAAAAATATTGGCAATCATATGGGCGACGTTTCATGGCTTTGCCATATTTTCAAGCCCTAAGAACATAGATAATAATATAATAAAATGAAAACTGTATTATGACAATATCAACAATTTTTTTCTTATTTATATATAATATATACAAATAAATATTATATTCTGTATTATCTTAAATATATTTCATAGTCAATAAAATTTTTCAACAAAATGTTTCATCAATTATTATTATCTATGTTCTTAGGGTTTGCTCATCTCATCATTGCTCCCATCTCTTTACCTGTCAAATTATATTTTAATCTTTCAATATTAAGAGTATACAAATAATAACCTACAAAATAATTTACATTTGTAGCAAGAGGAGGATAAATTATCGGCAAGAAGAGATTGTTTGAGTAATTAAAGAGTTAGAGAGGAGCTTGGTGTATGGTCGTTGAAACATATTATTGACGGCAACTTTAATCATATGGGCACCGACACCGCATGGGTGATGACTGGAAGGCTAAGTAGTTCCTTGAAGTCAGACCAGAAGGAAGAAAGCCCAGAGGAAGATTAGGAAGTTTAAGTAGAGCTAGAGGGAGCAGCATGCCATCAATAATAAATGGACAGAAACCAATGGGCAAGATGGGCCGACTATAATTTTCCATGCTAAGTGGAAGAAGAGCTTCAAGAGTTTTAAAAATATATCATTGACAGATCTTAAGAGGAAGAGATATCCCATAGAATTGAGAAGCAGATTAGGGTGGATATATTATTTGTAGTAGTTCTATAGGAATTGGGGTATAGATCTGTAGGAGTTGCTAGGGTGGTTCTGGAGTATATAGATTATTTGAATTGAAGAAGTTTTTAAGAAATTATGGAAGGTTATAATTAATTTAATAAAGCATTAAAATTGATCATGAGAGTCCCAGTAACCAATATATCGAGAGCCCTATCTCTGATATAAACTACACTCTTTGGTATAAACTACAATTTTTAAATTTAAATAACTGTGTATATAATATATCAAGTTAATAAGATGTAAATTTGTTAATTATATGACATGAAGAAGGCTTTCAGAATTTATGTATGAAATTTTAAATTTAAGAGAATTATTACAAGTACAACTTTAACTTTTAACTACAACAACTTGTATACATACAACTACACTTATATATATACAACTACAACTTTAACTTTAACTTTATTAAAAAATTCTTATAAATTAATATAAAACAAATTAAATTTTTCTCGTAATTTTCTAAGAATGAATGGGGGTGGAGCTAGTTGAGTAGGTAAGCCATTGTATAAAAGCGATAGACGTAATCACTCTGGAATCAGATAAGAGTGATTTCTTCACAAAAATTCAATAAAAATATTTACCAATAATAGTTCAAAAAAAAAAAAGAAAAAAAGTATTACCAATATTCTTTCCTTGCCCACTCAATTAAAAGATTAATTAGTTCAAGAGCACCTATCACTAATGCACTTGTCCAGATTCGAGTTCAGCCATGCTTGAAAATAACAGACATAATATTCTGTCAGAAGTGGATCCACCCATAGGATGGGAAACCTATCTGGAGTCTGTCATCAGAATAACATCTAAAAATAAATAATATATTTTATACTGTTAAATGTTCTAAGTATTCAGGTTGATATAAATAATTTATTATATATTTTTTTCCCTAAAACTGTAAACAAAAAAAAGAAAAAGTAGATGAATAATGGAAAGTTGGTAAAATTTATAAACTAGTATTCATTCTGTAGGTATTTGCATTAATAAAGAAGAAGAAAATGTAGATCAAGGGTAAAATGTTATCTTACTTTAGAATTGTAATGTTTTGCCAAACAGAATATTTTTTTTTAATTTTAGGATTGTTATTAATACAGCATTTCAAAAATAGCTGCTCTCTCTGACTGTCTATCCCGACTTCCACTTCATAAATAGCTGTGAATCAACACTGCTACAATTTTATTTACATTTTTTTTCCATTATTTATATTTTCTTATATAACTAAGTATTATATTAACTAAAGATTTTTTTTTTAATCTTTAGACATTATATTTATTAATTATTTAGCTATTAGTAGTTATAAATATATTACTAAGCTTCTTCTATGATATACATTTAATATAATTTATGTTGAAAGTAAGGTTGGAGGGTGGTATTCAAAAGGAAATTCTCAATACCTGTTATTACTTAATATTTGTCCTTTTGTACTATAAATGTACAAATAGTAATTAAGAACTCTTAGATGCTTAAAATATTTTTTTTTTTACAGGAACAACTGTCCTGGGGAGTGGAAAACATGTTGACATTGTTGTAAATGGATTAGGTGTAGACGAGCAGCACTGCTATATCGAGAACAATCGAGGCATCCTCACTCTCCATTCTAAATCTCCACGGACTACGATTGATGGTCTTCCTGTTACCCAACCAACTCGGTTATCACAAGGTAATGATTTTATTTGTAGCACCCTCAGGTTAGTTCTATTAAAGCCTTAAGGTTTTCAGATTGCTTGATTGAAGTAGTAAAGCCTGTTTGGGGTAAGAGTTTAACATCTACAAAGTCTGTTCAGCTTCTTCAGTATGCTTCTTCTGAAAGAATTATCATCTTGTATGGTCCACTGCTTTAGGAGATCAGTTATTATTCTCAACTAGTTCCTTGTCAACAATAGGCAAAATTTTGCTTTATTTTTTGTCAATTTAATAAATAGTTTTGTCTTGTTTTTCATTTTCTTAGATTTTCCTTTTCCTCCTTCTCTTTACCCTTCCTCCTTTTACTTTCAGTGTGAAGGGACTCCAGTCCGTGAACTCCATCCATTATGATCCTTAGCCTGGGCCATCAAATCTTTGAAAAACAGACAAGAAAAGACTTCTATTTAAACAGTATATTTTCCAGCCCTTTATATAACCATCACCCTCACCTTAAATGTTCTAACCATCTCACAATTTCTTGAAAATTTGAGGTTGGAGGTTACCCTTAGACAGGGGAATTATCATTCTTCATTATTTCTGTATGGCCTAACTGTTTACCCAGTGTATTAAGAAGTTAGGGATTAGTACAAATCTATCTTTTGAGTTAGCACTCTATTTCCGAGAAGAGTTATAAATCCCCATATTTTTGTTAACTGTGAGTAGTTGGGCGGCTTAGTACGAATATTTCTAATTGTCAATTTAAAAGGTATGGGTTTTATCACATAGCAACATAGATTTTTAATTATTCCATAAAATTTTCAAATAAATATAATATAAAAATAATGAACTGGGCTTGCAAAAGAAATAACTTTGCTTAACAAAATAAAAGATGAAAAGTGTTCTGATTATTATTTATGTAATAATTAATGTTATTGTTAGAGATATGGTTATTTAATATTTCTAAATTATTTCTAATATTTTTATTGTTTTTTCAGGATCCATTATAGGTTTGGGACATTCAAGTTATTTCAGGTTCAACCATCCCGACCAAGCCAGATTGATGAAAAAGACTCTTCCAGATCCCAAGAATTCAATGCTTCCTTTAACTTTTTATCAAGGTAAATATAAACTTTCAGAATAATTTTTTTCACTAAAAATAAATTTAGATTACAAAAAAATTAAGCTACTTATATATATTAAAACATCAAATAATATTGAAAACATTTTATTTTTTAATTCAGGTGCTTGTGTAGGAATGGATGGGAATTCACCTTATCATCACCAGGAATCTCGTTCAAGAGATACATGCTCGGAAGTCAACAATTTTGTGAAAATGAGTGAGTTCTTATGTATTTCTCATTTTGATGAATTTATATTCTTTATTCATACACGTATAAACATTATAAGTATCGTTGAAAAGCTCAGGAAATATATTACCATCACTGGAAATATATCATTATTAGTACAAAAATCTAATCATCTAAAATTGAATATGATATCCAGAAACATGTATTTACAGTATTTTCTAAGTGTTAACCTTTAACCTTTTTATTGATACTTATTATTTAAGGTTATTTACTTTTGTCTGTAAAACATATTTTTAAAAAAAAAAAAAAAAAAAAAAAAAAAAAAACCTGTACCACTACAAGCTGTAAATGGTCTTGGGTTCAGTACTTAGGAAAGAATGGACTGTTAGTGGGCCAATTTTCATAGTAGGATGTTTGGCTTAAATCACGTTCAACCTCCAGATTTTTTCCCAACTAAGGATACCCACTTTTTAGAGGCTGGGTGTGCCTCTGGAGGGTCTTCCAACCTCAAAAATGAGCCTCAGCAGAATTAGTAGAAAATAAATTTTCTGCCTTCAATGGGATTCGAACTCAGGCCTGGGAGCTTGGTTGTCAAGTGCCTCACCCACTGAGCTTCCGCACCATTTTAATTGATACATTTATTAATTATTATATTTGAATTGTTTAATTAATGGAGTGGTGTGGTAGTTCAGTGGATAAGACACTGAACTCGCTGCAGAAAAGAAGTTCTTTTTCAGTTAAATTGACTTCTGATACATTGCTGATGACCACACCACCTCCTTACCAAAGTACTGTACAAAAAACATCTTCATGTGTCGTAAGTGGTGCAGTTTGATAAATACGGTAGATTGTAATATGTGTTTGATTATGAAATCAATTCAAATTAAAAATTGTTGATATTGCATAAGTTTATTAGTTAATAACATTATTGGTAATGATTAATTTATAATACATTTTTTTCAATTTTTTTTTCTTTTTTTTTACAACAATCACCTTACCTGGAAGAAGTAATGTGTTGTTTTGAAATTGGTAAATTTACTAAATATCTAAGTATTTTTAATTAAATATAAAACATATTACTAATAGTTTAATGTGAGGAAATATCATTATTTCAGGTCCGAAAAATGGTGAGGTTTTAAATGGTGAATTAAGTCCAATCAGTTGGAAATCCAATGTTTCAAGCCCATCGCACAACAGGGATTCAACTCCATTTACTCCTTTCAAACCTCCTCCTCATTCTTCATCACCTTCCCATAACAAACAGGTATATTTAAAACTTATTTATATATATTTAAAATTTATAATATGAACAATGGCAGTTCTTTCTAAAAAGGTACAAGACCTGCAGTTTAATTTTTCCTGAAGTTGAACTGCGTCTATTTTTATTTTTTTTCAGTACTTTTCATCTTGTTAATTTACCACTTACTTTGTGGTTTTAAATTTATCCAAGAACATACTCTGGTCTTTGTTTTCTTACACCCTAATTATTGAGATCACTTTTCCTCTTCTTAGCGAAGGCTTTAAATGTTGTCTTTTATATCTAGAGTTGACATAATTTATTTTGTTGACATTCTTTCAGCCTTTCTTCTAAGGGTCTAAATCTGTTTTTAATAAACTGATAAATAAATTCGAACAATTCTGCTTTGATTCTAATTTTTAGCTTATAGTTCAGGTACATCTTTAATTATACCTTAGACATGATATGAAATAATTAAAACTTTTCATTAATTTGCTGAAAGGAAAAAATAATTTTTGACAGAACCTAAGTTTTTCATTAGATGCACTAAATTTCTGTGAGACTCCTTGATGTCTCAGGAGTTTTTCAACTGACTCAGTAAGGACAAAAATCGAATAGAATTTGCCCATCCATCATTATAATAATACCATTTATTTCACCTGAGTATGTGGTCACTGATCTTATAATAAGTTACAAGTCTTATAATAATAAAATTCTATTTAAAAAAATCGTAACAGAATAAAATAATAAATTTTATTTATATCTATTCAAAATTGTTGAGCTGATGAGTTGGGTTTTTCTGTCAAGTCAAAAACATTTTTTTTTTTTTTTTAACCATAATTTTAATTATTGGAATAGGCAATGAAGCTTAGTAAAACTCTAGCTGATCCATATGCAGTGTTTATGTGATGGTTTTTCAAGAAAATATATTGGAGAAAATGGTTAGTATGTATACATAAAATAGTTTGTTTTTTTTGCCAATGTTATGCTCCTATTTTGTTGGCCTACTAGGCACAAATAAGAAAACAGAGAACTATGTATGCGATTCTCAAAGTTGGCATAAAATAATTTAGTTTTTATGTTTCATTCTGTCCATTCACCACATCTTCTCCTGTATTGATATATATGAAACATGTTTTAAAACATTTACATACCTATAAGCTTAGTTTAATAAAAAATTTAATTTATTTTTTTGTTAATTTCTCTTGCAGAACAAATCTGATAAAAACCCAAAGAATTGTGATGTCGAAGAATTAGACCTTGATGAAATTCTAGCCATTTGTTCTGAGTATCAGAGAGAAAACCAGTATGAGAGATGTACTAAACCTGTTCAAAACAGGATAAAAACTAACGGCTCATTACCGAGAGAGAAAAGATTAAACTCGCCTACATCACCCACCCACCAGCACAGTTTCTCATTTGAATCGAAGTAAGTGAAATTCAATTTAGAGTTTCTGCGAAATAATGTACTATTAAAGTTTTGCTTTCTAAATAAAAAATATCTACATTTATCTATTTATAATTGTTTCTTAGGAGAATAGTTTTACTTTATGTAGAACTTTATTTATTTCAATGGAAAATATACTTGTCAAACTGCAATGAATCAACTCTAATTAAATTTTTCAATTCAACTTCATTTCTAAAATAAATCTTTTATTAGGTAGTAATTTCTTTCTTAACCATGTTTTCCTTTATCCAATCTGGTGAAGTTATTCTAAGAATGGAAAAGAAAAATGAATTAATTCAAATCAATTCCTGTTAGTTGTTCTTATGAAAGAATATGAACAGGAAGAACTACTTGTCCATGAGTGATGATTTGAAAAATCCTATATTAAAAGAAATATATGGCATCTGATACCAAATATCTGATTAGAAAGACACATCTGGAATATATATAAATACACACACACAAGATCATCAGATTTTTTGGAAAAAAATTTTTCTCATCTATTAACCTACACATCTAAATTTTTTTTTATAAAATGACTTATTGATTACAAAATAATTCAATGTTTCTGAACTTTCAAAACACAATTTTGAAAATGAGTAAAATATCTACTAAAACAAAACACGGCCAATCTACTAAAACCTTAAATAAAATTATATCATTACATAAAGATAATATTTCTTTAGCTTGTTTTAATTTTAAATGCTGCATAATGTATACATATATCTAAGTTTTCAGTCAACAAATTTATATAGGATTAAGTTAACAATATATCTTTATGATTGATATTCATAATTTATCGATTGTAGAGTAAGCACAAAAAAAAAAATAATAATAAGAAAAAAATTCAATAAATTACCATGTTTTAGTAATAACTATGGAGATAAAAAATTAAATGAATTTTTAACACTGCACATAACAGTTATTTAAACAAAGCACGCAATAAAAAAAAGAAAAATATTTTTAACATTATTTAAGAGAGTCAATACTGTTCTTTTAATCTAAAGAAATGAAGATTAGTCGTTTGATCTAAAAGTTTAAAATTTAGAAATTTTTAATAATTGAATTTGCTCTTGAATACTTTTTTTTTTTTTTATTTAAAGAAGAATTACTGGATAACTGGACATTATTTGTCTGGATAAGCAACACACTTCTGTAGTTGACTATCTATTTTAAAAATACATATAAATAAATCTAGTAATTTCATGAAATAAACTGTTGTTAAGATAATAAATTAAATCCACAATAGTTCAATAATAGCATTTTTAATAATTGCATGATTAAACACAATATTGATGCAATACAATAATAATTAAATAACAAAAATATTATAATTTTTAATAATTAGAAACCATAAAAATTTTTAAAGTGAATTATAGCTATGAAAAATAAATAAAGGATAAGTAGTAGACAAAATTAGTAAAAATAATAAATATTTATAATGCTGTTGAGAAACCACAACTAATTTTACATTTCTGTTTATAATTACGTTAAAAATTTAAAATTTTGTTTCTTCAAACTAGATCAGTAATACCGATGATCTGTTAATTTGATGTAATTTTTTTTTTTTTTACATTTTTTTTCTTCTAACATGAGATATTGAGAATATTTTGTTGTCATCAATTGCTGTTGCAATTTACTTTTAATTACAAAATTATTCTTGGTAATACCTTCATTAGTCGATCTGTAGCTCGTAAAATAGGTACTAAAGTGACAGAAAGGTCACAAAGGTGAAAGATAAGAACAAACTGAGATGGCCTGATAACCCTTATGCCCAGAACATATTAGACAGTTCTGTTTTTGTTTGAGTGCAGGCTGGCTGCATTACAGGTGTCTAATGTAATATTTTAAACTCATCAACATTAAATAATTATAATTATGAATCTCTTTATTCTTTTGTTTTTTTGGGAAGGAGGTTAAAAATTATATAACAGCAATAATATCTATACTTTTTTAGTGATTTATTTATTTATTTAATTTAAATTTTCTTCACTTTTAGTTCGAATAATTTTGGAACAATACAAATTTCATACTTTTGAAATTAAATTATTTTTTCAATAAATTTTGATATATTTTATTTTTAAAATAAAAGGAAAGGGGGGGGGGAGAAATATATTGGAATATGGAAAATACTTATTTTAAATGTAATTTTTTTTTGGTTTTTTAAATGTTTTTTTTATTGAATGAAATTAAATAAATTAATAATGTGACGTATTCAAATTTTTTAACAATGAATTTTCTAAAGAATTTTTTTTGATTATTTCCAATTTTTATTTTTATAATTATATTAGTTTTGTGATTTTTCTCATTAAGTCAATGATCTTTTTAAATAAAAATAAGAACAAGAAATATATTGCACTAACAAAAATACTTTATTTAAATGTTTTTTGTTTTTTTATGGTTTAACTAATGAAATTAAATAAATTAATAATGTTGTGACAGATTTAGATTTATTAACTGTATGTCTAATAATTAATTTTTTTTTTATTCCAAAGAAAATATTTCATAATTTTTTTTTTATATTCAAGTTTTGATTCTAATTAAATCAGAATATATATATATATATTAAAAAAAAAAAAAAAAAAAAACTCCTAATTTAGGAAATGGAAATCCTTTCTAATATTATCATTAATATTAGAATAATACTAATCACTGTATAAAAAAAGTTACTTGAAATAGAGGACAACTTGAAAAGTGTTTATACAGCTTATTCTTTACTAAAGTCAATCAAAGTGTTCTATTTTTATTTTTCCTAATATATATTCTTACCTATATCAGCATGTGAATTCATAATGTTATTGAAGATTATTAATATAATTTATATTTACTTTTTTTTATTTCATTTTTCAGTGAATTGACATATGGAGTTGAGAAAGATAGATTAAAAGATAGTAAAAAATCTCTACACACATATGAAAATGTGACGTTTGTTCCTGGTAGCCCAAGACCAAGGATTAAAACTTTCCTAAACAAAGATAATATGTAAGTACTTATTGAATTATATCATTATTGTATATTGTGTATATATTTAAATCTTTCATAGTTTCTAAAAATTATATCATGTTTACTGAAGATTAAATGTGTTTCTAGGAATAATTCTTCTGATAATCAAGTTGCTAACAGAAGTGGGTTACATTTGAACCTGGAACCAGTCATACTTCGAAACAATGGTTCTTCTACTACCTTCAATGAGGTGTCTGAACAAAATCAGACAATATCATCGATGACCAGTAATCTCGACGGTGTGAAAGAAAGAGATAGAGCCAGTGGAGAGTACCAAGATAAGGGGAGGCCATCTTCAATTGCTGATATCACAGCAGAGAAGAAATATAATTTCTTAGGGTTCGATCCGAGGAAGGACACTCCTGCTGATCAAACTCCACAAAAAGATACTGTAGACCATCGATCTGGAAACTTCACACCCTCTCAGATACCACAATCCCCTCCATCATGGACCAATCCCACTCTCAATTGTGAGAATTTCCCCGACTACGATATTGTCAATGGTGCCGATGATGATGACTGTAAGAGCAATAAAAGACTGAGTAATCAACTTTCGACAGGAACTACCAGGAGCTCAATAAGTGCTATCGAAAGTTTGAAGCTGGAACGCGAAACATTATTGAAAAATCTTTCATCATTAAAAGAGAAGATTACTGAATTAGAACAGCAAGAAGAAGAATTGATCAGAGAGGTATTCTATTTATTTAATTATTACTTATCAATAAGGTTTACTATTATTAAATTATATTTCAAGGTAAAAGCACTTATAGTTAAAATTAGTTTGAATTGTATAGGACATTTTGGGTCATATAGCTAACATATTAATTTGGCACACTTAGGATTAAGTTTAACACTTAGGATTTGTCATAATTTCACCTCTTAGAGTTGTAATTTTTCAATATAATATTTATATTATGTAAATAAAACTATTACTGCTCAATAATTAACTGTTACTGGCTGGGGAATGACTCAAAGGAAATGTTTTCACCTGTTTTAGTACCATTGATTTAATGGCAGAGCTGTATTGGGTGACTGGATAGCTATTATATAGAGTAGAATTGTGAAAGGGATCAGTCAAAAAAATGTTGGCATTGTTTGATATTAAACCAAATTATTATTTAAATATTCTGCACAAATTTAGGCAATAAATAATTTGTTTTTTTAATAACAAACTATGCCTAAATTTCTTTGTTTGAAGAAACACCCTTCTTAACATCCTACTCTATAAACATTGATTTAATTGATTAAAATAGGAAATCTCATAAAAAGAGATCATTTTCAACTCAGATGTGTGAAATTTTCAAGTTTTTCTTTATCCTAATCCTTTTTTGTTATGTTGGAAAATAGTTTCTTTTGTTGACTTCAAGTTTTAAAATTCCCATTCAAAATGATTTTGAGTTGTTATCAACTTTTTTCTACCAAGTGAAGCTTAATCAAAAGATTTAGAAAAAATTTAGTTGTTAAAGTTTGTTTTTTAAGATCTTACAGTTTTCTAATATTTTTTATTATAGCAGGCGGGGACTAGCCTAGTCAAATTGTATGTGGTCTCAGCCCAGACATCTGTTAAAAGTCTTAATTAGATGTTTCCAAGCAGTCAAAATAGTTAAACATATTGCAGCCGACAAAAGCTTGTAAAAAAAATTTTGTAAAGTTGCGAAAATTATTTTATAGCTCGTTTAAAAAAATGAATTTTCTTAAGGCAAAAATGAAGAAAAGAAATTTAAATGGCTTCTACATAACGCATTACTTATAGTTTTATTTATTTATTTTTTTAAATTTTCTTTCAGTCTGCAATTGAAGAAGCTTTAGTTAGTGGGGAAATAGCTGCTCAAGACGAAAAGTTAAAACATGAAGAAAACAGGGTTGCTATTTTAAAAGAAAAAGCCAAAGAATGCGATGTGGAAATGGAAAAATGTTTGCAAAAACAGGCTCAAGGGCAAGAAAACTTCCATATAATCAGTGAAAGACATTTGGCCATGATAGACATGTAATATATTTGCTCTGCAAGATTATTTTTCTGTAAAATTTAATAATTATTTGTTATATTGTAATAATATTTTTTTTTTTTTAGTTTGGAAAATAAGTTATCAACTTGTGAAAATGAAGAATTGAAAATACACTTGAAAGAAGCATTGAAAGAACAGCAGGAATTATTGGATTCTGAAAGAAAGGTTTGATATCTATATATATTTTTAAAACTATTTTTCCAACTATTCTTATTGATTCTTAAAATTGATTTTGTACTTTTATAAAATTGGTAAACATAAATTTGAATAATCAAACATTTTATCTAATTTAAAATTATGAGGATTGTCTGAACACCAGAGGATGAGTATAATATTTGATTAAATCCACAGTAAAATATATTTTGAAACAAGTCTTTCATAAAAACTTATGAATTCTAATTAGTTCACAAATTTAACACCAGAGCACTTGTTGAACTTTAGTAAATCCTGTTTGTTGAAAAAGTAAACTCTATAATTTGCGGTTATTAGTTTTAACAAAATATAAATATTTCAAAGTTAAATTGGATATTGAATTTGCCTAAAATTATAACCAGAAAATAAATTGTAAAAATTTATTTAACTAAGAAGAAACTTTTTTCTAACTGCATTGAAGTTTTATTTTTTAAATTTCCATTAATACATTAATATTGCATTATCTCAGGAATGTTTACAATTATGCAAACATTTATATTATTATTTTAATTTTCTGTAAATTTTCTTTTGGCCACTTGTAAATTTCGTTTTTTTTTTTTATACATTTATTCTTGTCACTGTGACCAAATTACGTTTGTTTTTTTGCATGATATGAGATTTTGAAATTTCAACATAAAAATAAATAAATAAATAAAATTATTAAATAAATAAAATCAATCAATTAATAAAATCATCTTATTCTTATAAATGCTTTATTTTTATGGGTTCCAAAATAAATAAAAATAAGTAAAAGTTTTAAGAACACTATAGGAAAAAAAAAGAGTTGGTATTTTGAAAAGTATGGAGGAGGTCCCTTTCACCTCACATTAAATTTAAATATATAAATTTAATAGATATTGTATTAAAATTTTTAATACAATTTGTAATCTAATGTATAAATAGGTTTTTTATACTTTTAGAAGATTTAAAAAAAAAATTATGTAACTGGGTTTTCCTATTTTTGTGTAGTATCCTCATCAAAATATGAAATTGTTATGAAATCCTAAAACCTTGAAAAAGAGGAAAAAAACTGCTTCTAAACAATTGAAATTCAAGAACTATTTCATATTCAATGCTACAAATTAACCTTGCTTCTGAAAGTTTGGGGACTCTTAAGCATTCTTGAGTCAAAAAGTTTCAATTTGAATCTAGCCTATTCTAGTTGACTGTTAATATTTCAAGGAACCACAAAGTTCTAACAGTTATTTTTAAACTAGGTAAAATGATTTATCATTGTTCTTATTACTAATATGCTATCATGAAGAGTTGTAAGGAATTATTTTAAGGACTTAAGTTATTAATTGCCAGATCCCTCCTGAAGTGCTTGATATTATTAAGTCTCTGCAGTTCTCAAGATTTAAGTCACTTTTATATTACACTTTGTTTATTCAACAAGTTGTTTATTCTTAATGTTAGCAAGAATTTCATTTAGAAATACATTCCTCAGATAAGATTATACTTAATGAAAGATAAAATAAAATTGCTTACTTTAAACTTTTATTCGTGTAATTGCTGACCGTAAGTTTTTTAAGAGAGGAAATATTTGTATCTATTTTTTTATTTATTTTTTTGCAATTGTTTCCTTTTATAATTATCATATATTTTTATTTTAGAACCATGAAGTTTTGGAATTCCAACTGGTAGAAGAAGAGGCTAGTTGGTTGTCTAAACGAGAAGACATTCAAAAAGAACTGGATGAAGCTATGGAAAGGTTAGCTTTGAGAAAGGAAAAAGTTTCGAATCTTCATTCTTCTCAGAAGATTACCAACGAACTTGAAATTCAAAAGCTTTCACATCTGAAGGCCATTGAAGAAGTGAGTTTCAGATTGACATCATGTTAGTAAATGATAAGCATATTGATAGAAAGTCTTCTTGATTTATTTTATCTTGTGATTGTTGAAATAGGGTCGGAGCCGTCTTTTGATGATTAACGATGAGCTGGAAATGTTTTCCAAATCTTATCCGAGTGCAGACTCACTCATTTCCAGTAGTTCAGACGTAAGTTACTTATTATTTTTAATTTAACTTTCATTAGTAAATGATATAGATTATATTTTATTATTTTGTAAGTTTAGGATTTCATTGACGATTATAAATTGAAAATAAATTATTAATTGTTGGTTATATATTTTTATTATCATATTCAGTAAAGTCCTGATGACTTTCTGACCGACTGGATCTCAGAGTTTGGACTAAACGGAGTTTGCTAAAATGTACTTAATAAATATTGTAGTAAAGTTGTTATAACTAGACTTAGGATCGGCCATATATAACTTACTAGTGGGTATCTTATAACAAAAGATAATCCACCAAAAACTCTGTATCATGCAATATGCAACTAATTATTAGACACATTATTGAGGACTGCCCTCTATGGGATAATTATTTTCAAGAAGTATGATTACAAGAAAACCTTCCTACTGTTCTTGAAGATAATAGTAACAATATCAAAATAATTATAAAAGTTCTTAAAAAATATAACTTGTAAAAAAAAAAAAAAAAAAAAAATATATATATATATATATATATATAATATATATATATATATATATATATATATATATATATATATATATATATATATATCAGAACTGAAAAGAAAGAATCATAGATTGAAGGACACGGAAGACCATCCAAATTAAGCGTCTATTTGAAAAATTTAATCTAACCTAACCTTGTCGCAATGTTTTTGTTTTTTTGTCATAAATGCACTCTATCTTTCAGTTTGGTTTTATGTTCGATATATCTGAACTAACACAGTTTCGTCATTTTCATATTTAAATAAATACAACTAATTTAGTCTTTTATTTTTTTAAGAAAAATTATACAAAAATAAATAAAATTATTGATTATGGTTGTGAACAGATAATCAGCAATATATATGCTTGATCATTGTAATTTACAAAATTATCTGTATATCTGCATTCTAGTGAGAATGATGAAAATATTGACTTGGTAATTTTTTTTTTTTAATTAAGGAGGTGTATAGTTTGTTTCAATTAAAATTAATTTGATTTCAATGATTGGATCTTTGTTGCTTTAAGCAGCTTTCACTATTTCTTTGCTTTTTCACACCAAAACTCTCTATGATTCTTCTTGACCAATTTATTAATTTAATGATATAGTAGGAAAAAGTTTATAATTAGGTCAGTGCAATGTTCGTTTTATGAAAACTATTTATTTGTTTATGACGTTGAAGGTCAAACAAATGTAAGGTTGTCTTGTTTGTTTATCCGATTTGATGCCTTGTCCTGTTAGTACCAAGGTTTAGATTCTATATTGTGCACTATCTTATCTCTTAGTAAATGTATTCTTTATTTTCTGAATTTTTCCTCTAAAGTTATTTGGTGTTAAAATTTTTATCTTGATATTTAGTATTTATAATATTGCATTTGTGATCATTTTATTAACTTCTTTTTGTTTGATAGTTTTCTAAGTGTTATATAAAATTGTGATAACAAAAGAACAGATAAATTGAATCAGCTGTGGGATCAATAAATATAATGGTATTATACCTTTTTAATTTAGATTATTGAATAATAAATTAGCTCTAAATAATATCAATATCAGTAATTCATGAATGTCCTTAAAAAAAATGAAATTAGCAAAAGGTTGAGAAATGGCTAATGGATACACTGTAATAGTTCGCTGTTTTAGAAATTAAGACTTTTCTTGTTTCGTTTTACCTATTAGGCTGCTACTAAATTTGAATGAGTATTAGTTAACCGTTCTACTTATTGACTTAATTTTAATATGGATTGTCGTTAAATTTTTGTATTTGTTTATTTATTTAGTGGGAGCCATATTTCTTTTTTCCTCTGCTTAAATGTTATTGTTAGGGAAGGACCAAGATTCATATCCTACAAAAAAAATTGAAATCTGCTATATAGTATATGCTGTATAATATTTGACTAAATTGTGAAAAAAATAATAATAATGACAATATATTGAACTACTGATACGTTGAAAGAACTGATTTTTATTTATAATAATAATTTTAAGTTGAATTCAAACATCAGCTGCATTCTTTTATAATTTTTAATAGATGTCTCATAATTAAGTACCTGGCTTATTTCAAAATTAAACTGTGAAACTTAATTGTTTAAATGTGTTCAAAAATTCTAAATAATTTAATTTCAAAGAAAAAACAGACTTTGTTTTTGGCATGGTTCTAATCATATCTTTTAATGACTGAATCAAACTGCTGAAATATTCTGTTGTTTTTTCTCTGCTGAATTTTCCGAGAAGTTCTTCTTAGTACTTTTTCATTCTAATAAAAAAGTTTTTCATATACTTGATTCAGGCATACATACATTTGATGTAGGCCAATGTACAACTATTTTTTCTTTACTTAAAAAAAAAAAAAAAAAATATATATATATATATATATATATATATTACCATTTGAAATGTATTGATGAAACCTAAAAGATTGATAAGCATTATATTCAAATATTTTATTTTCATAAAAACCGACACCTGATTTAATAAAATATTTTTTTTAAGCCAGATATAAAGTGAATATATGCATTCGAATCCTAAATATGCTCAATAGCAAAGCTTCGGCCTGATATGCAAAAGTATTCAACATAAAACTTTGCTAAATGATTTTGAACAAATTGTTTCGTATAGATATCACATCACATTTTTTTAAAAATGAAGCAGAATTAAAATGTATTTGCAAAACCAGACTTTTCTGATGTAGGATCAAACTGTTGACTGTCAAAGAAATTCTTTTGGAAGTTATTATTTAGTACAATGCTGATAAAATAATTTAATTTAGTGTTTACTTAAATTTATTTACTTGATTTGATTGATAAATTTAAACATAATAATTCATTTCTTATTAATCTTTTAGAATAAAGTGGTCAGAAGGAGAGTTACCAGTCAAGACGATCTGGATAGGATATCTAAGATAACTTCAGGAGCTCCTATCGATATGGGTTCATCTAATTCTCTCGGTAGAAGGACCATAGCCTCTCTCAAAGAAATCGAAAGGAACCGGCAACTACATTTGATAAATCAAGGTACCATATTATTTAATCTTTTGCTTATCAAATAGTGTGCTGATTAATCGAAAGTTGTACTTTGAAAATGTCAGATAACTTATTTGTTTTTTAAATAATTACTTAATTAAGGAATTCTGAGATGGTTAAAAAAAGAATGTTGATTTTTAAAGGAAGCCTGGTAATCGAAGAAGAGAGGCAGAGGGTAGAAGAGCTGAAACGACAAGTTCAGGATGAGGTGAAGGCCCAATGGGAACAGCAGAGGAACAGTAATTGTCAGTCTTTAACCAGCATCACCAGCGATGATTCCAGTTTAGAACCGACCAGGGACAGGTTAATAAACTTAATAAAAATAAGTTTTATTTAAAAATTAATTTTGAGCAGAATATTTTAAAACTGCAAACAGTAGAACCTCAAAAGCTAGAATCTCAAGAGGATTTCGGAAAATGTCTGGTTATCGAGGAACTCTTTTGGTTAAAGTTTGTGATATCAAAGCTGTATAGTCTAAAAGTTGTGCTATAATGGTCACTGGTTTCTATATAGCCCATTATAGCAAGTACATTATGGATCGACCTCTTACTAACACATTTTGTATAACATATAGAAAGTAAATTTATTATTATTGGAATAAAAACAAAAAAAAAAAGACACGTATTATTAAGGAATTAATGATGTTTATACTGTTATTAGAACACCAATTGTGATCAGTTTAAAAAGATAAAATATTAAAATATCAGCAATGCCAGAACTGAGTTAAATCCGTACAATTAAAAAATTCTGGGTTTCCTTGGCCCTTCTGCAGATCTTGATATCTTAATAGTACCATACCAAGTGATTAAACAAATTTTGATTATTTTCATCCACAGGCATATGTATATATTTCTCTGAGTTGTTTAAGTTTGAAAATTTTAGTTGTAAAAAATCGTTCATTTGGGCTTGATTTGCCTCTCAACTTCTGACATTAATATTAGAATTATTTTCATGTATAAAGATATTGTCAAAAATATCTATCTGAACTTGTTAATTATTATGTTATATTTTAATGTATAAAAGGGTTATGGGGGAAAAACCTTAACAATCTGACCTAGTCCATTTTGAAAAAAAAAAAAAAAATGAACTTTAAAGTTTCGGTTCGCATTTATTCATTTTCCAAAATTGACCATTAGTTTTCAAAACTATCGTTTACTTGTGTACAGAATTTCGAAACCAATAAGTAATTTTTAATGTCTCAGAAATAACAAAAAAACATCAAATTTCTTATTGTTAGGAGAAAAAATCACTGTAGTCTATTTTTTTTTTTTTTAATGGCTAGTAACGTATTATTATTTTTCAGGGGTAATGGCCATATAAATCATAACAGAAAATAAATTGACTTCTATTTGTTAATAATTAAATTTCAGATTTTAAGAGGTGTGGTATTTAAGAGGCTTGGGCTCTATGCTCTTAACTCTCAGGCCCAGTTCTATCTGCCTAGTATCAAACCAGGGTCCTATGACCCTCCGGGGCACATCCAGTCTTTTGTAGGGCTCTATAAATTTTCTAACATTGAGGACTACAGCTGTTTTTAGCCTTTTATTTTTTTAATTGTCAATTTCATGGTGACTATGTTTTTTTCCCTGATTTTAATGTATATGAAAGGATAATACGCTTCCTGTCTTATCAGATGGCAGCAACTGTTTAAAATAAAAAGTGGAGTATTGTGTTTTTTCTCTCTGGTCTTTATATATGATTAGTAGTTTTTCTTTCTAATATTTTTTCAATCTTTTGTACAATATAAAAAACCTGAGCCTTTGCAACCCATGACGGGCCTTGGGTTCAGTGCTTAGGTAAGGATGTACTATTACTGGGCGAATGGTTGTGAAAGGAGGAGATTTGGCCATAATCCTGTTCAACCGCCAGGTATTTTCTTCAATGAAGAGTGCCCACTTTATGGGGCTGTGTCTCCTGATCTAGAAGTTGATCCATAGCCGAAATGATAAAAAATAAATTTTCAGCTTTCAGTCAGAATCAAACGCCCAGATGCTTGGTAGTCTGGCGCCTTGCCCACTATACATGCCTCCCCATTTAAAGCATATGAGACTAATTTATTATGCAATGCTGATTTAAATTAGTTTATTTTATTTTTCTAAATGCATTGCTCCTTTATTCTAAGTTTTACAAAATTATAATAAAGTAGAAACTTGCTAACACAGTTCTCAATAGAACAACATCCTTGATAACACATGGTTTTATTTCATTGCTTTGTTATAGTAATGATGTTAAATTTACTTTTGAACTCCAAACATGTTTATGGGAGTTGACATGAAATGTACTTACTATATAGTGGTTTATGGGAAACCCGAGTAACTTTTTGTCTACACAATGTCGATTAGAATAACTCCTCGATAACAAGACAGTTTTTCAAACCTTCTTGAGACTTCTGCTATAGAATTTACAATGTATATCGTGCATTAAATTTTTTTCTTTGTAGTGGTGTAAGCAGTGAAGAAGTCGAAAAGAATGTTATGTTTCCTGATGATAGTAAAAATCGAGATTCTTCTGAAACTCCTGTAAGTATTTATCTTGTTTCTATAATTCATCCATTGTGTCCCAGTATGATGCTCTTAGATTTCTGATTCATTAGTGACAGTATAAATTTCTCAATATTAATTATTTTAATAAGATACTGAGCTGGAAACAAAAAATGTCTACCTTTCTCTGACTATTAGTTTTATTATTTTTGATATTTTGATAATAATTTTCCTAAAGTTTGGTTGTGTACAATTTCATTGATTTGATTTGAAAATTGATCTATAACAGTCCCAGAGTTGTTAAGTATTGTTCCAACTTCTCCTGATTATTAATTACTCTTTAGCTGTACTGATTTTTGTTTTGTTTTTTTTAAATGTCAGAACTGCCATTTTTTTTTCTTTGCAAGTTTAAAAGTTTAATTTAAACCTAACTGTGCATATGATATAAGAGCATAATTCACACAGATAATGTATATTATCTGTAATATTGAAAGGGAAAAATGTAAACATGTTCTTTAAATGATTGAGTCCTCATTTTAAAAAGTCCAGATTGGAACTGATCCGGTGACCTGATTGCTAGGAGAATGTACTTTTTTTGCCAATTGTGTTTCAACTCGGCTGCCCCCCTTTTCCAAGTTTCTATATTTTCCCCTCTTTTGTTAGTTAAAAATTAAATTAAATTCTTGAAACAAAAACAGAAATTTACTAGAAAAGTGTTCAAAGCTCCCAATAAATTACAAATGACTTATACAAATGTTTTGGATATACAGAGTTGAGCTTTGGGGCTCCACTAAACCTTTGATTCTTCTTGTATCCAATCCTTAAAATCCAAAATTTTCAATGCTCCTTATTATGTCACATACAAACTATAAAGATCTTAATGTTCTATACATTGCTGATTTGCCCCGAACCAGATACCTATTCTCTCATAGTAAACTCCATACCCACTCTTGTCCACTAGTCTCCCTACTTGCCTCGTCCTCAATTCCCAATAATCCTGTGAGGGGTCTGAAAAGAGAATGGCCAAGAGACCTTCTAATGTATAACTTTATAAAGTGCTACAAGTGAGTAGTTCTTTACATGTCATTGTAATCATTTTCCTCAAATTTACTTGTTGTATATAATGTATACAGTTGTAAATATCAATAAATAGTTTTTTAAAAATTTTTTAATGTCCTCCTCTAAAGGATGGACATCAATCATAAAATATTATTCTTCAAAGAATCTTTGAAATATCCTTTCTAATATTCCTCAAGTTCATATTAATTATTATTATTAAATTTTATAATTTTTTACTTTTTGATATTAATTTTAAATTGATTTAATAATAACGAGTATAAACAATTATTCTATGAATGGTAAATTATTAATATTATAATTGTTATATAATATCTACACTGCATAAAAATAATTGTAGATAAAGCAAAAAAAAAAAAAAAAAAAAAAAATTAGTTGTTATTATAAAAAATAGAACTATTATTATTAAAGTAGAATCTATGTTATGAATGGATAGACACATTTAAAAAAGAAGCTTCTAAATTGTCAGACTTGATAGATTTCGCTTATGTTTAGATAACAGATAATGTTATCTTCTAATGTTTACGCCTTTCTATCTCATGACACGTCTACTTTGAGTTTGATTTACATCAATTTATACTGTTATAATTATGTTTAATATTTTTTATGAAAGTTCATTTTTGATAAAGATATACAAATTAAAATAAATAGTAGTGTAAATTGCGTATTGATTAGTTTTCTCAAGAATGAATCGAAAAGGAGTAAGGATGACATTATAACATGTTTATTAGAAATTAATTTTTAATATTTTCCTTCTAGTTTCGTCTACTATGGCATTCTAGTAAATTTTTAAACTGATTTAACTCACCAACAAAATTCTTGTTTTCTAGTCTTTCTAATAGTTAAGAAAAAACATTTTTTTAAAAACCTTTTCAGAAATTGAAATTAAAATGTTGTTTAATTTATAAAATAAATAAAATTAAATAACCTCTATAAAATACTAATACAAAACAATACTGTATTATTTGTGGCACTTGTGAATAGCCTGTTAAGTGTATTTTATGTGTTTGTGAATTTTGGGTTATGGCTATCACCAGAAAGCTAATTTTTTTCTCATAGCTATATATAGCTAATATCTGCTCAAAATTAAGAATTCATGAAAAAGAAATATGGGTTATAAGGACCTTATTTTTCTCATTGTGTTTCCCCTTCTCAGCAATTTATGTTTTTCTTTTTTCCAGGTTGACAACAATCGTATCAGTGAAACTCCAGAAAGTAGACCAACTTCAGACGTATCTGGATACAGTGATGATCAGCTAACTGTTAAGATTAGATCAAAATCTACTTCTAATCTACAAGTAATATTGCTATTATCTATTCATTGTGTTTTTAAATTTTGTAAAAACTTTTAAATACTCAATTGATAATTTCAGAGACCATTGACCAGATACTTACCTATTAAGAGTGAAAGCTTAGATCTGAGAGCACACATTGAAAGCGCAGGACACCAGGTAGATCTTTGCACACATGTTCAGTTGGATTCGTTATCATGTCGAGGCTATCTAAGCAAGATCGGCTCGAGATTCAAAACTTTAGCCAGGCGATGGTTTGTTTTCGATAGAGCAACACGTACACTGGTTTATTTTTCAGACTCCTCTGAAAAGAAAAGGAGAGGTGGTGTACATTTTCAGGTATTTTAAATTAAAATTTCTATTCTACTTTATTCATTGTTTATATAGATACTTTTATGTAATACAGTACAATCTCAATAATCCAGCCCTTTGGTAGTCTGACACCTTTAGTAATCCAGCCATCTCATAAAAACCTTTAGGGACAAAAACCTTTGTTTGAATGGTTCTTTCAAGAACGGCAGTGGTAAACACCAATTCCCAGAAAAAAATTAAATGAAAAAGCTAAAGTATTCTACAATAAAATCACAAGAATATTTTATGTTACAATTTTATGGCTAGCAATGGATGGCTAGATAAATTTAAAAGTATTAGTGGGATAAAGTTTCTGGCTATTATAGGAGAAAAAACTGTTATCAGATCATTCAGCTATCAAACCTTTCCAAGGAAATTGTTTGCCTAAAATTCAAGATTTAGGTCCAAAACAAGCCTACATCACTCATGAGAAAAACTACTACCTCTAGTCTCTTACTAAACAAAACTTTTTTTATAGAAATGAAGATTCGGCTCCCAGCAGGAAATTACTGAATGATCGTCTGACTTTCAAGTCGTGTGCCAATGCCAGAGACATAAATTTGATGTGCATAAGTTTTAAAAATGTATTAATTTGCCATTTTTCCCTTTACTCCAGTAATCTACCATTTTTGGTAATCCAGCACTTTTTTGTCCCATATGTGTTGGAATATAGAGACTGTACTGTATACGTTTTAACAGATATAAAAACTAGAATATCCAAAAAAATCAACTTATATTCATTGCATGTTAGGTTGTCCCATGTACTATCACTTAAGGTGGTTTCATGGGGGCTAGAAAGAGGGTTTTCTCATGTTTTGGAATTTAAGAATCCATTCCCTTTGAGAAAGAATATAGACTTTGTAATTTATATTTGCGATTTACTCAGAAATATGGTAACCGGATATTCTCCCTTCTAGTTTAACACCCTTCATATTTATATTAATTTTGTTATAAATAATTGATGCTATAAATAGATTTTGATTTGATAATATATATATTTTTTTTTTCATTTTAGGATATTGAAGAGGTCTATGTAGATCATTTAAATACATTCAAATCACCAAATTCAAAAGTAACTTTTGTTGTGAAAAGCACGACGAGATCATATCACTTGATAGCTCCAAGCCCGGAGGCCATGAGGATTTGGGTGGATGTAATTTTCACTGGTGCTGAAGGTTACCAACAATATCCTCATTAATTTTTACATTATTGGTTTTAGCTCTACACTTAAAAAATGTAATTATTTATTTATATTTTTAATACATTCAGTTACTTTTTTTTTTTTTTTAATTATCAGTACAAAAGATTTCATATAAGCTAGTTAAAGAATCATTAATGCCTTTAGCGTTGGTTCACACTGACTGATATATTTTAAAGCCTAGTTAGCGATATATTATGTAAGACAACCAGTATTTAGTAATAGGTCTTACATTATATAGATGAATTTATTTTGCTTAACTCAGGGTGAAGTGCCTCTTTGTTAACTGAAACGGTGCCTGTAAGCCTTATTATTAACGTAGATAAAAATAAATATAATATAAAGTTTATAGTTGTTATTTGAAATGTTTAAATTTAGATTAAAAAGAAAAAGAAAAGAATAATGTATTGTTTTGTTTTGGTTAATTTTAAGAACCTTCCTTTTTGACTTGTAAGTTCAGAAAATGTTCTTATTTATTTCTAGTCCTTGAACTGTGATTGTTTCACAAATTGTATTTTTTTTCCCTGTTGGTATACATTTTTGTTTAAATATATATTTGCTGAAAAATGGATGAAATATTGTGTTTATTTACTTTTTTTTTTTTTTTTTTAACTCAGCTCAGCTGATTATTCTACTTAAGTGGAAGGTTCACTTCTGAAAAAGACTCATTCTTATTGTTTCTGCTTATTATGAATAAATGTTATTATTTTTTTTTTTTTCAGAAAGAATTGATTTTCTTTTAAAAATTATTGTATTAATTATCGAATCCAAGATTGATTTTTGTTTGTAAATATGTATTTGTACATATAATTTTATTTGAGTGTAAACTATATTAGGTTACCAGTGTATAACATTTTTTTTTTAAATTAATATATGATAGTCTTCCCTAGTTTATTATTAGTTAATAAACATAATGTTCTCAACAGATTGTTGCAATTTATTTCTTATTACTGATTGTATTCTTTATTATTTTTTTCTTTTGTTATTCATTTTTTAGGATATACAATTAAAATATAAATTTTAATTTATTGTGCTGACGTTTTGCCCTGCAATGCAAGTTTAAAAAACAAGAAAAATGTATTGAAATAAATTATTTTTCTTTTTTTTTTTAAACTTGTCATTTTTTTTTATTTTCATACTGCTTTTTCTTTCTTTTTATTATTATTATTATTTTTTTCTTTTTAAATTCTCTTCCCTTTTTTGCAAATCTATTTGTTTTTCTTCTAGTCCTGATGAAGGTTTTTTTTAAGGCCAAAAGATTGGCACAATAAATTAAAATTTATATTTTAATTTTGTATCCATGATTCCATACCCCAACTACCTACACCTTCATTTGTTCCACAGTCAACAAATACCCCATCAACATCTATTTTTTATGTTGGAAAAAACATGGTACTTTTATTCCTTCAAGAGAACAAAATATTTCCCAAGGTGCACCTTTGGTTAATCATTGAATTGGGTGGGTGCTTAGCTCAGTAGTAATGCACTTAAGAAAAAAAGTTTTTTATCCTAGCAACTTTAATGAACCAAGGATGCCAGGTTTGTACCCACTCTTCAAGTGAGGAAATCCTGTGTTGCCAAGACAGAAAGGAAAGGGAGGACAAATAATAAATAAGAAAAAAGAAAAAAAAAAGTGACTATTAACTTATTGGATTGAGCATTGATCACCAGCACTTATCCACTTATACTTGACCTCTTATCCTCAAACATTCCATTTCACAATTGAAATCTATGAGATTTAATGTATTCTCATTGTTTCATTCCATACTTCTGGATGGATGAAAACATTTTGAACAACCAAGACTAAAGTATAAGCCACTAAATAAGACAGTGAGCAATTCCCTTGTATTCACTTGGGGAGAAGATCCAATTCTAACCCCGAGTTATATATTATGAAAAATATTAACTTAAAATTTGTGAATCTTAATATCCTTTCAACAATCAGGTGATTTTAAATTATTGAATTTCAATTAAATTTAACAAAGCATGTTGACGTTGCTGCCAAATAAATACAGCCTGTATGAAGTTTTTATTAAATTGCAGTGTTTTAGCTGAGGCCTGGACTAATATGCAATAAAACATTGAAAGATTCTATATAATATACCGTAAAATGTTTTAATACATCATATATATGAGAATATGTACTAAAATATAATGTATGTAGAAAAGTTTGATAATAGGCAGCGTAATATTAAAATAAATATTGAAAAAAAAGTAATATTGATAAAATTTTGAACCATAAATAGGTAAAAAGAAAAAAAAAGATTCCCAAGATTCAATATTCAAATCATATTCTTTAAAAATAGAAACTTATTCTATTTATATTCATATAGTATTCATTATGTATGCTCATAATTGAAGCCATTGGTGAACTCAGTTTTTTCAAAAATCATAATTTTTGTTTATTCATGTTTTCTCACCTGTAGTTATCATTTTAGTAAACAGAAATAGATAGGGTGAATTATCTTAAATTGCACACTAAAATATGGGTCAACTCAAGAGAATGATTTTTTTTCTTGAGCAATGAGAAATAAACAGATTTATTTAAAGATATTAGAGTAAGGTTAGCAATATGGCCAAAATAAATAATGGATGGTAAATTGATACAATTTTATAAAGAAACTACTGATGTTTGGAACAGTTCCTAAGTTGTATCACAAAAATGCTTCTCCTGAGCATTTTAATAAAAGTGAGTTTACACTTTCTTCTGTCAATGGCTTTAATTGTACAGAATGAAAGTTGGATAAGTCTATAAAGTATATGTTCCCTTTATTCTTCAACTAGTTGGTGTTTGAATAACAAACAAAGTTTCTTGGAATTTCTAACCAATATAATTTTAACAAATTTTGTTCCAAACTGTAGGGTGTGGGGTACAGTGTAACATAACGTTTTGTATTGTTTCTCCTTTGATTATATGTATTTTTTCTTGATGTGTTGAATCGAAAATAGTTCGGAATAGGAAAAGGAAGACAGACATCTGTCTACAAAATGCTAATGAAATTGAAGAAGAAAAGATAATGTTTTCATATTATAAATTTGTTTATGCTTAATTTTGATTAACAAAAAATTGTTTTGGACATAATTAAGTTTAAACGTTTTATATTTTTCATATATTGTTTGGTTTGGTGTATGTTAAGTGTTTCCCATGTTATAATGTAGCCCACCCCTGGGGCACACTGTAACAAATTTGTGATTTCAGGCAACTAAGAAAATAATAGCTTCAAGGTATAATTTTTATATTATTTTTAGCGTCATATAAAAGTTAAACACTGTTGATTTTATGGTAAATAATTGGAAGATGATATAACAAACAAATTATTTTCTAAAAATTAAAATGGCTTTTATGTTACATTGTTCCCCAATTGACCCTATCTCATATCTGCTCCACTATATTCTTATCAGATTAATTAAGTATATGTCTTTTTTTTTATGATTCTTAGGTAACTTACACTAACTAGAAAAACATATGTATATTTATACCTGTGAATCTAATGTAATTAGGTGTCGATATTGATATTTAATCGAAACACAAAAGCAGATCTGTCATCAATCACTTTAAAGTTCAAAAATACATTACAGTTTTATATTTTAGGGCAGAATGTTTCTTCTATTTCGTCATTTTAATAAAAAATATTGTAATATTCAATTTATAGCCTGAGAAAATAAAAACTTGAGTAATTAATATCATATTAAAACTAGCTAAATGAATTTATTATTCGAAATTACAATTACCTTTATGCTTGTGTATAATAGAGGTTAATTTTTGATTACCTTTTTCAATTTGTTTTCTAATTATACAAATGGAGCCGCCTAAGCTTGGGGGTAATTGGGCGCTAAAACCTCATCGTTAAACTGTAATTATGTCAAATAAAAAAAATTAAATTACTCTAGTTTCTGGTGTTCCGAAATATGAAAAAAAAATATTTTGGTCACTTTTGTGTGAAATATATTTCAAAATTCACGAAATATATCTATTATTTTATTTTACTATTTACAGTATTTTCGATGTTTTATGGTTTCAGCTTTGAATTTATTAACATTTATTCTAGAAATAAAAAATTAAACAATTAAAAATTGGATCATATAAAAATGATTGTGTTTTTAAAAAAAATTAAATATATATTATATAGAAATATTGTTTCTCATTTGAACTCGTTTGTACCAAAGTTTTTTAGTACGATTCAAAATGGTCTGTTCCGAAACCTTGTGCGAATGTTGGAAATTAGTTTTGCGGGCAGTAATTTGATTTTAGTCAAGTCCATCTCTCAGTTTCAATTCGTTATAAATGGTGTTATTTGTCAGTGGCAGTGTTGTGTTTGATATTGGGAGTGTTTTGTTTTTTTTTTCTTGATAAGTGCGGTATTAGTTTATTCGTATCGGGCAGCATTTTCATTTCTACTTTAATAACCAACGCTCTCTAAACTTAGGTTAGTACTTTTGTAATATCTAATTAATTCATCAAAAATTGGTTTACTTTCTAAAATATTCAATTTCAGATATTTCTCAATTGCGTATGTATCTGTGGTCATGAATATGAGTTTCTGCATAATGACATATAGTTAATGAATGGTTTTAATTCTTAATTTTTGAGTAACTTTAATATCAATAGCAGTTTTTTTATTTCAAAATATTACAGATTCAGGTTAAAAGTAAATAACGTTACATACATCCTGAAAAGTTACATTTTTATATTTTAAAATGTTTTTATTTTGTGGCCTAATATCTGTATATCTGTACTATGTAAGGTTTAATGTTTGCTTGAATATTATATGAATTATTTAAAAACGTTGTTTATTTTACGTAACAATTCTGAACACATAAATAATGAATGATAAAATTTGAAAAAAAACTAAAAACAGATTAGATTTAGATTTAAAATTTATGGATTTCATTTTATTTTTCTAGAAATCCTATTCTTATATGTCTTATTCTACCAAAACTTTTTTTATTATATAAAAAAAAAATGCATTGCGTATTTCTCATTGACTGAGAAAACAATAAATCATGAATATGTCTATTTACAATCTACTGCTTTTCCCAATTGAAATTTTAGAATTAAAAGGATCAAATTATTTAAATTAATAATTAAATTATATTAACAATATATGATTATTCGACAAAAACAAAGTTGAGGGTTTCGAAAAATAGGGGTTTCAAAAAATAGGGTTTTATTCGAAAAATAGGGGTTTCAAACATGACTTTTTTCATTCAAACCAATATAGCTCCTAAATGTTAGGTTTTAGCGACAAATGTTATATAACAAAGACTATTTTCCATTATATTTCGGAACAGGAAACTTGGCAAATTTGCGATCCTAGCAACTTCAACAGAGCTAGAGCGTGTCAAAATATTAAATATTAAATATTTTTGAGGATGAAAAAAAAAACGTTACACGAAAAACATATAGACCCCAGCCGAAATACATTTCCATGTCATAATTGTGACATTTTTTAAATATTCGACTTTTGTGAAACATTGGAATTTCCTTTATAGAAAAAAACTTTCGTTCCAGGTAACTGTTATGTGATAAATCGAAATGTCGCAAATGTAACTTGTTATTTTGTAGTTTTTTTTATTTTTTTTTTTTTTTTTTTTTTTTTTTTTTTTATTGTAGTATTTTCAATTTAATGACATATTAAATAATTAACTTTTAAAAAAATTAATTTCTAACTAATACTTAATATGTAAAGTATTCTTCGATATTTGGCAGAATGTTTGTGGTGTGTCTATTTTTTCTCTTTTAAGTACAGAAAATGTTTTTCATATCAAATGTTTTTCGTGTCCCGAAATTAAAAAAGAAATGCTAATATTTCAGTTGTTGGCTCATAATTAAATAGTTGCTGTTATTTATATATTATGAGGAATTATTTATATAAATATTCAAATATTGGTTCTTGGTTACTCTGATGATTTGTTACTGCTGTGTGAAGATAAGGAAACTGTTAAATTAAAAACAAAAACGCTCATAAAGCTGCTAACGAAATTATTCTAGTAATTTATACCGATAAAACGAAATATGTAGTTAGTTGTGAAAACGGTCATACTTTCGATGATATAGATATTTCCGGTAATAAATTTGAATACGTAGAGCAGTTTAAGTATCTAGGATCTACAATATCGAGGAAAAATGAAATTCAAAAATAAATTAAGGCAAGATTAAAATGCTTGTTATTTCTTGGTCGCAAAACTACTCTGTTGGCGCTTACTCTCCTAAATTTAAAAATTAGGATATACAAGACTATTATACCACCAAATTAACTCTATAGATATGAAATTTTGATCAAGTCCCGAGAAATACCCACACCAGCGCACTGAACTTGTCAAAATCATATTTTGCCAAAACATACACATTTAGCGTGGTGGCCAAACCGCTGAACTGATTTTAATGTTATAAAATTAAGTAAATTAAGTTTAATATCACGTTTTACAGTTTTTGACAAAATATTGTATTTTTCCCTTCCCCACAGCTCTAAAACTATTGACTGAGCAAAAAAATGAATAGAACCAAATTTGTTACATAGTTGCTTTAATAATGTATAGATGATGATCTTTGAATGCCTATTTTTTTTCATTATATAATTTATTTTTTTAATTATGAATAGTTCATGTAAATATTTTCATTATTATTGTTTGATCTGTAATAATTTAAGTATAAGTTATAACTGTAAGAAATGTTGAACTTTTCATCCAGTTGAAAATAAAGTAGCAAACGTATGCATACATAAAATTAAAGTAAATTTAATGCTCTACAAATTTGTTTATGAATATTTCTGGGAAACGGTGAAATTTTTTTTTTTTAAATCATCGATTTTCAATAAGGAATATCACCAAAACCGTTGGAAGTAAGACAAATAAGTATGTAAACAATTTTGTAGGAAATTTAAATAGTTTTAGTTTTTATTTGAAACATAGTTTTCTAGATTCCATTGTTTCCGAGATATAATCGAAAAACCCAAAAATGGGACCTCCCCTCCCTCCTGCCGTATGCTCACTCCCCAGGGGCGGGGACTTTTAGTATGCTTACCTTTTAACTACTCATAATTATGTTGTTCTCTCTTAGCATATTTCATGCACTCTACTACATGTTTATTGACTGGATTAGAGACGAAGATGAGAGGATTTCGTGAGCTGATCTTGGGGATTTGGGTTTTGGTGGGTTTGTGCGGTCAGTGTCTGCATCAAACCTATAGGTTCGCTACGCCCTTTATTTATTATCTATCAAATATTTAGGTGCTAGTTCAACATGTATGCTGATGGTGAAGATGCTTTAGAAAAGAAAACATTCGAAACAATTTGTAGAAAATTTTTTGTATAAGTAATTTGTTTATTTATTTTTTTCGCATTTTTTATATGGAGGTAAAAAAAACAACTGAAAATCAACATATTCTTTTCTTATTTTATTTTATTTTTCTGTTCGTATTGGAAGGCTCACTACTTCTAATAGGAGATCATCAGCAGATTAGAAACTCAAATTACTCAATAAACGATCCGTGCACGAAGTCGCGTAACACTGTTAAATTTGAACAGATTTTAAAAATACAGTTTATGGCCAGCATTTTCCTCCATACACTTAACTCTAATAGCATTATTAGGGTAAACTAAAAATAAAAACATTAAAAAACAATAAAAAAACAAACAAAATTTATAGATATTTTATTAATTCCTTGTAACAAATTATTCAATCATTTCAATCATTAACGATTAAAAAAAACATTTATTTGACACTGAGAGGCTTTGCAATATATATTATAAATTTTAGTGACCTGGGATTATTTTCCCATCGATGAAATCCTTTAGCCAATCCAATAAGCCTTGAAGTGACTTGTTGTACATGATTTTGTTTGCTTGTTCTTTCACGTAATCGCCGATCTGACTGCATACGAATTTTTCGTTGTCTTGGAAGTATTTGAAGGTTGAAGTCTGGAATATTTCTTCGACTTCTTCTTTGGTCATTCCTTCTATTTCCAGCCCAGTTTCATTAAACTTGGAACAAAAATAAAAATATATATATGTATATTAGGTGTATGGTACTATCTGTACATTTGTATATTTTTTTTGTATGTAAAATAATTTGAACTATTTATTTATTCAAATACATCTATTAATATCCTGGTGTATCATTTTGACTTGGATCCACTATAGATATAATGTAAATATCAATAAATAAACAAACTAAAAGAAAATTAAAAGTTAACACTTACGGTTAAAGTTTGCATTGAATAATCGAGATTAAAGTCGCTCATTTGGAGATATGTTCCTTTGAAAACAACCTTAATGTATCCAGTGGTCACCATATTACTAACCCGTGTCCTGTTAACATGGGAATATATTTATATATTTATGATATAATTTAAGAAGATAGTGCTCCATCAGATTGTTGTTCTCTCTCTCTCTCTCTCTCTCTCTCTCTCTCTCTCTCTCTCTCTCTCTCTCTCTCTCTCTCTCTCTCTCTCTCTCTCTCTCTCTCTCTCTCTCTCTCTCTCTCTCTCTCTCTCTCTCTCTCTCTCTCTCTCTCTCTCTCTCTCTCTCTCTCTCTCTCTCTCTCTCTCTCTCTCTCTCTCTCTCTCTCTCTCTCTCTCTCTCTCTCTCTCTCTCTCTCTCTCTCTCTCTCTCTCTCTCTCTCTCTCTCTCTCTCTCTCTCTCTCTCTCTCTCTCTCTCTCTCTCTCTCTCTCTCTCTCTCTCTCTCTCTCCCTCTCTCTCACTCTCTCTACGCATTCACACACACACACACACACACACACACACATTAACTTACATATATTAACCAACTATAGTATGATAACCTGCAAATATACTACTAAATATTAGAGACAAGGAAATAATAATTTCATAATCAAACACCACTAAGTATTGAATAATCTGCTTATCCTTCTCCTTACCAAAAATGTCCTTTGCCATTTACATTCTTTCCCTTGACGGTCCCCGTTGCCGTGTAATCTCCCTCGAGCTTGATCGTTGGAACAGTCACTTGGAATTTCGCCCACAATCCAAATATATTGTTTTCAATTTTATCTATTGTAAAGTTTTCTGCTTCAGATACCATAACTTTGTCGAACTTAGCTGTCAAACTGAAACATAATAATATGGTGGGAATTAATTATATTAAATATTATATCTATTATGTACCTAAAGCTAAATTAAGATTAGTTTTTTTTTGTTTTTTTTTTGAGATTAGTCATCTTAGCTTGGTATCCTAAAATAAAAATTTGAAACAACTATTGGGTTGGTGCAAACATAATGCTGGATTTGAAGATTTATTTTGTTTATGCAAGTTTTGTTTATCCAAGTAAACAGAGATAATCCTCCAGTCTAGTTAATGAATTATAAACAATGGTAATTTATGTTGGTTTTCCTCAAATATTAGTTTAGTTTGTGTTACATTTTATATGAGTAAGGACCTCTTAAATTCACCATGTCAAAACAAGATTTTCGTCAAATTTATATTTACGAATTCAAATGTCGAAGTGCAGCCCAAAACGCACGTAACACCAATGCTGTTTGGGGTGAAGGAACCATCACTGGAAGTACAGTGCAGCGATGGTTCCCAAAATTTTGTCTTGGAGATTTCAATCTCCAAGGTCGTGATCTCTTCTGTTGATCACGGCCTTTTGAGGGCTTTGGTGGAAGAAAACCCTCGCAAAGCAACTCGGGATAATAATTTTTTTTTGTCATATATATAAACCTGCATTATTATTGCACCAATATTTATCGAATATTTTCTAAGGGGGTCGGGAATAAAGTTCAAACTAACGAGAAATTCATATTATTGAATGTTGACTGTAATAATATTTTTTGTAATCATTTTTAACAATCATCATAATAAAAAAACATAAATACAATAAAATTAATAAAAATCAAATTAGATCATGTAAAATATCAAAGGTAATTGCATTATTAACATTTTACTTTATATATTATGACCTCTTTCTACCACTCTTTTTTTTTTTTTTCTTCATTTGTATTTTTTAAGTTTCACTTTGAAGAAACTGTTTATTTAAATTGATACATTTCATACAAATGTATTTTGCGTACCTTAATATTGATATTTACAAATTATTGAAACTATTTTAAGTAAAATTACAACAAAATTTTGTAATTATTAACAAAACATTGTTTACCTGATAAAAATAAAATAAATATAAATTGAATAAGAAAAATTAAAAGGCAATATTCTTGTATAATATTTTTTAATTTGATTTTTATTAAATTTAATTGTATACATTGTATGAATGGGTTCTTTGTCATGCATATTATTAATTTCCCTTTAGAGAGGCAGTTTGTAATATTTATTAAGTATGTTATCGTCCGTCAAAGGTGTTGGACATATAGTTTGTAGATCCAGTGCAAAATTATTTCTACCATGTGATATTAGTCCAGTCAATAAACACATTGTAGAGTGCATGAAATATGCGATAACTATTGACTTCATAGCTTCGTTAAGAATAGTCAGAAGATAATCATACTTAAAGTCCACGCCCCTGGGGGGGGGGGGGGGCGAGCTAACGGTGGGGGTTTGGTGGAGGGGAGAAGTTCAATTTTTCTGGTTTTCGATTATATCTTGAAAACGGTTGACTCTAGAAAAATATGTTTCTTCTTCATTAAAGCTAATTAAATTCCCTATAAAATTGATTATATATAAGTTGGTCCTAATTCAAACCGTTCTCGAGATATTTGTTATTAAAAATAGGTGATTTTCGTGAAAAAACAAATGTTACCTCACTTTTTGTCAAATTTTTGCTTCCAGTACCTTTCACAATCGTTTCTAAAAAAAATTGTCAGATTTAAAATTGTAGAGAATTAAATTTACTTTAATTTCATTATACGTTTCTGGTATTTTAAGCAAATGTTTAGCAAAAAGTGAGGTAAACATTTTTTTATTTCTAAAATTATCGATTTTAAATAACGTATATCTCGAAAACCGTTGGAATTTTGACAAATATGTATATAACTAATTGTATAAGAAATTTAATTAACTTTAATGTTTATTTGAAACATATTTTTCCAGAGTCTACTGTTTTCGAGATATAATCGAAAAACACAAAATTGGGACTTTCACCCCTCCCCTCACCCTTAGCTCACCCCCTAGGGGCGGGGACATTTAGTATGTTTACCTTTGAACTACTAACGAAGCTGTGAAGTCATTGACTCATTGACTGGACTATATATTTATATTTATATTTATATAGTTATATTGTTATGTGTGTCTACTTTGAAATATATTATACCTAACGTATCAGAAAAATTTGTGTCTAGTGCTAGTCAATTCAATCTTAGTTCAACAAAAAGTACATTTGTTAATATTGATTAAATTAAACCTTTTTAGCTAAGATTTGGTACATCCATGTTCGGTATGTGTGTTTTTATTGTGTGGATTTGAGTATGTTTTTTCCGATTTAGCCCAGCGAGCACTCCAGCTTGTTTTGTCTATTTCTAAACTCGGTAAATGAAAATGGGTTTTTATTTTGTTTCTGGCTTCTTTTTTTGCTAAGGTGTGGGCTATTTCTTTTCCTTCAATTCCGGAATGACCTTACATATAATGCTATAATATTCTTCTTCATCACATTCTGTTTTATCTTTATTAAATATGCATTATTGAATTATTATTTTTACCTTATATCATCCCCAGTTACGGTTTGGACTGGCATATCAGGTACTTGGAAGGGCTCATATTTTTTGAGAAGCGCTCTGATGAATTCCAAAGCCTGTCTCCACAAATCATCAATAGGGTTACCAACACTTTCTTGAATTAATCTCTTTTCTGAAAAAAAAAAAAAAATAATATCAATATTATTTCGAAAGCGATATAATGATGGAAGGATAATTCTTTGTTTGGGAGACCTGCAAAAGTATAATCTTATCCATATATATATATATAGAAAGCTTAAGGGTAAGTGGGACCTTAGGGGTTGACTTTTGGCAGGGTATACAATTAGGGTAGACACATCTCTACTAGGATCCCAGATCTATTTTGGTTTTTTGCTGGCAATACCCGGGGAAAAAGTTTTTAAACATACGAGTTAAAAATTCAGAGGAATAAATAATCGTACATAGGTTGGATGGAGGAAACAGGAAACTCAACTCTGAGTTTTCTATAGAAATGTCTAGGGTTAGTCGATCATAAAACATAGAAGTGAAAATAAAAACTTCTAGGCGACAATGAGGAAATGTTAGCTAACGTAGATCTTATCTGTATGAGACTAATACCAACGACAAAAGATTAAACTAAAAAAACAATTAATAAATGACCTACAAAAGAAGAGTAAGTATTAAAAAAAAACAACTCTATTTCTCCCTGATTGAGAAATACGATCATGGAAAAAGATCATGGATATGTCTATCTATAATCAACGGCTTTTCCCGATTTACATTTTAGAATTAAAAGGACTAAATTATTTAAATTTGTAATTAAATTCAATTAAATGATTATTCGAAATAAAGTTGGGATACGAAATAGCGGTTTCAAACGCGACTTTTTTCATTCAAGTGAATATAAATCCTAAACCGTTGTGCCTAGCGACAAATGCTATTAAACAGAACATATTTTCCATTAAGTTTCTGATAAATAACTTCTCGGCCAAGTTTTGATCCGAGCAAGACCAACAGAGCTTCTCAAAATGTTCCTGTTTGGACTGTGAAAAAAAACAGTTACTCCAAAAAAGTATAGACCTCCAGCCAAAAGACACATCCATGTCAGAAAATAAATAAATTGAATGTCGTTTTATTTCTTATTCTTTCTTTAATTGTCACTGTCCGCCTTAGTGAAGGGCAATAGCTGAAATAGATAATGATGTATCCATTCGTACAATTTTGTTTATAACCAAGTAAATACCCAGATATTCCACCTCAAATAGTGCTAAATAACAATCCCCTGGTTTACACCAATGTTATCCGATTCTTGGATCTCCATCTAGATAGTAAATTAACCTTTTCCATTCACATAGAACAGCTAAAAACGAAAACTACATGCAGACTGAAGATACTGAAGAAATTAGGGAATACAACGTGGGGATCGGACAGGAAAACCATGCTGCGTGTTTATGAGGCATTAATACTTAGCAAAATTGACTACGCCAGCTTCATCTATGCCTCCGCAAGTAAAACTAAGATTAAAAGGCTGGATTCAGTTCACCATGCCAGCATACGCCTTTCCACTGGAGCATTCAGAACTAGCCCAGCACTCAGTCTTAATATTGAAGCGGGAGTACTACCCCTCTCTTATCGCCGCCAGAAGCAAGGGGCCAAGTATATAACAAAAATTTATACTCAACCAGATAATCCGGTATATCTTTCAATTTTTAATCAAGACAGTGCCTATAAATATGAAACATCGAAAAATTCCTCTCTGCCATTTTGGTACAGGATAAGATGGGTTATACCAAAATTAATAAAACATCAGTCTCCACCGATCAGAAGAAACCTACCTCCATGAATATTATCACCTCCTCATGTTAACGTTAAAATGCTAAAAGTCTCGAAAATTAAAAAATGTTCTCCTCAAGAAGTCATTCAAACATTTCTCTCTGAAGTAGATAATTACAATAGTAGCAAAGTTTTATACACTGATGGCTCAAAAACAAATGAATCAACATCATGCGCAGTTTGGGACAACAGAAGCGCGCTGAAGTATAAGCTAGATAGTGCCTGTGGTTTTTTCACAGCGGAACTGACGGCGATATTAAAAGCGCTTCAACTAGCTCAAACTTTGTAGAGCCATCGATAATTATCTGCTCCGACTCCTTGAGTGCGATTAAAAGCCTTTTTAAATTTTATTCCGACAACCCAATAATTCAAGAAATTCATTTTATTATGAATAAGATCAATAAATCTTCCAAAGAGGTAATCTTTTTCTGGATACCCAGCCATTCCGGTATACCCGGAAATGAGGAGGTGGATGGAGCAGCAAGAGAAGACTTTCTTGTCCGCGGCAGAGATGTTTCGACCACTCCACATTAAGATTTTGGGTGAATGGCAGAGTGCATGGTCGGCATCGGAAGGTAATAAATCAAAAGAAATCAAACCGAACATCGGTGGCTGGGCCTCTTAATCAAGACAATGTAGAAGGGAGGAGGTGACAATCATCCGGCTAAGGATTGGACACTGCCGTTTAACGCATGACTACCTGATGGCAAGGAGAGTTTCCCCGCAGTGTCAACTCTGCAGAGTTGCTCTAACAGTGAGGCACATCTTCGAAGAGTGTCCTCAGTACAGGAGAGATATAAGCGCTGTAAGACCTTGGGCGATAGTGAACAGTACATTTCTAGTACTATAGAATTTATAAAGGAAATTATATATTTGTATTTAATGTTCGTTACTTTATTCATTACTATTTTGTTTTTCTCTTTATTTTTTATTACATTCTATTTATTTTTATTTTTATTTATTTTATTATTTTTTAAATTTATTTATTTATTTATTTTTTTTTTAGTAAATCTTATTTATGGTTGAAATTAATATAATTTTATTAGAAATTTATTATTGTTATTGTCATTGTTGCAATGTAGGCGGTGTTGTAAAGTTCGGGTATATCGGCAATAATAACCATAGCAGTTTTTTTTTGCCCTTAAAAACAAACAACAACCAAGTAAATACACAATTACAGTGAAAACTAGGACTTAAATCTGGATTTAATATTTTACCAAACGGGGACAAGCATTATATCAAACAAAAAAATAAAATTTCTCACCGGTTGAAACCTGTCTAATTCCCAACGAAGCAGAAAATACAGAGCAGCAGACTAACAGCAGCATAAGGAACTTCATCTTGATATAATACACCAGTAGCGAAAAACGGAAGAAATAAATCTTTTGAGATTTATTTATACTTATACTAAAACATTTATTTACTTTTATTGATAAAGATTAATCGGTCAAGTTTATTTTATTTTTCTGTTAGATTAATTTATTTTTAGATAAGAAATAGATTTTGTACATGGATTATATCTGTTTATATACTGATATGGATTTTTTTTTTTTAAGATATCGAGATATCTTTGACATATGAAGTATATTTTACGTTTTTAAATGTGATTGAACTCTGTTTGTTTCTTCAACAGCCCCTTGAATTTCAGACAAAATGTAAATAATTTGCGCTATCTCACATATTTCGCCCCCGATTAAGACCAAATTTTAAGGTCATCTAGAAGCCTTAAAACTGCATAGTTTAGACTAAACTATGAGTCGCAGGATTTCCCCTTTTTGAAATATCTCAAGTTGTATCTGACCTTGGATTTTTACATTCACATCAGTTTTTGTCCACTAAAATATGGAGTAAATCCAATGTGTTACGCATGGATAAAAAGCAGAATGTATGCTGATTCTATTGATGCTATTATTATTGTAATCGATTGAACGCTGCAGTTGTTATGGCCGATAGAAATTGTTGATGAAATCTCAACATCAAAATTTGAACCTCCTCGAAAGGGGTAAAAAATCAATATTTTTGATTTTGATAAAATTTCACATATAAGGGTTTTATGGTGCGTTAAATCAAGATTTGAGGTCAGTTGTTCATGAAAAAAAGCTTCCACTGATTTACAGTGGATTTCCTTGGAATTTTGTCATATTTTTGGAGTTTTTGAGCACTCTAAAGCCGGGTAATGTTTTGAGCATAACGGAAGTATTTTTATATCTAATAGCATACATAACTGCAATTAAACGTGAAAGAATCATTTCTCTATCTTGACTGAGAGCTGAGAAAAAAAATAAAACGTGATTTTAATATTTTATTTTTTTTTTCGGCTCCTAATGCTCATTGGCGGCTATAACGCTAGATTTGCACTATTATAGGACCCTACTACCCACTCAAAAATCGGCATTCAAATCTGTGAGTTAGAACTGCAAACGTCCCCTTGTCAGTTTCTCCCTGATTTGGAAAAGCAATAGATCATAGATATGTCTATCAATAATCTCTCAATAATCAGAAAAGCTCCAAAACTTGAAAATTGTAAGCAAAACTTAACTTTTTCCATTCAAAGCAGTATACAATTTACTATAAAAATCTCACTTACATGACAGTTATCAGACCTATTTGGACACATGGAGTTGAGCTTTGGGGCCCAACTAAACCTTCAAATTCTTCCCGTATCCAATCCTTACAATCCAAAATCCTTCGAAAAACCCTTAATGCTCCTTACTTTGTTACCAATAAACTTATCCATAAAGATCTTAATGTACCATATGTTGCTGATTAAGCCCAAACCAGATACCTATCCTTTTATAGTAATAACCACACTAATCCTCTAGTCGCTGAACTTGCTTCCTACTCCATATATCTTTTCACTATATTTCTTTTATTTTTATTTATTTACTTTTTTTTTATATTTCTTTTTAGTTATGAACGCATTGTAATTATTCTATTAGCATATTGTTATTATTTTTTTTTTTGCCCTACTTTTGTTTTATTTTTTTTTTCTCTCTCTTCTTTTCTCATGTATATATTTATCACAAAGTTCTATTTTCAATTGTATATTCATATATTACCGTTTATCCTTATTATTTTCATTTGAAATTAAGATAGCCAGACTATTGTACAACTTATTATACATGTATGTTATTCTTAGGGGACAATATGTCCCAGAATAAAGATTTTTTTTACTTTTCATTGATTCATTATGTATAATTTATATATATATTGATGTATATATATTGTACAGTTGTAAATTTGAATAAAAGAAAAAAAAACAATATAGATCCTTAATGGTAGGTCCTAGCGACGAATGTTTGGAAGGTTTCTGGTGTTTTTTTTTAATGAGATAGAAAGGTATCAATGATGAATCTAATGAAATAATTCATTACGGTCTTCAATATGCAACCTCAGCAGACAGCATCTCATATACCAAGGCCCCAGGCCCGGAACTAGGGTGTGGCAGGGGGGAGGGGGGCACGTGCCCCGGGATGCAGATTTCATGGGGCGGCAAAATTTGAGATGTTTATAAATATAAAAAAATAATAAGCTATTTAAACATTTTGTCATAAATAAAATTTCTACATGGCATACATATGGAGATAGTGTATTTCAATGGTGGGGTGTGAGAAGAGAAGGGAATGGGAGCGGAAAGGGAATTAAGAGATTAATTTCGAAACGATAAGGGTAACCTTGGTTTTCTCCGAAATCAGGTGTAACTTAATTTTCACAGCTCAATGTTTATGGTATTAATATCATACTCAATCTTAAGAGTTGCCTTAATCATATCAGAAGGGTAAAATGCTATATCTTTATAAACGTTTTTAAAACTCTTTCAGGTGTCGAAATTGGAGAATAAAAATAAATCCAAACAAATCCCAACAAATAACCGTTACCCTTCGTCGTAAGCCTGCGACTTCCTGTCCTACTGTGTCCTTTAATGATATGCCACTAATCCCTGTTGAACGTCTTACTTGGAATCCACATACAAGACAAAAACGACCAGATACTGCTCGTCGTTACAGACTACTTCAACATTTACTAGACAAACGATCAAAGCTCCCAATTAATTACAAAAAAAACTCATTTACATGACTGTGATTAGACCTATTTGGACGTATGGGGTTGGGCTTTGGGGCTCCTCTAAACCATCCAATTCATCTCGTATCCAATCCTTACAATCTAAAATCCTTCGATAAATCCTCAATGCTCTTTACTTTGTGACCAATAAACTTATCCATAATGATCTTAATGTTCCTTATGTTGCTGATTTAGCCCAGACCAGATACCTATCCTTCCATAGTAAGCTCCACAACCACTCCAATCCACTAGTCTTCCAACTTGCTTCCCATTCCATTCCCGATAAAAAGATCCCGAGCGTTTTCCACTCCGAGGCATCTGAAAAAAAGATGGCCTAGAGACCTTTTAGTGTAGATTTTTATTGAAGCGCTACTATTGAGTGGTTCTTCACAAGTTATTTACATGCCATTGTATTTAATATCATCACATTTACTTGATGTATATTATTTTGTACAGTTGTAAATATCAATAAATGAAAAAAAAAAATTCCTTCAACAGAAATTCACTATCTTGTTCATAAAGTTATAGATAAAAAGATCGGACTCTCTTGAAAAATATGATAACATTTATGAGAGGTTCAGAATGCGTGAAAATAACTAATGCAGTCTAGTGATAACAAAATATTAAAAGATCAAAAAGAAAGAAAAAAACAAAAAAAAACATGAGACTATATTAATATATTGAAATATTTATTTTTTGATTGCGTGAAAATTCAGTTGTAAATTCCTATTTCAGTCTTTTTGATAATACACAATTAGTTTTTAAATTTCAGGAATTAAAAATATGATTTTTCGTTCGCTATATGGTTCAAATCAAATATGAAAAAAAAATACAATAAAGATCTCTGATATAATAAAATAACTTTCTCCCACTTATTTGAGTTCTGTTATAAACAGATATAAATTAAGTCAATAATTTGTTAATAAATGGTTTTTTTTTAAAGCAAAAGATACAAATTTAAAATTTAACAAAAATTAAAAGTGAAATGAAAAGTTATCTCTATTTTGGGATAACCAAAAGCCTCAAGAATAAAAAAATAAAATAAAAAATTGTGCTATTATCTGGCCGTATTAATTTGTTTAGCGCTTCAGTTATGGCCGCTGAAAATGGTAATAATATTTCTTCATTTTCAAATTGCTGGTATATTTAACGTTTGGATTGCAATTGTAATGCTTAATTTTTCAAAAGAAAGTTATGCATTTTGTACCAAGTAGTGTTGATCTAGTATATGAAAAATTACTGTGTTTTTTAAAAGATATTTAAAAATAAATTGTCTTACAATTTTTTTTTATCGTCAGGTAGAAGAATCGATCCATATATAATAATTATGTGATTATGTATAACAAAACATCAGCGATACCGATTGGTTCAATTCAATTTCTTTTTGAAATTCATACAGGTATCAAGTTTTCCACCGCTCATCAACCAATTAAAACTAAATATAGATGTTTGGTAATGGTCCTAATTTACTTTAACTGACGTGTTGTCACGTGTTAAAGTTATCACTAAAAATCTCAATTTTGTTTTTATTATCCAATATCATTCTTTACACAGAACTTTTGAGGTGATAAAAGTATTATTTATATGAAAATAGGAAAACCCCTTTTTCTAACAAGTTAAGGTACTAAGATCCTTTGAAATCAGATCAACTGGCAACAAAATACAGAACTATAAATATTTTTTTTAAAAATAAATTTTTGAAATTGACAACTGTACAAATATATACGTCAAATAAAGGTGTTAATATTGATTACAATAACATGTCAAAACTTGCAAAGAACTACACATCAGTAGCACTTAATAAAAATTCTACATTAGAAGATCTCTAGGCCATCTTCTTTTCAGACGTCTCGGAGGATCATCGGGAATGGTTTGAGTGGCTATGGAGTTTAATATGAAAGGATTGGTATCTGGTTTGGGCTAAATCAGCAAAATATGAAATATTGAGATCTTTATGTATCAGATGACAAAGTAAGGAGCATTGATAATTTTTCAAAGAATTTTGGATTGTAAGGAATGGATACAAGATAAATTGGATGGTTTAGTGGAGCACCAAAGCTCAAGATTTTAATGCCTTCTTCAAACAGCTATTTTTTTTAAATTTAATTTTCGATGATAATTTAAAGATAAGATATCTTTGGTGTCCAAATCTGACATCATTTTTTGAGTGAAGAAATGTATTAGGCTATCAATGATTTAAACATTTTTTATAATTTCTTTTAGCTTAAAATGATGATTTTTTAGTGTTTTTTATTTTTCTGTTAATCAACACTAAAATAATGAATGAAATAAGCATAAGAATATAAAATAAAAGTTTCGACATGTTTTATTATTTTTTTGTTAACCGTTGGGGTCCTTGGAATCAAATGAAAAAAATCTGTCGATTTCTTATTTAGTGTAGAATCACTAAATCAATTTAGACTAAATGCCAGGGACAAACAGACCAGTAGTCAAACAGGGGGAAAAATGTAGAAGTTTTTTAGTTTCTTTCATCAATTGATTTTTATGTTTCTTTGGGGTGCTGAATCCAAATTAACTTTACCACCCTGAAAAGGCGCAGCTTTCCAAAAAAAAATATTTCAGGAAAAAATATGCTGTTTTACAGGTTTTTATATAACAAATGAAAATATGCGCATTTCGATGGATAAAAATACATAGGTCACAGTAAATACATTGGCAAGTCTAAAATCATAACTTTTTAAATAATCACTTTTTAACTCTTTTTAATATTTTTTAAATTTAAATCCAGTTTTTGAAATAATAAATTTTTGTAGACGTCAGTGTCACTGAAATAGCGGGCTGATTAGCTAGTGATTAGGGCTGGTTTAAAGAACATTTAATTTACTGAAGCCATTCAAGGATTTTTCTTTTGTTATCTGATTATTCACAAGAACTTGCCAATTTATTCATCCTAGCTAACTTGGTTCCCACCTACCAACCTACACCATATTATGAACCATGGTTTTTATCTGGTTAAAGTTGGTACCCTTTTCTTTGTATTAGTTCTTTTAGAAAGGTATTTTAAATAAAGATCTAAAGGAAATGTAGGTAGGTGTATAAAAAAAACAGCTTGCTTCAATAAAATGTTTTTATTAAATTGGGAAAGAAAAATATTTTTAAAAAACATATAATTATTTAAATATATATATATATATATATATATATATATATATATATATATAAATATATATAATTATTTTTTAACAGAATAGTAATAAAATAAGCTTGAATAAATAAATAGTTCAAATTATTTTACATTAAATTGCTAAACATCCTAGAAATATGTACTCTGTATATAAAAATAAACAAGGATTTAATAATTAAAATTATCGTAAAAAAAAACTAGAAAAACACGCTTTTATAGCAAACCTAACTAAGAAGCTAAGTGTGGTGAACAATTTAAAGGGAAAAGAAATACTTATATTACATCACTCGAAAATTATTGAATTTATTTATTGAATCAATCATTGCTATTTTAGAAGGAAAATAATATCTTTCAATTTTATAAGAACTGACATTCCTGAGTGATTTGTCAATCAAAACAGCATAATTATTATTTTAATAACAAACATTGATTACAACTTTGGACAATATTATTTTCTTGTGGATTATCTCAATGACTATAAGATAAAACGTTTTCTTCGGGATAAAACTGAAATTAATATAAAATCTTGTAATTAATTTCATTTTTGACATTATATAAATACAGCTGTGTATTATATAACTGAATCTGTGTGAAGTGGTTATATTTTCGAAATCATGTGGCTTTTAGATAAAGAATGTACCGAATAGTTATTAGGTGATACTAACATTTAAAATTCTATCCTTACATCTGAATCTCCACAAATTTACACACCAGTTGGTAACGATAGTTGGCACATATGTGGCATGTGTGAATAGTTGGTTAATTGCAAAAATGGTATTTTATGAAAAAATGATTCACAAAATATTATTCATATCTGTAATAGTAATAACTAAGTCGGTTAGAAACAAATTAAGAGAACAAAGCTTTCTGGTGATACCCATAACCCAAAATTCACAAATGCATTTAACTGTAAATTCACAAGTGCCACAGATATATCCTCTGTAATAATTTTCAATATGGCATGTCGAAGAAGGGACGAGGAAGATCAAAAACCACTGGTTTATGCCCTGGTTTCTTTTATATAAATTTTATTGGAATATATTGCTAATAGCTGCAGTTCACTATTAAATAATAGCGGATATAATTGATACTATTATACAAGATAAAAAAAAACAATAAATTATCTAGACAAGTTTAAAAAAAATAAATAAAATAACAATATTATTTGCTATACAATTTACTAATATCACTATCATAACTGTTTGATAATGTCCAAAATCAATAAAAGTTATTTTCATTTCAATAACAAATCACCAACGATTGAAAACAAAAAACGTTTTTTTTCACATTTGATACTTCGCATTTGTATCCAGAATATATATAAATTAAGGATGAAAAACTGCTCATGGTTATTGTGACCCTTTAATAAGATCCAGTAAAAAACTATTAAATTTTTGGAAATTTTTATTCAAACTTTAAAAAATGAATCTCAACAACTTTATCTGAAAATTTCAAGTCTATTGCTTGTTTGCACTTGAAATTAGGCAAAAAGTAATAGGCATGAATAAGTTTAGAAATCAATAAAAAAATAAAAAAAGAAAAAATACTAAACAAATAAGTTATAAAGTGAAATTAGATAGTACAAGATTGAGATATAAAGTCTTAAAAACCAGTACTGCCACTACTCATAAAGGGTTGGATTCAGCACTAGGTAGGGAAGTTTTGTTTTGGGACCAGAGGTCATGAGGTCAGCAACCATGCTTAACCACCAGGTTTTCCCCTAATTAAAAGTACGCAATTTATAGAAAGGCAGAGTGTTCCGACCCTGTAGTGCCTTCCAACCCTGAAGACTATCCATTGCTGAATTAACAGAAAATAAATCATCTGCCTTCAGCCAGACTTGGACATGAACATGGGAATTCAATGGCCTACCCACTGAGGTAGCTCACTCTTATGTATAAAGTCTTAAGTATTATGAAAAATTCCTGTATTTTTTGTGAAATCAATAATTTAAATTTTTAATTTTTTTATTATATACTTACTGATATTTACAGCTGCATACAATATATGCTATACATAAATTTGGGGAAATGATCACTGACATGTTATTAACGTGTTAAGAACTAGCCATTAGTAGCACTTAAATAAATGTTATACATTAGAATGCCCCTAAGTTATCTTCTATTCAGTATTCGAGTGAGAAACAAGTTGGGAGACTAATGGATTCGAGTGGGTATGTAGCTTGTCATGGAAGAATAAGAATCTTGTTTGGGCCAAATTTAATTTTTAAAATTTAACCTTCATTTTCTCCCGATGCCTAAGCAAGAGAATTAGGAATCCCAAATTTATCCATTACTCCTTACTTACTTAACCCTTTAACAGGTGATGTATCCTGGAGGTCACATCACATGTCTAACACCTTTTGCTCAATAAATGACCTAGTGTCCGACGGATTATCCTACTCATTATCGTCTAATATCCTTTACTTAACCTTCAATTTGGGAGTTAGCGTGGCTTTAGCCATTCAAAGGGAAAAAGAAAAAGAAATGTGTACAAAAATCCCCGGCCTGCCCGTTAAAGGGTTAATTAAGTAAGGATATATTTTCCCAAAATATATGTTTTATGGTTAGTATAGTTTGATAGTACAGTCCCTATAGCTATCAGATAGTTGTGTGTTATGAGGCAATATCCAAGCCAAATTCAGACGATATATAAGTTTTTTATTAGATTATTCTTTTTTGAGGTGCTGAATCCAAATTTTAGTTCCGTCTTCTAGTTCTTATCACATCTCTTTTCCTAACTGTTTTAAATTTCAATAAATGTCAGTTCATTCAAATAGTTCTGTTGTTTTTATGATGAAAGTTAAATTTAACAAAAAACTATTAAAAATATACATATCATTCAAAGAAATATTTTCTTTTACAATCAATAACCTATTCCCAATATGATGGTAAATTTAAACTTTCAGCCTCAAAAACCATATTTAGCTGGCCTGAATGAACCTTGTTTTTAAGTGTTTTCTCTTTAGATCAATATTGTGCAAACTACAAGTGTGCCTTCTATTCAGAGTGGGCATCTTTTCAAAATAGCACATCTTTATATAGTAGTTTTCGTTGCTTTTAACCAAATTTGTACTTATAGAGTAGAATTGACTGAATATGGGTTTCCAATGAAATCATTTCCTTTAGAAATTTAGAAAAACCAAAGGAGACTGCAATTAAATTTAATCCCTCTTTTCATAAAGTTTAAGCAATTGTGCTTACATGGGGAACAGTAGTTTTAAATTTAAATTAATTAGCCAAAGCACAAAATAAAATTGTACAATATATATATTTTTTTAAATAACGATTTATTGAAATTTACGATTTATTTAGAAAATGTGCTGTTAACTATTACAATAAAATGACAAAATATGAAAAGTACTACCCATCAGTAGCACTTAAATAAAAATTCTACACTAGAAGGTCTGTGGGCCATCTTCTTTTCAGATGCCTCGGAGGATTATCAGGAATGGTGTGGGAAGCAAGTTGAGAAATTAGGGGATTTGAGTGGTTATGGAGCTTATTATGAAAGGATAGATATCTGATTTGTACAATATAAATTACTAGCTGAAAGTACCCTGCTCCGCTACGGTTTAATATCATTAGGATTTAGGACAACTTAAATTAGTAAAAGTTAAGCTTAACGTTGATAATTATTATTACTTAAATAAACCTAGAAAAGAATTCCATTCTTAGAATAATTTTAATAAGTAAATTAAAGTAAATAAGGTTCTTCACCTCCTCTCTCCATCAACATTTAGGCGTAAAAATCAGCTGCAGACACAATTTTCTTAATTGGTGTAATGGTGTTTGGGTCACACTGAGGGATGTCAATACTGTACCCATGAACATCGAACTGGCCTTACACGTCATCAGAGAACATACTTCTTTTAACCCCCTCTTTAACATAAGTCTTTTAATAGCTTCTCATCACGAAACAACTCAAACTTGTAAGGGTATTCCTAATCAGACACCATGAGTTCACAGAAAGTATCATACAATCGGATTTCGACATCGATCATATTTTTGTTTGTTTACAACTATAAGGAGCTTAACTTGTGGTCAAAGTGTGTGGCTTAAGCATCTAACCTATTTTTTATCTTAGCTTATCTCATTATACCACATGACTATTAATCTATTATTATTCACCCAATAGAAATTTTAATCGCATTTTTCGCGAATTAGCTGTGATCCGGGCCGATTTTTTTAAATTCCTTTCTTAGGAGCACCTAGGGCCCTAGAGGCCGTGGAATCTACATAGACACACCCGATAGAATTTCATTCCAATCTGTTTGGTGGTTTCTGAGATTTCATGTTAAATGAGTGAGTGGTATTTGACAAATATATAGTAGATAAAAATGACAAGACTTTTTAAATGACATGGTAGACTAAAAAAAAAATCTTTAAAAGCAATTCTAATTTCTTTTTACCTGATATGTTAAAGGAAGTTTTAATATTATTTATCTGTTTCAATTATGTTTCTTTGTAAATTGAATACATTAGTGGAGATGAAGGTGCTGCCAGAGGAGTAAAAATTGTTTTAGAAATTGATTATTTGTAGTGAATGTAGGAGTTATTTTCTTATGCCTTTAAACACTAAAGATATGATAAAACAGTTATTGACACCTCAGATAGTTTGTGACATACAATTTTGGCAATTAAAAAGTAAGTTTAAAAAAAAAAAAAAAGATTTACGGAAATTTATTTTTATTTATTGGTTTATTTTTCATCTGATTATTGTTCCAACATTCATTTCTCATTTAATGACGGTTATTTTTATCTTTGTCATTTTGTAAAATATATTTTTTATTTTTACTACTTTATCTTGTTTGTTACTTTAATATTAAATTTGAGATTTTATTTTTGATCTAAATGTCACTAAATTGGCCCAAAGCAGATACCTATCTTTCCATGGTTAACATTATAACCACTACAGCCCATTAGGCTCTCAACTTGCTTACCAATCAGCTTCTGTTAGCCCTCTGAGACATCTGAAAAGAAGATGACCTAGAGATCTAATTATGTAGATTTTATTGATGTGCTGCAAATAAGTAATTTCTTTACAAGTTATTGACATGTCATTGTAATCGCATTTACTTGATGTACATATTGTATAAAGTTGTAATTATCAATAATAAAAAATTTTTCATTTTATTTTTAAAGAATGTGCAATTGGTATTTTAGTTTATTTTATCATAATTCCATTTCTATAATAATTATCAGTTATCAGTATTATTTTCTTAATTGTAAATACTGCACCTAAGCTGACATTATATTGTAGATTAAATTATTCTTAAGTGACTATGGCTTCCGAATAAAGTTTATTTCCATTTAATTTCAGTAGCATAATCTTGAAAAGGTTATGGTAAATTTTAATTTGATTGAACTATTTTTCTTGAATTAATAATATGAATACTGTCTTAAGGATGCAATTGATTGGTTAAGTCTACAAAATTACTGGTTAAATGTATAATTTCTCTGAGGATGAAGGAATGCATTTGAAACCAGAAGAAGATGATTCCTACAATTTTTAACATAACATATTCATCCAGTCTTGTGTTCAATTGTCATATTTAGAAGCAATGGAAATGTAATTTGTTTGTTTGTTTAAATCTTTTATTGAGTCATTTTTACAATCTGCCACAAATGTGGGCAATAAGTAATATAGATGGCGTATGATTACATTCACACATTATGTACAATGAGAAAAAAAATAATAATAATAAAATCAAATATTAAAATAAAGTAAATAAGTAATGTAAGAAAAAAAAAAAAGAACTATGCTATACATAAACAATATAAAATATACTATATACAAAATGAAATAGTAAAACAAAAAAGAAAAAAAAGTAAATAACAGTAATGATAAAAGATAAAACAAAGGTGAACGGACAAGACAGGCACAGAGAGATCCCAGCTCTTCTCTCTCAGCTGTGTCAAAAAATACAATTATACTCTATTTACAATTTACACTCATCCTTGGAATCCCCCCACCAAACCCGTCCCTTCACTTATGAACGGACAAGACAGGCACAGAGAGATCCCAGCTCTTCTCTCTCAGCTGCGTCACAGGTGTAAAAAAAAACCCAGTGGAGGCTAAGTGAGATTGCTATAACATTCACTAAGGACACGACTAGAGAAGCTGGATTGATGGTTCTGGCCATTGCCAGAACTCCAATATAAGGTAATTTTACAAAAGATCTCAGGGCCACTGCCGTTTTAGTCTGCGAGGGAGGATATCAGGATGTGTGGAAGTGGATGATTGAGCTAGTGGTTTAGGATGAAAGGAAAGGTTGTGATGGAGTTTTGAAAATTTAAGGGGTATAAGGTCGAGGATGTATGGTATATTCAGATCATTATGTAGGGTTTTGTTGGAAACATAGTAAAGAGCATTTACTATAGTTCGGGGGATTTTGGATTGGAAGGATTGAATGCATTTGATATTCGACTTTTTTGCTTTTCCCCACAAGGAATTGTAAATAAATAAATAAATCTAAGTATATATCTAAAAGCTAATTTTTGGTTTTCATTTATCCGTTATGCTGCAACACACTTAAGATAGAACTAACTTCTACACTTAAATTTTCTTTTTTAGGTTTTAATGTTTTTAGTTCAGGCAATAAAAAACACAGATTGGTAGGATTTCAAAGCTTTTTATTTATTTAAAACAATGAGAAAATTGCTTAACTATTTTAATTCACAGGTGGGAAGGTGAATGGTGGTGGGTCTGGGGTTGAGGCAACCAACCGCTTCAGCCAATCGATGATTTCATTCAGGCTTTTTCCTTTAGTAAGTTCGTTGGCGATTTCCTTGACGTGATTTGCAACCTTTCCGGTGACAAAGGGCTTGTTGTTGTTCAAGTAAATGAGGAACTGTTTGTTGAGCATATCATTGATCTGTTCTTGAGTCATTCCTTCAACATTCATTCCGGTGATGGTTGTCTGTAGGTATAAAATCAAACAAGAGATGATTAGCTAAATTTTAACTCTTAACAGATACTTTTCTATTCTTTTAAAATAAATGATATTTGAAACAATCTGCTATAAATTAGGTCCAACAGTTATTTTAAGGCTAACATATGAAACATAGATTAAAAAAAAAATTAAAAAGTAACCTCTTGTGTAAATTGAAAGTACCTTGTTTGATAAAATGTTATTCAATGCAGAATATAAGTGGATCCTGTTATTTCCAAAATGTTTTCAAGAAAAAATAAAAGAGGTAAAAAAAAAAAAAAAAAAAAAAAATTGTTCGAAACAGAATAAAGAATGATATAAACAATCAACATGAATGGTATGTTTAAGAAAAAAAAACAACAAAAAAACATAAAGGGTCTTGGGTTCAGTACTTAGGTAAGGATGTACTGTTACTGGGCTAATGGTTGTCTAAGGAGAAGATTTGGCTGAAATCATGCTCAACCGCCAGGTTTTTCCCTTCTTGACTAAGAGGCTGGGTGTCCTCCCCGGAGAATCTCCCGACCTCAAAGTCAAGACATGGCTGAATTAACAAAAAATAAATTTTCTGTATTCAGTCGGACTTGAACTTGGGTTAGGTATGTTTTAAAAGAAAGTAAAATTCAAAAATAAGAGAAGTATTCTTAGAATTAAGATTCGCAAATACAAAGCTAATTAGGACAATAGTTCAAGTAGAAACAACAATTTGAATAACCAGGAAAGTGCTTAATGAATTTTAATTGGGACAAGGAAACCAGAAAAAACAAAATAAACAATGTTTTAATTATAGTGCCTCATTTTCCTTTTAAATCTTTCCACAATAAAAAAAAAAGCTAGAAAATTCAATAATATAATTTAAATTTTAGTACTTATGTTTTAATAAAAAAAAAAAAAAAAAAAAAATTTTTTTTTTTTTATTTATAAAAATATTACATTCATAACTGGATCCTGATAGTATTAGTCAACAAACAAGTTATTGCTTATTATTAATATAAGTATGCTAATTCACTCTTCTGGGAAGTAAAAAGGAAAATAAAATACTTTGCTGATTGAAGACTTTGATTAAGCTCGAATTTTCCTTATATTCAGAGATAAGTTGACCCCTCGTTAAAATATTAATAAAAAAAATTTTGAAGGGAAAATTCTCAAACTATATTTTGGCAAATATAGTATGTACTTTGAAGGAAGGTATGCTTCCTATAAGAATCCAATAAATTTACGCTGGTACCTTGAATAACAACTAAGATAAGGTTCCTGTTCAAATCACCTGATTTATAACCTCTGTAATATTATATTTATTTATTTATTATTATTATTATTTATTTATTTATTTTTTTAATGAAAACTGCAGTTCTCACTTTGCTAAATATTGTCCATTAATATTCTGTCAAAAGAAAATTTGGTGGTGTTGTGAAATATTGATAAGAAGTTGTTTATGGAGTAGTGTGGAAAGGTTACTAACAAGATGGTTGGATCTAGTCAAGAAGCTTTATAAAAGAGGAAAATCTGTGTACTTCATTTGGTCGCTGAGTCAAATCAGAATAAGGGGTATTGAAATGGCGGATAAAGCAGCAAAAGAAGCTCTATCCCTCCCAGGCCGTGGCAAAACCTTTCTAATAGTATCAGAACTCGCACACCCACTTGCGAGTCTTCACCACTTTAATGGAAGTCTTGAGCCCCCCTCCCCCCAAAAAAAAATTCATTTAGATCAATATAATATAATTGAATTTATATATATATATATATATATATATATATATATATATATATATATATATATATATATATATATATATATATATATATAAATGAGTATCCTTTAAATTGGCTATAGAGTAAAATTGGCATTATGTACAGATCTTACCCTCTTTTAAACAATTTTCCAACTGACCTACCTGGTTGAATAACTACCTAAATAGTAATTGGTGTTTATTTATTATTAATTTTTGTAAACGTTCAAAGTAAAATACTTTAAATTCTCACCTGAATGCCTTCAATAGAATAGTCCAAATTTAAGGTGGTGATTTGAAGAGAGTGATCTACAATGCCGAATTGGATGTCTCCACTTTCAACCAATTTTTTGACATCGAGTCTGTTGAAATACAAGATATGAAATAATAATTGTTCTATAAATGTTACCAAAAATAATTCCTAATTTATTAATACATAATATTTTGTATTATAAATTTATTATAATAAAATGTCAGTGTACATACACAAATGTTCCTTCTCCTTGAACTTTCTTCTGGAAAGCTGTTCCTGATATTTTGTAGTTTCCTTGAATGTGTGCAGTTGGTACGCTCACGGCAAAAGAAGCCTTGAGTTCTGGAAGGTTGTTTTCTATTTTGTCAATTGTGAAGTCACCGGCATTTGACACTTTAACATCGTGTGTTGCAATGGTAAAGCTGAAAAAAAAAAATGATTATTTCCTAAACAGAAAGTAAATAAAAAAACAAAAAACAAAATCAAAGTCTTCCTGACTGGGAAAAACAATAGATCATGGATATGTCTATCAATAATCTGCTTTTATATTTACTGCTTCTGATAAGGAAACTGATACAAAAAAAGTCCTAACACTTAAAAAATGTTGGCAAAACACTGCTTTTTTATTCGAAGCAATATACCTCCTAAATGGTAGGTCTTAGCAAGAAATATTTTATCACAAAAATATTATCCATTATTTATGATGAGGAATCTGTCGTCAAATTTTTGATCTGAGCAAGAACAGTGTGTCAAACACTTGAGCTAGAGTGTGTCAAAATGTAACATTTTTAAGGGTGAATAAAACATTACACAAAAAAATTATAGTTCTCCAGCCAAAAGACATATCCATAAAAAATAAATAAATAAATAAAAAAAAAAAAAAAAAGAATAATAAAAAAAAAAAAAAAAAGCCTTTTGTGCTAAGTCCGAAAGCCAAAACTTTGCCACAATAAATTGCTATTAGTTTATTGTGTTTTAAAATGACGGCACCTTCAATTTTTTCTTTTTTTAATTATGGTCTAAAAAATCACTTTATTATTACTTTAATTTTCAATATTGGAATTTGTCTTTTATAGTCATGAGGGTTAGTTGTCTGCTTCCTTTTATAATTATTATTTTGTTATGTCTCCTGAACCACATTTCACCTTTTGTAAAGTTTATTTGTTCCTTACATGCTTTCTTTTTTCCCCCTCAATATATTACTCTGAATATTTTTTTTTAAATTAATTTATTTTTTATATAAGGTTTATATAGACCCAAATATTTTTTTCTTTTCTTTTTAAAATGAATAAAAATCTAATTTAAGCCATTAAAACGAAATCATTTTTGTCTGTTGGGGCTTGATGTTCTTATTTACTCCAAATAGAGCAAGAGGTTAGATTATCTACCTATTCTACCCAGAGTGGGAAAGTTGAGATTTATTCTATGGGACCACCTAGAAATAAATCACAACAGGATTTGAACTGGTGCCGCAGTTAAGAGAATGTTTAAGTGCTTGACACTCCAAAACCCTAAAATTATTTCTGTTCTATAATTTAAGTGAATAGTGTAAACAAAAAATAAGAAGTATTTTTCCTTTAAATATGATTTACCAAAAAAATCAAATCAAGAAAATTGTAGTGTAATTCAAATATAAATTTTAAAAGAAATATCTTCTAATAGAAACTTTTTAAAAAAATATCTTCTAATAGAAGGGTAAATATATTACAAAAATTACTAGTTCACTATTTTGAGACAGATACTGGAGAGAACATTGTATTAAATAGGTTAAAACTTACTCAATATCGGTATCAACAAGGCGTTGGTCAGGCATTGGTGGAAGTGTGTATGGGTCATGTTTCTTCAATAGGGATCTGATGTACTCAAGGGCTTCAACTACCAGATCATCCAGGCTGTTGCCAAGGAGAGGAAAATCTAAAATATTTTTAATATCATTAGTGAGAGCATTCAGTTTATACTTAATATAGTTTTTCTTTATTATAGATAATATAGTATCCTTATTATAGAGTGTACAATTTTGGGCTGTATGATAAACTATTAAGTCATAAACAATGGCACAAAAAGATTTAAAAAACAAACATAAAATCTGCTGTAATGAATAAAACAATACAGTATAAAATCTTGATTATTTCAAATATTAGTTTGCACTAAGAAAAAAATGTATATATGAAAGGAACATATTTTATACAGGTAAAGAAATATATAAAGAAGTAAAAACATGAAATAAAATATGAAATTCTGAAAACAATTAAAAAATGAAACATAAATGTTTATTTTAATATTTTAAATGTTCATTAAGTTTTTTTTACAATTCCGATTGTATTTAATTCTTGCAATCTGAAATTCATTGCTTGAGATCTTGAAATATCTTGATGTTTCTGATTATGTCACAAATTATTCATATATTTTATGTTGGATGAATTGTCCCAAATCTATCCTTTCATAATCTTTCCCATTTGATTCCTAGTATTTATGACACCTGACACCTCTGAAAAAAAACTGGCCTCGGGACAATCCACTTGGAAATCCCAAAATATAGAGTTGTATATTAGTAGTTTAAAAGTCATTGCCATATCATTACATTTAGAATTCTAATTTAAATAATGTATTTTCTATTATATTATAATAAATATCAATACATATATTAAAAAAAAAAAAAAAAAAAAAAACTTATGTACATTTTTGTAAATTAGGACATATGTGAGGAAATATGATTACAATGGCTTGTAAAGAAACTATCAATAAAATCTATATTACGAGGTCTTCAGGCCATCTTCTTTTCAAAAGCCTGGTAGAGTTATCGCGAATAGAGAGTAAAATCATTTTTTAGGGCCAGATTTAGCACTAATATATAATATATCTTGAGACATTTTATTTTTTAAAAAAATATTGAACATGGGCTGGCTATGTCGCTAGAATGGAAATGAATGACTCCCCCCCCCCCCCCCCCCCCCCCCCCAAAAAAAAGCTATGATATTCAATAAGAAAATAAAAAAAAGAAAACAGTACAAAAGGACTCCAGGACAATAGGTATTAGGAATTGAAAATAAGAATGCTTGGATAAAAAGATGTGGAATTAAAGAAGCCTAGGAATTGCCAGAGGATATATACACTGCCCGTCAAAAGTTTGAGACCTCTGAAATGATATCTTCTTCTTCTTTCTCTAGCTCCTTCATGTCTTTTGAGGCACCTCGGCCTACATTTTCCATTCCTCTCTATCCATATCTATCCGTTTCATCGGGTTCATGGTCCTTCTCCATTCTCTCCCCAGCTTTTCAATATATTCACAATATGTGAGGGTGTATGGTATGCAGTAGATACTCCTTTACAATCCCGGTAGAGGACAGATCTAATTCATCCCAATACTGGGGGATAATCATAACCAAACATACCTCGATTCCTACTCACACCTTAAATTTAATTCCTACCTCTTCCTCTCCACCCTTCCCCTGAAGGGAAAAATTTTAGGAGATCAGTTATCCTGAGGTTACAGGGCCTTCTGGGCTTGGGCTAATCACCCACCAGAAGTATAATCGATTAAAAGAAATAAAGCGTACATTTATAACAGTAAGTTTAAAAGTTTGATATTCAGTGAAAAATAAATGGTTTTAAATAAAATTCAACACAGATATATAGTATAGGCCATGACCTTTAAAGTTTATCTGCCTTTAAAGGAAAAAATTAAATTTCAGTTTTCAATACAGAATTTGAACAACTGTTTTTTTCATATTTATACCAACAATTTCTTTGGCCAAAAAAAAACAAAAACCATGGATTAAAAAATTGGGAATTCGAGTTAAAAAAAAGCTAAAAAAAGAAAAGAAATCTAGATGTGTTAAATGAAGGCAAAAGGATTTTTTCTAGAGCTATTTCAAATTTATTTAGATTTTCAACAAATAGGTCCTTTTTTTTATCAACATGTAACATCTCAGAATCTATGTATAGTGGAGAAAAACTCAAAATAGAAAAAAAGTGTTTTTACTTGTAAATTAAAAAAAAAAAAAAAAAAAATATTTAGATAAGCAAAAGAGATAATTTAAAATTATTAAATCAACTTCAGTTTCATAGAATGACGATGAAAGGAAAGGACTTAGTCTTCATACTCACCTCCTATGACAAAAGCTGAAGATGCAGCAACCAACAGGAACAAGCCCAAAACAACCTTCATTTTGATAATGATGCCCTATTCCATGAAATCCTTTATATACATAAATATATATTCTTATCTCAATACTTCAAATTATCAATTATAAGTTTATTAGGTTTTAAATCACTTCATAAGAAAAAAAAAATTCATAAGATAATATGAGTAATGTTAAATTTCATTCAGATTAGCTTTCAGTTTTTTTAACATATATTTAAATTAAAATGATATCACATCATTGAAATTAATTTATCTAAATTCTTCATTGCATTAATGTAAAATAAAAAAAAATCTGTTCATATTACACTTGTATTTTATAGATACTTAATATCAGAGATATTTAATTTAAATCTAATTTTAACAACAGAATTGATTAATATTTTTAAAAATTTATTTAAATTTTCAAACACGATGATAATTGAAGGTTTTGGTGGTTAAAGGGGTTATGTAACAAAACACAATTTTGAATAGTTAATCTTTTATGTTTTATTGTTTTAAATTTTCCTTTAGCAGGAAAATGTTATATAGCCTCTTCATTTTCTACATAACTCTTTTCCTATTTGTTTTGAAATATTCTGATTTTGCTATCTATCACTCCGTAAATTCTTCATCCAATGAACTAGATTCTATTAATGGAAAAGTATAGCTGGCTGCACAATTATTACATTATGTACAATTAAATTATGAAGCTGCTTTGGCAGTGATTTCGGAAGTTTTTTGGTTGTACCTAGTATGAAAAATGTTTGCTGATTTCTTGCGAAACAGGGATTTTTTTTTACTAATCTTCAGTAAATAAATTATATCTCTATTAGCAATCCAAGTTCATATATAACATTAAATATATATTTATAGAAAAGGAAAGAGTAAAAAATGATATATGAATTCAGATGGATTTTATTGAGTGTATATGTTACAGGAAAAGTCGATTGTAAGCAAGAGTTGATTTTTTTTAGGCACAGTAAACTCTTACTAAAAACAGTTGATTGAATATGAGTTGACACACTTCTTCTAGGAAGAGCTAACTATGCCTGCTGTGCTTTAGTGAAAGTTGATTCACTGGGAAGTTTGCACCTATATGTTTTGACTATCCCCAACACCTCACAGCCATGAGGCAGGTGCCATTAATTAATTAAATGAAATTATTAATTAATTAGTTTATATTAATTATTTTTACTTACAATAATAGTTAAAGGAGCAAGATCTCCGTCAGGCAAGGGTGAGAGGATGGTGTCTCACGGCCATGGATTGAGATCGTTCGAGGAGATTTATTGAGGAGGTCCTGGTCCTTCTTTAATGACTGTTGTGCCAAACAAATAAATAAATAATATTTATATAATTTATATTTATATTTATATTTTGGAGAATAATTTATATATATAAACTCTTTGGTGAGGATCTTCTTCTAGTATTCATTCATTTTATGACTATTAGCCAGCTTTCTCTTCTCTGTCCATTTGGTCCCTGTGGTCTTCTTACTGGTAAGGGACATTAGAGAAAACTCCCTGTCAAAGGGTTTACCAGAACTGCAGTCTCCATTTTACATATCAAGTTTGAATAGATTAGGACTCCAACCAGAAATTACCGTTTTATTAAATAATGATGAATCAAATATAAAATCTGTGTTTAATTTCCTTAATACTCACAATCTGTTAAATAAAATATAGAGCTGAACAATGTTTAAATAGAGGTTATGTATAAAATATATTATATAGGTTTAATATGCATGAGGAGGTCCAGTGTACTGAACACCGTCGCGTCCCCTGTCTAGAATATCTTAACCGTGGTATGGGGACTGTCCACCACGACCCTGTCCGCGACGTTCCCTCATCACTCCTTTTCTTGACGGCACCCAAACGATAAAACTCTCTAAATAAATAATCTTTCTTTTACGTATAAGCGGGATATCGTGGAATTACGCTCAATATCTCTCCCTCCCTGAAAAAAACGTCCGAGTACTCCTGCTTATATCCCTCTCTCGGTTAACCGCTCCTTGCACATCTTCCCTTTTGATTCTCTCACACCTAATATCCTTTTACCAATTCGGATACCCATTGCTCACCGCTACTTTTTATCCGAAGTCCCGAATCTACCCCAATAGTGTCGCACCCCTAAACTCGTACTTCGCGCAATGTGACTTTCATTTTATCTCCCTTTCTCTCCCATATATATATATATATATATATATATATATATATTTTTTTTTTTTGTTTTTTTTTTTTTTTTAAATAACAACAAAAGAATTTCAGGTGTTGATGACCCTGGCAGTTTTACGCCTTAAAACCCAAACAAACAAACAAACAGAACTGCAGTCGGTCATGCATTTTATCCAATGGGATCTCTAGTTGTTCCAGATCTGACTTCATCTACCTGCCTCTGTGAAGATCCTATTGGTTAATCTTTTGGAATTCATGAATAATAATCATTATTATTTCATTTTTTTTTTTTTCCTATGTTCACTTATTAATAAAGGGTTTTTACTTTGTTATTGTTTGTTTTTAATGAGCTGGTGGACTGTTTCCTGGAAAATATGGAGTATACTTTACTTAGCTATAGTCTAGTATAGACTAGTAAATGTTGATCAAATTCAACACTTTTCGGCTTTAATAAAGTTTTACTGAAAAGACCAGTAAGAGTCGACTTTACCTAGGGAGAGTCAACACTTACTGGAGGATCAACTTTTGCTGTAACATCCATACACAGTGTAATATTAAATTGTTTAAAACATTCGACAGTATAAACTGTCTTAGTATATGGTCCATTAAAAACTCAATACATAAGGGAATTCTAGTTCTCGAAACATGAGGGAACTCTGAGAGGCACAACTGAACAAATACGATTGCTGCCATGGATATGTCTTTTAGCTGGGTGTCTGTACTTTTTTACAGTAAAGTTTTTTTCAATTTCAAAACTGTAACATTTTAACACGCTCTAACTCTGTAAGTTATTGCTCGGATTTAATGGAAAATATTGTTTTTAATATAAGATTTTTTGCTCGAACCAACCGTTTAGGAGCCGTATAAGTTTGAAATAAAATAAGTCGCGTTTGCCTACATTTTTTAAGTGTTCCATTCCACCTCTGTTGGTATCGCTCGGATTGAAAATTTGACGAAAGTTTTCTAGTCAGAAATTCAATTGAGAATATTTTTTATTATATATATTTTTCGCTAGGATCTATTGTTTAGGAGCTATATTGATTTGAACGAAAAAAGTCACTTTGTAACGTTTTTTTCTCCCTCAAATGTGAAACGCGTTTTTCACACTCAAGGTAACATTTTCAAAAGCTCTAGCTCTGTTGGTGTTGCTCGGATCGAAAACTCTAAGACAGTTTCCTGATCAGAAATTTTATTGTAAATATTTTTATTTTATAACATTTGTCTGTAGGACGTATCATTTGGGAGCTATATTGGTTTGAATGAAAAAAGTCACGTTTTGCCTACATTTTTAAGAGTTGGTGCTTTTTTGATACGCTTTAGCTCTGTTGATGAAGCTTGGATCGGAAACATTATGACAGTTGCTAAGTTAGGAAGTTAATGGAAAATGTTTTTTGTTATAAAATATTTGTCGCTAGGACTTACGGTTTAGGAGCTATGTTGGTTTGAATGAAAAAAGTAACGTTTGAAACTCCTTTCCCTTAACTTTGTTTATTTTTAATATGATTAATTTTTTATTTAATTTAATTATTAATTTAAGTAATTTGATCCTTTTAATTCTAAAATGTAAATTTGGAAAAGCAGTTGATTTCAGATAGACATATCTATGTTCTATTGCTTTTCCTAGTCAGGAAGAAATTGAGTTTTTTTAATTATAACTTTATTGAACTTCGGAGACTTAATTTACCAGTTTAATAATAATAAGTTACATGAGATCTTTGGGGACTTGATGGTCAAGCGAGTCAAGGCATGTGTCTTAGCACGCTCGCTGGGTACAGAAGGTCGTGGGTTCGAACCTCACCCGGGCGGGTTAAAATTTATTTCATGGTGGACCTACTAAATGAATCTTGACCTTACCACTACGGCTAGAATAGTTTGGTAACTTTAGGATAACCCGTTCTTCCTGCCCTAGTTGGAATACATAAGGACATTAGGCCCCAATAATTAATTAATTAATTATATAATTTCCGTTGGTGAGGGGGGAGGGACAAGTTATCAATTACTATGGCATTAAACACTAAAATGCAGTTAACCACTCCCAGTTTTGTTCAGTTGTTACCAACAAAATTTTCTTAATGTTCTCATATTTTATGTCAGTTCAAATCGTTTTTAATTAAAAACACTATAATTTATTTGATAATACATTGTAGTATATTCCATTTCGTATGGGAACTATTCTATATTTATAACAATTTCGAAGCAATTGACGATTAAATCTTCACCATTAAATACATGAGAGATTATACAATCAGGTTTTCACAGGCAATTATCTTATCTCTGATGACATTGTCTTCGGTTTCCTACTGGATTTTGATCCCAATTTTAATTAGAACGATTTTATAAGTAATTAATTTCCACTTTAAAATCCTTTTTATACTTTTTAAGGAGTTATTTATTATTAAGAAATTATTAAGGAAAAAAATACGATAAGTGTTGGTATGTGAATATCTCTCGTATCTACTATGGATATCTAGAAAATACTTTCTTAATGTTTACAAACTATCAGTAGGAAGGTCGTTCTAATAACCTTCGCTTTCGTAACTAAATACCTAACCTACTTACATTACTCGTAAAAAAAAAAAAAAAGGACTGAATCCGGACCTAAGATCTATCCATGTTCAGAGGTGTTTGCCTAAATATGTCAGCAAGGCTGTAAATAAAAAAAATAAAAGAGGTAAATGTATCTGTAGTTATAAATTCTTTTAAAATGATTTTAATTATTTTTTCTGAGCTAAATTTTCCTTAGATACATATTTATAATATCTATTATAAATTAAGTGCATACAAATATTTAACTTTGAATTCATGTGAAAAAATCTTACTTAAAGTCGTTCTACTTATTAGAAACCGCCCTTTCCCACCCCATTGCGCGTAACATCAATGTTGTTCGTGGTGAATCCAATGTGCAGTGATGTTTACAACAATTTCGTCTTGGATATTTTTAACTCGAAGATAAAGAAGGTCTTCTGTTGTTAATCACCATCATCTGTGAGTTTGGTGGAAGAAAACTCTCGCAAAACTACTCGGGATATTGCGAGAGAAGTTAGCGCTGACTACTGAACATTATAAACTCCACAAAATTATTTTAAAAAATTGTTGTCACATTTAAAAACCTGCATCAGTTTGGCACCAACCCAATAAAAAGAGTAAGATGTTGTTGGGATCATTAAATAAAAAAGGCAATGCTTGATATAAAAAAACATGTTTATTTGCTAACGTTTCGGCCAACTTAACCTCTACTTCTCTCTTCTAACATTTTTTGTAAAGTTGCCTTCAGTTCTCTTACTGACTTAATATCATGTAATATATGTAACTTTTTTAGTTTTAGTTTTTAATTTGTTTTTCTTCTTTTTTATAGTATGATTTTAATTATAACTTCAGTCTGTTTCCTCATTTACAAATTAATTTCTACTTACTTATAACTTCTCTTTTGATCATCTAATAATGTTTATTTTACTGTATTTTATTTTTAACCTCTCTTTACATATAATAATGTCATTTCTTTAGATAACATAATTCCTACTGTTTATTGACTGTGTAAAATTTAATTTACTTTATCATTATATAGTTTATCAATATTAGACCATTTAAAAATTGTTTATTAATTCTATTATTATTAATTTTTCCTTTTCTCTTTTCTTTTATTTATTTTTATTTTTTAGAAAAATACTTTTTTGCACAGGCTATTTGTGTGTATATATTAAACAAATTTGGAGTTAGGGGGCCACCTTGAGGTACCCCGCAAGTTATAAATTCGACGACAATCCAGGCTAATAATATAACGACTTGATATTTAATTAGGCAAGCGTAGGATAAAAGGTCTTCTCGTGTTGGAGCAGCCCCGCGGTTGTATTTTCGACGCTTGACATTTCCTTTATCCGCACCGCCATGGTTTTTCGCCCTCCCCCACCCCGCTCTACCGCGCTCCCAACTTAAATTGCTTTATCTCTGAAGTTAATTACAGTCCAACCCCGTTCCTCCATTTCCTTAGAGACACGGCTTCGTAAGCTTTAAATCTCCGAGAAAGAAAGCGAAGAGAAAACCAGACTCATTTAAAGAAACAAGAGTAACCTTGATCCTTGGTAGGTATTTCCAACCGTGTATAGAATAGATTTGAAAATACAAATAAGTATGCTCCTTCCTTAAGCTCATTTAAAACACTCCTTTTCCAATATCTCCTCACATTCCAGTCAGACACATGTCATTATGAATAATAATTAACATTTAATTTGATCAAATTGAATAAATCTGATATCGGTGAATTAGTAGATAAATTTTCTTATATATAATAATAACAACAAACCTCTATTTGTCCAACAATTGTACATAATCATTTCTTTTATAATAATTCAAATTTGTTTTTACTTTAATTGTTATTTTTCCTAAACAAAGAAATATTTACTTCACTTACTATATATTAACAATTCTTATGTGTATGGTTATGTGAGTGAATATGTATGACGTATATCAATATATATCGTGGTAACTGTAAATATACTCTTCATTTAATGTACATATAGATATAGTTTACTTTCTGTATTTATCTTTTCTTAATTGCTCATGGTTACATTTTATTTTATTTTATTGTTTTTTTCTAATTTTATTTCATTTCTCCTTCTTAAGTTATTATGTTCACTGAAGTTATTTATACATCCATTTACAATTAACCGTATTTACATGTCTCATGTTCTTAATATACAAGTAGCGCTGTATGCAACTATGCAAACCAGACCATTGTGATACAACTTTATTATTCTTAGGGGAGAATACGTCCCAGAATAAAGATTATTTAAAAAAAAAAAAAAAAAAAAAAAAAAAAAAAAAAAAAAAAAAAAAAAAAAAAAAAAAAAAAAGTATTAAAAAACCAACGTTTTATCCATCATTAGACATCTTTATGTAAAATGATTTTTTTCCCTAATTTATACCTATTGCCAACCATATTCTTTTAATATATTCAATTTTAACATACGTAAACCACCCAAATAATTTAGGAATGGAATAAAAATAAATATATAGATAACTAGACAGATAAATTTACATTTAAAAAAGGAAAAAAGAAGAATTAAAAAAATATACTCAATAACTCCCTGGCAGAATATATTCAAAAGAAAATAGTAGAGACAAAGTACGGGAGGATTAAAGTGATAAATAAATTCAAGTACCTGGCGGAAATTATAAGTAGCAATTGGTCGGAGAAGGAAAGCATAAAAGAGAAAATAAGTAAATTGGAAAGACTAAGCTTCGCGACAAACAATTTATATCATCAAAGGAGCCTGTCAATAAACGCGAAGATAAGACTTCTACAATACGGTCGTCAAATCGGCGATACTGTACGGAATGGAATCCCCCCCCCCCCCCCCCGGCCTAAGGAAAATGTAAGGGATAGAATGAAAAATCCTAAGAAGAATTCACGGCACAAAGAAGACACAAGAAGGCTACAGGTTGAGACCTAATAAGGAAATATACGAAGAAATAAATTATTTGGAAAAGGACATAAGAACAAGATGATTAAGGTTCTATTGGCATATGGTGAAGAGGCACCCAAATCTTCTATAAAATGAGAGGATAAAAGAGTGCTGGGGGGTATATCAAACAGATGAAGGAAGAAACTGAGAGACTGAAAATAACAGACCAATACTGTCTCGATAGGGATGACTATAGGAAAAGACTAAAAGAAATTAAGGTCCTTGTGGGAGAGAGAGATGCGAGAAAAGGAATAGTGGAAGAGGTGGGAAGAGAGAAGGGGTATAAAAAGAAGTGAAAATAATGATGTTCGCGTGGTCTCTCCGATGGCCGTTCCGTGAAAAAAAAAAAAAAAAAAAAAAAAACACCTGACAGGGAAAACAATAGAGATGTCAATCTATATTCTACTACTTTTATATCTACTGCTTCTGACAAGAAAACATTCAGCAAATTTTGGAACCGAGCAACACCATCAGAGTTATAGCCTGTTAAGAAAGCCCCAGCACATAAAATACAGACAAAACATGACTTTTTTCATTAAAACCAATACAGCTCCTAATCGGTAGGTCCTAGCGACAAACGTTATTTTTAAAAAATATTCTCTATTAAATTTGTAATAAAGAAAGGATCACCAAATTTTCTATCCGAGCAAAACCTAGAGCATGTCAGAATGTTACATTTTTGAGGTTCAAAAGAACGTTACATAAGAAAACCATCGACCCCCAGCCAAATGTTACCCATGTCACAAAAAATGTGTATTATCATCATCCTTAATAACTCCGTAATACGACACCATGTGTCTGACACGATGAAGAATTCAAAAATATCACAAGCAAAATGTAAAAAAAAAATAGCAAGAATAGTTTACCAGATATTTAATTACATTCTATTTATTCTCTAGTCGAAACATGTTTAAGAAGGATAAAAAATATAAAGGTTTTAATTATGACATTTCAGAACTAAAGCATATATTCCGCTTGTGACAACTTGGATAACTTAATTATGATAATAAGGGAAATCAGGCTTTGAATAATCTTCAAACATACTGAGACATTTTTTTTGTGAAAATTCAGCTTCTTTAGGTTATGACTTCTATTGAGTAGTATTTATTCTTGTCCAAAGTTGAACAAGAAATTTTAATGTTTTTATGGTTCAATCAGGATTTTGACAAAAAAAAAAATCCATTGCAAAAAATATCTTATAAGGAATTCAATTTCATACTTGACCAAGTATCCATTATTAGTGCAAAGTTAATGTTTAGATAACTGGTTTACAAACTCCGTGAATTAGTAAATCTCGCACAGGTTTCTGTCCTATCCGTTCTTATCTCAGATATCTTCAAAGTAAATCCTAATTTCTTCTAATCAACAATCTTTATCTATTCCAGCGGTGTTCTTCATTATCCTCGAAACAATCCTCTACTGAGTATTATCAGCAATAGCTGAAAACCCAACTCATTCCAGCATTAATAACAATAAATAAATCCAAACAAATCTCATGAAATAACCTTTACCCTCAGCTAGTGATATGGGCCGGGAATATTTCCAGAGGGAGGGAACTTATAAAATGGGAACATTCCCGAAATTTGGGAATTTATGAAACTTTTTATATTTTGAATGTTTTAACACTTATTAACAGTTAAAGAACCTTAAATAAGTAAATTCATACATTTAAATCCAAGAACTATCATTCCCTGCATTAATTTCCTGTATAAAAAATATTCTGGGGGAATTTATATAACTAAACTAAATGGATTTTGTTCCCAAAACCATTATTAAAAACGCAATAATTTAAAAACCAAGCATGTTTTAACAAGCAATTTCTCCTTGGAAATCATGTTCAAACACCCTAGGTATAAAATATTCAAAAACTACCTGTTTTTATTAATTATCTGTTTCTTTGTTTTTTCAACTTCACAATTTGTAATTGTTAGGCCAATAAATATCATATCACCACACTATTCATACATTAAAGTTCTGATAAACAAGAGGGAAATTAAAGCTAAATATAATATTTACTCAATTCTTTGATCTTTAAAACATTGAAAAAAAAAAAAAAAAAAGGGTTAATCCAGATCCAAAAAGCTATACCTATTGAGAGTGGCAGTGATTAGGGGACCTAGAACAAATATTACATTTGAGTTATTTTTCTAATGTTTTTATTCATTTAATAATAATACTTTTGAAACATATAAGAGTGTTTGTGTTGTATTTCATCGCACAATTATCACATCGACCAATTAATTTGAGCAATTTCGCTTTTAATATTATAAATCCCCAGGAGTTTTGTTTAATTATAGTTTTATTTTAAAATATATTTCAGTTTTTGAGTTTTATTTTACCTTATAATTACTGCTCTCACCTATTAATTTATATTAATAATATCTTGCTAATTACTCATAATTTCCCGTAAATTTTATGAATGTATATATCCTCGATTTTAAACTACCGGGAATTTCACATCACTACACTCCACCATAAGCCAAGGACTTTTTTTTTTTTTTTTTTTTTTTTTTTTTTTTTTTTTTTTTTTTTTTTTTTTTTTTTTTTTTTTTTTTTTTTTTTTTTTTTTTTTTTTTTTTTTTTTCCCAAGCCCCTATTGGATGAATCTTGAGTTGGAGTGGATTTTGGGGAATTCTATTGAGGTCTGGTCTTTTTCTGTACTAGGTACATTGTAAGACCTACAGAAAGTTTTGTGGAATCATAATGTGTTGTTCAGAAGGATAATGTTTAGGTGATGGGGCTCACCTAAACCTTGTTGTTAACAAACTTAAACTTTTTTTATTATTATTTTATTGAAATATATGTACAATCTGATTGATACAATCTATTATTTTATTGAAATATATGTAAATCTAAGAATGTTGAGTATTGGTATAGTTACATTTGTGGTATTTAAGTTTAATGTTTCTGAAATTGATACATCATAAAATGGTTGTAATATGTTGTGATAATTGTGATAATAAATTTGTGTTAATGTGGGGTAACAATCATTTATGCCTATATTTATCAGACTTACTTTAGGTAAAAATTGGCTAATATTATTACAATTGGTTATCTTACTTATATTATAAGTTAAATATTGTTTTGTAACATCCAGGTATCTTATATTTTTATCTAATCTATGCTTAAGTTTACAAGTTTTTACATTGACATTTTGAATTATTGAATAAATACAACTGTTATTAACTTTAATAAGATTTTTACGATAATATTCCTCCTCGTATATACAGTCTGCTGTAAAAATGTTGTTTTGGTTTTGAATGTATAAATCGTTGTCAAGCTCGATTTCGTAAAATGTGCCATTAATATATTTAGGTACTGTATGAACTACGTATCCTTGGTATTTGTTCTCGTGAGTTGGTAGTCTTATAAAAGTATGAATTACCTTCTTGTGTGTTGAACAAAATATTTTACTATTTGCCCATAAAATTTCTGTATTGTTAGATACTAAATGAACTGTGTTAGGAAGATTTTTCAAAACGTTAGTCATAATACTGGAATGAATTATACCTAATTTGCAAAATTCTAGTGATAGAGTTATTTCTTTTACTTGGTTTAGTAATTGAGAAATATGTATGTATAAATTATAAGCGTCTTCATTTGTTTTTAATGTCATCGTATTATTGGTGATAAGCTCGAAATTTTTATTTAGTGTTTTAATTTTATTTTTATAATCAGATATTAATTGTTTGTCAATATTAACTGAGGTTTCTATATTATGTTCAATTCTATAATTATTTTCTTCTATCGTTCCTATTATTTTATCGTAGTGTGCTTTATCATTGGCATCCATATTGCCAGTTAGCCAACTAATTATACTTCCTAAACCGTTAATTAATCCTCTTTTTTGTCCTATGCTTATATTGTAATAGTTCTAATTGATGATTAACATTATTGGTTAAATCTTTTAGTATAGAATAAAGATAATGTCCTTTAAAAAATTTTAAATGGTTTAGTATATTCGTATTTTTCGTTACCTCTCTTTATTACTAATTGATATTTTTCTATGTTTATGCATTTGTCTGGTTCGCATAACCATACTTGCGCTGCGCTAGATTCTTGTGAGTGAATCGTTTCAAGATCTTCTGAGTTTTCTCGTGTCAGTGGCATCTCTAATTCTTGCATTAGTAATTCGTATTCTGGTGAATGCCCGATAGGTTGTTGTAAGACTTCGTCTAGATCCATTTCTTCGGAAAGGTTTAATTCTGTTATTTGGCTATTTCTTGAAAGCGCGTCTGCTACATGATTTGTCTTTCCCTGTACGTGTTTTATATCGAACTTAAATTCTTGCAGTTTCCATATCCACTTCATTATTCTCGTGTTTCCATTTTTCATCGTGAATATCCATGTCAGTGGTTTATGGTCTGTCTGTAATAAGAATTTGGTACCATATAAATAGGGTTTGAAATGTTGTGTTGCCCATATTACAGCTAACAATTCCTTTTCGATTGTACTATAGTTAAGTTCAGCTTTTTGCAGAACTCTCGAGGCAAATGCTATAGGGTGTTCTACATCATTCTCGTCCTTTTGTGATAATACTGATCCTAAAGCTTGATTACTTGCATCCGTAGTAAGAATAAATTGTTTGTTCCAATCCGGATAATTTAGAATTGGTGCATTTGTCATTAGATCGATTAAGGCTTTACATGCGTTCTTTATTTCTGTCGTTTTATAAACTTTCGTTTGTAAAGATTGACATAATGGTTTAGTTATTTTTGCGTATCCTTTTACAAATTTTCGATAATAACCTGTCATACCCAGAAATTGACGTGTCGTTTTTTTTCATCATGTGGTAAAGGAAAATTTAGGATCGCTTCTATTTTGTTGGGGTCGGTTCTTAAGCCTTCCGGTGTTACAATGTAGCCTAAAAATTTTAATTGCCGTTTAAAAAATCAGTTTTGTCTAACTGAATTGATAAATTATGTTTTTTCAAGGCTTCGAAAACCTGTTTTAAATTTCTTAAATGTTCCTCCTCTGTTTTTGAGTAAACTATAATATCATCTACATAAATCATAGCGTTCGGTATATTTTCTATCATCATGGTCATGGCTCTTTGAAACGTAGGTGGTGCGTTACAAAGTCCAAATGGCATCCTTGTGAATTCATAGTGACCATTTTCCGTAGAAAAGCTGTTTTTTCTTATTCTATACACGGTTGGAAATACCTACCAAGGATCAAGGTTACTCTTGTTTCTTTAAATGAGTCTGGTTTTCTCTTCGCTTCTTTCTCGGAGATTTAAAGCTTACGAAGCCGTGTCTCTAAGGAAATGGAGGAACGGGGTTGGACTGTAATTAACTTCAGAGATAAAGCAATTTAAGTTGGGAGCGCGGTAGAGCGGGGTGGGGGAGGGCGAAAACCACGGCGGTGCGGATAAAGGAAATGTCAAGCGTCGAAAATACAACCGCGGGGCTGCTCCAACACGAGAAGACCTTTTATCCTACGCTTGCCTAATTAAATATCAAGTCGTTATATTATTAGCCTGGATTGTCGTCGAATTTATAACTTGCGGGGTACCTCAAGGTGGCCCCCTAACTCCAAATTTGTTTAATATATACACACAAATGCC